>CM077087.1:62901234-64123029 GCA_039513925.1 Platanthera zijinensis
TTGAGATAGCCACACTGGTTTGCTTCTTGCTGCTCCATGACACTTGTCTTCCACCTAGGAATTGACATGTACCAGTAGTACTTTTCCTGTCTTCCTTACAGCCTGCAAAATCTGTATCAGAAAATCCTGTTAGCTCAAAATCTCTATTCCTAGGGTACCATAGGCCAAGATCTGGTGTGCCTTTAAGATATCTTAAAATTCTTTTTGTAGCAGAGTAATGAGACTATTTAGGGCAGGGCTAATTCCTAGCACAGACACATGTAGCATACATGATGTCAGGCCTACTAGCAGTCAAGTATAGAAGGGAGCCAATTATCCCTCTATATAAAGACTCATTAATAGGTTTCCCTGCCTCATCTTTGCCTATAGGCAGACTTGACCCCATGGGAGTTCTCATGGTGGAGTCATTCTCCATACCATATTTCTTAATCAACTCTCTGGTGAAATTTGACTGGGATATAGACAAACAATTATCAGTCTATCTTTCTTGAAGTCCCAAGAAGAACTTGAGCTCACCCATGCTGCTCATCTCAAACTTCCCTTGCATAAGTTTAGCAAACTTCCTGCAAAGGTTGTCAACAGTAGATCCAAAGATAATTTCATCGACATATATCTGTACTATGATGATCTTGCCCGTAGATTCCCTTAGGAATAGGGTCTTGTTTATTTTCCTCCTTGATAATTTGTTTTTAATGAGGAAACTAGACAAAGTTTCATACCATGCTCTAGAGGCTTGCTTCGACCCATATAGAGCTTTCCTAAGCATATAAATAAAATTAGGAAAGTGAGGGTATAAAAAACCTAGTGGCTGATCCACATATACTTCCTCTTTTAAGTCCCTATTCAGGAATGTTGACTTCATATCCATCTGGTAGACTTTGAATTCTTGATAGGCAATAAATGCAAGGAATAGCCTTATTACTTCCAGCCTAGCAACTGGGGCAAAAGTCTGGTCAAAGTCTATTCCTTCTTCTTTCTTATATCCTTTTGCCACAAATCTAGCCTTGTTCTTGACAATAATGTCATTCTCATCTAACTTGTTCCTGTAGATCCACTTAGTTCCTATGTCATTATGTTTCTTAGGTCTGGGAACTGGCTTCCATACACTATACCTCTTGAACTGGTTCAGCTCTTTTTTGCATTGCTCTAATCCAGAATGGGTCTTTGATAGCCTCTTCAAACTTCTTGGGCTCTTCTTGAGATAGGAAGCTTAAACAAAGAGCTGTTTTGATGCTCTTGCTTATGGACTGGACTCCATGTCTTGCATCACCAATGAATTAGTGTGCTGGCTGGTCCCTCAGATATCTCCCAGCTAGAGGCAATCTTGCTTCAACTTGCTATTCTTCCTTGTCTTCAGCTAGCTATTCTTCATCCTCAGCTTATGAGTCTTGATCTCCCCTTAGATAGCACCCATCTTCTTTCTTATCTTGTACTGGTGGATCACCTTCCCTATTAGTAGGCTTGTCCATCACCTTCTCTAAACATGCATAACTAGAAGAGGAACTAGGCAGCTCACAGTTAATCAAGTTTGACTTATCAAAGACAATATTGACTGATTCTTCTACAACTTGGCTAGTCAAGTTACAGATTCTATATGCCCTACTATTGTTGTTATACCCAACAAATATTCCATCTTAAGACTTGGCAGCAAACTTAGTCACATAGAACTTACCATTGTTTAGTATATAGCACTTGCTACCAAAAATTCTAAAGTAGGATAAGTTTGGTTTTCTACCTTTCAGAATCTCATAGGGAGTCTTCTTGCGGATTTTGGTGATGGAAGCCCTGTTAAGGACATGACATGCAGTGCTTACTATATCAGCCCAGAAATATTCTATGAGAAATGTGTCACTTAACAAGGTCCTACCAACCTTTATGAGGGTTCTATTTTTCCTCTCAGCAATTCCATTTTACTGGGGGTATTCTAGGAGAGGAGAACTCTTGATGAATCTCAGGCTCTTCATAGAATCTTGTCATACACTCAGACTGAAACTCAATCCAATGGTCACTTCTGATTTTGACCACAGTACTGCTGAATTCATTCTGAATTTGCTTAACAAATGTCTGGAAGACATCAGAGGTTTCAGATTTCTTCCGTAGAAAGAACACCCAGACAAATCTGGAAAGTCATTAACAACCACAAGGGTGTAGATTTTCCTACCTAGAATTTGAACTAGCATAAGACCAAATAGATCCATATGCAGGAGGTATAAATACATCACTGAGTCTTTGGTACCAAGGCTCTTAAAGGATGTCTTGGTTCTCTTGCCCTTTTGGCATGCAGAGCAAGATACCCTCCTTGGTGCACTTTATCTTAGGTCCATTTCTCACTAACTCTTTACTGAAGAGTTTGCCTATGATCTTGTAATTCATGTGAGCTAGCCTCTTGTGCCATTAGACACAATGTGAGGCTTTCTTATCTACAACTAGGCATATGAGAGAGTCCTTAATCTCACAAACAAAATTTAGACAATAGACATTTCCTCTCCTAGTGCCTATCAAGATGATCCCTTGGTAACTTGACCTCCTAATTTGACACTCATCCTTGAGGAAAGAAATGTCATAGCCAATATCACATAGTTGGCTTATGCTTATCAGGTTGTGTTGCAAACCTTTCACATAAGCTACTTATATGATATTGATTATGCCATTTGATATCTTACCATACCCTTTGATTACTCCCTTTTTTGAACCACCAAAGATTACTTTGGGTCCATTCTCTACTGGAGTGTACCCTTCAATATGCTCCTTATTCCAGTCATGTTCCTGGAACATCCACTGTCCAAGTATCATATAGGGGTATGGCTACTTGGACTTACCTGCAAGACTTAAATCATTTAACCTTAGGACTCCAATTCTTATTGGGTCCTAGGTACATGTTAGGATGAAAATGAATATGCCTGCCTGCAAGATTTTCTGACAAGTAAGCCGACATTAGCTCTCTAGACACTATTATTGTGCCAACAATCAATGGCATAGTGGCCCACTTTACCACAGCACCAGTACTCATAGATGTCGTACCTTCTTTTAAGGGCTGGTTTTACAGTAGTACTGTCAACAACTTACAGTCCAGTAGGTACAATAGTAGCCTTTTTCTTATGTCTTCCATCCACAGCCTAATTTGGGATATGTCTGGCAGAAGAAGTACTTGGGATATCTTGAACCCTACCATCAGCGGCCTTCTTTTCAGAGACCATACTCCTGATGGCTTCAGATATGCCCAAGTATGGTTTGCTAACAGACTTTTCTTTGGTCTGATTGTGGAATGATAGATTTTGAGAAGGGGTTGCAACCTCATTCTTGAGTGTTGGGGCTGGTACACCAAACACAAATGGTCCAGGATGGGCCATTTGGATCTCCTCATGGGCTGTCTTATAGGCACTAGAACCCTTGCCATTCCTACCACTATAGTGGTGAACATCTTTGTTCCAATTGGTGGATCCACCATTCTCCCAGTGACCATAAATGCTCTCTTGGTCACACTGTTAGATAGTAGCAATACTCTCCTGAAAGGAATAGGAGGCTTGGAGGCTTGTGGCTGCACTGGGTCTTTGCCCTTCCTTTTGGAATTGGTAGCTCTAGTGTTCCCTTTGAAGAAAAACCCTTTCTTTTCCTTTTGGGAGGAGAAGGAATCTATCAAAGGCAACACAAAACATTGCTTCTAAAACTTAGCCACTAGCTCCTTATCCTTTTGGAGTTTACCTTCAAGATTCCTAATGTGGTCATTCTTGAAGGCTATTGTGCCCATTTGAATAACAGTGATGTTTTTCAGCTTGCTGATTTCTTTTGGCTTGCTGATTTCTTTCAGCTTCAGGTTAAGTATGTTTGCTGACTTTGAAGCAGCAAGCTGTAGAGAAGCAATCTCCTGAGCCTATTTTTTGGCTAGGAGCTTGCTTTTCTTCAGTGCCTGCAGAAGTTCACCATAGTCATCAATCAATTGATTGATGTCTCCTTCAGATTCAGAGCCATCTTCATCACTTGATGTAGATGCCTTTGAATCTGGACCTGTCTCATAATCTGACCCAGAGGATAAAGAATGTACTTTGCTTGGACCAGGCTACTCCTGGCTGGGTTCTTCATCAGTCAAAGCCATCAACCCAATGCAATGGCTGTCTTGTTCTCCTTCTTCAGTCCTGACATCATCATCAGCTTCTCTAGTAATAAATGCCAGCATCTCTAAGAAATCTGCCTCTACAACTTCTTCTTCAGCAAGGAATAGCCCAATGTAGGCTTCATTTTCATCTTCCTCTTCTGATTCTGATGATGAGGTGTCAGTCCGGCTCTTTTGCTTCTTAGCAATGAAGGATTTCTCCTTCTTGCCCTTTTATTGTTGTTCCTTCTTTTCACCTGCACCCTTCCTTTTAATAGGGCAGTCAGCTATAACATGCTCTGGCTTGCTGCAACAATAACAAACCATTTTAGAAGAAACTTATTTATTTGGTTTAAAGCCATACCTTTCCTCTTTAGAGGTTTTCTTCCTGCCCTTGTAGTAGTCTTCTTTGGGATAAGAAGAGGAGTATGGCCTGCTTCTCCAGTGCTTCTTCTTCATGAATTTCTAGAATTGCCTGGAGAAGGCAGCAAAGTCTTCATCAGACATGTGACAGTCTGATGTGCTGATTTCTGAACGTTCTGATTTAGATTCAGCATCCCTCCTTAGAGGAGAAGGTATTTTTCTCCTGCTCCTCCTTATGGCTTCAGCTTTGAAGGCCACTGAATTGTCCTTGACTGCAGACTTACTGATTTTCTCCTCCTCCTTTCTGGCTTTCAACTGCATTTTATAGGACAACAACTTTCCAAATAGTGTTGTGGGAGGTATGTCTGCAAGTTCTGCCACTTCTCTGATGGCACAGATTTTTGTGTCCCAGTCTTTAGTTAGAAACCTAAGAAACTTGTCATTTAATTCATATATGCTGAAGACTCTGCCATATATCCTTAGCTCATTTACAATCCTAAAGAATCTTTCATAGCACTCAGCTATGCTATCTGTCTTGTTCTGCCTGAAACTTTCATACTCTTGATTGAGCATGGACTTCTTGTCATCCCTTACTTCTTCTATCCCCTCTATATAGACAACTAGTGTGTCACATATCTCCTTAGATATCTTGCAGTGAACTAGGTTTTGGAAGGTGGAGTCATCAATGGCACTAACTATGATATTTTGTGCCCTCTTGTCCATTATGTCAAGGATGACTTCATCCTTAGTTATTTCAGAGTATGTCTTTGGTGTCTGAATATTAGCATCCAGAGCTGAGACCTTCATAGGTATAAATGGTCCCTCTTTGACAGTAATAAAAATTCTAGGGGCAGCTGCCTCCATAAACAGCCTAACCCTCTCCTTCTATATGCCAAACACTTCCTTCCTACAGATAGGAAGCTTCATGGCCCCTAACTCCTTGTAGTTCACTCCTGAACCCATAAGGACTATCTTTACTTGCTGACCTTGGAGATCTACTCAGGCTGTTGAGTCTTTAATGAGTAACTTGCCTCTAATACCACTAGAAAGTCTTGTTTTCAAGGTCAGCTAAATACCTAGAGGGTGGTGAATAGGTTTTAGGCCTTTTTAATTATTCAAACCTATATCTGATTTCCTGTGCTTAGTGGTTAGTTGATTTATGCTTTCAAGAACAATCATATATGACACATATATTTTTATAGTGGTTCCCCAATCTTGGGTACGTCCATTATCCCTCTCCGCCTTTCTAACAGTGTGTTAGACAAGGTTCTTCACCAATTCCTCAGCTCCTTAAGAGTGTACAACACGATCCTGTAGGACCACTCAGTCTTATCCAAGACCTACAACTTGGGCACTAAGACCTACCACTCAGATCCCAACTAGATCCTACTCTCAGATCTACAACAGATCTTATCTCGGCCTTTATAGCATAGGCCTACACTCAGATTCCCTAAAGAATCCTACCCTCAGATCCAAGATTGGATCTTACTCTCAGATCTACAACAAATCTTACCTCGGCCTTGGTAGCACAGGCCTACACTCAGATTTCCTAAAGAATCCTAACCTCAGATCCCAGATTGGATCTCACAGAGAATATTAAAGAGTTGAAACACTCAGACACCAGAGAAAGTTTTTTTGTGCCTGTCTTCCTGTACTGAGTAGATATCAGCCCTATCTTCTTCTTCACAGTAACAAGTTGAAAATAAATCTTCAATTGAATCACGGGTTATTCTGGAAGCAGCTTGCAGAAATCTCTGCTTCTTCTTTTTCAGGAAGCAATCCTGATCTTGTTGTCGCAGATGAATATTATAGCAGCTAACTCTTTTAGCGTTCAGGTTCACTGATCTGAACTTGTTCTTCTGGCTCGGCAAAAAATGAGGAAGAAGACGTCATCCAGCCGCAATATTGCGAATATAAAAACCCTAATTGCTTCTCTTCTTGATGTTTCTCGATTCTTTTTGATTGATTTCTTGCTGTTGAATCAGCCAATCTATCCTTTTTTATATCACGCCGATTAACGGCTATACTCCGTGTGAGGGACCCGCCATTAATGCTAAAAAATTTCTTTCCTTTTCCCCAAAAGGGCAACCAGCTAGCCGCAGCGCCATTAACGGAATTCTGCGTCATTCCCGCAATATTTTGAACATGCGTTGACTTTGTTGACTTTGCTGACGTCACCGTCTCTGGCCTTAAAAAAATCAAACATCAGTATGTAGGCGTTGAGTGAATGACCATCACTCAGTGCCAAAAAACTTGGACAGAAATTATGTCACTAAGCATTGAGTGAGTAGGCACCACTCAATGCCAAAACACTTAAAAAATTATCACAGCTAGTAGGCGTTGAGTGAGCAACCTTCACTCAATGCCAAAACACTTAGAAAAGTTTTCTGGCAATAAGCGTTGAGTGAGTTAGCTTCACTCAATGCCAAAACACTTAGAATAATGTTTTAGCCAGTAGGCATTGAGTGAGTAAGCTGCACTCAACTCTAAAACACATAGAAACAGTTTTTGGCAATAGGTGTTGAGTGAGTTAGCTTCACTCAATGCCAAAATATTTAGAAACATTTTCTGCCTTATGGCGTTGAGTGAGTTTGCCTCTCTCAACGCCTATAGACTTAGCATATTTTGTTGTGACTGATTTGCTTTAAGTCTTGACTGTGTCGAGACAGATGACTTGTCTCGACACCACTGTCAGCACTTTACTTTATATAGGTGTCGAGATAGTTATCAGCACATCACTTCATTACTGTGTAAAGGCTGACGACTTGTCTCGACACCACAATCAGCACTGCTACTCTCTCAAGGTATCGAGACAGTTATGTTGTCTCGACACCACAATTATCACTGCTACTCTATCAAGGTATCATGACAGTTATGTTGTCTCAACACCACAGTCAGCACTGCAGCTTTATCATTGTGTCGAGACAAGTATATTTTCTTGACACTACTTGTTGAGACAATTGTATTATCTCGACACAACTGTCTGACTGAAGTGTGAAGTGTGTCGATACTTTGGCTATATGTCATTGAGTGTGTTGACATCACTCGACTCTTGTGGACTTAACCACATTTTCAGCCTGCCATAGTCAGCACTGTAGCTTTATCATTTTGTCGAGACAGGTATATTATCTCGACACTACCTATTCTGATAATTGTATTGTCTCAACACAACTGTTTGACTGAAGTGTGAAGTGTGTCGACACTTTAGCTATATGGCATTGAGTGTGTTGACATCACTCGATGCCTGTGGACTTCACCACATTTCTTAGTTTGAAAACACTCTTACTTACCTCTGGCGTTGAGTGAGCTTGCTCCACTCAATGCCTATAGACTTAGGCAAATCTTCTGCTTTTCCAGCCACTTCTTTGAGTCCACCTGTTTAATCTTTGTTACAAGGACTATCCTGAACACATGAACTTACACACACATCAAATACAACTATGTGTATCTCGTTGACCTATTTGACAACATCAAATCAGGGCCATTGGGATCAATGGACAAACAGGAGGCCAAGTAGTGCTTAGATAGGGTGGATCGTTACCCTTACAGAGAACTGGGTGGACGTCTTGGGCAAGTAGTACACCCTCCAGCCCGACCCGGGCAAAGGTTGGGGGTGGGGGGTGGGGGGGTGGGGGTGGGGGTGGGGGGCTACACTGGATATCCGGCAATTAATCTTGGAAATGGATCCAGGTCAGGTTGATCACTTGCAAAGGCTGGAGGTTGAAGACGATGTCGTGGCGATTGGATCTATTGAAAATATTATAATATTAATTATTACAATATTGTTATTAGACCTTTTAAAATAGACCTTTTTGAACCAGAAAAATTAGGACCTTAGGAGCTGCACCAAGAAAAGTTTCCAACATGAAAAAGGTAGCCCTATGAGTCTACTTTAATTAGAAATTAAAATCAGGTCATTTGGAGCATTATAGCTTCCTATACGACAATTCTTGTGGGATAGGTTTTAGGGTAAGATAACCACTTTTTACTTAATAACTTTTAGTTAGTTATGGGGATTGACTTGAAATTTAAACCATGTAAGAATATACCATATATAAACCTACAGTCTAAAAATGGGAATTTTGGGACATTTTCTATGGTTTTAGGTAAAATGTGATTTTTCATATAAATGGAATATTTTGAATAATAATTATTTTAATCCCAAATTTTGGTGAGATGTTCATTAGGGAGGTATAAGGCCCTGCTAAAAATATCATATCCTTTGGACCCCGGTGGGATGGTGAATCTCACTTGCAATTATCATGTTGTATGTGAAGTGGTGTGCATTTAGCCAAAAAGGTGTATCTTGTGAATTTAATAAGATTAGCTTGTTCAAATCCAGTAAAATTTTATACATGTAATTATTTAGTGAAAGTATACCTCCTCATGAAGTTTTAGAACATTTGAGTTGATTTGCTTAGCAAATGAATTAATTAGTATTTTTATTAAGCAAATATATTAGAGAAATTAGGGTGACTAAAATAATTATAAAAATTATGAAACCAAGACAATAGCAATCATTTAGTATTATAAACACTGGAAGAATTATTTGGAATTTTTGAAATTCAGAATCTTAGGATTGTAGTTATAATTACCATTTTTGCCCATTCTATATTATTGAAATAATTGTGCTCAAATTAAGTTATAAAATTATAAAATTTTGAAATAAATAATTATTTACCATTTGTAACCTCCAGTAAGTTTTCTGAAATTATTTGATGAATATTTATAGTACTTCATGTGTAACTCGATCTAGTGGATCAGATATTTGTAATTAGAAAATAAATATCAAATATTATTAGAATGATATTAAATTTGTCCCAGAGCCATTATTACTTAAGATGATGTTAGAATAATTTTATCTTGCTGGTTTGGTAATAGAAAGTGACACTTCATGTTCAAAATCACATGTAGTAATAATTTGGGAAAATTGTACTAATTGCTGATTATTTTAGGAAAATTATAAATATCTGGAATTAGGTCTAAGATGTCATGATAGGTCACAAGAAATAATTTTAGGTTCTTGGGTTAAGTGTTTGGAGGATTCCTATTCATACACACATACAAGATCATATGGTCTGCAATTAACAATTTTGGAAAATTAGTGTTTTCAATAGTTCATACTTTGGAGAGATCACACACTTAGTAACCCTGTGAGTGGAATTGGTTTAGGGTAGCATAACATTACTAAGTGCCTTGAGAAATGGAGCGATGAGCTTCAGCCCATCATAGTTCCTAGTACCATTGCGAGCCCTTCACAGGGTAG
Organism: Platanthera zijinensis; assembly: GCA_039513925.1. Taxonomy (NCBI): domain Eukaryota; kingdom Viridiplantae; phylum Streptophyta; class Magnoliopsida; order Asparagales; family Orchidaceae; genus Platanthera; species Platanthera zijinensis. The sequence goes on from CM077087.1 coordinate 62,910,954, forward strand.
ACCTCGGAAAGTCCAAGGTTAACCATAAATCGCTAAATAATCTTGAAGTTAGATAAGAGTAGTCTGATAGGATTAAGGAATGTTATAGAAATCTCACCCATGTGTGAGTTGGAGTGATATTAGGCTTGTTGGTCCTACGAGTTGGTGGCTCGGGTTGTTGGTTGAAATCAGGACAGGTTGGTCTTGCGAGCTGGAGGCTCGGGAGCATATTATTATACCTGGTTTGTGTTTATGTGGTGGGTCACTCTGTACTGGTCCAGTCGGCACACTGACGGAAGTACGATGACTCTGGTGCAGAGTGTAGACATTTGGGGAGACTGGTAGGATGTTTATACCGAGGTCTGGAAGACTATGTCCCCTAAGAGCACACCCGACCATGGAAGACTTGTAGTTGCCAGCAAGAGTACGAAGGGGCTCCGTTGATGTGTTCTTAACATTGAGGCGTATAAGAGGTCTAGGCCTGGTAGTGTGCCTGCTCGCCTAGGAGTGGAGACACCCACTCCACTACCACCGTGAGCTACGACGGTTGATACCTGAGAGGTTGTCCACCTCTAAAAAGTCGGGATGCATGAAAGGTCTGTGCATAGAGTCGTGTGTATGAGTTACACAATATTCATTGCATTGTATAACATGACATAACATACGCGCTTGCAGATCCTCATCATATAAATTAGTATGGGCTCTTTTATATGATGAGTTACTATTTCGGAAACCTTAACTTATATGTTTGTATGAGCATTCATATAAGTTAAGGTACGCTTTTGTAATGGTAGGGTAGCTGCTTTACTTTACTTTGCTGGTTTTACTTAGCTCTTCCTATTGTACTTCTTTACTTTTGTTATTGCTCATACTAATATAGAATTGCTAGAAAATTATATATATATATATATATATATATATATACCACTGTCACCTGCTTGTACATTCTGCTATTATTGGTCCTCCACTTTCTTCCTATCGCATGGTGCCTAGGAGTTGCGGGGGTAAGGCGGGGACAAAGCAGCTGACTCAAGTTTGACTGATTGTCGTTTGACCACATCATTTTAGGGACACTCGGAGATGCCACCGCAGTTCGACCAGGCGGAGCCATAGATTGAGACACCATAATCTGAGGAACCGGAGCCGCGCACTACCACTACTACTACCCGACATTAGGTTGATGATCATATAGTTTAGCTTCAGCGTTATTAGTTGAGAGAGTGTGATATTTTATGATGTTTATGTACTGGGCATAAGTCCTATTACTTGTACTCTTTCATTTATGTCATGTGGACCTTTATTTAGGTATTTATATATCTATGATATGATGCGTGGACTAGTTTTCTTTCTTCTTTCATTGGCTGTGTGAATGATCGTGCTTGCCGGCAGGGTCGTTGTCTTATGGTGATAACTAAATCGTAGTTAGTGTCATTGTAAGGCGATGGTCCTGGGCATAAAATCTCTCCACGGTCATGCCCAATTCCCGGGAGGAGGGATTTTACACTTGGTGGTGTGGACTTGGTCTGGATTTGTACCAAGCCTGGTTGTGCTCAGTCTGCAGAGTTTGCCAGTTAGTGCAAACTACTTTTCTATCCGCCAAGTTTGGCAACTCGGCAGAGCCTAATTTATGATCTAGCTGCGGGCACGGAGTTTGTAGACTGGCTGTCTATCTGGCAGCTCGACTAAGCGGGATTATGCCTTAGTCTCGGGCTATGGATGTGCGGATTGGAGTAATGTTCATAGGGTGTTGCAGACTGGTGGCAGTATCTGTAGTGTCCGTGGGTGTGGAGGACTTGTCCCGGTTCTGACCTTGACGGTGATGATCAAGGCATATGGGCTTTCTTTCCAGCCTTATTGGTACGACCTTGGTGGACTGGCTTAGTCAGGCCGTCATGTGCAACCTTGGCAGACATGCTTTGTGTATGCATTATGCAGACAGGTTTTGTGCAAGCTGCGAGATGGGTGGTGATCCTATCAGTTAGGGTGGTGACCACACTCCTCTCCATACCTATAAATAGGCCCCCCTATCACATCAACTGTATAACCGAATAAACAGTAAGTAAGCTCGGGTTGTTTTTGCAGATAGGGTTTATATCCACGTAGTTTGAGAAGTTAACCGGTTTTGATGTTGCAGATTATGCGGCTAGTGCAAAAATGCTAGGGACTTGGTTCTGACTTGCATCAGAGATCAGTGCGGGTAGTTGTGAATACAATTGGCGGTTAGCAACAGGTTGCGGATTACGACCAGAAGGTCTTCTCCTTGGAAATTTTTCCATGTTCAATAAGGCTGACTGCTTCTGGTAGTCTATCTGTTCAGTTCGGCAGCAGCTGTTCGTGGATTATCTGGCGGCTAGGCGACCTTGCGGTTAGGCGGCTTGCAGATTGCGGACAGAGTTCTTCAGCTTGGAATAATGGGATGTCTGCATGGTCAGGTTGCGATCTGGTGGTTTGATAGTTTCAGTGGACTCCTTAGTTCAGTTCGGCAGAGTCAGCAGATACTTGTTCTATCCGAATGACTAGTTTTTTCCTTATATATTTTTGCTTTCATTGGGTACATTGGCGAGTCATGTCTCACCATGTATGTCTCGCAGTATAAAGAAGTTAGATAGTACAAGATTTACTTGCTCTTCTATTTGCATCTGGTTTATTAGGCTTGGTTAGGTTGAGTGTTCCTGCAACCTGGTTTCCCATTTTCTGCATTTCATAACTTCTTACATAGTATCAAAAGGAACAATGGTTTGAGCAGTGATCAAACACAGAGTTTGCTTTTTTGCTTATGGGAGTCAAGTAGACCAGTGTTGTGTAATGGAAGGAGGATTCACAAGGGGCCTTGGAATTGAACTCTTGACATCGACCAACTTCAAGAAGTGGAGGTCATGTATGGAGAGTTACCTTATAGGCGAGGACCTTTGGGAGGTCGTTTATTGAGATGAAAGACAAGAAGTGACTACTGTTGCTGGCAATGCTAAAGCAGTGAGAGCTTGTGTAACACCCCAAATTTGACAGCCGATTTTTTGGTCGCTATTGCCAGACGATAGTGGGTATCGCCGGCGGTGATAATAATAACACTCAATGCCATAAAGCGTTGAGTGAGCTTAACACACTCGACGCCTTCGACGAATCATTGAGTAAGAGACTATCGCGTGGAGGTAGTGGGTGTCGCGCGGCGATAGCCGAACTCTCAATGCTCTCAATTCCTTGAAGCATTGAATGAGCTCAATGCACTCAATGCCATGAGGCATTGAATGAACTCAACACACTCGATGTTATAAAGCGTTGAGTAAGCTATTGGAACGACGATAGTGGATATCGCCAAGCAATACTGACACGTATGTGTGGACACGTGGCAGGTGGCCGGTTGGCGGCCGATGAGCGGTGGTTAACTGGGGTCAAAGTGGCGAAAAAATTGATGTCGCCAGGCGACAGTCTATATCGCGTGGTGATATCGCTAAAGTTAACCAATCAACTCAAACCTTGTCCTTTGCTTCCTTTTGATAAAATAAGCCTGTGGCTAGGATTAATCTCGAGGCCACTTAAGTAGAGGAGAGATCAAGAGAAGTCTCATTTCACTTCCCTCTCTCTCTCTCTCTCTCTTCATTTCCATTTGCTCTCTTGGAAGAAGGAACTAAGTAAGAAGGCTAAAGCTGAGCTTGGAAGGCTTGGTGAAGGAGATTCTGTGGTCGGATTCAAAATTCGAGGCTAGATCCGCGAAGAGGAAAGAGAGGTGCTCCTTTCCAACTGGACAAAAAGCTTCTCCATGGCTCTGAAACGGATTACAAGGGTAACGATTTTCTCCTTGGACAAGTGAAGTCCTCAATTTGCATATGTGCATGGAACCCCTCATCAAAATGTGAAGAAAGGATGGTTTCCAGTGGCTCTATCATTGTAATCCCCGATTAAAATTACATATATATCTGAAAATTTATAGTATGGAATAGACATGCTGTGTGAAGCCCTTCCAAATAGGTTGGTTTGGATTGGTGATGTTTTATTTTGCGTGCATGTGCAAACAAGAAAGAAACATACCAAAATTTGGAATAATCGAATTTTATTATCCAAAAAAAGAGTATTACAAAGTTATAGCCTCCCTTTTATAGAATGGAGGAGAGGGGAGAGATTACAAATAAGCAATGTGGGATAAATAAACAATGTTACAACCTACTATACACAACAGATCGCACAAGCCGCGCGGTTAGACGAATAGGCTAACCGCACGACAACTACTATAAAGAGAGTGAAGCCGCTAGGAGAGACCGCTAGACAGCCCAGACATCAAGTCATCTGCGTCAAACCTCCAGACTGCCCGGTCTCCAATCAACAACATCTCAGCTACAAAGCCGCTCGAGAGAAGCCGCTAAACCGCCCGGCTACCAAGCCTCTAGAGTGAAACCGCCAGACAGCATGGTCTCCAAACTACCAGACTCAAGTCGCCAGACCGCACGGTCTCCATACTGCAACACTTCCCCCCAAGCTAGAGCATATATATCAATCATGCCTAGCTTGTCACAAATGTGAAAAAAGGAAGCAAACACGGGCTTGGTTAAGAAATCTGCCAACTCGTTGTCTGAAGTAATGAACGGAGTGAAAATATGTTTCTTCAAGATCTCTTCTCTAATGAAATGGCAGTCCACTTCGATGTGCTTTGTTCTCTCATGGAAGACCGGATTTTTGGAGATATATATAGCGGCCTTATTGTCGCAGAACATAGGTAGAGGATGGTTGTAGACCTTTCCTAAGTCAAGCATGAGACCCCGTAACCACTTTAATTCACACGTGGTTGACGCCATACTTGGATATTCTGCCTCAGCACTAGAGCTGGAGACTATAGGTTGTTTTTTGCTCTTCCAGCTCACAAGGTTTCCCCCCATAAATATGCAAAAGCCCGATGTGGACTTGCGATCTCCTTTATCATCAGCATAGCTAGAATCCGAGTACGTTTTAATCTTTAAATGACCATTCATCTAAAATAGTAGTCCTTTACATGGCGCCCTTTTAATATATTCAAATATCCTCAGGGTAGATTGTAGATGACACTCCCTAGGAGCTTGCATGAACTGGCTAACCTTGTCTACAACATAGGAGATGTCGGGTCTGGTTACCGTGAGATAAATGAATTTGCCGATCAGACGTCTGTACCTCGTAACATCTGATAGGGGAGGCGAGTCATCTATCCAGGTTTTATCTTCTTTAGTGGCCATGAGGCATCGGGCAGGTTTAGACACAATCAACTCTATTTCCTTTAAAAGATCATGAGCATACTTACGTTGGGAGAGGACCAAGGAGTTGGGCTTTTGAGAGATTTCTATCCCTAGAAAGTATTTTTGGGAGTCCATATCCTTCGTGACCATGTGTTGACGGAGATGTTTATTTGTCAAGGCTAGCCCAGCCTGGTCATCTCTAGTGAGAAGAATATCATCCATATATACGACAAGAACCACCAGACCCATGGAGGTTTTGCGAATGAACAATGAGTGATCGGCAGAACTTCTTGTAAAGCCCATGACTGCCATAATGCTGCTAAACTTGTCAAACCAAGCCCGAGAGCTTTGCTTTAGGCCATAGATGGCCTTCTTAAGCCTGCATACCTGTGTCTCCCCGTGAACAAGATACCTAGAAGGTTGCTCCATGTAGACATCCTTCTGAAGATCACCATAAAGAAAGTCATTCTTGATATCCAGTTGGGAAATGGGCCAATCCATGTTTACGACCACCGTTAGGAGTACCAAAATAGTGCTGAGATGAGCAACGAGAGAGAAGGTGTAAAAATAATCAACACCATAAGTCTGAGTGAAGCTTTGGCGATAAGTTGAGTCTTGTAACGATCCACATTACCATCCGGACTGAACTTCACAACAAAGACCCAACGACATCCAACAATATCAGTGCCCAATGGAGGAGGAACATGGGTCCATGTACCCTACTAAGTAAGGGTGGCATGTTCCTCATTCATGGCCGCCTTCCAATGAGAAACAACAAGGACTTCCTGGTAGGTACGGGGAGTGGTGGTGGCCAAGATAGCCATCGCAAAAGTCCTGCGAGAAGGAGTAAGACGAGCATAGGAAACAACAGCAACAAGCGAGTGCTGGGTACATGTCTGCACCCCTTTACGAAGAGCAATGGGAAGATCTAGGTCGGCACGTTCTTCAGTATCTAGTACATCTGTGGCAGAGAGAGCTAGCACGGGAGTAGAGAGAGATGGCTGCGGAGAGGAGGAAGACAACGGAGGCGGAGAGAGAGGAGGAGATAATGGACACAACAGAGGAGGATATATCTCGGTAAGTGTAGACGGTACGAAGGGGATGGTAGGAAAAGCAGGAACATCAAGAGGAAAGGAGCAGTCATGAGAGAAATAGGATACATCTTCGAAGAAGGTTACGTCTGCGGAGACAAACTGCTTGAAAAGAAAAGAGTCAAAATAGCAATAACCTTTTTGAGTGGTAGAGTAACCCAGAAAGACACATTTTGTAATGCCCCGAAACTAAAAAACGGAACGGGCGGCGTTTGAGCCAAGTTTGGGTCTTGGTAAGGTGAATACGGCTTATGGCACGGGCGTGCCACATGGCCGTATCATGCTCGGGTCATTGAGGTGAGGTCGACGATCGTTGAGGGCAGGGAACATGGCCTAGAACACGGGCGTGTCCCAGGTCGTGTCAAGCACACGGACTGTGACACGGTCATATCACATGGCCGAGTCCTCTTCTAGAAGTTTTGGTCCTGTGTCGATTGAGGGACACGACCCAGAACACGGGCGTGTACTGATTGACACGAGCATGTAGAAGTTTACACGAGCATATCTAAGCCCGTGTCCTGTTCGGGACGCGACGGTTTCAGCATCGATTGAGGCACATGGCCCATGACACGGGTATTCGAGTTACCATGGCGATCTAGAAGTGGTCAAACATGTAATCTCACTGCCAACGCGATATGAGCCTGCAGGGTCGCACATAAGAGCATATGGAGAAATTGGTAGATTGACTGTGTTGGTAAGGGTTACCAATCACCTCGCAGGATGGAGTCGGGCAAACGTTGCCAAAGGAATTTCGTCGAGAGTCGTCGAGTTTGACTCGACGACTAAGGCAAATTCGTTGAGAATCGTCGAGTATGACTCGACGACTCTCGACGAGTTCGTCGAGAATGATTCGTCGAGAATCGTCGAGTATGACTCGACGACTCTCGGCGAGTTCATCGAGAATCATTCATCGCGAATGATTCGTCGAGAATCGTCGAGTGATACTCGACGACTCTCGACGAATTTATCGAGAATCAAAAGTGTTTGATTCCCGGCGATTGGTGATACTCGACGAATCTATCCCGGATTCTCGACGAATCAACAGATGATTCTCGCCGAATCTGGATCTGATTCTCGCCGGACCTGTGCTGATTCTCGCCGAATGACTCTGAAACCCTAACTTGGGTGGTATGCGGATAGCGGTGTTCTTTGGACTATTTATGCCTTTGGTATAAATAGGGGGCTTAGGGTTTTGGGAAATAACCATCATTGGGATTTTCCTGTAGCCGGATCGTAGCCGACGGAAGAGTTCCGCCGATCTCCCGATCCGCCGAATCCCGACCCCGCCGGACGGAAACGTTCCTCCAACGCCTGTTCGCTCCGCCGACGACCTCATCTCCGGCGACCGTCGCCGGTCTTTCTTTCTCTGGCGCGGACCTAGCAGTCCGTGGGAAGTGCAAATGTGCGGTTAATCTTCTTCCCGACCCTTCGTGCAACGAAGCTTAGGGTTCTCCCGCTCGTGTGGATTTCTGCAGAGACGTGGACGTTATTCCACGTAGAACTCGCCACTGATGAGGACTCGAAGCTTGGAGCATCTCCGTTGAGTTGTGACTCAACGCCGCTAAGGTAACTTTTGCCTAGTTATTTGTTAACTTATTGATTCAACTTTCATGGCCCGATCCCATCTCTTTTGGGTTGTCTTGATGTTTTATTCCTTTCGCTGCATGCACAAGCGTTGTGCCATCCTCATAGAGAAACCCAACAGTGGTATTAGAGGGAGGTTACGGCCATGATTGTTGTTTTGGAAGTTAGATTATTCCAGTGCGTGTAAACCTAGGGATTTAGAAGTGTTCTAAATGTCTAGATTTATTCCTGATACATCAATTGTTGATGGTTTTTCCAAGGGAAATCGGTGGGCCCATAACCCACAGGTTAGGGGCTCTGCCCCTTGGAACTCCGCTAGGAATGTCTGGGATTTCGTGGTAATTTGTAATTGTTAGAAATTGTTGTCTCCTTAGCAGTAACTGTCCCTCGAATGGTTAGTGAACCAGTGTATTATTTTGGATTTTGCATCCAACAATGAGAGACGAGCTTGTCTACTGCTTTAAGTCGAGTTGCCTTTTCCTTTGTCCAATGCATGTAAATTTGAAGATTTAGAAGAGTCCGGATGTTCAAATTTAGCCCTTCCTTCTATCAAGTGTTGATAGTGTCAGTTTGTGCACATAAGGGATGCATGTGGATTTTAGAAATATGTTTTTCTGTGGATGTGCACAATGATCAAATGTTGATCATGGTTAATTGTTAACCTATTATCAAAATCCCTTACTTTAATATTAAGTGATCGGATGCCTTCCTATGGATGACACTCTTCCTATCTTGATCGATGAAGTGTGGGTTTGCCAAAGCAAGGTGCATTAATCTATCTTGGTAAGGGTACGAGCGGATAATTTTGATATCCCACTGTCGACATCGGGTCAAGCTTAACTAGGTGACCTCAAAGGTTGAGTGCCTAGAGGCATAGGGTTGGCATGCACCATATGATGGATGCGAATAAGGGGTTATTCACCAACCATACAAGAATTGCATGAGGATGCAATTGGCAAGCGTTGCCTACCTAAATAACCCCATTGTGAGAGGAAAGCCAAAGCTGACTCATTGTGTTAGTGAAATACGAATCTTATCCACTAAGAGAGTAGCTCGCATGAACTCTCCGAATTGATAGTGAGGGCTATTATTTCGAATAAAATAGTGGGAGTTTTAATTGAAGTCCAAATTAAAATAAATTGTATTTGAAATTTTGGTACTGATATTATTCTGCATGAATTCTTGTAGAATTCCATGGCAAGTGGTTCACACTCCACTCTGTCTCTGAGAGCCATCCTTGAGAAGGATAAGCTCAGTGGGACTAACTACATGGACTGGTACAGGAACCTGAGAATTGTTCTCAAGCAAGAGCGAAAGATCTATGTCTTGGAATAAGAAGCCCCCGAGGTGCCGACCGGGAATTCTTCCTGTGCTGATAACGATACTTATAAGAAGTATACTGATGACGCCTTAGACGTCAAATGCCTTATGCTTGCCACCATGAACTCTGAGCTTCAGAAGCAATATGAGAACATGGGGTGCAAGGAGATTGACGAGCATCTCAAGAAAATGTTTCAAGGGCAAGCTCGTCAAGAGAGGTTTGACATCACAAAAGCGTTGTTTCAGTGCAAGATGGAAGTTCGAGACTCAGTAGGGACTCACGTACTAAAGATGATTGGGTATATAGAGAACCTTGAAAGGCTGGGTTTTCCTCTGGGTCAAGAGTTGGCCACATATCTGATCCTGCAATCATTGCCGGACAGTTACGAGCAGTTTGTCTTGAACTACAACATGAATGAAAAAGACAAGACACTGCCCGAGCTCCTAGGCTTGTTGAGAACTGCCGAGATCAATATGAAGAAGGCCAAGCCTGCCAGCCCCATACTGATTGTAAGACCATTTTTTTTTTGAAAACCCGGGGTCTTATGCCCAGAACCGCCGCTTTGAGGTGACACCTTCGCACCCGGGAAGGTCGTCACTACAACGCACCGATTCTGCCGGCCTTTTCGATCACAATAAGTAGCAAGTAGAACAGTAAAGAGAAATGCAGTCCATAATATAATATCACATATAAATAAAAACTCCACGAGGGGAGCGTCCACAGTATAACATCAGAGTAAAATCAGAGTACTGAAAGGAAAAGGACTTAAGCCCGGTACAACAACACCTCACTACATGGTCACTCAAACGGAAGCTGAAAAACAAACTGCTACTAAGGAACGGAACTCACGGTCCCTGCAGTCTGGACTCCAGTGCTAGACTGCCCCATCTCCAAGCGTACCAGCCTCCTGAGCTGCTTCTCCATGCTGGGCTCCGCGATTCCCTAAAATGATGTGGTCCGAAAACCGTTAGTCTATAAGACTAAGCCCTATCATCCCCCACCCCTTCCCCCATGCCCTAAGACACCGAGCGGAGAGGAAGAAAGGGAAGGACATGAAGGTGGAGAGTAGTCAAAAGCAGATGACGGTGGACCTAACTAGCAAGTTATAACAGGTGAACAATATAAGTGTTGTAATAGGTATAACAGAAAGGTAAGTAAGTAAGAAATTAAACCTTCGCTTATGTGAGTACACATAAGCCAAGGGATCTTTTGCAAGGCTCCCATCGTATAACGCGTCCCATACCGCTTATACGTTGGGGTGTCGGTTATCAAGCAGCAGATATACATATATCAAATTGACCTTAATTTATAAACTTGCCCACACAAGCTTATAGACCAAGGGGTCGTTTTGCAAGTCCTAAAGTATAAGCGTCCCATTCCACTTATATTTTAGGTGTCAAGGTTGTTATGAATGATTATGACATGCAGCTATATGGTGGGTTATGATGTTCAAGCAGTGTGTTGGAACCCTAGGTTTTGATTTGAGTTCAGTCTTCTCTTTCTGTCTCTTGACCCAAGATTTATCTATGGTCAAAGGTTAGTTGATAGGTTAGATTCTCTAGTTGTGTAGAATTGCTTTTCCAGATGAATATTTGGTTAAGTAGTTTTTCGTTCGACTATGGTCGAACGTCGCTCGACTATCGTCTATCGGCTGATCGACGATCGTCTATCAGTTGGTCGAAGTTCTGTCTGCGTTGATAGCTCGACTATCTGTTGATAGGTCGACTATCTGTTTGCTTTGGTAGTTCGACTATCTGTCCTGATAGTTCAACTATCTGATAGCTCGACTATCTGTTGATAGGTCGACTATCTGTTGTCTTTGATAGTTTGACTATCTGCTTGGATAGTTCAACTATTTGATAGCTCGACTATCTATTAATAGGTCGACTATCTGTCCGCTTTGATAGTTCGACTATCTGTTGATAGGTCGACTATCTGTGTTGCTTTGATAGTTCGACTATCTATTGATAGGTCGACTATCTGTGTTGCTTTGATAGTTCGACTATCTACTTGGATAGTTCAACTATCTGATAGTTCGACTATCTGTTGATAGGTCGACTATCTGTTTTGTTTGATAGCTCGACTATCTGTTGATAGGTCGACTATCTGTTTTTCTGTGATAGGTCGACTATCTGTTGATAGGTCAACTATCTGTTTTTCTGTGATAGGTCGACTATTTGTTTTGTTTGGTAGTTCGACTATCTGTCTTGATAGATCGACTATCTGATAGCTCGACTATCTGTTCTGATAGATCGACTATCTGCTGAGGTAGTTCGACTATCTTCTTTGATAGTTCGACTATCTGGATTGTTCGACTATCTGTCTGATAGGTCGACGATCTCCGTGCTTCAGTCGACGATCTCCGAGGGTCGTTCGACGTTTTGCTGTATGGCTTGAGTAGTTTTGTCGTCTTCTATGATGTGACTAATTTCATACTTATTTTGGCATATTTTATAAAAGATTATCTGAATAAATTGTGATATTATTTCCATGCAATATCAGTTCCATTCCTTATGCACGAGCTAATCTTTTTCTGACAAAGTTGTTTGTCTTATAACTGAGATATGTTTTCTGCTTTATCTGCCAGGCTGTCCTTTATAGCCGTTAGACTCAAAAAGTCTTCCTTGGCTGTAAAGAGTCTTTTCTGATGTGACTTTCTCTAGTTTTATTTCATCAGAATTATTTGCAGCTTCTTAGAAAGCTTTATCCTATTATAGGATATCTGTTTGCAGTATTTTGTTTTGCTTTATGCTTTTTGCAGCCCAGCTTGCAGAGTTCAGTAGAAGACAAGATTCAAACTCAAGTTAGAGCCGTTATTGCTGCTGCTATATAAAGACTTCTTTGAAGAAAGAAATCAACTAGTTCTCACATATTGAAAAGCTAACTGCAGCATTCAAACTAAAAGCTTACAGTTTCCAACTGCTCTCAGCTCATTCACATCTAACTGAGAAGAAGTTTTAGTTCTTCACTCTTCTTCAACCTGAGTTCTCCTGCTTATAGGAAGATCTTCACTCAGAGCCTTTTGAAGAAGAAGAAGAAGATAGCTGCCTAAAGAAGAAATTTTATTTCATATCATTTATCTTCTTGTAGCTTTTCCTTCAGTATTTTTTGAAGTGTTTCTGCACTGAAGCAAGACTTTACCTGGACGTTCTTTTAGCCAGGGAGAGCCTTGATTCTTTTAGAGCTTTCTAGCTCAGTGCAAGTTATTATGCTTCTCTAATCTATTGTAAAATAGAGAAGACACCTTAACCTCCTTTCCCCCTCCTGTAAAGGGTTATTACTCCCTTCAAAAGTATCCCTTTGTGGAAGGGCACCTGATCAAAAACCTGTGTTGGTTTTTAGACACCTGATCAAAAGTCTAAAGGGTTTCTGGATCTACCTGAAGCAGATCTTGTTGGTGGCAGGGCACCTGATCAAAAACCTGAGTGGATTCCTACCTTGTTGGTAGAAGAGTGGACGTACCCAAGTTGTTTGGGGAACCACTATAAATTCCTTATGTCGTCTGGATTGCTTTAATTAATTACTTGCATTGTGGCTGTGATTAGATTTTAACTAGGTTTGCTAGTTGCTATTTAGGTTTCCAAGCCTTAACTGTAATTACAGTTGGCTGCTTTTTGTGCACATCACTTGTGTTAGGCTTAAGGGTTTAATCTCAAATATCTATAACCTTCATTCCGCAATTAACTCCAAGGGAGTTGAGTAGACAGTCAACTTTGCTAGTGCAATTTTTGATTACTCTATTCACCCCCCCCTCTAGAGTAGTATCTATCCCCTTTTCTTTCAATTAGTATCAGAGGGAGGTTGACTGACTGAATAGGCTAACACCTAAGTCACAAGATCCTGATAGATACCAAAGTTTATAGATATTCACTTTCACTATCATGGCCCAGTCCAAGGATTACTCTAGCACCAGACCTCCAACATGCAACTTGGCTAAGTTTAGCATCTGGAAGGCAAGGATTAAACTATATATGAAATCTATTGATGAAAGTATTTTTGCTTCTATTTTGACAGGACCACCAAGAGCACCTGCTACAGCTACTGCCTCATCATCATCTGATATGAGTATAGTGCCTCCTCCAGACTACAATGATGAATACAAATAGGCAAAGATAGCAGATGCTAAGGCAATGAACATTCTAGCTCAGACAATGTCTGATAAAGTATTCCAAAAGGTTGCTGACTGCTCTTCAGCTAAAGCAATGTGGGATACACTGAACCAGATTGTAGCTGGTTCAGCTGATGAAAGGAAGGACAGGAGGTCCAACCTTATCTCACAGTATGAGAATTTCAAGAAAACTGATGCTGAATCAGTTGAAGCTATGTACACAAGGCTCAGCTCAATCATCAATGAGCTGAGGACCCTTGATAAGGATATTTCATTGACAGAGGTCAATGATAAGATTCTTATGTGCTTCCCTAGCACATGGGATCTGAGGATCTGGCCTATCAAGGAGGCCAGAAGCATAACAGAAATCTCAACAGAAGCCCTTCTTGGCAAGCTCAAGTCTTTTGAGCAAGTGCTGAAGTCCAGGGAAGCTGAAGCTGAAGCAAAGACCCCAACTCCTACAAGAAAAGAGCAAACCCTTGCTCTCAAAGCTGCTGAAGCTTCTGAAGGAAGCCAGTCCAATGAGGAACTGATGGCATTATTTGCCAAAAGGTTTCTCAAGATGGGAAGGAAGGAATTCAGAAAGAAATCTTCAAAGTATGAAGATAAACCAAGGTATGATCGTACTCCTTCTAAAGAAATAATCTGCTATGGTTGCAGGAAGCCTGGACATATTATTCCAGATTGTCTAGAGGAAAAGAACAAAGATAAAAGAAAAGACAAGGATCAGCACAGGAAGCATTCCAAGCCATCCTCCTACAAGAACAAAAAGAAGGAGAGAGGCTTTGTTGCTGAAACCTGGAGCGATTCTGATGAGGAATCTTCCTCCTCAAGCTCCAGTGAGGATGAGGAAGAAAAGAAGGCAAAAGAAGTTTGCCTAATGGCAATTGATGCCTACAGCAATCACTCAGCTGTAGAGAATTCAGATTCTGATGAAGAAATGCCAACTGAAGATGAGGTATTGTCTTCTTATGACTTTACATCTGCTGAATTTAAATCTGATTTTAAATCTTTATGTTTAGATTTAATTAGTTCTGAAAAAGAAATAAAAGAGCTTAGAATTAAACTAGCTGAATCTGAATTGATTGTTAATAAAAACATTAGGTTAACAGCAGAACTCACTAATGCTAGTGAAGAAATAAAATTCCTTAAGAATGAATTAGCTAAGTCCAAAAGGTTAGAAGAGTCTCTGAATGGTAGAAGCCTTAAGTTGCTTGAAATAACCAGCATGTCTAACACTAGGTCAGGCAATAACAAATTAGGCTTAGGAGCATCTTCTAGTGAGCCCCCAATCATTCTTAAAAACCAACTTTCAACTCCAGTGAATTTTATTTCATCTAGTGGAATAAAAAACACTGAGCAAGTTAATCAAGTAAATAGAGCTTTAAATAAAGCTAAAAGAGAGAAAAGAAAAAAGAAATTTAAGGAATTACAAAGAGCGTCGAACGCTGCTCGACGATCGCAGGCCCAATGGTCGAACGGAGATCGATGATCTGGGTACCAATCGTCGAACGCCGATCGACGCTTTCAACAAGAATTTCAAAATTCCAACCAGAACTTTAGAAACCCGAATATGAATAGAAACCCTAGGTTCGTTGACCCATCATCTGCATGGAGAATCCCACCGAGGAGATCTTACCCATTAGGTTATCACCCTCAGCCTGCTTATTCATTTATTTCCAGTTTTTCTTATGTGAAAAACAAGGGACCCAAGGTTACCTGGGTCCACAATGTTTAAATTGATTTATTTGCAGGTGAAGACCTATCCTATCACTCAAAATAAGTGGTATTTGGATAGTGGTTGCTCCAAGCATATGACAGGAAATAAAGAACATCTGTCAAGGTTCAAGGCAAAGCTTGGCCCAAAGGTAATCTTTGGAGATTCAAGCTGTGGTCAAACTGAAGGCTATGGCAGGATGATAATTGGAGCTGTAACATTCAAGAGAGTTGCTTATATGACTGAACTGAAGCATAATCTAATTTCAGTAAGTTAGTTATGTGATGCTGGATACCAGGTATCATTTTCTAACTCTCTTTGTAATATTACTTTAAATAATAGTGTTGTATTAGTAGGTATTAGACAAGGTAACATTTATTTAGTAGATTTTAATTCAACTCACTCTGAAATCTGCTTGTTTAATGAAGTAACCAATAACAATACTTTATGGCATAAAAGGCTTAGCCATGTTAAGATCAAGAATATATCTAGGTTATCTAAACACAACCTTGTTAGGGGTTTACCTTCTTGCCCCTACAAGAAGGAGAGCCTATGCAAGGCTTGTCAACTAGGTAAGCAAACCAAGAATTCATTTAAATCAGTAAATAAAAGTGATTCTCCTAGAATCCTGTATTTATTACATTTGGACCTATTTGACCCAATAAATGTACAGAGTTTAGGAGGGAAGTATTACACCCTAGTCATTGTAGATGACTTCTCTACGTTCACTTGGGTGTTCTTTCTGAGAACTAAGGCTGATAACTTCAAAGCCCTTACAGATTTTCTTTTATGTGTGCAGACTGAGTACTCTACTCATGTGGCCTTGATCAGAAGTGATCATGGTACTGAGTTTGACACTCTTCTCATGCAAGAATTCTGTGAGAGAGAAGGTATCAAACATAGCTTCTCAGTTCCTAGAACTCCCCAACAAAATGGGGTAGTTGAAAGGAAGAATAGAACACTAATTGAAGCTGCTGGCACATTGTTGGCAGATGCTAATATGCCTCTTTCCTATTGGGCAGAAGCTGTTAGTACAGCCAACTATGTCTTGAATAGAAGTCTGATACACAAGCTTAAGTGTAAAACTCCTTATGAGTTACTTAAAGGAAAGAAACCTAAAATAAATTATTTTAGAGTTTTTGGCTGTGTAGTTTATATTCATAATAATAATAAAGAATACCTTAGAAAATTTGAAGCAAAAGCCTCAATGAGAATTTTTCTTGGATATTCCCAAGTAAGCAAAGCTTATAGGGTTTTTAATAAATCATCTTCTAAAATTGAAGAGTCTGTTCATGTGTCCTTTGATGAATCCCAAATGTTTTACAAGGAGAAGGAAACTTCCCCTTCCTTAAGTTCATTACAGGTATAAGAATCTTCCAAAGATGTCACTCAAGAAATCCTCCATCTTTCAACTCTTCATATCACTGAATCAGACAGTGATAAAGACATTGCAGAAATTGTTGCTGTACTACCAATAGTAGATCAAATTCCTCCTGAGGAATTAATCCCAACTATTGCTGAAGATCACATCCCACCTGCTGATGTTGTCACACTTAGAGATCACCCTACATCTCAAGTGATAGGAGACATATCAGCTGGTGTTCAAACAAGACATCAGTTAAGACAGGATGTGATGCATGCTTGTTTCCTTTCACAGATTGAGCCCCTCACCATTAAAGATGCTGAGCTAGATCCCCACTGGATCATTGCTATGCAAGAGGAACTCAATCAGTTTGAAAGATGTAAAGTATGGACTTTGGTTCCAAGACCTAAAGGCCAACTGATCATAGACACCAAGTGGGTGTATAGAAACAAGTTGGATGCAAATGGAATCATTGTAAGGAATAAAGCTAGGCTTGTAGCTCAGGGCTACAGACAGGAGGAAGGTATAGATTATGACCAAACCTTTGCTCCTGTTGCAAGGCTAGAGGCAATTAGGATCTTCTTAGCCTATGCAGCCTATATGAAGTTTAAGGTTTTTCAGATGGATGTCAAAAGTGCCTTTCTTAATGGTGAGCTAAAGGAAGAGGTATTTGTTGAACAGCCACCCAGTTTTGTTTCTTCAACTCAACCCTCACATGTATTCAAGTTGCAAAAAGCTCTTTATGGACTCAAACAAGCACCAAGAGCCTGGTATGAGACTCTAGCTAGTTTCCTGTTAGAGCACAACTTTGTTAGGGGAGTAGTTGATAGAACCCTCTTTGTCAAGCACCACAAGGACACAATCCTGTTAGTTCAAGTGTATGTGAATGACATTATTTTTGGTTCCACTGATCCCAAACTATGCAAAAAGTTCTCCAACTTGATGCATTCTAAGTTTGAGATGAGTAGTATGGGTAAGCTGTCTTACTTTCTTGGTCTCCAAGTAAAGCAAGATGCTGATGGCATCTTCATCTCCCAATCCAAATATGCCAAGGAATTGGTAAAGAAGTTTGGGATGGCAGATGCTTCAGCAATGCATACACCTATGGCTACTAATGTAGTTATTGATTCTGATGATCAGGGAAAGCCTGTTGATAAAAAGAAATATAGGGCCATTGTTGGTTCCCTATTGTATTTAACTACAAGTAGGCCAGACATAATGTTTGCTACATGCCTTTGTGCTAGATTCCAGGTCAACCCCAAGGAATCTCATCTGATTCTTCTCAAGAGAATCTTGAGATACCTGAATGGATGTCCAAATCTAGGACTTTGGTACCCAGCTGAGTCAGAATTTGAATTAATTGGATATTCTGATTCTGATTATGCTGGTTGTCGAGTTGACAGGAAAAGTACCTCAGGAACTTGTCAGTTCCTGGGAGAGAGATTGGTCTCTTGGTTCTGTAAGAAGCAGGCCTCTGTCTCAACTTCAACTGCAGAAGCTGAATATATAGCAGCTGCTAGTTGTTGTTCACAGATCCTGTGGATACAAAACCAACTTTTGGATTATGGGTACTCATACAAGAACACTAAAATCATGTGTGATAGTACAAGTGCTATCTCCATTGCACAAAATCCAGTGCACCACTCTAGAACGAAGCACATTGAGATTAGACACCATTTCCTGAGAGATTATGTGGAAAAGAACAAGATCAGCCTTGAGTTCATATCCACAGACCTTCAGAGAGGTGATATATTCATCAAGCCCTTAGATGAACAGAAGCATCTGTTCTTTTTGGTTCAACTAAGCATGATTAATGGAAGAGACTAAGTGTGATGTCTGCCTTGTTGAAACTTGTTCAAAGATAGTCGAACGACGTTCGAAGATAGTCGATCAGATCAAACCTATCTTCGACCTATGGTTGAAGATAGCTTATCTGCTTGAAGATCGTTGACCGGCGTTCGAAGATAGTCGAACAGGTCGAGCCTATCGTCGATCTATGGTTGACGACAGCTTGCTGTTTGTGAAGACAGAAATAGTCGAACGATTGATCGACTACTCTGCTTCAGGACCGATCGTCGAACGACCGTTCGACCATCGTCTCCAGTATTTTTTAAATAGATCGACGATCGCTGTTTTAATATAAAGCCGATGGTCGACCTAGGTTAAGAGATGGTTGCTTTTATCGTCGACGGAGAGCGTCTTTTCGCATTTCGTCTTCCCGCTTGCTCTTTGTCTTGCGCTCCGTCTTCGCCGTCTCTCTCTCGTCTTCTCCAGCTTTTTCGATGGCGATTACTCCAGCGCTTCTTGTAGTAGTAAAGTTTGATGCAGGATTCAGCGTAGATTTCGACGCCTTCAGCTGCTGCGAACCAGGAATAGTGGAAATTCTAAATCTGTGCAAAGATCAAGGGTTAGAGAAACTCATGTCCTCCAGAATAAAGATAAACACTCAAGAGATCAAAGAGTGGGATTTCACTTCATCTTCAACTGATGACTCGATGATTGGAACCATTAGCGGAGAAGAGGTAACATTGACTCCCGCTATTTTGACTGAAATATTTGGATTGATTAATGGGGAAGAAGAGTATGAGCAAGATACTCCTGAGTTTGGAAGGATGTTAACAGAGCTGGGACATGCCGAAGGCATTCCCTCTAAGCTGCTCAAAGTGAATTTTCCATTTAAAATCAAGTTTCTTGCTGAAATAGTTGGAAAAGTGCTACTGGGAAAGCACTCCGCCCACGATAATATTACAAGGCAGCAATTTGCACTGATGTGTGCAATTGTAAATAAGAAGCAGATTAATTGGGCAGGCATTCTATTTGATCTGATCAGGAAAAAGAATGGCAAGAAAGAAGTTACCCTGGGAAGGGTAGTTGGAATTTTTCTGAAGGAGAAATACCCCCATCTGCTAGTGTCAGCTGCCACCTCCATCAACGCCAGCAAGAAGATGGATCCATCCCTGTTCGCAAAATGGAAAAGGACCTTCCTGAAGCCCTCTCCCGCAGGGGTTGCTCCAGTTACATCTGAGAGCACCGGGACTGTCTCAGTCACTCTCCCCCTTCTAGCAGCTGGCTCAGCAAATCCATCCCTTCCATCTTCTTCATCTGTTATGCCGTCTACTTCAGTTGAAGTTCCTTCAACTTCAATTGAAGTACGACATTCTGCTTCTCCTCCTGCATCTCCTCTCCCGACTCATCTTACTAGGATCTCTCATCCCAGTTTTGATTTGTTGGTGTCTGAGATTTCTACTCCTCTTTATTCTCTAATTCCCTCTTCTGATCACATTGATCACCCTACATCCACTCATACATCTCCAGTTCATCCTCCAGCTCATCATGCATATACCATCCCTGCTGCTCTTCCATCCTCTGAAATTCCCCCACCATCATCATCATCATCCTTTGAAATAACTCCAGCATTTATCTCTAGCATTGTGGAGTTAATTACCCCCTCAATCAAAATTATGATTGAAGAGGCGATTGCTCCCCTTGCTTCCTCTATCTCCTCTCTGACTGCTGCCATTCAGAAACTCTCAAAGTCTGCTGAGCCCTCTTCTTCTAGGGGTCTGGTTTCAGTATCTACTGAAATCAGGCAGGGGGAGATGCTTGATGATGATGTCTCTGAGCAGCCCTTGGCCTCCCCTCCAGCAGTTCATCATGTAGTGGCAGAGAAAGTAATAGAAGATTCAGCTCCTCCTTCTTTATCTGAAAAAGAAATTTCTGATGCTTTGTTGAAATCTGAATTCATTGTTAAAGCTTGTTTAGAAGAATATTCTACTCCCTTGGTTGCCCTATACCTAGAAGGAATTATCACTTCCTTTTTAGATGAATTATGGGAGTTAGGACACGCTATGGTCGATTCTGAAGGTATTCCCTTTACTTACTTTTTAGACTTGATAACTGATATGATAGTTTGGGAATATCTGGAAGGGATGATTAGATGTCATTTAGAAAAATTTTATTCATAATACTACAGATAAATTGGAAGAAATTCTAGATGTTCAAGAGCATGTGATCCAACCTGCTCCAGAAGTTCAACCAGAACCAGCCGTTCAAATTTCTGAAGTTGCTCAGCCAGAAGTGCAAGCAGAACTGGTCACTATGACAGTTTCTGATCTTCAAGAAAAAGCTGCAGATGCCCAAATTGAAAAATCTACTGTATGGGATGATTCCCCGGGCTTGGATTTAGATGCTCTATTGGCACGGGATGCCATAGAAGAAGAACTAGAAAAGACTACTTTAAAGGAAAAGGAAAGAGCTTTGAAAGATGCAATTGACCCATATGATCTGCCTATCTCTTCTAATTCTGAAGATGAAATCGATTCTGATGAGTCTGCTGAGTCTAAAAGAAAAAGAATTGCTAAAAAGAAAAGAAAAGCTGTAGCTCCTCCTCCTGCTAATCTAGATAATGATACACCTTATTATATACTGAAAGGAATTGATCCTAAGTCAAAAGAATTCCAGCATTGGATGTTATTTTCTAAGAACCAGCAAAAGCAAAGGAAAAAGTCAAAGAGGTATGACTCTCCTGTCCCTAGATGGAATCCTAGAGGTCCTCCTCCTCCACCTCCCAGTGCAGGAGCCCCAGAAAATTTATCTACAAAACCTGCTGCTCAGTCCGAAAGATCAAATCCATCTCAGTCAGCTCAAAGGAGAAGTTCACAAGGATACCAAGGTAAAAGTCAAACTGGCTATCAAAAACCTGATGCTGTTAAGGAACAGGTAAAGGAGGTAGTGTATCAAAGACCAACATTTTCTCCTCCTCAGTCCAAAGAACTTAAAAGCTCTACCTATCCTAAGCCAGATCACTCTGAAAAGGATGTTTCAAAAGGTAAGCAAATTATTTTATCTGAAAATTCTAGCAAGATATTTGCTAAGTCTGCTCCCCTTTCTTATCTAGTTATTCAGGATAAAGAACCAGCTGATATATCTTCTGAGATTGTTTATGAAAGCCCAGAGCTTGATCCTAATTTTAGGATGGCTCGTTTTCTTGAACTCGTTGGAGCAGCGCAAATTAAGAAAGCAAAAACAGAAGGAAAGGACACTGCAGGATTGACCACAATGTCTAAATTCAGAATGAAGGAGCTAGACAAGTTCCAGGTTAGACCTGAGATATTTGATCCTTCAAAGTATATGGAAAAGCATCCTGAGGCAGTGGTCCCAAGAATAACAGAATTGAAAATTATTAGAGAACAAGACCTGAAGCTATCAAGAAAAGAAGCTCTAGATCCCTCAAGAAAGATTACTTTTGTTTCTAGCTCTTCTGATCCTAAACCTAACTCTGAAGCACCTTAATTTTTCATTGATTGACAGTTAATTTCTTATCTGTTTGATTGATGATATCTGCTTAGTCATTTCTCTTTATGCATTTTTTTACTTTCAGTAATTAGTTGTATGTTTTAATTGTTGAGAGACTTAACTCAAATAAGGGGAGATTGTTGGAACCCTAGGTTTTGATTTGAGTTCAGTCTTCTCTTTCTGTCTCTTGACCCAAGATTTATCTATGGTCAAAGGTTAGTTGATAGGTTAGATTCTCTAGATGTGTAGAATTGCTTTTCCAGATGAATATTTGGTTAAGTAGTTTTTCGTTCGACTATGGTCGAACGTCGCTCGACTATCGTCTATCGGTTGATCGACGATCGTCTATCAGTTGGTCGACGTTCTGTCTGCGTTGATAGCTCGACTATCTGATTATAGGTCGACTATCTGTTTGCTTTGGTAGTTCGACTATCTGTCCTGATAGTTCAACTATCTGATAGCTCGACTATCTGTTGATAGGTCGACTATCTGTTGTCTTTGATAGTTCGACTATCTGCTTGGATAGTTCAACTATCTGATAGCTCGACTATCTATTAATAGGTCGACTATCTGTCCGCTTTGATAGTTCGACTATCTGTTGATTGGTCGACTATCTGTGTTGCTTTGATAGTTCGACTATCTGTTGATAGGTCGACTATCTGTGTTGCTTTGATAGTTCGACTATCTACTTGGATAGTTCAACTATCTGATAGTTCGACTATCTGTTGATAGGTCGACTATCTGTTTTGTTTGATAGCTCGACTATCTGTTGATAGGTCGACTATCTGTTTTTCTGTGATAGGTCGACTATCTGTTGATAGGTCGACTATCTGTTTTTCTGTGATAGGTCGACTATTTGTTTTGTTTGGTAGTTCGACTATCTGTCTTGATAGATCGACTATCTGATAGCTCGACTATCTGTTCTGATAGATCGACTATCTGCTGAGGTAGTTCGACTATCTTCTTTGATAGTTCGACTATCTGGATTGTTCGACTATCTGTTTGATAGGTCGACGATCTCCGTGCTTCGGCCGACGATCTCCGAGGGTCGTTCGACGTTTTGCTGTATGTCTTGAGTAGTTTTGTCGTCTTCTATAATGTGACTAATTTGATACTTATTTTGGCATATTTTATAAAAGATTATCTGAATAAATTGTGATATTATTTCCATGCAATATCAGTTCCATTCCTTATGCATGAGCTAATCTTTTTCTGACAAAGTTGTTTGTCTTATAGCTGAGATATGTTTTCTGCTTTATCTGCCAGGCTGTCCTTTATAGCCGTTAGACTCAAAAAGTCTTCCTTGGCTGTAAAGAGTCTTTTCTGATGTGACTTTCTCTAGTTTTATTTCATTAGAATTATTTGCAGCTTCTTAGAAAGCTTTATCCTATTATAGGATATCTGTCTGCAGTATTTTGTTTTGCTTTATGCTTTTTGCAGCCTAGCTTGCAGAGTTCAGTAGAAGACAAGATTCAAACTCAAGTTAGAGTCGTTGCTGCTGCTGCTATATAAAGACTTCTTTGAAGAAAGAAATCAACTAGTTCTCGCATATTGAAAAGCTAACTGCAGCATTCAAACTAAAAGCTTACAGTTTCCAACTGCTCTCAGCTCATTCACATCTAACTGAGAAGAAGTTTTAGTTCTTCACTCTTCTTCAACCTGAGTTCTCCTGCTTACAGGAAGATCTTCACTCAGAGCCTTTTGAAGAAGAAGAAGAAGAAGATAGCTGCCTAAAGAAGAAATTTTATTTCATATCATTTATCTTCTTGTAGCTTTTCCTTCAGTATTTTCTGAAGTGTTTCTGCACTGAAGCAAGACTTCACCTGGACGTTCTTTTAGCCAGGGGGAGCCTTGATTCTTTTAGAGCTTTCTAGCTCAGTGCAAGTTATTGTGCTTCTCTAATCTATTGTAAAATAGAGAAGAAACCTTAAACTCCTTTCCCCCTCCTGTAAAGGGTTATTACTCCCTTCAAAAGTATCCCTTAGTGGCAGGGCACCTGATCAAAAACCTGTGTTGGTTTTTAGACACCTGATCAAAAGTCTAAAGGGTTTCTGGATCTACCTGAAGCAGATCTTGTTGGTGGCAGGGCACCTGATCAAAAACCTGAGTGGATTCCTACCTTATTGGTAGAAGAGTGGACGTACCCAAGTTGTTTGGGGAACCACTATAAATTCCTTGTGTCGTCTGGATTGCTTTAATTAATTACTTGCATTGTGGCTGTGATTAGATTTTAACTAGGTTTGCTAGTTGCTGTTTAGGTTTCCAAGCCTTAACTGTAATTACAGTTGGCTGCTTTTTGTGCACATCACTTGTGTTAGGCTTAAGGGTTTAATATCAAATATCTATAACCTTCATTCCGCAATTAACTCCAAGGGAGTTGAGTAGACAGTCAACTTTGCTAGTGCAATTTTTGATTACTCTATTCACCCCCCTCTATAGTAGTATCTATCCCCTTTTCTTTCACAGTGCAACTCACACACCCAACTTTGTGTACACAAACCTTTAGTTCCCCCTTTCTGGAGATAACTCCCAGGTTACTCCCGTAATGGCAAACGAAAGCAGTGGGTTAGGCTTCGCCCACCTCAAAACCAGTAAAAGCACCACTGGTCTGACCTATCGTACTCCCTCAACGCCTGGTGCACGAGGCGGACTCCTGCGTACTCTTGCCGACTGGTCCGCCGGACTTAACCTTGGCTAAGTGCTAGTCACCTTGCCGAGTCAACGATATCGGTGTCGGTGCAATCGAACTCCCCGATATCGAGAACCCACCACCTTAATCGTTCCTATTTTTATGCACATGCAGCAATTTAATATATAACAATTTAAAGTGTCAAACTCCCGGACTAAACCGTCCGTATTAACCACATCTGAGACCAAATTCCCCGGAATAAACCGTCCGGCTCATCTCCAGACTTCATCCCTTAGAACACCACGGGACGGCGCCCCCTTGAATACCTCGGGACGACTTAACCATTACCAACCCTAACTAATGAGTGTGTGCAATGTGAATCCCTATTAGGCTAATTACTCTTTCGTTTGTTTTAAGATTTACGTTAGCCCAGGACTGCCTCCGGAATATACCCTGTGAGGGGCTCTCAATAGGCACTAGGAACTACGATGGTAGAAATAGCCCAAAGTTCCCTTTCGTAAGACACTTATTGTTATTGGTTGCTTTTCCCTTACCCTTTCCCTTTATAAATTACATCAAACTAAACCTAAGGTGAATTTGACTCTTCACTCTTACGGGGACGACGATCCTTCGTCGGCCCCGCGCACCTTCTAGTGCACATCAACTCATTCCTCACCACACTTGAGACCTCCTATGGTGATCCATCCTCTTTCTTTAAATCCAACCAACACAAGCTGTCCTTACGCTAACCCAAACCTTATCCTGTTACTCATTTCCCAAAGTTACTAACTACAGACCACCTTATACTAAGTGATGTCTATGATAGGAAGTCCTTTGTGTTTTCATCCGAACAGCCTAAGTTATTTACTGGGGTCCTATCATGTCATAAATGAATTAATTCCAGGTTATAACAATTTTCTCAATTAATCTATTAATTAATTAATTTTACTAAAATCCAAGGTCTTCAAAATTTGAACAAGGAGTATACTTTTCAGTCATGTATAAATCATAATAAATTTAAAACAAATACTACTATGTCTAAAAATGATATATCCAAGGTTTGGCAATTTTCACTAAGGTCTAAAGGGCCTAAACATATTTTAGCAATAATTCATTTCTTTCATGTCTAATGAATAAACTACATCAAATTCTCTTCCAAATAATTTGGATTAATTACAGGGTACTAATAACACTATGAAAACAGTACTGGATAAGTTTCATAATTTTTCTGCTGGAAATTATTTTATAATAAATCATTTACCAAATCCTTAATCTAGTACGCTTGTGAATCAAGTACTATATTCATAATTCCAAAAATCCTGAATAAATTTTCCACTGATTCATAATGATTTAATAACCCTCTTTACCAAATTTCATACTTTTCCAAAAACTATTTATGCCATAAAATATTTTAAAACCATAAAGCCCTTTAATAACACTTGTGAAAGAACTACTCTATTTATTCAACATAAAATTAAACTAAAATTCAGGAGCATTCCTACTGGCCAACAACATCTAATTACAGAGTTTCAAGGGGCCTTATTTGACTTAAAAATCTTTAATAAATAAAACATCAAATAGGGCTATTCCAACATTCATGAGTGAAGTACTAGAAATAATTATCCAAAAATTCTAGTAAAATTATCCAAGGGTCCTAACTACCCTACAAACACACTACCCAAGTTTCATAGCTTTTAAAAGAATTTAAGATACTGTTTTGACCTAAAAGCCCTTCTACTCTAAAACTAGGGTTTAGGTTTTGAGGTAGCTACCTACCTCAAAATCCTCTGATATTACAATCAGAGGGTTAAATACTCATAAGCAACCTCTCCACCAAATCTCAAGGTCATACAAGGGCATTTGCCCCTATGTCCTTCACAAGCCCCCAAAGTCCACATTTAGGGTTTGAACCTGGGCCCTAGGGTAAACTTACCCTAATCCATCCCATTTTCCCTAAGGGAGTTCTTAGGACCATTTTAAACTAGTGGTCAGAATCTCAACCTCTGTTGAGGTGAGATGATCACACAAGTGTCAAAAGAACCTTTCCCTAAGCTTCCCTTCACTAGGTCAAAACTAGGGTTTAGAGGATTCCTATTCAAAACTCTACCAAATGAGTTGAAATTTGAATCAGACTTAGATACCTATACCAGGGACACCTCACTTAAATTTGGGAGGGTTTGGAGGTTATTTGACCCTTCAACTACCTTACCCTAGCTCTTCTAGGTTTAGGGTAAAACCCTAGGTTACACTTCCTTAAAAGGTTTCCAAATTTTATAAGAGCTAGTTCTAGGTGATAAAAAGTCCCTGTCCAAAACTCATGGCATTTGGACCAAGGATTAGGTGTAGGAAAAAATTCAAAAATCTGCCATATTTGTAGGACCTACCCTAGAATAATGGCCCTACAGGTCAGAAGCCTTGTCCTATAATTTTCCATAACATATCAAACTGTAGATAATAAAAAGGTCTACAACATTTATATAGATCATCTTTGATGAAAATGCCCCTAAAGAGCCTAAATAATTTTTTGAATAAAACTGTCCTAGATTTAGGACATACCCATAATAAAATGACCCTACAGGCCTAGGTTATCAACCAAATTTTCACCATAGCATATCAAATTGTAGGTATTTAAAGGACCTACAACTTTCATGCTATACACTTTTTCAGGAGGTGCCCAGAAGGGGCCTAAATTCCTTTTACAGTAATTCTGTGTAAATAAAATACAGAAAATATATTTAATAAAACCTAAAACATAAAAACAGGAGGTGCACAGATCTTAAAGCAGATCAACGGTAGCGGGTCATCTTCTCCAATTAGGGCCGAAAAAGAGCCCACATAGGTGGTTTTTACGGGCCCTATTCCGGCGGCCTAAGGCGGCGCCACCACCGGGAAACATCACCCATTTGTTCTCGGTGGTGGGGGCTATCCACGGCCGGAGCTAGGGCGGCCGGAGGTGGCGGCGCCGCCCTAGCTGAGAGCTTCAAAAGCTCCCAAAAAATGGCAATTTCCTGAAATTTCAAAACTTGGCTCCGGTTCGTTTGAGCATGAAATCAACTTCTAAACACTCCTAGGATCTAAACATGATAGAAGGAGAGGAGGAGGACCTGAGATTGAGATTGGATGCGGGTGGAGCGACGGGAGTGCATGGTGGCGGCGGCGGTGGCGTTTCCTCTTCTTGGTGGCTCTGGCAGTGGTTCTCCCTCCTATTAGGATTTCGAAAGAGGTCGCCCTAGCTTGCTGATGAGGGATATAAGGCCAAGAGGGGAGGGGGAGGCGGTTTTGAAAAATGCCATTAAAGCCATTAATGGCAAGCTCGGCCATGGAGGAGGGGGGCTGAACCAAGGCTTATGTGGCCGGGAAATGGCTGGAAACTTCTCCCCTTCCCCAGGGGAGTTGAATTCAGCCATTAAGGGTGGCCTTTGGCCTCCCTTTGGCCGAACCCTCCATTCCCTCTTTTCTTAATTTTTCTCTCTCCTCCATTATCATGAAATGGAGCTCACTCTCTCTCTCCTAGTCACCAAGTTGACTTGGTCAATCCTCTAGGATATGGGCAGCCAAAAATAATACAAAATAAACATGCAAGAGAATAGCCTAAGGGGGAAGGGTGGCTTGAGGTTGGGTTAACCCATATAGGCTAGGTTTGACTTGATTTGGGCTTGGGGTTGACTTGGTCAATTTGACCACTATGGTTGACCCAAGTGGGTCCTTGGTGACTCATTGGGCCCACATTAGGTCTAAGGGGATTTTTAGAGTCAAAATGAACCTACTAGGCCACCCAAAATCAGTGTTCAGGAATTTACTATTTGCAGACCAAGAGGGTCTCAACTAGGTTTTTAGGTTACTTGGTCTCCTGGGTTCACCTAGGTTAACTCGTATGACCTAGTTATGCTCAAGTCACTCCTAGGGGGGTTCCAATTGGAAAATGGGATGTTACACTGATGGTGCATAAGGGCAAGGGCAAGGCCAAGGGCTCTAAGAAGACGAAGGTGGGACCTAAGTCACATCTCGAGCCCAAGTCTTCTGCACTGATGAAAAAGAAGAGCACAATGAAGGAAGGGAAATGCCACCATTGTGGCAAGGCTGGTCATTGGAGGAATAACTGTCCTTCTTACATTGAGGCTCTACAGAAAATGAAGGGAGGTATGACTTCCGCTTCGAATATTTACGTTATAGAGATAAACCTTTCTGCTCCTTCATCTTGGGTATTGGATACTAGATATGGTTCACACATTTGTACAAATGTGTAGGAACTGGGAAGGAGAAGATTACGCTGGGACAAAGCCTCTCGCGCAGAGAAAGCATGATGGTCATACTAGATCAATGGGTATGCGATACCTAAATGATCAACTCTAGTGAGAGCCTTGTGGGTTGCATATAAACATATATTCTATTGGCTGTTTATTGTTTATTCATATGATGAATTATGTACCTAGATTTTTCTTTTACAATTAATGACATGTTCTTTTATTATGGTTTCTCTATGCGATAGTTAAATGTTAACATAATAAATATCCTTAGAATGTTTGCTTGCATAGGACATCAAGTACGAGACTTGAATGTGAGAGCGTATGATTTATTTGAAGCTTCATTCTTAAAAGGTCTCTGGTCGTAGTATCATCATAGAAACTAAGGGTGATGATGATACATTAAGACTAGCACGTGTGTTGACTGATGACCAGTTCTCATAGGTCATGATATTGTGATATCAAGTCATCACGTGGGTACTTGTTAATGAACAAGTTGTACTGGACAGACCCAACCTGAGACTACTCTGTGGATTGTTATCTAAACGTGTCACGAGTAGGTCTCAATTAACAATGGTGTTGTAGTCCTTTGACCTGAAGTCACAGCATTCATCAAGTGAGGAAGAGCGTGCTTTGATGCCATCTAAAGTCTTCCTTGAGAAAGGTTGATGATAAGGGTTGTTGTTGGGCACGTTACGAATCATTTGGGTGTTTGTGTGTGAGCAGATATGGGATTTGTCCTCCTATATGACAGGAGTTGCATCCATGGGCCCCTTGATGGAACTGGACTGAGAAATGCATGGACATGCTTGGTTGAGTCAATATGTGATATTGGACTCACCATTCTCTGGAAGTCCGTTCTAGATCAAGAAACTTGGATTGAGCTATTATGAGGGTGACACGGTCCATGCCTCTAGTTCTTTCCGGATGTAAGGGACAAAGGGACAAAGACAACGCTGGGACATTGTTCATAAAGGCTTATGAGTTATGAACTCTTATTGCTTGGGGAGCAATGATGCATTGCTAGATGCCGCTCATTGTTTGTGAGGTTTTTGGTTTGATACTTTCAAGATCAAGTGGGAGACTGTTGGAGTTACCATGGTGATCTAGAAGTGGTCAAACATGTAATCTCACTGCCAACGCGATATGAGCCTGCAGGGTCGTACATAAGAGCATGTGGAGAAATTGGTAGATTGACTGTGTTGGTAAGGGTTACCAATCACCTCGCAGGATGGAGTCGGGCAAACGTTGCCAAAGGAATTTCGTCGAGTTTTACTCGACGACTAAGGAAAATTCGTCGAGAATCGTCGAGTATGACTCGACGGCTCTCGACGAGTTCGTCGAGAATGATTCGTCGAGAATCGTCGAGTATGACTCGACGACTCTCGACGAGTTCGTCGAGAATCATTCATCGCGAATGATTCATCGAGAATCAAACGTGTTTGATTCCCGGCGATTGGTGATACTCGATGAATCTATCCCCGATTCTCGACGAATCAGCAGATGATTCTCGCCGAATCTGTCTGCTGATTCTCACCGAATCTGGATCTGATTCTCGTCGGACCTGTGCTGATTCTCGCCGAATGAATCTGAAACCCTAACTTGGGTTGTCTGCGGATAGCGATGTTCTTTGGACTGTTTATGTCTTTGGTATAAATAGGGGGCTTAGGGTTTTGGGAAATAACCATCATCAGGATTTTCCTATAGCCGGATCGTAGCCGACGGACGAGTTCCGCCGATCTCCCGACCCGCCGAATCCCGACCCCGCCTGACGAAAACATTCCGCTGATGCCTATTCGCTCCGCCGATGACCTCATCTCCGGCGACCGTCGCCAGTCTTGCTTTCTCTAGCGTGGACCTAGCAGTCCGTGGGAAGTGCAAAGGTGTGGTTTATCTTCTTCCCGACCCTTCGTGCGACGAAGCTCGGGGTTCTCCCGCTCGTGTGGATTTCTGCAGAGACGTGGACGTTATTCCACGTAGAACTCGCCACCGACGAGGACTCGAAGCTTGGAGCATCTCCGTTGAGTTGTGACTCAACGCTGCTAAGGTAACTTTTGCCTAGTTATTTGTTAACTTCTTGATTCAACTTTCATGGCCCGATCCCATCTATTTTGGGTTGTCTTGATGTTTTATTCCTTCCGCTGCGTGCCCAAGCATTGTGCCATCCTCATAGAGAAACCCAACAACGGGCGTGTCCATGGTTGACACGGGCATGTCCCAAGCCGTGTCACAGACCGTGTCCTGTTCTAGATTTCCTAGTTTACGGCGAGTGTGGAACATGGCCTTAGACACGGGCGTGCTGCAAGATGTGTTCGGCCCAAAAATGTTATTTTCAGGGCAAATCGTGGTCGTTCGTTTCTTTCAAAAGGGATCCAAGGGCTGAGGCTGTCTTGGTTGGGTTTTAAGCCGGGAATAGGGTGTTCAAACCCTCATTTTGACTGGACCATTCTCTTTCTAAAGCTTAGAGAGAGGGGAGATCTAGGAGGAAGAAGGAGGTCAAATCTAGCCGTCGGTGGAGCTTCGGAGCCCCGATTCTCGATCCGAGTCCAGATCTGCGAAGGCGAGGCCGATACGGTGCTTTCCATCCGACTAGATCGTCATGACGCCAAATAGAAATGCTAGGGTAATGATTTTCTTCTTGGACATGTGAAGTCCTCTTCCCTTTTTGCATAGGAAGCCCGCTCTCGCGAGTATGTGGTGAGTTTGTGGTATTCCTTCAGGTAGATATGAATAGTCCCCGTTGTTTTGCATGTAGAGTCCGGAATCGAAGTACAGACATAGGCATGGTATGTGAAGCCTACCCAGACAAGTTGGTCTGGATCGGTGATGTTTCATTATGAATGAATAGCCGGAGAAGACTCCGTGCTGATGGTTGTTTTCAGGTTTTCTACGTGGTATATTGCAACAGGGAGTCTTGGGGATTAACCCCAAGGTGCACCCAGAAATCTGGGTGGAAGCGAAGTTCTGCCGTTTTGGTGGACTGGGAGCCAGCCTGGTATATAGCGGGGCTATGTACCTTTGTATGATCGATAGTTTGGACCGTGGGAAGCTTGGCCCGCGTCGAAGGCCAAATGGTCGTGGCGGGGTGAGCAACGGGCTGGTGGAACCCTACCCGCTCCATCTGCTTCGGTTAAAGTGACCTAAGGTACATGGGACTTACCAATAATTTTGAGAATGAGTATAGGCTGCGGCTGAAAGGACTAGCTCACGAGGTTTTCTGTCCTGGGGGAGGTGGTGGAGGCGTGGAACGGACAAGGTTCAGACAGGCTTCACCGAGTAAGTGCCTTGAGAGCACGGGGTGTGTGGCCATGCGAGCCTGCACCTGTGGTGTATTATGCAAGAGTGTACTTTAACTTAAATTGTTGGTTATAATAATACATTGCAGGGAAGGAGCACCGCCACCCCAAGAAAGGGGGTGGGGTCATTATTATTTGGTCAGCTTTAGCTGACCGTTGCTTTGTTTGCCACCGTACGATGGATTGTTGCTTGCAAGTGTTGCGGAGCCTAGTGGCAAGTAGCGGGATGAGGCCCTGATTTCTGAGCCAGCCCTCGAAGACCATGCGAAATTTTACTTGTTTTATTCATGTGTGACCGGCTTGCGTGCCGATATTAGGAAAACACAGTTTATTTAAGTAAACCCTTGTAAAGATATAAGGCCAGTACTTTGTGTATTTTGTGCGTTCATTCCTATTTGGGTTGTTAGTGGACATTCATTCTTTTGGCTTGGGTTCTTTCTTTGCAACTTATAAATTGCTTTCGCTAGAATGTACTCTGTGTAGGACGTATGTTATTAGTTGAATGGTTTCATTTAGTAACCCATCGGCCAGTCTATGGTATATGGCGTCGGGCCCCGGCCAGACCTACTGTTATATATTATGCGACGGATAGGGGTGTTACACATTTGGTGGCATGTGGGGAGGGTTTGTTATGGGTGGAGGAGGGAGCGTGCACAAAAGCTGTGCACCCAAAGATACACAGAGGGAGAGGAAACATATCCTTGCCTGGATAGAGAATGGAGAATGGGGTTTGACCGTGGAGAACTATGGAGGGAATGCAATTGATGAGATAGCAAGAGATGAAAATGACATAGCCATAATAGGAGCGAGAAACCTGCATCTGTATCATCATAGTGTGAGCGATATCAAGGAGGTGACGGTTTTTGCATTTCGCCACAACATTTTGCTGTGTGGTATAGACACAGCTAGTTTGATCGATAATCCCATTTTGCATACAAAAAAAAGAAAAATCATGACTAAGATATTCTTTGGCATTATCAAAGTTAAAGATTTTAATAGAGACATCAAATTGAGTTTTAATCATAGAATAAAAAGATGTCCATATAGAGAATAACTTGGAGAGATCTTTTAAAAGGTACACCCACGTACAATGTGAGAAATCATCAATAAAAGTTACAAAATATAAACTACCCCGACCTATTGTGAGTGTAGGAGCAGGACCCCAGACATCGGAGTTAACAAGGTCAAACGGACGGGAAGATCCATGGGCTTGCTTTGGTGGGAAGGAGGAGAGGTGATGCTTGCCAAGATGACATGCATTACAGTTGAGAGGAGGACTGTGCGGAGGGAGGTGGGGCAGAAGCTGTCAAAGAAGCCGTGTAGGAGGATGACCAAGGAGAATATGCCATTGCAGAAGGTCTATAGAAGAGGAGGAGAAGGCGGACAAAGCGGAAACGTTATCGAGGAAGTAGAGGCCGCCGCTCTTAGTTCCAGTAGCAATCGTCTATTGGGAGCCCGGATCCTGAAAAGAACACGAAGTAGGAGTGAATGTGACGAAACACTGTAGTTGCTTGCAAAGAGAAGTTACAGATAATAAATTGCAAGGAAACTTTGGCACGTAGATAGTATTCGCCAAGAAAAGAGACAGAGTGACTTGAACCACTTCCGTACCATTGACTAGTGAGGGAGAGCCGTCAGCAATATAGACAGGGGCAATCGATCATGTGTTTCTAGGAGATAAAAACACCGAGAATTTACGGTCATATGATTTATAGTGCCAGAGTCGATCAGCTCTTTACTTTGAGTAACGACGTCGGCACTACCTGAAGACGTGACCATAGAGGCGGATTGCTTTGAAAAGGAGGTGGAAGCGTTCCTAGAGGGGCGAAGTTGTGGATGTTTCATCCAGCAATGATCAATCGTATGGCCGGTGCGACCATAGTGAGAGTAGAGAAAGTAGGAAGGACCACACCCGCCGGATTAGTGGATGCAGCCACCAAAGCCACTCCGCTGAGTCTGGTGAGCATAGTTGCCTGGTTGAGAAGGGGAGGATAACAGTGGGCGTTGAAGTAGAGAGGTAACTGCGGTGATGCGAGCAGCAGTGACATCCAAGGTAGGAGAGTCCGCTTCGCCAAGGATTCATTGGCGGATCATGTCATAAGACTCAGAAAGTTTGTTGGGTACATAGGAAAATGTGTACCTGATTTGAAGAAGCCTCACTTAGCTCAATGATATACATCAAGGTGTATTTGATGTTATTTTGAGTTTATATGTGCAGGTTAAGAATATGCTAAAATGCAGAAAAAAGTTTCCAAGTCCATGTGTCGACACTTAAGAAAGCCTGTGTCGACACTTGGAAAAGCAGTGTCGACACCAGAAGCAACTGTGTCGACATACAGAAGTTTTAGTCAACATCAACTGTGTAGACACCCTGAAGCAGCGTTGACACACAGAATTTTTAGTCGACATACACTGAGTCGACACCTGGAGGCATTGTCGACACACAGAATTCTTAGACTATATCAACTGTGTCGACACACAGGACTTGTGTCGACACACGGCAGAGTTTCAACAAAGTTGATTGCTGTGAAGTGAAGAAGTGACTGTGTCGACACAAAGAAGCAGTGTCGACACATTCTACAGATGTAGTGTCAAGAAGCAGTGTCGACACCAAAGGAGCTGTGTCAACATCACCAAAGATTATGTCGACACTTAATCTACTTGTGTCGACACATAATGAAGATCAGTCTCGAAACTTTGCTGACAAAGACAAAGGTTCAAGAAATGACTGAAGACTTGACAGCTGTGAATTCCAACAAGTTTGCTGAAGCTATCAGAACTATCAGAAGTTGGTTAGAAACCGGATCAGTCGGTTAC
This sequence comes from Platanthera zijinensis, assembly GCA_039513925.1. NCBI lineage: Eukaryota > Viridiplantae > Streptophyta > Magnoliopsida > Asparagales > Orchidaceae > Platanthera > Platanthera zijinensis. The sequence continues at coordinate 62,945,596 of CM077087.1, forward strand.
CATGGATGAAGTCTATATAAAGATGGATTCTATCAAATCAAAAAACGAACAACTATTGAAGTATTGATCATTGATCCAGAAAGAGCACGTCACATAGAAGAAGATTTTCGTGAGAAGATCTAAGAAGACAATCTGAAGTGGCAATCTACTCAGAATTTGTCTAAGGAGAATTCAAACAATATTTCAGAAGAAACTTCAGAAGTTTTGGAGAGTGAGAGAGAGCTCCAGCTGTTTGAAGTAAAGAAGGAGACATTTACAAGTCTCTTAAGAAGCAGATCCTAAACAAATCTGCTAAGAAGAATTCAGATCTATTTCTGAAATCTAAGAAGGAAGCTGCCAACCAGTCAACTTCAAAGAAGATCAACCCTACTGAGTTCAGATTCAAGAAGCTTTTAAGAAAGCTAAGAACAGGTTGATCTCAGCAATCAGTTTTATCAAGAGCTGATCAAGAAACCTTTTATCCTTTCTCTCTCAACAAGGGTAAGAGTCAATCTATAAGATTTTTCATTCTGTAGGATCTTTCAAGATCTGAGTTGTAAGCCTATTATATAAAGGCTGAGTGTAGGAGATATAGATCTCTGAGTGGTAAGACATTTGAGTTTGAGTGTAGGAGAAATCAATCTCTGAGTTGTAGGCCTTGTGACAAGGCTGAGGTAGGGCTGTTAGCCTGAGCTGTAGAAGTATGGATACATTCTGAGTTGTAGGAACCTTTCAGGGTTCTGAGTTGTAGGAACCTTTCAGGGTTCTGAGCTATAAGATCTGTGGATCTGATAAGAAGGAAGAAGTTAGGCCGAATCTAGCACACTGCTGGATATGTGAAGGGGGAAAGTGGATGTACCCAGACCTTGGGGAACCACTATAAACCAGTGTGCAATCTGTGATGTGTGTGTGATTGTGAATTCTGTGCTTTGGTTGCTGTGATAGCTAAGAATAGTTAGATTCTCTAAAGAATTGAATTCTTATTCGGCCTTAAGTGAAAAAGGATAAAAATCTATTCACCCCCCTCTAGGTGTTTGGGTTATCTTGAAATCAATTCTATCAAGTGGTATCAGAGGGAGGTTACTCAAAGAAGGACTTAACAGTCTGAGTTAGATCCATAAGGCAGATTGAAGATCAAGAAAATGGGTTCAGGAGAAAATCATAAGGAACTAGGTTCTATGAAATTACCCATATGCAGGAAAGAGATATTTGGAATATGGAAAGAAAGGGTCAGGCTTTTATGGAGGCTTTTGATCCAAGGATCTCCATTACAGTAATGGAAGGTCCTTATATTCCAATGAAGTTGTCAGTTCTAAATGCAAATCAAAGAATTCCCAAGGATTTTTCAGAGATGACTAAGGAAGAGATCATCCTGGCAACTATGGATAAAAGAGCCCAGAATATCATAGTAAGTGCCATAGATGATTCTAGGGTGTGCAAAAATAACCAAAGAACCGAGAACCGGACCGGAATCAAACCGAACAGAGTGGTTTGGGTCGGTTCTTATATGTCACGGTTTGGTTCTGGGTCCAAAATTTTCAGAACCGATCACTTGGTTCGGTTCTCGGTTCTTACACTCGGGTACCCAAAACCGACCCGAGAACCGAGTTATTGAATTTATGTATCAAAAATATATTTATGGTGAGCAAGAAGTTTTTGAAAAAGATTGATAAATAATTGGTTTGATGGAGGTATATTTCATGTGTAATTTTATAAACTATTTGCTCATGTTTTGATATTGTTGAACTTTTACTTAATTGTTAGAATATTTGAATATGAAATGTTATATGATGAGATTATTAAATGTATTTAATAATTTAAGAAATCTTATTAATTTTGGAGTCATGGAAGTTTAAAGTCTAGTTTATTCGATTTATAAACAATTGTTTTGCATTTATTTTTTATAGTGCAACATATTTACTCCCAAAATTTAAGGAACCGAGAACCGAACCAGAACCGAACCGATATTTTCGGTTCGGTTCCGGTTCTAGAATTTAGAACCGTGGGTCGGTTCCGGTTTCAATAATTTGGAACCGAACCTATACGGGTCGGTTCTTGGTTCTGAGTGGAACCGAACCGAACCGATCCGAGTTGCACCCCTAAATGATTCAACCTTTCAAAATTTGATTCACTGCAAGACCTCCAAGGAAATGTGGGACACTTTGATAGTCTATATGGAGGGTTCTGAAGAAGTTAGACAGATAGAAAATCTATGCTGAACCAGAAATATGAGAGTTTCAGACAAGGAATGTCAGATGGTATAACTGAGTGTTATAAAAAGTTCTATAGAATAGTAAATGAGCTGATGTCCTATGGAAGGATCTTCAGTACATATGAAATGAATGATAAATTCCTAAGATCCTTGAGAAAGGATTGGGACACTAAGATTTGTGCCATTAGGGAAGTGACCAAACTTGCAGATATCTCTCCTCCAACTTTGTTTGGAAAATTGCTGTCATATGAGATGCAGCTGATGGCTAGGAAAAAGGAAGAGAAAAGTGCAAAAGGGGAGCATATAGAAAAGTCTGTGCCCTTCAAGGTGGAAGCCACTAGGAAGAATAGGAGGATGTCTCCATCACCTCCTAAGATAGTTGCAGAAATTACTTCAGATAATTAAGACAACCAAAGTTCAGACAACAGTGACTCAGATAAAGACTTTGTTGCCTTCACAAGGCAGTTTCAGAGATTCCTGAAGAAGAAATAGTGGAAGTCTAGGCCCTCCACATCTTAGCCTGTGGATGACTATTATCAAAAGAGGAAGTCATCTAGGAAGGACATGAGACGGTCTAAGCCTAGCAAATCTACAACATCAAAGATAGTTTGCTACTGCTGTAATAGGCCTGGACATGTTATAGCTGAGTGTCCAGAAAAAAGAAAGGAGTCTGCTGATAAAAAGAAGACTCAACAAAAGAGCAAGAAGGAGAAATCCTTTGTTGCTAAGAAGGAGAAGAGCTTGACAGACCAATCATCTTCAGAGTCTGAATCTGAAGCTGAGGCATACATTGGTATATATGCAATAGATGAAGAAGATGAGTTTATGCAAGTGTTGAACTCTATATATGAACAAGAAGACCATCAGTGCATAGGACTGATGGCTGTGTCAGAAGAAGACAAGTGCAAGGATCAGCCTTGTCCTAGTAAGGTACAATGTTTTTCTAGAAATTAAGATTGTAGTACTGGTTCAGAGTTAGCTACAACTGCATCAAGTGATGTGGATGGGTCTGAGTCTTAAGGTGATATTCATTGGCTGATAGATGAATATGGGGACTTGTTGCAGGCACTGAAGAAAAGCAAAAACTTGGTCAAAACTCAGGCTAAGGAAATTGCAGATCTTAAGATGGCTGCATCTGATTTAGTGAAAGAGTTGGATCAAAAAAGAATGAGATTGCCAAACTGAAAACTATAACTATTATTCAGATGAGCACAACCACATACAAAAATGATCTAATTAAAAGTATGGAAGCCAGACTTCAAAAAGAAAAAGATTTGGTGGCTAGTTATTCAAAGCCAAAATCAGTCTTACCCTTAATAGATGAGTTTGTGTCTCAAAAGGGTAAGGCTGGAATAGGCTTTAAAGGTGACACCAGGGCTGTCCAATTTAATAGAAAGGGCAAAGCCTCAGTCCAGTCACTGAACTTTAAAGTTCCTGTAGTTTTTTGAAAGGAACAAGTGCCTTCTAACAAGTATGACCTTGAGAATACTCATGGTCATAGTAAGACTGAAGTTCTGAATGACAAGGGTATTTATGTTAATAAGGCAGCCCATGTCCATAAACCCCATGTTCTTAAGAAAACAGTGGGTGAAGCTACAGTAGTACCATCACAAAACAAAAGATTTGATGTCAACCAGACTGCAAGAATGTATCTAAAAATAGATACAACAAGTATGAATGCTGGTACTGTGGCAAGACAGGCCATTATGCCTTAGATTACTGGCACAACATTAGTGTCAGGATGAACAATAGTCTACCTGTTAGAAGAGCAGCAGGTAGATTTGTTAAGTATGAAGCTAACTTGAACCAAGGACCCAAGACTTACTTGGGCTCTAAGGTTGGGTAATTCTCTATTGCAGGTGAGTCCAAGTTACCATGCCCCTATATGGTACTTGGACAGTGGATATTCCAGGAATATGACTGGAACAAGGGGGTTGCTGAAGGAGTACTTACCTATCAAAAATGGGCCTAAAGTAATCTTTGGTGATTCTGAAAAAGGAATCATCAAAAGATTTGGTAATATTTCTAATAACCAGATTACTATCACTCAAGTGGCCTATGTGAAGGGTTTGAAACACAACCTTGTAAGCATAAGTCAGCTGAGTGATTTAGGATATGACATTTCATTTATTAAGAATGGATGTTATATCAAAAGGTCAAGTGATCAAAAGGTCATATTGACAGGATATAGAAAAAGAAATGTGTATTGTCTTAATTTTGAGTGTGAGAACAAAGGTTCTCCTATTTGTCTTGTAGCTGATGAGAGAGCCTCTCATTGTGTCAAATGGCACAAGAGGCTGGCCCATATTAACTACAAAATAATCGGCCAACTCTTTAGCAAAGAGTTAGTGAGGAATGGTCCTAAAGTTAAGTGTATAAAGGATGAGATATGCTCAGCTTGTCAAAAAGACAAGCAGACAAAATCCTCCTTTCATAGCCTTGAAAACAAGGATTCTATGAGGTGTCTATACCTATTGCATATGGATCTATTTGGTCCTATGCCAGTTCATAGTCTAGGTAGGAAGGTCTATACTTTTGTGGTGGTAGATGACTATTCTAGATATTCCTGGGTGTTCTTTCTGAGACAAAAATCAGAAACCCCAAGTGTTTTATATAGTTTTGTCAAGCAAATTCAGAATGAACTTAACAGTACAGTGGTCAAAATCAGAAGTGACCATGGCACTGAATTTCAATCTGAGAGTATGACAAGACTGTGTGAAGAATTTGGGATTTTTCAAGAATTCTTCTCACCTAGAACACCACAGCAAAATGGTATTACTGAAGGGAAGAATAAAACACTGATTGAGCCTGGTAGAACTCTATTGAGTGACACTTCTCTCCCAGAATATTTCTGTGCTGAGGCAGTAAATACTGCATGTCATGTGATCAATAGGGCTTCTATCACCAAAAGCCACAAAAAGACTCCCTATGAGATCATGAAGGGTAGAAAACCAAACTTATCCTATTTTAGGATCTTTGGTTACAAGTGATATGTCCTTAACAATGGCAAGTCTTATCTAACTAAGTTTGCTGCCAAATCCCAAGATGGGATATTTGTTGGGTACAACAACAATAGTAAGGCTTATAGGGTCTACAACTTGATTACTCAAGTTGTAGAAGAGTCTGTACATGTTGTCTTTGATGAAATAAGACTGATTAACAGTGAGTTGCCTTTTAGCTCATGTAGTTCTACAGGTATAAATGAGAGAATGGACAAGCTTACAATTACAAAAGAGTCAACTGCAGAGCAGGAAGTGGAAAATGGTGGCTATTGTCCAGGGGGAGTACATGACTCTCTAGATGCTGATGAAAATAAAGAGGTGCAACATATTGAAGAGACTGGAGGTGTTCAACCTGAAGATAGTCTACCTCCAGCTGTTAGACACTTAAAGGATGTTGGTACCCTAGTTTGGATTTGTGTTAAGTCCTCTCAATTAGTTTCTTGACCCAAGATTTATCTATGGTCAAAGGTTAGTTGTTAGGTTAGATTCCCTCAGTTGTAGAGTTGTTGCTTATCCAGATGAAAATTTAGCTAAGTTATTTTTGGCTCGACTATAGTCGAACGCCGCTCGACTTTCGTCTATCAACCGATCGAATATCGTCTATCAGTTGGTAGACTATCGTCAGTCAGCAGATCGTCTTTCTGTTGTGATAGTTTGACTATCTGTCTTGATAGCTCAACTATCTTATAGCTCGACTATCTGTTGTGATAGCTCGACTATCTGTCTTAATAGCTCAACTATCTGTTCTGATAGGTCGATTTTCTGCTCTTTAGTTAGGTCGACGATCTCTGTGGTTCGGTCGACGATCTCTGTGGTTCGGTCAACGATCTCTGTGGTTCGGTCGACTATCGTCTATCAGTTGGTAGACTATCGTCAGTCAGCAGATCGTCTATCTGTTGTGATAGTTCGACTATCTGTCTTGATAGCTCAACTATCTTATAGCTCGACTATTTGTTGTGATAGCTCGACTATCTTATAGCTCGACTATCTATTCTGATAGGTCGACTTTCTGCTCTTTAGTTAGGTCGACGATCTCTGTGGTTCGGTCGACGATCTCTGTGGTTCGGTCAATGATCTCTGTGGTTCGGTCGACGATCTCTGTGGTTCGGTCGACGATCTCCGAGGATCGTTCGATGTTCGTTTGTCTGCTTTTAGTAATATTATATTCCTTTTCTTCTGTGATCTATTTCTTATTTATCCGGCATATTTTATTAAAGATTATTTAATTGATTTTATGCTTACATCTCAAGGCAATCTTTGCCCCATTCTTTTTGCATAAGTCAAGCTCTACTTTGACAAAGTATTTTGTCTTATTAGTTGACATATCTTTATGCTTTATCTGCCATGCTATCCTTTATAGCCGTTAGACACAAAAGTCTTCTCTGGCCGTAAAGAGATTGGTCTGATGTGACTTTCTCTAGTATTCTTTTATCAGATTGGATATGCAGCTTCTCAAAAAGCTTTATCCCTTTATAGGATGTCTTTCTGCAGGATATATTTTGTATTGTGCTATTTGTAGCCTAGATTGCAGATCTCAGAAGAAGACAAAGAATTAGAGCCGTTACAAAGGCTAATATATAAAGAGCTCTTTTGAAAGAAGTTTCAATATATAGATATATAGAGAGAGATACAGATATACACAGATATTCATATACAGATTCAAAAGAAGAAGATACAGCTCTCAGATCATTTCACATTCAACTGAGAAGAACTACTTTCTTCAGCATTCTTCTTCAAATCCTGAGTTCATCCTGCTTCGAGGAACATTCACACTCAGTGCTTCAAGAAGAAGAAAAAGAAGAAAGAAAAGCTGATTGAAGAAGAACAAACATTCTACATCAAGAGTCTTCTTCAAGCTGCTCCTTCAAAGAACTTCAAGACAACAGATTATATCTGTCAAGAGTTCAGAAGAGTTCCTGCACCCTGAAGCAAGCCTTCTTCCTGGATATTCTCTAAGCCAGGGGAGCCTTGATTCCTTAGAGCTTTCTAGCTCTGTGCAATCCACTAGCTTCTCTAATCTTATTTTACAATAGAGAAGACATTCTAACTCTCTCACCCTCCTGTACAAAGGGTTATTACTCTCTTCAAAAGTGAACCTTGGTGGCAGGGCACCTTAGTAAAAACCTGTGTTGGATTTTGAGCTCTTGATCAAAAGCTCAAAGGGTCTACTTGATCTACCTGAACCAGATCAGTTGGTGGCAGGGCACCTAAACAAAAACCTGTAGTGGATTCCTACCAGGGTGGTAGATGAGTGGATGTACCTATTTAGAGGGAACCACTATAAACCTCTTGTGTTGTCTATGTTGCTTACTTTAATTATTGCACTATGGCTGTGAGTAGAACTAACTAGGATTGCTAGTTGTTGTGTTAGGACTAAAGCTGAAACTGTAATTACAGTTAGCTTTCTCTTGTGCACCACACTTTATGTTAAGCTCTAGGGTTTCAAATATCTATAAACTCATTCCACAAACTAACTCTAAGGGAGTTGAGTAGATTGTCATAATTTTTGAATACTCTATTCACCCCCCCCCCTCTAGAGTTGTATCTATCCTCACTTTCAATTGGTATCAGATGGAGGTTGACTGACTGTACAGGCTAACACCTGAGTCACAAGATCTACATAGATACCAATTTTATAGACATTCACTTCATGGCCCAGTACAAGGATTATTCTAGCACCATACCTCCAGTTTGCAACTTAGCTAAGTTCAGCATCTGGAAGGCAAGAATCAAGTTATATATGAATTCTATTGATGAAGATATTTTTTCTTCTATTTTGACAGGACCTCCAACACCACCTGCTGCAGCCACTGCTATAACATCTACAAATCTCAGTGCAGTGCCACCTCCAGACTATAATGATGCATACAAGAAAGCAAAAGTAGCTGATGCAAAAGCCATGAATATTCTGGCTCAGACCATGTCTGATGAAACCTTTCAGAAAGTGGCTGATTGCATTTCTGCAAAAGCCATGTGGGACTCACTGAACCAGATTGTAGCTGGTTCAGCTGATGAGAGGAAGGACAGAAGGCCCAACCTTATATCTCAATATGAAAACTTCTAGAAGACTAAAGCTGAATCAGTTGAAGCTATGTAAACCAGGCTCAGCTCCATCATCAATGAGCTGAGAACCCTTGATAAGGAGATAACATTGACAGAGTTCAATGATAAGATACTGATGTGCTTCCCCAGCACATGGGATCTTAGGATCTTGCCCATCAAGGAGGCTAGAAGTACTACTGAGATCTCAACTGAAGCCCTCCTTGGAAAGCTCAAATCTTTTGAGCAAGTTCTAAAGTCCAGGGAAGCTGAAGCTAAGACTCCCACTCCAACAAGGAAAGAGCAAACTCTTGCTCTCAAAGCTTCTGATGCTTCTGAAGAAAGCCAATCCAATGAGGAGCTGATGGCACTCTTTGCCAAAAGGTTTCTCAAGATGGGCAAAAAGGACTTCAGAAAGAATTCTTCAAGATATAAAGACAAGCCAAGGGATGATAGATCACCTGCTAAAAAATTATTTGTTATGGCTGCAGGAAACCTGGACACATTCTACCAGAGTGTCCAGAGGAAAAGAACAAAGATAAGAGAAAAGAAAAGGAACATCAGAAGAAGCACTCCAAGTCCTCCTCCTACAAAAATAAGAAGAAGGAGAAAGGTTTTGTTGCTGAAACCTGGAGTGATTCAGACGAGGAATCCTCCTCCTCAAGCTCCAGTGAAGATGAGGAAGAGAAGAAGGCAAAGGAAATTTGCCTAATGGCAATTGATGCCTGCAACAATCATTCAGCTGCAGAGAGTTCTGATGAAGAAGAAATGCCTACAGAAGATCAGGTATTGTCTTCTTATGATTTTACTTCTGCTGAATTTAGATCTGAATTTAAATCTCTATATTTAGATTTAATTAGCTCAGAAAAAGAAATTAAGGAGCTTAGAAATAGGATAACAGAATCAGAAACCATCTCTAATGAAAAGCTAGGCTAGAAGCTGAACTCACTAAATGTAGTGAAGAAATAAAATTTCTCAAAACTGAACTAGCCAAATCCAAAAGATTAGAAGAATCTTTAAATGGTAGAAGTCTTAAGCTACTAGAAATTACTAGCATGTCAAACACTAGGACAGGTAATAACAAACTAGGCTTAAGAGCTTCACCAAGTGAACCCCCCTTGGTTTTTAAAAACCATCTTTCAACTCCAGTAAACTTTATTTCAGCTGATGGAATAAAGAATACTGAGCAAGTAATTCAAGTTAACAAAGCTTTAAATAAGGCTAAGAGAGAAAATAGAAAACAAAAATTTAAAGAACTACAAAAGTCGTCGAACTATGCTCGACGATCGAAGGCTCAATGGTCGAACGATGCTCGACGATCTGAGCATCGATCGTCGAATGATGATCGACGATCTCAATATGATTTTCAAAATAATCACTGAACCTTAGAAATCCTAATGTAAATAGAAACCCTAGGTTTATTGACCCATCAACTGCATGGAGTATTCCACCTAGGAGATCCTATCCCTTAGGATATAAACCCCAGCCTGCTTATTCTTTTATTTCAAACTTTCATTATGTGAAGAATAATGGACCCAAGGTTGTCTGGGTCCACAATGTCTAACTGTTTAATTTGCAGGTGAAGACCTATCCAATTACTAAAGACAAATGGTATTTGGATAGTGGTTGTTCCAAACACATGACAGGAAACAAAGAAAATCTGTCAAGATACAAGGCCAAGCTTGGACCAAAGGTGATCTTTGGGGATTCCATCTGTGGTCAAACAGAAGGATATGGTATGTTTACCATTGGAGCAGTAACATTCAAAAGGGTTGCATATGTAACTGGACTGAAGCACAACCTAATCTCAGTAAGCCAGTTATGTGATGCAGGTTATCAGGTATCTTTCACTAACACTCTTTGCAATATTACTTTAAATAGTAATGTAGTGTTAGTATGCATTAGACAGGGTAATATTTATTTAGTAGATTTTAACCCAACTCAATCTGAAATCTGCCTGTTTAATAAAGTAACAAATAATAACACCTTATGGCATAGGAGGCTTAGCCATGTTAACCTCAAGAACATATCTAGGTTATCTAAATACAACCTTGTTAGAGGTTTACCTTCTTGCCCCTATAAGAAGGAAAGTCTATGCAAGGCTTGTCAATTAGGCAAGCAAAGCAAAAATTCCTTTAAATCTGTAAATAAAATTGATTCACCTAGAATCCTGTATTTATTACATTTGGACCTTTTTGGCCCAATAAATGTACAGAGTCTAGGAGGGAAGTTTTACACTTTAGTGATTGTAGATGACTTCTCTAGGTTCACTTGGGTGTTATTCTTGAGAACTAAGGCTGATAACTTCAAAGTTCTTACAGACTTTCTGCTATGTGTGCAGACTGAGTATTCTACTCATGTGGCCTTGATCAGAAGTGATCATGGTACTGAGTTTGAGTCTCTTCTCATGCAATAATTCTGTGAGAAAGAAGGTATCAAACATAGCTTCTCTGCTCCTAGAACTCCCCAACAAAATGGGATAGTGGAAAGGAAGAATAGAACCCTAATTGAAGCTGCAGGAACATTGTTGGCAGATGCTAACATGCCTCTCTCTTATTGGGCAGAAGCTGTTAGCACAGCTAATTATGTTTTGAACAGATGTCTTATACACAAGCTTAAGAGTAAAACTCCTTATGAGTTGCTTAAAGGAAAGAAACCTAAAATTAATTATTTTAGAGTCTTTGGTTGTGTAGTGTATATTCACAATAACAACAAAGAATACCTTAGAAAGTTTGAAGCAAAAGCTTCAATGGGAATTTTTCTTGGATATTCCCAAGTAAGCAAAGCTTATATGGTGTTTAACAAATCAACTCTAAAAATAGAGGAGTATGTGCATGTTTCTTTTTATGAGTCAAAGATGTTTTACAAGGAGAAGGAAACTTCTCCTTCCTCAAGCTAATTGCAGGTACCTGAGTCATTCAAAGATGTCACTCAAGAGATTCTCCCTCTTTCAACTCTTCATATCACTGATTCAGACAGTGATGGAGACACTGTGGAAGCAGTTGCTATACCACCAATAGTTGATCCAATTCCTCAAGAGGAATTAATCCAAACTGTTGTTGAAGATCACATCCTACCTGCTGATATTGTCACACTTAGAGATCATCCTACATCTCAAGTGATTGGTGACATATCAGCTGGTGTGCAAACAAGACATCAATTAAGATAGGATGTGATGCATGCTTGTTTCCTTTCACAGATTGAGCCCCTCACCATAAAAGATGTTGAGCTAGATTCCCACTGGATCATTGTTATGCAAGAGAAGCTTTATCAATTTGAAAGATGTAAAGTATGGACTTTGGTTCCAAGACCTAAAGGCCAACTGATCATATGCACCAAGTGGGTGTTTAGAAACAAGTTGGATGCCCAAGGAATTATTGTAAGGAACAAAGCTAGGCTTTTAGCTCAGGGCTACAAATAGGAGGAAGGTATAGACTATGACCAAACCTTTGCCCCTGTTGTAAGGCTAGAGGCAATAAGGATCTTTCTAGCCTATGCAGCCTATATGAAGTTTAAGGTTTTTCAGATGGATGTCAAGAGTGTATTCCTAAATGGTGAGCTAAAGGAAGAGGTGTTTGTTGAACAACCTCCTGGGTTTGTCTCTTCAACTCAACCCTCATTTGTTTACAAGTTGCAAAAAGCTCTTTATGGACTTAAGCAAGCACCCAAAGCCTGGTATGAGACTCTAGCTAGTTTCATGTTAAAGCACAACTTTGTTAGGGGAGTAGTTGAGAACCCTGTTTGTCAAGCATCACAAGGACACAATCCTGTTAGTTCAAGTCTATATGGATGATATTATTTTTGGCTCCACTGATCCCAAACTTTGCAAAAAGTTCTCAGACCTGATGCATTCTAAGTTTGAGATGAGTAGTATGGGTGAGCTGTCTTACTTTCTTGGTCTCTAAGTAAAGCAAGATGCTGATGGAATCTTCATCTCCCAATCCAAATATGCCAAGGAATTGGTAAAGAAGTTTGGGATGGCTGATGCTTTAGCAATGCATACACCCATGGCTACTAATGTAGTTTTAGATTTTGATGATCAGGGTAAGCCAGTTGATCAGAAAAACTATAGGGCCATTGTTGGTTCCCTATTGTATTTAACTGCAAGTAGACAATATATAATGTTTGCCACATGCTTATGTGCTAGATTCCAGGTAAACCCCAAGGAATCTCATTTGATTCTTCTCAAGAGAATTTTGAGATACCTGAAGGGATGTCCAAATTTAGGACTGTGGTACCTAGCAGAATCAGAATTTGAGTTAATTGGATACTCTGATTTTGACTATGCTGGTTGTAGAGTTGACAGGAAAAGTACCTCAGGAACATGTCAGTTCCTGGGAGAGAGATTAGTCTCTTGGTTTTGTAAGAAACAGGCTTCTGTCTCAACTTCAACTACAGAGGCTGAATATATAGCAGCTGGTAGTTGTTGTTCACAGATCCTATGGATTCAAAACCAGCTTTTGGATTATGGGTACACACACAAGAACACAAAAATCATGTGTGACAGTACCAATGATATTTCCATAGCACAAAATCCTGTGCACAACTTTAGGACCAAGCACATTGAGATTAGACACCATTTTCTAAGAGATTGTGTGGAAAAGAACAAGATCAGCCTTGAGTTCATATCCACTGACCTTCAGAGAGGTGATATTTTCACCAAGCCCTTAGATGAACAGAAGCATCTGTTCTTTTTGGTTCAACTAGGCATGATAAGTGGAAAAGACTAAGTGTGACGTCTGCCTTTGTTGAAATCTGTTTGAAGATCGTCGAACTACATTCGACGATAGTCGAACAGGTTGAGCCTATCGTCGACCTATGGTTGACGCTGGCTCATTTGCTTGTGAAGACAGAAATAGTCGAATGATTGCTCGACTACTCTGCTTCAGGAAACGATCGTCGAACGACCGTTTGACTATCGCTTCTACTATCTGTTAAAACAGGTCGACGATTGTCGTTTTAATATAAAACCGATGGTCGACCTAGGTTAATAGATCATTCTTTTTATAGTCGACAGAGCTCGTATTTTCGTATTCTTCATTCCTGCTTGTAAGGTTTGACTTGAGCTCTGCCCCGCGCTCTTTGCTCTTCATTTCTCTCGTCTTCTCCGACCAAATCGATGACGATTGCTCCAGCTCTTTTGACAGTGATGAAGTTTGACGTCGGGTTCAACGTGGACTTTGATTCATTCAGCGTCTGCGATGCTGAGATTCTAGAGATACTCCAACTGTGCAAGAATCAAGGACTAGAGAAGCTGATGTCCATAAGGATTAAGATTAATATTCCAGAGATTAAAGAATGGGTCTACACTTCGTCGTCCAGTGACGAATCGATGACCGGGACAATCGGCGGCGAGGAGGTAACTTTGACTCCTGCCATCTTGACTGAGATTTTTGATTTGATTAATGGTCAAGAGGAGTATGACCAAGATACTCAAGAGTATGGAAGGATGCTTGTCGAGCTAGGTCATGCCGAAGTAATTCCTTCTAAGTTACTGAAAGTAAAGTTTCCGATGAGGATTAAGTTCTTAGCAGAACTGGTTGGAAAAGTGCTATTGGGTAAGCACTCTGCTCATGACAATATTACCAGGCAGCAGTTTGCCTTGATGTGTGCCCTTGTCAACAAGAAAGAAATCAATTGGGCAGGAATAGTTTTTGATTTGATCAGGAAGAAGAACTCTAAGAAAGAGATAACCCTTGGAAGGGTAATTGGAATATTTCTAAGAGAGAAGTATCCCCAACTGTTGGGAACAATTTCTACTTCTATAAATGCAACCACGAAGATGGACCCCACTTTGTTCATAAAGTGGAGAAGGAATATTCAGAATCCCTCACCTGCTGGGGTTGCTCCTATTACATCTGAGAGCACCAGGACTGTACCAGTCACTCCCCACCTACCTGAAGAAGGCTCTTCCATTCCCCCCATTCCACCTTCATCTGCATTTCCATCCATATCTACTGCATTACCATCCACTTCTACTGAAGTGCCATCTACATCCACTTCCTCTCTTCCACTAGATTCTTCAACTATTCTCTATGCATCACCACCAACATCTCCACCCCCTTCTCATCTTGCTGGGACTTCATATCCTAGTTTTGATCTGTTGGCTTCTGAGACTCTACCAACTCCACCTCAGTCACCAATTTCACATCAAGATCATATTGATCTTCACACATCTGCATCTCCATCACCAGCTCATGCATCTGCATCTCATCAGGAGAACATCATCCCTGATGATCTTCCATCTGTTGTGATTCCCCCATCCACCACTTTTGAAATCACACCAGCATTCACTTAGGGGCCTGAGTTCAGTACCCACTGAAATCAGGCAGGGGGAGATGTTCCAGGAAGATGTCTCAAGACTTCCCCTAGTCTCTCCTCCAGCAGTTGTTAAAGTAGCTCAAGTCTCAGGACAGAGGCCAGCTGATGTTATCATGGAAGCAGAATTTGCTTGTAAAGCCTGTCTTGAAGAATCCTCCACTCCCATTGTTGCCCTATACCTGGAAGGAGTCATCACCTCCTTTCTAGATGACTTATGGGAGTTAGGAAATCCTGCAGGTAATTCTTTATCTCAATTTACTTACCTGTTAACTGACATGTTAACCCGTGAGTATCTTGAAGGAATGTTTCTAGCCCATTTAGAACATTTTTGTCTCCCTTTGGCTACAGATCAAGTTCAAGAAGATCAACTTGTTCAAGAACCAGCTCCAGAAGTTGCTCAAGAACATGCTGCAATAGAAGAACCTGAAGCTGAGCAAACTCTAGAAGAACTGGTCCTTAAGACAGTTATAGTTGAGCAAGAGAAAGTTACAGATGAACAAGAAGAAAGATCTATAGTCTGGGATGACACCCCAGGACTAGACCTTGATACTCTTCTGGCACAGGATGCCTTAGAAGAAGAAAGAGAGAAAGCTGCCCTAAAAGCAAAAGAAATGGCTGATCAAGATGCCTTAGACCCTTATGACCAACCTCAGTCATCTCACTCTGATGATGAGGATGATTCTGATGATTCAGAAGGTTCAAAGAAGAAGAAAATTGCTAAAAGGAAGAGGAAGGCTGTTGCTCCTCCTCCACCAAATCCAGATCATGATATCCCATACTACATATTGAAAGGGATTGATCCCAAATCAAAAGAATACCAACATTGGATGGGACTGTCCAGGAACCAACAGAAGAAGAGAAAGAAAAGCAAAAGATATGACTCTCCAGTTCCAAAGTGGAATCCTAAAGGTCCTCCTCCTCCTCCTAGTGCAGGAGCCTCAGGAAATTTTTCTGCCAATCCCTCAGCTCCTTCTGCAAGATTCACTCCCTCTCAAGCTCATCAGAGAAGAAGTAATCCAGGTTTCCAAGGCAAATCCCAGTCAGGCAAACAAGGACAAGAGGCTGAATCAAAAGAACAAGTGAAGGAAATGGTTCATCAAAGACCAACCTTTTCTCCTCCTCCTTCACCCAAGAGAAAAGCTTCACCTCCCAAGGAAAAGAAAAGTATACCATTCAGAAAACCAATTCAGAAAAAGCAAATAGATTCAAAAGGAAAAAGGATAATCTACTCTGAAAAATTTAGTAAGAAATATGCAGAATTTGCTCCTCCATTTTCTCTTGTTATTCAAGAATACAAAGAGTCAGCTGCAAGCTTGTTAGACCTCTCTACTCAATTCAAGACCATAAAACCTCTTTATCCAGCTGATGATAATGAATATAAAATCCAAGAGCTTAATCCTGATTTCAGGATGGCCATATTTCTCGAATTAGTTAGATCAGCCCAGATCAGACAAGCCAGAGCTGAAGGCAAAGATGCAACAGGCTTAAATACAATATCAAAGTTCAGTAAGAAGGAACTAGACAGATTCTAGGTCAGACCTGAGGTTTTTGATGCTTCAAAGTATATGAAAAAAGCATCCAAAAGCTGTTGTGCCAAGAGCAGGGGAATCCAAGATCATTGGAGAACAAGACTTGAAGACATCAAAGAAAGATGATCCAGATCCCTTCAGGAAAATTTCTTTTCTTCCTGGTTCTTCTGTGTCTAAATCAGATTCTGATGCTGTTTGAGTTGTTTATTTTATTGACTATCTGTTTGATTATTTTTTTGATACAATTGATGCTTATTTATGATATGATACACCTTTGATCCTAACAGGTTAATGTTGTTTTTATATCTATTTTATAGCATTTGTTGTTGTTTGTTGTTTTGAGAGACTTGACCCAAATAGGGGGAGATTGTTGGTACCCTAGTTTGGATTTGTGTTAAGTCCTCTCAATTAGTTTCTTGACCCAAGATTTATCTATGGTCAAAGGTTAGTTGTTAGGTTAGATTCCCTTAGTTGTAGAGTTGTTGCTTATCCAGATGAAAATCTGGCTAAGTTATTTTTGGCTCGACTATAGTCGAACGCCGCTCGACTTTCGTCTATCAACCGATCGACTATTGTCTATCAGTTGGTCAACTATCGTCAGTCAGCAGATCGTCTATCTATTGTGATAGTTCGACTATCTTTCTTGATAGCTCAACTATCTTATAGCTCGACTATCTGTTGTGATAGCTCGACTATCTGTCTTGATAGCTCAACTATCTTATAGCTCGACTATCTGTTCTGATAGGTCGACTTTCTGCTCTTTAGTTAGGTCAACGATCTATGTGGTTCGGTCGACGATCTCTGTGGTTCGGTCGACGATCTCTGTGGTTCGGTCGACGATCTCTATGGTTCGGTCGACGATCTCCGAGGATCGTTCGACGTTCGTTTGTCTGCTTTTAGTAATATTATATTCCTTTTCTTCTATGATCTATTTGTTATTTATCTGGCATATTTTATTAAAAATTGTTTCATTGATTTTATGCTTACATCTCAAGGCAATCTTTGCCCCATTCTTTTTGCATAAGTCAAGCTCTACTCTGACAAAGTCTTTTGTCTTATTAGTTGACATATCTTTATGCTTTATCTGTCATGCTGTCCTTTATAGCCGTTAGACACAAAAGTCTTCTCTGGTCATAAAGAGTTTGGTCTGATGTGACTTTCTCTCGTATTCTTTTATCAGATTGGATATGCAGCTTCTCAGAAAGCTTTATCCCTTTATAGGATGTCTTTCTGCAGGATATATTTTGTATTGTGCTATTTGCAGCACAGATTGCAGATCTCAGAAGAAGACAAAGAATTAAAGCTGTTACAAAGGCTAATATATAAAGAGCTCTTTTTAAAGAAGTTTCAATATATAGATATATATAGAGAGAGATACAGATATACACAGATATTCATATACAGATTCAAAAGAAGAAGATACAGCTATCAGATCATTTCACATTCAACTGAGAAGAACTACTTTCTTCAGCATTCTTCTTCAAATCCTGAGTTCATCCTGCTTCGAGGAACATTCACACTCAGTGCTTCAAGAAGAAGAAAAAGAAGAAAGAAAAGCTGATTGAAGAAGAACAAACATTCTACATCAAGAGTCTTCTTCAAGCTGCTCCTTCAAAGAACTTCAAGACAATAGATTATATCTATCAAGAGTTCAGAAGAGTTCCTGCACCCTGAAGCAAGACTTCTTCCTGGATATTCTCTAAGCCAGGGGAGCCTTGATTCCTTAGAGCTTTCTAGCTCTGTGCAATCCACTAGCTTCTCAAATCTTGTTTTACAATAGAGAAGACATTCTAACTCTCTCACCCTCCTGTACAAAGGGTTATTACTCCCTTCAAAAGTGAATCTTGGTGGCAGGGCACCTTAGCAAAAACTTGTGTTGGATTTTGAGCTCCTGATCAAAAGCTCAAAGGGTCTACTTGATCTACCTGAACCATATCAGTTGGTGGCAGGGCACCTGAACAAAAACCTGTAGTGGATTCCTACCAGGGTGGTAGAAGAGTGGATGTACCTATTTAGAGGGAACCACTATAAACCTCTTGTGTTGTCTGTGTTGCTTACTTTAATTATTGCACTGTGGCTGTGAGTAGAACTAACTAGGATTATTAGTTGCTGTGTCAGGACTAAAGCTGAAACTGTAATTACAGTTAGTTTTCTCTTGTGCACCACACTTTGTATTAAGCTCTAGGGTTTCAAATATCTATAAACTCATTCCACAAACTAACTCTAAGGGAGTTGAGTAGATTATCATAATTTTTGAATACTCTATTCACCCCCCCCCCCCCCCTCTAGAGTTGTATCTATCCTCACTTTCAAAGGATCATCCAGCAAATCAGATAATTGGTGATCCAAGACATGGAGTGCAAACCAGAAACAGGAACTTGAACACAGTTCTTTTCTCAAGCTTCCTATCTCAACTGGAGCCAAAGAGATTTGAAGAAGCTATTCTAGACCCACATTGGATTGATGTCATGCAAGAGGAGTTGAATCAGTTCAGAAGGTGCAAGGTCTGGGAGTTAGTTCCTAAACCAAAGACCACAACATCATTGGAACAAAGTGGATCTTTAGGAACAAACTGGATGAGAGTTGGATCATTGTGAAGAACAAAGCAAGACTTGTTGCAAAAGGATACAGGCAGGAAGAGGGTATTGACTTTGATCAAACCTTTGCCCCAGTAGCAAGATTGGAAGCAATTAGGATGTTCCTTGCCTATGCAGCATATCAAGGCTTCAAGGTATTCCAAATGGATGTAAAATCAGCATTCCTAAATGGAAATCTAAAAGAAGAAGTCTATGTAGAGCAGCCCTCAGGTTTTGTTGATTCTCTCAAACCTGATTATGTTTATAGACTTAGGAAAGCTTTGTATGGTTTAAAGCAAGCCCTAAGGGCTTGGTATGAAACCTTGTCTACTTTTCTTATTGAGAACATATTCTCAAGGGGGAAAATAGACAAAACTCTATTCCTAAGGGAGTCCAAAGGAAAGATAATCTTAGTCCAGATTTATATAGATGACATAATATTTGGGTCTACAGAAAACAACTTTTGTAAGAAGTTTGCTAAACTTATGCAAGGGAAGTTTGAGATGAGCAGCATGAGAGAACTTAAGTTCTTCTTGGGACTTCAAGTAAGACAGACTGATGATGGCTTGTCCATATCCCAGTCTAAGTTCACCAAGGAGTTAATTAAGAAGTATGGTATGGAATCATTCTCCACCATGAGAACTCCTATGGGAACAAGTATGCCTATATGCAAAGATGATGCAGGTAAGCCTGTAGATGAGTCTTTGTATAGAGGAATAATTGGCTCTCTTCTTGTTGGAACCCTGGTTCTGATTTGGGCTAGGATCTCTATTAGGTTGTTTTAGTTTAGTTTAGCTTATTTTTAGTAGTTTTTAGTTTTTTTGAAAGACTTAACCCAAATAGGGGGAGATTGTTGGTACCCTAGTTTGGATTTGAGTTAAGTCTTTCCTTTTAGTCCTTGACCCAAGATTTATCTATGGTCAAAGTCTAGGTGTAGAGCTTTCTCTTTTCCAGTAAAATTCTGGCTAAGGGATTTTCGGGTTCGACTATCGTCGAACGCCGATCGACTATCGTCGATCAGCCGGTCGACGATCGTCTGCCTCTGGTCAGCTCGACGTTCTGCTAGATCGTCGAGCTCTGGTCGACTATCTCTTGATAGTTCGACGTTTTCTGTCTAGTCTTGAGTCGGTCGACTATCTACCTGGATAGTTCGACTATCTGAGTCAGTCGACTATCTATTGATAGGTCGACGATCTCAGCAGGTCGTTCGACTATAGTCGAAGGTCGTTCGACGATCGGCTGTCTGCATATATAATATTATATGTTTTCTTTTCCTTATTTTATTTCCTATATTTCTAGCATATTTTTATTATAGTTTATTTAATTGATCTTATGCATATATCTCAAAGCAATCTTTGCTTATACCCCTTTATGCATAAGTCAATTCCTTCTGACATGTATTTTGTCTTATTAGTTTACTTTATCTGCAGCTGTCCTTTATAGCCGTTGGCTGTAAAGAGTTATTTCCGATGTGATTTATCTAACATCCTTTATGAGTTTATTTATTGCAGCTGCTATAGCTTTCCCTTTTATAGGATATATATATGCAAGACTTGTTTTGTCTTTATGTTAATTACAGCCCAGATTCAAGATCTGAGAAAAAGACAAAGACCAGTTCAAATATTAGAGCCGTTGCTGCTGTTCCTATTTAAGAGAGTTCTTTTGATAAAGAACTAGATGACTGCTACCAGCAATATACAGTAGTAGAAGGAAGAAAACAAATAGCTGCTCTCAGGACTCAACTGAGAAGATACAACTGCTCTCAGCAATCATCCATCCATCTGAGAAGATATCTCTTCACTCTTCTTCAACCTGAGTGCTCCTGTTCCAGGAAGATACACTCAGAGATATTGAAGAAGAAGAAGAAGAAGGAAGCTGAAGAAGAACATCCATCCAGATCTCTAGTCTTCTTCAAGCTTTTTCCTTCAGAACTTCAAGACAGTATTCTGTCTTGAGTTCTGAAGAGACTCTTGTGCTTCTCTAATCTATGTTAAAATAGAGAAGACATTCTAACCCTCTTCCCCCCTCCTGTAAAGGGTTGTTTACTCCCTTCAAAAGTAAAGCTTGGTTTTTAGACACCTGATCAAAAGTCTAAAGGGTCTGTTTGATCTACCTGAATCAGATCATTGGTGGCAGGGCACCTTAGCAAAAACCTGTAGTGGATTCCTACCAAGGTGGTAGAAGAGTGGACGTACCTATTGAGAGGGAACCACTGTAGCTCCTTGTGTCGTCTGGTTTGCTTGCTCTGTTTCTTTTGTGCTATGCTCTGTTATGTGTTTTAATTTTTAATTTTCCGCATTAACTCTTCCTAAAAGAAAATATAAGATCTACCCTCACTTTCAATTGGAATCAGAGGGAGGTTCCAATTGAAAGTGAGGGTAGATCTTATATTTTCTTTTAGGAAGAGTTAATGCGGAAAATTAAAAATTCAAACACATAACAGAGCATAGCACAAAAGAAACAGAGCAAGCAAACCAGA
Source organism: Platanthera zijinensis (assembly GCA_039513925.1). Classification (NCBI taxonomy): domain Eukaryota; kingdom Viridiplantae; phylum Streptophyta; class Magnoliopsida; order Asparagales; family Orchidaceae; genus Platanthera; species Platanthera zijinensis. The sequence continues at coordinate 62,966,733 of CM077087.1, forward strand.
CGACACAAGGAGCTACAGTGGTTCCCTCTCAATAGGTACGTCCACTCTTCTACCACCTTGGTAGGAATCCACTACAGGTTTTTGCTAAGGTGCCCTGCCACCAATGATCTGATTCAGGTAGATCAAACAGACCCTTTAGACTTTTGATCAGGTGTCTAAAAACCAAGCTTTACTTTTGAAGGGAGTAAACAACCCTTTACAGGAGGGGGGAAGAGGGTTAGAATGTCTTCTCTATTTTAACATAGATTAGAGAAGCACAAGAGTCTCTTCAGAACTCAAGACAGAATACTGTCTTGAAGTTCTGAAGGAAAAAGCTTGAAGAAGACTAGAGATCTGGATGGATGTTCTTCTTCAGCTTCCTTCTTCTTCTTCTTCTTCAATATCTCTGAGTGTATCTTCCTGGAACAGGAGCACTCAGGTTGAAGAAGAGTGAAGAGATATCTTCTCAGATGGATGGATGATTGCTGAGAGCAGTTGTATCTTCTCAGTTGAGTCCTGAGAGCAGCTATTTGTTTTCTTCCTTCTACTACTGTATATTGCTGGTAGCAGTCATCTAGTTCTTTATCAAAAGAACTCTCTTAAATAGGAGCAGCAGCAACGGCTCTAATATTTGAACTGGTCTTTGTCTTTTTCTCAGATCTTGAATCTGGGCTGTAATTAACATAAAGACAAAACAAGTCTTGCATATATATATCCTATAAAAGGGAAAGCTATAGCAGCTGCAATAAATAAACTCATAAAGGATGTTAGATAAATCACATCGGAAATAACTCTTTACAGCCAACGGCTATAAAGGACAGCTGCAGATAAAGTAAACTAATAAGACAAAATACATGTCAGAAGGAATTGACTTATGCATAAAGGGGTATAAGCAAAGATTGCTTTGAGATATATGCATAAGATCAATTAAATAAACTATAATAAAAATATGCTAGAAATATAGGAAATAAAATAAGGAAAAGAAAACATATAATATTATATATGCAGACAGCCGATCGTCGAACGACCTTCGACTATAGTCGAACGACCTGCTGAGATCGTCGACCTATCAATAGATAGTCGACTGACTCAGATAGTCGAACTATCCAGGTAGATAGTCGACCGACTCAAGACTAGACAGAAAACGTCGAACTATCAAGAGATAGTCGACCAGAGCTCGACGATCTAGCAGAACGTCGAGCTGACCAGAGGCAGACGATCGTCGACCGGCTGATCGACGATAGTCGATCGGCGTTCGACGATAGTCGAACCCGAAAATCCCTTAGCCAGAATTTTACTGGAAAAGAGAAAGCTCTACACCTAGACTTTGACCATAGATAAATCTTGGGTTAAGGACTAAAAGGAAAGACTTAACTCAAATCCAAACTAGGGTACCAACAATCTCCCCCTATTTGGGTTAAGTCTTTCAAAAAACTAAAAACTACTAAAAATAAGCTAAACTAAACTAAAACAACCTAATAGAGATCCTAGCCCAAATCAGAACCAGGGTTCCAACAATCTCCCCCTATTTGGGTGAGGATCTTATTAGCAAACATAGATAAAGCAAAGCATAAAATATATAAAGAGAAACTTTGCTTAGCTGGCTGCTGCTGGCATTTGCAATCTCCCCTTATGTTGATGCAGTACTTGTGATTGAAGAAAGCTGAGATGACTTTGAGTTTTGATTGAGTCATCCAGCAAACTCTTATAAATAGTACCTGCAGAAAGCTATGGTAGAGATTGCTCCCTCCTTGAAAAAGGGTATGTTAGCAGCAAAAAGGATGATATTTTGTCCAGCACATTTAATTAAGATTCTGGATCTGAAAAACACAATCAGATATCTTCCTTCCTATAGAATTTCTTTTCATTAGACGAGATTCAAACTCAGCTGACAAATGCAACTAGAGTAGAGGACTCAATCAAATGAATTAGAAAAGGATCTATAAGAAATAGAGTTATCTGACAGAGAATTTCTTTATACAGAAATCTGAATAAAATATTTGAACACAATATCAAACAGATATAATCAGCTATAAGAAAAGAAAATGCTTCCTAATAAATCTGTTCCAAATAATAAAAGGATTTAAAAATATTTCAAGTAATTTATCCTTTTGTTTATAAAACAAATTTATGAAAAAGCAAATAGAGTTCTCAAATCTGAACTCATTGAAATATAAAGAAAACATTTCTCTGAGAAGTGTTGGTTCCTTCTCAGGTTTTGTTAAATCTTGGCAGCAATTTTGAATATCTAAATTGACTGAACTAAAAACAGATTTTGATGTTACCTGAACCTTTTCAGGTTTTGATTTTCCTTCTGTTAGTTCGGCTTCTGAATTGCTGCAGGAGGCATTTATGGCCATGATGCAAAATGCTTTGGCCCTTGCTTCCTCCTCTTCATCTTCAAATGATGAGTCATCATCTGAGACATCCCAGATAACATCTAGGGATGGTGATTCTCCTTCAGATGAGATGATGTGGCTTCCTTTTGATATTACATCCAAGGGTTCAGAAGCCATTTGATGAAGGGACAGCCAAATCTCCTTAGCTGATGAACATTCAGCAACATCCTGAAATAAGTCATCAGATAATGACTGAGCTAGGATGTTCATTGCTCGGGCATCAGCTAGCCTGGCATTTTTTGTTGTTGTTGCCGATGTTGGAAGACCTGTCAAAATAGAAGAAAATATTTCTTCATCAAAAGAGTTCATATATAATTTGACTCTTGTCTTCCAGATGCTGAACTCAGCTAAGTTGCAAGCTGGAGGTCTGGTGCTTGACCATTCTTCATTTTGTGCCATGAAAAACTCTTAAGAAATAAGTATAAGATCTATCTCAGGGATCTTTTGATTCAGGAGTTATCCTGTACAAACAATCAACCTCCCTCTGATACCAATTGAAAGTGAGGGTAGATCTTATATTTTCTTTTAGGAAGAGTTAATGCGGAAAATTAAAAATTAAAACACATAACAGAGCATAGCACAAAAGAAACAGAGCAAGCAAACCAGACGACACAAGGAGCTACAGTGGTTCCCTCTCAATAGGTACGTCCACTCTTCTACCACCTTGGTAGGAATCCACTACAGGTTTTTGCTAAGGTGCCCTGCCACCAATGATCTGATTCAGGTAGATCAAACAGACCCTTTAGACTTTTGATCAGGTGTCTAAAAACCAAGCTTTACTTTTGAAGGGAGTAAACAACCCTTTACAGGAGGGGGGAAGAGGGTTAGAATGTCTTCTCTATTTTAACATAGATTAGAGAAGCACAAGAGTCTCTTCAGAACTCAAGACAGAATACTGTCTTGAAGTTCTGAAGGAAAAAAGCTTGAAGAAGACTAGAGATCTGGATGGATGTTCTTCTTCAGCTTCCTTCTTCTTCTTCTTCTTCAATATCTCTGAGTGTATCTTCCTGGAACAGGAGCACTCAGGTTGAAGAAGAGTGAAGAGATATCTTCTCAGATGGATGGATGATTGCTGAGAGCAGTTGTATCTTCTCAGTTGAGTCCTGAGAGCAGCTATTTGTTTTCTTCCTTCTACTACTGTATATTGCTGGTAGCAGTCATCTAGTTCTTTATCAAAAGAACTCTCTTAAATAGGAGCAGCAGCAACGGCTCTAATATTTGAACTGGTCTTTGTCTTTTTCTCAGATCTTGAATCTGGGCTGTAATTAACATAAAGACAAAACAAGTCTTGCATATATATATCCTATAAAAGGGAAAGCTATAGCAGCTGCAATAAATAAACTCATAAAGGATGTTAGATAAATCACATCGGAAATAACTCTTTACAGCCAACGGCTATAAAGGACAGCTGCAGATAAAGTAAACTAATAAGACAAAATACATGTCAGAAGGAATTGACTTATGCATAAAGGGGTATAAGCAAAGATTGCTTTGAGATATATGCATAAGATCAATTAAATAAACTATAATAAAAATATGCTAGAAATATAGGAAATAAAATAAGGAAAAGAAAACATATAATATTATATATGCAGACAGCCGATCGTCGAACGACCTTCGACTATAGTCGAACGACCTGCTGAGATCGTCGACCTATCAATAGATAGTCGACTGACTCAGATAGTCGAACTATCCAGGTAGATAGTCGACCGACTCAAGACTAGACAGAAAACGTCGAACTATCAAGAGATAGTCGACCAGAGCTCGACGATCTAGCAGAACGTCGAGCTGACCAGAGGCAGACGATCGTCGACCGGCTGATCGACGATAGTCGATCGGCGTTCGACGATAGTCGAACCCGAAAATCCCTTAGCCAGAATTTTACTGGAAAAGAGAAAGCTCTACACCTAGACTTTGACCATAGATAAATCTTGGGTCAAGGACTAAAAGGAAAGACTTAACTCAAATCCAAACTAGGGTACCAACACTTCTGTATCTGTCTGCTAGTAGACTAGACATTATGTATGCAACATGTGTCTGTGCTAGGTACCAATCATGCCCTAAAGAATCTCATTACACTACAGTAAAAAGGATTTTGAGATATCTAAAGGGCACACCTAATCTAGGCCTTTGGTACCCTAGGAATGGAGATTTTCTAATGATAGGCTATTCAGATGCAGACTTTGCAGGTTGCAAAGAAGATAGAAAAAGCACAACAGGCACCTATCAATTTCTAGGAGGAAGATTGGTGTCTTGGAGCAGTAAGAAGTAGACTAGTGTGGCAATTTCCATAGCTGAGTCTGAATATATGTGAAAGTGAGGTGATAGATCTGATATGCTTAAGAGTTTTTAGAAAATGAAATGCAAAATAAAATTCACAGCACATAAGGAAGAAAACAGATCAAGCAATCCAGACAACACAAGGATTATAGTGGTTCCCCAAATCTGGGTACATCCACTCTTCTACCACCCTGGTAGGAATCCACTACAGGATGAGTTGATCAGGTGTCCTGGGCACCAATGAGCTTTTGATAAGGTGCTCAAAAACCAAATCTAGATTTTTTGATCAGGTGTCTTGCCACCACTGAGTTTTGATAAGGTCTCAGAAACCAAGCAGAACTTTTGAAGGGAGTTCAAGAACCCTTTGTACAGGAGGAAGGAAGAGTTGATGTTGTCTTCTCTGTTCAACAAGCAAAGAGAAGCACAAGTGGATTGTTGTTGTCAAAGCTCCCCCTGAGATGTAGAATAGTTCAGGAGTGGAAGCTTTGCTTCAGGGTGTAGGCCTTCAAGTTGATGTTGCTCTCCAACAAGCTTTTAGACTGATGTTGATTTTGTGTCTCTTGAAAGCCTGGAGCAGATGGAGAAGATGAATAGAATCTGTATATGCCTGCTTCTTCTTTCTCTGTCACTTTATGATATATATTATATATCCCTTGGACTAATTCAAACATTTGAATTCTTGCCTTGAAACGGCTGAAGCCTTTTCCCAAAAATGGTAATTTATTTTGGGAATCAATTGGCATTAAATCTATTTTTTTAATCCATAATTAATGCAGCCTCCAAACGGCTATATTCTTAAGAATATATAACATTAATTCTGATAGCTGTAATCGCCTCAATAGCCTGAATTAAATCTGCCAGCTGTAAATAAATCTGTCTGAAAAACGGCACATGAAATCACAACACTGAATTTTAAAGCTTCTTCAAACTGCGTTCAAAGATCGTTGAGCTCAGCTCGGAGATCGTTGAGCTGAGCTCAGAGATTCTTCGTTCAGAGATTTCTGCGTTCAAAGATTTCTGCGTTCAAAGATTTCTGCGTTCAAAGATTCTGCGTTCAGAGATTTCTGCGTTCAGAGATTTCTGCGTTCAAAGATTTCTGCGTTCAAAGATTCTGCGTTCAAAGATTTCTGCGTTCAGAGATTTCTGAGTTCAGAGATTCTGCGTTCAACTATTTCTGGACTGCAATAGTTGATCTCCGTTCAACTATTTCTGGACTGCAATAGTTGAACTCCGTTCAACTATTTCTGGACTGCAATAGTTGAACTCCGTTCTACTATTTCTGGACTGCAATAGTTGAACTCCGTTCTACTATTTCTGGAGCTAAAATTTCTGAACCTCAAAACTGATTTTCTCTGGAATTCTTCTGCACTTCTTCTGGGATTCTTTTTGAGGAATACCTGGAAAGACCTATGACCCTTAGACTATACATTTTGGGTCAAACTAATCATCCTAATAGTGATCCTAACCCAAATCAGAACCTAAGGTTCCAACAATCTCCCCCTATTTGGGTTAGGATTACTATTTACATGAAAATGAAAATATTACAATAAATGTTACAAAGCATAAGATATAAAAGGAAAAGCTTTGCATAGCTGTCTTCTATTGCTGTTAAAAACTGACTGCTGCTGGCATTATAAACTCCCCCTATGTTGATGCAGTAACTATGATTGGAGGAGGCTGGGATGACTTTGAAAATTGGATTTTGATTGAGTCATCCAGCTAACTCTTATAGATGGTACCTGCAGAAAGCTATGGTAGAGATTGCTCTCTCCTTAAAAAGGATATATTAGCAGAAAAATGATATTTGTCTAGCAAATTTTATTAGGGTTCTGAATCTGAAAAACAAAGTCTGATATCTTCCGTCCTATAGAATTTCTTTTCATCAGAAGAGATTCAAACTCAGTGCCATGATCACTGCTGACCAATGCAACAAGAGTAGAGGACTCAATCTAGATGAATTTAGAAAAAGATCTATAAGAAATATAAAGTTATCTGACAGAGGATTCTCATACAGAAGTCCTAACATAATTTTGAACAAGATATCATAAAGATAAAAGCAGACCTAAGAAAAGATGTTTCCTGATAAATTTGTTCCAAATAAGAGAAGGATTTGAAAATATTTTAAATAGTTTATCCTTATAATTATAAATCAAATTTATGAAATAGCAGACTGAGTTCGACGATTTTATATAGGATCGTCGATCTGAGTTCGACGATTTTATATAGGATCGTCGATCTGAGTTCGACGATTTGAACTCATTTCGTCGATTAAAATGTTTCTTCTTCCTTTGAATATATTCTGAAAACATTCCTCTGAGAAGTTTTGTTTCCTCCTCAGGTTTTATTGAATCTTGGCAGCAAAATTGAAGTTCTAAGTTAATTGAACTGAAAACAAAGTTAGATAATACCTGATCCTCTTCAGGTTTTGATTTTCCTTCTGTTTGTTCAGCCTCTAAGCTGCTATAGGAAGTATTGATGGCCATTAAGCAGAATTTTTTGGCCCTTGCTTCCTCCTCTTCATCTTCAAATGATGATTCATCATCTGATACATCCCAAATAATATCTAGGGATATTGATTCTCCTCCTTTAAATAAGATGTTATGGCTTCTTTCTGTTGTTCCATCCACTGATTCAGAAGCCATTTGATGAAGAGAATCCCATATCTCCTTAGCTGTTGAGCATTCAACAACTTCCTGGAACAAGTCATCAGATAATGACTGTGCTAGGATATTCATGGCTCTGGCATCAGCTAGCCTGACCCTTTTTGTTGTTGCTGAGGTTGGGAGACCTGTCATGATGGCATAAAATATTTCTTCATCAATATTGTCCATAAATGACTTAATTCTTGTCTTCCAAAGTGCAAATTTGTTTATGTTGCACTTAGGAGGCCTGGTGCTAGAATATTCTTCATTTTGTGCCATGAAAACTCTTAAAAATAATAAGATCTATCAAGGATCTTTTGATTCAGGTGTTAGCCTGTACAAACAATCAACCTCCCTCTGATACCAATTGAAAGTGAGGTGATAGATCTGATATGCTTAAGAGTTTTTAGAAAATGAAATGCAAAATAAAATTCACAGCAGATAAGGAAGAAAACAGATCAAGCAATCCAGACAACACAAGGATTATAGTGGTTCCCCAAATCTGGGTACATCCACTCTTCTACCACCCTGGTAGGAATCCACTACAGGATGAGTTGATCAGGTGTCCTGGGCACCAATGAGCTTTTGATAAGGTGCTCAAAAACCAAATCTAGATTTTTTGATCAGGTGTCTTGCCACCACTGAGTTTTGATAAGGTCTCAGAAACCAAGCAGAACTTTTGAAGGGAGTTCAAGAACCCTTTGTACAGGAGGAAGGAAGAGTTGATGTTGTCTTCTCTGTTCAACAAGCAAAGAGAAGCACAAGTGGATTGTTGTTGTCAAAGCTCCCCCTGAGATGTAGAATAGTTCAGGAGTGGAAGCTTTGCTTCAGGGTGTAGGCCTTCAAGTTGATGTTGCTCTCCAACAAGCTTTTAGACTGATGTTGATTTTGTGTCTCTTGAAAGCCTGGAGCAGATGGAGAAGATGAATAGAATCTGTATATGCCTGCTTCTTCTTTCTCTGTCACTTTATGATATATATTATATATCCCTTGGACTAATTCAAACATTTGAATTCTTGCCTTGAAACGGCTGAAGCCTTTTCCCAAGAATGGTAATTTATTTTGGGAATCAATTGGCATTAAATCTATTTTTTTAATCCATAATTAATGCAGCCTCCAAACGGCTATATTCTTAAGAATATATAACATTAATTCTGATAGCTGTAATCGCCTCAATAGCCTGAATTAAATCTGCCAGCTGTAAATAAATCTGTCTGAAAAACGGCACATGAAATCACAACACTGAATTTTAAAGCTTCTTCAAACTACGTTCAAAGATCGTTGAGCTCAGCTCGGAGATCGTTGAGCTGAGCTCAGAGATTCTTCGTTCAGAGATTTCTGCGTTCAAAGATTTCTGCGTTCAAAGATTTCTGCGTTCAAAGATTCTGCGTTCAGAGATTTCTGCGTTCAGAGATTTCTGCGTTCAAAGATTTCTGCGTTCAAAGATTCTGCGTTCAAAGATTTCTGCGTTCAGAGATTTCTGAGTTCAGAGATTCTGCGTTCAACTATTTCTGGACTGCAATAGTTGATCTCCGTTCAACTATTTCTGGACTGCAATAGTTGAACTCCGTTCAACTATTTCTGGACTGCAATAGTTGAACTCCGTTCTACTATTTCTGGACTGCAATAGTTGAACTCCGTTCAACTATTTCTGGAGCTAAAATTTCTGAACCTCAAAACTGATTTTCTCTGGAATTCTTCTGCACTTCTTCTGGGATTCTTTCTGAGGAATACCTGGAAAGACCTATGACCCTTAGACTATACATTTTGGGTCAAACTAATCATCCTAATAGTGATCCTAACCCAAATCAGAACCTAAGGTTCCAACAATATGGCAGCAGGAAGTTGTTGTGCACAGCTATTGTGGATTCAGCACCATCTAGATGACTATGGTATTCAGGTAAGTAGAACACCTTTGTTTTGTGATTCTACAAGTGCTATTTCTATTGCTAATAATCCTATTTCACATAGTAGGACTAAGCATATAGAAATTAGATACCATTTTCTTAGAGAACATGTAGAGAAAAAGGACATCTCACTAGAATTTGTCAAAACAGATTATCAAATTATAGATGTGTTTACTAAGCCTCTAGATGAAACTAAATTCAATAAATTTAAAATTGAATTAGGAATGTTGAACATAGATTAGTTTAACATATTTGGCTAAGTAAATCTGTGTCGACACATCCAGAGAAGTGATGTCGGCACTTCAGAAAGTGGTGTCGACACATTCGGAGTAGTGGTGTCGACACATCCAGAAATTGTGTCGACACTTACAATAAGAGTCGACACAGAATTTCTATTGAACTACTAATTATGTTCAGTATCGACACATCATCAATTGGTGTCGACACATAGGAGTCAACACCGTTGTCGAGACATTAGTAGTATGTGTCGACACATTTCAACTGTGTCAACACATTTAGACAGTTTTAGCCCGCCTTTTGACCTTCTTTGTTTAGAAGGGTATAAATAGGTATAGATCAATCTCTATCGACACACTCTCCTGGTTTTTGAGACCAAAACCTTGTGTCGACAAACTCTCTCCTCTCAATCCAAGTTTTCTCACCATCCCAATGGCGCCAAAGGTAGAAGATAACATCAACGAAGTATATGAGGTGGTTCGCCATGCCTTTGATGATGAAGAATCTGAGATTAAAGGGGTAATTACCCTAATTGCTGAAAATGGTTTGGAGTTTTTGGTATCCGAACCAACCAAGATATGGAAGAAAGAGATACTTGAGTTTTATGGCGCAGCTACAGTAGATTCAATTGGCCTTAAGATTAAATCAACAGTTCATGGCGCTAAAGTCAAGTTGACCTTGAAGAGTTTGAGGAAAATTCTTAATCTTCCAAGGACTCAGGATGAAGAAGAAGTACACGTATCTAAGACAAGGGAAGCACTACAATGGTGTGGATTGGATCCCACCTTGAAGATTGGATCTACTATAAACAGGAAAGGGATGAATCAACAAGGGAAATTCCTCTCTGAAGTGGTTGGCAAGGTAATTCTATGTAAGCCAGGGGGACATGATAGGATTTCAGCCTATATGTTCAGCCTAATGACAAGGATTATTTTTAGACTAAACACAGATTGGTCTATTGTAATTTTTGAGAAGATTAAGGAAGGCATAAAGAAGCCTAATTTGGCTAGACGGATGAGTTTATACTTGGCTGGAGCAATTCCAGATGTAATGCACCAGATTCCTGGTTCTAAAATCAACCATATGAGAAAAATGGACATTAGGATTATCTCCAGATGGGATAGGGTCCTAACAAAGAACATACTTGATATAGAAAGATAAGAAGTTGTTAAGAAATCTCCTACACAGGACATTACTGATAATGCACAGGTGCAGGGGGAGCCAGATAATGCACAAGTACAGGATATTACTGATAATGCACAGGAGCAGGGGGAGCCAAATAATGTACAGGTGCAGGGGGAAGAGACAACACACTTGGCAAGTGAAATGGATTCACAAACAATTCTTGAGAGACCTCATGTCAACACTCCAGCACAAGATGTTATCATGGAGGATACATCTGTAGTTGCTGAAGCTCCTGAGAAAGAAGTACCACCAGTCCACACTCAACAGGAGTTTACTCCTGAAGAGTTGTTTCCTGATATTGAGGGAGCAACAAATAAGGGGGAATAAATAAGGATTGAGGGGGAGCAGGCTGACTTTGAGGGGGAGCATATTAGGACTCAAAAGGAACTCCCTTCTAGTCCTAAGGAAAAAAGCAGACATTCCCAGTACATCTGCTTCAGAAGATGAAGAAATCACAAGTGCCAAAAAGAGAAAACTGATGGTTTTCAAGAGAAGGAGCCAAAGCTACAAGAAAGCATTGCAAACTGCTGCTCCACAACCTGCTCTAGAGGCTGATTGCAGCTCATTATTGGTGGCCTTGCAAGTGAAATTAGATGAGCAGAGAGTGGCTCTAGAGAAGTATGTGTATGAAAGCCATAAGTCACTTCAATTTGATCTGGCTCAGGATATCAAATCCATCAGGTTTGAAATGAATCTATATAAGAAAGAGATGACAGATTGCTTCCACAAAGGGGGCAATGCTGTAGTATTTCTGGCTAAGCAGCAAGCAGTAGTAAAGGCTCAGGTGGATGACATTGCTATTAAACAAGGCTATGTCCTTGAGAATCAGATTAGGATGAATGACAATCTGACTGAATCTCACAATGAGATAGTAACTACAATAAAGAATACAGTCACTACAATGACTGAAGTAAGGGCTAAAGAGAAATAGGAGTTTGACAAGAAGCTACAGGCTGCCTTAGACTCATTTAGGACAACTATTACTACTTCTCAGAATTTAATCTCTGATCAGCTTCTCAAGTTAAAAACATTTTATAAAGATGGTGTTAATTTTCTTGATGGACAAGTGAGATTTCAGAAAGATGACTTAAGAGACCATATTGAAAGAGAAGTCATAAAGGGGGAGAGAGTGTTAGTCAAAGCAGGCTCAGATCATGCCAAATGGATATACAATAGCATCAGAGCCACTCTGGGATATCCACCCCTTTTTGATGATGATAATGTTGTTGAGTCAGGTGTGCAACCTGCTTATGTTGAAGATGATCAACCTGAAGTTGCTCAGGTCATCTACCCTCCAGCAGATTTTGATATGATTCAGCAACAGGTTCAGTCAATGTACAGTCCTCCACAAGAAGTTGATAATGTTATTATTGAGAAAGTAGAAATGCCAGAAGCTGCCTTGAAAGCTCAGCAGGAAGCTCAACTGTCAAAGAAAAGGTTCAGAGAACAGGCTGAGTTAAAGCCTGATTTTGAGCAGTGGAGCCCCACTTTCAGGAATATCATTTTGACTGCCTGGAAAGCTGTGAAAGATAAGATCCATGAAAGGGGCAAATGGTATACTGAACAAGAATGGCAGAAATATAAAGCAAGGCAAGAAGCCATTCTGCAATATAGAAGAAAGGCTAAAATTGGGAAGCTACCTCCTAATGCTCAGGAGCCTAGCAAATACTTCCCTAAGCCTTTTCATTATTTTGAAAGGCAGGGAATTAAGGCTGAAGCACAGAAGAAGGCAGAGTTAAAAAGAAAGAAGCCCATTAATGATGCAGAACTTACTGTGCAGGCTCAGATTAAGCCAGGAAAAGGCATAGTCATTAGGGAGCATGATCAGCCTTAGTATAGTTTTACTAGATTTTACAAGAACAATGTAATCTTTAGTATTAAAGAAATCTATGTAAACAATTGTTAAGAAACTTTTTGATAGTATAAACAAAACAATGTTTCATGTTCATTAAGTTTGCATCATTATTCTATAATGTCATTTTGGTATATGTTTTGTTTATAAATTAGCCTATCATATAATGCTTATATACATCATAATGTTTGTTTATTATAAGTGGTGTATATCATTGACTAAAGTGTTATGACTTCTCCAAATAGGGGGAGATTGTTGGGTACATAGGAAAATGCGTACCTGATTTGAAGAAGCCTCACTTAGCTCAATGATATACATTAAGGTGTTTTTGATGTTATTTTGAGTTTATATATGCAGGTTAAGAATATGCTAAAATGCAGGAAAAAAAAAGTTTCTAAGTTCATGTGTCGACACTTAAGAAAGCCTGTATCGATACTTGGAAAAGCAGTGTCGACACCAGAAGCAACTGTCGACACACAGAAGTTTTAGTCGACATCAACTGTGTCGACACTGGAAGCAGTGTCGACACACAGAATTTTTAGTCGACATCAACTGAGTCGACACACAGAATTCTTAGACTATATCAACTGTATCGACACACAGGACTTGTGTCGACACATAACAGAGTTTCAACAAAGTTGATTGCTGTGAAGTGAAGAAGTGACTGTGTCGACACAAAGAAGCAGTGTCGACACATTCTACAGATGTAGTGTAAAGAAGGAGTGTCGACACCAAAGGAGCTGTGTCGATATCACCAAAGCTTGTGTTAGCACTTAATCTACTTGTGTCGATACATAATGAAGATCAGTATCGACGCTTTGCTGACAAAGACAAAGGTTCAAGAAATGACTGAAGACTTGACAGCTGTGAATTCCAACAAGTTTGTTGAAGCTATCAGAAGTTGGTTAGAAACCGGATCAGTTGGTTACCATGGATGAAGTCTATATAAAGACGGATTCTGTCAAATCAAAAAACGAATAACTATTGAAGTATTGATCATTGATCAAGAAAGAGCACGTCACACAGAAGAAGATTTCCGTGAGAAGATCTAAGAAGACAATCTGAAGTGGCAATCTACTCAGAATTTGTCTAAGGAGAATTCAAACAAGAATTCAGAAAAAACTTCAGAAGTTTTGGAGAGTGAGAGAGAGCTCCAGTTATTTGAAGTAAAGAAGGAGACATTTACAAGTCTCTTAAGAAGCAGATCCTGAACAAATCTGTTAAGAAGAATTCAGATCTATTTCTGAAATCTAAGAAGGAAGCTGCTAGCTAGTCAACTTCAAAGAAGATCAACCCTACTGAGTTCAGATTCAAGAAGCTTTCAAGAAAGCTAAGAATAGGTTGATCTCAGCAATCAGTTTTATCAAGAGCTGATCAAGAAACCTTTTTTTCTTTCTCTCCCAACAAGGGTAAGAGTCAATCTATAAGATTTTTCATTATGTAGGATCTTTCAAGATCTGAGTTATAAGCCTATTATATAAAGGCTGAGTATAGGAGATATAGATCTCTGAGTGGTAAGACTTTTGAGTCTGAGTGTAGGAGAAATCAATCTCTAAGTTGTAGGCCTTGTAACAAGGCTGAGGTAGGGCTGTTAGCCTGAGCTGTAGGAGTGTGGATACATTTTGAGTTGTAGGAACCTTTCAGGGTTCTGAGTTTTAGGAACCTTTCAGGGTTCTTAGTTGTAGGAACCTTTCATGGTTCTGAGCTGTAAGATCTGTGGATCTTAGAAGAAGGATGAAGTTAGGCCGAATCTAGCACAGTGCTTGATAGGTGAAGGGGGAAAGTGGGTGTACCCAGACCTTAAGGAACCACTATAAACCAGTGTGCAATCTGTGATGTGTGTGTGATTGTGAATTCTATGTTGTAGTTGCTGTGATAGCTATAGAATAGTTAGATTCTCTTTAAAGAACTGAATTCTTATTCTGCCTTAAGTTAAAAAGGATAAAAACCTATTCACCCCCCCCCCCATCTAGGTGTTTGGGTTATCTTGAAATCAATTCTATCAAAGTTATAGAAGATAACACATAACTAGAAGCTTCTAGAAGTGCTTGTGTTGCTCGGCCAGATCCACAAAGAAGGGGCGATTCTGGAAAATCTTGGCTCTGAGAGCCTGAACCTATATATAAGCAGCAGTATGAGACATGGAGGGACGTGAAAAGAGGTCCTCATATAGAGTATAGATGCGAAACGTCTGAGCTCCTTTTGAGTAGAGAGTGGCAAGATGAAGTCGCACAGCCTTGACTATTTCATCATGACGGATGACAGGGAGGGACTCATCAGAAAGGCTATTAGACAGTCAAGTGCGAACAAGAGTGTCATTAGCATCCTAATCATCAAAGAGATCAGACTATGGAGGAGGAGGGTCATCGGTAAGAAGATTGCATTTGCATTGTGAGCGAAGAGAAAGGTGAAGGAGACACTCCAGTCTGGGTAGTTGGAACCGATGAGTTTGGAAATGGTGTCAAGGTTTCCTGAAGGAGTAGGAGGTGGAGGAGGAGGAAGGGCCACTGGAGTAGTAGAGGTATCTGAGAGTGTCGTAGAAGAGAAGAGAGCAAAAACAAGGCCGTGAAGGCAGGTAATGCGAGCAAGGAGAAGAATCAGCGCGGATAGAAGAGACCGCGCGAATAGAATACAGGCCGCACGAACAAAGAGAAGAGACAAGGTCGTGAAGATAGGTCGCGCTGAGACAGATCATGCAAATAGAGACAGGTCGCACGAACAAAGAGATCAAAGAGAAGAGACTGTGTGAAGACACGTCTCATCAAGACAGATCGCGCGCAGACAGGCCGCGCGAATAGAAGAGAAAGGACCGCTCAAAGATAGGTTGCGCGAACAGAGACAGGTCGTGCTAACAGACTCAGGAGGAAAATATCGAGTCCTCTGATACCATGTGCAAGCAAGAAAGAAACAGACCGAAATTTGGAATAATAGAATTTGTATTGTCCAAAAAAGTGAGTATTATAAAGGTATAACCTCCCTTTTATAGAATTAAGGAGAGGGGAGAGATTATAAATAAGCAATGTGAGATAAATAAACAATGTTACAACTTGTTATACACAAAATCAGACCGCATAAGCCACGCAGTTAGACGAATAGGCTAACCACCAGACAACTACTATAAAGAGAAGTGAAGCCGCTAGGAGAGACCGCTAGACCGCCTGGACATCAAGTCATCTATGTCAAACTGCCAGACCGCCCGATCTCCAATCAGCAACATCTAGGCTACCAAGCCGCTGGAGAGAAGCCGCCATACCACCAAGCTACCAAGCCGCCAGAGTGAAACCGCCAGACCGCTCGGTCTCCAAACCTCCATACTCAAGCCTCTAGACTACCCAGTCTCTATACTATAATAGTGCTGGAGAAGACTCCGCATATAAATGAGTATTTTACGGGGTCTGTGAGTTATTCCTGTGAAATGGGAGTAGCAGGAAGTACTGGAGATGCTCTCCAGAAAAATAACCAAGAAATTCCACGGTTTGAAAAATTGTTGGATATCGTCGGGCGACAACGAGTATCACTGGGCGATAGTTCCCAGTGAGCTATGCTTGTGAGGCCTGTCTCAGGGAGACATGGGGGTCATTTTATGAAAAGCTGAGAGCCTGTAGTGCCCAGCTATGGTGGCCATGAGTGCCAGCATATTATGGTATAAAGCCTGTCATGCAAAGGCAATGGGGCTAGTTTGTTAGTTGAGCCTTGGAGGCCAACTATTATGGCCGTAAGAGCCGTAACAAAGCTGGGAGCCGTAATGCCCAGCTCTAAAATCCGTTGAGCAGAATGGGAAAGAGGAAGTGACTGAATTGTACTTGCATTATGTCTACCATAGCTAGTTTACCTAAAGTAATTGGCTTTCATCGGATGGCATAATGAGATTCTTAGGCCTAATGTCGAAAAGACTAAAATGCTCAAGAATGAACCGTTATTTCTTTGACCTCTGAATGAGAGGGGGGATCCGGGAAGTCCGGTACACCGTGAACGTGCCCTGAGTGCATGAGATTTGTGGTCGTTGAGCCTGCGTCTATGGTGATGAGCGCTTAAATGCACATTGTTGTTGCCAATATATATATATACTGTTGGATCTCTTGGCCAACCTTAGAGGGGGGGGGGAGTGAATAAGGTTTTTAACGTTAAATAGAATTTAAAATATTTCGAGCTGGAAAATTGAGTTCTGGAAGCTACCGCGGGGGTTAGGTAGCTAACACGCAGTGGTAAGTCACAGAGCACATTTTCCTGTACAGATCCGAGTTCAAAACCTATCAACACACACTCACAAGACAATCACAGCACACACCCAGAAGTAATCAACAATGAAATAAAAGATTTCATTGCATGAATTCAAAACAACAATAGTTCTAGATGAGTACAAAAAGGTGATCTCCGTGACGCCGAAGATCTAAGACGGTGAGTAGAAATGATATTTTGGTTTCTATACCGATCCGCTCCATGGATTGGTTGGCTCTCTCCTTTTCCCTCCAAGAAAAGTCTTCGAGCAGTCTCTTCACCTCCTCACAAGGAAGGGTCTTAGAGCCCTGCTAGATCCTCTGATATCGACGTCCTTATCCCCAGGATGATTTCCCGCGGAATCTTACCCGGATTGCGATGACCCATATCGGTCGATTTTCCTCACCACAAGATTTAGAGAAAGGAAAGATTACAAAAATATAAGATGTAAATAATTCAAAGATGAATTTCTCCCTCTTGAAGAATTCTCCATTGAGCGATCCGTGACCAGTGCTTGAGATCTTCGTTTTCTTGTAACCGGTCGACTCTTCATAGTCAATGTAGATCTTGGATCGCCGGAGTCTTTCAAACACGAGTGGGAGGGAGACGACTTTCTTACTCTTAGATGAAGACAATCAGAACGGACGCAAGGAGGCGGCCGAACCCTAGAGTGCAGGAACTTCTGTCTATTTTTTATCTGGATTCTCTTATTGGTACAAGGCATAGAAACCATGATGGCCTTTTATAAGTCTTCGTGAAAATAGGCTACCGCTGTCGGCAAAACTAGCGCCTGGCGGTAGGTTCACGCGCTTGTTGTGCCAGCTATCATCCAAATTTGGAATAATATTCAAAATGAATATTTGCCATTTTATAGTTGCAAGCGTCGTGTATTTATAGCTACCACCGTACGGTAATATAGAACATGACGATTCTGAACAGTCATGCCGATACTCGTCGAGAGGCTAGCGCGGTGCGGTAACAACTATTGTCTGCGGTAGTTTGATTTCTCGAGAAATCCTTCTCAGCAATCATCGAGAGGTTAGCGCGGCGCATTAACTGCTATAGCCTGTGGTAATTTAGTTTCGCGAGAAGTCCTTCTCGGCATTTGTCGAGAGGCTAGCGTGGCGAGGTAACTGCTATCGCCTGTGGTAATTTGGTTTTGCGAGAATTCCTTCTCGACATTCATCGAGAGGCTAGCGCGGCGCGGTAAGCACTACCGCCTACAGTTGTTTTCGGAGAGGCTAGCCAAGATAAATCCTTTAGTTAGCGCGGGCGGTAGGACTAGTGCGGCGCAGTAGTTTCCCAAGACCTTTGTCCAATTAATTCACGGCTACATCCCAGCGGTAACTTCTATCGCTCGACGTTAGTTTCCATAGGAGTATTCTTCTTCACTTACACCTGTCAACCTGCACACTCTATCAACACAGGACGTGATCAAATATAACCTGGGAGTTGATATTTTCAAACACAGGGAACATTAAATATCGGTTCCAACAAACTCCCCCTTTTATAATATTAAATCGCGTTCATGAGAAATAACAATGAGATAGAGTGCATATAAAGAATGAGAGTTATAAGGTAACATCAGGTTGCAGGTTCTTTATGGCTCCCCTACACGCACGCTCCCCATATCTACATGTTCGACTTGCTCCCCCATCTATGTGCACACATTGTTAACATGCTCCCCTTATATGTTACCTCTCCTAACCCATGACTTATACTCACGAACACTCTATTCTATTGCAGTTATACTCATGAAAATTCTATTCTCCCCCTTTTGATAATATCAAATAGGGGCGGGCATGGTCAATCAGACATGCAGGATGAAAAATAGTAAATGTGATGAGCGTTAGACAAACATCAGATAGTGCGCACATAAGGTAAAGATAAACATGACAATCATAGTGGTGACTAAAAAAAGTACATATCAGAGAATTGTAAGCACATGGGCCACACAATGGAGCAAAGTACACAGTCAGAGAAGATCAATTTTCAGAGTTAATATGAATTTGACTTCATAGACTAAACTAAGCACACAACGAGTATGTCTGCAATGCTATAAGAGTAAGGAAGTAATCAATTGAAACAAACATTGAAAACGTCATGAGTGTAAATCATGTGCTTGTATGAATTGTGCTAAAAAAGAGATAGTGTAGTTGCAGTCCAATTATTATGTGCGGAAGTCTTAGACAAGGCAATGACATGTGTTCATGTAGCATCGAGAGCAAGATAACACCAAGAAAAAGACCAGCATAGTTTACATGGTTATCGCGATTGTTAAGGAACCTAGCACAAGAGAAATAAGGTGAATAATCACCTCACATGTCAATCGATGTCATACATAGGCAAAAACTGGGGGCACTAAACAAAAGATAGAGTCAATGTGCAAGATCGAAAGGACTCTTTAACCAAGGTGCTCTTCCTCACAATGCTCATGAAGACTTATCAGGAGGAATGAGTAGTGCTTGGGGGAAACCGTGACAAGAGATGTGATAGTGTGCATATTTTTTATTTTGTTAGCGTAGAGCCATCACTTTTGTTATCATTTTTTATTCACGGAGCCCCGAGTCAATCAAAATCTATCCACCTTGATAGATAAACTTTAACTTGTATACATACTACTTTTATACTAAATATTTGGCCCAAAGTTTCATACCTAGTATAATCACAAGTATATTGTGACATTAATTATTCAACGTATTTCTAGCGTGTTAGAGTATAGTGTCACGATTATTACCATGAAAAACTTAGCAAATTTTTTCTTTCTTTTTCTTGAGTGCACTGGCTAGGGATGTGTGTATCATGTAAAGTCATTCCCCTATCTAAGCCCTCACACATACCTAGAGGCATAGTCAACAGACACGACCCCGTCTTGCTGCACTCAATAGCTAAGCACCTATAGATTCAACCCACTATGATCGGAGGACAATGTTTACATAGATTACGAGTCTAAACTCAAATATTGTACGTATGCGTTATGGTCTAAGTCACAATCATGTGAGCCCTTATAGCTTGAGCACTTCACAGTTTTTTTTGTTTATATATATATATATTTGTTTTTTTTATTAAAGAAAAATGACAAGGAAACTCAAGTAAAACAACTCATAAGCAAACACTCGAAGGAAATGAAACATAGAGATGGAAAAGAACTACAAACAAAAGAACAATCAAACACCAATAACGATTTCTAGGATGAGAGATCCAAAACACCAAGCTCGAGTCGAAGTTGTGAGAAACGTGCATTTGGGAGTGGTTTAGTGAATATGTCCGCTAGTTGGTCATCAGTGCCAATGAAGCTTACACTCACTTTCTCCTTTTTTATATGATCTCGAATGAAGTGGTGACACACGTCAATATGTTTTTATCTTGAATGGTGCACTGGATTATATTTCAAGTCTATGACACTCTTATTGTCGCACCTAAGTGTAACATTCCTATAAGTTATACCAAAGTCTTCTAACGTTTGAGAAATCCAAAGTGCTTGAGCATAGCAGCTTCCTAAGGCGATATACTCGGCTTCAGTGGTGGAGAGTGCAACCGAGTTCTATTTACGTCTTGACCAGGAAATTAGTGTAGGGCCTAGGAAATGACTTGTACCACTTGTGCTCTTGCGATCAAGTGAACATCCGGCATAGTCTGAGTCTGAGTACCCGTGAAGTGTGAAATCAATGATGTGTACGTGGGTACCAAAGTCCAAGGGTTTGCGTGCCAATCAGATACCTAAAAATGTGCTTTACGGCTTTCAAGTGTGACTCCTTAGGGTCAACTTGATATCTAGCACAAAGACACACAACGAATGTGATATCGGGCCTAGAGGCACTCAAATATAGCAATGATCCTATCATACCTCTAAACACTGTCTTATCTATTGAATTGCCACTTTCATCTTTTCCTAATTTCAGAGAGGCACTCATAGGAGTTTTGACTTATTTCAGATTCTCATACCCAAAACGCACAAGCATATCTTTGATATATTTTGATTGACTTATAAAAATACCGTCTTTGTGTTGAGAAATCTGAAATCCTAAGAAATATGTGAGTTCTCCTACTAGGCTTATTTCGAATTCGGATTTGATTAGGGTGACAATTTCTTCACACATCTTTTCATTCGTGGCCCCAAAAATTATATCATCCGCATAGATTTGTAGTATAATTAGATATGAATTCTTGGTCTTTACAAATAGGGTTGTGTCCGTACTACCCATCCTAAAGCCATGATCTAAGAGAAAAGTAGTGACTCTATCGTACCAAGCAAGGGGTGCCTGCTTCAGTCCATACAAGGTCTTCACCAACTTGTATACATGGTTTGGATAGGAGACATTCATGAAACTGGGTGGTTGCGCGATATACTCCTCTTCCTTAATATACCCATTCAGAAATGCACTCTTAACGTCCATTTGATATAATCGAATCTGTCTATAGCTGACAAACACTAAGAACATACGAATGGACTCAAGACGTCCAACTGGTGCAAACGAGTCCTCAAAATCCACACCTTCTATCTGAGAATACCCTTGAGCCACCATCCTCGCTTTATTTTTTATTATCCTAGACTCACCATCATGTTTATTTTTGAAAACTCATTTTAAGCCTATAACTGGATGGTTATCTGGACATTCCACTAACACTCATACCTTACTTCGCTCAAATTGGCTCAGCTTCTTATTCATCGCCAAGAACCAGGATTCATCTTTCAAGGCTTCTGAAACGTTCTTGGGTTCAATATCAGATAAGAATCACAAGTTTGAGAATGACTCATGAAGTGCGGACCAAGTTCTAACTCCATGAAATGGCTCTCCTATGACTAGATCACGAGAATGTTGCTTTGAAAAAATTATGTTACTAGGAGGCTTATATCCTTGTTCAAGAATTTGAGTTTCACTCTCCACGATTCTCTTCTCACCTTCATCCCCTATCGGTACACTTTCTTCAACTTCCTCTTCATTCGCCTTAGGCTCATTAGTTGGGGAATTTTCATAAAATGCACATGAGCCGATTCTTGAACCACTAAGGTCCTCTTATTATAGATCCTATAGACACGACTCTTGCTTGAGTATCCTAAGAAGGTACCTAGATCAGATTTTTTGTCAAATTTTCCTAGATTATCCTTAGTGTTTAGAATGTAGTACGGGCAACCAAAGACCGTAAAGTTCGATACAGAGGGTTTCTTTTCGAAATATAGCTCGTATGGAGTTCGCTTTAAAAGTGGGCAAAGCATGACTTGGTTCATCACGTAATTTGCCGTGTTAACCGCTTCAACCCAGAAAGATCGTTGTAAGCCAAACTCGGCGAGCATTGTGCGGGCTAATTCTTGAAGGGTGCGGTTCTTTCTTTTTATAACCTCGTTTTATTGAGGTGTGCGAGGGGTAGAGAATTCGTGCTTAATTCCTAAGGTGTCACACAGGTTTGAGAAATCCTCATTCTCAAACTCTCCTCCATGATCTGATCTAATACATTTTATTTTTAGCTCCTCATTTTGAAGTCTCGTGCATAGATGTGAGAATTCACGAAAAGTGTCAGATTTGTTCGCAAGAAAGATCGTCCAACAATAGCGTGAAAAGTCATTTATTATAACGAAGGTGTATCATTTTCCACCTTGACTACATGTACTAAGGGGTCCAAACAAGTCCATGTGAATGAGTTTGAGTGGTCTAGACGTGGAATCTACAGTTTTTCTCTTGAATGAGGTTTTGACAAATTTTCATTTTTGACAAGGAGCACATAAGACATTTAAGTTACCGCTTAAGTTGGGAAGTCCCCGAACAAGTTTATTTTTTGATAATTTTACAATAAGCTTCTTCCCAGAATGTCCTAGTCTCCTATGCCAAAGTTCCAACTCTTCATTCTTACTAACAAGGCATTTCAAATCAGATGCAGATATATCGTAAAAACTAACAGTATAAACATTATGATTTCTATGAGCTACAAGTAATACACTAGTAGTTTTGGCATCAATAATTTTGCAAGTGTTTATAGATGATTCAAATATGACATTTAGACCTTTATCACACAATTGGCTAATAAAGATGAGATTATGTTTAAGTCCATCTACAAATAAAACATTAGAGATAGAAAATGCCTTGTTACCTATAGTGCCAATTCCCAGTATCGGCCCTTTGTTTTTATCCCCAAAGGTCACCATACCACCCTTCTTCTTCTCCAGGCTAAGGAACTTGTCTTTATCTCCCGTCATATGCTTGGAGCAATTAGAGTCCAAGTACCATAGATTCTTTGTGTCCTTAGCCTGCCAACAGACCTAAAAAAGAAGATGAAGGTAATTACCCAAGTTTTCCCACCCATATGATAGGTAGAAGACTTTGGTAGCCAGACTTGCGTATTTTCCTTGACATCTTTTCTCATACACGAGCCAGAAGTATGACCAAACTTATGACAGTTTGCGCACATAATGTAAGCAGTAGATGTTGCCTTTATTTGATTGCTCGAGCTCATGTTTGAAGATGGGGAAATCCTTTCAGACTTTTTATCTTATTTGGTGAGTTTTTATTATTTGGTCTAGAGGTAGCTTGATAACATTTTCCACTCAGTGGGGACGTTGGACATACGTATCCTTGTCCAAACTTCACAGATTCATGACACTGTGCACCCAACAGTATATTTAAAGACTTTTGGTCTATTCCAAACTTCTGGATGACACAGTTGAGATCATGGATCCTCGCCTTTAGGGCGGTGTTTTTAGTTACAAGCATTACACACCCATTGACAAATTGTTTTTTTTCCTTCCTCTACATTGGCAAGCGACAAGCAAAGTCTCTTCTCCAATACATTCTTTTCATTTATGAGTATTCGTTCTCACCAACGACTTGGAGAGACTTGCCTTTTGTTCTTCAATCATTGTCATCAAGTGAGAGCACTCTAGACACTCGATCTTTTCTTTGCCACTTCTAATTACTTCACCTTTTAATTTTTCTAAGTCCTTTTTTATTTTCTTATTCTCGGCTCTCAAGGACTTTTTCTCAGAAATAACACTTTCTAATTTATCAATGAAGTGTTCGTAAATTTCAAGAAGTTCAGTATAGGTAGGTGGAGTTACCTCAGTGATGCTCTGGACACTGGACTCATCAACAAATTCTTTTTGATTCTTTCCTATAAGACATAGGTTTGCCTCGTCTTCATTACCAGAGTCTGTGGTGCTTGATTCATCGGATCCATCCTCATCCCAGGTGAGCGCATTCAACACCTTCTTCTTCCCTTTGTGCCTGCTTTACTTTTCTTTTTCCTCCTTCCGGAGTCTTGGGCATTCTCTCTTTAGGTGCCCAGGCTTGTGGTAGTGATAACACTCTGGCTAGAACTTTTCATCATCGCTTTCCGTCTCTTTTGATGGCTTATTCCACCTTTTGCCTTCTCCAGCTCCTCTCTTCAGAAATTTCTTGAACTATCCCTGCTTCTTGGGATTCTTCATGAATTTTTTTGAACTCCCGAACGTAGAGGCTCACCTCCTCATCTTCCTCAGAATCTTCATAAGCTTTTCTCTCCCTTGCGGCCTTCAGCGCCAGTCCCTTCTTCTTTACTTCCCTGGGATATTCCTCTGTTTGAATCTTAAATTCAACTTCATGTGTCTTCAGATTGTCGATGAGGCTCTCTATCTCCATGGTGCTAATTTCATGAGACTCAGCAATAGCCGTCACCTTCGGGTTGAAGCGAGGAGGCAGAGATCTAGGGATCTTCCTCACTAGGTCACAATTAGGAAAGCTCTTTCCATGATATCTTGAGGCGTTGACGATCTTAGTAAAACGTGTGTACATGGAAACTCTTAGGAAATCTATCTGAGAAAAGTTCTCTACGAAGCACTTGTAGTAGCCCGCAAGTCTAAGGAAACTCCAGACTTCAGCCACAAAAGACAAAACCGGCCACTCCCATATCGCAACTATCTTCGTAGGATCCACCGCAATGCCTTCTCCACTAACCACAAGTCTAAGAAAGGCCTTTATTGATGTTGTATGTGTTGACACAATTTCCAGGGTATCGACACAACTCTTTTGATGTTGTTGACAAACTTCAGAATCTGTCGACACAGCTCTTTATTCAGTCTCGACATAGCATTTGTAGAATGTGTCGACACAAGTCCCGTGTGTCGACACAACTCCATTTATAACTGATGTCGACTCAAATTCTGTGTGTCAACACAAGTCCTGTGTGTGTCGATACAGCTTCTTCGACTAATGTCAGCACTTCTAGTCTAAGTGTGTCTATACTAGTCCTGAGTGTCAACACAGCTGTTGTCGACTCAAATTCTGTGTCGACACAGCCTTGCTTCTAGTCTTGACACTGCTCCTTCAAAGGTGTCGACATATTATAAGTGTCTCGACACTTTTGCACTTAGAATATTTTCTGCATCCTTTAGCCCGCACTAGTAAACTCAATATACAATAAAATACAAACTGATGTATATCATTGAATTAAGTGAGGCTTCTCCAAATCAGGTACACAATTTCCAAGGTACCCAACAATCCCCCTCTATTTGGAGAAGTCATAACCCATAGTCAATGATATACACAATTACAAAAAAGGTAATAAGTATGATGTACACAGATATTTCAAAGACAGGGTTATTCATAAGCAGAAATAGCATGTTACACACAAATATCCAAAATGAAACATCATAAAGGAAAAACATGCAACTCAGAGACATAAATATATTGTTGTCAATTAAGGATTTCTTTATATCATTTAAGTAGAGTAAGATTACAAGGTTTTTATAAGGACAACAAAAAGTTTACATAGTTCTTCTAAAACCTAGTCAATCTAAAGCTAAAATTGGTCTGGTTCCTTGATGACAGTGCCTTTGCCTGTCTGAATAGTAGCTTTGACTTCAGCTTTAGCATCAGCAACATGATTCTTACCTTTGATGTATTTGGCCTTAAGTTGAGTAGCTTTTAGCTTTTGCCTTTCAAAGTAGTGGAATGGTTTATTGAAGTACTTGCAAGGCTCTATGGAATTTGCAGGGATTTATCCAGCCTTCAAGTCCTTCCTGAATTTATAGATTGCTTCTTATTGTGCAAGATATTTGTCTCATTCTTGTTTGGAGTACCACTTACCCCTGTCATATTGATTATTAGTAACTGCATTCCATGCAGTTAAGATGATGCCTCTGTAGGTTGGATTCCATTTCTCAAAATCAGGCCTAGCCTCAACCTGTTCTATAAATATTTTCTTGGATAATTGAGCCTCTTACTTTTTAAGCAAAGCTGAATCAGCCATTTCCACTTCTTTAGAAATTAATGGCAATTTTTCTAATGGGGGGTTGTACATATTCTGGACTGCCTATTGAATTTCTTCATACTCAGGAGGAGGATATATGACTTGAGCTACTTCATGTTGCATCCCCTCCAAGAATGCAGGTTGGCATCCATATTCTGCAGTATTGTTGTCATCACATAAGGGTGGATATCCTAAGGTAGCTCTGATATTGTTAGATATCCATTTAGCATGTTCAGAGCTAGCCTGAACTAATACCCTCTTCCCCTTTATGATTTCTCTATGAATATGATCTTTGAGATCATTCTTCTGAAACCTTATTTGATCTGCAATATAATAGTTCCCAGTTATATAGTAGTTTTTGAACTTCTGCACTTGAGCTGAAATTGCAGCTCAGAAGTTTTGATAGTAGTATTAACTGCTTCAAGTTGCAGTTTGATTTGTGTTTCCACATCACTCACCTTTGTATCCACATGAGCCTTAATATCTACTGACTGCTCAGCTAGTTTAGTCAGATTTATAGTATGAGTTTGAACCAAGTTCTCATTCATCCTTAGCTGGTTCTCGAGCATATACCCTTGCTTGACAACCAGATCATCTACCTGAGACTTTGTCTCTTCTTGCTGTTTGGCAATATATACCACAACATTTCATTCCTTATGGAAGCAATCTATTATTTCTTTCTTAAGCATATTTACTTCAAATCTTATAGATTTGATGTCCTATGCCAGATTGAACTGCAACACCTTGTGGCTCTCATCCACATACTTTTATAGTGCAAGTCTTTTCTTATCAAGCTTGACCCGTGTTGTACTAACAAAGAACTAAAATCCATTGTAGGAGCAGTAGATGAGGATCCAGCCTTTAAGGTTTTCTTATATCAAGAGCTCTTTTTCCTTAGCTCCATAAACTTCCTTTTCTTTAACCTAGAGGTTGCTTGCTCATTAGCAGAAGCAAAAGAACTGTCAACTTCCACTAGTTGTTCCGGAGCATCTACTCCTTGTCCTGGGGCTTGGTCAAGTACCTCCCCCTCAACCCTTGAATCTGGTTGAATATCAGTAGAATTGTCTTCCTTATTTACCTCTTCATGCTCCCCCTGGAAGTCAGTTTCCAGTCATTGGACTATCTCATTCACAGGATTTTGAGGTTGTGTTGGCAGATTAGGAATATGCACATCTTGTGCCTTTTTTTCAGAAGTTTCAGTAGCTGTGTTGATATCCTGAACCACTTCCATAACAGTGAGGTTTGTAGTCTCACTGTCTAGCTCAGCTTCAATTATATCTCCCCATGGGACTGATATCACTTGATTATCTGTCAGATGGGCAGTCTCCCCCTGGATTTGAGCTTCAGTTATAGGTGTGAGAGTGAGATACTTCCTGGGTAGTTCAGTGTTATCATCATCAAAACTGAAATCAACCCTTTCTTCTGAGTCACTGGAGGACTCTACATCTTGGAAAGTAGGTTTCTTTGTTTTAGTGACCTGTTTGGATTGGTGCTTTGGTGCAGGTTCTTCCTTGGACAATACTCTATCCCACCTAGATAGGATTCTTATATCCATTCTTCTCATGTGGTTAATTTTGAAACCATCAATCTGGTTTAGTACATCAGGTATGCTGACAGCCAGATATAGACTTAAGATTCTGTCTAGATTTGGCTTCTTAATACCTTCCTTAATCTTGTTAAAGATTACGGCACTTCAGTCAGTCTTCACCTGGAAGATGACTCTAGTCATGAGGCTGAACATGTAGGAAGAAATCCTATCATGCTCCCTAGTTTTACAGAGAATTACTTTTCCAATTATTTCAGACAGAAACTTTCCTTTGGAGTTCATCACTTTCCTAGTCATGGATGATCCAATGTTGGTGGTTGAGGGCAGCCCACACCATTTAAAGGCTTCAGCAGTCAAAGTAGAATCAACCTCAGTCTCTTCTTTAATCCTTGGAAGTTGAAGGGATTTGCTCAGACTTTTGAGAGTTATTTTCACCTTTTATCCATGAACAGTAGACTTGATCTTGTTTCCCTTAGAATTCAATGAAGCGTTGGTATAGAATGCAAGAACTTCCTTCTTCCATATCCTTGTTGGTTCAGAAACAAGATAATCCAGTCTAGCGTCTTGGATTAGGTCCACAACCTCCTTGATTTCCCGTTCAGCATTGTTGAACGCTTCTTGGACAAGCTCATAACCTTCGTTAATATTGTTGTCCATCTTGGGCGCCATTGGAGATGAAAGAAGTCGAAGTTGAAGAGAGAGAAGAAGAATTTCTTTTCAACACTGATGGTTTAGTATCGAGGTTTCTGAGAGCGTAGTCGACAAGGTCTCATTTCCTCCTATTTATAATTTTCTAAATAGGGCAGGTCAAAAGGCATGCTGAA
The DNA here is from genome assembly GCA_039513925.1 of Platanthera zijinensis. Taxonomy (NCBI): domain Eukaryota; kingdom Viridiplantae; phylum Streptophyta; class Magnoliopsida; order Asparagales; family Orchidaceae; genus Platanthera; species Platanthera zijinensis. The sequence continues at coordinate 62,995,021 of CM077087.1, forward strand.
ATTAGAGTTTCGTATATCGATACAAGTTTATTTGTGTCGACACTAACTACTAAAGTCTCGACAGAGAGTTTAGAGTCTCGACAACTCTATGTGTCGAGACCAACTTCTGTGTGTCGACACAGACTACTAAGGTCTTGACACACATGACTTGTGTTGACACATATTTTACTTAGTCATATGTTGAGTAGAATTTTTTTCTTAACCTATCATCTTATTCTAGGTTCAACATACCTAATTCAATTTAAAAATAATTGAATTTACTTTCATCTAGAGGTTTAGTGAATATGTCAGCTACTTGTTTATCAGAGGAAACAAACTCTAGACTTATGTCCTCTTTCTCAACATGTCCTCTAATAAAATAGTACCTAATTTCAATGTGCTTTGTTCTGCTATGTGAAACAGGGTTTCTAGCAATTGATATAAAATTAGCAGAATCATAATATAATGGAGTTCTACTTATCTTGATGTCATAATCTTTCAGTTGATGTTGTATCCATAGCAACAGAGCACAGCAACTCCCAGCTGTAATATATTCTGACTCTACTGTGGATATAACAACACTATTCTTCTTTTTGCTTCTCCATGACACCAATCTTCCACCTAGGAATTGGCATGTACCTGTGGTACTTTTCTTGTCTTCCTTGCAGCCTGCAAAGTCTGCATCTGAAAAACTTATTAGCAGAAAATCTCTATTCCTAGGGTACCATAGACCAAGATCTGGTGTACCCTTAAGATATCTTAAAATTCTTTTTGTAACAGAATAATGAGACTCTTTAAGGCATACCTGGTATCTAACACAGACACATATAGCATACATGATGTCAGGCCTACTTATAGTCATGTATATTAAGGAGCCAATTATTCCTATATACAAAAACTCATCAACAGGTTTCCCTGCCTCATCTTTGCCTATAGGCATACTTGACCCCATTGAAGTTTTCATGGTGGAGGCAGTCTCCATGCCATATTTTTTAATCAACTCCCTGGTGAACTTAGACTGGGATATAGACAGACCATCATCAGTCTGTGTTGGGTATTGTATCCACAATGTACCTGATTTGAAGAAGCCCCTGAACAAGCTAAGGTGAATTCACTATGTATTTGATGAATTTCTTCTAGTGTGCTTGCAGCTATTCATTGCTAAGTACACACCAATGTCAGGGTGCAGTAGGTCAATATATACGGGTCTGTGTAACGTAATCCCTCATTGAGCAGATCAGTGTGTTGGCTTACGTGTACTCCCTCTATTGGAGTGTACTTATTTCCAAGCACAGGTTCATAAAAGATCATGAGCAGACAAGGAGCAAGGATGGGCCAAAGAACAGCTCACGGGTTGAAAGACGAGAATCATCTAAGTGTAAATTGTCGAGAATCACTAAGTGATTCTCGCCGATTCGTCGAGAATCACTAGTGATTCTCAACGAGTCGTCGAGAATCACTAGATGATTCTCGCCGGGTTGGGTCGGCTGTCTCGATGTAGTCAGAAAATTCTCTAAGGCAGAATCGTCGAGAATCACTAAGTGATTCTCGCCGATTCGTCGAGAATGACTTTGCATTCTCGACGAGTCGGCGAGAATCAAATGTGATTCCCGCCGATTCTCCCCGGCCTCTATAACCTGTGCAGCCAGAATTTGCCAAGTAGAATTCGGCGAGAATCGTAAGTGATTCTCGCCGATTCGTCGAGAATCACCTACGATTCTCGCCGATTTTGCCTTGGGCGATTTTTGCGAATTCTTGGGCCGGTCCATGTTACCTGCACCTATTTGAACCGGACTTTGGTCTTTGCTTTGGTGGGGCCCACAACGGTCATCTCCATGACCTATTGTATAAATACACAGGTATTTGTGTACAGTGGAAAACGGACACAGCATACGAAAGCCGAGCCGCCGACTAACCCAAAAATCGCGAACCAGCTCCGCCTCCGTCGCCGCCGCTCGTGCAGTGGTCACCGTAGAAGATCTCGATCTCCTCCAGATCCCCGGTGACAGAAGCCAAGTCTTGCACAGCATCTCACGCGTCTAACCAGAGATCTTTTGTCTCTTGATTTGAGATAGGGAAAACCATCCCCGTCCGAATCAATCGAGACGATCGATCCTAGTGTGACCGTTGGAAGACCTTGCCGACTTCGCTAAGACGATTGAATCTCCAGTGCATCGCTGTTGTTTTTAGTTGCCGCCGCCAACACCGAGAGCCTTGCCGCCGCCCTTTGCCGCCGCCGGTCTCGGGGAGATTTTCTCCAAGAAAGATCAAGGGTTATGGACTTTTCGTTGCCTACAAGAACAAGTAGTCTAACAAAAAGGGACACCTAAATCTTCAAGTTGTTTGTATTTCTTATACACTCCAATTTCTTTTTCATTGTAAAGGAACATTTGGTTCCTAGTTGTAGGGTTGGGTGCAACCCGTGTTGTGGGAGTGTTGACTCCTATGTGTGGAAGGGTTCCTTCCGATAGTGCAAGGATTGGATTACAATCCTGTTGGTGAAGTGACCGAGTCGTCCCTGGTTGGGAGATAGGTCGAAGGGGGAAAGTGGACGTACCCAAATTGGGGAACCACTATAAATTGCTTGTGTCCTTTCTGTGCTGTGTTGTTTTGCTTTCTTGTGCAGGTACAATTTTAATTCCGCAAATACGCTGCAAGACACCTATTCCCCCCCCCCCCCAATAGGTGAAGGTAGTTGACACTAGGTGAACTTTCAAGTGGTATCAGAGGGAGGTTGCTCATCAAAAAGGTTCACACCTTGAGTAGAATCCTGCCACCAGTGTCAAGAAGAAGACCGATATCTTCCATGGACGGACTCAAGCACTCCGGCAAAATCCCAGTGTGCACCAGACTTAACTTTCCTATCTGGAAGGAAAGAATCAGATTCTATATGGAAGCAGTCGACCCCCGGCTCTTCATGATAGTGGAGGAGGGACCTTATATTCCCACTAAGGCCTCCACCATTGATCCTACCAAGAAAGTGCCCAAGAAACTTTCGGAAATGGACAAGGACGAAATGGTGTTGTTCGGATTCGACAAGAAAGCTCAGAACATCCTAGTAAGCGCAGTTGACGACTCTATGATGCAGAAATTCTGCAACTGCAGGACAGCCAAGGATCTCTAGAGCTGCCTGATTGTATTAATGGAGGGCACGGATGAAGTGAGGGACGATCGGAGATCCTCCTCAATCAGAAATATGAGGCCTTCAGATAAGGGCCAAAAGAGGAGATCGGAGTTACCTTCGAAAACTTCCTCAAGATCGTCAATGCACTCAAAGGATATGGAAGAGTGTTCACTGACGGTGAACTCAATGATAAGTTCCTTAGGTCCCTCACTAAGGAATGGGACACAAAGATCTGCGCCATCCGCGAGTTTGGCAGACTTATGGAAACCGACCCTCAGATTCTGTTCGGGAAGCTCATGTCCTATGAGCTTCAGTTAAACACAAGGAAGGTTGAAGAGGAAGCAGAGAAAGCCGTGGCCAAGGAAAAGACGGTGGCCCTGAAAGCCATTCATTCCAGAAAGGTCAAGGGTGCTGCCTCTTCCCGTGCGTGGAAGAAGGATGAAGAGGAAGACTCTAAGCCAAGCTCCTCCGGCTCAGAATTGTTTGAGGAAGACTTATCCCTTATCATACGGGAATTCAAGAAGTTCCTCAAGCTGAGGAATCAGAGAAAGAGAAACGGCTCCTCTTCAAGGAATCAGAAGAAGAACTATTCTTCTGACAGGTATGTTTCCAAACCGAACAAACACCGCTCATCTGACATTATTTGCTTTGGTTGTAACAAGCCAGGACACGTCGTGGCCGACTGCCATTAAGGCAAGAGGGAAAAGGGAAAGGGAGAGGAGCACAGGTCCTCAAAAGACAAGAAGAAGGAGAGGAGTTACATCGCGAAGAAGCCAAAGAAGCTGAGTGAATCTGACACATCAGACACCAGCGATGATGAGGAAGCCTACTTTGGGCTAATGGGTCGCTGTGACTCGGAAGGAGATTGCCCCCCATTTACTGGGAAGGTAAAAGCTCACACCCCTCTCTCCGACTCTAACTCTGATCCTGAGTCTCAGGATGATGACCCTGAGGATAGCCCTTCGGCCCGTGAAGCTGAGCTCCTCGATAAGTATGAGCTTCTGCTCAATACTTTCGTGGAATGTCAAAAGAGACTGAAGGCTGAGAAAAAGGAAGTTAAATTCCTTAAAGGTGAGAGTGTATCCCTGAGGGAAGAGATCACCAGTTTGATCTCCCTCCGACAGGAGCACTTGGACCTGACTTCAAAGCATTCAGAGTCTCTTAAGCTCCTCGATCTTAAGCAAGAGGAAATCGACAAGTTGGAAGAACAACTTGCGGCAGAAAAGAAGATCGTTAAGAGCTTCTTTATGCCGAAGACAGTTCTTCCACTAGTTGATACCTTCATTGCTCAGACCAAAGGAGCTGGTTTGGGGCACGTAGGGGCACCTAGCTCCTCATCCAGGAGAAACAGGAACAAGAGGAAGAATAAGGCTGCCAAGAAAGCCTCTGCTGCTGAGAAAGGAAAGGCCCCACTCAGCCCTGTTGAGTTCAGAAAGCCTAGCTTTCCCTATAACCAACATGACTTTGAGTCAACATATGGCCATCACTTCAGGCCCTCGGTTGCAAAGCCGAAGAGCCGGTATGATGGGTGGACCTTTCCCCGTAACTTTAGTGAGAGTGTCTTCAAGGCACCTTATGAGGAAATCCACTTGGGAAATTATGGTCAATTCTCTAGCGGCCATAATAGGAAGCATGCACCTAAGTCCAAGCCTGTTACACTGAAAAGCCAAGAGGTGAAGAAGTCATGTGACTGTGGTCATCATGATGCCTCCACCTCCAGGTCTTCGGCCCCGGCTGAACCCCACGTTTCAAGGGTGAAGCAGGCGCCCAAGAGGAGGTATAACATGTTTGACTGCTGGTGTTGTGGCAAAATTGGTCACTTTGCCATGGATTGTTGGTTTAATCCAAGGAATATCGAGACTCCTCATGTTAGCAATGCGAGGCCGACCTCTCGTAGGGCTAACCAACCGAGGGGGAGTATGCTAACGAAAAATCTAGGACCCAAGTACGATTGGGTTCCTAAGGCAAATTAATTTTGTTTTGCAGGAATGTCCAAAGGCCAACAAAACTCCTATTTGGTATTTGTACAGTGGATGCTCCCATCACATGACCGGGACAAGAAGCCTGCTGCGGGAGTACTCTCCAGTCGAGAATGGACCCAAAGTCATATTTGGGGTATCTGATCGGGGAGTCACCAGAGGTTACGGTACGATTTCCAACGGTATACTCTCTATCATTAACGTAGCTTATGTTGAAGGGTTAAATCATAACCTGATCAGCGTAAGCCAGTTATGTGATAAAGGGTATGACGTTAAGTTCTGCAAGGATAAATGCCTGATAATATCATGTGATTCTTCGGAGACTATATTAACTGGCATTAGGAGCAGAAATATTTTCTGTTTAGATTTTCTTAGTTTAGATTCTTCTACCCCAGTATGCCTCGTTGCAAAAGGTAGTGCATCTCTTTGTGAACAATGGCACAAGAGATTGGCACACATTAATTACAAGACAATTAATATGCTGTTTTCCAAAGACTTAGTAAGGGATGCTCCCATTATTAAGTGCATTAAAGATAGTCCATGTCCTGCATGTCAGATGGGCAAGCAGACTCGGGCTACCTTTAAGGGCATCCCAGACAAAGATTCCTCCAGATGTCTTTATCTTCTGCACATGGACTTGTTTGGTCCTATGCAAGTTCATAGCTTAGGAGGGAAGTCGTATACGCTAGTGATTGTAGATGATCACTCTCGGTTTACGTGGGTGTTCTTTTTAAAGCGCAAGTCTGATACGTTTGACATCTTCACCAGTTTTGTCAAGCAGATACAGAACGAACTTAACTGCTCAGTGGTCAAAATCAGAAGTGACCACGGAACAGAGTTTGAGTCTGGGGCTATGACAGAGTTCTGTAAAGAACTTGGTATCTTTCATGAGTTCTCCTCCCCTCGCACTCCTCAACAAAATGGAGTGGCGGAGAGGAGGAATAGAACACTCATTGAGGCGTGCATGACAATGTTGAATGACGCTTCTCTCCCAGAATACTTCTGGGCCGAGGCTGTCAATACGGCTTGTCATGTACAAAATCGGGCATTGATCAACAAGAGCCATCGTAAGACTCCTTATGAGCTACTGAAAGGCAAGAAACCAACCATGTCCTATCTGAGGATCTTTGGCTGCAAATGTTATGTACTGAATAATGGGAAGTACCCTCGTACTAAGTTTGGTGAAAAATGCTTCGATGGCATATTCATGGGCTATAGTAGCCATAGCCGGGCTTATAGAGTTTTCAATAAGAAAACCCTAGTGGTAGAGGAATCAATAAATGTTGTATTTGATGAAGGAAGTTTGCTTAATTGCAAGACTTCTTGTTGTCTTCCTGAAGATGCAGGTACCAGACTCAAAAAGTTACAACTGGATGATCCCGAGAAAGATGCAACTCCAAAATATGTCAAAGTCTCCACATCAATGCCGATCGGAGAAGTTGAAGATCAAAATGGAGCAAATCTTTTAGAAGAAGGAGATGCCCAAGAAGTAGTCGAAGCTCCTGACGCCAGACTTCTAGAGCTCAGACACGTGAGGGATCATCCTAGAGATCAGATCATCGGAGATCCTCGTGACGGGGTCAGAACTCGAAGAGGTACCATTAACGAGATTTTGCATCTTAGCTTCCTGTCACAGGTCGAGCCAAAGAAGTTCGACGAGGCGAACAAAGATGCTGCATGGATTTTAGCCATGCAAGATGAATTGCATCAATTAGAACGATGCAACGTTTGGACGCTGGTTCCTAGACCACAAAAGCAGAATGTGATTGGCACCAAGTGGATCTTCAGAAACAAACTGGATGAACATGGTGTCATCATAAAGAATAAGGCCAGGCTAGTGGCTCAAGGTTACCGACATGAGGAGGGGATTGACTTCGACCAGACCATTGCACCAGTGGCAAGGCTCGAGGCCATCAGATTGTTCCTGGCGTATGCTTCGCACAAAGGATTCACTGTCTATCAAATGGACGTGAAATCAGCCTTCTTGAACGGAGACCTGAAAGAGGAAGTATACGTCGCTCAACCCCCAGGTTTTGTCAATCCTACTTATCCTAATCATGTATATTTTCTTAATAAAGCTCTATATGGTTTAAAGCAAGCTCCACGAGATTGGTATGAGACCTTGTCTAGTTTTCTTCTTGAGAACAAGTTCTCTAGAGGAAAAATAGATAAGACATTGTTTCTTAGGGAAGTCAAAGGCAAGATCTTGCTGGTGCAAATCTATGTTGATGACATTATATTCGGCTCAACGGACAACAATCTTTGCAAAAAGTTCTCTAAACTTATGCAAGGAAAGTTTGAAATGAGCAGTATGGGAGAGCTAAAGTATTTTTTGGGACTTCAAGTGAAACAGTCTGAGGAAGGAATTTTCATTTCTCAGACAAAGTTCACCAATGAACTCCTCAAGAAATTCGGAATGGAGAATGCAACCTCTATGAGGACTCCAATGGGATCCACCATGTCTCTGGATAAGGATGAGAAAGGGAAACCTTTTGATGAAACCAAATACAGAAGCATCATTGAATCCCTGCTCTATCTTACTGCAAGTAGACCAGATATCATGTTCTCCACATGTGTTTGTGCCAGATATCAGGTGAACACTAAGGAATCTCATTATGTCGCTGCAAAGCAAATTCTTAGATACCTTAAAGGTACCCCTAATCTTGGCTTGTGGTACCCGAGAAACAATGATGTCGAGCTAATAGGTTTTTCAGATGCTGATTTTGCAGGGAGTAGGGATGACAGGAAAAGCACTTCAGGGACGTGTCAATTCCTCGGAAGAAGACTCATCTCATGGAATAGCAAGAAGCAGAACTGTGTAGCAACCTCCACAGCAGAGTCTGAATACATTTCGGGTGGGAGCTGTTGCGCACAACTTCTATGGATCAGAAATCAGTTAGCAGACTATGATCTCCAGTTCACGGAAGTACCGATGTACTGCGACTCCTCCAGTGCAATTGCTATTACCAACAATCCGGTATCGCACAGCAGAACGAAGCATATTGAAGTGCGTTACCATTTCATTCGGAAGCACGTGGAGAACAAGGACATCTCTCTCTGCTATGTTCCCACTGACAAGAAGATTGTAGACATTTTCACAAAGCCCCTTGACGAGGCCAAGTTCAGTATATTCAAAACTGAATTGGGGATGCTAAACTACGAGGAATGAAGACTACAGAAGCTCAAGGCTCATGCGTCTAGGGGGAGCCTCTGCTAGGAATTTAGTGAAAGCAAAGGTACAAGAACTGAGGGGGAGCATGGTGTCTCATGCTTCAGTCCCCGATTTGCAGAAGCCGAAAAGGGGGAGATTACCATTACCCTCTCGGCTAAGGTGCTAAGGTGATAGCTCCACAAGCTCTAAAGATAACGGTATGGAATTTCAACTTTTTATTTTAAGTTCTGTTCTTCCAAGCCGTTGTATTCACCTTAGCTTGTAGGGTTTAGGCTTCTTCAAATATGGGGAGATTGTTGGGTATTGTATCCACAATGTACCTGATTTGAAGAAGCCCCTGAACAAGCTAAGGTGAATTCACTATGTATTTGATGAATTTCTTCTAGTGTGCTTGCAGCTATTCATTGCTAAGTACACACCAATGTCAGGGTGCAGTAGGTCAATATACACGGGTCTGTGCAACGTAATCCCTCGTTGAGCAGATCAGTGTGTTGGCTTACGTGTACTCTCTCTATTGGAGTGTACTTATTTCCAAGCACAGGGTCATGAAAGATCATTAGCAGACAAGGAGCAAGGATGGGCCAAAGACCAGCTCACGGGTTGAAAGACGAGAATCGTCTAAGTGTAAATTGTCGAGAATCACTAGTGATTCTCGACGAGTCGTCGAGAATCACTAGATGATTCTCGGGTTGGGCCGGCTGTCTCGACGCAGTCAGAAAATTCTCTAAGGCAGAATCATTGAGAATCACTAAGTGATTCTCGCCGATTCGTCGAGAATGACTTTGCATTCTCGACGATTCGGCGAGAATCAAATGTGATTCCCGCCGATTCTCCCCGGCCTCTATAACCTGTGCAGCCAGAATTCGCCAAGTAGAATTCGGCGAGAATCGTAAGTGATTCTCGCTGATTCATCGAGAATCACCTACGATTCTCGCCGATTTTACCTTGGGTGATTTTTGCGAATTCCTGGACCGGTCCATGTTACCTGCAGCTATTTGAACCGGACTTTGGACTTTGCTTTGGTGGGGCCTACAACGGTCATCTCCATGACCTATTGTATAAATACACAGGTATTTGTGTACAGTGGAAAACGGATACAGCATACAAAAGCCGAGCCGTCGACTAACCCTAAAATCGCGAACCAGCTCCGCCTCCGTCGCCGCCGCTCGTGCAGTGGTCACCGTAGCAGATCTCGATCTCCTCCAGATCCCCGGTGACAGAAGCCAAGTCTTGCACAGCGTCTCACGCATCTAACTAGAGATCTTTTGTCTCTTGATTTGAGATAGGGAAATCCATCCCCGTCCGAATCGATCGAGACGATCGATCCTAGTGTGACTGTTGGAAGACCTTGCCGACTTCGTTAAGATGATTGAATCTCCAGTGCATTGCTGCTATTTTCAGTTGCCACCGCCAACACTGAGAGCCTTGCCGCCGCCTTTTGCCGCCGCCGGTCTCGGGGAGATTTTCTCCAAGAAAGATCAAGGGTTGTGGACTTTTCGTTGCCTACAAGAACAAGTAGTCTAACGAAAAGGGACACCTAGATCTTCAAGTTGTTTGTATTTCTTATACACTCCAATTTCTTTTTCATTATAAAGGAACATTTGGTTCCTAGTTGTAGGGTTGGGTGCAACCCGTGTTGTGGGAGTGTTGACTCCTACGTGTGGAAGGGTTCCTTCCGATAGTGCAAGGATTAGATTTCAATCCTGTTGGTGAAGTGACCGAGTCATCCCTGGTTGGGAGATAGGTCGAAGGGGGAAAGTGGACGTACCCAAATCGGGGAACCACTATAAATTGCTTGTGTCCTTTCTGTGCTGTGTTGTTTTGCTTTCTTGTGCAGGTACAATTTTAATTCCGCAAATACGCTGCAAGACACCTATTCCCCCCCCCCCATAGATGAAGGTAGTTGACACTAGGTGGACTTTCAGTCTGTCTTACTTGGAGTCCTAAGAAGAACTTTAGCTCACCCATGTTGCTCATCTCAAAATTCCCTTGCATAAGTTTGACAAACTTCCCGTAAAGGTTGTTCTTAGTAGATCCAAAGATTATATCATCAACATATATCTAGACTAGGATGATCTTGCCCTTTTATTCCCTCAGGAATAGGGTCTTGTCTATTTTTCCCCTTGAAAATTTGTTCTCAATGAGGAAAGTAGACAATGTCTCATACCATGCTCTAGGGGCTTGTTTCAACCCATATAGAGCTTTATTAAGACTAAAAACATGATCAGGAAAGTAAGGATCTACAAAACCTGATGGCTGATACACATATACTTCCTCTTTTAGATCTCCATTCAGGAATGCTGACTTGACATCCATCTGGAAGACCTTGAATTCTTTATAGGCTGCATAGGCAAGGAATAGTCTTATTGCTTCCAGCCTTGCTACTGGGGCAAAGGTCTGGTCAAAGTCTATTCCTTCTTCCTGCATGTAGACTTTTGCCACCAATCTGGCCTTGTTCTTGACAATAATGTCATTTTCATCTAACTTATTCCGTAGATCCACTTAGTCCCTATGATATTATATCCCTTAGGTCTTAGAACCAGTTTCCAGACTTTGCATCTCTTGAATTAGTTCAGCTCTTCCTGCATAGCACCAATCCAGTATGAGTCTTGGATAGTCTCTTCAAACTTATTTGGTTCCATTTGAGACAGGAAACTTGAACATATTGCTGAGTTCAAGCTCTTGCTTCTTATCATTATACCATGACATGCATCACCAATGATTTGGTGAGCTGGATGGTCTCTTAAATTTCTCATAGCTAGAGGCAATCTTTCTTCAGCTTGTTGTTCTTCATTTTCTTCAGCTTGTTGATCCTCAATGTCTTCAACTGGTTGTTCTTCATTCTCAGCTTGTAAGTCTTGAGCTCCCCCTGGACAGCATCCATCATCTTCAATCTCTTGGCCTGCTAGTTTATCTTCCCTGATGATTAGATTGTTCATCTTATCCTTTAAACCTGCAGGACTAGAAGAAGTGCTTGGCAGCTCACGGTTAATTGACTTAGACTCATCAAAGACAACATTGACAGATTCTTCTACAACTTATGTAGTCAAGTTATAGATCCTATATACCCTACTATTGTTGTTGTACCCGACAAATATCCCTTCTTGGGACTTGGCAGCAAACTTAGTTAAAGGAGACTTATCATTATTAAGTACATAACACTTGCTACCAAAAATCCTGAAATAGGATAAATTAGGTTTTCTGTCTTTCAAAATCTCATAGGGAGTCTTTTTGTGGCTTTTGTTGATGGAAGCTTTATTGAGAACATGACAAGCAGTATTTACTGCCTCAGCCCAGAAATATTCTGGGAGAGAAGTGCCATTTAACAAGGTCCTACATGCCTTAATTAGAGTTCTGTTCTTCCTTTCAACAATTCCATTTTTCTTGAGAGTTCTAGGTGAGGAGAATTCTTGATGAATCCTAAGCCCTTCACAGAACTTTGTCATGCATTCAGACTGAAACTCAGTCCCATAGTCACTTCTGATCTTGACCACAAAACTATTAAGTTCATTTTGAATTTGCTTGACAAAAGACTAGAAGATATCTGAGGTTTCAGATTTTCTCCTTAGGAAGAATATCCAAGCAAACCTAGAAAAGTCATCAATCACCACTAGGGTATAGACTTTCCTACCTAGACTATGAATTAGCATAAGACTAAATAGATCCATATATAGGAGGTATAAATACCTCACTGAGTCTTTGGTATCAAGACTTTGGAAGGAAGACCCGATCTGCTTGCCCTTTTGACAAGCTGAGCAGATTCCCTCCTTAATGCACTTAACATCAGGACCATTCCTCACCAACTCTTCACTAAAGAGTCTCTATATGGTCTTGTAGTTCAGGTGAGCTAGCCTCTTATGCCATTGGATACAATGAGAAACTTTCTCATCTGTAACTTGGCATATAGGAGAGTCCTCACTCTCACACTCAAAGTCTAGACAGTAAATATTTTCTCTCCTAGTGCCTATCAAGATAACCCCTTGGTCACTTGACCTTCTAATTTTATACTTATCATTGAGGAAAGAAATGTCATAGCCAAGATCACATAGTTGACTTATGCTTATAAGGTTATGTTTCAAACCTTTCACATAAGATACTTGTGTGATAGTTACTATAACATTAGTTATTTTACCCAAACCTTTAATTTTACCCAAACCTTTAATTACCCCTTTTTCTGAGTCCCCAAAGATAACTTTGGGACCATTCTCACTAGGAGTGTATTCCTTTAGCATGCTCCTTATTCCAGTCTTTTGCCTGGAACATTCACTATTCAAGTACTATATAGGGGTATGGCCACTTGGACTTACCTGTAATAAATATATTATCTAACCTTAAGACCCCAAATTTTCTTAGGTCCTAGGTGTAAGTTAGACTTAAACTGAACATGCCTATCTGCAGTTCTTCTAATATCCACCATTACTTCTTTGGACACTCTCATTATGCCAGCAATCAATGACATAGTGTCCTTCTTTGCCACAACACAAGCACTCATGAACATTGTACCTTCTTTTAAGAACTGACTTAATAATAATGTTGTTTGAAACTCTTAAACCAGCTGGTACATCAGCTCTTTTCTTAAGTCTTTCAGCCAAGGATTGCTTAGGGACTTGTCTGGCAGCAGAAGTACTTGGGATATCTTGAACCTTATATGCTGTTGTCTTCTTTTCAGAATGCATACTCCTGATAGCTTCAGATATTCCTAAGTCTGCTTTGCTAACAGACTTTCCCTTAGCTTGTAATGGACTGGCTGACTTTGTGAGTCAGCTGCTACCTTGTCCTTGAGTGTTGGGGCTGATACACTAAACACAAATGATCCATTATGGGCCATATGGGTTTTCTCATGGACTGACCAATAGGTACTAGCATCCTTGCCATTTCTACTACCTTGCTCACAGTGAGCATAAATACTATCATGGTCATACCTGTTAGAAGGTTGAACCACTTTTTTAAAAGAAATTGGAGGCTTGGAAGCAAGTGGCAGAACTAGAGCTTTGTATTTCCTGTTGGAATTGGCAGCTTTTGTTCTTCCTTTGAAACCTTATCCCTTCTTACCCTTTTGGGAAGAGAAGGGATCTATAAAAGGTAACACAGAATTAGGTTTTGAGAACTTGACCACTAGCTCCCTCTCCTTTTGGAGTCTACTTTCAAGATTCCTAATGTGGTTATTCTTGAAAGTAATGGTATCCATCTGAATAATAATTATGTTCTTCAATTTACTAATCTCTTTTAACTTCAGATCCAGCACTTTTGTTGAGTCTGAAGTAGCCAACTTGAGAGTGGCATTCTCCTTTGCCAACTATTTTGCTAGGTGCCTGCTTTCCTTAAAGGATTGCAGGATCTCTCCATAATCATCAATCAGTTTATTGATGCCTCCTTCAGATTCAGATCCACATTCATCTCTTGATTAACATGCTTCTGACTCTGGACTAGTGACACTGAAGGTGAAGATTGTACCTTAGTAGGACCAGGCTTCTCCTGGCTGTGCCCATCCTCAGCTATGGCCATCAGCCTTATGCATTGGATGTCTTCTGGTTTATTGATATCATCCAGCAACTGCAAGAATTCTATTTCTACAGAATCTTCCTCATTTGAGAATAGCCTAATGTAGGCCTCAACAACCTCTTCATTTTCTGACTCTGATGAAGAAGAGTCAGTCCAGCTTTTCTGCTTCTTTGACACAAAGGATTTCTTTTTCTTGCCTTTATGCTGGTGTTTCTTTTTTTTCACCAGACTCCTTTCTTTTGACAGGACAGTCTGCTATAACATGTCCTGGCTTACTACAATAATAACAAACAATTTTAGTAGAAGTTTGTTTACCAGGTTTAGAACCATACCTTTCCTCTTTAGAGGTTTTCTTCTTTCCCTTATAGTAGTCATTCTTGGAGTAAGAAGAAGAGGATGGACTGCTCCTCCAGTTCTTTTTCTTTAGGAACCTCTGGAATTGCCTAGAAAAGGCAGCAAAATCCTCATCAGAGTTAGGGCAATCTGATGTGCTTGTGTCTGAACTTTCTGAATCAGTATCAACAAATTTTCTAGGAGGAGAAGGTGTCTTTCTCTTGCCCTTCCTTGTAGCTTCAACTTTGAAAGCCACAGATTTATCTTTGGCAAAAGACCTGCTGCTCTTCTCCTCTTCCTTTCTGGCAGTTAGCTGCATTTTATAAGACAACAATTTTCCAAACAAGGTTGGTAGAGGAGTATCTGCAAGTCTGGCCACTTATCTGATGGCACAAACCTTGGTATCCCAGTCCTTGGTTAATGATTTGAGAAACTTGTCATTCAGTTCATAAGTGCTGAAGACTCTTCCATAAGTCATCAGCTCATTGATAATTCTGAAGAACTTTTCATAGCACATAGCTATGCTATCTGTCTTGGCTTGTTTGAAGCTTTCATACTCTTAATTGAGCATGGACTTCCTATCCTCTCTTACTTCTTCTGTCCCCTCCATGTAGACAATCAAAGTGTCCCACATTTCCTTTGAGATTTGTTGTGGACAAAATTCTGAAAGGTAGCAACATCTATGGCACTAACAATTATATTTTGTGCCCTCTTGTCCAAAGTTGCTAAGATGATCTCATCTTTTGTCATCTCAGAATAACTCTTTGGACTCCGTAGATTTGCATCAAGAACTGATTTCTTCATTGGGATGAAAAGACCTTCTAAAACTGTGATGTAGATTCTAGGATCAGATGCTTCCATGAATAATCTGGCCCTCTCTTTCTATATCCCAAATGTTTCTTTTCTACAAATGGGAAGTTCCATGGATCCAAGTTTTTTGTGATTTTCACTTGAACCCATCTTGGCTATCTTATTACTGCCTTAGAGATATACTCAGACTATTAAGTCTAATTTTGAGTAACCTACCTTTGAGATCACTTGAAAGAATTGGTTTTAAGAATGTCTAAACACCTAGAGGGAGGAGGGGTGAATGGGTTCAATTCCAATTCACTTAGGCAGTTAATAAACTAATCACATCACAAAAATAAATTCTACAGCTAATAAAGCACACAATAATCCTGTCACATCATACACACAGATTTATAGTGGTTCCCCAAATGATGGGTACATCCACTTTCTACCTTCGCCTATCTAGCAGTACACTAGAATCAACCAAACTTACTTCCACCTTCTCAGATCCTTAGATCTTACAACTCAAGACCCAAATTGGTTCCTATAGCTCAGACTTCAACAAGTCCTACAACTCAGGCTCTTCCCAAGAACCCTATCTCAAAGTAAATCCACACTCCTACAACTCAGGCAATAAAGCCCTACCTCAGCCTTTATTACCAGGTCTACAGCTCAGAGAACTTAATCTCCTACCTCAGGCAAACAACCCTACCTCAGTCTTTATAGTTACAGGCTTACAACTCAGAGATTGAAATCTCTTACACTCAGATCTAAAAATAGATCTTACAGAAAATTGATTAAAGAGTGTATTTCTTCCTTCACCCAGATAGAGAAAGAGGGGTGAGGGAATCTTGATCAGATCTTGATGGATCTGCTTTCTCCTGACCTTTGCTGTAATGAATCTGATTCAACCTAACTTAGCTTATTAAAAGCTTATTTAAAGATAGAACCTAGGTTGAATCTTCTTGAGAAGTTGGTGTAGATCCAGCTTCTTCCTTCTTGCAGAATTAAATTTGCAAACACTGACAGATCTGATGAGATGCTGTCTACTTCTCTGATTTTGAATCATAATCTTCTTGTTGTATAGAATTCTGTGAATTATTCATGGAGTAATTTCTCCTTCTTCTTATTTTCCTTTTTTTTCTTTCTCATCTTCATTCTATGATAGATCAGCTCTTTTTATAGATCTCGTCAGAGGCAATCGACTGATCTGGTAGATAATTGACATCTAACAGTTCTGACATATCTGACAGCCATGACGATTCTGACAGATGTCAAGTCTTCAGTCTTGAGATTTGGCACTTAGAGTTATTTAACTCAGCTGAATGTGTCGAAACATAAGTATAGTATGTGTCGACATTGATGATGTATGTGTCGACACAATTTCTAGGGTATCGACACAACTCTTTTGATGTTGTTGACAAACTTCATAATCTGTCGGCACAACTCTTTATTCAGTCTCGACACAACATTTGTAGAATGTGTCGACACAAGTCCTGTCTGTCGACACATCTTCTCCATTTATACCTGATGTCGACTCAAATTTTGTGTGTCGAAACAAGTCATGTATGTGTCAACACAACTTCTTCTCCTATTGTCAACACTTTTATTCTAAGTGTGTCGACACTAGTCCTGAGTATCGACACAGCTATTGTCGACTCAAATTCTGTGTGTCGACACAACTGTTGTTGACTCAAATTCTATGTGTTGACACAAGTCCTGTGTGTCGACACAACCTTGCTTCTAGCCTCGACGCTGCTCCTTCAAAGGTGTCGACACATTATAAGTGTCTCGACACTTTTGTACTTAGAATATTTTCTGCATCATTTATCCTGCACAAGTAAACTCAATATACCATCAAATACAAACTGATGTATATCATTGAATTAAGTGAGGCTTCTCCAAATCAGGTACACAATTTCCAATGTACCCAATAGTGTGCAACACCATCCGCAAATGGTTCACATGATCTTCTCCAGACTTAGAGTACACTAAAATTTCATCAATAAAGATGATTACAAATAAGTCCAAGTACTCTCGAAATGTTTGAGGCATTAAGTTTATAAATACCGATGGTGCATTTGTTAGCCCAAACGACATTACCGTGAACTCGTAATGACTGTAGCATGTTCCAAACGCTGTCTTGGGAATGTCACATTCCCGAATCCTATATTGGTAATAGCTAGACTTTAAATCCAGCTTTGAGTAGACAGTTGATCCCACTAGTTGATCGAATAAGTCATCAATCCGTGGAATAAGATACTTTTTCTTCTCCGTCAGCTTATTCAGTTCTTGATAGTTAATGCATAGCCGCAAGCTTTCGTCCTTCTTTTTCATAAAGATGACCAGTGCGCTCCAAGGTGACATACTTGGGCGTATATAGCCTTGCTCCAGCAACTCTTGTAATTGAACTTTTAATTCCGCTATCTCCTTTAGCGCAACACGATATGGTGAGTGGGCCATAGGTTTCACACCTTGCGTCAGTTCAATATCGAAGTCTATCTCCCGCTGGGGTGGTAACCCTAGGAGATCCTTAGGAAACACATAAGCATACTCTGACACGATAGGAACGTCACTTACACTGGGCTATATCTCAACAGCCTCCAACAACGAGAAGAACAACTTCGCGCTTTTCCGAACTGGCTTGACTACCTGGAGAGCAGACATCAATATCTTACTCGATCCTCACATACCAGCGAACTTAGTCTCATGTTCGGTGTTCTTTCCCAGTGTGACTTCCTTAGAGTTGTAATCTATATAGGCACGCTGCTCCGAGAGCCAGTACATACCAAAGATTACATCAAACTCCGATATCGGTAGCACAGATGCTTCCAAACCAAAATACCGACTTCCTATTCGCACCTCAACACAGCAGGCTCAATACGCACACATCAAGCACCCATTAGGTAGCAACACATTCACTCGATCTATCGGCATAAAAGAAGGCACTCTGATACGTCCCACGAAGTCTTCAGATAGAAAGGAATGAGAACCTCCTGTATCGAACAGTGCTCTTGCCGGATACTCCTATTGGATCGTGAGGTGCCCTTAGAGGGGGGGGGGTGAATAAGGTCATAATTTTTTTTACTAAACACTATTAGCAAGACTTATCCAAATCCAAGAAAACACAGAATTTATTTTTCATAAACAGAAATGAACACTTAAGAATTTATTTAAATAGACGACTGTAATAATTTATAATAAAATGTCAGATATGCATACAACAAAATCTCTATTGAGCTAGAGATAAGGCTTACAAAGAAAAATATTAACTGATGTTTTCATCGGTTCTTCTATCTAGGACCGACAGGCTAAAGCGAATCTCTCACTAGATCCTGCTACTAGCCTCTCCTAGACCAAATCAAGATCTAGACGTTGTACACTAAGCAGCGATTTCTCCCTAAGCCGCACAAGGGCTTGGACGCCACACACAAGGAGGTGATTCTCACCTAAGCCACACAAAGACTTAGACGCCACTCGCAAGACGGCTATTTTCTCTCTTGATTACAATGTAAAGTAAGATACAAGATAACAGAGAAACTTTTGAGTTGAAAACTCCCTCTTAACAATACGCTGAAGATGCCGACGAATCCTAGCCAGGAATGCTTTGAGGGTCGCGTACGTGTCGTCAATCTTTTGCGTTTTAACTTTCTTGAGAGTATGGAGGTAATTCTTGATGCTGGAGCTCTCTAGATTAAATGAACAACAAGCTATACTCCAGGTAATTCCAATTCGTGATGTCAATCGAAATTTTCATCAATTTTAAACTTTGACGATATCGCCAGCGACAATGACTGCCGCCGATCGGCGACATCGTATATGTTGACACGTGTCCCACAAAATCGCCATTTTCGCACTTCAGATCTAACTCCTCCGAAACGTGCACTGTTGCCTGGCGACATTGATGTCGCGGGGCGACAATGAAAAAACTATCATTCCTCTTATCATGGGCTAGCTGTCACTTTCGCTATCACCGGATGGCGATACTGGCTGTCGCTGGTGACAATGCCTTAGGTCTTTTTTTCTATTTCGAATCAAAGCTCTAATATCACTTTGGTTAGCCCTGTGTTATCTGCACACCAAACACCCAATAATCAAATACAAACGATATTTGTCATTAGCAAACCAAGAAGCGTGGAACGCATGCTCCAACAATCTCCCCCTTTTGATAATAACAAATCTAATTAGACAAAAATCATGAATAACATATTAGGTGATACGATTAGTTAGACTACGCGCAGTAGTTATATGTGCACAACCTTCCTTGGATGTAACAGATGAATGGAACACTCCCCCTACACATAGCGCTCCCCCTAAATAAAATACTCCCCCTAAATGTGGCGACATCGGGATAACTTCTTGAGAATGAATGATTTCGTAATGTCTAAAGTGCAACGTAAATTCTCCCCCTTGGTATTATCAAAAGAAAGCACAGAGATTTGCGGAAGCAAAAGAAGAATAATCAGAAGGAGAAAACCAAGTATAGAAATAATGTATATAAGTGAATAATGAGAGTTATCACTAATATTGATACCAACGTTCAACCAGTTGAATTATAGACACATACTCTTGTGAGGGCTAAGTGTGAATCATTTTCGGTCCAATTCTCATAAGAAGAAAGTTTAGAGAAGATAATGGGGTGTACAAGTGAGAGTTTGTTGATAACACGTATTGAGTCCTTACATGTATATGGATACTTAGAATGTGAAAAAACAACATAACATAGATGTAGGCAGAACGAGCGAGACTTGCTCAGAGGATTTCATAGCACATTGAAGGAGATTAACAATATATAAATTTACACAAGACACTTTACAATTCTTTCCAAGGTGCTCAACCTCACAATGCTTATTAAAACTTATCAGGAGGGTAAGTAGTGCTTGGTGGATGATCCTTGTCAGCCCAATTAATGCAATATTGAAACCATCAACATATATGATGAATGGTTGAGGTGACCTGATGTTCCTTTTTTGTGTTTTTGTTTTCCTTTTTTTATTGGCATGACCAAGGTATCCGAATTCACTTGTGTGATTATACAGGCTAAATTAGTGCACAGAAAACAAGGAGTAAGTGAGATCGTTAGCTCTAAATTCCAGTGGTTATAGTAGAACATTCTCAATTCACATATGCATGAAGGGGAAATCATATGTAGGTTGTCACAAATGTGAGTGAGATACCATTATCAGAACTAAAATATTTCTCATACTTAGAGGCATGCAAAAGATAATTACACAAAGAGGGCACTAGAAGAGTAGTATAAAATAATAGGAGTTGGGTGAACGTTGTAATAGTGAGATAGGTAACTCTTAAGTATGGAATATACAATGAATCTTGCTTAAAATGCAAAAATGAAGAGAAAGTTGCCAAATTTTAAAAAAAATCGTTGTCGTTGGCGACAACGGATATCGCCGATCGGTGACAGTGGGGAAATATAAAACGCGGCTTTTTAGGGTTAAGGCTATTGCGGGATCACTTCTTCCTGAATACCTGCTGCGGAAAACAAACCCTTGCTACCGGAAATCCAAAATCAAGGTTTTTTCATGAAATTTCTCTTTCCTTTACGAAAATTTTTGTGATCTAAACCTTTGGTAGAGGAAATGGTAGAAATAATGGAAAATTTTTCAGATTTTGGTTGGCTTTATGCTTGTGTTTTGGACTTTTATGTGAATGTGTAAGAGAAGATGACCTTTGGGAGAGATAAGGGCATAGATTGAAGAACGTAGAGGATTGGTGTGGTTGTGTAGTGTAGAACACCTAATTCTTGACTGATATACAAAAAAAACATTCAAAGTTCGAGATTTCAAATTTTTACTGTCGTCGGCGATAGTGAGTGTCGCCCAACGATAGTGGCTAATTTCATTTTTTTCATTTGCAGAAATGACATCCAGTTCTAAATCACGAAGGAGCACAGGAAGTGACCCATATTCATCATATCACACGTATCTGGGAATTGAGAACACAATTGTAGGAGTGGGCAAAGTTATTGAATTTGATCCTATCCAGCATGCAAACATCCATGACCTGTTAGCCATGGCAGGTATAATGTCAATCATACTCCCTGATTCGTTTTCGTCAGATTTGATTAGGGAGTTTTATAATCAGTTGATGGACCCTAATCATACGGATTTCAATGGTGGTGTATGATCATTGATTCATGGAAAAGTAGTAGAAATAACACACCATGACCTTAGGGAGGAGTTCGTCTTGATTGCACATGAGAATATGTTGGATGTGGTGGAGAAATATAGGAAGGATAGAGACTGGACATTACTAAATATGGTGTTTCACGGAAATTCCATGAAAAATTTAAACCACTCTACGGATATGCTTACGCTAGATGCACGTTTAGTGCAAGAGATTTGAGAAATACGGTGTTACTCAAATCGGGTGACACGAGGACGATCAAAGCTCAATTGAGCTATGTGAAATATATGATATTGGAGCGAGAACCCTTTGATATGGCGGACTTCATCCTATCGATTATCCGGTACACATTTAGGCTAAAAAGCCCTATGTGGAAAAAATTGAATACACTGCCTATGGGGGCGGTCATTCAATGTATCTTGCTCTAGAAATACTCTTGAATAGATTCAGGTTTCTATTTACATGACTGTATGCCCGGTATCTACTATACATGTGGTCCATCGACCTTTGGCCGATCAGCAAGAGGGGGTTCTACACGAAGCAGTGAACCCGTGATTGATATCCGAAACCCACCTATGTCAAGGGATGGTTCATTACGTGAAAGTGTGGATGATTTGCAAGAGTCATTTGAGGAGCATAAAAGAGATGTTAAGAAAAGTTTTTTCTAGTATTCAAAAGTTCTTTAAGTTCTTGACCAAGAGCCTTAAATTGAAGACGACTCCAGCGGAGGTGGCTGAATGGGAGAATCCAGTTGCAAAGCCTCCTCGACAATCTACTCGTCGACCTCATCGTGCACGAAGCAGTGGTCAAAACTCAGCTGAAGGCCAGGATGAATCAGGTGTAGTGGATAGTAGAGATTTTTGAAGAGTTTTGATGAATCTGGACAATTACCGATATCGCTCGGCGACAGTCACTGTCGCCGGCGACAGTGTTTTGTTATGTTTTTTTTTCATATTTCTGTTTAGTATTCTGTGATGTAATATTTTATGAATTCAGATGTGATGTTATTATTATTGTAGTGCAGTTTATGACTTGTGAAATTAACGTATTTGAATGCTTTCATCATTTTTTTGGTAATTAAGATTAGTTTTTGCATTAACTTGATAAATCCAGTATTCCTAGTTCTAGTCTAAGATGAGAGAAACGGGAGTCTGGAAGTGGTTTTGTGAATATATCAGCTAGTTGTGCATCGATGCTTATAAAACTAACCTAAATTGTTTCTTGTTTAATGTGGTCTCTTATAAAGTGATGACGAACATCTATGTGTTTAGATCTAGAAAGATGAATAGGATTATATGTTAAGTCAATTGAGCTTTTGTTATCACATTTTAATTCAATTGATTCATGACAAACTCCAAAGTTCTCTAAAGTGTGTTTCATCCAAAGAGCTTGTGCACAACAACTACCTAGTGCAATGTATTCAGCCTCAGTGGTGGATAGGGCAACAGAATTCTTTTTCCTACTTGACGACAAAATTAGTGAAGGGCCAAGAAAGTGACAAGTGCCACTCATGCTCTTATGGTCTAACGAACAACCAGCATAGTCTGAATCAGAAAAACCATGTAGGATAAAGGTATCATTGTGTGGATACCACAAGCCTAAATGAGATGTACCGATAAGATATTTTTAAAAATTCGTTTAACCACTTTTAAATGAGACTCTTTGGTATTAGCCTGAAATCTAGCACATAAACATACAACAAACATAATATCAGGTTTAGATGTTGTCAAATATAATAATGATCCTTTCATTCCCTTATACAACGTTTGATCTATAGAAACACAACTTTCATCTTTTCTTAATTTCAATGAGACACTCATGGCGGTATTTGCTTGTTTTAGATTTTCAAATCTATATCTTTTTACAACATCATGATATATTTTGATTGATTGATAAAAATACCATCATGTTTTTGAGAAATTTGAAAACTAAGAGAATAAGTGAGTTCTCCTATCATACTCATATCAAACTCTCTTTTCATAATTTCAACTACACCATCACATAGGTTCTCATTAGTGGATCCAAAAATAATATCATCAACGTATATTTGTAAAACTATAAGGTCATCATGAACATGTTTAATAAATAAAGTACAATCAGCACTACCCATTTTGTAACCATTTTTTAATAAATAAACTGTCAATCGATCATACCATGCTCGGGGTGCTTGCTTCAAATCATAAAGGGCTTTTTCTAATTTAAAAATATGATCAGGATATTTAACATCAACAAAGCCAGGAGGTTGTTCTACATAAACCTCTTCTTTAATATACCCATTTAGAAAAGCAGTTTTAACATCCTTTTGAAATAGTCTAAACCGTTTATGGATAGCAAATGCAAGGAATATTCTAACGGCTTCTAAACGTGCTATGGGTGCAAAAGTTTCATCAAAGTCTATTCCTTCAATTTGTGAATACCCTTTTGCTATATCAGAAATAAAACACATATTTGCAAATAAATCATGTAATGATGAACGAGTTCTTACCCCAATTGTTGGTTCTCAAATTACCAAATCTTGTGGATGATCTTTTGAGAATTTTAGCTCAGTCGGAGGCACATATTCTTGCACTTCTTCTTCTTATTCATTTTCTTTTTCTTCTTCTTTGTCTCCAAGAATTTCATCATCATCCGACTTTTGTAGAGGGAATGACTCTTCATTTTGACCTGTATTATAAGTTTCTACACAAGGAAAAAACTCATCAAATTTAACATGAATGGATTCTTCAACCATCTTTGTCCTTTTATTATAAATCTTATAAGCTTTTCTTGCTGAAGAATAGCCAATAAAAATACCTTCATCACACTTTTCATCAAACTTGCCTAAATTACCCTTAGTGTTCAAAATAAAACATTTGCACCCAAAAACCTTTAAATAAGACACATTGGGTTTCTTTTGGAAATATAGTTCATAAGGAGTTAATTTTAAGAAAGGTCGAAGCATAACTCGATTAATAACATAACATGCAGTACATATTGCTTTGGCCCAAAATGACTTAGATAATTTGTATTCTGATAACATAGTACGAGCTAGTTCTTTCAAAGTTCTATTTTTCCTCTCTACCACACAATTTTGTTGCGGTGTGTGAGGAGTGGAAAATTCATGTTTAATACCTAACTCATTGTAAAAGGATACAAATGTTTCATTATCAAACTCTCCTCCATGATCTGAACGAATGCATTTTATTTTCAAATCAAGTTCATTTTGAACACGTATACATAATTTGGAAAACTCAAAAAATGCATCAGATTTAGACACTAAAAAGATTGTCCAACATAAACGAGATAAATCATCAATTAAGACAAAAGTGTACTTTCTACCCCCTAGGCTTTGTGTAGTAATTGGATAAATAAATCCATATGAATCAACTGCAAAGGCCTAGTAGTGGAGACACCCTTTTTGCTCTTAAATGAAGATTTTAAAAATTTACCTTTTTAACATGGTGAACATAAAGAAGATAGATTTCCATGTAAAATAGGTATGCCTTTTACGAGTTTATTTTGAGACAACGTTACAATCAGCTTGGAACTAGAATGTCCAAGTCGTCTATGCCACAAATCTAATTCATTATTTTTAGACATAAAGCATTTTAAAGAAGAGTGTAATAAGTCGTTAAATCTAATCATGTAAACATTTTGAAATCTAGGAGCAGTAAAAACAATATCGTTTGTCTTGGTATCAATAATCTTGTATAGGTTTGAAGATGAATCAAATAAGACATTTAAACCAACATCACATAATTGACTTATAGAAATTAAATTATGCTTCAAACCTTTAACAAACAACACATTTAAAATAGTAAATGATTTATTTCCTACTACTCCACTGCCGATGATCTTTCCTTTTCCGCTATCATCGAATGTAACTATACCTCCTTTCTTCATCTCTAGGCTAAGGAACTTTGATTTTTTGCTCGTCATGTGTTTGGAGCACCCTGAGTCCAAGTACCACATGTCTTCTTTGTCCTTAGCCTGCCAATACACCTAGGAAGATGATGAGAGTAAAGATCTGGTTACCCAAGTGGTTCCTCCCATAGTGAAGGTGGAAGGCTTAGGTACCCAGATTTGTTTAACAGAACAATATCCCGTTTTCTTACAAGTGTGTGTTGTGTGACCAAACTTATTACATTTGGCACACATGATGAAAAAAGTAGACGGGTTTGTAAAAATGATTTTAAAATTTTTGCTGGGAGCAGCAATGTTGGTAGACTTATTATTTTTTTAACTAAAAAGTGACTTTTGAAATTTTTGTTATCGCCGGCGATAGTGGATGTCGTCGGGCGATAGTGATCTGGTGAGTATCCAAGTCCGAATTTTGCAGAACCATAACACTGGCTTGCTAAAATCATATTCAGTGATTTTTGGCCCATTCAAAATTTTTTTGAGGCCGTTTCCAAATTTCGGACTCGTCCTCTCAATGCAGTGTTTTCGGCAACAATTGTGCCGCATCGGTTTGCAAAGGACTTTTTATTATCATCTACTTGAGATTGAGAAAGCATTAAGGACCTCTTTAAGGCTTCTTTCTATCTTGTAAGAGATTCTACCCGAGAATGATACTTAGAGAGATTTTTCTCGAGTTCTATTATCCTTGTCAAAGAGGGACAATCCTCTTGACACATTACTTTCTCCTTCCCAAGTTTTTTCACTTCATCTTTTAATATTTTATTTTCTTTTACAACATTTTTATTCTCAGTTTTAAGTAATTGAATTTCATCCAGCTTTTTATCTAAGTATTTGCAGGTTCTTAAAAATTCAGAATATAAAATATCATAAGTTTCAGGAGTTACCTCAGTGTCACTCTTGACACTGCTCTCATCACCATTCGATAAAACGCTCTTTCCCATCAGGCACTTGTTGGCCTCCTCTTCAGTTTCTGACCCGGAACTGCTTGACTCCTCAGATGTTGTGTCATCCCAAGTTTCTGCCTTCAAAACTTTCTTTTTGTCTTTCTTTTTGTCCCGCTTCTCCTTCAGCACTCTCAGATACTTTGGGCACTTGCTTTTAATGTGGCCAATTTTCCTGCAGTGATAGCACTCGGGTGGTGGTCTTTCGTCTTCATCCTCTCCATCAGCTTGGGCTTTTCCTTTCCTATATCCAGATTCTTGCTTCTTAAAAAATTTCTTGAAGGAACTTCTTCTTTCAGGGTTTCTCATGAACTTCCTGAATTTCTTTACAAACAAACTTTCTTCATCTCCATTGTCACTCTCATCGGTCTCACTACCCACTTCCTTCTTGGACTTCAACGCCAAAGCCTTCTTCCTTGGCTCCAGGCTATACTCCTGTTGTTGAATCCTCAACTCTACTTCATGGGTTTTCAGATTGCCTATCAGATTCTCAATTTGGAGAGAATTTAGATCGCGTGACTCTGTGATTGCAGTCACCTTTGGATTGAACTTTGAGGGTAGTGATCTAAGTATTTTTCTCACCAAATCTCCATTTGAGAAACTCTTTCCTAGAATCTTTGAGTCATTCACTATCTTACTGAACCTTATGTACATGGAGTCTACCTCCTCATCAACCTCCATTTTGAACTTCTCAAACTCTAATTCTAACTGGAAAAGCTTCGAGTATTTTACCTGCGATGTACCTTCATGAGTAACTTCAAGGATTCCATATATCATATGCAGTTTCGCACACACATACACGATTAAATTCGGTCCTATCTAACGCACAGAATAAGGCATTCATTGCCTTTGCGTTATTTTTAAAGCGAAGCTTATCAGCTTTATCCCATTTATCCTTGGGTTTTTCCATTATGACACTTCCTCCAATAGTTATGGGGGCAGTGTAGCATGTTTCTACCATGCCCCAAACATCGATATCTAGTGCTATTATAAAGCATCACATTCGAGCTTTCCAATAGTTGTAGTCAGTGCCCGTGAATAAGGGAGGTCTACTTATACCTTGCCCCTCAAAAAACACGTGAGTGTTTTGCGCCATGACTATCGGTGGTAAAGCCGATTTCGGAGTAACCTTCTTTGATACCAATTGTTGGATCGTGAGGTGCCCTTAGAGGGAGGGGTGTGAATAAGGTCTTTAAATTTTTTACTAAACACTATTAGCAAGACTTATCCAAATCCAAAAAACACAGAATTGATTTTTCATAAATAGAAATAAACACTTAAGAATTTATTGAAATAGACGACAATAATAATTTATACTAAAAATGTCAGATATGCATACAAAAAAATCTCTATAGAGCTAGAGATAAGGCTTACAAAGAAAAATATTAACTGATATTTTCGCCGATCCTTCTGCCTAGGACGACGGGCTAAAGCGAATCTCTCCCTAGATCCTGCTACTAGCCTCTCCTAGACCAAATCAAGATCTAGACGTTGCACACTAGGCAGCGATTTCTCCCTAAGCTGCACAAGGTCTTGGACGCCACGCACAAGGTGGTGATTCTCACCTAAGCCACACAAGGACTTAGACGCCACGCGCAAGGCGGCGATTTTCTCTCTTGATTACAATGTAAAGTAAGAAACAAGATAACTGAGAAAATTTTGAGTTTAAAACTCCCTCTTAACTGTGTGTTGAAGATACTGATGAATCCTTGCCAGGAATGCTTCGAGGGTCGCGTACGTGTCGTCAATTTTTCGCGCCTTAACCTTCTTGAGAGTATGGAGGTAATTCTTGATGCTGGAGCTCTCTAGATTAAATGAACATCAAGCTATACTCCAAGTAATTCCAATTCGTGATGTCAACCGAAATTTTCATCAATTTTATACTTTGACGATATCGCCGGCGACAATGAGTGTTGCCGATCGGCGACATCGCATATGCTGACACGTGTCCAATGAAATCTCCATTTTCGCACTTCAGATCGAACTCCTCCGAAACGTGTACTGTCGCCTAGCGTCATCAATGTCACGGGGCGACAATGTAAAAACCGTCACTCCTCTTGTCATGGGCTAGTTGTCACTTTCGCTGTCGCTGGATGGCGATACTGGCTGTCGCCGGCGACAATGCCTTAGCTCTTTTTTCTGTTCTGAATCAAAGCTCTAATGTCACTTTGGTTAGCCCTGTATTATCTGCACACCAAACACCCAATAATCAAATACAAACGAGATTTGTTATTAGCAAACCAAGAAGCGTGGAACGCATGCTCCAACAACTCCGATATCAGGACAAAGGCTAATTCAAACCAATCATACATAAGCAAAGCACAAGGTACTAAGTATGGAAAGCAGTAAAAATTATATCTTAACTCATACCTGTTATGACGTCACTTTGTTTTATGGCCTCATGTTGGCCAAGATTATAGCCTCGGGGTTGCGCTTGAGATGCAGTTGACTCCACCACTGCCTTTCCCTTTTTAGCATAAGACGCACCCATCTTTTTATACCCTTTTGGAAGGCCACTCCAACAATCTCGAGCCATATGACCCACCTTACTACATGTATAACATGTGAGAGGACTTTTCCTATCGTCACTTCAGGCTTGCTCGACAAAGCAGCAGGTCCTGAAGACCTAGCCTTTGACCTCCAATTCTTTCGGTGCTCAGATTTTGAGGAATGCGGCACTTTGAAATCTTACTTCTTCACTGTCAGATCATTCTTATGTTGCACGCACTTCATATCCATTTCGAGGGAGCGGGCAGTATTGACCAAGGTAATAAAACCCTGCGTCATCAGCCCTAAGAGAAGCAACCCCAGGTCATCTCTTAGCCCTTTATAGAACCAATTTTTTCCCGTTTCTCGTCTACAAACGTAAAGCCTACATATCTTCCCAATCTCGTAAACTCATACAAGTAGAAATCCACAGACCTCTCGCCTTGAGTTATCCTTTGAAATTGGTTCTCCATTATAATCCGCTGTGTCGATAGATGGTATCTAGCCAGAAAACACCTTGAGAACTCCTCCATTGAGATCTCGATCAACAGCCGACTAGCAAACTGGTGCTGCTCCATCTTATCCCAACATAGCCTCGCCTCACCATCTAACAAGAAGGTAGCCACAGTAACTTTTTTCCACTCCTATGTTTCAGTTGTCTTCAGGACTCTCTTTATTCTTGAGAGCCAATCTTCAGCTTGTGTAGGGGTTCCGGTACCCACAAACATAGGAGGATTGAAACTCATAACGTGTTTCAATTTCTTCTCCATCGCTCACCTTGCGACCACTGATTCAACGACCATTTGTCTCACCGCTACATGCTCAACTTCGCCAACCGATTCCTGGACCACCGCAGGAGTAGGATGTTGTCTCTAACCTCTTGGCTGAGCATTCA
Organism: Platanthera zijinensis; assembly: GCA_039513925.1. NCBI lineage: Eukaryota > Viridiplantae > Streptophyta > Magnoliopsida > Asparagales > Orchidaceae > Platanthera > Platanthera zijinensis. The sequence continues at coordinate 63,024,266 of CM077087.1, forward strand.
TTAATATGAACATGACTTCAACAACTAACCGTATAGTTTCTGTAGAAGAAGGTGTTGACACCTCATTTGGTGCACTACTCTCCACCGAGCACTAAGGTTCTTGCTTCCCCGCACCACTTCTAGTCGCCTATAATGTGAAACACACAATTAAGCAACTAAGAATATTGCCAAAAGCAATTATAAGAATGCACAAGTCCCTCAAACATGTGTATTTGCATTCCTAAGTGGACATTCTTGAGTTCATTTTGTTATAACGATAAGCACATACACGTGACCGCTACCCTTGAAAAGAATTTGACCACGAATTCGCAAGAGGAAGACCAAGACTTGTTATCGCCATATGATAGTGGGTATCGCCGTCAACGATGACAATAGCACTCGACTCCATAAAGCGTTGAGTGAGCTTAACACAATCGATGCCTTTCGACGAATCATTGAGTAAGAGACTATCGTGTGGCGATAGTGGGTGTCGCGCGGTGATAGCCCGGCTCTCAAACAATGGAATTTCTTGGTTACTTTCCTGGAGAGCATCTCCTGTACTTCCTACTACTCCCATTTCACAGGCATAACTCACAGACCTCATAAACTACTCGTTTATATGCGGAGTCTTCTCCGGTATGCGAAATAAAATATCACCAATCCAGGCCAATCTGTCTGAATGAGCTTCACATAGTATGCCTATTCCGTACTATAAATTTCCGGATCTATACGCAATTTTAATCGGGGATCACAATGATCGACCCACTGGAAACCACCCTTTCTTCACCTTTTGGTGAGAGGTTCCATGCACGTATGCAAAATGAGTACCTCACTTGTCCAAGGAGAAAATTGTTACCCTTGTAATCCATTTCGGAGCCATGTAGAAGCTTTTTGTTCGGTTGGAAAGGAGCACCTCTCTTTCCTCTTCGCGGATCTAGCCTCTGATTTTGATTCCGACCACAGAATCTCCTTCACCAAGCCTTCCAAGCTCAGCTTCATCCCTCTTCCTTAGTTCCTTCTTCCAAGGGAGCAAATGGAAATGAAGAGAGAGAGAGAGAGAGAAGTGAAATGAGACTTCTCTTGATCTCTCCTCTACTTTAGTGGCCTCGGGATTAATCCCAGCCACAGGCTTATTTTATCAAAAGAAAGCAAAGGCCAAGATTTGAGTTGACTGGTTAACTTTAGCGATATCGCCGCACGATATCGATTGTCGCCTGGCAACATCGGCTTTTTCGACGCTTTGACCCCAGTCAACCACCGTTCATCAGCCGTCGACCGGCCATCTGACACGTGTCCACACATACGTGGTAGTATCGCCTAGCGATATCCACTATCGCTGTTCCGATAGCTTACTCAACTCTTTACGATGTTGAGTGCGTTGAGTTCATTCAATGCTTCATGGCGTTGAGTGTGTTGAGCTCACTCAACTCTTTATGTCATTGAGTGTTATTGCTATCGCTGCCGGCAATATCCACTATCGCCTGACGATAGTGACCAAAAGTTCTGCTGTCATATTTGGGGTGTTACAACCATCCCCTCATTATAGAAATTTTGTCCCAAAATTTTTATTCATTTATAAGGGAAAACAACAACTTATATGTTACAACATATTTTTGTTTCACAAAACAATATTACAACATTAATTTACAAACAATTCGGGGTACTCCTCGTGCATGGTTTGCTCACGCTCCCATATCAGCTCTTCTCGGCCACAATTATTCTATCGAACTTTGACCATCCCGATTGTCTTATTTCGCAGTTGCTTGATCTTCGTATCCTCGATCCAAGTGGGCCAAACTTTCATTGTTAGCCGACTATCGACCGGTACGTGATCATCTGCAACCACTTGAGCTGGCTCTTTCACAACTTTTCGCAGCACTGATATGTGGAACACATCGTGCAAGCCACTTAGCTCCGCCGAAAGAGCTAACCGATATGTAGCTTCTCCAATTTGTTCAACCACTTCAAATGGACCAAGATACCTTGGACTCAACTTTTTCAAGCGCAGAATCCTGGACACAGATTTGAATGGCTTGATCTTTAAGTACACCCACTCACCAACCGCAACCTCCATATTTAAGTGCTTGGCATTGTAGTACTTTGCTTGACTATCTTGGGCTACTAATAGTCGCTCTCGTATAGTACGTATGGTTGAATTTGCATCTTCGACCTCCTTACTCTTATACAACTTTGACTCGCCTGTTTCTGCCCAAGTTAATGGTGTATGATACTTCCTACCGTATAAAGCTTGAAAGGGCGTCATCTTTATGCTAGCTTGATAGCTATTATTGTAGGCAAACTCAATCATATAGAGGTGATCTTCCCACCTCTTCCCGAAATCCAAGGCGCACATACGGAGCATATCCTCCAAAAGTTCTGCTATCAAATTTGGGGTGTTACTGCTTGGAGGAAGACAAATGCTAAGGCGAAGTTTACTCTTAAGTGGGCTATCACACCGGAGATCTTTGACCACATTATAGGATATCGATCAGCTGCTGAGATTTGGATTTCCCTAGATGGGTTGTTCAATAAGAAGAATGCAGCGTGACTACAATTCCTAGAGAATGAGTTGGCGAGAGCCACTCAGGGAGATCTGTCCATCTCAACATTCTTCCTAAAGATGAAGAACTTGTGTGCTGAGATTTTAGCATTGGACCCTGATGAGTCGATTTCATTGGCAAAGCTTAAGAGGCACATAATCTACGGATTGTGAAAGTTGTATGTCGCCTTCATTACTTTTCTTCAAGGTTGGGCCACTCAGCCATCATTCCTTGAGCTACAGAACTTGCTGGCTTCGCAGGAAAGCCTAGCAAGATAGATGGCTAGAGTCACTATCTCTGAAGGAGGTAATGAGGCTCTCTTCTCTGGGAAGAAGAAGATGTGGGACAGGAAGAAGAAGACATTTACTGGTGATGGTCCTTCTTCATATCAGCAAGAGAGGAGTGTTGCTCTTTAGCGGGATTGGAAGAAAGAAGGAAGGGCCAAGGTACTACAGATACAATCTGCCTGGTAACTTAAGAAGAACTGCAAAGTCACACATCAGTCAGGGCACGCTGCATGTAAAGAAGAAGGTGGTTCCATGGCTGAGGAAGGAGGATGGGGAAATGCTTTTATGATGGGCACGTGTGTTTGTGCTTTGTTCATCATCGACTACCAAGATGATTGGACCGTAGAATCATGGTGTGGTCATCACCTCACTAGGGATGAGTCAAAATTCTCTTCTCTGTAGGCGTACTTAGGTAATGACGATATTGTTACCGCTGGTGATGTTGTTTATGCAGTCAAGAAGGAGGGTATTGTTTCTTTCGTCAATGATAAGGGTACAATCACCTTGAGAAGTGTTTATCACATGTCGGGCATAAAGAAGAAACTCTTCTCTGTGCCAATGTGGTGGATCGACAGAAGTGAAGTTTCTCCACAATGTGTCAGCGGTGAAGGCTGTCATTGCTTATGGTGGAAAAAGTGTAAATGACTTGTTTGTGTTATCAATAAGTTCCTATGTCGATCGGATGAGAGCCAATGATAGTAGTGATATATGACATGAATGACTGGGACATGTTGGGATTGAAAATTTGAAAGCTATGATAGTAAGGAGCCTTGTGAAAGGCTTTCCTAGATTATCATCCTTCAGCGACGGTCATGTATGTGAGGGATGTCAATATGGTAAGGCTCATCACCTTCCGTTTGACAAGTCAATGACCAGGTGTAAAGCACCATTGGAGTGCATCCATGGTAATCCGATGGGACCGACCGTCACCGCCAGTATTGGAGATAGCAGATACATACTGGTGTTGATTGATGGCTATACGAGGTACACATGAGTGTACTTTATAAAGGATAAGTCAGACACATTCCAATTTTTCATGGAGTTTAAGAAGCTAGTGGAGGGTCGGCTTGGTCTGCGAATTAAGAAGTTGAGAACGGACAATAGAGGTGAGTTCGTTTCAAATGAGTTCTCTAACTTCTGCATGAAGAATGGAATTCAGAGAGAGCTAACTTGTGCACATACTCCACAACAAAATGGAGTTGTTGAGCTGAAGATCCGTCATCTGACGGAGACCTGCAAGTGTTGGCTTCATGCCAAAGGTATTCCTAGGTCCTTCTAGGCGAAAGGGATGGCCTGCGCAACATATGTCATCAATCAGATGCCCCTGAATCTGATCAATATGAAGTCTCCTTATGAGATGATGTTTAAGGAGAAGCCCAGCATTGAACACCTTCGGGTATTTAGATCGACCTGCTATGTACATATTCCAGATGCTCTCAGGACTAAGCTGGATGCGAAGACGAGAAAGCTTGTCTTCGTGGGCTATGATGAGAGGAAGAAGGGATGGAAGTGTATAGACCCTGCCATGAAGAAGTTTGTCGTTTCCAGATACGTTGTCTTCAATGAACTCACGTCGTATGGAGGTGGCTTATCTATGGAGCTATAAGAAAGTAGGTCAGATGACGAACAAGAGGAAGCTGCTAAGGATCTTCTGGTGGAGCTTCCTGTGTCACCCTGAACTTCATGTGTTTCTAGATCCGAGGCGGAGGCTTCTGGTTCAGGAAGCAGGGGGAGAGATGCTCTTAGTATGCTCAGGATCGGAGCTGATTCAGAAGAAGCAGCAGAGGTGGTTATCCATGGTCAGGTCCTTCGAAGGTCGAAGAGGACTATCAAATCACTAGCTCGGTACAACAAAGGGAATATGGTGAGCTTTGTCTCTTATTTCTTCGCATGCCCTTTGGACGGGCGAGAGCCTTCTAGTTTTAAAGACGCCACTGGAGTCAAGGAGTGGGATGATGTCATGGATGAGGAGATGGCTGCCATCAGAAGGATTGAGACTTGGGATTTTGTGCCCAAGGTTGATGGCATTACTCCTATGACGTGCAAGTGGGTGTATAAGTTGAAGAAGAAGGCGGATGGAAGCATCGAGCGATACAAGGCTCGCCTTGTAGCTCGAGGGTTTTCCCAATAGTATGGAGAAGACGATGAGGAGACGTTTAGTCCTATTGCAAAAATGATTTCAGTGCGGGTGGTGATTTCCTAGGCGGCTTGCCAAGGTTGGAAGATGTGACAGCTTGATGTGAATAATGTTTTTCTTTATGGAGAGATCGATAAAGACATCTTCATGGTTCAGCTACCGGGTTACGTGTCTGAAGATCATCCAGGATACATCTGCAAGCTCCGGAATGCCCTTTATGGCTTGAAGCAGAAACCACGGGCATGGTACGGGAAGATCGCAAAATACCTCTAGTTTTGCGATTATTTTTCCTTTGATTCAGATTCTAGTATGTTCATAAAGAAGAAGGAGGAGCTTCATGTCTTGATGTTGTTGTACGTTGACGACATGATCATCACGAGGAACTCTGAGGAGGAGGTAGCTAAGCTCAGGGCAGATCTGGCTATTTGTTTTGAGATGAAGGATTTGGGTGAGCTACACCACTTCCTTGGACTCAAGGTGGAGAGGAGAAAGAGCAGTATACTTGTTTCCCAAAGAGGCTATGCAGAACGGATCGTTCAGTAGTTCGGCATATGGGAGGGTAAGAGTTGTTCTACTGTAAGACTGCTCCCCTTACCAAGGAGACTCCCGGCCTTATGCCAAGAACCGCCGCCTTACGGTGACACTAACTCACGGGTTAGTCGACACCGCAAGACGCCGATTCTGCCGGCTAGTATGATCATATAACATGTTCGGCCAATAGAGAAATAGAAGTATTACACAGAGTAAATAATATCTAGTACACAAGTCACAACACTAACATATATATGAAAATTCAAGTACAACAAGTCCAGATTGAGTACATAAAAAGAGAAAGGGGCTTATGCCATGTACATGCTATCAAATCCCTCTCTCACATAACAACGACATGCGGAAGCTAAACTATCATCAGTAAAGTCGTCCCACTTGATGACGAGCTGCAGTAGTAGTAGTAGGTGGTGGTGGTATCAGCTCCTCGTGTCCTGCCACCTCATCCTGCTGGTCGTGTTGGTGCTCCATCTCCTCGAGATCCTAAAATGATTTGGTCACCGACCGTTAGTCAAAAAGACTAAGTCGTTTCCTCCACATCTTGCCCTCGCAACTCCTAGGCACCGGGTGGGAGGACGAAGTGGAGGATAACAAGGGGTAATAAAAGAAAGCAGCTGACAGTGGAACTATACTACCAAGTATATGAGGTATCAACTATTCTACTCTAACAGTTCTATGTATATAGCACATGTAAGGTAAGAACAGTACTGAAAGTAAGTAAAGTGCTGAAAGTAAAGTAAAGAACAGAGCAGAAAGAAAACTATCTACTGCTAAATTAATCATCACAGAAGTATCTTAACTTATAAGAATGCCCATACAAACTTATAAGTTAAGGTTTCCAAATGTAACTTATCATATAAAAGAGTCCATACTAATTTATATGATAAGGATCTATGGTGCATATGTCCTAAATATGTGTGTATGATATGTATGCAGATTACGATTTATGCAACTGCAACTCACACACATGACTCTGTGATCACAGACCTTTAGTTCCCACTTTTTGGAGCTAGCATCACTCTCTGGTACCACTGTTGTGGCTACGGTAGCAGCGGAACGGGCGCTTCCGCTTCCTAAGAGGGTATACACACTATTGGGCCCAGACCCTTCGCACGCCTCTATACACGTCCTAGGTGCACTCTAGAGTCTCTACGTGCTGTTGCTGGCCAATTGCCAGACTTTCTTGGTCAGGTGTGCGTTTTCGAGGATTGTCCTCCAAACCGCAGTATAAACAACCTATTGGCCCCTCAAACTCTCACACCTCACTAGAGTCACCGTACTGTCATTGGTGTGACGATTGACCCAGTATCGCATGACCCGCCACTAGTTTATGCACATGCAAGATATTCTAACCCGAGCGTCCAGCTCGCAGGACCAAACTATCCCGAAACCCTCCAACCCTTCATGGGTGAGAATGTTACCACGATCTCCTAGCCTATTAGACTACTCTTGTCTAATGCATGTTATACCTAGCAATTTAGAGTTAATCCCAGGATTGCCCAGGGCATGCCCAGTGAGGGGCTCTCGGGGGCACTAGGAACTACGATGGACTGAATCCCAAAGCTCCCTTTCTCAAGGATATTTACTTTTGTAAGTATCTACCCATGACCCATACCAACTCTCGTTATTACTTTAGAACAAACCTAATAGCTTAGAATGTTATTAGGAGAAATCGACGATCTTCCGTCGGACTCCGTTCTAGCTACTACCCTTAGGATTGCACTCTACCACTCGTTACCAGGAAGTGACCTAATGGACACCAACCAGGGTTTTTCTTCCCAACATAGATTCTATCTCATCTGACGACCTTATCCCCTGTGGGTCCTGGTGGTATATGTTATACAGGCTAAGCGCACTCATGACCTCTTGCTGACCCATATGATATGACTTCCAAAACCTCGGGCCAACTGCCCCTAGTTTTTCATCATGGGTTGGTATGATATATGAGGTTGACTATTTAAGATTTCACCATTTTATAAGTATTTAAGGGCCTAAATTAATTCCTTTAATTGGGTGACCTATACCACAATGCACATGATGTACTACTTACAATGGTTCATTCTTCATAATAAATTCATCAAGTGTTCTAAAAAGTAAAATATGACTGCATATCAGGTTTCATAATTTTCCTATGCATATTTCTATTTAATTTGCATTGAATAATAAAACCTCAATTGATCGCTTTACAAATGAAGTACATAAATTACTCAACTAAAAATTCTAAGAAAATTACTGAATGTTCACTTTGATATCATAAGTCTAAATACAGAATTCCAAACCTCTAAACAGTGTTTTGACCTATTATATATCCAATATAACATTATTATCAAAATGCAATTATTGAGGTTTTCAACATAATGGAACATCCATAAATTCTCAGATAATTACATAAGTATTATATCATGAAATTAAACCACTATAAAATTTTCCATATTTTTCCAACAATTATTTCCACTATTTTTAATTAATTTACATAAAAGGGAAAAATAGTAATTCTACTTTAAATCCAAGGTAAATTATCTAACAACCCCATAAATTTTACCAGAGATAATAAATGGTCTATTTAAGCTTGTGACAAAATTTTAGAATTTAATATCATCATTAGCCTAAGTTACAATTTTTCATTTCTAAATGGCCTAATTTTCAAAAATTCCAAATAATGGAATTTTTGATCCCAAAAATCCCATTATTAATGTGGGAGGTATATTTTCCCCCAACAAACCTCTATCCAGAGTTTCATGGACATTCAATGTTCTAAATGAGCTAAATTCTCATTTTTCTATTTTTACTATTGGCATCCCAAATTTGAATATGCCAACCTTATACATGTGGGATTTTCCAAACATGCAAAGGTCAAAATGACCAGGTATTTCTAGCATGGATTTGTGTTGACCTAATGGTCATGTTACCAATGTTTGGGGCCATTTGGAGTCATAAATCTCCAAAAATGTACTTTATTTAATTATGAGTATTTTGCCAAAAACTATAGAAAAATTCTAACCAAAAATTCCCATTTTTGGTCAGAGGCTAGATTTGCACCTTACACAAGCCTGGCCAAAGTTTGAAGTCCTGATGACTTATAATTTGGCATGGGCATTTAATTTAAGATTTGCCCTAGCCTAGGAACAATCTTGGTAGATTGGACCTACAGGGAGCCCTACTACTCCAAATTCCATGTTTAGGGTGTCAAAACAAAGTTAAGACATAGACCTACAAATATTTTGTTGGGGACTAGTTCTGAAATTTCCTATAAGGGACCTATATTTAACATGCAAAGTCATTGTAAATGTGTGACAAAAATAACATTATTCATTTTAATCCATATAATTAATCATTATGAGACTGAACGGACGGTATCCGCTCATCCTCCCCAAATAGCCGACGATTGAGATTGAACCATCCTTGACGATGTTAGCTGGTTAATTCCGGCCACCTGGGCCGGTGCCACCTGGGCCGGTGCCACCGCCGGAGATTATTGTCACCACCTCCGTTGAGGTGGTGGCTAGCGTTTCTCGGCGATGAGGCTGCCGGAGGCAGCTCCTCCGACGATCCGAGCAAGAAGAAAACTCGAGAAAATTCACACTTTCTCTCATGGTATCGGGCTCGATTGAGCCCGATGTCTCGCCTAATTAAGCTGGAAAGCTAGCACAGGGTGAGGTGAGGCGAAACGGACCTGTAGTCGGGCTTGTCGGCGCTTGCGGTGGCGATGCTCCATGGACGAAGCTTGCTCCGGCGAACTAGCCCAATTCTCCATTTCTCCAGCAAAAGCTTTGCTCCAGCAGTCGAATTCCACTCGTTTCTACTTCCTAAAGCTGATGGTGGGCTTGGATTTGGCTGAGAGTGGCTGTGAGGGTAGTTTGAGTAAAGGAGGTGGCCGACCATGACTTTGGAATCTCCTCCTGGCCACCAGGTGTCCCCAAACTCCTCCACCTTGCTGGAATGAGCCTTGGAAGCTCAGCAACATCTTGGGCAGAGAGAAGAAGGGCCACATGGCCTGCATCCTCTTTCCCCCTTCCTTCTCTCTCTTCCTTTTCTCCAAATGCCTAAATTACCCCCTTGTATGCATTCTCTCTCCTAATTCAGAGGGGTAGGGGCAGTCCTTGACCTCTTGGGCTGGTCATGGGCCTTGACTAATGGGTTTAGCCCATGAGGAGGGGGCTTGGCTCTTCTTTCTTCTTTTAGACCTTTTTGTTGACTTTTGTGGTTGACTTGGTCAACATGGTGAGTGGGCTGACCCCACTTGAAGATTATTGACCCCATGTCATCACCCAACATGGGTTGAGCCATGACTCAAGGCCTTAGCCCATTAGGAATGAGCATGGTCTTCAAATTTCCTTAATTAGGCTTAGGGTTGACCAAGTTTGACCTTAGGGTTGACTTGGTCAACTGAGTGAGTGGGATGGCCCCACTTGGGCAATTTGTGCTTTTAGGTGTGGATTTGACCAAATTTGGGTTAGGGTTGACTTGGCTCAACTTGGGTCAATAGGTGACCCAATGGCATGTCTTAGGGTTCACTTAGATTGTTTTTTAGGGTTAGGGCATAGAGATGGGGTCAAGGTGTGGCTAAGGTTCCAAATTAGACAAGTTTGACCTAAGTTGACTTGGGCCCTATAGTGGGCCCATGTGACTACACCTTAACTCCATGGTTCAAACCTAGCCTAAAACTATGCCCCCCATCACATGTCCTAACCTAACTTAGGTTAAGGGGTCTAACAGAGAATGAGATGTTACATCTACTCTACTGGATGTTGGTCTCAAGCTTTGACATGATGAGGGGAGGGTTCTTCCAGATCCCTTGGTGTTTCGGTCTCTGGTTGGAAGCCTTATTTACTTAGCGATTACAAGGCCAGACATTGCTTATGTTATCGGTTGAGTAAGTCGATATATGGCCGAGTCTCAGAAGCCTCATCTGGCAGCAGCCGATAATATCTTGAAGTGCGTGAAGACCACTTCTAATATGAGGCTCCTTTATGAGAGTGACACGGGATTCAACCTGCATAGTTACAAAGATGCTGATTTTGAGAGATACTCAGACGACCGGAAGCGGACGTCTAGCTATGCTTTCACATGTGGATCAACAAGTATCTCGTGGTGCAGCAAAAAACAAGATTTGGTGTCAGTCTCTACCGTGGAAGCAGAGTATAAGGCTTCGGTGTTGGCAGCTCAGGAAGCCATCTGGCATATGAGGCTAATAGAGGACATCCATGAAGAAGTGTGGGGTCCCACTCTACTTCGCGGTGACAACGAAAGTTCTCTTAAACGGGTTAACAATCCAGTTTATCACACGTGTACCAAACATATTGAGATCGAGCATCACTTCATTCGGGAGAAGGTGCTGGAGCGGTCTCTTATGGTCGAGCATGTGCGAGGCGAGGACAATATCACGGATATCTTCATAAAGCCACTGTTGAAGGGGCCATTTAAACGGTTATGGGGATTGCTTGGATTGGTTTCCACTTCTCACTTCAAGGGGAGTTGAAATTTTTGAAGTGCAAGTGGTGGCTTGGGCGGACTGTTCGCACGGACTGTACGGAGAGGTGTGGCAACTAGCTACTTCGGCAAGTGTCTGTGTCAGATTGTTCCCAGGTTGTAACCGGGCAAATAGGATTGTTATCCGCGGGAGCTGCGGACTCATCTAGAGTTCATCGAGTCTGGCTTGATTGCAAACTCTTCTGGAGCTCGCGAGATCGGCATAGTTTGTGCCTTTAGTCTTAGTCTCGTGTTGGAGTTTGGTGGCTAGAGCAGACTGGTGTTTGAGTTTGTCGGTTAGTGTGTACTGGTGTTTGAGTCCGCCGTTATAGATTTCGCGTCATGGACTCTTGGTGGCGTGGACTTGGGTTGGATTTATACCAAGTCTGGTTGTGCTCAGTCCGTAGAGTTCGCAATTAGTGCAGACTGCTTTTCTATCCGCAGAGTTCGGTAGCTCGGCAGAGCCTAGTTTGTGTTATAGCTGCGGGCTTGGAGTGTGCAGACTGGCTGTCTATCTGGCAGCTTGATTAAGCGGGATTGTGCCTTAGTCTCAGGATGTAGATGTGCTGACTAGAACAGTGTCTGCAGGGTGTTGCGGACTGGTGGTGGTATCCGCAGTGTCCGCAGGTGGGGGGGACCTGTCCCTGTTCTGACCTTGACGGTGATGATCAAGGCGGATAGGCTTTCTGCCCGGCCTTATTGATGCAAACTTGGCAGACTGGCTTAGTCGGCCGTCATGTGCTACCTTGGCAGACAGGCTTGTGTCCACACTATGTAGACATGTTTTGTGCTAGTTGCGAGATGGGTGGTGATACTATCGGTTATGACGGTGACCACACTCCTCTCCACGCCTATAAATAGGACCCTCTATCACATCAATAGTACAACCGAATGAACAGTAAGTGAGCTCAGATTGTTGCTACGGATAGGGTTTTGTATCCGCACGGTTTGAGAAGTTAACTTGTTTTGCTATTGCAGATTGTGTGGCTAGCGTTGAGAAGCCAGAGACTTGGATCTGACTTACGTCAGGGATCAGTGCTAGTAGTTGCAGATATAATCGGCGGTTAGCAGAAGTTGCGGCTTGCGACCAGAAGGCCTTCTCATTGGCAATTTTTCCCAGTTCAATAAGGCTGACTGCTTCTGGCGGACTGTCTGTTCAGTTCTACAGCAGCTGTTCGCAGATTATCTGGCAGCTAGGCGACCTCGCGGTTAGGCGGCTTGCAAATTGCAGATAGAGTTCTTCAGCTTGGAATAACGGGGTTTCCGCGCGGTTAGGTTGCGATCTGGCGACTTGACGGTTTCAGCGGACTCCTTAGTTCAGTTCGGTAGAGTCGGCAGTTACTCGTTCTATCTGCACGGCAAGTTTTTGTCTTGTACGTTTTTACTTCCATCAGGTACATTAGCGAATCATGTCTCGTCATGTATTCCTCGCAGTGTAAAGAAGTTTGATAATATAAGATTTACTTGCTCTTTTCTTGCATCTGTTTTATTTGACTTGGTTAGGTTGAATGATCCTGCGACCTGCTTTCCAGTTTTCCGCATTTCACAAATTTTTATATGGTGTCTGAGAGAATAGAGGTTTGAGTAGTGATAAGAGAGAACAGAGGTTTGAGTGTTCCTGCGACCTGGTTTCCCGTTTTACAAATTTCACAAATTTTTATATGGTATCAAAGCAGGGGGCACGTAGCGAGGGGGTGTTGAGTGCGCCACGTGGAATGGACGGTGATGTCTGAGCGTGTGTTGTGACTCGCTAAAAGGGACGGTTTAGTCCCACACCGCCCAACGTGCTCGTTGGTCCTGGGTGTATAAGCGGGGTGGCCACTCCTCCCCTAACCGCGTGGTTTTGGGGAACGATGCCACAATGCTTTACATGCAGTGTGGATGAGTGTGAGAGGGTGGTTTAAAACCCTCTTACAAAGGAGGTCATGGGATCAAGACCGGTTGACAAATCCTTGGTGACCTCAACAACCCGCCATAACCATATTAAGTCGGGTCCTGGGTGCCCAAAATTGGCTAGGCCGCGGACGGTTGTGGAGAGCGGGTTGGGGCCGGTGGGCTGTAGTCCGGCTGAGGGCGGCCCAGGATACTCACATGCGTGGGCCAACCCCCTTTTAACGAAAACTCGTTTTTGTTAGAAGGGGCGTGCGACAGTTCAACCCACCTCGCAAGGTATCCGGGCTGCCTTCCTTAAACTCCCTTAGAGGGTTACAGCCCAACCGACTCAACCCATCTTCATGCCCACAAGCGGGTTGTTGGAGTCCACATCCTTCCTTGGATGAGTGAAACTCGATAATCAAGCGCATACAATGGGGACTTCCCATAGTTAAGTGTGCTCAGGCTGGAGTAGTCACAAGATGAGTGACCTCCTGGGAAGTCCCCGTGGTGTGCGCTTGACTATCAAATTTCGCTCATCCAAGGGAGGATGTGGCCTCAAACAACCCTCCTGTGGGCATGGAGATAGGTTGGATCGGCTGGGTTGCAACCCTCTAAGGGAGTTTAAGGAAGACATCCTGGATACCTTGCGAGGTGGGTTGAACCGCCGCACGCCCATTCTAACATTAATGTCTACCTTCTTGACTTCTTAAATCTAACTACTCGTCTCTTTTTCTTCATTAATGTCTTCAGCATTAGTATTCTCAACAAACCTGGTTGTCTTCCATTGAACTGAACATTTCAATGGCTAGCTCGCAACCTTTACAACAAGAAACATGATCAGCAAGAATGACATCAGGATTCAGGAGCTCCAAAGATTTGGTGGAGCTGCTCGCTTGCTACCTGTTGGTGAATCAGAATGAGAACTTGGTCGACCGAGGATGATTTGGTTGTAGTGGAAAGCGGCATGGGAACGCAGCCACCTGTGATAGGATCGAAGATGAAGAGGATGAGGATATCAGGGACGAAATCATGTTGTTGCTGATTTTATTAAAATGGCTGCCCAGCCTTTGTGATCCGAGGAAGAAGAAGATGATCAAGGTTCTAATTTTGTGCCAACTTTTAATGGGTGTGCAAGTCATTATTGGGTTGCGGATAACTTTTTTTAAATTTTTTGGGATATGATTAAGGGCCTATTCGGAAGGGCTTTTTAGCTTCTTTTTATTTTCTGGAAAACGCTACCACACTTAAGAAATCATTTGGATTGTCTACCGATGGGAAAAGCTACTGCGGAATACTCCATTTTCCTATCTTTTGGAAAAGTCACTTGTCACCTACTTTTACCTTTTCGAAAAACACTTTTTCATCATAAAAAAATTTATCTCTTAAAAAAATCTCCAACTTGATTTTTTTGTCCGACCGTGATTTTTTTCGCGGGAGTAATTTTTTTACCCGGGAATATTTTTTTTGCATGTGCGCGAATTTAACTACACACAAATTTTACGCCCTGGCGCGAATTTTTTGCCAGGGCACGAAATTTTCGCCCAGGCTGGCATTATTCGCCCGGGTGCGTTTTTTTCGCCCGAGTGCGTTTTTTCGCACGTGCATGATCTTTTTCGCCCGGGCGGGTTTTTTTTCGCCCGGGCCGATTTTTTTATTCGAGCGGGAATGTTTCGTCCGAGCGCGAATTTTTCGCCCGAATGCGAATTTTTTGCCTGAGCCCGATTTTTTCGTCCGGGCACGGGGTTTTTCATCTGAGTGCGTTTTTTTTCGCCCGAGTGCAGATTTTTCACCCGAGTGCAAGTTTTTCGCCTGTGTGCGTTTTATTCATCCGGGCCGATTTATTCTTTCGGGCGTGATTTTTTCACACCGGCGTGATTTTTTCGCCATGGCGACATTTTTTTGCCCGAGCGCAATTTTTTCTCCCGGGCGCGATTTTTGTCCAGAAGCGAATTTTTCGCTTGGGCTCGAATTTTTCGCCCAAGAGCGATATTTTTCATCGGAGTTTGTTTTTTTTGCCGGAGAGCGGTTTTTTCGCCCGGACGTAATTTTTTGCCCGAGCGCGGTTTTTTCGCCTGGGAACGAATTTTTTCCCCGGGAGCTGTTTTTTTCGCCCGGTAGCGAATTTTTCGATCGGGTGCGAATTTCGCCCGTGAGCGATATTTTTTGTCTGGGCGCGTTTTTTTCGCCAGGGCGAGATTTTGTCGCTTGAGCGGGCCCGTGACTAATCTTTTGCTCGGACGCGAATTTTTTGCCTAGGCGTGATTTATTCGTTCGTAATTTTTTTCTCCGGCCGCGTATTTTTTTGCCTGGATGCTTTTTTTTTCGCTCGAATGCAATTTTTTGCTTTCGGGCGAAAATATCAAGTCTGTGAGAAAATATCGTGTCCGCGTTAAAAATTCACGTCTGTGCAAAAAAATCACGTCCGAGCGAAATATTCGCGCCCGAGCGAGAAAATCGCGCACGAGCGAAAAATCCGCGTCCGGCTGAAAAATTGGCGCTCGGGCGAAAATATAGCGTCCGCCGGAAAAATTTACGCCCGGGCCGAAAATATCGCACTCGGGCGAAATATTCACGGTCTGGTGAAAAAACCGCGTCCTGGCGAAATAACCGCGTCCAGGGGAAAAAAAGCGCGTCCAGGCGAAAAAATCGCGTACGGACGAAAAATCTCGCCCGTTCGAAAAAACCGCGCCCGGGTGAAAAAACCGCACCCGAGCGAAAAAACTATTTTCGCTCGAAAAAAAAACGTGTCAGGGCGAATAAAATGGCGCCTTTCACCCCCAATGCATATTAATGGTCGGGTGCGCATTTTTCGTCTGGACGCACATTTTTCGTCCGCGCTCTCATTTTCCCTCCTACGCACATTTTTAATAAAAAAAGTTACCGCAACGGAGATTTGACAAACGGTTTATAAAGTGTTTCTTTTTCTGAAAAGCTCTATAAATTGAGTTTACCCAAAAAGTTCATCTTTTCTAATAGACATTTTCTAAAAGTTCTTTTTTCTACCATCCTTTTGCCACCACTCCTCCTTTCTGAAAAGATTTCCCAAACAGGCCTTAGGGCTTCGTTTGATAAGGCGTTTTCACACCCACATTTGGAGCAAACGTCGTCGCACAGTGGGAAATCAAATGATATCCGTCGGCGTTTGCTCCGTTTCCTCACGTCGGACAGCGAAAAAGTCTTGAAAAGAGCTATTTCCAACCCTGCCTCTCCCCCTCCAGTCCTAACCCCGCTTTTTCATCCGCCGCCCGCTCCCGCCCCCTCCGCCCCAAATGATGCCTAACAATGAGGTATTAAAAGCTAATATTGGGTTACTTTTAATAATTGCTTATTTTTATCATAATTTTTAAGTTTGTTAAATTACAGATTGCACCCATCTTTATCATAATTTTTAACCGGATGTTTTTTTTTGGAATTTTAAAAATAAGAGAGGTGAATCTTATAATATATATGACACCATATGGAATAAGAAGAAAAATAAGTTATTACCTGTTTGAACTTGGCGTGTGCTGATTTCTCCTCCATAGAATGAATCTCAGCCAAAGAGATCATGGCAGCAAATAAGCATTTCTTCAAAAAACACCTCCCACGATCCAGTGAAATACCCGACACCCAGTTTCTCAAAAAAAAAAAACTCATCACTTGTCAATACTTCTGCTGGCAAGCTGTCCACCACTACATAGGAGTACTCGCAAATGTCCAAATCCATACAGCATAACAAAACACAGTAGCAAATCCTAAGCTATCTCGACGCGCAAGCCAGAACAATATAACATAAACATAAACATGCAAATAAGCAAGAGGAGGTACACTTCATGAGGCTCATGCCATTTTGGCCAGCGAGCAGGCTCCAACTTGCTATCTTTGCCTTGCAACCATCACAGAAGACGTGGTATAACATGGGTCAGTCAGGACTGACCACAAAACTATGTAACACCCCTCCTCCTGACCGTCTTAGCGGACCCCAAGGACCTGCATCACCATGCAAGTTAGCACTTCATATCAGGGGCGGATCCAGAAATTTCATCAAGGGGGGGCCAGGAAAAAGTGGCGGACAGATGACCGAAAAGGCCAGTAAAACAAGGGTCGGTGGAGGGATCACGGCGGTGGTGCGGCCGGGGGAGAAAACCACGGGAAAACGGATGTGTTCACACGGTTTCCCAAATGGGCTGGGCTGGGCTTGATGGAACATGTAGCGGGCAGCTCAACAAGAAACGACAATCGTACCGTGGGCAGATGTCCTGGTGGGGCTCGGAAAAGGTCGCTCTTCCTCGTACCGAGGCGTTGGAGACGACAAATGTAGGGAACGCATTGTGACGT
This sequence comes from Platanthera zijinensis, assembly GCA_039513925.1. Taxonomy (NCBI): domain Eukaryota; kingdom Viridiplantae; phylum Streptophyta; class Magnoliopsida; order Asparagales; family Orchidaceae; genus Platanthera; species Platanthera zijinensis. Next base: position 63,041,416 of record CM077087.1, read on the forward strand.
AACATGTCTCAGGATGATAATAAAAAAACAGCAGATTAACAAAACCAAAATGAATTAAATCTTAAAACCAAGGAGGAGTGTAATTTATCTGTGTAAGACGGAGCCAGGGAGGAGTTGTAATGGGGGGAAGGTGTTGATGGAGATGGAGAGCAGTTCGGGAGGCGATGCAGTCTAGGGCACCGACGACGGAAATGGAAAAGACTAGAAATGACGAATCGAGTCGTCATCCTGTATTTCCACTGTCTGGTGCCCACTCATTGTCTTCTCATCGAGGAAGCTAGGACACGTCAAAACAATCAAACTACGACGCTTGTAGACTCGAAATGGCTTATCTTCGTCGCAGTGGAGGAAGTCGGAAAGGGAAAGGAGTTAGGGCATGCACGCGCTTTGTTTTGGAGAAAGAAAGATGAAATCGCAGGCTCTCCTTTCCATTTCCGAAATTCATACCCGGGCACATGCTAGAGTAAGTCTGTACATGGTTGGAGATGATGCAAATGTTGTTGTGTTCATCTATTGCCGTAGGGTCGTTGCACGCTTGACAAATCAAAAAGGCAGAACATGTCAAAATGACATCGACTTCGTACATGGGGGGGGGGGGGGGGGGGTGGGCAGACATCGTCCTCCGCTCGTAAAAAATAAATTTGAAGGTCTTCATCTTATAAGAGTCATTTCTCCCTCATCTGGTCACCGTTTTTTACGTGTAAGTACTCAAAATTCATTGGCTCGACGAGAACAATCCAAATCTACTAATAATTTTGAAAAATTCTTGGGGGGGCCTGGGCCCCCGTCGGCCCCCCCCCCCTTAGATCCGCCCCTGCTTCATATGCAAATGAAATAAAGCGTAAACAACATCAAAAACTAGCATATAAAGGTTTCACAATCATCAAGAATGTTTCTACATTGAGCAAGTAAATAAAATGAGGCCTATCAATGTAGCATGTATGTAAATCTGGGTTGCATCTAAGGTACCCTATGACATGCAGATTCTAACATATCATCACATCACAATAAACCACACGGTTACTCTCATTTCCCTAACGACATCCAAACCGATGTTGAGAACTCTTACCGAGACCCACCCGCACATGGATCACAACACCAATGTGCTTATCCATCAACATTGTCATTCAGTTTAACCAAGCCGGTCACAACCGATACCATGAACTCTTGCATAGACCTCACCCACACATGGATCACGACAGAATCAAACTTGTCCAAAAGCATAGAAGTTCTTGTCAGTTTCACCAAATGAGACTTGTCTTTTCAGGACACCGTTCACACGTGAATTACAATATCACGGGACTAGTCAACCGACCACAAAGACAAGTCACACCTTGACACTATATTCCATTAAGCATTCACGTACATTTTTCCGCCCTAAGCCAATATTAGTTCTTACACAAATACAACGTATTTGCCACAATCCGATTTCAAACAAAATCCCTAAAATGCATGTCAAGCAACATCACCAAATCGTACAACTGATCGTGATTTCAGCTTCACTTATAATGCCTAATCCACTAATAGAGCAGATCTCTAATGCAAATAATCTCGGGGGCGGGCTCAATCGATCTGATGGATCTTCTTGAACTAAGGTAACCTGAATACCTCTTATTTGAGAGATCCAGTGTCAATATATTGCAGAAAAGTACATTAAAATAAAATATGTCGTGCATGCATTTATCCTAAGATCAGTATTAAGAGGTTGGTACCTTATGAAATCTCTTCCTTGCCATGAAAATCATGAATAACACGGATGAAAACGTGCGCCTCCAAGTCATCTTCGCGATACCGGTCTGGGATCGTTGAACGGAGCTCTGAAGCTCCAACAATGTAGGATCTTGGTTGTAACAACTTGTCTTCGTTAAGTGGGGGTCTAGCCGGTTCAATTGAACCCTTGAAGGAGCTTAGGCCGAGTCCAAGCGAACCACAACCCAACTTCAACTGCAAAGTGATGACGAGTTAAGGTATAACGAAGTAAAATATTTAGCATACGAGCTCCGAATCAACTTTCGTTGATTGTATTGGACTTGTATAGTTGATACCAGTGCAACAGAACTCGTTTCGTCTCGATCTGGGGTCGTTTACTGAAAACGACAATTTTGAGTATTGTTGCGCGCCGCAACGACGCAGTGTTAGAATATTAAGCATAGGTGCTCTGAATCGACTTTCACCAATTGCATTGGACTCGTATAGTCGATACGAGTGCAACAAAACTTATTTTGTCTCAATCCAAGGTTGTTTAACAAAACGGCGATTTTTAGTAACGTTGCGCACTGCAACAACGTCGTGTGAGAATATTGAGCATACATGCTCCAAATCAACTTCCATTAGTTGCATTAGACTCGTGTTGCCGATACGAGTGCAACATAACTCGTTCCGTTTCGATCTGAGGTGTTTTAAAGAAAACGAATATTTTGAGCAACGTTGCACGCCACGACAATGCCAAAATAGCTTATTGAGCAAATATGCTTTGAATCGAATTCTGCCAGTTGTATTAGACTCATATAGTCAATACGTGTGTAATGTAATTCGTTTTGCTCAATTTTGACGTCGTGTGATCTGTTAAATAAAACTAAAGCACGTAAAATTGTGCGACGTCTCAAAAAGCGTGAACACGTAAATACAACTCTGGCGCCTCAACATTGACTCGACACTCGACGACCCTGATCAATGTTGACTTTAACATGCATGGGAGGGACCCACTAGGGGTTGACTTGGGTCAAACCCTCTTATAAAAGTTGATTTTAAATTTTTAGAAACCTACCACTCAAGCTCCACTTAATCCAAGTTCCCCACTCTCACCATGACTGATGGGCCTCAAACCCATGCTTCCCTCTCAATATTTCTCCATTCACTTATCCAAATCTAAACCACTCATCCCCCCATTCAAAGCAAAACCACAATCCATGTGATGAACTCTGATTGGCCAGCAAGTACACTATTACTTTATCCACAACTATTTGCCCTAGCTAAAAGTACAGGTCCTGGTAGTGATTCATAAAGTTGGTAAAGAAAGAGAAACCATTCACCAGCAGCAAGAATCCACATATAAGAAAAAGCAAAATAGACTCAAGTATCATGAGAGATTCATCTTGTGCAAATGTCTATTTCTTCATATTGATTTTAAAAGAGTTCTAAGAATCTTTCCAAGAATTCAGATTAGTTAGAAGAGTTTCTTATTCAAAATACTCGATGGGTTCTAAGAATATCCATTCTAAAAGATATTGGCGTTTGAAGGTAGTGCTTTCCACTATAGTGGAAGAGTGGAGTACAAGTTTGGGGAATCAGAGAATCACTATGAATTTTATGTATCTCTACTCTTTTTAGCAAGCTTATCAGTGCACGTGCTTTTATCTTTAGTGTTCTGTGAACTGTGTTTTTTATTTACTTTGTAATGTGAGTGAGGAAAGTTTAATTATTTTATTCATCTTTCAGACTGAAGTCACTAAATATTCTTAATCTATTCCAAACTTTCAAGATTGTACTTTGTGGTTGGGCAGACTGCAATGGTACAGTTAAGGTGGTGATTGTTGTGAAATCCCCAAGAGTGATGATATGGGTTGAGTCAGTGTAGTTAGAGTTGTGATTGTCATAGAGGTGTCAAGATCGACCATGTGTGTTGCATATCAGAAGGCCTCATGAGAAAAGTGCGGGACTTACATCGTGAACGGCGGCGAGGCAGCTGCTAGTTTGAGTTCGAGGGAGTAATGAGTCTCATTTGTGACTAAAGGATGAAAACATCTTCTCCTTTGATGCAGGAAACTCTTGACTGAGTGTCATTTGTGACTAAGGGCTAATTGAAATATGCCAATGACATCATGTGTTGATGCATGATGGGCAGCTACATGTAGTGTTAATAGAGCTTCAGAGAAATATAATATGTTCAGAAAATAAGTTGGAAGCTTGTCAATCTAACTCGGTCTTTGTTGTCATTGTCGGCATTTATGTATACATTCTTGTATGTCTTTGCTTTTGCGTTAGTTGCATGATTTGTTTTGATCAAGGGGGAAAGCCCAAATTGCAAAGTTGATGTTAGGTTTTATATTTTACTTTTATTGAGGCTCTCTGGGTTGGACTCAGATCATATCGTGATTTTTCATCAGATTAGAATTCTCCACATTAAATACTGGGTTTGCTTATTTTTGTGTGTGGATAATGTTTGAGCATTGTAGATGTTCTCTTTATTGCTCAAAGCAGGTGCGAACCTACATGATGACACACCCAGGAACGTGCCCGGGTCGAAATTTACCCGAATTCGAAGAGGTGTCACACTGCGTCTCCTTTTCGCGGCTTCGCTACAAGCGTGCCCTAATTAGCGCTCTGTATCTCCTCCTCTCTGAAGGAGAGGGTGGTACTTCATCAAACGACAACATCCCTCTTCCTGAAGGACCTGAAGCCTGATGGTTGAATGGATCTTCATCACCGGTGCGGGTCTTTGATTCCGTAGAGAAAATAGAGGTAGCCGGTTGTGGACCTTCTTCTCCATTGAGCTAGCTGCCAAGATCTACTTTCCTCTCGATTTGACTCCTAGAGAAGACATATTTGTTGGTGCAATCCTCTATTGCTCTATTCAGTTCTCTATGCAGGAGCACGTAGCAGATCGCCGGAAAATCTCATCTCCTCACCATCTTCTATTTCCCGTGCTGTTGTGAGGAGGAAGAACACCCAAATTTTAGTTGATTGTTAACAGATCTGTGTAAGGAGACAGAGGCTCTTCATGGATCCATCAACAAGATCCACTTAAATCAACTAAATTTGATCTTCATTCCCCTGAGCAGTTGATCTAATTTTCAGGTATACTATTCACGTTAATTTTATTAGGTAAGATGTGAATGATCTGTTTTTATGCAGGGAAAGTTTTGTTTTCATGGGAGATATCTTATCTTAATTCCAGAAACTTTTTTTATATTGTATTTCTAATTTCAAGGATACTTTGAGATTGTTTTTCCAATTCGTGAATGATGAAATCTGTTTATATATCCTGATTTCAAGAGTTCTATGAGATTGTTTGCTTAGGTTAGGGTTTGTCGATTTTAGGCATATGCACAAACTGAACTAAAATTAGGAGCAAAAAAATTTAATTGTCTCTACTAATTAATTTGATTTTATGATACTATTATCGATTGAAGAAGTGGCAAAGAAATAAGATAAACTGGTAGGGAAAAACAAAATCTGTAGATGAATTTGTCTGAGAAAATTTTGGTGCATATTGTCTGCAAGATTTTGTTGGCTTATTTGTTATTAATATCAATTTTTTATCAAAAATTGTAAAATTAAGCAAAACAATTCAAAATATGGAAAAAACACTTTTAGTTAGTAAATCACACAGTTTAAATGATGTTAAAGACTTGATTTAATAGGTGCCCGGATTGAGCGGAAATCCTAATTCCGCCACTGGCTCAAAGGTACTAGTTGAGGCAAGTTAAGTTCTCCACACTATGTGGCAAGAAATCTTCTCAAACATACTCCCTTCCAACTATGTTGAGAACTTAACTCTTGTGATAACCTATGTATAGTTGAATTAATTGTAAAAAAAGTTAAATATTTTATTTGATTTATTACTAAAGTTTAGGAACATATTTCAAATGAAATTGTTGCGGGCCGCTCGAGACTCTCGGTATATCGGTCTTGTGGGAGATCGCTCGAGCCTCCGGTAGACCAGGCAAAATTGAACTGCCTTAGTCATGGAGCGGTCGAGCGCGCAGACAGTCAAAGTAAAAAAAAAGTTGGGAAGAGAATTTATTTAACGTGCAAAACCAGTCAACTTGGTGAAAAACCACGTGGTCAGATCTGTGCCGGCCAAACCTCCACTACTTACTGGTTGTTGTACATGACTTTCATGAATAACTCGAGGGCGATAGGTCTCCCCTCGTTACAATTGTTGAGAGAGAGTGGAGGGAGAGCTCAGAGGATGACAGACCACCACTCGAGGAGCTTAGTGTTTCTTTGTGAGTTGTGGGTAGCGATGCATTGGTCATGCTTTGGGGTCCTTTGTTGATGCTCAGAAGTGGGGACGACTTGCTACGCTCATCCTGTTGACTGAGGCTTGCCTCATGTCGCACTTGGATGAGCCTTAAATGGCTAACTTGTTGTCGTCGTCGAGCTTATTACTGAGTCGAGGGCTGCAAGTGGGCGATCTTTGGCGGGCTCTGAAGTTGCTCCTGTATACTGCTGGCGGTGCGGGGCACACAAACTTTGGGCACTCTGGCGGTCTTGGTCTGCTGACGCTGAGGAGAATTGGTGGTCCCAACGGAGCGTGCAAAGACGCGTTTGGAACGGTCTAGATGTCAGAGCGTGCGCTTGGAAGGTCTTGACGGCGGAGCACGCAGAGGTGCGCATGGACAGTCTTGACGGCGGGGCGCGTGGAGGCGAGCTTGGAAGATCTTGACGGCGGGGCGCGTGGAGACGCGCTTTGACGGTCTTGACGGCAGGACGCACAGAGGCGCGCTTGGACGGTCTTGATGATGGGGCCCACAGAGGCGTGCTTGGATGGTCTTGATGGCGGGATGTGCGGAGGCGCGCTTTGACAGTCATGACGGCGGGGCGCGCGGAGGCGCACTTGGATAGTCTTAACGACGGGGCGCGTAGAGGCGCACTTGGACAGTCTTGACGGTGGGACGTGCAGAGGCGCGCTTGGACAGTCTTGACGGCGAAGCGTGAGAGGCGCGCTTGGACTGTCTTGATGGCGGAGCGTGTAGAGGCATGCTTGGGCGGTCTTGACGACAAAGAGTGCAGAGGCATGCTTGGAAGGTCTTGACGACGGAGCGTGCGAAGGAGCACTTGGACAGTCTTGATGACAAAGCGCGTGGAGGGGGACGTGCGTTTAACACCCCTATCCATCACATAGTATATAACAGTAGGTCCGGCCGGGGCCCGACGCCATATACTACGGACAGACCGGTTGGTTATGCGTTGAAACCATTCAACCAATTGCACGTCCTACACAACACCTAGCGGAAGCATTAAAATTAAGTTGCAAGAGGAAAGAACCCAGCCAAAAGCATGAATGTCCACTACAATAACACCCGCAGGAATGTTTCAATACACAGAAATAGAAATGGCCTTAAGTCCTTACACAGTTTGCTTGACATAAAAGTGTTTTCATACTTCGGCTCGCAGGCCGGCCACACATGATTACAATGAAACACTCAAAATTAGGCCTTCGAGGGCCGGCTCAGCAACTTGGGCTTTAGCCCGCTATTTCCTGCTCGGCTCCGCAGCACCTGCAAGCAACAATCCACCGCCCGGTGGCAAACAAAAGCAACGGTCAGTTATGCTGACCAAATTATAACGACCCTGCCCCCAGAATTGAAGCGGCGATGCTCTTTCCTTGCACTTTATTAGTATAAGAAACAGTTAATAGCGTAATCACACTACATCACAGGCGTAGGCTCGCACGGCCACACGCCCCATGCACTCAGGGCACATACTCGGTGAATCCAGTCAAATCCGTGGCTTCACCACCACCCCTTGGATGGAAAAACTCGTGAGCAATCTAGTCTTTCCGGTACATGCCTAAGACTCACACAACCATGCCAATGGCCAGTCTCTTTTTTAGATGTCTGTCACCAAACCGCATAGCCCCGGGTCTGCGTCCACTTGCCCGTTGCTCACACCGCATAGTCACATTAAGACGTACGCGCGGGCCAAGCTTCTCCCGGATCCCAAAATTCGATCACACAAGCACATAACCCAGTTATGTTCAAGTTGGCTCCCCGGCCACCATGTTGGCAAAACCCGCTTTTGCCCAATTTTCCGAGTGCACCTTGGAGTTAGTCTCCAAGGCTCTCTGTTGCAATCTACCACGTAGAAAACCCGAAAAACGCCCAAACACCCGGAGTCTTCCCCGTTTCATATGCAATGCAACATCACCGATCCAGCTCTACTTGTCCGGATAGGCTTCACACACAATGCCTATGCCCGTTTTCGCATACGGACTCTATACAAGGGGGACTTCACATATCTACCCCAAGGAACGCTCCAACTCTTCGCTCACTCGCGAGAGCGGGCTTCCTATGCAAAGGAAAAGAGGGCTTCACATGCCCTAGGATGAGAAATCGTTACCCTTGCGTTCTTCCGCGGCGCCATGAAAATCTACGCGGATGAAAAGTACCGCAATCTCCTTGCCTCCGCGAATCCAAAGACGGCTCGCGATTTGGAGCTCCGAAGCTCCGCCGGTGACCGGATCTAGCTTCTCCTTCTTCCTCCAAGCTCTCTCCTCTCTCTAACTTTAGAAAGAGAGTCAACCAAGGGAAGTGAGGGACTCTAAACCCTATTCCCGGACTTTAGCCCCTCAGGACCAATCCCAGCCATCGGATCCCAAGAAAAGAAAACGGACGGCCACGATTAGGCCTAAAATTACAAAATCTGGGCCGAACACGGGTTGCAACACGGCCGTGTGCATGGCCGTGTCACCCATTAGCCGTCTCGACTGACTCGATAACCAGCACACGGCCTTAGACACGGCCTCCGACACGCCCGTGTCGCATGCGACACGGCCGTGTCGTGACCCGTGTCACGTCCCATGTGCAACGACCACCAATCTTAACCCGAGAAGGACACAACCTGTGACACGGCACCAGACACGCCCGTGTCGCATGTGACACGCCCGTGTCTTTGCCCGTGTCATGGCCCGTGTGCACCAAACTCGATGAGTGACTGACACGCCCTGGGACACGCCCGTGTCCTAGGCCGTGTTCAGCTTCTCGACGATCGCCGATCGCCAAAACGTTGACCACATGACCCGTGGCCGAACATGCCTGTGTCACTCCCGTGACATGCCCGTGTCACGCCTGTGACACCTGCTCCAAAATTCAGACTGGGCTTAAAACGTCACCCGTCCCTCTTTTGAGTTTCGGGGTGTTACAACTCTCTCCCCCTTAAAAGAATTTCGCCCACAAAATTTACTAAAGGAAAACAACAGGAATTGAAGGCTTTTAACGGTACCTGAGCGGAATAACTCCGGGTACTCCTCCAGCATAGTTTGCTCCCGTTCCCAAGAGAGCTCCTCCCGACCGCAATTATCCCACCGGACCTTAACCATCCAGATCTCCTTGTTACGGAGCCTCTTGACCTCAGAGTCTTCGATACGAACGGGCTTGACCCTAGTCGTCAACCCTTCGTCCACCGGTACTTGATCAACTGCGATCACCTGCGAAGGCTCTTGCACCGCCTTCCGCAATACAGAGATGTGAAATACATCGTGTAGCCCACTTAACTCCTCCGATAGCCTCAAACGGTATGACGCTTCGCCGACTCGCTCCAGAACCTCAAAAGGTCCAAGGTATCTTGGGCTCAGCTTCTTCAAGCGTCTCACTCGCGAAACCCCCTTGAACGGCTTCACTTTCAAGTATACCCAATCACCTACCGCGAACTCCACGTTCCGGTGCTTGGCATTGTAATACTTCGCCCGCCTGTCCTGAGCGATCAATAAGCGCTCCTGAATGATCCACACCAACGAGGTAGCACTCTCCACCTCATACTTCTTGTACAACCTTGACTCACCCGTTTCTAACCAAGACAATGGCGTGCGACATTTTCTACCATATAGGGCCTCAAAGGGCGCCATTTGGATTTTCGCCTGGTAGCTATTGTTGTACGCGAACTCCACCAAATACAGGTGGTCCTCCCAATGCTTCCCGAAGTCTAGAACACACATGCGGAGCATATCCTCCATCGTTCTATTGACCCTCTCGGTCTGCCCATCCATCTGCGGATGGAAGGCTGTGCTGAACATCAACTTTGTCCCCAGCATCTGTTGCACCAACCTCCAATCATTGGACGTGAAACGCCCATCGCGATCACTCACAATGCTGCGAGGCACACCATGCAGTCTAACTATATTGTCCACATATAGCTTCGCCAACTTCTCCACCGAGTCATCCTTCCTATGCGGAATGAAATGCGACACCTGAGTTAGCCGATCTACGATCACCCAGATGGCGTCGTTCCCCTTCTGCGACCTTAGTAACCCATGCACAAAGTCCATAGATATGTCGTCGAACTTCCACTCCGGTATAGGAAAGGACTTCAGAAATCCTCCCGGCTTTTGGCACTCCGCCTTCACCAAGGCGCACGTTTGGCACTTAGCCACAAACAACGCTACGTCTTTCTTAAGCCCCGGCCACCAAAACAGTTTCTTGAGGTCGCGGTACATCTTTGTGCTCCCTGGGTGGATCGAGTACTTGGTATGATGAGCCTCGTACATCAACTCCGCCCGTAGGTTACTCCCGCTTGGGACGCACAACCGATGATCCTTCCTTAACAACCCATCTTCCACTGAAAATTGGGAATTTGACCCATCCAACGCTGCCTCCATAAGCTCCTTCATGGAGTCATCTAACTCCAATGCCTGCCGAACCCGGTCAGCTAGGTAATACTGGACCTCTGTCCAGTTCAACATTACTTTGGCGCTCGTCTGCTTGTAAACGCAACAGATCTCAAGCTCCTCCAACTCCAGTATCAGCCGCTCATCATGCACCGACAACCAGTTGGCTTGGGCGGGAGCCCTGCGACTCAACGCATCAGCCACCGCATTGCCCTTCCCGGGTACATAATGAATCTTGAAGGTGTAGTCCCCCAGGAACTCCATCCACCTCCTCTGCCTCATGTTAAGATCCTTCTGATCCAACAGGTACTTCAGGCTCTTGTGATCGGTGTAAATATCGACCCTTATGCCGTATAGGTAGTGCCTCCACAGCTTAAGTGCAAATATCACGGCCGCCAACTCCAAGTGGTGGACCGGATAGTTCCTTTCATGCACTTTTAGCTGACGCGATCCATAAGCTATCACGCTCCCATGCTGCAACAGCACACAGCCCAAACCACTACCCGAGGCGTCACTATACACCTCGAAGCCCTCGGTCCCACTCGGCGAACTAAGCATTGGCGCCGTGGTCAACCATCTCTTCAGCTCCTCAAAAGCTTGCACGCACTCCTGCGTCCACAAAAATCTCTAATCTTTCCTTGTCAACTTCGTGAGAGGTAGCGCTATCCGCGAGAAGTTCTCTACGAAGCGCCTGTAATATCTGGCAAGCCCGAGAAAACTACGGACTTCCGCGACAGAAGACAACGCAGGCCACTCCCGTATCGCAACGATCTTCGCCGGATCAACAACTATACCTTCCCCACTAACAATGTGACCAAGGAACTCTACTGAGGGTAGCCAGAACTCGCACTTGGAGAATTTCGCATACAACTCATTCCTCCTCAAAGTCTCCAACACCAGATGCAAGTGCTTGAAGTGATCTTCTTCGCACTGCGAGTACACCAATATATCGTCAATAAATACGATCACAAAGCGGTCCAGAAAATCTCGGAATGTCCTGTTCATCAAGTCCATAAATACTGAAGGCGCATTCGTCCGTTCAAACGGCATGACCGTGAACTCGAAATGTCCATACCTTGTGCTGAACGCCGTCTTCGGGATATCACACTCCCTGATCCTCAACTGATAGTACCCCGACTTCAAGTCCAACTTAGAATATACCGACGATCTGACAAACTAATCGAACAGATCATCAATCCTCGGGATCGGGTACTTATTCTTTTCCGTCAGATTGTTCAACTCTCTGTAGTCGATACACAGCCGCATACTCCCGTACTTCTTCTTAGCGAAGAGGACTGGTGCTCTCCAAGGCAATGAGCTTGGACGCACATAACCTTGCTCCATCAGCTCCTCTAGCTGAACTTTCAACTCTGCCATATCCTTAGGCACCAACCTATACGGAGCACGTGACACGGGTTTGGCACCCGGCACGAGCTCGATGGTGAAATCAATCTCTCGCTGCGGTGGGGCCCCGGGAAGATTATCCGGAAACACATCGGGGTATTCACAAACCACGGGGATGCTATCCAACGTGGACTTTGGCTCCACAGCCCCCACTATTGCGAAGAATAGCTCTGCACCAGCACGAACTGCCTTTACCACCTGAAGAGCAGACATCAGCGTCTTGCTCGACCCCTAGAGTCCCTCGAATGTTATCCCCCGCCCAACACCCAGCTTTACCTCCTTCCGGTCGCAATCAATCCAAGCCTTCTGCTCCGAAAGCAATCCATCCCAAAGATAACGTCGAACTCTACTAGTGGCAGCAATGACGCTAGCAAGTCGAACTCTTGGCTCCCTATATGAACCCTCACAGCGCACACTCTGTCCGCACGCATCGAGCACCCATTCGGTAACAACACATCCAACTTGTTGTTCGCCATCGAAGAAGGGACTCCGATACGCAATATAAAATTTTCGGACAAGAAGGAGTGTGATGCTCCCATATCGAACAGTGCCCGTGTCGGGCTATTGCTAATCAAAACAAAGCCTACGCAAACAATATTAGGCTAACAAGCAATAGACAACAGTATATAAAGTTAACTTGCTGTAAATTAACTCGTACCTGTCACCACGTCAGCTTGTTTAATGGCCTCCTGCTGGCCCAAGTTATACACTCTAGGTTGAGTCGGAGCATAATGGGACGCGGTTGACTCCACCTCCTTGCCCTTCTCTTCGTAAGTAGCTCCTTATTTTCTCTCGGACTTTGGGCGTCCGCTCCAGCAATCGCGGGCAAAGTGCCCCGTCTTTCCACACGTGAAACAAGCGCCCGGGGTTCGGTTTGTAGTTGCCCCCGAGGCACCTGCAGAAGAAGCTGGACCTGACGTCCTAGCCTTCTTGTTCCATCTTCGAAAGCCAGACTTTGAAGTCGGCACTTTAAACTCCGGTTTCTTCCCACCGGATTCCTTCTTAGCTTGTACATTTCTCATGTCCTTCTCCAAGGACTGGGCCGAGTTGACCAGGGTCATGAAACCCTGCGCCATGGGCCTCGACAGTAGCAATCTCAGCTCATCTCTTAACCCTTCAAAGAAGCGGTTAGTCTTTCGCTCCTCATCGGCAAAGGTAGCGCTAGCATATCTCCCCAATCGAGTAAACTCGTGGAGGTACTCGTCCACAGTGCTATCTCCTTGCACCAACTTTTGGAACTCGTTCTCTGGTGCGATTCTCTGCGCTGAGGGGAGGTATCGAGCCATGAACAGTCTCGAAAATTCCTCCATAGATACTTCAGCCAATGGCCTTCCCCTCAACTGGTGTAGCTCTAGACCTTCCCACCATAACCTTGCGTCCCCATCCAATAGGAACATCGCTATTGTGGTCTTCTGTCACTCTTCCGTTTCAGTTGCTATCATCACCCTATTGACTCTTGAGAGCCAATCTTCAGCCTGGGTCGGGGTTCCCATTCTCGAGAACACCGGTGGGTGGAATCCCATCACATGCTTAAGCTATCTCTCAGTTGCTCTCCGAGGCAACTCTGGCTCCACCGCCACCTGCTCAACCCTTCTAGGCTCCGCCGCTTGGAGCGGCACTTGCTCCTCTGCAGGAATAGACTGCTGCACCTATCTTGCAGGTTGCGCATTAATCATCGCCATGACAGCTTCTGCCACCAACCTAATGGTCTCGGCAGACGGAGGTGTTGCAGGAACTTCACTTGGCGCACTGCTTGCCTCAGAACCTGGCCGTTCTGACGGCCCAGCACCACTTCTGGTCACCTATTATCGTGCAAAACACCGATAAGCGACCAAATACTATTACAAACAGTAATTATAGGAACACGCAGGTTCTTCAAACATGTGTATTTTCATTCCTAAGTGGACATTCATGAATTCTTTTCATGTTATAACGATGACGCACACACATGTGCTCACCACCCCTTAAAGTGAATTCGACCACGAATTCATTTAAGTTTGACCGAAACCGGTAGTCTGATACCAATTTGTAATACCCCTATCCGTCACATAGTATATAACAGTAGGTCTGGCCGGGGCCCGACGCCATATACTACGGACAGACCGGTTGGTTACGCGTTGAAACCATTCAACCAATTGCACGTCCTACACAACACCTAGAGGAAGCATTAAAATTAAGTTGCAAGAGGAAAGAACCCAGCCAAAATCATGAATGTCCACTACAATAACACCTGCAGGAATGTTTCAATACACAGAAATAGAAATAGCCTTAAGGCCTTACACAGTTTTCTTGACATAAAAGTGTTTTCATACTTCGACTCGCAGGCCGGCCATACATGATTACAATGAAACACTCAAAATTAGGCCTTCGAGGGCCGGCTCAACAACTTGGGCTTTAGCCCGCTATTTCCCGCTCGGCTCCGCAGCACCTGCAAGCAACAATCCACTGCCCGGTGGCAAACAAAAGCAACGGTCAGCTATGCTGACCCAATTATAACGACCCCGCCGCCAGAATTGAGGCGGCGATGCTCTTTCCCTGCACTTTATTAGTATAAGCAACAGTTAATAGTGTAATCACACTACATCACAGGCGTAGGCTCGCACGGCCACACGCCCCGTGCACTCAGGGCACATACTCGGTGAATCCAGTCAAATCCGTGGCTTCACCACCACCCCTTGGATGGCAAAACTCGTGAGCAATCTAGTCTTTCCGGTCCATGCTTAAGACTCGCACAACCATGCCAATGGCCAGTCTCTTTTTCAGATGTCTGTCACCAAACCGCATAGCCTCGGGTCCGCGTCAACTTGCCCGTTGCTCACACCGCATAGTCACATTAAGATGTACGCGCGGGCCAAGCTTCTCCCGGATCCAAAAATTCGATCACACAAGCACATAACCCAGTTATGTTCATGTTGGCTCCCCGACCACCATGTTGGCAAAACCCTCTTTTGCCCAATTTTCCGGGTGCACCTTGGAGTTAGTCTCTAAGGCTCCCTGTTGCAATCTACCACGTATAAAACCCGAAAAACGCCCAAACACCCGGAGTCTTCCCCGGTTTATATGCAATGCAAAATCACCGATCCGGCTCTACTTGTCCGGATAGGCTTCACACACAATGCATATGCTCGTTTTCGCATACGGACTCTATACAAGGGGGACTTCACATATCTACCCCAAGGAACGCTCTAACTCTTCGCTCACTCGCGAGAGCGGGCTTCCTATGCAAAGGAAAAGAGGGCTTCACATGCCCTAGGATGAGAAATCGTTACCCTTGCGTTCTTCCGCGGCGCCACGAAAATCTATGTGAATGAAAAGCACCGCAATCTCCTTGCCTCAGCGAATCCGAAGACGGCTCGCGATTTGGAGCTCCGAAGCTCCGCCGGTGACCGGATCTAGCTTCTCCTTCTTCCTCCAAGCTCTCTCCTCTCTCTAACTTTAGAAAGAGAGTCAACCAAGGGAAGTGAGGGATTCTAAACCCTATTCTCGGACTTAAGCCCCTCAGGACCAATCCCAGCCATCGGATCCCAAGACAAGAAAACAGACGGCCACGATTAGGCCTAAAATTACAAAATCTGGGCCGAACACGGGTTATAACACGGCCGTGTGCATGGCCGTGTCACCCATTCGCCGTCTCGACCGACTCGATAACCAGTACACGGCCTTAGACATGGCCTCCGACACGGTCATGTCGCATGCGACACGGCCGTGTCGCGACCCGTGTCACGCCCCATGTGCAACGACCACCAATCTTAACCCGAGAAGGACAAGACCTGTGACACGACACCAGACACGCCCGTGTCGCATGTGATACGCCCGTGTCTGTGCCCGTGTCATGGCCTGTGTACACCAAACTCGACGAGTGACTGACACGCCCTGGGACACGCCCGTGTCCCAGGCCGTGTTCAGCTTCTCGACGATCGCCGATCGCCAAAACGTCGACCACATGACCCGTGGCCAAACATGCCTGTGTCACGCCCGTGACATGCCCGTGTCACACCCGTGACACGCCCGTATCACGCCCGTGACACCTGCTCCAAAATTCAGACTGGGCTTAAAACGTCACCCGTCCCTCTTTTGAGTTTCGGGGTGTTACAGTGCGTACAAAGGGCCGAGCACACAAGTGGACGTAGAGAGAGAAAAAGATTAAGAGAGAGAAAATCAGTAGGAGGATTTTTCGAGGGGAGAAGAGAGTCTAAATGAGAGGGAGTAAAGATCTATGTATAGATTTTAGGAGGGGCGATTGGTAATTTTCCTCAATAACCACCGGCCGGACCAATAGAATTGTCTGAAATTAGGCACACAGATCACCATATTTAAGAAATGACAAGACCGCCCCCGGGCGGTTATGGATTCATTGGAAAAGCAATCGCTTCTCCCGCGATGGGAGGAGCAGCCAGAGAGATGAGCCCTCATGCGGTAAGGGAGGCAAGATGGGAGTCAGAAATTGCTGCCCGTCCTAAAGGCAGCAAAGCCGCCCCCAAACTGGGTGGTGCTTGGGTGGCAAAGATTGTCACCCATACAGGGTAGCAACAAGCAACAAGATGGGCAACAAAAATTGTCGCACGTCCTTGTTGGGAGAGAATCGACCCCCAAAGGGGGTGACGCCTGGACTGGTGGCCGAAATTGCCGCCCCTCCAGGGTGGCAAAATAATCTGGATGGGTGGCAAAATTGCCATCCGTCTTGGTTGTGAGATAAACCACCCCCAAAGGGGGCGGTGCCTGGAAGGGCGGTGAAAATTGCCGCTCATTTTGGCAAGGAAAGAAAACAACCCCCAAAAGCGGCGGCGCCTAAACGGGTGGCTGAAATTGTCGCCCGTCTAGAGCAGCAAAAAGGGTAGGACGGTCCTGGTTGAGAGGAGAGCCTCCCCTGATGGGGAAGGCAGGAAGATGGGAGGCCGCCCGACTTCGGGAAGGCGGAGAAGGACGTGCGATGGTATAACACCCCTATCCGTCACATAACATATAGCAGTAGGTCCGGTCGGGGCCCGACTATATATACCACAGACAGACCGGTGGGTTACTAAAAGAAACCATCCAACCAATAATACACGTCCTACACAGAGCACAATCTAGTGGAAACATTTTAAATGTTGCAAAGAAAAGAACCCAAGACAACAACATGAATGTCCACGAACAAGCCAAAATAGGAATGAACGTACAAAATACACAAAGTACTTAGCATTATGGCCTTACAAGAGTTTACTTAATTAAACAGCGTCTTCCAAACATCGGCACACAGGCCGATCACACATGAATAAAACAAGTAAACATTTGCATGGCCCTCGAGGGCCTGCTCAGAAACCAGGGCTTCAACCCGCTATTTGCCACTAGGCTCCGCAACACCTGCAAGCAACAATCCACCGTAGCAGTTGCAAACAAAAGCAACGGTCAGCTAAAGCTGACCAAATTATAACAACGCCACCCCTTTCTTGGGGTGGCGGTGCTCCTTCCTTGCAATGCATTAGTATAACCAAACACGATAGCGAAAGTACAATTTAAGCACACTTCACCACAGGCGCAGGCACACACGGCCAAATACCCCGTACTCTCAGGGCACTTACACGGTGAACTCGGTCCACCACCGCCCCTAGGATGGCAAACTCGTGAGCTAAAAGATTTTTTCAGCCGCAGCCTAAGACCCTCCCTTCATGCCATCGATAGGCCTCTTAAACCGAACAACATAGAGCGGGTACGGTTCCACTCAACCCGTTGCTCACATCGCCATAAAATTTCAAGTCATCGACACGAGTTAAGTTTCCCCGAAGCCCAAATATCAATCAAACAAAAGTACATAACCCGGTTATGTACAAGGATGGCACCCAAGCCACCAAAGATGGCAGAATCACGCTTCTGCCTAGTTTTTCGGGTGCACCTTGGAGTTAGTCCCCAAGGCTCCCTACTGCAATATACTGTGCAGAAAACTCAAAAATAACCATCGGCACGGAGTCTTCTCCGGCTATTCAATCATAATGAAACATCACCGATCCAGACCAACTTGTCCGGGTAGGCTTCACACACCAGGCCTATGTCCGTACTTCTATTCCAGACTCTACATGCAAAACAATGAGGACTATTCATGTCTACCCGAAGGAATACCTCGCACTCACCGCTCACTCGCGGAAGAGGGTTTCCTATGCAAAAAGGAAGAAGAATTCACATGTCCAAGAAGAGAATCGTTAACCACTGGTTCTCTTCGGCGCCATGAAGATCTAGTCGGATGGAAAGCACCACTACGGCCTCGCCTTCGCAGATCTAGACTCGGAACGAGAATCGGGGCTCTGAAGCTTCTCTGGCGGCCGGATCTCTCCTTCACTTTCTTCCTTGCTCTCCCCTCTCTCTAAAGATTTAGAAAGAGAATGATCCAAATGGAATGAGGGTTTGAAACCCTATTCCCGTCCTTAACTCAGCAAGGGTCGCTCGGGACCATTAGATCCCACTTGAAAGAAACGAACGACCACGATTCGCCCTAAAAATAATATTTCTAGCCCGAACACGGCTTGAGACACGCCCGTGTCCAAGGTCGTGTTCCACATTCGCCGTAAACCAGAGATTACAAAATAGGACACGACCTGTGACACGGCTTGGGACACGCCCGTGTCAGCCATGGACACGCCCGTTTCATGGGCCGTGTGCCTCAATCGACGTTGAAACCATCGCGTCCCGAACAGGACATGGGCTTAGATATATCCGTGTCAATCAGCACACACCCGTGTTGCACGGCGTGTCCTTGAATCGATACAGGGCCAAAACCTCCCGAAGAGGACACAGAGATGTGACACGCCCGTGTCACGGGCCCTGTGCCAGACACGCCATGGGACACTCCCGTGTCCCAGGTCGTGTAACTCTCTCGACACAGCCCGGCTAACAGCCCGAGCAGAACACAACCCTGGACACGCCCACATCTCAGGCCGTGTTCTCGAACCCCAAGGATCGTCGACTGCATTTCGTCGACCACGCGGAAAATTGTCCAACCCGAGCACGACACGACCCTGGACACGCCTGTGTCCTATGCCGTGTGAGCCTTACCAAGCCCCAAACTTGGATTCAAACGCTGCTCGTTCCTCTTTTGAGTTTCAGGGCATTACAATTCTCCCCCTCTTAAAAGAATTTCGTCCCGAAATTACAAAAAGGAAAAGAAAGCGCTCAAACTTAAACGGTACCTTAGAAGAAGAGCTCGGGGTACTCTTCGAGCATGGTCTGCTCTCGCTCCCACGAAAGCTCCTCACGACCGCAGTTTTCCCATCGGACTTTGACCATCCTGATGTCTTTGTTACGTAGTCGCTTGACTTCCGAGTCCTCAATGCGAACAGGCTTGAACTTCATTATCAACCCATTTTCAATCGGTACTTGATCGACCGCGATCACTTGTGAAGGCTCTTGCACCGCCTTCTGCAACACCGATATGTGGAATACGTCATGTAGACCACTCAGTTCCACTGATAGCTTCAGTCGATAAGCTGCTTCACCAATTTGCTCCAGGATCTCAAATGGTCCAAGGTACCTCGGGCTTAGCTTCTTCAAGCATCGTACCCGTGAGACACCCTTGAACGGCTTAATCTTCAAATATACTCAATCGCCAACAATGAACTCTATGTTCATATGTTTGGCATTATAGTATTTAGCTTGCCTATCCTGAGCGATCAACAGTCGTTCTTGAATAGATCGTACCAACGAAGTGTCGTCTTCCACCTCTTGTCGCTTGTACAGCTTCGACTCACCCATTTCTAACCACGACAACAGTGTGCGACATTTTCTACCATATAGGGCCTCGAATGGCGCCATTTGAATGCTCGCTTGGTATGTATTGTTGTAAGCAAACTCCACCAAATAAAGGTGATATTCCCACTGCTTCTCGAAATTCAGGATGCACATGAGAAGCTTGTCCTCCATCGTCCTGTTAACTGTCTCGGTCTGACCATCCGTATGTGGATGAAAGGTCGTGCTGAAACTCACCCCAACATTTGTTGCACCAACCTCCAGTCATTATACGTGAACCGCCCATCGTAGTCACTCACGATGCTGTGGGGCACACCGTGCAATGGAACAATGTTATCCACATAGAGTTTTGCCAGTTTATCCACTGAATCATCCTTCCTATGGGGAATGAAGTGTGACACTTTCGTCAATCGATCTACGATCACCCAGATGGCGTTGTTTCCCTTTTGCGACCTTAGCAAACCATGCACAAAATCCATAGAAATATCGTCGAACTTCCACTCCGGGATAGGCAAGGACTTCAAGAAACCTCTGGGCTTCTGGCACTCCGCCTTCACCAAGGCACATGTCTGACACTTCGCCACATAAAGTGCCACATCCTTCTTAAGTCCTGGCCACCAGAACAACTTCTTCATATAACGATACATCTTCGTGCTCCTTGGATGAATCGAGTACTTGGTATGATGAGCCTCGTACATCAATTCCTCTCGCAGTTTACCAACATTTGGGATGCACAGACGACTGTCCTTCCATAACAATCCATCAACAACATCAAATTGGGAATTTGACCCATCCAAAGCTTTATCCATGATTTGCTTCATGTTGCTATCAAAATCTAGAGCCTGTCGAATCTGATCAGCCAGGTCATACTGAACTTCTGTCCAGTTTAATTGTGTTTCGGCACTAGTCTGCTTGTCAAAACAAGAGATCTCTAATGCCTCCAATTCCCGAATCAAACGCTCGTCATGAACCAACAACCAGTTGGCCCGCGCAGGGGCCCTACGACTCAACGCATCCGCAACTGCATTGCCTTTCTCAGGCACATAATGAATCTTGAATGTGTAGTCCCCCGGGAATTCCATCCATCTCCGCTGCCACATGTTTAGATCCTTTTGATCCAACAAGTACTTCAGGCTCTTGTGTTCGGTATAGATATCGACCTTTACACCGTACAGGTAATGCCTCCACGGGTTCAGAGCAAATATCACGGCCGCTAACTCCAAGTCATGGACCGGATAATTCCTCTCATTCAACTTTAGCTGGCGCGAGCCATAAGCTATCACTCTCCCATGCTGTAGTAGGGCACAACCCAAACCAATGCCTGAAGCATCACTGTAGATCTCAAAACCTTCGATACCAACCAGAGAACATATAATAGGCATCGTGGTTAACTGACTCTTCAGTTCTTCGAAAGCTTTCGCGTACTCCGGCGACCAAACAAATTTTTTATCTTTCCTCATCAAACTTGTGATGGGTAACGCTATCCGCGAGAAGTTCTCTACGAAGCGCCTGTAGTAGCCGGCAAGTCCCTGAAAACTCCGGACTTCCGCTACTGAACACAACACAGGCCACTTCTGTATCGCAACTATCTTCACCAGATCCACTGCAATCCCTTCTCCACTGACAATATGACCAAGGAACGCTATCGAGGATAACCAAAACTCGCATTTGGAGAACTTGGCATATAGTTTTTTCCTCCTCAGCGTTTCCATCACTAAATGCAGATGCTTGAAGTGATCCTCTCCGCACTGCGAGTACACCAATATATCATCGATAAAGACTATCACGAAGTTGTCCAGGCACTCCTGAATGTCTTGTTCATCATATCCATGAACACGGATGGCGCATTAGTCAGCCCAAACGGCATGACAGTAAACTCATAATGCCCATATTTCGTGCTGAAGGCTGTCTTGGGGATATCACTTTCTCTTATCCTCAACTGATAATACCCGGACTTAAGATCCAATTTCGAGTACACCGATGACCCGACTATCTAATCGAACAGATCATCAATCCTTGGGATCGGGTTCTTTTTCCTCTTTGTTCAGCTCTCGATAATCAATACAGAGTCGCAAGCTTTCATCCTTATTCTTAACAAAAAGAACCGGTGCGCTCCAAGGCGACAAACTTGGACTGATGCAGTATATGTCACCGCGAAAAGTTAAACGGGAAAACTCTAGTTCGCCCACAACGCACTCTTGATCGTTCGCACCTACTCAAGCATCTATCGCCCATAACACGTTTCCTTTCCGTATACAAACCAAAATAAATCGGAGGAGTGCCAACTCTAAAACAACGATCAAAATAAGAGTCGACTTGTTCCCCAAGAAAATGCAAAGGTTGCCAATCCTTTTCAAGAACAAGACCAAGGTGACAAGCCAAGATCTGCTCAAGCAAAATGGATCTACCCGATCCGAAAAAGAAACACGATCAATAACAATTTAATAAGAGATTTGAAAGCGTTTGAGATTTTAAAATCGCGGAGAACACGATGGTTCTTCCTCCATAAACCTTACAAGAAGAAAACACAAGAGAAAGTGAAGAGTTTACCCAACCAAGAAGATCAAGCACTCAAGATAAGTTGGATAATCACTCTCTCCACGGAACCACCGGCTTCACACTGAATGGGGCTGCTAACTTCTTCCACAGAGTCGCACCGATAGAAGCCACACCGGAGTCGCACCGAATGGGGATGGAGGAGGCAAAGGATGGCTTCACACCAAGAAGGGGGGGGGGGGCAGCGGCTAGGGATTCTCTTTGGCCGAAATTCTCAATATGAGATTGTTGGGTATTGTATCCACAATGTACCTGATTTGAAGAAGCCCCTTAACAAGCTAAGTTAAATTGACAAGTTGTATTTGACGATCTTCTATCAAGTTGTGCTTGCAGCTATTCTATGCTAAGTACACACCAATGTCAGGGTGCAGTGGGTCAATATACACGGGTCTGCGTAACGTATTCCCTCGTTGAGCAGATCAGTGTGTTGACTCACTTGTGCTCTCTCTATTGGAGTGTACTTATTTTCAAGCATAGGGTCGAGATAGAGCAAGAGCAGAAGAGGAGCAAAGATAGGTCAAAGACCAAGTTCATAGGAAGGAAGAAGAAATCTTCTAAGTCAAAATCGACGGGAATCACTAAGTGATTCTCGCCGATTCGACGGGAATCACTAGTGATTCTTGCCAAATCGTCGAGAATCACTCGCCAATTCCCGCTGACTTCATCTGGCTGACTGTCCTCCTTCAAGAATTCTGCTAAGGCAGAATCGACGGGAATCACTAACTGATTCTCGCCGATTCATCGAGAATGACGTTGCATTCCCGCCGATTCGTCGAGAATGACTTTGCATTCCCGCCGATTCCCCTCCGGATGACTAGAGTTTCAACTAGAATCCTGCCAAGGGAAATTCGAAGGGAATCACAAGAAATTCCCGCCGACTTCGATGGGAATCACCAATGATTCTCGCCGAATTTGCCTTAGGCAAATTTGCTCTATTCGCTGGACCAAACCAATATGTTGTGCGCTGTTTTGACCGGAACTAGGGCTTCTTCTTGTGGGCCCCACAACGGTCATTTAGGGTTGTTCTACAATATATATACTCGCTTATTTCGAACATCAACAGTAGTGATTCACGGAAAATAAAAAGCAGCTGTGCTTGACCTAGCCGATCGCGGAACTCCACCACACGTCGTCGCCGCTCGCAAGTTGTCGTTGCCGCAGATCTTAGATCCTCTTTGATCGTCCGGCGATAGGACCGAGGCTAAGTATAGCGTCTCACGCTTCTCTCTCGAGATCCCTTGTCTCTCGATTTGTTGAACGAAGTTAGCTCTTCATTCCGAATCGATTGAGACGACCGATCCGATTGAGATTGTTGGTAGACCTTGCTTGCTTCGTCAAGAAGTTTGGATCTACAAAGCATCGTCGCCGCATTCTCTTGCCGCCGCCGATCTTGGGAAGATCCTCTCCAATAGAGTGCTCTGGTCGTGAAGTCTTTGTCTTCATCAAGAACGCTTCAACGAACGAAGAGGGACATCGGGTTCTCCACACGTGTAGTTTGTATTTCTTGTACATTCTATTTTCATTTTGTTGTAAAGGAATAGTGATTCCTAGTTGTTAGGGTTGGGTGCAACCCGTGGTGGAGGAGTAGTCACTCCTTCAGTTGGAAGGGCGCCTTCCGTAGTGTGAGGATTGGATTTCAATCCGTTTGGTGAAGTGACCGAGTCGTCCCTTGGTGGGAGATAGGTCGAAGGGGGAGAGTGGACGTACCCAAATCGGGGAACCACTATAATTTCTTGTGTGTTTTTTGTGCTATGTTTGTTATTTGTGCAGGTTATTTAAATTCCGCAAAAGACTACACGAGACCTATTCCCCCCCCCCCCATAGGTGGACTTAGTTGACACTAGATACTTTCAGAGATTAGGTTTCTTCTTCAATACTTAACTCTTCATAATAGTCTCCTTATATAGGAGTTACAAATGAAATCCAACCATCAAAGATTGAGATGAAGATCTCATTAATCCGGATGGATAATAGCACACCAAATGTCTAATAACACACCAACATGAAAATAAAATATTACAAGTTATATTTCAAAGCAAATAAATTTAAACTAATTAAAACTATTTAAAACTTCTTCAAGTAGGATTTGCGCGCCGCAGACGGAGGATGTAATGCAGCTTTCTGTTAGCGCCCGTGGCGTTGTCATGACGCCTAAAATCTTTATGTTGTTGCGCCGTGGCAACCGGGTCGTCGTCAAGAAGTGTTGGAGGAGCTGCGCCATCATGGACGCACATAACCCTGTTCCAACAGCTCTTCAAGTTGAACCTTCAGTTCTACCATCTCCTTAGGCGCTAACCGATATGGAGAGCGTGAAACAAGTTTGGCACCTAGCACTAGCTCAATTGTGAAGTCAATCTCTCGTTGCGATGGGGCTCCAGGGAGATCGTCAGGTAACACGTCAGGGTACTCGGGTACCACTGAGATACTGTCCAAACCAGGCTTAGTCTTCGAAGCTTCCACTAGTGTAAAGAACAGCTCTGCACCAGCATGAACTGCCTTAACCACCGGAAGAGCAGACATCAACGTCTTGATCGACCCTTTTAAGCCTGCAAATGTCGTCTCACGACTAGTTCCCAACATGACCTCCTTGCGATTGCAATCAATGTATGTCTACTGCTCCGAGAGCCAGTCCATACCAAAAATCACGTCGAACTCCACCAGCGGTAGTAACGACGCTTGCAAGTCAAACTCTTGACTCCCAATCTGTATCTTTACGCAACAGACTCTATCCGCGCGCATTGAACACCCATTAAGAAACAACACATCCAATTTGTCCTTTGCCATCGAAGAAGTTACTCCGATGTGCGATATAAATCTTTCGGACAAAAAGGAATGCGAAGCTCCCATATCGAACGGTGCTCTCGCCGATTAAACGAAAATCAAAACAAAGCCTAACACAACCAGTCATAGGCTAACACGCATAGGGTAACAAGTATTTAAAGCTAACCCGCTATAACATACCTGTCACCATGCCAGACTGCTCTACGGCCTCCTTTTGGATAAGGTTGCACACTTTAGGCTGAGTTGGGGCATAATGCGATGCGGTTGTCTCTGACCCCTTGCCCTTCTCCTCGTAGGTAGATCCAGGTTTATTTTCGGACTTCCGACATCCGCTCCAACAGTCTCGAGCAAAATATCCTGGCTTCCCACAGTTAAAACATATAATTGAGTTTATCCCAATGGCTGCTCCAGTCATAGCTTTCTTTGTCTTCTGTGCACCATTACGACAATCTCGGGTAAAGTGCCCTTCCTTGCCATAATTAAAACAACCATATGGAGCCTGACTAGTAGACATTTTAGACTTCTTTTTCCTCCTCCTTCGGTATGCAAACTTTGTAGAACATGGAGAGTTTAGTACCCTGAACTTCGACGTCTGATTGACTTTTGTCAAATCTACTTCCAAAGATCTAGCCGACTCCACCAAGACTGGGAATCCCAATAATTTTGGTCCTAGCAGCAAAACTCGTAATTCGCCGCGCAGGCCGTTATAAAATCTATCGACCATAGACTACTCGCTCTCCACTTTAGAGCCTGGGTAGCGTCTTATCATAAGAAATGCCTACAAATCTTCCTCAACTGAGTGCATACCATGCACTAAGAGCATGTTCAACTACTGACCCAATGGTCCTCTAAATGCCATTTGCCCCATCACACCACCCAGTGTTGAAGCCACCTCAGGGACAAAGGGTTTCACATTCCTTCCATGATGTGCATTAGTCACATCGAACACCGCTTCAACTACCCTTCTTATGGTTTCAATAGAAAGAGGGGTCTCAAGCACGTCATTGGGTGCACTATGTTCCTCAGAAAGCGAGCGTTCTGACCGCCCTGGGTCACTCCTGGTCACCTATAGTCATACAAAACACCATTAAGTGACCAAACAAAATTGCAAAAAGCAATTATAGTAACACGCAAGTTCCTCAAACATGTGTATTTTCATTCCTAAGTGGACATTCATGGGTTCTTTTTATGTTATAACGATGATGGACATACATGTGCTCACCACCCCTTAAAAGAATTCGACCACGAATTCCAATAAGCATGACCGAAACCGGTAGTCTGATACCAAATTGTAGCACCCCTATTGTCGTATAGAATATAGCAGTAGGTCCGGCCGGGGCCCGACGCCATATACCACAGACAGACCGGTGGGTTACTAAATGAAACCATCCAACCAATAATACACGTCCTACACAGAGCACAATCTAGCGGAAGCATTTTAAATGTTGCAAAGAAAAGAACCCAAGCCAATAGCATGAATATCCACTAACAACCCAAAATAGAAATGAGCGTATAAAATACCTAAAGTACGTGGCTGTATGACCTTACAAGAGTTTACTTAATTAAACAGTGTCTTCTAAAGAGATATCTCCGACTACTTTTTAGCTGTTATTTTATAGCCCTATAGAAAGAGAATAAGGCATCTGAGATTGAAAGATCTTGATTGAGCTGCTCATCGAATCTTTTTCTTCTCTTATGAAATTTCGAGTTACTTCGAACGAAACCTTTCGGTTTTCTCTTCGGTTACATCGGCACGCAGGCCGGTCATACATGAATAAAACAAGTAAACATTCGCATGGCCTTCGAGAGCCGGCTCAGTAATTAGGGATTCAGCCCGCTATTTGCCACTAGGCTCCGCAGCACCTGCAAGCTACAATCCATCGCAGCGATGGAAAACAAAAGCAACGGTCAGCTAAAGCTGACCAAATTATAACGACCCCACCCCTTTATTGAGGTGGTGGTGCTCCTTCCCTGCAATGCATTAGTATAACCAAACAGGATAGCGAAAGTACAATTTAAGCGCACTTCACCACAGGCGCAGGCACACACGGCCGCACACCCCGTGCTCTCAGGGCACTTACACGGTGAACTCGGTCCACCACCGCCCCTAGGACGGCAAACTCATGAGCTAAAAGACTTTTTCAGCCACAACATAAGACCCTCCCTCCATGCCATCGGTAAGCCTCTTAAACCGAACCACATAGAGCGGGTATGGTTCCACTCAACTCGTTGCTGACATCGCCATAATATTTCAGGTCATCGACACGAGTTAAGTTTCCCCGAAGCCCAAATATCAATCAAACAGAAGTACATAACCAGGTTATGTATAAGGATGGCACCCAGGCCACCAAAGATGGCAGAATCACGCTTCTGCCTAGTTTTCTGGGTGCACCTTGGAGTTAGTCCCCAAGGCTCCCTACTGCAATCTACCGTGCAGAAAACTCAAAAACAACCATCGGCACGGAGTCTTCTCCGGCTATTCAATCATAATGAAACATCATTGATCCAGACCAACTTGTGCGGGTAGGCTTCACACACCATGCCTATGTCCATACTTCGATTCCAGACTCTACATGCAAAACAACGGGGACTATTCATGTCTACCCGAAGGAATACCTCGCACTCACCGCTCACTCGCGGGAGAGGGTTTCCTATACAAAAAGGAAGAAGACTTCACATGTCCAAGAAGAGAATCGTTACCCTTGTGGTTCTCTTTGGCGCCATGAAGATCTAGTCGGATGGAAAGCACCGCTATGGCCTCGCCTTCGCAGATCTGGACTCAACGAGAATTGGGGCTCCGAATCTTCTCTGGCGGCCGGATCTCTCCTTCACTTTCTTCCTTGCTCTCCCCTCTCTCTAAAGATTTAGAAAGAGAATGATCCAAATGGAATGAGGGTTTGAAACCCTATTCCCGTCCTTAACTCAGCAAGGGTCGCTCGGGACCATTAGATCCCACTTGAAAGAAACGAACGACCATGATTCGCCCTAAAAATAATATTTCTAGCCCGAACACGGCTTGAGACACGCCCGTGTCCAAGGTCGTGTTCCACATTCGCCGTAAACCAGAGATTACAAAACAGGACACGACCTGTGACACGGCTTGGGACACGCCCGTGTCAGCCATGGACACGCCCGTTTCATGGGCCGTGTGCCTCAATCGACGTTGAAACCATCATGTCCCGAACAGGACACGGGCTTAGATATATCCGTGACAATCAGCACACACCCGTGTTGCACGGCGTGTCCTTGAATCGATACAGGGCCAAAACCTCCCGAAGAGGACACAGGGATGTGACACGCCCATGTCACGGGCCCTGTGCCAGACACGCCATGGGACACTCCCGTGTCCCAGGTCGTGTAACTCTCTCGACACAGCCCGGCTAACAGTCCGAGCAGAACACAACCCTGGACACGCCCACATCTCAGGCCGTGTTCTCGAACCCCAAGGATCGTCGACTGCATTTCGTCGACCACGCGGAAAATTGTCCAACCCGAGCACAACACGACCCTGGACACGCCTGTGTCCCATGCCGTGTGAGCCTTACCAAGCCCCAAACTTGGCTTCAAATGCTGCTCGTTCCTCTTTTGAGTTTCAGGGCATTACAATTCTCCCCCTCTTAAAAGAATTTCGTCCCGAAATTACAAAAAGGAAAAGAAAGCGCTCAAACTTAAACGGTACCTTAGAAGAAGAGCTCGGGGTACTCTTCGAGCATGGTCTGCTCTCGCTCCCACGAAAGCTCCTCACGACCGCAGTTGTCCCATCGGACTTTGACCATCCTGATGTCTTTGTTACGTAGTCGCTTGACTTCCGAGTCCTCAATGCGAACAGGCTTGACCTTCATTGTCAACCCATTTTCAATCGGTACTTGATCGACCGCGATCACTTGTGAAGGCTCTTGCACCGCCTTCTGCAACACCGATATGTGGAATACGTCATGTAGACCACTCAGTTCCACTGATAGCTTCAGTCGATAAGCTGCTTCACCAATTTGCTCCAGGATCTCAAATGGTCCAAGGTACCTCGGGCTTAGCTTCTTCAAGCATCGTACCCGTGAGACACCCTTGAACGGCTTAATCTTCAAATATACTCAATCGCCAACAATGAACTCTATGTTCATATGTTTGGCATTATAGTATTTAGCTTGCCTATCCTGAGCGATCAACAGTCGTTCTTGAATAGATCGTACCAACGAAGTGTCGTCTTCCACCTCTTGTCGCTTGTACAGCTTCGACTCACCCATTTCTAACCACGACAACAGTGTGCGACATTTTCTACCATATAGGGCCTCGAATCGCGCCATTTGAATGCTCGCTTGGTATGTATTGTTGTAAGCAAACTCCACCAAATAAAGGTGATATTCCCACTGCTTCTCGAAATTCAGGATGCACATGAGAAGCTTGTCCTCCATCGTCCTGTTAACTGTCTCGGTCTGACCATCCGTATGTGGATGAAAGGTCGTGCTGAAACTCACCCCAACATTTGTTGCACCAACCTCCAGTCATTATACGTGAACCGCCCATCGTAGTCACTCACGATGCTGTGGGGCACACCGTGCAATCGAACAATGTTATCCACATAGAGTTTTGCCAGTTTATCCACTGAATCATCCTTCCTATGGGGAATGAAGTGTGACACTTTCGTCAATCGATCTACGATCACCCAGATGACGTTGTTTCCCTTTTGCGACCTTGGCAAACCATGCACAAAATCCATAGAAATATCGTCGAACTTCCACTCCGGGATAGGCAAGGACTTCAAGAAACCTCTGGGCTTCTGGCACTCTGCCTTCACCAAGGCACATGTCTGACACTTCGCCACATAAAGTGCCACATCCTTCTTAAGTCCTGGCCACCAGAACAACTTCTTCATATAACGATACATCTTCGTGCTCCCTGGATGAATCGAGTACTTGGTATGATGAGCCTCGTACATCAATTCCTCTCGCAGTTTACCAACATTTGGGATGCACAGACGACTGTCCTTCCATAACAATCCATCAACAACATCAAATTGGGAATTTGACCCATCCAAAGCTTTATCCATGATTTGCTTCATGTTGCTATCAAAATCTAGAGCCTGTCGAATCTGATCAGCCAGGTCATACTGAACTTCTGTCCAGTTTAACTGTGTTTCGGCACTAGTCTGCTTGTCAAAACAAGAGATCTCTAATGCCTCCAATTCCCGAATCAAACGCTCGTCATGAACCAACAACCAGTTGGCCCGCGCAGGGGCCCTACGACTCAACGCATCCGCAACTGCATTGCCTTTCTCAGGCACATAATGAATCTTGAATGTGTAGTCCCCCAGGAATTCCATCCATCTCCGCTGCCACATGTTTAGATCCTTTTGATCCAACAAGTACTTCAGGCTCTTGTGTTCGGTATAGATATCGACCTTTACACCGTACAGGTAATGCCTCCACGGGTTCAGAGCAAATATCACGGCCGCTAACTCCAAGTCATGGACCGGATAATTTCTCTCATTCAACTTTAGCTGGCGCGAGCCATAAGCTATCACTCTCCCATGCTGTAGTAGGGCATAACCCAAACCAATGCCTGAAGCATCACTGTAGATCTCAAAACCTTCGGTACCAACCAGAGAACATATAATAGGCATCGTGGTTAACTGACTCTTCAGTTCTTCGAAAGCTTTCGCGTACTCCGGCGACCAAACAAATTTTTTATCTTTCCTCGTCAAACTTGTGATGGGTAACGCTATCCGCGAGAAGTTCTCTACGAAGCGCCTGTAGTAGCCGGCAAGTCCCTGAAAACTCCGGACTTCCGCTACTGAACACAATACAGGTCACTTCTGTATCGCAACTATCTTCACCAGATCCACTGCAATCCCTTCTCCACTGACAATATGACCAAGGAACGCTATCGAGGATAACCAAAACTCGCATTTGGAGAACTTGGCATATAGTTTTTTCCTCCTCAGCGTTTCCATCACTAAATGCAGATGCTTGAAGTGATCCTCTCCGCACTGCGAGTACACCAATATATCATCGATAAAGACTATCACGAAGTGGTCCAGGCACTCCTGAATGTCTTGTTCATCATATCCATGAACACGGATGGCGCATTAGTCAGCCCAAACGGCATGACTGTAAACTCATAATGCCCATATTTCGTGCTGAAGGCTGTCTTGGGGATATCACTTTCTCTTATCCTCAACTGATAATACCCGGACTTAAGATCCAATTTCGAGTACACCGATGACCCGACTATCTAATCGAACAGATCATCAATCCTTGGGATCGGGTTCTTTTTCCTCTTTGTTCAGCTCTCGATAATCAATACAGAGTCGCAAGCTTTCATCCTTATTCTTAACAAAAAGAACCGGTGCGCTCCAAGGCGACAAACTTGGACTGATGCAGTATATGTCACCGCGAAAAGTTAAACGGGAAAACTCTAGTTCGCCCACAACGCACTCTTGATCGTTCGCACCTACTCAAGCATCTATCGCCCATAACACGTTTCCTTTCCGTATACAAACCAAAATAAATCGGAGGAGTGCCAACTCTAAAACAACGATCAAAATAAGAGTCGACTTGTTCCCCAAGAAAATGCAAAGGTTGCCAATCCTTTTCAAGAACAAGACCAAGGTGACAAGCCAAGATCTGCTCAAGCAAAATGGATCTACCCGATCCGAAAAAGAAACACGATCAATAACAATTTAATAAGAGATTTGAAAGCGTTTGAGATTTTAAAATCGCGGAGAACACGATGGTTCTTCCTCCATAAACCTTACAAGAAGAAAACACAAGAGAAAGTGAAGAGTTTACCCAACCAAGAAGATCAAGCACTCAAGATAAGTTGGATAATCACTCTCTCCACGGAACCACCGGCTTCACACTGAATGGGGCTGCTACCTTCTTCCACGGAGTCGCACCGATAGAAGCCACACCGGAGTCGCACCGAATGGGGATGGAGGAGGCAAAGGATGGCTTCACACCAAGAAGGGGGGGGGGCAGCGGCTAGGGATTCTCTTTGGCCGAAATTCTCAATATGAGATTGTTGGGTATTGTATCCACAATGTACCTGATTTGAAGAAGCCCCTTAACAAGCTAAGTTAAATTGACAAGTTGTATTTGACGATCTTCTATCAAGTTGTGCTTGCAGCTATTCTAT
The DNA here is from genome assembly GCA_039513925.1 of Platanthera zijinensis. Lineage (NCBI taxonomy): Eukaryota > Viridiplantae > Streptophyta > Magnoliopsida > Asparagales > Orchidaceae > Platanthera > Platanthera zijinensis. Next base: position 63,073,334 of record CM077087.1, read on the forward strand.
GCTAAGTACACACCAATGTCAGGGTGCAGTGGGTCAATATACACGGGTCTGTGTAACGTATTCCCTCGTTGAGCAGATCAGTGTGTTGACTCACTTGTGCTCTCTCTATTGGAGTGTACTTATTTTCAAGCACAGGGTCGAGATAGAGCAAGAGCAGAAGAGGAGCAAAGATAGGTCAAAGACCAAGTTCATAGGAAGGAAGAAGAAATCTTCTAAGTCAAAATCGACGGGAATCACTAAGTGATTCTCGCCGATTCGACGGGAATCACTAGTGATTCTCGCCAAATCGTCGAGAATCACTCGCCAATTCCCGCTGACTTCATCTGGCTGACTGTCCTCCTTCAAGAATTCTGCTAAGACAGAATCGACGGGAATCACTAACTGATTCTCGCCGATTCATCGAGAATGACGTTGCATTCCCGCCGATTCGTCGAGAATGACTTTGCATTCCCGCCGATTCCCCTCCGGATGACTAGAGTTTCAACTAGAATCCTGCCAAGGCAAATTCGAAGGGAATCACAAGTGATTCCCGCCGACTTCGATGGGAATCACCAATGATTCTCGCCGAATTTGCCTTAGGCAAATTTGCTCTATTCGCTGAACCGAACCAAGATGTTGTGCGCTGTTTTGACCGGAACTAGGGCTTCTTCTTGTGGGCCCCACAACGGTCATTTAGGGTTGTTCTACAATATATATACTCGCTTATTTCGAACATCAACAGTAGTGATTCACGGAAAATAAAAAGCAGCTGTGCTTGACCTAGCCGATCGCGGAACTCCACCACACGTCGTCGCCGCTCGCAAGTTGTCGTTGCCGCAGATCTTAGATCCTCTTTGATCGTCCGGCGATAGGACCGAGGCTAAGTATAGCGTCTCACGCTTCTCTCTCGAGATCCCTTGTCTCTCGATTTGTTGAACGAAGTTAGCTCTTCATTCCGAATCGATTGAGACGACCGATCCGATTGAGATTGTTGGTAGACCTTGCTTGCTTCGTCAAGAAGTTTGGATCTACAAAGCATCGTCGCCGCATTCTCTTGCCGCCGCCGATCTTGGGAAGATCCTCTCCAATAGAGTGCTTCGGTCGTGAAGTCTTTGTCTTCATCAAGAACGCTTCAACGAACTAAGAGGGACATCGGGTTCTCCACACGTGTAGTTTGTATTTCTTGTACATTCTATTTTCATTTTGTTGTAAAGGAATAGTGATTCCTAGTTGTAAGGGTTGGGTGCAACCCGTGGTGGAGGAGTAGTCACTCCTTCAGTTGGAAGGGCGCCTTCCGTAGTGTGAGGATTGGATTTCAATCCGTTTGGTGAAGTGACCGAGTCGTCCCTTGGTGGGAGATAGGTCGAAGGGGGAGAGTGGACGTACCCAAATCGGGGAACCACTATAATTGCTTGTGTGTTTTTTGTGCTATGTTTGTTATTTGTGCAGGTTATTTAAATTCCGCAAAAGACTACACGAGACCTATTCCCCCCCCCATAGGTGGACTTAGTTGACACTAGATACTTTCAGAGATTAGGTTTCTTCTTCAATACTTAACTCTTCATAATAGTCTCCTTATATAGGAGTTACAAATGAAATCCAACCATCAAAGATTGAGATGAAGATCTCATTAATCCGGATGGATAATAGCACACCAAATGTCTAATAACACACCAACATGAAAATAAAATATTACAAGTTATATTTCAAAGCAAATAAATTTAAACTAATTAAAACTATTTAAAACTTCTTCAAGTAGGATTTGCGCGCCGCGGACGGAGGATGTAATGCAGCTTTCTGTTAGCGCCCGTGGCGTTGTCATGACGCCTAAAATCTTTATGTTGTTGCGCCGTGGCAACCGGGTCGTCGTCAAGAAGTGTTGGAGGAGCTGCGCCATCATGGACGCACATAACCCTGTTCCAACAGCTGTTCAAGTTGAACCTTCAGTTCTACCATCTCCTTAGGCGCTAACCGATATAGAGAGCGTGAAACAAGTTTGGCACCTAGCACTAGCTCAATTGTGAAGTCAATCTCTCGTTGCGATGGGGCTCCAGGGAGATCGTCAGGTAACACGTCAGGGTACTCGGGTACCACTGAGATACTGTCCAAACCAGGCTTAGTCTTCGAAGCTTCCACTAATGTAAAGAACAGCTCTGCACCAGCATGAACTGCCTTAACCACCGGAAGAGCAGACATCAATGTCTTGATCGACCCTTTTAAGCCTGCAAATGTCGTCTCACGACTAGTTCCCAACATGACCTCCTTGCGATTGCAATCAATGTATGTCTACTGCTCCGAGAGCCAGTCCATACCAAAAATCACGTCGAACTCCACCAGCGGTAGTAACGACGCTTGCAAGTCAAACTCTTGACTCCCAATCTGTATCTTTACGCAACAGACTCTATCTGCGCGCATTGAACACCCATTAAGAAACAACACATCCAATTTGTCCTTTGCCATCGAAGAAGTTACTCCGATGTGCGATATAAATCTTTCGGACAAAAAGGAATGCGAAGCTCCCATATCGAACGGTGCTCTCGCCGATTAAACGAAAATCAAAACAAAGCCTAACACAACCAGTCATAGGCTAACACGCATAGGGTAACAAGTATTTAAAGCTAACCCGCTATAACATACCTGTCACCATGCCAGACTGCTCTACGGCCTCCTTTTGGATAAGGTTGCACACTTTAGGCTGAGTTGGGGCATAATGCGATGCGGTTGTCTCTGACCCCTTGCCCTTCTCCTCGTAGGTAGATCCAGGTTTATTTTCGGACTTCCGACATCCGCTCCAACAGTCTCGAGCAAAATATCCTGGCTTCCCACAGTTAAAACATATAATTGAGTTTCTCCCAATGGCTGCTCCAGTCATAGCTTTCTTTGTCTTCTGTGCACCATTACGACAATCTCGGGTAAAGTGCCCTTCCTTGCCATAATTAAAACAACCATATGGAGCCTGACTAGTAGACATTTTAGACTTCTTTTTCCTCCTCCTTCGGTATGCAAACTTTGTAGAACATGGAGAGTTTAGTACCCTGAACTTCGACGTCTGATTGACTTTTGTCAAATCTACTTCCAAAGATCTAGCCGACTCCACCAAGGCTGGGAATCCCAATAATTTTGGTCCTAGCAGCAAAACTCGTAATTCGTCGCGCAGGCCGTTATAAAATCTATCGACCATAGACTACTCGCTCTCCACTTTAGAGCCTGGGTAGCGTCTTATCATAAGAAATGCCTACAAATCTTCCTCAACTGAGTGCATACCATGCACTAAGAGCATGTTCAACTACTGACCCAATGGTCCTCTAAATTCCATTTGCCCCATCACACCACCCAGTGTTGAAGCCACCTCAGGGACAAAGGGTTTCACATTCCTTCCATGATGTGCATTAGTCACATCGAACACCGCTTCAACTACCCTTCTTATGGTTTCAATAGAAAGAGGGGTCTCAAGCACGTCATTGGGTGCACTATGTTCCTCAGAAAGCGAGCGTTCTGACCGCCCTGGGTCACTCCTGATCACCTATAGTCATACAAAACACCATTAAGTGACCAAACAAAATTGCAAAAAGCAATTATAGTAACACGCAGGTTCCTCAAATATGTGTATTTTCATTCCTAAGTGGACATTCATGGGTTCTTTTTATGTTATAACGATGATAGACATACATGTGCTCACCACCCCTTAAAAGAATTCGACCACGAATTCCAATAAGCATGACCGAAACCGGTAGTCTGATACCAAATTGTAGCACCCCTATTATCGTATAGAATATAGCAGTAGGTCCGGCCGGGGCCCGACGCCATATACCACTGACAGATCGGTGGGTTACTAAATGAAACCATCCAACCAATAATACACGTCCTACACAGAGCACAATCTAGCGGAAGCATTTTAAATGTTGCAAAGAAAAGAACCCAAGCCAATAGCATGAATATCCACTAACAACCCAAAATAGAAATGAGCGTATAAAATACCTAAAGTACTTGGCTGTATGACCTTACAAGAGTTTACTTAATTAAACAGTGTCTTCCAAAGAGATATCTCCGGCTACTTTTTAGCTATTATTTTATAGCCCTATAGAAAGAGAATAAGGCATCTGAGATTGAAAGATCTTGATTGAGCTGCTCATCGAATCTTTTTCTTCTCTTATGAAATTTCGAGTTACTTCGAACGAAACCTTTCGGTTTTCTCTTCGGTTACATCGGCACGCAGGCCGGTCATACATGAATAAAACAAGTAAACATTCGCATGGCCTTCGAGGGCCGGCTCAGCAATTAGGGATTCAACCTGCTATTTGCCACTAGGCTCCGCAGCACCTGCAAGCTACAATCCATCGCAGCGATGGAAAACAAAAGCAACGGTCAGCTAAAGCTGACCAAATTATAACGACCCCACCCCTTTATTGAGGTGGTGGTGCTCCTTCCCTGCAATGCATTAGTATAACCAAACAGGATAGCGAAAGTACAATTTAAGCGCACTTCACCACAGGCGCAGGCACACACGGCCGCACACCCCGTGCTCTCAGGGCACTTACACGGTGAACTCGGTCCACCACCGCCCCTAGGACGGCAAACTCATGAGCTAAAAGACTTTTTCAGCCACAACATAAGACCCTCCCTCCATGCCATCGGTAAGCCTCTTAAACCGAACCACATAGAGCGGGTACGGTTCCACTCAACTCGTTGCTGACATCGCCATAATATTTCAGGTCATCGACACGAGTTAAGTTTCCCCGAAGCCCAAATATCAATCAAACAGAAGTACATAACCAGGTTATGTATAAGGATGGCACCCAGGCCACCAAAGATGGCAGAATCACGCTTCTGCCTAGTTTTCTGGGTGCACCTTGGAGTTAGTCCCCAAGGCTCCCTACTGCAATCTACCGTGCAGAAAACTCAAAAACAACCATCGGCACGGAGTCTTCTCCGGCTATTCAATCATAATGAAACATCATTGATCCAGACCAACTTGTGCGGGTAGGCTTCACACACCATGCCTATGTCCATACTTCGATTCCAGACTCTACATGCAAAACAACGGGGACTATTCATGTCTACCCGAAGGAATACCTCGCACTCACCGCTCACTCGCGGGAGAGGGTTTCCTATACAAAAAGGAAGAAGACTTCACATGTCCAAGAAGAGAATCGTTACCCTTGTGGTTCTCTTTGGCGCCATGAAGATCTAGTCGGATGGAAAGCACCGCTATGGCCTCGCCTTCGCAGATCTGGACTCAACGAGAATTGGGGCTCCGAATCTTCTCCGGCGGCCGGATCTCTCCTTCACTTTCTTCCTTGCTCTCCCCTCTCTCTAAAGATTTAGAAAGAGAATGATCCAAATGGAATGAGGGTTTGAAACCCTATTCTCGTCCTTAACTCAGCAAGGGCCGCTTGGGACCATTAGATCCCACTTGAAAGAAACGAACGACCACGATTCGCCCTGAAAATAATATTTCTGGGCCGAACATGGCTTGAGACACGCCCGTATCCAAGGCCGTGTTCCACATTCGCCGTAAACAAGAGATTACAGAAAGGACACGTCCTGTGATACGGCTCTGGACACGCCCATGTCAGCCATGGACACGCCCATATCATGGGCCGTGTGCCTCAATCACTGCTAAAACCGTCGCGTCCCGAACAGGATATGGGCTTAGACATGCCCGTGTCAATCAGTACACGCCTATGTTATGGGGCGTGTCCTTCAATCGACACAGGGCCAAAACCTCCCGAAGAGGACATGGAAATATGACACGCCCGTATCTCGGGTCGTGTGCCAGACATGCCCTGGGACATGCCTGTGTCCCAGGCCGTGTAACTCTCTCGACATAGCCCGGCTAACAGCCCGAGCAGGACAAGGCCCTGGACACGCCCGTGTCTCAGGCCATGTTCTTGACCCCCAAGGATCGTCGACTGCAGTTCGTCGACCACGCGGAATATCGTCAAACTCGAGCACGACACGGCCCTGGACACGCCCGTGTCCCAGGCCGTATGACCCTTACAAAGCCACAAACTTGGCTTCAAATGCTGCCCATTCCTCTTTTGAGTTTCGGGGCGTTACAGGTGGTCTCATGCACATCGGCCGACAAGGGTCCGACCATTCTAAGTGACAGAGTTGAAGCTGGTGGTTATTGCGGAGACGACAATGTTAGCGGTGATGGCGATTGTTGTCACGACGGTTACACTTTGGGTGGTTACGCCTTTAGTGGGGACTTTCGGATATCCGCACCCCACACATAGGGTGTGGCTAGCTGGTGAATCCAACACCAAGCTTTCGTTATAGCGGCGGCCCGTTCGAGAGAGAGGGGACCTTGTTAGATTTTCTCTACTTAGATTGAATTGCCTCGAATTAACTAGCGTTAGCTCCTAGCGAAGATGTAATTATTCCGTAAGCGGACAACTCTAACAAGCGGCAAATATTCGTAAACTTTTGGTAGATAAATGGTAGAAAAATAGTTTTTAAGATGATAAGCACTAACAATACGATCTCCAAATTAATTGCATGAGAAAATCACTAACAGTAGGGGAGCGGAGAGGTATACCTTCAGAGTTTTCCAGGGCGAAATGAAGTCCACGGGTGCAGGGGGATGGACAACAGTATACTGGTAGTTTGGCTCTGGAGAGGAGGGCTTGGGTGTTGGAGACGGGTGGTTGCTGATAGTCAGTGTCAGAAAGCAGGTTAAGGGAGTGGCGGTAGCCGATGGACAGTAATAAATAGGGTACGGGAGGGGCGATGGCGTAGTGGAGTCGGGGAAGAGCAAGCGGCCCGGAGGTTGGAGTGGGAGGAGAGCAGGCCTGTGTGTCGGAAGCTTCAGGCGACAAGTTCACAGGAAAATGGGGAGGTGAAAACGGCCGGGAGGGTTGGTTGGTGTCGACCGACCGTCGGAGAGAACTGGATTTATTGGCGTTACCGGGAGAAACAGGAGGGGAGGTGAGGTGCCGACCGATCGGCTGCCGATCGTTCTCGTCCAGGTTCTGACGGGAGTTGTCATCGCCGAGAGGAGGAAGGATGGGTGTGGAGACAACGGGCGATGGCTGCGGTTGGGAGGCCTGCTAGACGGGACCGGGTGAAGACTTGTATGTCTCACCTCGGTTTCTATTCTAGCCTGCTGTTTCAAGGGGCCCTATGGTTTATAAAGAGGGTTTGATGGGGGTTCAAAGTAGAGGGTAATCAATGGTAGAAAAGTTTTAATTTTAATAAAAAGGAAGGGGGTTTCAAAGTTGTGGAGTTAAGAGGGGGTTTCAAAGTTGTGGAGTTAAGAGGGGGTGGGGGTGGGGTTGGAAACTCAAAAGATGAGAAATTAAGACGAAGATTAATTTCCCTACTTTCTCAACTCCCAAATAAATGCTGAATTTTAATATTAAGATTTGAGTGTTGATATATATATTTTTTCATGCAATTAACGTATAGTTGCGTAAAATAGTATTGCGCCTACATCCTAACACCTTCTTCTATCGGACCTATTTATTAATGGTCATGTTGGCCGGTCAAACCAACAAGCCTTAACATAAAATAAAAAGTACAATACAATGACATATGATGACAACATCCATATGATATGACAACAATGTAAAAGATAAAAATCACACTCACACACACAATCGAGCATAGCTCATTCGGATGCGACCACAGATGCATCATTAGCCCTTCTCAGGGGGACCCATCATTTTCCGCCAAGTCCCCACAATGCGGAGCTGAAGCGAACAAAGGGCGGGGACTTGTGCTTGAAGGCGGGGCCACGCGCGCGATAACTTGTGGAAATTATGGCTCAGGTGTCCATTGTGGCAAAGGTGCGGAAAGTAGGCGATCTACCCGCGCAAAGAGCTTGGTTTCATGTTAAAAAACACGCAAAGTGTGAGGGGTGAAATGTGTGAGGGGTGCTTTGCACGCTAGGAGTGGCATGAACAATTGGTGAAGTGTTTGTGAGGCGCATGCTAGGCTTAATGTGGACGAGGAGTAGAACGCATAATTATGAAACGTGTGGGCAGAGCGCGGTGTGTATGATGTGCATGTAGGGCTTAATGTGTATGGGACACGCAATGCGCACGAAGTGCGCATAGGGCGTAATATGTGCATTATGTGCAAGGGGCAATGTGCGCAGTGTGCGCTATGCGTGCATGAGGTGCAATGTGTACTGTGCGTGCAAGGTGCAATGTGCACTCAGTGGTATGAGATACCTATAAGATTGGAGGTGATGCTCCTCTAGATGATGGTGTGAATGCGTGGTTGCGGTGTAGCCGAATTTGGTACTGGAGACCACTGCTGGGAGTGGAGGCTCTAACGTTGATGTAAATGAGATATGGTTCTTCCTTTATTGTACCCTTGTACACCTATGTCATGCAGTGGCTTTGTGTACTGTTTGCGGATCTTTGTTAGCTCTTTTAGGAATGCTTGATAGTTTGTTGACTACTCTAGCGTTGAGCACTTGCTCGTGGTGATGATTGAGCTTTAGTGGTGTTGGAACCATTGTTCTGCATAAACAAACCTGTTCTACTTCTTAGATGTCGATGGTTGGAGGGTGAGGTCCAGAAGACACTCAGACCACTTCCTGGGAGAAGGGCGGATGGTATCCTGCAGGAGTGAGTGTGTCGTTGCTTATCTTGGTTTTGATGACAATTTTGAGGATGAGTGCGCCAAGATTGATGTTGGTGAAGAGGAGCAGACTCTTTAGTTCGTTGTATCTAGTACTGTCATGTATATTTGTTGCCTTGGTGGTGTTTTTGTGCTTTTTCTATATGCTAGCTTGTCAACTCCTGCTTCTCTTTGCAGTTTGTTGTTAGCATTTATGCTTATATTTGTTGCGTTGTCTTATCAAATTCTCTGGCACATCCCTTCAGATTTTAGGGTCGGGGCTTGACGCGCTGCCCGAAGGCAGGTGCTATTCATTAGCGTGCTGCCTGGAGGTAGGTGTTGTTCATTAGAGCATGCATCCTCTCATTTAAGTGGGATGAATAAGTATCTTTGACGACACAGACAATGTTTTTCTTATACAGGCCTGAAATGAACAAACTTTAAAATCTATTATACTCATAGTGGTAATTTACACATAGTATTCATAAGGAAATCAAATCAGTAAAACATTGTGCCTGGAGGTAGCTTCATACTCATCGGGTAGAGCCCCACCGATGAGTCTGAAGCTTTTTCCCAGATGATCGCCTTAGGGGTTGTCCTCTAGCCCTTCCTGGTGAGCTACCGGTTGATCCCCTACTGTCCAGTTTGACGCCTGGCTTCGTAAGAATTTCCCTAATAGACCTTGTTTGGGGAGACGCTTGATTTTATATTTAAGTTTGGAGCAATTTTTTTTGTGTCGTGCCCTCGCCCATGGTGAAACTCACAATATTTTGTCTGGTCCACTGTATTTTTAGCGAGGGGCCTAGGCTTGCAGAGCACCTTGTTACCTTGGATTATGTAAAGTATATTTTCTCTAGAGGTATTGAACGACGTGTATCTACGGTTCTGCCAAGGTTGTGGGTTGTCACGACGTTCATTATTCTTTGAAGAAGCCTCTTGCTCCCTTTGCCTTTTCATGGATCTATCAAACCGATGCTGATGTGCTTCAATTACTTCATTGGCGGCGATCAGGGTTTTGACACATCGTACTAGATCTGATAACTTGGAGATGTTTCTTTCATTAATGCTGAATAGAAATTGTTGGGGAAGAGCCCTCCTAAGAAGAAGCTTCTTAAGAGCTCAGGGTTGACTCTCGGGATCTGTCGTGCCTCCGTGGTGAAACGACAGAAGAAATCCCTAAAAGTTACCCCCTTATTTTGGTGTATCCCAAACAAATGGGAGGGATCTTTGACTATTTGACTGTTGGAAATGAACTGGTCTGTATATTGTCATGCTAGTTTCACGAATTTATTGATCTCTCCTTCCTTAAGAGAACAGAACTAGGTTCGAGCTTATCCTTCCAGGGTCGTCGAGAATGCTTGAAATAACATAGGATAAGGAGCATTGCAGAGTTACATCATAATTGCGAAGTGTTTGACGTGCTCCGACGGATCGCCTGTTTCGTCTTATTCCTTGATCTTTAGGAGTTTGAAGCTGGTGGGGATTGGATGTGCCAGAACCTCATGTACAAACGACGAGCAATGATGGAGAGGGAGGGAGGCCGAAGTGGCACATAGCTTGGCTCGCTTGTGCTCTTCAAAAATCATGTCACTAACTTCTTCTCGCATGAGCCTCTCATCCGCATGTTTGATGTCTGCTGCTTCTGGGAGGTTACCGTGATACCGAGCTTTAGGTCCTCCATCAGGATGGGCTCTGTGGCCTTGGATATCTGCTCTGGGGAGCTCTTCTTCTGCCATTGTTAAGTTTGGCAGTTTAGCCAAACTAGTTATAGCGACTTTTCTAGTCGGCAGTCTAGTGGTTTGGCCCAGTGGCCTGTTTAGTCAGCGGTCTGGCGGTTTGGCCCAGCGTTCTATGTAGTAGCATCTCCAGTGGGTTGGTTTGAGGCCGCAGTAGTGCATCAGATATTAGCCGCAGCGGTCTGGAGGTTAGCCACTGTGGCCTGGTCATTGGCAGCAACGGCCTGGATAAAGCCGCAATAGGGGTCAGATGATTTACCGCATCTCGGGTCTGGTGGCAACCCGCACTTGCAGTCTGATGGCTTACAATAGTTGTGGTTTGATGGTTAGCCGTAACTGTGGTCTGGTGGCAACCCACAGTTGCGGTCTGGCAGCCTGTTCCAGCGGTCTTCCCTAGCTTTGTGGCGACTTTCCTTAGTTGCCTCTGGGTGTACAGATATTTGTTTTATAGTGTGCGGTTTGACCATGTCAAACTGGATAAGCCGCCCGACTTGTTTTTTAGTCCCACATTGATTGTTGTATTATCTCTCATCTCCCCTATTTTCTATAAATAAGGGGCATACCTATGTAATAATTATATTTTTGGAGCAATAGAATTTGCACTTTATTTACCTCTTGGTTGTTTCTCGCTCTTTTTTCACATAGTATCAGAGCGAATCAATCATTAGCTTCAATCAGATTGCGGTTTGTTTGTCTAACTGCGTCAGCTTCTTCTGGTTTTCTTACCACGCCAGCTTCTTCCTATTTGCTTCCCTCTCTTCCCTCCCTTTCTTGATTGTCGCTCTCATGCGATTTATTTTCTATTGCGAGTTCCGCATTTTGGTTGCGGCTTGCTGCTGGTGTGTTGTCACCCAGACTATGCAGACTCTTTCTCTTCACTCTTTCTCTCTTTCTTCTTCTTCTTTGCGACTTCTTTTCTTGTTCGCTCAGCTTCTTTCCTTGTTCACGCAACTTCAGTTGGGTCTATTGCCCATAATGTTTCCTAGAGTGAATTTGAAGAGGTATCATCATCAATACTAAGAACATTGTTGTATTTGATGTGTTCTTAAGTTAATGCATGCTGGTTGTCCTTGATTGGACAGGTGAACAAAAAGAGTAAGCTGGAAGTCAGATAATTTGACTAAGGCAAAACGTCGAGACAGTTGAGACAGCTGAGAAGAATTTCTCAGCATAACCTCTGAGAAGAACAAAAAGAGTAAGCTGGAAGTCAGCTAACTTGACTAAGGCAAAAAAATCAAGATAGCTGAGAAGAATGTCTCACCATAACCGTTGAGACAGATGAGAAGGAAGCATTGGGACAGTTCAGAGTTCGTTGAGCTGAGCTCACCATTCGTTGAGCTCAGTTGGGAATTCTGAGAACTGAGTTCAGAGTTTGTCGATCTCAGCTCACCATTCATCGAGCTAAATTCAGAGCTTGAGATTCTGAGTTCGTCGAGCTCAGTTGAGAATTCTTCGAACTGAGTTCAAAGTTCATCGAGCTCAGTTCACCATTCGTCAAACTCAGTTCAAAGTAAGACAGTCTAAGCCAGTGTTTTTAAATACAGAAAATTAGCTAAGGCAGAAAGCATTGAGTGAGGCGTACTCACCCAACACTCTCAACGCCAAAGATACTGCAGAGGAAAAAAATTGGCTAAGGTAGAAAGCGTTGAGTGAGGCAAGCTCACTTAACGCTCTCAATGCCTAAGATGCTGCAGAGGCTGAAATATGGTCAAGGCAAAAAGCGTTGAGTGGAGGTTGCTCACTCAACGATGTCAATGCCTAGTGGAGATAGAATTTTGTCTAAGGAGTTTGGCGTTGAGTGATGCTCACTCACTCAATATCAAGCAACAGAAAGCTGATAAAGCAAGTTGGTGTTGAGTGAAGCTGAATCACTCAACACCTAGAAATAAATTTATATTCTAAGTAGTTTGGCGTTGAGTGAAGGTTACTCACTCAATGCCAAGAGACACTAAATTTGTCTAAGTGTTTTGGCATTGAGTGATGCTTACTCACTCAACGCTTATGCTAATGTTGCTTGAGTTTTTGCTAAGTCCACAGCTGGTGATGTCAGCAAGTCAATAAGTCAACATATTTCAAATTAGTGGCGGGATGGCTACAGTACGTGACAAATGTTGTCGCAGACCTACTATACGACAGTTGACGTTAAAGTAAAGTTGCTGCTGGCCATTAATTATGTGGGTCCCACTGCTCAAGATCCATTGGGAAAAAATCAATAAAAGAAAAAGGCTTTTACAAGAGAAAGGAAGCTTTTAGGGGAAAACAATAAGGCAGTTCTTCTTCTTCGCCATTATTGTGGAGCTGAAGAACAGGAAGCTCAAGTCAACAAGACAAAGAGTAAGTTAGCTGTTGATATCAACATCTTCAACATCAAGATAGCTGGTTTTATCTTCATCTACACCAGCAAGATAGCTCAGAGGGATTCTCTGAGAAAAAAGTAGTAGCTTGGGTCGACCCTTGCTGCAAGTTCTTCACAGTTCTGGTTGTACAAGCAACAACCTGAAGATCTTAATCTGGAAGATTTGAAGAGAAGGAGCTTGAAGAAGAAAAAATCTATAAGAAGGCTCAGGGGACTGTTCCTCAAGAGTCAAAGTTAGTGTTGAATCAGCTCATCCTAGGAAAGGAAGAAGAGACAGAGCTATCTTAGTCTGTAAAGTTAAGCTGAGATTTTCTCAGCTCAGGTAGTAGCAATTAGCTGTAGTAACATCTCAGTTTCAGCATGAAAAATCCCTGTTAGTGTGAAGTAGTAGTTCGGGCTGAGCTTCAGGCTCAGTTCAGAAAGAAGCAGAACATTGTTCTGCAAATCACTTCCAGCTCAAGTAAATATACACTTGTTGTTGTGGAAGTAGTTAAGACTAAGTATTTCTTAGTTCAGTAAAGGTAGTCTCAGGAATTAAATTCCTGTAGTCATAAATTGGGCTGAGTTTACCATAGTCAAGAAGCTTTACATAGAGAAACATCTCTTGTGTCAAGAGTTGCCACCAACCCACATTTATCCTGTAAAATCCAAGTGTGGATCTGAGCTGTAGGGCTTAATTGCCTGAGATAGGAGAGTACTGCTCTCTGAGTGTAGGGCCTTTGTGCCTGAGGTAGGTGACAAGTTTGTCACTGAGCTGCAGGTGCCTGGAAGGGCACTGAGGTAGGTACCTGGAAGGGTACTGAGCTGTAGGAGTGCTACAACACTCTGAGAGTAGGGCCTTATACCTAAAGTTATAGGGATGAAAAGTCTGAGTTATAGGCCTTAGTGATAAGGCTGAGGTAGGTAGCTTGAGGGTCACTGAGTGTAGGAGCACTGCAGAGCTCTGAGGTAGGATCCCTAGTGGATCTGAGTTAGAGTTGTCCTCCCAGCCTGAGTGCAGGGCTTACCAGCCTGAGGTAGGTGGTCTGCTGAGCACTGAGTTGTAGGTCATTGTGGCTGAGAAGTAAATCTTGGAGAAGACTTAGAGATCATGAGGGATCTGAGGTGTAAGCTCTTTGGAGCAAGTTTTGGAGAATTGTCTAGTCCAATAATATAGTTGGATAGGTGGGAGGAAAAGTGGATGTACCCTAGTTAGGGGAACCACTATAAATCACTGTATGCTTTTTTGTGTTGTTTTCCTTATGCAGGTTGTATACATCTTGAAAGCATAAATAACTAAAATACAAAGCTCTTAAAGAAGAAACATAAAAGAACTCATAAAGAGACCAATAATCTATTCACCCCCCTCTAGGTGATTTAGCAATCTTTGAATTAAAGACTTTCAAGTGGTATCAGAGGGAGGTTACTCAAAAAGGACTTAACAATCTGAGTAGACCTCAAAGGATAGCTAAAAGGTTTGCATTGATGGGTTCAAAAGAGAACCATATGGAGTGTAGCTCAATGAAGTTTCAAGTCTACAATGAGAGTAAGTACCACATTGGACTGTTGGTAGCTCTTATAGATGATGATGTCTATGCAGATGCAAGAATGGAGATCAGGGCCCCTCTGTCACACTCAGATAATGACTTAGAGGTGGATGAAGCTGAGGAAGGTGAATGTAAATTCTATGGGCTGATTGCTTCCCTAGAAGAAGAAGAATTCAACCAGGATCATCTTGGTCCAGATCAGGTACAATCTCTATCTGGTTCTTCTTATTGCTCAGGTTATAAGTCCTGCTCAGACTCTGATGCTTCCGCATCAAGTGATGATGAGAGTCCTTAATCAGAAGATGATATCAATCAATTGATTGAGAATCATGCTGCACTTCTGAAAGCTTTCAAGGAAAGTAAGTTGCTTGTTAAGAAACAAGCAGAGGAAATTGCCTCCCTACAGCTGATTGCTTCCCAGCAAGATGAGACTTCATCTTTATTATATTTAAAGATGAGGCAAGTTGGTCATCTGAAGACCTTGATAGATACCCATGTTGAGTTCATTAAATATAAAGACTCTATTATCAAGGTTCTTGAAGAGAAATTTGAAAGGGAGAAGAGGATAATGATAAATTTCTCTAAGATAGAAGCTATTAAGAGAAAATCTGAATATGAGTGGATTTCTAAAGTTATCCAATCTCAGAGGAGAGGCCAAGCTCCTGTTGTGCGAAAGTCAACCTTTCACAAGGTAATTCTCCCTTCTTACAGGTATGACCAAGGATGCATGCATGGTCACTGGGAGAATGAGAATTCTTCTTGTAAGAATACAAGGGTATCTTACAATGGGAGAAGAAAGGGTAGGGGAATGAATGCCTATAAGGCTCCCCATGAAGAAGTACAAATGGCCCATTCTGGACCATTTATATTTGGTGTCATATCCCTAACTCACAAGGATAAGGCAGTGGCTTTCACTCAAGCCCATCCAGTAAGGACTCAGACCAAGGGTTAGTCTACCAGTAAGCCTAACTTGGCTAGTTCTGATGATATAAACAGCATGTCATCTGCAAAGAAGACATCTATAAATACCATTTAGGGCAAGCAAAGGAAGCTTGCTGAAAGAATAGCCTTCAGTCAGATCCTTGCTGAAAGAAACCTGAAGAAAGTTTTTGCTTCTCTTCCTTCTATTCAGTCAACAGTTAACCACACTGCATGACCTGCTCAGAAAAGAAGATATAATATCCATGAGTATTAGTGTTGTGGCAAGGTGGGGCATTTTACCCTAGATTGCTGGTACAATTCTTTTGTGTCTAGAGCAAGAGTTAGCATACCTATCAGAAATACTGCAGGTAGGCAAGTCAGATTTTAGACTAATCAGAACCTAGGACCCAATACCTATTGGGGTCCTAAGATAAGGTAATTCTGTTTTGCAAGATAGTCTTAATGTCCATCCCACATGTGGAACTTTGGACAGAAGATGTTCCAGAACTTGGGCTGAAATAAGAAAGTTATCTTATGGTTCATACTCCAGCGAGGGAAAGACCTAAGATCAACAGTTGGTGATGGATATTGACCATCTAGGATATTCCTCTTACTGCCCAAGAGGAAGAGAATGTTGAGTGAAATCCTGAAGAAGGAATAGTGCACTCTCATGGATGAATGCCAGCTAGATCTAGCCAGCAGGAATGTCTAATTGGACAAATTCTTGTTGCCACACCAGCAAATCTGGAAAGGACAAGCGGGCTGTACTCATCTCTGAGGAAAGCACAAGTATCTCCTCTGTGAGCAATAAGGAAGAGGCATACTGTGCTTAGTTGATCATACTCACTATACAGAAGGGTCAAACTGCCAAGTGATATCATTAGCTGAAATGATGGCTGCCATTCATAAGGACAAGATCTGTGTAAATGCTGATGGGGAGCATGTTCAGTCAAGGTTACTGGACAAGCTTGAATATTATCCAAAGTTCCCCTAGCACAGAATAGATCAGCATTACTGTTGAGGATCAGCCTGTCCCCATGGACATTGCTGAGGCTGAGAGGGAAACTACCCAGGTGATGGCACCTGCTGTAAGAAGGCAAGCCAATCAGTTTATAAGAATAGTTGGATTGCTCCAGCTATTGGTGATACAACTCAGCACATTCCAATTGAAATAGCAGTGCAAAGAAAGACTTGGTATCAGAATGAAAGGATGGTTCATGGAAAGATCACTTAAGGTTCAAGTGGTCTTAAATTCCAGCAGCTATAGGAAAACATTCAGCCTCATGAGAAGAGAAAGTTGGCAGCTATACCATTAGTATCAGTTACAATCAGCTAGGGGGAGAAAAGAATCAAAACAGACTAGCTCCTCCCTGCCTATTCAGAAACTAAGAAGGGATTGATCAAGTGGTGATCAAGTGTGGAGATCAATGTAATAATCAAGATAGTACTAAGTGGGCTGAATACTCTTGTGCTGCTAATCAGAAAGCTGAAGCTAAAGGCAAGTCTATTGCTAAAAAAGAGGAGAAGATCTGGCTCAGCAAAAAGAGACTATGTAAGGTGCAAGAGAGTTCTAAGCATCAACATGGATGGAGCTCGACTAAATAACCTTCATTTGTCGAACGGAGCTTGACGAAATCACCTTCATTCGTCTAACGGAGCTCAACGAATTCAGAAGAATTCATCAAACGGAGCTCAACGAAATCTGAATAATTCATCGAACTCAAGATTATCAAACAGAAATTTTATAGCATCAGAACCATAACCTCCTGATAAGTAGAATTTCTTTTATATTGATATTCTACTAGTTTAATCTAAGTTGCTAGAAATCCCGACTGTCATAGTAGGACTATGCATAGGTAGATTAAGTATCAATAAGTTTGGTAGCATAAGAAATAACTCAATCCTGAGTTTGTCCTGACTGACAAGTGGTTGTCATGCTTATCATGCCACTAGATGAAGTCAAGTTCAACACCCTCTTGGTTGAATTGGGTATGTGGAACTTAGGATAGCTTCAGCAGCTCCAAACTCTAGTTTGTGTTGCAGGATTTACTTTTCTTACAGGTAGATAAGTCTTTGATGTGACATCAAGAATATAAAGACCATCAAGTGGTATCCAGACTGGCATAGACTAGAATTTCTACCAAAAATCTGACAAAGGATGCCTCAGTTGAGGGGGAGCAGGCAGCTGCTGCAGTAGATCAACTATCACAACTACTGATCAGTTTGTCTTAAGGACAGTGCATAGACCTAGGAGAGATTATGAGAAGAGGAACAACTAGCAGCCAGGTCAAGTTGATCCATATTTCACTCAAGTACCAAGGGGCTGCGTGATGTGGTGTATCAATGATATCACCACAGGTGGATGCTGATTCTGTAGATATAACATCAACAAGTGAAACTATGTGTGCAACAAGCTGAAATGTTGCAGTGTTGTATAAATGTATCAACACAGAATGTATGACTCCTAATCTAGAAGTTTGATCACTAGGATATGATCCTTATTATTATCAACATAGGACTCTAACTAGTATCAAGAGATAATCTCTCTAATGATCTTTTCTCCTCCCTCAATAGATATGCCTATTGAAAAAGACAAAAAGGGGGAGATGTATGACAATACATAAGAAGGAGATATATAAGCAATACTTGACATGACTAGGTCATGTTGAGTCAGTGCATATTACTTGAAAAGATTCAAGTAGTATGAGAAATGGAATGACTGACTACATGTCAAGCCATGATTGTGTCAGTACATATTTTGAGGCAAGTGCTTCTAGTGGTGCTCCATTTAAATACTAAGTGGTATAAAGGAGAGTTCATATTACTTGAGCAATTTCTCAAGTAATATGAGGATGCATTGACTTAACTTATTAAGTCAATACAATTAATTAGAGCACATTGTATTAATATAGCATAAGCTAGCAGTTGTGTAACAATGTCTACAACTACATGAAATTATTCTGCCTATCATGATAATGCCTCTTAGTATTGCTGGGTGTTCTGCCTTCTTCAAATAGGAGGAGATTGTAGGGTCCTTTCCCACAATGTTCCTGAGAGTATATTTGAAGAGGAATCACCATCAATACTAAGAGCATAGTTGTATTTGATGTGTGCTTAAGTTCATGCATGCAGGTTGTCCTTGATTGGACAGGTGAACAAAAAGAGTAAGCTGGAAGTCAGATAATTTGACTAAGGCAAAAACATCGAGACAGCTGAGAAGAATGTCTTAGCATAACCGCTGAGATGAACAAAAAGAGTAAGTTAGAAGTCAGTTAATTTGACGAAGGCAAAAACGTCGAGACAGCTACGATAGCTGAGAAGAATGTCTCAGCATATCCGCTGAGACAACTGAGAAGGAAGCATTGAGGCAGTTCGGAGTTCATAAAGCTGAGTTCACCATTCGTCGAGCTCAGCTGGGAATTCTGAGAACTGAGTTCAGAGTTCGTCGATCTCAGCTCACCATTCGTCAAGCTAAATTCAGAGCTTGAGATTTTGAGTTCGTCGAGCTCAGTTGAGAATTTGTCGAACTGAGTTCAAAGTTTATCGAGCTCAGTTCACCATTCATCGAACTCAATTCAAAGTAAGACAGTCTAAGCCAGTGTTTTTAAACACAGAAAATTGGTTAAGGCAGAAAGCGTTGAGTGAGGTGTGCTCACTCAATGCTCTCAACGCCTAGGATGCTGCAGAGGCAGAAAATTTGCTAAGGTAGAAAGCGTTGAGTGAGGCATGCTCACTCAACGCTCTCAACGCCTAAGATGCTGCATAGGCTGAAATATGGTTAAGGCAAAAATCGTTGAGTGGAGGTTGCTCACTCAATGCTGTCAATGCCTAGTGGAGACAGAATTTTGTCTAAGGAGTTTGGCATTGAGTGATGCTCACTCACTCAATGCCAAGCAGCAGAAAGCTGATAAAGCAAGTTAGCGTTGAGTGAAGCTGAATCACTCAACGCCTAGAAACAAATTTATATTCAAAGTAGTTTGGCATTAAGTGAAGGTTACTTACTCAATGCCAAGAGACAATAAATCTATCTAAGTGTTTTGGCGTTGAGTGATGCTTACTCACTCAACGCCTATAATAATATTGCTTGATTTTTGGCTAAGTCCACAACTGGTGATATCAACAAATCAACAAGTCAACATATTTCAAATTAGTGGCGGGATGGCTACAGTACATAAAAAATGTTATCGCAGACCTACTGTACGACAGTTGGCTTTAAAGCAAAGTTACTGCTAGCCATTAATTATGTGGGGCCCACTGCTCAAGAGCCGTTGGGACAAAATTAATAAAAGAAAAAGGCTTTTATAAGAGAAAGGAAGCTTTTGGGGGGAAGCAATAAGGCAGTTCTTCTTTTCCGCCATTGTTGTGGAGCCGAAGAATATGAAGCTCAAGTCTACAAGACGAAGAGCAAGTTAGCTATTAGTATCAACATCTTCAACATCAAGATAGTTGGTGATCTTCATCTGCACCAGCAAGATAGCTCAGAGGGATTTGCTGAGAAAAAGGTAGTAGCTTGGGACGACCTTTGCTGCAAGTTCTTCACAGTTCCAGCTGTACAAGCAACAACCTGAAGATCTTAATCTAGAAGCTGTGAAGAGAAGGAGCTTGAAGAAGCAGAAATCTGAAAGAGGCTCAAGGGACTGTTCTCAAGAGTAAAAGTTAGGGCTGAATCACCTCAGCCCAGGAAAAGAAGAAGAGGCAAAGCTATCTTAGTCTGCAAAGTTGAGCTGAGATTTTCTCAGCTCAGGTAGCAATAATTAGCTGTAGTAACTTCTCAGTTCCAGTAGGAAAAATCCCTGGTACTGTGAAGTAGTACTTAGGGCTGAGCTTCAGGCTCAGTTCAGAAAGAAGCAGAACATTATTCTGCAAGTCACTTCAAGCTCAAGAAAATATACACTTATTACCGTGGAAGTAGTTAGGGCTAAGTACTTCTTAGTTCAATAAAGGTAGACTCAGGAATTAAATTCATGTAGTCATAATTTGGGCTGAGTTTACCTCAGTCATGAAGCTTGACACAGAGATACATATCTTATGTCAAGAGTTATTACCAACCCATATTCATCCTGTAGGATCCAAGTGTGAATCTGAGCTGTAGGGCTTAATTGCCTGAGGTTGGAGAGTAATGCTCTCTGAGTGTAGGGCCTTTGTGCCTGAGGTAGGTGAAAAGTTTATCACTGAGCTATAGGTGCCTGAAAGGGCACTACGATAGGTACCTGGAAGGGTACTGAGCTATAGGAGTGCTACAGCACTCTGAGAGTAGGGCCTTATGCCTAAAGTTGTAGGGCTGAAAAGCCTAAGTTGTAGGCCTTAGAGATAAGGCCGAGGTAGGTGGTTTGAGGGTCATTGAGTGTAGGAGCACTACAGAGCTCTGAGGTAGGATCCCTAGTGGATCTGAGGTAGGGTTGTCCTCCCAGCCTGAGTGTAGGGCTTAACAGTCTGAGGTAGGTGGTCTGCTGACCATTGAGTTGTAGGTCCTTGTGGCTCAGAAGTAAGTCTTGGAGGAGACATAGAAATCTTGAGGGATCTAAGGAGTAAGCTCTTTGGAGAAGGTTTTGGCGAAGTGCATAGTCCAACAATATAGTTGGATAGGTGGGAGGGAAAGTGGATGTACCCTAGTTAGGGAAACCACTATAAATCACTTTATGCTTTTTTGTGTTATTTTCTTTATGCAGGTTGTATACATCTTGAAAGCAAAAACAACTAAAATCCAAAGCTCTTAAAGAAGAAACATATAAGAACTCATAAAGAGGCCGATAAAATATTCACACCCCCTCTAGGTGATTTATCTATCCTTGAATGAAATACTTTCAACTTCTTTGTTGTTCTTCAGCTCCTCCTCTTCTTTTATCTTCTCACTGCGCCTTCTTTAACCATTGCAGGCTCCGTATCTTGGTCACGGCCTCTTTTCTTGCCGCTGGTGTGGTATCACCGTGACCGTGTTATTTTTCCCGCGCGGTTTGTTTGCTTCTTGGTCGCTGTGTATCTCTTATCACGCGGTCTCTTCTTGGTTTGCTCCTCTTAGTGTCTGGTTCTCTTCGGCTTCTTTTCAAACCGTGCGGTTTGAATCTCTGTCTCTCTCTTACTTTTAATCGCCGGCTTTCTGTGACTTGTTTGTCATCCTATTCAGATTGGCTTCTTTTGCCGGCTTGTTTCTATCCGTGCGGTTAGATTTTTCATCCTTCTTGTTTCTATTTTCTTTGAGATGGTTTCTCTTCTCTCCTCTCAAGCTCGTGCTCTTGTGGCCTCGTATGATGAGTGGCTTATTGACTTTGGTTTCACTTGTCACATGACCGACAACTCTCGTTTGTTCTCCACTTTGCTTGAACAGAACAAGCTGTCTCTTATTGTTATTGTAGATGGGACTTCAGCTCCTGTGCATGGTGTTGGCACTGTGCGTCTCTCTCCATCTTTGCTGCTTGAGGACACTCTCTATGTCTGTACTTTCCCGTGCAATTTATTCTCTGTTCATGCTCTTTGCACTCAATTAAATTACACGGTTACTTTTACGGGCACCACTTGTTCTTTCTTTGATTCTGTCTCCAAAGCTATAATTTCTACTGTGACTGCTAGTGGTGGCCTCTTCTTTCTTAATCACGATGTTGCCTTTTCTGATTCTTCATCTCTTCAGCAATGACATCGTCATCTTGGTCATCCTCCTTCTCGCCTCATTCATTAACTTTTTCCAGACCTTCCTTCAGTGGATTTTCCTTTGAATTGTGAAGCCAGTCAGCATGGCAAACATCATCGCTCTTCTTTCCCAGCACGAACATGACGTAGTTCTTCGCGTCCTTTTGAACTAGTTCACTCTGACATCTGGGGTCCTGCTTTTACTACTACTGTTGGTCGAGGAAGCTTATACTTTATAACTTTTATTGATGATTTCTCACGGTGTACTTGGTTGTATCTCCTAAAAGATCATTCTGAACTTTATACTGTGTTTACCGCTTTTTATAATGAGATCTTGACACAGTTTAAGGTGTATATTCAAATTCTTCATACTGATAATGCCAAGGAATATATTAGCCGACAATTTTTTGATTTTTGTGCGAACTATGGTTTTCTTCATCAAACTTCTTGCCCCTATATCTCTCAACAGAATGGTGTTGCTGAACAAAAGAATCATCATCTCTTGGATGTTGCTTAAAGTATTCTTATAAATGAATGTTCCTCATTCCTATTAGGGTCATGATGTTCTTCTCTCATGCTATCTTATTAATCGGATACCCTCATCTGTTCTTCAGGGCAATACTCCATTTTCTATTTTGTATCCTGGGGCCGAGCCATTTCCTTTACCTCTTAAAATTTTTGGATGTACGACATTTGTTCACATACCTTCTCCTGGTCGTGACAAACTTTCTCGCCATTCTATTAAATGTATATTCCTTGGTTATTGTCTGAATTAGAAGGGATACCGCTGTTTTGATCCTATTATGTAGAAACAGTATATGTCTGCTGATGTTACCTTCTTT
Source organism: Platanthera zijinensis (assembly GCA_039513925.1). Lineage (NCBI taxonomy): Eukaryota > Viridiplantae > Streptophyta > Magnoliopsida > Asparagales > Orchidaceae > Platanthera > Platanthera zijinensis. The sequence goes on from CM077087.1 coordinate 63,095,889, forward strand.
GAAGATACACCGTATTTTTCTCCTGCTTCTTCTCTCTTGCCTTCTGATACTTCTTCTTCAATACCTATTGTCTGAACACCTCTGCCGGAACCAGCTCTTTCCACACCCGTTGCACCGTCTCTTTCTCTCGAGACAGATTCTTTGCCCTTGGAGCCTTCTATACCTATTGTCGGGCCTCTTCTTTCATCTGGCAGTGAATTGCCTTCTTTGGACAAGAGTGATCTTGATCTCCCTATTGCCCCGTGGAAGGGCGTTCTACAATGCATTAAGCATCCTATTAATGTGGTTGTCTCCTATGCTCAGCTTTCCCCAGATGGTAAGCGTTTTGTTCTTGCTATCTCTTCTACTGTTATACCGGCTAAGTATCAAGAATCTCTTGTCATTCTTCAGTGGAAAGCCTCTATGGATGAAGAAATGAACAAATTAACTGAGATAGGTACTTGGAATCTTGTTCCCCTACCTCTGGGAATTAACGTGGTTGGCTGTCGGTTGGTCTTTATTGTTAAGTATCTTCCAGATGGTTTGGTTGATCGCTATAATGCGAGGCTTATGGAAAAAGGTTTTCCTCAGGCATATGGGGTAGATTTCTTTGATACTATTTCTTCTGTTGCTCGCATCAGCACTATATGCGTTCTCTTCTATGTGGATATTAATTGAGACTGGGAGATGTCTCAGTTAGATGTGAAGAATGCCTTCCTTTATGGTGATTTGCAGGAAGTGGTTTACATGGAGCAACCTCCTGGGTATGTTGCTCAGGGGGAGTCTTAGGTATACAAGCTTCAGAAGGCGCTTTATGGTTTAAAGCAGAGTCCACGAGCTTTGTTTGAAAAGTTTAGTGGAATTATTTCTCTTATTGGGTTCATTCGAAGCTCTGCTGATCATTCCTTATTTATACGCAAGACTAATAAAGGTCTTATGGTTCTTGTTGTCTATGTTGATGATATTCTTTTGACTGGTAATGATAAAGAAGGTATTGATCTAGCCAAATGACATCTTCAACAACACTTTGATACTAAGGATATGGGACCTCTGAAGTATTTTATGGGCATTAAGATTTCACAAAAAAGGAACTCAGTGGTTCTTTCGTAGCGAAAGTATGCGCTAGATCTCTTAAAGGAGACCGGTATTCTTGGTACGAAACCTGCTCGTTGTCCAATGGTAGTTGAATATGATAAGGGGTGGACTGAACATTCTCCTCTTCTTCCATATTTCACTATGTACAGATGACTTGTAGGCAAACTCATATATATGACTGTTACTAGACCAGATATCTATTATGCGGTTGGAAAGGTCAGTCAGTTTATGCAGAGTCCTAGAGATTATCATCTTTGGTCTGCCATGAAAATTCTGGAGTATGTGAAAGGGTTTCCAATAAAGGGCATGTTGTTTCAGAAGAATAATCAACTGAAGATTGAGGCGTATTTTGATGTCAGCTATGCTGATAACAAAGAAGATAGAAAGTATACATCAGGTTTTTGCACCTTTATAGGAGGAAACCTAATTAGCTGGAAAATCAAAAAGCAGGCTGTAATATCAAGGTCAAGTGTTAAAGTAGAGTATAGGAGTATGACTTCAACTACCTGTGAGTTGAAATGGTTACGAGCGCTTATGCTTGACTTGGGGGAAGTCTATGATCATCCTCTTCCTATGTTCTGTGATAACAAAGTCATTATTTAAATATCAAAGTATCCTGTCTTTCATGAGAGGACAAAGCACATTGAGGTTGATTGCCATTTCATTAGGGAAGAGGTGTTGAAGAATCAGATATGTACTCCCTTTGTCAATTCAGATAAAGAACTGTCAGACTTCTTCACGAAACCAGTTTCTGCTTCAGATGTTTATAGTAAGCTGGGCATGTTTGACATATACGCTCCAACTTGAGGGAGAGTGTTAAGTTTGGCGGTTTAGTCGAACTAGTCGCAGTGGCTTACCTAGTCGGTAGTCTGGCAGTTTGGCCCAGTGGGGTGTTTAGTCAGCGGTCTGGCAGTTTGGCCCAGCGGTCTATGTAGTAGCATCTCCAGTGGGTTGGTTTGAGGCCGCAATAGTACATCATATATTAGCCGTAGAAGTCTGGTGGTTAGCAACTGCGGCCTGGTTGTTGGCTGTAGCAGCAAGGATAAAGCCGCAACAGCGGTCAGATGATTTACCACATCTGCGGTCTGGTGGAAACCCGTACTTGCGGTCTGGTGGCAACCCACACTTACGGTCTGATGGCTTACAACAACTACGGTTTGATGGTAAGTCGCAACTACGGTTTGGTGAAAACCTGTGATTGCGGTCTGGAGGCATGTTCCAGCGGTCTTCCCTAGCTGTGTGGTGGCTTTCCTTGGTTACCTCTGGGTGTACAGATATTTGTTGTATAGTGTGCAATTTTACCATGTCAAACCGTATAAGCCGCCTGACTTTTTTTTAGTCCCACATCGATTGTTGTATTCTCTTTCATCTCCCCTAGTTTCTATAAATAAAGGGGCATACCTATGTAATAATTATCTTTTTGGAGCAATAAAATTTGCACTTTATTTACCTCATGACCTTTTTCTCGCTCTTTTTTCACAGGCATGTTATCGAGCGAGTGAAGAAGAAATGGATCATCGTGCCTCCCAAGGGCCGTTCTTCCGACTCTATGGGCGGCTTTTCCCGTCATGCTTTCAAGTCATGAGTACCATTGTGTTGAGGGTACTGTCTTCCATCTATTCGAGGTCTTCTAGGAATGGTTGGAACCGTTTTCCCATAGACGATGTCAAACTATTGAGGATCACTCGAGGCTCCAGTAGACCAGACAAAATTGAACCCCCTTAGCCCAGGATCGGTCGAGCGCGCAAAAAGTCATAGTAAACAAAAAGTTGGGAATATAATTTTTTGAACGTGGAAAAACTGTCAACTGCATCAAAAACCACATGGCCGGGTCTATGTTGGCCAAACCTCAACTACTTCCTGGTTGTTATACAGGGCTTTCTTGAAGAACTCGATGGCAACATGCCGCCCCTCATTACAATTTTTGAGAGAGAGTGGAGGGAGAGCTTAGAGGGTGAAATTCCACCACTCGTGAAGCTTAGTGTTTCTTTGTGAGTTGTGGGAAGCGATGCTTTGGCAATGCTTTAAGGTCCTTTGTTGATGCTCAGAAGTGAGGATGACTTTCTAGGCTGATCCTGGTAACTAGGGCTTGTCTCCAATCGCACTTGGATGAGGCTATAATGGATGACTTGTCGTTTCCTGACAAGCTTACTGTTGAGTCGAGGGTGTTAGGAATGCTGAGTGTTCTACGCGTCGGACTGTAGGTCGGCGTTCTATAGTGGGCTCTGAAGTTGCTCTTGTATACTGTTGGCGGTACGGGGCACACGAACTTTGGGCGCTCTGGAGGGCTTAGTCTGCTGACAATGAGGAGACTTGGTGGTCCCAGTGGAGCGTGTGGAGATATGATTGGAAAATCTGGATGGCATGGCATGCCCTTGGAAGGTCATGATAGAGGAGCACGAGGAGGCGTGCTTGGATAGTCTTGACGGATAAGCGCGCAGAGGCGTTCTTGGGGGTCTTGATGGCGGGGCATGCAGAGGCGCGCTTGGAAGATCTTGACAGTAGAGCGCTCAGAGGCATGCTTGGACGGCCTTGAGCTTAGAGTGTGTGGAGGCGCACTTGGACGGTCTTGACAGTGGTGGGCACAGAGGCGCAATTGGATGGTCTTGACAGCGGAGTGTGCAAATGTAACACCCCAAAAGACCCCAATAGACTCAACTTGAAGTTTGAGTAGCAGGTCAGGTTACACGGCCTGGGACACGGGCGTGTCCCAGGGCGTGTCGGGTGTACACGGCCTGGGACACGGGCGTGTCCCAGGGCGTGTTCTATTTATTTTGCGAAATTGGCCTATTCCGGTCAGAGCCGGACACGGCCTTGAACACGGCCGGGAACACGGGCGTGTCAGGTCCGACACGGGCGTGTCGATGACCCGTGTTGTTCAGTCGGTTCAAGCTGTGTGCACCGCTTAAGGGGTACACGGCCTGTGACACGGGCGTGTCACAGGCCGTGTCGGCCAAAAAGTGATTTTTTGGGAAGATCTTGGCCGTTCAGTTTCCTCTCTTTTGATCCAAAGGCTCAGGTGATTTCTTGGGCTGGATTAAGTCGTGAGAGAGAATGAAGAAGTCATTCTTCTTTATCCTTAAGGAAGAGAGAAAGAGAGAGGAAGAGAGGAAGAAGGAGGAGGAGAGCAAGCCACCGGCGGAGCTCCCGTGGTTCGATTCGTGATCCGAAGCCGGCGTTGTGACGGCAAGGCTGCTGCGGTTCTTTCTCACCGGCTAGTTTTCGATGGCACCGAAGAGATCGACAAGGGTAACGATCTCCCTCCTTGGACATGTGAAGTCCTTCTTTTCTGCATTGCATAGGGAAAGCCCTTCCCCGCGAGTGTGCGGTGGGTTGTGGTGTCCCTTGGGGTAGATATGTGAAGTCCCCCTTGTTAGAGGCCGGAATTGGAGTACGGCTCTAGGCATGCTGTGTGAAGCCCATCTGGATGGAATCTGGATTGGTGATGCTTGTTTGCATATCGGAGAAGGCTCCGTGATAATGGCTTGTGATGCCTATGGCTTGTGATGCCTTGTTCCTACCTGTTGCTTGGTGCGGCAGGAAGTACTGGACGATGTCCAGGAAATGAAGAGGGTTGGCGGCAACTCTTGTGGCCGTGCGTTGCCACTTTGTGAGTAGTTGAGCCGTTGGGCTGCAACTCGATAAAAAGGCAGATTGCCGAACAGGAAAGGTGAAACCGACCCGCGCCTATAAAATGCCATGGATACTTCCGTATTCGAGGTGGCTCGGCGACTTGAGCAACGGGGGGTGGCTGATCCGTACCTACGTTAGGTCCGTTCGACTTGGAAGCCTGGTATAGGTTTTGTTGGAGCGCCTAATGAGAGTCTTAGGCCCGCGCGCCGGAAAGACTAGAAATGCTCAAATACCGTGTAGACGGTGGTGTTGACCCTGGTATTCCGGTACACCGAAAATGTGCCCTGAGTGCACGGACTGTCGGGCCGGGTGGCCGATGGTTGTGATGGCTTGGATGTGCCTGCGCGCACATAGTTGCTATTGATAATGCCATGCTTGCAGGGAAAGAATGCTCATGCCCCGAGAAAGGGGTAGGATTGTTATAATTGGGTCAGCTGAATGCTGACCGTTGCATTGTTTGCCACCGGTTGGGTGGTTTGTTCCCGTGCAGGTGCTGGAGAGCCAAGTGGTAAGTGATGGGCGGGAGAGCCCTACTGCTGGTGCTGATGCTGCTGCGGCTAGCCTGGAAGGCTAAGCGAATGGCTTTGTTTTGTTTTCTCTTTTTACTCATGTATGGCCGGCCTGCGCGCCGAGGTTTGTAAAACATGATGTATGTTCAGAGGAACTGTAAGGCCTTAAGGCCAAACTCTTGTGGTTGTGTACATTCCGTGGTATTTATATATAAAGGTGGTTTTATATATATTGGACATTCCGGTTGAGAGTTCAAAGTACTACTTAAAGCTTCCGCTAGAATGCTCTGAGTTAGGATTCGTATTTGGTTTGGTATTTTCCTGTGACCTCACCGTCTGTTTGTGGCATATAGTGTGGGGCCCCGGCCGGACCTTCTACTATACGTCATCTAACGGATGGGGTCGTTACATTTTGGTATCAGCTTTTCGTCGGTCTTCCTCTTTCGAATTCGTGGTCGAATTCTTTTGTGGGGTGGCGAGCACGTGTTTGTGCGACCTGCTGTAACGCTAATGAACTCTGGAATGTCCATTAAGGAATGTACAAAATCTTGTTTGAGGAATCTGCGCGTTCCTTTTTGTGTTGTTTTGCTTGCATACGTTCGCTAATGTGTGTCTTGTCCACCTAGAGGTGACACGTAGTGGTGCTGGGCAGTTTGAGCCCCAGCGTTCTGATGAGAGTGCGGCACCAGCTGAGGTGCCAACACCTCCTCCATCTGCAGAAACTGTTCGCTTAGTGGCTGAGGCGCTATTTGCCATGATTCAGCCGACCGGGCAAGCGCAGCCGGCGGTAGTGCCAGTTCGTGTTGATGTAAGACCCGAGCCGGTTGAGGCTGTAGATCCACGAGCAGCTGACCGACAGTTGAAGCAATTCATGAGCTTCAGTCCTCCTACGTTTGCGGGAATGGGATCCCCAACGCAGGCGGAAGATTGGTTATCGCGTGTCAAGAGGATAATGACAGCGATCAGGGCGGAGGAAACTCTCAAGGTCACCTTAGCCACCTTCATGCTTGAAGGGGAGGCGCGGTTGTGGTGGGACGAGGTTGAGTTACACCATTTGGCGGGCAGGCAACTAACACAAGTGTCGATTGAGGAGTTCTCTCGGATATTTCTGGCGAAACATGTCCCAGCGGCGCAACGTATTGCTATGGAAAATGAGTTCCAACGGTTAAAGCAAGGGGACGATAGTGTGGATATCTACTTGCACGAGTTTACCAGGTTGGGACGATATGCGGGAACAATCTTCGCGGATGACCAAAGGAAAACGAATCGGTTCTATGAAGGATTGCGGGATGAGTTACGATTCCTGCTTTCGAGTTCTGTGAGCCAAGGGTTTCAGGCGTTGGTTGATACTGCGTGCGCGTTGGAAAAGGACATGAGGCGAGTGCAAGGGAATAAGGGCTTGGTGGTGTCTAAGCCAGAGTTTCAAGCACCTCGCCCAGGCAAGTCATTTTACCAGAAGAAAGGGGGCAAGAGGTCCAAGCCATCTGGGCAAGTGACTACGACCGTTGTGTCGGGAGCGACATCAAGGCCGGATGCTCGTACGTGCTATAACTGTGGCAGGGTGGGGCATGTTGCTCGTGACTGTCGAGTTGTGCAGCCCAAAGGGGAAAAGAAGACGGGTGCGTCGTATGCTGAGAAGGGCAAAGCGGTGGTGGATTCCTCTGCTTCCCAAGCGCAGCCCCGAATCTATCAACTTGGCCAACAGGAAGCGATTAAGCAAAGTGACGTCGTCATAGGTACGAGTTGAGTTAGTTTACTTGCTGTGCTTTTGGTTTTGGTTTTGTTTAGCTTGTGCATGATGTGTGTGTGCTGCAGGCTTTGTCCTGATTCGGAATAACTTAGCGAGAGCCCTGTTTGATACGGGTGCTTCGCATTCTTTTCTGTCTGAGGATTTCGTATCTCGCATTGGGGTACCGAGTCATGTGACGGTGGATAGTACAAGGGTGCTATTGCCGAATGGCTGTGTGTTGCTTGCGGATAGGGCTTGCGATGTGGATGTCCAAATAGGAAGTCGGGACTTCGGTTTGAGTGCAGCTGTGCTACCGTTATCGGAGTTTGATGTGATCTTTGGTATGGACTGGCTCTCGGAGCAGCGTGCCTTTATTGATTGCAACTCCAAAGAGATTACACTGGGCCAGAATACCGGGCTTGTGACGAAGTTCGCTGGTATGCGCGGAGTTGGCGGAACGTTGTTGTCTGCACTCCAAGTCGTCAATGCTGTGCGGAAGGGCGCGGAGTTATTCTTCACGCTAATTCAGGCTGTTGAGCCAAAGGCCAGTGTCGGTGAAGTGCCAGTTGTGTCAGAGTTTGCCGATGTGTTTCCTAAAGATCTTCCTGGGTTACCACCCCAGCGGGAGATTGACTTCTCTATTGAGTTGGTGCCAGGTGCGAAACCTGTGGCCCGCTCTCCGTATCGCGTCGCGCCAAAAGAGATGGCTGAGTTGAAAGTCCAATTGCAAGAGTTGTTGGAGCAGGGTTATATACGCCCAAGTATGTCACCTTGGAGCGCGCCTGTTCTCTTTGTGAAAAAGAAAGACGGTAGCTTACGGTTGTGTATTGACTACCGCGAGTTGAATAAGCTGACGGAGAAAAATAAGTATCCGATCCCACGGATTGATGACCTTTTTGATCAGCTGGCGGGATCAACGGTCTATTCCAAGTTGGATCTAAAATCGGGATATTATCAGCTAAGGATTCGGGAAGGTGACATTCCCAAGACGGCGTTTGGAACACGCTACGGTCATTATGAGTTCACGGTAATGCCGTTTGGCCTATGTAATGCGCCTTCGGTATTTATGGACCTAATGCATCGAACGTTCCGAGAGTACTTGGATTTGTTTGTTATTGTGTTTATCGATGACATCTTAGTATACTCTCAGTCGGAAGAGGATCACGCAAACCATTTGCGGTTGGTCTTGCATACCCTGCGGAGGAATAAGCTTTTTGCCAAGTTCTCAAAGTGTGAGTTCTGGCTCTCTTCAGTAGCCTTTTTAGGCCATGTGGTAAGCGGAGAGGGTATCGCGGTGGATCCGTTGAAGATAAGCGCCATCCGAGATTGGCCAGTGATGTCTTCAGTGGCCGAGGTCAGGAGCTTCCTTGGACTTGCGGGCTACTATAGACGGTTTGTGGAAAACTTCTCACGGATTGCTTTACCTCTGACCACGCTGACGAGAAAAGATCAAAAGTTCATATGGACGCCGGAGTGCGCGCGAGCTTTTGAAGACTTGAAGAGTCGTTTGACCACGGCGCCTGTGTTGACGTCGCCATGTGGTACCGATGGGTATGAGATCTATAGTGATGCATCTGGGAGCGGCTTAGGCTGCGTCCTTCTGCAGTTTGGGAAAGTGATTGCTTATGGCTCGCGTCAGTTGAAAGTGCATGAGCGGAATTATCCCGTCCATGATTTGGAGTTGGCGGCGGTAATCTTTGCGCTCAAGTTGTGGCGGCACTATCTATATGGCGTCAAAGTGGATATCTATACGGATCACAAGAGCCTAAAGTATTTATTGGATCAGAAGGATTTGAATATGCGACAACGAAGATGGATGGAGTTCCTCGGGGACTACACCTTCGAGATTCACTATACTCCCGGGAAGGGAAATGTGGTCGCTGATGCTTTGAGTCGGAAGACTCCGGTACGGGCAAGCTGGTTGCAGAGACATGATCAGCGTTTGATCCAAGAATTAGAAGCAATGGAGATATCGTGTGTTGACAAGGGTGCGTCAACCGATGCGTGCTTGAACTGGACGGAGGTGCAGTATGACCTTACGGACAGAATTCGGCGAGCAACGGAGCTTGATGTCAGTCTCCAGCGCTATGCTAAAGATGGGCCGGATGATCAATTCTCTTGGGATAATGGGTTGTTACGGAGAAATGGTCGAGTATGCGTCCCAAGTGTGGGTAAACTGAGGGAAGAGTTGATGTACGAAGCTCACTTTGCAAAGTACTCAGTTCACCCAGGGAGCACAAAGATGTACAGGGATATGAAAAAGCTGTTCTGGTGGCCCGGACTAAAGAAAGATGTGGCTCGTTATGTGGCTAAATGCAACACCTGTGCGTTGGTGAAAGCAGAATGCCAGAAGCCTGGCGGTTTTCTGAAGTCGTTACCTATTCCGGAGTGGAAGTTCGATGATATTTCGATGGATTTCGTGCACGGATTGCCGAGATCTCAACGCGGTCATGATTCAATCTGGGTGATTGTGGACCGGTTGACGAAAGTGGCGCACTTCCTTCCCAACAGAAGAGACGATTCAGTGGAAACCTTGGCCAAGCTGTATGTGGAGCAGGTTGTTCGACTGCACGGTGTTCCCCGGAGCATCGTTAGTGACCGTGATGGGCGGTTCACATCGAATGATTGGCGGCTCGTTCATCAAATGTTGGGTACAAAATTAGCGTTTAGTACGGCCTTTCATCCCCAAACGGATGGCCAGACTGAACGAACCAACAGGACGATGGAGGATATGCTCCGCATGTGCGCCCTAGACTTTGGTAAGAGATGGGAAGAGTATATATTTCTCGTCGAATTTGCCTATAATAATAGCTACCAAGCGAGTATTGGTATGGCACCATTCGAGGCGTTGTATGGTCGGAAATGCCGTACACCGTTAGCTTGGGCAGAAGCAGGCGAATCGAAGCTGAATGGGAAAAAGGAAGTCGAAGAAGCTACTTCGCTCATACGCTCTATTCGGGAGAGGCTATTGATAGCCCAAGATCGTCAAGCAAAGTACTACAATGCCAAGCACCGGAACGTGGAGTTCGCGGTGGGTGATTGGGTATATTTGAAGATCAAACCCTTCAAAGGTGTGTCCAGGATTCGGCGTTTGAAAAAGCTAAGTCCGAGGTATCTTGGTCCGTTTGAGGTGGTGGAGCGTGTTGGGGAAGCTGCTTATCGACTAGCACTTTCAGCGGACTTGGGTGGATTACATGATGTGTTTCACATCTCAGTCCTACGTAAGGCGGTAAAGGATCCAGCTCAAGTCGTGGAGGCTGATCGGGTACCGGTCGAGTATGGGCTAACGACGAGGGTTAGACCCATTCGGATCGAGGAACGAGCCGAGAAACAGTTGCGGAACAAAGTAATCGGGATGGTCAAGGTCCGTTGGGACAATTGTGGCCGTGAAGAGCTAACATGGGAGCGAGAGCAGACCATGCGAGCTGAGTTTCCCGAGTTATTTGTATAACCTGTAGACCGTGTACTTTTTGTTATAACAGAGTTATAGCTGCTGAGTTTTATTTCCTTACCGTGCAAATTTCGGGACGAAATTTTGATAAGGGGGGAGGGTTGTAACACCCCAAAAGACCCCAATAGACTCAACTTGAAGTTTGAGTAGCAGGTCAGGTTACACGGCCTGGGACACGGGCGTGTCCCAGGGCGTGTCGGGTGTACACGGCCTGGGACACGGGCGTGTCCCAGGGCGTGTTCTATTTATTTTGCGAAATTGGCCTATTCCGGTCAGAGCCGGACACGGCCTTGAACACGGCCGGGAACACGGGCGTGTCAGGTCCGACACGGGCGTGTCGATGACCCGTGTTGTTCAGTCGGTTCAAGCTGTGTGCACCGCTTAAGGGGTACACGGCCTGTGACACGGGCGTGTCACAGGCCGTGTCGGCCAAAAAGTGATTTTTTGGGAAGATCTTGGCCGTTCAGTTTCCTCTCTTTTGATCCAAAGGCTCAGGTGATTTCTTGGGCTGGATTAAGTCGTGAGAGAGAATGAAGAAGTCATTCTTCTTTATCCTTAAGGAAGAGAGAAAGAGAGAGGAAGAGAGGAAGAAGGAGGAGGAGAGCAAGCCACCGGCGGAGCTCCCGTGGTTCGATTCGTGATCCGAAGCCGGCGTTGTGACGGCAAGGCTGCTGCGGTTCTTTCTCACCGGCTAGTTTTCGATGGCACCGAAGAGATCGACAAGGGTAACGATCTCCCTCCTTGGACATGTGAAGTCCTTCTTTTCTGCATTGCATAGGGAAAGCCCTTCCCCGCGAGTGTGCGGTGGGTTGTGGTGTCCCTTGGGGTAGATATGTGAAGTCCCCCTTGTTAGAGGCCGGAATTGGAGTACGGCTCTAGGCATGTTGTGTGAAGCCCATCTGGATGGAATCTGGATTGGTGATGCTTGTTTGCATATCGGAGAAGGCTCCGTGATAATGGCTTGTGATGCCTATGGCTTGTGATGCCTTGTTCCTACCTGTTGCTTGGTGCGGCAGGAAGTACTGGACGATGTCCAGGAAATGAAGAGGGTTGGCGGCAACTCTTGTGGCCGTGCGTTGCCACTTTGTGAGTAGTTGAGCCGTTGGGCTGCAACTCGATAAAAAGGCAGATTGCCGAACAGGAAAGGTGAAACCGACCCGCGCCTATAAAATGCCATGGATACTTCCGTATTCGAGGTGGCTCGGCGACTTGAGCAACGGGGGGTGGCTGATCCGTACCTGCGTTAGGTCCGTCCGACTTGGAAGCCTGGTATAGGTTTTGTTGGAGCGCCTAATGAGAGTCTTAGGCCCGCGCGCCGGAGAGACTAGAAATGCTCAAATACCGTGTAGACGGTGGTGTTGACCCTGGTATTCCGGTACACCGAAAATGTGCCCTGAGTGCACGGACTGTCGGGCCGGGTGGTCGATGGTTGTGATGGCTTGGATGTGCCTGCGCGCACATAGTTGCTATTGATAATGCCATGCTTGCAGGGAAAGAATGCTCATGCCCCGAGAAGGGGTAGGATTGTTATAATTGGGTCAGCTGAATGCTGACCGTTGCATTGTTTGCCACCGGTTGGGTGGTTTGTTCCCGTGCAGGTGCTGGAGAGCCAAGTGGTAAGTGATGGGCGGGAGAGCCCTACTGCTGGTGCTGATGCTGCTGCGGCTAGCCTGGAAGGCTAAGCGAATGGCTTTGTTTTGTTTTCTCTTTTTACTCATGTATGGCCGGCCTGCGCGCCGAGGTTTGTAAAACATGATGTATGTTCAGAGGAACTGTAAGGCCTTAAGGCCAAACTCTTGTGGTTGTGTACATTCCGTGGTATTTATATATAAAGGTGGTTTTATATATATTGGACATTCCGGTTGAGAGTTCAAAGTACTACTTAAAGCTTCCGCTAGAATGCTCTGAGTTAGGATTCGTATTTGGTTTGGTATTTTCCTATGACCTCACCGTCTGTTTGTGGCATATAGTGTGGGGCCCCGGCCGGACCTTCTACTATACGTCATCTAACGGATGGGGTCGTTACAGCAAAGGCGAGCTTGGATGGTCTTGATGGAGGGGAGCACTGAGGCGCGCTTGGATGGTATTGATGGCGGAGCGTGCAGAGGCTCTCTTAGATGGTTGTAATGGAAGCGCGTGCAGAGGCGCACTAGGGCGGTCTTGATGGCGAAGCACACAGAGGTGCGCTTGGGAGGTCTTGTCGGCGTTGCGTGTAGAGGCGAGCTTGGATGGTGTTAAAAAGGGAGCATACGGAGGCACGCCTGGATGGTCTTGATGACAGAGCTCGCAGAGGGAGACGTGCACACAAAGGGGCGAGCACACAAGAGGACGTAGAGAGAGAAAGGGATGAGGAGAGAGAAAATTTGTAGGAGGATTTTTCCAGGGGAGAAGTGAGTCCAAGTAAGAGGGAGTCAAGGTCTATTTATTGATTTTAGGAGGAGCGATCCTGTAATTTTACTCAATAACTACCAACCGGACCAATAGAATTGTCTGAAATGGGGTACATGAATTGCTACATTTATGAAATGACAAGACTGCCCTAGGGCGGTTATAGGCTCATTTGAAAATCACGTGATATGAGGGGTGTTCGACAAGGTTAGTGGTCAGGGAGACGAGCCCCCGGGAGGCAAGGGTGGCAGGACGGGTGACAGAAATTATCGCCCATCCTGAAGACAGCGAAGGCGCCCCCAAGGGAGCGGTGCCTAGGTTTAAAGATTTTCGCTCGTACATGGGTCAACAAACAATAGGACGAGAAACAAAAATTGTCGATCGTCCTGGTTGGGAGAGAAGTCTCCCCCAAAGAGGGTGGTGCTTGGACGGGTGGCCGAAATTGCCGCTCGTCAAGGGTGGTAAAATAATCAGGATTGGTGGCAAAATTGCCACCCATCCTGGTCGGGAGATAAGCCGACCCAAAAGTGGGAAGCTCCTGGACAAGCAGCAAAAATTCTGCACATCCTGGCTAGGAAAGAAAACTGCCCCAAAGGGGCGGCGCCTGGATGGGTTAAAAACATTGCTGCCCATCCAGGGAGGCAAAAAGGGCAGGATGGGTGGCAAAAATGGTCGTCTGTCCTGGTCGGGAGGAGAGCCTCCTCTGACGGGGGATGCAAGAGGATGGGAGGCCACCTACTTTGGGGAGGCTGTGGAAGTTGTGCGGTTGTCTCGGGCATGCCGCCAGACAAGGTGTCGGCCAGACTAAGCGGTAGAGAGGAGGGAGGCGGTTATCATGGTGACAATGATGTTAGCGGCGATGACGATGGTTGTCGCGACGAGTACACCATGGAAGGTTACTCTATTGGTGGGGACTTTCATATATTCGTACTCCATGCATGAGGTGTTGCTAGCCCTTCTTAAGGGTACCCATCTGGTCTAGATTAGATCGTCTTAGCTTTGGAGCGGTTGAGTAACACAAATAGTCACACATAGAAGAGATAATGGGCAAGATGGGTTTTTACGTGGAAAACCCCGAAAAAGGTGAAAAAACATGTGTCGGGGCTATGTTGATCGAAGTTCACTATTTTATGTTGCTTTATAGGGCTTTAAAAAGAATATGAGGTCGACAGGTCTGTACTCATTACAACTTGGGAGATATAGGAGGCGTCTTCGGAGGGCGGCAGGCCATCGCTCTTGAAGCTAAGCATTTTGACTTTCTTTGCGGCAAGCATCATGCGTTCAGGAGACTTGGCAGACTTCTTTTGATGCCTAGAGTCCGGTGTTTGCGGTTGTCAGTCAGATGCTGAGTGCTGGAAGTGCTACGTGCATATGGCTCGCTAAAGAAAGCTTGACGATGGGCGAAGATCCTTGAGCGATCGTTGAAGTATTTGAAGAACTTCAAGTCATCTTTGAAGATGAAGGAGGTCCCTGGTGGCGCTTTCGAGCACGTAGGGGAGAAGAATACAAGATAAAAAGTGAGAATGAATGAGAGACTAGGGTCTAATTTATAGGCCCCAGGGGTGGTTACGGTAGTTACACGGCTATCTGCAGTCCGTAATCACAATGTTTACTAATTGCAGCCTAATTTTAAATCGTTTGCAATAAACTGATATTATTTCGGCTATTTTCTTTCATCCATGATGAGGGTTGCAACAGTAGTTACTGAAAGATAATTCTACGGGTAGTTAATCACCTAGGGGGGGTGAATATATGTCTTTTAAATTTCTTTGTCACTTAGATTAAATGTTCAGCAGAATCTTGAAAATAAACATTCACAAGTACACAACACAAACAATCCATAAAGTAAACAAAAATTTTATAGTAGTCCCCCTATCTAGGGTACATCCACTTTCCCCCTTCTTCCTCACTAGTAATATGCTAGATAAGGTTATATCTCCTCCTCTTCAACTCAGATCAAGAGATCTTATAGGCTCAATTTCTATTAAGAAACCTACAACTCAGACCAACAGGTCCTACCTTAGAGATCCACCCAATCTCCTACCTCAGATCCCTCAAGAACCATACCTCAGCCTTTATAACAGAGGCATACACCTCAGTGATCCCACACAAATCACCTACCTCGGGTCCCTCAAGAACCCCACCTCAGCCTTTATAACACAGACTTACAACTCAGAGAATTAATCTCCTACTCACTCATATCTCAAAGAGATCTTACAAAATAAAGAGGTACATGAGAATGAAAATAATCTAAGAAAATAGGAATCCTATAATCTGACTTATCTGATATTTCAGATTCTTCAATTCAGCAGCAAAGAATTAATTCTCGATGAACAGACTGGTTGAAAATATATTTCTATGGATCTGCAATCTTCTTGATGATGATCGGCTTGAATTCCTTGAAGAACTTGTAGAATAGATCTACCTTAATCCTCTGATCAACTTATTGAAAGGATCAGAAGACTTTCTTGAAGACCTTCTTCTTTCTTCTTTTTGGGGTTGTCGCCCTCCTCTGACTTAGGAGAAATCAGATTGAGAGAAATTGACTGTGTGATTCTTCTAATTGTTATATTCTGTGTAGATGACTCCTCTATTTATAGCCTTCACGGGTTGTTAGCTTCTGATTGATGATGTAATCATTACGCCATCATACTTCAAGTTCTTCTTCAAATCGTTTCTGATGAGATATCACGTTACTGTAGCTGAAGTGATATTTCTTACTTGACTTGACACTTCTGTGTTGACTCTGTTTATCTTTAGAATCATAACTGTCGAGATGTCCCAAGTGTCTTGACACAATATTACTTAGTGTTCTTAGAAGGTGTCGTGATATCTTAGTAGTCTTGACACAATATTACTTAGTAAAATTTTTAGTCTGAACTTGAAGGTGTCAAGATAGTTGACTTGTCTTGACACAACTATCGATTGTGTCGACATATTTTAATCTGCACTGTATCAAGACAGTTGAATTGTCTCGACACAACTGTCTGTCAGGTGTTGACACTTGTATTAATTCTTCACTGTGTTGAGACAGTTGAATTGTCTCGATACTATTGTCTGTCGGGTGTCGACACTTGTTTTAATTCTTCACTATGTCGAGACAGTTGAATTATCTCGACACTACTGTCAGCTGGGTGTCGTCACTTTAAGTCTGCACTTCAGTTCTATATTGTGTTGAGACAGTTGTATTGTCTCGACACTACTATCTTAAAGTGTCGAGATATCTGACTTGTCTCGACACATCTGTCTTGATCTTCAAAGTGTCGAGATAACTAAAATGTCTCGACACAGCTACTTGAAAGGTGTCGACATAGTTGAAGTATGTTGACACTTTTGCACTTAGCCATTTCTATACACTACAACTTGCTAGGCATTGACTGTCCTGACTTCACTCAGCACTTTTAGCTGTATGACGTTGAGGGAACTTGCTTCACTCGACACTTTTGGACTTAGGCAATTTTCTACCTTTCCAGTCAGCTTCTTTGAGTCCACCTGTCAATATAACTTGGAACACCTATCCAATCAATATGATATAGGCAACCTGCATGCATGAACTAAAACATACATCAAATACATACTTGTGTATATCATTGAGTTGAAAGGGCTTCTTCAAATCAAATACATTATTTCCAATAGACCCAACAATCTCCCCCAATTTGGAGAAGTCATGTCCTCAATTCAATGATATACACCACAATACTAAAATATGATAATTAAGATGTACATGAAAAGTACTGAGCAAAATTATAAAAAGAACATCAATGATAACGCATATATAATAGAGTGCAACCAAAAATTTTCATTACAATTTGTTAAAAGATTACACCTTTCAGTTTTTTACAATGTTCTTAAAATAAAATTACATAGTTCCTAGAAAAATAAACAATATTCTGAGATTGTTCTGGCTCATTGATGACAATGCCTTTTCTTTATTATATTTTAGCTTTGACTTCAGACAGCTTGTCATAAGCCACTTTCTTGCCCTTGACATCTTTAGCCTTAGAGATTTCTTCTTCCTTTAGCCTATGTCTTTCAGCATAATGATATGTCTTGGGGAAGTAGTTGTCAGGCTCTATAGAATCAGCTGGGATCTTCACTGCCTCCAGATCTTTTCAAAATTTATGGATGATCTCCTGCTGCTTTGTATGCTTGACCCATTCCTGTTCTGAACACCATTTTCTCCTATCAGCTGTATTGTTATTGACTGCTTTCCATACAGTGAGTATAATGGATCTAGATGTTGGACTTCACTGCTCAAAATCTCCCTTTACTTCAGCCTGCTCCATGAATCTTTTCTTAGATAATTGAGCTTCTTTTTATTTGATCAATGCAGAAGCAGTCATCTCCACCTCCTCACATAATATATTCTAAATTTTTGGTGGAGGACTGTATATGGACTATACTTCCATTTGAATGGCTTCAAAATGAGCTGGTTGGCAGCTAGACTCAGCAGTTTGATCTTCAACATACCTTAAGGGAGAAAAGCCTAGATTTTCTCTGATGCTATTAGAGGTCGAAATAGCATGCTCAGAGCTTGACTTAATCATTACTCTCTCCCCCTTTATGAATTCTCTTTCTACATGATCCCTTAAGTCATTCTTACGAAATCTGACCTGACCCTCAAGATAAGTAATCCCTGAGGACAAATGATTCTTTGCTTTGAGCAAGTGGTCATCCAGTTCTTTGCAAGAAGCCTTGATATCCTGAGTCACAGAGGCTGAGTGAGTAGATAGCTAAGTTTCAATATCCTTGGACGTAAAGGCTATCTTGGTCTCCAAAGTTGTAGTTTGCTCAGCTATCTTAACCAGTATAGTATCATGCATGACTATCATGTTCTCATTCATTCTAGTCTGATTTTCCAAGACATGGCCTTATTTAACAGTTATTTTATCTTGAGTTCTCTGTGATTTCTGCTGCTGTTTAGCAATGTACACTATACCATTAGCTCCTCTTTAGAAGAAATCAGTCATATCCTTCTTCAATAGATTTACCTCAAATATAATGGATTTGATTTATTATGCAAGCTGAAACTGAAACTCTTTATTGCTTTCATGTACATATTTTTCTAGTTGATTTCGTTGTTGATCTAGTATTATCTGCAACTAGAAGTGAGCTTAAATCCATAGGAGGAGCAGGTGATGTTCTAGAATGAATGCTCTTCTTATAGCTTCTACTCCTCTTTTTGAGTTCAGTTAATTTTCTCTTCTTTATCTGAGAAGCTTCTTCTCCTCAGATTCTGAAGAACTAACTATCTCAACTGATTTAGGCTTTTTAGCTCCTTCAGTATTTGGGGATAAATCTGCTTACTCCCCCTCAACTCTTGCACCTTCTTCACCAAGATCTATGTCATCAGGAACTAGATCCTCTTGAAGAGCAGTCATCTCCCCCCTGGATATCTGTATCTTTATTCAGAAAGATTTCTTCCCCTGTCTCCTTAGAGACTGCCTCCTCAATATCCCTATCAGGCATTTCCTATTCAGGAACCTCTACTTGTTCCAGAACAGTGTCTAGCACCTATAATACATCCATTACTATTATATTTACAGTATCCAAATCTATATTTTGCAGAAAATTGAGGTTCTCCCCCTCACTTGGATCCCTAGCTGGGATTGTCTCCCCCTACATCTGATCACCAGTAGCAGGAGAGGTCCTTGGAGATTTTATAGGTTTTGTATCATCCTGTTTCTCTGAGCTGGAACTTCCCTTATTTTCAGAATCACTAGAAGATTCTTCTTCCACAACCACTGTTTTCTTCTTTTTCTCCTTCTCCACTATAGGTGTTTCTTGGATAGTACTCTATCCCACCTTACTAGTATTCTCATGTCCATTCTTCTCATGCGATTGATCTTAGATCCAATCTTGAGGTTGAGATTGTCAGGAATGGCTTGTACCAGGTAGAGTCTTATAATTTTGCCCATATTAGGCTTCTTGATGCTTTCTGCAATTTTGTCAAAGACTACTTTGCTCCAGTTAGTCTTGACTTTGAAGATAATTCTTATCATCAGCTCAAACATATATGCAAAAATCCTGTCATGTGCTCCTATTTTGCCTAGCAGCACTTTCCCTATTATTTCAGACAGGAATTTTTCTTGGGTATTCATACCCTTCCTGATCAGGGTGCTTCCAATATTTGTGGTTGGAGCCAATCCACACCACTCCAAAGATTCCGTAGTCTTGGCAGAATCTAGATCATCTTCTTGATTAATTCTTGGTAATTGAAATATCTTTGCCAGTCTCATGTTTGTGATTTTGACCTTTGCTCCATTCACTTTGGACTTAATTTTTTCTGAGTTTGAATCGAGATGAGCATTAGAAAAGAATTCATTAACCTCTCATTTCCAGATATATGACAGTTCTAAAAGCCGATATTCCAATCCTACTTCAGTCATTAGGGCTATGACATTCTTAATTTCTTCAGATGTAGAGTCGAATCCATTGCAAATAAGTTCATAACCTTCAAAGATGTTATCGTCATTCTTGGGTGCCATGAAAGTAGAGAGAAATGGTGGACAAGTGTCGACTGATCAGGGTTCTAGGTCTCGACACACAGGAATCAATAGTTCACAATATCAAGAAAGCGTAGTTGACTTCTACTCTCACACCCTATTTATAGTCTAATCTTTCCTGAAGACGAAAGGGTGCGCTGCATTTAGACTGTTCCAAATTTTTAGGAAAATACTTAGTGTCGACACAGGAAAAAATTGTCTGTCGAGATGTGCCGACACAAGTCGACACAAGGATAATGTCTCTTGATATATACCTTAGGGTCTCAACACCCTTGATGTCTCGATACTTACTTTGGTGTCTCTACACATTGCAATATAAAGTGTCGACATATTTTCTGGTGTCTCGACACTTTCTTTGATGTCTTGACACATTCTCTGGTGTCTCGATACAACTTTTGACTTAGTCAATATTTTGTTTTCTAAACTATAGATACTTGATATTTTTGAGGTATATTCTTGATATTTAGGTTAGTAAACTTAATTATTGACTAATATATTTTATTCTAATTTTTATTAGTTATTTTCTATATATGCATAAATTATTCAAGATTATACAAGCCAAGTTCAAACTTAAAGAAAATAAATTTCTCTTCATCTAGGGGCTTAGTGAAAATAACAGCAATTTGTTTATTTTTAGGAACAAATTCTAGATTAATATCTCCATTTTCTAGATGCTCCCTAATAAAATGATATCTAATTTCAATATGCTTAGTTCTACTATGTGATACATGATTGTTTGAAATTGAAATGAAACTAGTAGAATCACAATATAATGGAATTTTACTTAGCTGAATGTTGTAATCTTGTAATTGATGTTGAATCCAAAGCAATTGTGCACAACAAATTCCAACTGAAATGTACTAAGATTCAGCAGTGGATATTACTACACTTGTTTGTTTTTTACTGCTCCATAACATCAGCCTTCTTCCAAGGAATTGACATGAACCTAATGTGCTTTTCCTATCTTCTTTACAACCTGTATAATCTGCATCTGAAAAGCCTGTTAGTTCAAAATCACAATTCCTTGGATACCATAGGCCAAGATTAGGTGTGCCCTTTAGATATCTCATTATTCTTTTGACTACTGTATAGTGAGACTCATTAGGGCAAGCTTGATACCTAGCACAGACACAAGTAGCATACATTAAGCCTGGTCTACTGACTGTTAGATAAGGCAGTGATCCAACTATGCCCCTATATAAGGTGATATTAACTGGCTTGCTAGCACCATCCTTGTCTAACGACATACTGGACCCCATAGGAGTTCTTATGGAAGTGATTGTTTACATGTCATACTTCTTGATTAACTCCTTAGTGAACTTAGACTGATTAATGAAAAGTCCATCTATAGTTTGCTTAACTTGGAGACCCAAGAAAAACTTGAGTTCACCCATACTACTCATCTCAAACTTACCTTGCATAAGTTTGGCAAACTTAATGCAAAGTGACTCATCAGTAGAACTAAATATAATATCATCTATATATATTTGTACTAAGATGGTCTTGCCTTTGACTTCCCTTAGGAATTGTGTTTTGTCTATTTCCCCCTTGAGAATTTATTCTCCAGACAGAATTTAGACCGAGTCTCATACCATGCCCTTGGGGCTTATTTTATCTCATAGGGAGCTCTTAATAAAAGATAAACATGATTAGGATGAGTAGAGTCAACAAAACATGGTGATTGCTCAACATAGACCCTTTCTTTGAGGTTACCATTAAGGAAAGCTAACTTCACATTCATTTGGTATACCTTGAATCCTTTGTAGGCTGCATATGCCAGGAAGAGTATAATAACTTCCAATCTAGCCACTAGTGCAAAGGTTTTATCAAAGTCTATACCATCTTCTTGTCTATAGCCCTTTGCAACCAGTCTAGCCTTATTTCTGACTATAACACCATTTTCATCCAGTTTGTTACTGTAGATTCACTTGGTTTCTATTATGTTACAGTCATTTGGTCTGGGAACTAGCTTCTAGACTTTACATCTCTTGAACTGTTTCAATTCTTCCTGCATAGCCCTTATCCAAAATGGGTCTTTATTGGCTTCTTAAAACTTCTTTGGTTCTATTTGTGACAAAAAACTTTAGTACATCACAGTGTTGTGCTATCTACTTCTTGTGGTCACACCATGAGCTGTAACTTTAATGATCAGTTCCCTTAGATGATCCCTTAGATGTTTGATAGAAACTAGTAATATGATCTCTTCTCTTTTAACAGCTTCATCTTGTTGCTGAGTCTCTTCTTCTGGTTGTTCCTGTGCAAGCTCTTCCTCAACAATGTTGACTCTATCTTATATACTTTAGCTTGTTGGAACTGTGTCTTCTATTGAAATCTCCTTTAGCTTCAAGTTTTCTCTTATTGTGCTTGATGTACTTGGCTTATCATTATAATACATAGAACTTTCATCAAATACAACATGAACAGACTCCTCTACAACTTGATCCCTCAAGTTGTAGACCCTATAGGACTTACTGTGGTTACTATAACCAACAAATATGCCTTCATATGACTTCTCAGCAAATTTAGTTAAGTATGTTTTCCCATTATTAAGGACAAAACATCTACATCCAAAGATTCTAAAGTAGACCAAGTTTGATTTTCTGCCCTTCATTAGTCCATAAAGAGTCTTATTCAGCCTTTTGTTGATTGAAGCTCTATTAAGAACATGAAATATTGTGTTAATTGCTTCAGCCTAAAAATATTCTAGGAGAGAAGAATCACTCAACATGGTTCTTCTAGCTTCAATGAGAGTTTTGTTCTCTCTTAGCAATCCCATTTTGTTGGGGTGTTCTTGGAGAGGAAAACTCTTGCTGAATCCTAAGTTCTTCGCAAAACTTTGTCATGCATTCAGATTGAAACTCAGTTCCATAATCACTTCTGATTCTGACCACAGAACTGTTCAATTCATTATATATTTGTTTGAAAAATGTCTTGAAGACATCAGAAGTTTCAGACTTTTTCCTTAAAAAGAAAACCCAAGTAAATCTGGAATAGTCATCAATAATCACAAAGGTAGAGTCTTTAATTCCTAGACTATGAACTGGCATAGGACCAAACAAGTCCATATGCAAAAGGTATAAACACCTTATTGAAACTTTGGTTTCAATGCTTTTAAAAGAAGTTTTGGTCTGCTTGCCTTTTTGGCATGCAGAGCAAATGCTCTCCTTAGAGCATTTAATGTTAAGCCCATTCCTAACTAGCTCTTTACTAAAAAACTTGTCTATGGCCTTGTAATTCAAATGAGCTATCCTCTTGTGTCATTTGATACTTTGTGAGGCTTTATCATTTGCAACTAGGCATATGGGTGAGTTTGACTTTAGACAAAGAAAATTTAAACAATACACATTCCCACACCTAGTGCATGTCAGGATAACCTCTTGGTCACTTGACTTCTTTTGAGGCACTCATCCTTGTGGAATGAAATGTCATAGTCAAGATCACAAAGTTGGCTTATGCTTATAAGGTTTTGTTGCAACCCTTCCACATAAGCTACTTTAGTGAAAGTGACTAAGGCATTTGAGATCTTACCATAACCTCTGGTAATCCCTTTGTCATCTCCACCAAAGATCACCTTTGGTCCATCATTTACTGGAATAAACTCCCTCAAATTGCTCTTTGTTCCAGTTATGTGTCTGGAACATCCATTATACAAGTACAAGATGGGCCTATCTCTGGTGTTTGGACATACCTACAAAATAAAAATTTATTTATCCTTAGGAACCCAAATTATATGGGTCCTAGGTGCTTTTTAGTTGTGTCTCCATTGAGACCACCTAAAAATTTCTTAACTGGATACACTTTATGCCATGAGACACAGTGTGATTGAACCAATAGTCTAGGGCAAAGTGTCCAATCCTTCCACAACACCAGCACTCATATCTTTTATACTTCCTCTTTGGAGCAATAGTAGGAACTTTATGCTTACATTCCTTAAGACAGGAATCAGTAATCTTGACAGTTGCATTTTGATTGGGATCAAAATGGTTGTTTTGCCTCTCAGTCACAAAAGTCCTCCTTGGAGCAAGCATATGAGGAATAGCTTTCCTATTCACATATGAGTTTGGTCCAATTAGTTTAGACTTTTGCATTTCTTTTCCCTTAGACTGAAACATAGGTTGTGGCATGACTGAACTCTTTGGTCCTGTCAGTTTTTTGCCTCTTCTTCTCTTAGGTTTAACATAACTAAGTCCACTTTCAGGAGTTCCTGAGAAGGTATCTATAATGAGGAGTACAATTTTAGGTTTAGAAAATACTTGAACAAGTCTTTTCTCATTCAGGAGTTTGAGTTCTAACTCCTGAATGGTTGCATCCTTTTGTTTTAGCAACATGATTTGATCATCAATGATCTTAGTTAGCTTAGCTAACTTTTAACTTTGAAGACCAATCTTCTGAGTAGTCATCTAATGATGGTACTTAAGACCTTTTAGTGATGCAATCTCATTTGCTTGTTCTTTGACAAGCTTTTTGCTCTGTACAAGAGCCTCTGGCAGTTTTCCAAATTTAACTGTGAGCTACTGCAATTTAGTCTCAGAGTTGGACTTATGTGACTCAAAATTTGAGTTACATGAGTCTGACTCATCCCCAGTCTCATAAACAGATGTTTTAGAACAAATAGAATTGTCATAGATTACCAAAGTATCCTGACAGTCAAGAATTTTTATTTCTGGATCATCAGACGGTGTCATCAAGTTAACCTCCATATCATCTTCAGATTCACCATGGTGTGATGAAGTTATGGAGTTATTGCCCTAGTATATGGCCTCTCTGATGTATTCCTCTTCACAGGATAATAGTTCGATGTGTGCATGTTCTTCTACTGATTTAGTTGAATCTGTATCACTATCAGATAAAGTCCTTGGCTTATTTGCCATCAAACCTTTTTTTTATTTCTTGTCTTTATAGAACTTCTTTTCCTTGGACTTTCTGTTCTCCTTTCTTTTTACTAGACAGTCAGCAATGACATGTCCAGGCCTATTACAGCAATAATAAATAATATTAGTCTTAATTTATTTATTCTATTTTGTATCATAACTGATCACATATTTGTTTCTTTGTTTGTCTTTATTTTTGCTGGAACTTGGACCAGATGATGTCTTCTTGTTCTATTGCTTCCTTCTTCTCATCATCTTCTTGAATTGCCTGGTGAGCATTGTCAAATCTCCATCTAACAATTCTTCTGATGAAGAACTAGTCTCAGTGCTAACTGTATCTTCATCCCTTTTTGGTGATGATGGAATTTGTCTTTTAGCCTTTTTTGATGTGTTAGCTTTGAAAGCCACAGATCTGGTCTGATTTGAACTTCTGGCAGATTCTTCTTCAGCTTTTTTAGAATTTAACTTAAGCTCATGTGACAACAACATCTCATACAAGTCCTGGGGTAGCAAGTTCCTCAGATTGCCCATTTCTCTTACATCACAAATCTTTATGTCTCTTTTTTTGCTTAGGGATCTCAGAAACTTGTCATTTAGCACATAGTTTGAAAATTCTCTGCCATAATTATTTAAGTCATTGACTATTATAAAGAACTTTTCATAACAAAGTTCTTTAGAATCAGTCTTCCCTTGCCTGAATGCCTCATACTGTTGGTTGAGTAGAGACTTTTTGTCATCTCTAACTTCTTATGTGCCTTCCATATAGACTATTAGAGTGTCTCACATCTCTTTGGATGTTTTGCAGTGTACTAAGTTCTGAAAGGTCGAATTATCTATTACACGACAATTATATTTTGTGCTCTTTTATCTATAGTGGCCAGAACTACCTCATCCTTTGTCATCTAAAACAGTTTCTTAGGGGTTTGCACATTTGCATCTAAGACAGATACTTTCAAAGTAATATATGGTCCTTCTTATACTGTGACAAAGATTCTTGGATCTAACGTGTCCATAAACAATCTCACCCTTTTCTTCCAAATAGCAAAGTTATCCTTTATACATATAGGAAGCTTCATATAACTGAGTTCTCTGTGAGATTCAGAAGCCATTAGATCTGATATGTTTCAACCACCCTTAGGATCTTTTTCTGACTGTTAGGTTTTTCTTTGAATAACCTACCTCCGATACCACTTGAAAGATAATTCTATGAGTAGTTAATCACCTAGAGGGGGGCTGAATAGGTGTCTTTTAAATTTCTTAGTCACTTAGATTAAATGTTCAGCAGAATCTTTAAAATAAACGTTCACAAGTACACATCACAAGCAATCCACAGAGTACACAGAAATTTTATCGTGGTTCCCCTATCTAGGGTACATTTACTTTCCCCCTTCTTCCTCACTAGCAATGTGTTAGATAAGGTTATATCTCCTCCTCTTCAACTCAGATCAAAAGATCTTACAGGCTCAGTTTCTATTAAGAAACCTATAACTCAGACCAACAGGTCCTACCTCAGAGATCCACCCAATCTCCTACCTCAGGTCCCTCAAGAAGCCTACCTCAGCCTTTATAATACAAGCTTACACCTCAGTGATCCCTCACAAATCACCTACCTCAGGTCCCTCAAGAACCCTACCTTAGCCTTTATAACACAGGCTTAAAACTCGGAGAATTAATCTCCTACCTACTCAGATCTCAAAGAGATCTTACAAAATAAAGAGGTAAATGAGAATGAAATTAATCTCAGAAAACAGGAATCCTGTACTCTGACTTATCTAAGAATTCAGATTCTTCAATTCAACAGCAAAGAATTAATTCTTGATGAAAAAACTGGCTGAAAAGATACTTCTCTGGATCTGCAATCTTCATGATGATGATCGGCTTGAATTCCTTGAAGAACTTGTAGAACAGATCCACCTTAATCTTCTGATCAACTTGTTGAAAGGATCAGAAGACTTTCTTGAAGACCTTCGTCTTCCTTTTTCTTGGGGTTGTCTCCCTGCTCTGACTTAGGAGAAATTAGATTGAGAGAATTTGACTGTGTGATTCTTCTGATTGATATATTCTGTGTAGACGACTCCTCTATTTATAGCCTTCACAGGTTGTTAGCTTCTGATTAATGACGTCATCATTACGCCATCATACTTTAAGTTCTTCTTCAAACAGTTTCTGATGAGATATCACGTTATGGTTGTTGTGTGACCTTTCTGACTTGACTTGACACTTCTGTGTTGACTATTTTTATCTTCAGAATCATAAGTGTCGAGATGTCCTAAATGTCTCGACACAGTATAACTTAATATTCTTAGAAGGTGTCGAGACATCTTAGCAGTCTCAACACAATATTACTTAGTAGAATTTTCAGTCTGAACTTGAATGTGTCGAGACAGTTGATTTGTCTCGACACAACTGTCGACTGTGTCGACATCTTTAAATCTGCGCGGTGTCGAGACAGTTGAATTGTCTCGACACAACTATCTGTTGGGTGTCGACACCTGTTTTAATTCTTCACTATGTCGAGATAGTTGAATTGTATTGACACTACTGTCTGTCGGGTGTCAACATTTGTTTTAATTCTTCACTGTGTCGAGACAGTTGAATTATCTCAACACTACTGTCTGTCAGGTGTTGACACTTTAAGTCTGCACTTCAATTCTACATTGTGTCGAGACAGTTATATCGTCTCGACACTACTGTCTTAAAGTGACGAGATATCTGACTTATTTCGACATATCTGTCTTGATGTTCAAAGTGTCGAGAAAACTGACTTGTCTAGACACAACTCCTACAAAGGTGTCGACATACACTCAGCACTTTTAGCTATATGGCGTTGAGTGAACTTGCTTCACTTGATGCTTTTGAACTTAGGCAATTTTTTGCATTTTCAGTCAGCTTATTTGAGTCCACCTGTCAATATAACTTGGACCACCTGTCCAATTAATATGAAATAGGCAACCTGCATGCATGAACTGAAACATACATCAAATACATACTTGTGTATATCATTGAGTTGAAAGGGCTTCTTCAAATCAGGTACATTTTTTCCAATGTACCCAATAGTTACGCGAGTGGTTTCCCACATAATGGATAGGAGAGATCGTGTGGGGATGATCAGATGGCAAAGGATTGACGAGTGCAGATTGAGCGGCAAAGTGGGAGCCGATCGAGCGGTGAAGTAGGGTTTGCCCTCGCAAAGGCCGACCGGGAGGAGGCCGCCCGTACGGTAGGTGGTCAAGCGGGAACTGACAGTACAGAGGTCGTGCGGGGGTTGGCCTCGCGGATACCATACGGGCTGAGGCCGGCGAAGTAGAGGCAGCTAGGGGGTCGACCGAGCAATTTCCATACAATGTCCAACCTTGCGAAGGCTGTGCGGGAGCTGGCCGTCGATTTCTATACTGGTCCTAGCCTCGCAGAGTTCGGCCGGTCTGAGGTTGCGCACCGACCTCTAAGAAGCCAGCCAAGCGGAGGTCAAGTGGGGATCAGCCTTGCAAGGGTTGGTAGGGTAGTCTCCGTATAGGGCTGTGAAAGTCTTGATTTCAAGAATAACTAATCACCTAGAGGGGGGAGGGGGTGAATAGGTCTAATTTAAAAACTTAGGCAACTTATCAATTAAAATCACAGCACAACAATCTTATCACAATCAATATTAGAAAAGTACACAACACAGTACACAACACAGTACACAACACAGTACACAGTGATTTATAGTGGTTCCCCAATTGATGGGTACATCCACTTTCCCCCTCCACCTATCTAGCAGTATACTAGATTCGGCCAAACTTCCTTTTATCTTTCTCAAATCCTCAGATCTTACAGATCAGAGCCCAACTGGCTTCTACAACTCAGGCGCAAGCCCTACCAATCAGATCACTAAGATCCTGCAACTCAAGTTCTTCCCAATAACTCTACCTCAGAGTGACTCCACACTCCTACAGCTCAGGCAATCCTGCCCTACCTCAGTGTGAATCCACATACCTACAACTCAGGCAACTCCTGCCCTACCTCAGCCTTTATAACACAAGCTTATAACTCAAGCCTTAGCCTTACCACTTAGATTCAAAATGAATCTTTCACAGAAATATTCAAGATAATGAATTACAGACACTAGAGATAATTCTCTGTGCCTGTCTACCTGGACCGAGCAGATGCCAGCCCTAACTTCGTCTTCACAGCAATAAGATTATACAACGATCTTGAAATGATGCCCGACTTGTTTTGGAATCAACTAGCAGATGAATCTGCTTCTTCTTCTTCAGGAATATCTCCCGATCTGGACTGAGCAGATTTCAGCCCTTCCTTTTTCTTTGATCCATCAAATTGATCTTCAAATTATGACTCGGCTTGGATCGAGAAGATAACTTCAACTAGGGCATGCCTAGGCTGATTCGTCTCTCTTAGAGGATTACTCTAAACCTTCTAAAGTGGATGTTGATTCCACCAGCAAACTCAGAAGCCCTTTAGATTTGAACTTGAGGTTCTTGGCTTCTACAACAATGGCGGATGAAGATGACAAACTCCGCTTCTCGTTTTTTTAGAAAGTTAATCAGAAATTTAATCCAATAATCATCCTTAGATCTCGATCTCTTCTGTTATTTATAATCCCATCACATTGGCGAGATGATCGACATGTGTCTCAGTTTTAACGGTGGTTAAAACCTTAGCTTTATTAACTTGAGATCCACTGTAGACTAACGGCGACGTTAATGTTGATTTGCATCGAATCTGAACTTTGTTGACTTATTGACTTTCCTGAGTCAGCATCATTCTGGACTTAGCCAAAATCAACTAACATTTTTGAAATCCTGCATTCGAGAACTTCAAGCTCAGCTCGATGAAATCTGAGCTTAGCTTGACAAAATAGTGAAGCTGAGATCGACGAATTCACTCAGTTCAGTTCTTTCTTTAGGTGAAGGCTGAGGTCAATGAACTTCGATCTCAGTTCGACGAAACCTGAGCTCTGGTCGACGATTCTAATAGTTGAGTCCTTCTTATACGTAAAAGCTGAGATCGACGAACTCTAAACTCTGGTCGAAAAAATTTAAGCTCAGCTCGACGAGAGGTAGACTCAGCGATTCTGGACTTAGAAATTTCTTTAGCTCTACTAGGCGTTGAGTGGCATTGAGTGTATAAGCTATTCTCAATAAATCTGACTTAGAATTATTTTTGCTCTGCTAGGCATTGAGAGCATTGAGCGTATATCCCTCACTAAATGCCTTTTCCCTTAGCCTATATTCTTAAGCTTTTTGCCTGATGGCGTTATGAGCGTTGAGTGTATAAGCTTCACTCAACGCTTTTTGCCTTTGCCATATTTTTCAGCTTTTTGCCTGATGGAGTTGAGAGCATTGAGTGTATAAGCTTCACTCAGCGCATCTTTATCTAGCCGATTTTCTGGATTCTTCACAGTAAGTCTATGATAGGATAACCTTGACTCAACGCTTCTAGCTATATGGCATTGAGTGAGTTGAGCTCACTCAACACTTATGGACTTAGCTCGATTTCCGCCTTTGCAAGACTATCAGTTTTGGCTTCCTACCTTCTCTTAGCACTATTAGTTGAATGACATTGAGTGAGCTTGCCTCACTCAATGCTTTTGGACTTAGGTAGTTTTCTGAGTTTCAAGCTCCACCTTGAGTCCACCTATCATTGTCTCTTAAACTAGCTGTCCAATCATTATGACAAAGACTACCTATATGCATGAACTTAACCATACATCAAATACAACTATGTCTATCTCATTGACACGTTTGACATCATCAAATCAGGGCCATTGGGATCAATGGATCCAACAATCTCCCTCTATTTGAAGATGTCAAAACCACTGATCAATTACCATAGTCAATGAGATACACATTACACATGCAATAAAATCATATTCATATTAAATTCAGTGAAATGAATTTTACCTACTCCCCCTGGATTGTTGCAGGGTGAGTTACACATTAGAGGATTACCTCTTAGCTTGATCCTTTCTTGCTTGATCAACCTCGTCTCCCCATGACTTTCTCACCTTGTGTTTCTGCCATAAAGGAGCTTGATCCTTTCTGATATTCATTTTTGATAGTCATCTTCTATCTCTCCCCCTTGAGGTTGATAAACCGAAGGTAAACATGACCTCTATCTCTCCCCCTTTTTGACCTCTTCAGATAGTCAGGAAGGAGCATCAGGTCTTTTTCTCCCCTTGTATTCTCCCCTAGCTAATGTAGATGAAGGCAGAATTGCAGCTGCCAACATGCCCCTTATACAGGGCTGACTTGTATATCACTTGATACCACTTGAAATTTAGTATCACTGGAAATTCTCTACACTACTTGAAAAGACTACTTGAAAGTATCCAATCCTGCAGTTGCTGATACCACTTGAGAAGAATCATCTTCTCTCATCTTGCTTTCCATTAGGTCTGCAGCACCTGCAAAAAGAAAAAACCTGTACCAAGCATAATACCTTAGATAGTACTTGAAGCTATTCTAAGTTCAACATACCCAAATCAATTTTGATGGTATTAAACTTGGCTTCATCTAGTGACTTAGTGAAGATATCATCCACTTGCTTGTCAGCGGAGACAAACTCTAAGAACATGACTTCTTTTTCAACATGCTCCCTAATAAAATGATACTTAATTTCTATGTGCTTAGTACTGCTATGTGAAACAAGATTCCTAGCAATAGAAATTGCACTAGTAGAATCACAATATAGATGAGTTCTACTTATCTTAATGTCATAGTTTTAAAGCTGATGTTGTATCCACAGCAATTGAGCACAACAGCTACATGCTGCAATTTACTTTGACTCTGCAGTGGAGATAATAATACTAGTCTGCTTCTTACTGATCCATGACACCAGTCTTCCACCTAGGAATTGATATGTACCAGCAGAACTTTTCATATCTTCCTTGCAACCTGCAAAATCTGCATCTGAAAATCCAGTTAGCTCAAAATCTCTATTCCTAGGGTATCATAGACCAAGATATGGTGTCCCCTTAAGATACCTTAAAATTCTCTTTGTAACAAAATAATGAGATTCTTTAGGGCATGCCTGATACCTAGCACAGACACATGTAGCATACATGATGTCAGGCCTACTAGCAGTCAAGTAAGGAAGGGAGCCAATTATCCCTCTATACAAAGACTCATCAACAGGTTTCCCTGCCTCATCTTTTCCTACAGGCATACTTGACCTCATTATAGTTCTCATGGTGGAGGCATTCTCCATACCATATTTCTTAAATAACTCACTTGTGAACTTAGACTGGGATATGAACAAGCCATCATCAGTCTATCTCACTTAGAGTCCCAAGAAGAATTTTAGCTCACCCATACTGCTCATCTCAAACCTCCCTTGCATAAGTTTGGCAAACTTCCTCCAAAGGTTGTTTTCAGTAGATTCAAAGATAATGTCATCGACATATATCTGGACTAGGATGACCTTGCCCTTAGATTTCCTTAGAAATAGGGTCTTATCTATTTTCCCCCTTGAGAATTTGTTCTCAATGAGGAAAGTAGATAATGTTTCATACCATGCTCTAGGAGCTTGCTTCAACCCACATAGAGCTTTCTTAAGCTTATAAACAAAATTAGGAAAGTGAGGATCTACAAAACCTTGTGGCTGATCTACATATACTTTCTCTTTTAAGTCTCCATTCAGGAATGCTGACTTCACATCCATCTAGAAGACTTTGAATCCTTGATAGGTAACAAAAGCAAGGAATAACCTTATTGCTTCCAGCCTTGTTACTGGGACAAAGGTATGGTCAAAATCTATTCCTTCTTCTAGCCTGTATCCTTTTGCCACCAATCTGGCCTTATTTTTGAAAATAATGTCATTCTCATCTAGTTTGTTCCTGTAGATCCACTTTATTCCTATGATATTATGTCCCTTTGGTATAGGAACTAGCTTCCAGACTTTACACTTTTTGAACTTGTTCAACTCTTCTTACATAGCTCCAATCCAGTAAGGGTCTTTGATAGCCTTTTCAAGCTTCTTGGGCTCTATTTGCGATAGGAAGCCTGAACATAGAGCTGTGTTGATGCTCTTGCTCCTTGTCTGGACACCATA
The DNA here is from genome assembly GCA_039513925.1 of Platanthera zijinensis. Classification (NCBI taxonomy): domain Eukaryota; kingdom Viridiplantae; phylum Streptophyta; class Magnoliopsida; order Asparagales; family Orchidaceae; genus Platanthera; species Platanthera zijinensis. The sequence continues at coordinate 63,128,099 of CM077087.1, forward strand.
TCTTGCCTCACCAATGATTTGGTGTGCTGGATGGTCCCTCAGATGTCTCTCAGCTGGAGGCATTCTTGCTTTAGCTTACTGTTCTACATTGTTCTCAGTTGGCTGAGCTTCATTGTCTTAAGCTGGCTGTACTGCATTATCTTCAGCTGACTGTTCTTCATCCTTAGCTTGTGAGTCTTGAGCTCCCCCTAGACAGCACCCATCTTCTTCCTTATCTTGTCCTTCTAGATCCATTTCCATGATAGTAAGCTTGTCCATAACATCCTTTAAACCTGCAGAACTAGAAGAGGTGCTTGGCAGCACATAGTTAATTAGGTTTGACTCATCAAAGACAACATGTACTAATTCTTCTACAACTTGAGTAGTTAAGTTATAGATACTATATGCCCTACTATTATTGATGTACCCAACAAATATCCCTTCTTGTGACTTTGAAGCAAACTTAGTCACATAGGACTTACCATTGTTTAGAACATAGCACTTGCTACCAAAAATCCTGAAGTAGGATATGTTTGGTTTTCTGCCTTTCAGAATCTCATAGGGAGTGTTCTTGTGGATTTTGGTGATGGAAGCCCTATTAAGGACATGACATGTAGTGTTTACTATCTCAATCCAGTAATATTCTGGGAGAAATGTGTCACTTAACAAGGTTCTACCAGCTTCTATGAGAGTTCTATTTTTCCTCTCAGCAATCTCATTTTGCTGGGGTGTTCTAGGAGAGGAGAACTCTTGATGAATCCCATGTCCTTTACAGAATCTTGTCATGCATTCAGACTGAAACTCAGTCCCATGGTCACTTCTGATTTTGACCACAGTACTGTTAAGTTCATTCTGAATTTGCCTAACAAATGTCTGGAAGACATCAGGGGTTTCAGATTTCTTTCTTAGAAAGACACCCAAACAAATCTGGAAAAGTCATCAATAACCACAAGGGTGTATACTTTCCTACCTAGACTATGAACTGGCATATGACCAAATATATCCATATATAGGAGGTGTAAATACCTCACTGAGTCTTTAGTATCAAGGCTCTGGAAGGAGGTCCTAGTCTGCTTTCCCTTTTGGCATGCTGAGCAGATATCCTCTTTAATGCACTTCACCTTTGGACCATTTTTCACTAACTCTTCACTAAAGAGTTTGCCTATGGTCTTGTAATTCAGATGAGCTAGCCTCTTGTGCAATTGGACACAATGTGAAGCTTTATCATCTACAATAAGGCATATAGGAGAGTCCTTACTCTCACAAAAAAAATTTAGACAATAGACATTTCCTCTCCTAGTGCCTGTCAAGATGACCCCTTGGTCACTTGACCTCCTAATTTGGCACTCATCTTTGAGGAAAGAAATGTCATAAAAAAGATCATATAGTTGACTTATGCTTATCAAGTTATGTTGCAAACCTTTCACATAAGCTACTTGTGTGATAGTGATTATGTCATTAGATATCTTACCAAATCCTTAGGTTACTCCTCTTTCTAAACCACCAAAGATGACTTTGGGGTCCATTTTTAACTAGAATATACTCCTTCAGCATGCTCCTTGTTCCAATCATCTTCCTCGAACATCCACTGTCCAAGTACCATATAGGGGTATGAACACTTGGACTTACCTGCAATAAATAAATCATCTTTCCTTAGGACCCCAATTCTTGTTGAGTCCTAGGTGCATATTAGACTAAAATTGAACATGCCTACCTGCAACTCTTCTGACAGGTAAGCTGGCATTATCTCTTTGGAAACTCTTATTAAGCCAGCAATCAATAGCATAGTGGCCCACTTTGCCACAACACCAGCACTCATAAATGTTGTACCTTCTTTTAAGGGTTGGCTTTACATCATAGCAGTCAGTAGCTCTCATTCCAGCAGGTACAACAGCCTTTTTCTTAAGTCTTCCAGCCACAGCCTGATTTGGGATTTGTTTGGCAGCAGAGGTACTAGGGATATCTTAGACCCTATCAGCAGCTACCTTCTTTCAGAGTGCAAGCTCCTAATAGCTTTAGATATACCAAACTCTGGTGTGCTGACAGACTTTCCTTTAGTCTGATTGTGAACTGGAAGACTTTGAGAATGGGTGTAGCCTTATTTTTGAGTGTTGGGGCTGGTACACTAAACACAAATAGTCTAGGATGGGCCATTTGGATTTCTTCATGGGCTGCCTTGTAGGAACTAGCACCCTTTCCATTTCTAATACCATACTCCCAGTGATCATAAATACTCTTATGGTCATACCTCTTTGATGGTAGCACCACTTTCCTGAAAGGAATTAGAGTCTTGGAGGCTAGTGGCTGCACTGGAGCTTTGCCCTTCCTTTTGGAATAGATAACTCTAGTTCTCCCTTTGATGCCTAACCTCTTCTTACCCTTTTAGGAGGAGAAGGAATCTATCAAAGGCAATACTGAACATGACTTTGAGAACTTAGCCACTAACCCCTTCTACTTTTGGAGATTACCTTCAAGATTCCTGATGTGGTCATTCTTGAAGGTGATTGTGCCCATCTGAATAATAGTGATGTTTTTCAGCTTGCTAACTTCTTCTATCTTTAGATTCAGCATGTTTGCTGAGTCTGAAGCAGCCAGCTTTTGAGAGGCAATCTCCTTTGCCTGCTTTTTGGCTACAAGCCTGCTTCTCTTCAGTGCTTGCAGGAGTTCACCATAGTCATCAATCAATTGATTGATGTCTTCTTCAGATTCAAAGCCATCTTCATATCTTGATGTTGATGCCTCTGATTCTGGACTAGTTGTATAATCTGACATAGAAGGTGTAGAATGTACCTTACTAGGTCCAGGCTGCTCCTGACTAGGTCCTTCCTCAGTCAAAGCCATCAGCCCAAGGCAATGGCTGACTTCTTCTTCAGATCTTGCAGCATCATTAGCTTCTCCAGTGATTGCAGCCAGCATCTCTAAGAAGTCTGCTTCTACAGATTCTTCTTCAGTAGTAAATAGCCCAATGTAGGATTCAGCTTCATCTACCTCTCTTGACTCTGATGATGAGGAGTCAGTCCAGCTCTTTTGCTTCTTGGTAATAAAGGACTTCTCCTTCTTGCCCTTCTACTGATGTTCCTTATTTCCACCAGCATCCTTTCTTTTGACAGGATAGTCGGCTATGACATGCCCTGGCTTGCTACAATAATAACACACTACTTTAGAAGAAGTATGCTTACTTGGTGTAGAGCCATACCTATCCTCTTTAGAGGATTTCTTCTTGCCTTTGTAGTAATCCTCCTTGGGATAAGAAGAAGAGGATGGTCTACTTCTCCCGTGCTTTTTCTTCATAAATTTTTGAAGTTGCCTAGAGAAGGCAGCAAAGTCTTCATCAGAAATGTAACAGTCTGATGTGCTGGTTTCTGAGCTTTCTGACTCAGAATCAGCAACTCTCCTTGGTGGAGAAGGAATCTTTCTCCTTATCTTCTTTGTGGCTTCAGCTTTGAAGGCCACCGACTTGTCTTTGACTGTAGGCTTGCTGATTTTCTCCTCCACATTTCTAGCAGTCAGCTATATTTCATAAGACAACAACTTTCAAAATAGGGTTGGTGGTGGAGTGTCTGCAAGTCTGGCCACTTCTCTGATGGCACAGATTTTTGTGTCCTAGTGTTTAGTTAAAGACCTGAGGAACTTGTAATTATATTCATAAGTGCTGAAGACTTTGTCATATGTCATCAGCTCATTCACAATTCTGAAAAACTTCTCATCGTACTGAGCAATGCCATCTGACTTGTCCTGCCTGAAGGTTTCATACTCTTGATTGAGCATGGACTTCCTGTCCTCCCTCACTTCTTCAGTCCCCTCCAAATAGACAATTAGTATGTCCCACATCTCCTTAGATGTCTTGCAGTGGACTAGGTTTTGGAAGGTTGAGTCATCTATGACACTAACAATAATTTTTTGTGCCCTCTTATCCAATGTAGATAAGATGATTTCATCTTTAGTCATCTCAGAATACTGCTTTGGATTCTTCATATTTGTATCAAGGACTGATGTCTTCATTGGGATGAAGGGTCCTTCCTGTACTGTGATGTATATCCTAGAATCAGATGCTTCTATGAAAAGTATGACCCTTTCCTTCCAGATGCCAAAGGTCTCCTTCCTGCAAAGAGGAAGTTTTATGGATCCACGTTCTTTATGATTCTCACTTGAACCCATTTTGGCCTTCTGATAGCTGCCTCTGGAGATCAACTAAGACTGTTAAGTCTATCTTGAGGAACCTCCCTCTGATTTCACTTGAAAGTCTTGATTTCAAGAAAAACTAATCACCTAGAGGGGGTGAATAGGTCCAATTTAAAAACTTAGGCAACTTATCGATTTAAATCACAGCACAACAATCTTATCACAATCAATATCAGCACAGTACATAGCATAGTACACAATGATTTATAGTGGTTCCCCAATTGATGGGTACATCCACTTTCCCCTCTTGCCTATCTAGCAATATACTTGATTCAGCCAAACTTCCTTCTATCTTTCTCAGATCCTCAGATCTTATAGTTCAGAGCCCAACCGGCTCCTACAACTCAGTCACAAACCCTATGAAAGTGATGATAGATACAACTCTAGAGGGGGGTGAATAGAGTATTCAAAAATTATGACACCCTACTCAACTCCCTTAGAGTTAATTTGCGGAATGAGTTTATAGATATTTGAAACCCTAGAGCCTAACACAAAGTGAAGTGCACTAGAGAAAGCTAACTGTAATTACAGTTGAGCTTTGGTCCTATCACAGCAACTAGCAATCCTAGTTATTTCTACTCACAGCCACAGTGCAATAATTAAATTAAGCAACACAGATGACACAAGAAGTTTATAGTGGTTCCCTCTAAATAGGTACGTCCACTCTTCTACCACCCTGGTAGGAATCAACTACAGGTTTTTGTTCAGGTGCCCTGCCACCAACTGATCTGCTTTAGGTAGATCAAGTAGACCCTTTGAGCTTTTGATCAGGAGCTCAAAATCCAACACAGGTTTTTGATTAGGTGCCCTGCCACCAAGGTTCACTTTTGAAGGGAGTAATAACCCTTTATACAGGAGGTTGAGAGAGTTAAAGTTTCTTCTCTATTGTTAAAACAGATTAGAGAAGCTAGTGGATTGCACAGAGCTAGAAAGCTCTAAAGAATCAAGGCTCCCCCTGGCTTAGAGAATATCAAGGAAGAAGTCTTGCTTCAGGGTGTAGGAACTCTTCTGAACTTGAGACAGAGAACTGTCTTGAAGTTCTTGAAGGAGCAGCTTGAAGAAGACTCTTGATTGTAGAATGATTGTTCTTCTTCAATAGCTTTTCTTTCTTCTTCTTCTTCTTCTTCTTCTTGAGGCACTGAGTGAATGTTCCTTGCAGCAGGATGAACTCAGGATTGAAGAAGAGAGAGTTGAAGAAGGATGATCTTCTCAGTTGAAGGTATCAATGACTGAGAGTTGTATCTCTTTGAATCTGTATATGAATATCTGTGTTGATCTCTATTCTGTGTGTTGTTGTTTTTTTTTTGAAAGCACTTTATATAGTGGCCTTTGCAACGGCTCTAAACTTTGTTTGAATTTTGTCTTCTTCTGAAATCTGCAATCTGGGCTGCAAATAGCATAAAGCAAAACATATCCTGCAAGCAGACATGCTATAAGGGGATAAAGCTTTCTAAGAAGCTGCAAATCCAATTTGATAAAAGGAGTACTAAAGAAAGTCACATCAGACTAAACTCTTTACGGCCAAAGAAGACTTTTGTGTCTAATGGCTATAAAGGACAGCATGGCAGAATAAAGCAAAAAGATATTTCAACTAATAAGACAAAAAAACTTTGTCAGATAAAGCTTGGCTTATGCACAAAGGATGGGGTAAAGATTGCCTTGAGATATATGCATAAAATCAATGAAATAATCTTTAATATAATATGCCAAATAAATAGGAATTAAATCATAGAACAGAAGGAGTACAAAATTACTAAAGACAGACAGAAGATCGTCGAACGATCCTCGGAGATCGTCGATCGAAGCACAGAGAACGTCGACCTATCAGAACAGATAGTCGAACGACACAGATAGTCGAACTATCAAAGCAGATAGTCGAACTACCACAGCAGATAGTCGAACAATCAGAACAGATAGTCAAGCTATCAGATAGTTGAACTATCAAGGCAGATAGTCGAACTATCAAGCAGAACAGATATTCGACCTATCAAATAGATAGTCGAGCTATCAGATAGTTGAATTATCCAAGCAGATAGTCAAACTATCAAACAGAACAGATAGTTGACCTATCAAGACAGATAGTCGAACTATCAAGCAAAACAGATAGTCGACCTATCAAACAGATAGTCGAGCTATCAAATAGTTGAACTATCCAAGCAGATAGTCGAACTATCAAGAAGAACAGATAGTCGACCTATCAAAACAGATAGTCGACCTATCAGATAGTTGAACTATCCAAGCAGATAGTTGAACTATCAAGAAATCTGTCTGGTCAAAAGAAGTCGAGCGGGGTTCGACGATCGATGAGGCAGATACCACAGATCGTCGAGCGAACAAGAGTTGAACTAACTCAGAGATAGACGATCTGCTGACTGACGATAGTCGACCAACTGATAGACGATCGTCGAACAGTTGATAGACGATAGTCGAGCGGCGTTCGACCATAGTCGAACCAAAAACAACTTAACCAAATTTTCATATGGATAAGTGACAACTCTACAACTAGAGCAATCTAACTAAACAACTAACCTTTGACCATAGATAAATCTTGGGTCAAGAGACTAAATGAGAAGACTAAACCCAAATCCAAACTAGGGTATCAACAATCTCCCCCTATTTGGGTTAAGTCTCTCAAAAATAAAACAAACAAAACAAACTATTGAAGATAAATATAATTCAGGAAAAGAAATATCTAAGCAGCAAATAGCATCAATCAAACAGACAAATAAACAACTGTCAATCAATGAAACTTAAGAAGCATAAGAATCTGGTTTAGATACAGAGGAACCAAGAAGAAAAGAAATTTTTCTGAAAGGATCTAAAGCTTCTTTCTTTGATATCTTTAAATCTTGTTCTCCAATAATTCTAGATTCTCCTGTTCTTTGTAGTACTGCTTCAGGGTGCTTTTCCATATATTTTGAAGGATCAAAAACCTCCGGTTTAACCTGGAATTTGTCTAGCTCCTTCTTTTTGAATTTAGACATAGTAGTTAAGCCTGTAATATCTTTTCCTTCAGCTTTGGCTTTTCTGATTTGAGCTGATCCAACTAGTTCAAGAAATCTAGCCATCCTGAAATCAGGATTAAGCTCTTGGCTTTCATATTCATTTTCACCAGTTGAATCTAAAGGTTTTACAGCTCTGAATTTTGTAGATAGTTCTAACATGCTTGCAGCTGGTTCTTTATTTTCTTGAATAACTAAGGAAGATGGAGGAGCAAACTCAGCATATTTCTTACTTGATTTTTCAGAGAAAATAATCATTTAACCTTTTGAATCAGTTTTCTTTGCTTGAGCTGGCTTTGAGGAAGATATGCTTTTGGTTTCTTTGGAAGGTGATGCTCTTCTCTTGGGAGAAGGAGGAGGAGAAAAAGTTGGCTTCTGATATACTACCTCCTTTACTTGCTCTCTTGTATCAGCATCTTTCCTTTGATATATAGATTGAGATCTGCTTTGATATCCTGGATTGCTTTTTCTTTGTTGAGATTGAGATGGAGTGAATCTAGCAGAGGGGGCTGAAGGATTTGCAGACATATTTCTAGATGCTCCTACACTAGGAGGTTGAGGAGTAGGACCTCTAGGGGTCCACTTTGGAGCTGGACTATCATATCTTTTAGATTTCTTTCTTTGCTTTTGCTGATTCTTGGAAAATCCCATCCAGTGCTGATATTCTTTGGACTTGGGATCTATTCCTTTCAAGATATAATAAGGAATATCATGATCAGGGTTAGGAGGAGGAGGAGCAGCAGCTTTCCTTTTTCTTTTAGCATATTTCTTTTTCTTAGACTCTTCTGAATCATCAGAGTCATCCTCATCCTCAGAATGAGATGATGGAGGTTGATCATAAGGATCAAAGTCCTCTTGCTCAGCTTTTTCTTTGTCTTTTAATGCAGCTTTTTCTTTCTCTTATTCTAAAGCATCCTGTGCCAGAAGAGTATCCAGATCTAGTCCTGGGGTGTCATCCCAGACTATAGACTTTTCTTCTTGAACATCTGAAATTTTTTATTTCTCAACTGCAACTATCATGAGGACCAGTTCATCATTCACAGCTATCTGAGCTGGAGGAGAAGATACATGATCTTGAATAGCAGGTTCTTGCACTGGTTCTGGAGCTGGTTCTGAAGCTGGTTGTTGAGCAGGTTCTTGAGCAGCTTGAACTTCTTCCACTAGATCTGTAGTATCAGGAACACAGATTTGCTAAATGAAATTGAAACATCCCTTCTAGGTATTCACAGACTAGCATGTCAGTTAACATGTCAAGGAAATGAGTAAAAGAATTACCTTCAGGATTTTCTTCAAAATTTCCTAACTCCCACAAGTCATCTAGAAAGGAGGTAATGACTCCTTCTAGGAATAGAGCAACTAAGGGAGTAAAAGCTTCTTCAAGGCATACTTTGAACGCAAATTTTGCTTCCATTATGATATCGGAAGGCTTCTGAACTGGTGCTGGAACTACAGAAGATGTTGCAATGTCAACTGGAACTGCTGTTACTTCTTGAATCTCAGCTTGGGGCTCTACTGGACGAGAAACAAGGGGCAGTCCTGAGGCATCTTCCTCGAACATCTCCCCCTGCCAGATTTCAGTAGAAACTTAAGTAAGGCCCCTAACTGAAGATGGCTGAGCAAACTTAGAGAGGGCTAAGATGGAGGATGATAAGGTAGAGATGGAAGAAACGAGAGGGGCAATTGCTTCTTCAATCATGATTTTGATTGAAGGAGTAATTAGCTCTAATATTTTTGAAATGAAGGCTGGTGTGATTTCAACTAATGGTGGGGGAATCACAGTAGATGGATGATCATCAGGGATGGTGTTCTCCTGATAAGATGGAGTGTGAACTGGTGATTGATGGGTGGATGCAGGAAGATCAATATGATCTGAATGAGGAATTGGTGACTGAGGAGGTGTGGATAGCTCAGAAACCAATAAATAAAAACTAAGATGAGAAATCCTAGCAAGATGAGAAGGAAGTCGAGATGCTGGTGGTGGTGCATGGAGAATTGTAGAGGAATCAAGAAGAAGAGAGGCAGTAGATGGTACTTCAATTGAAGTAGATGGTAAAGCAGAAGAAGTGGATGGCAATACAGAAGAGGTGGATGGAATTGAGAGAATGGATGAGCCTGCTTCATGTAGGTGGGGAGTTACTGAAACAGTCCTTGTGCTCTCAGACACAACTGGAGCTACCCCTGCTGGAGAAGGCTTCTGAAAGCTCCTTTTCCACTTAACAAACAATGTTGGATCCATCTTCTTACTGGCATTGATGGATGTTGAGACTGTAACCAACAGTTAGGGATATTTCTCTCTTAGAAATATCCCAAGTACCCTACCCAGGGTTACTTCCTTCTTGCTATTCTTCTTTCTGATCAAGTCAAACATAATTCCTGCCCAATTTATCTGTTTCTTATTTATTATTGCACACATTAAGGCAAACTGTTGCCTGGTGATGTTATCATGAGCAGAGTGCTTGCCCAGAAGCACTTTTCCAACTAGTTCAGCCAAGAACTTTATCCTTAACGGAAAATTAACCTTAAGTAATTTAGAAGGAATGCCTTCTGCATATCCTAATTCGATCAACTTCTTCCCAAACTCTGGAGTATCTTGTTCATATTCCTCTTCACCATTCAGTAATCCGAAAATATCAGTTAATACGGCAGGAGTCAAGCTTACATCTTCGCCGCCAATCGTCCCAGTCATAGATTCGTCACTAGAAGACGAAGTGAAGGCCCACTCTTTAATCTCTGGGATGTTTATCTTGATCCTTGTGGACATTAGTCGTTCCAGTCCTTGTTCTTTGCAGAGCTGGAGGATTTCTGCTATCTCAGAATCACAGGCGTTGAAGGAGTCAAAATCTATGCTGAAGCCGACGTCGAACTTCATCACTGACAGAAGAGCTGGAGCAATTTCCATTGATTGGGTTGGAGAAGACGAGAGAGACGATGAAAGCGAAATGGCAGAGAGCGCGAGGCAGAGCTCAAACAGAAAGACGGAATATGAAAAGACGAGCTCCGTCGACGACAAAAAGAACGATCTATTAACCTAGGTCGACCATCGGTTTTATATTAAAACAGAAATCGTCGATCTATTTTAACAGATACTGGAGACGATGGTCGAATGGTCGTTCGACGATCATTTCCTGAAGCAGAGTAGTCGATCAATCGTTCGACTATTTCTGTCTTCACAAACAAATAAGCTGTCGTCGCCCGTAGGTCGACGATAGGCTCGACCTGTTTGACTTTCGTCGAACGTCGTTCGACGATCTTCAAACAGATTTCAACAAAGGCAGAAGTCACACTTAGTCTTTCCATTAATCATGCCTAGTTGAACCAAAAAGAAAAGATGCTTCTGTTCATCTAAGGGCTTGGTGAAAATATCACCTCTTTGAAGGTCAGTGGATATGAACTCAAGGCTGATCTTGTTCTTTTCCACACAATCTCTCAGGAAATGGTGTCTAATCTCAATGTGCTTGGTTCTAGAGTGGTGCACAGGATTTTGTGCAATGGAGATAGCACTGGTACTATCACACATGATTTTTGTGTTCTTGTGTGTGTACCCATAATCCAAAAGCTTGTTTTGAATCCACAGGATCTGTGAACAACAACTAGCAGCTGCTATATATTCAGCCTCTGCAGTTGAAGTTGAGACAGAAGCCTGTTTCTTACAGAACCAAGAGACCAATCTCTCTCCCAGGAACTGATAAGTTCCTGAGGTACTTTTCCTGTCAACTCTACAACCAGCATAGTCATAATCAGAGTATCCAATTAACTAAAATTCGTATTCAGCTGGGTACCATAGTCCTAAATTTGGACATCCCTTCAGGTATCTCAAGATTCTCTTGAGAAGAATCAAATGAGATTCCTTGGGGTTGACCTAGAATCTAGCACATAGGCATGTGGCAAACATTATATCTTGTCTACTTGCAGTTAAATACAACAGGGAACCAACAATGGCCCTATAATTTTTCTGATCAAGTGGCTTACCCTGATCATCAGAATCTATAACTACATTAGTAGCCATATGTGTATGCATTGCTGAAGCATCAGCCATCCCAAACTTCTTTACCAATTCCTTGGCATATTTGGATTGGGAGATGAAGATGCCATCAACATCTTGCTTTACTTGGAGACCAAGAAAGTAAGACAGCTCACCCATACTACTCATCTCAAACTTAGAGTGCATCAGGTCAGAGAACTTTTTGCACAGTTTGGGATCAGTGGAGCCAAAAATAATATCATCCACATACACTTGAACTAATAGGATTGTGTCCTTGTGGTTCTTAACGAAGAGGGTTCTATCAACTACTCCCCTAACAAAGTTGTGCTCTAACAGGAAACTAGCTAGAGTCTCATACAAGGCTCTGGGTGCTTGTTTAAGTCCATAAAGAGCTTTTTGCAACTTGTACACAAATGAGGGCTGAGTTGAAGAGACAAATCCAAGAGGTTGTTCAACAAATACCTCTTCCTTTAGCTCACTATTTAGGAAGGCACTCTTGACATCCATTTGAAAAACTTTAAACTTCATATAGGTTGCATAGGCTAGAAAGATCCTTATTGCCTCTAGCCTTGCAATAGGGGCAAAGGTTTGGTCATAATTTATACCTTCCTCCTGTCTATAGCCCTGAGCTACAAGCCTAGCTTTGTTCCTTACAATAATTCCATTTGCATCCAACTTATTTCTAAACACCCACTTGGTGCCTATGATCAGTTGGCCTTTTGGTCTTGGAACCAAAGTCCATACTTTACATCTTTCAAATTGATTCAGTTCCTCTTGCATAGCAATGATCCAGTGGGGATCTAGCTCAGCATCTTTTATGGTGAGGGGCTCAACTTGTGAAAGGAAACTAGCATGCATCACATCCTGTCTTAATTGATGTCTTGTTTGTATACCAGCTGATATGTCTCCAATCACTTGAGATGTAGGATGATCTCTAAGTGTGATAAGATCAGCAGGTGGGATGTGATCTTCAGCAACAGTTGGGATTAATTCTTCAGGTGGAATTGGATCAACTGTTGGTGGTACAGCAACTGCTTCCACAGTGTCTTCATCACTGTCTGAATCAGTGATATGAAGAGTTGATAGATGGAGAATCTCTTGAGTGACATCTTTGCATGATTCTGGTACCTGCAATGAACTTGAGGAAGGGGAAGTTTCCTTCTCCTTGTAAAACATCTGAGATTCATCAAAAGAAACATGCACAGACTCCTCAATTTTAGATGTTGATTTATTAAATACCCTATAAGCTTTGCTTACTTGGGAATATCCAAGAAAAATTCTCATTGAAGCTTTTGCTTCAAACTTTCTAAGGTATTCTTTGTTATTATTATGAATGTATACTACAAAACAAAATACTCTAAAATAATTAATTTTAGGTTTCTTTCCTTTAAGCAACTCATAAGGAGTTTTACTCTTAAGCTTGTGTATAAGACTTCTGTTCAAGACATAATTAGCTGTGCTAACAGCTTCTGCCGAATAAGAAAGAGGCATGTTAGCATCTGCCAATAATGTTCCAGCAGCTTCAATCAGGGTTCTATTCTTCCTTTCCACTACCCCATTTTGTTGGGGAGTTCTAGGAGCAGAGAAGCTATGTTTGATACCTTCTTTCTCACAGAATTCTTGCATGAGAAGAGAATCAAACTCAGTACCATGATCACTTCTGATTAAGGCAACATGAGTAGAATACTCAATCTGTACACATAGTAGAAAGTCTGTAAGAACTTTGAAGTTATCAGCCTTAGTTATCAAGAAGAACACCCAAGTGAACCTAGAGAAGTCGTCTACAATTACTAAAGTGTAATACTTCCCTCCTAGACTCTGTACATTTATTGGGCCAAAAAGGTCCAAATGTAATAAATACAGGATTCTAGGTGAATCGCTTTTATTTATAGATTTAAAGGAGTTTTTGGTTTGCTTTCCTAATTGACAAGCCTTGCATAGGCTCTCCTTCTTGTAAGGGCAAGAAGGTAAACCTCTAACAAGGTTGTATTTAGATAACCGAGATATGTTCTTGAGGTTAACATGGTTAAGCCTCCTATGACATAAGGTGTTGTTATTTGTTACTTCATTAAACAAGCAGATTTCAGATTGAGTTGAATTAAAATCTACTAAATAAATATTACCTTGTCTAATACCTACTAACACAACATTACTATTTAAAGTAATATTACAGAGAGAGTTAGTGAAAGATACCTGATATCCTGCATCACATAACTGGCTTACTGAGATAAGGTTATGCTTTAGTCCAGTTACATATGCAACCCTCTTGAAAGTTACTGCTCCAATGGTAATCCTACCATATACTTCAGTTTGACCACAGCTAAAATCCCCAAAAATCACCTTTGGTCCAAGCTTGGCCTTGAATCTTGACAGATTTTCTTGTTTCCTGTCATGTGTTTGGAACAGCCACTATCCAAATACCATTTATCTTTAGTAATTGGATAGGTCTTCACCTACAAATTAAACAGTTAGACATTGTGGACCCAGACAACCTTGGGTCCATTATTATTCACATAATGAAAACTTGAAATAAAAGAATAAGCAGGTTGGGGTTTGTATCCTAAAGGGTAAGATCTCCTAGGTGGGATACTCCAAGTAGTTAATGGGTCCACAAATCTAGGGTTTCTATTTATATTAGGGTTTCTAAGGTTCTGGTTGTAATTTTGAAAATCAAATTGAAATCGTCGATCAGCGTTCGACGATTGATGCTCAGATCGTCGAGCATCGTTCGACCATTGAGCCTTCGATCGTCGAGCAGCGTTCGACGCTTTTTGTAGCTCCTTAAATTTTTGCTTTCTCTTTTCTCTCTTAGCTTTATTTAAGGCTTTGTTAACTAGATTTACTTGCTCAGTGTTATTTATTCCATCAGCTGAAATAAAGTTTACTGGAGTTGAAAGATGATTTTTAAGAACCAATGGGGGTTCACTTGATGAGGCTCCTAAGCCTAGCTTATTATTTCCTGACCTAGTGTTTGTCATGCTGGTGATTTCTAGCAGCTTAAGGCTTCTACCATTTAAAGATTCTTCTAATCTCTTGGACTTTGCTAGTTCATTTTTAAGAAACTTTATTTCTTCACTAGACTTAGTGAGTTCTGCTTCTAGCCTAGTATTTTCATTAGAAATAGATTCTGATTCAGCTAACTTATTTCTAAGTTCCTTAATTTCTTTTTCTGAACTAATTAAATCTAAACAAAGAGATTTAAATTCAGATTTAAATTCAGCAGAAGAAAAATCATAAGAAGATAATACCTGATCTTCTGTAGGCATTTCTTCATTATCATCAGAACTCTCTGCAGCTGAGTGGTTGCTGCAGGCATCAATTGCCATTAGGCAAATTTCCTTTGCCTTCTTCTCTTCCTCATCTTCGCTGGAGCTTGAGGAGGAAGATTCCTCATCTGAATCACTCCAGGTCTCAGCAACAAATCCTTTCTCCTTCTTCTTATTTTTGTAGGAGGAGGACTTGGAGTGCTTCTTGTGATGTTCTTTTTCTTTTCTCTTTTCTTTGCTCTTTTCCTCTGGACACTCTGGTAGAATGTGTCCAGGTTTCCTGCAACCATAACAGATAATTTCTTTAGCAGGAGATCTGTAATACCTTGGTTTATCTTCATATCTTGAAGACTTCTTTCTGAAGTCATTTCTGCCCATCTTGAGAAACCTTTGGCAAAGAGTGCCATCAGCTCCTCATTTGATTGGCTTCCTTCAGAAGCATTAGCAGCTTTTAGAGCAAGGGTTTGCTCTTTCCTTGTTGGAGTTGGAGTCTTGGCTTCAGCCTCAGCTTCCCTGGTCTTTAGAACTTGCTCAAAAGATTTGAGCTTGCCAAGGAGAGCTTCAGTTGAGATTTCAGTTGTGCTTCTAGCCTCTTTGATAGGCCAGATCCTGAGATCCCATGTGCTGGGGAAGCACATCAGTATCTTATCATTGACCTCTGTCAATGTAATCTCCTTATCAAGAGTTCTCAGCTCATTGATGATTGAGCTGAGCCTTGTGTACATTCCTTCAACTGATTCAGCTTAAGTCTTCTTGAAGTTTTCATACTGAGATATAAGGTTGGACCTTCTGTCCTTCCTTTCATCAGCTAAACCAGCTACAATCTGGTTCAGTGAGTCCCACATGGCTTTTGCAGAGGTGCAATTAGCCACTTTTTGGAAGATTTCATCAGACATAGTCTGAGCCAGAATGTTCATAGCTTTGGCATCAGCTATCTTTGCCTTCTTGTAGGCATCATTATAGTCTGGAGGCATTGCATTGAGATTTGTAGATGTTGTAGCAGTGGCTGTAGCAGGAGGTGTTGGAGGTCCTGTCAAAATATAAGAAAAAATGTCTTCATCAATAGAGTTCATATATAATTTGATTCTTGCCTTCCAGATGCTAAACTTAGCTAAGTTGCAAGCTGGAGGTCTGGTGCTAGAGTAATCCTTGGATTGGGCCATGAAGTGAATATCTATAAGCTTGGTATTTATCTAGATCTTGTAACTCAGGTGTTAGCCTGTACAGTCAGTCAACCTCCCTCTGATACCAATTGAAAGTGAGGATAGATACAACTCTAAAGGGGGGTGAATAGAGTATTCAAAAATTATGACACCCTACTCAACTCCCTTAGAGTTAATTTGCGGAATGAGTTTATAGATATTTGAAACCCTGGAGCCTAACACAAAGTGAAGTGCACTAGAGAAAGCTAACTGTAATTACAGTTGAGCTTTGGTCCTATCACAGCAACTAGCAATCCTAGTTATTTCTACTCACAGCCACAGTGCAATAATTAAATTAAGCAACACAGACGACACAAGAAGTTTATAGTGGTTCCCTCTAAATAGGTACATCCACTCTTCCACCACCCTAGTAGGAATCCACTACAAGTTTTTGTTCAGGTGCCCTGCCACCAACTGATCTGCTTCAGGTAGATCAAGTAGACCCTTTGAACTTTTGATCAGGAGCTCAAAATCCAACACAAGTTTTTGATCAGGTGCCCTGCCACCAAGGTTCACTTTTGAAGGGAGTAATAACCCTTTATACAGGAGGTTGAGAGAGTTAAAGTTTCTTCTCTATTGTTAAAACAGATTAGAGAAGCTAGTGGATTGTAGAGAGCTAGAAAGCTCTAAAGAATCAAGGCTCCTCCTGGCTTAGAGAATATCCAGGAAGAAGTCTTGCTTCAGGGTGCAGGAACTCTTCTGAACTTGAGACAGAGAACTGTCTTGAAGTTCTTGAAGGAGCAGCTTGAAGAAGACTCTTGATTGTAGAATGATTGTTCTTCTTCAATAGCTTTTCTTTCTTCTTCTTCTTCTTCTTGAGGCACTGAGTGAATGTTCCTTGCAGCAGAATGAACTCAGGATTGAAGAAGAGAGAGTTGAAGAAGGATGATCTTCTCAGTTGAATGTATCAATGACTGAGAGCTGTATCTCTTTGAATCTGTATATGAATATCTGTGTTGATCTCTATTCTGTGTGTTGTTGTTGTTTTTTTGAAAGCACATTATATAGTGGCCTTTGCAACGGCTCTAAACTTTGTTTGAATTTTGTCTTCTTATGAAATCTGTAATTTGGGCTGCAAATAGCATAAAGCAAAACATATCCTGCAGGCAGACATGCTATAAGGGGATAAAGCTTTCTAAGAAGCTGCAAATCCAATCTGATAAAAGGAGTACTAAAGAAAGTCACATCAGACTAAACTCTTTACGACCAAAGAAGACTTTTGTGTCTAATGGCTATAAAGGACAGCATGGCAGAATAAAGCAAAAAGATATTTCAACTAATAAGACAAAAAAACTTTGTCAGATAAAGCTTGACTTATGCACAAAGGATGGGGCAAAGATTGCCTTGAGATGTATGCATAAAATCAATGAAATAATCTTTAATAAAATATGCCAAATAAATAGGAATTAAATCATAGAACAGAAGGAGTACAAAATTACTAAAGACAGACAGAAGATCGTCGAACGATCCTCGGAGATCGTCGATCGAAGCACAGAGATCGTCGACCTATCAGAACAGATAGTCGAACGACACAGATAGTCGAACTATCAAAGCAGATAGTCGAACTACCACATCAGATAGTCGAACTATCAGAACAGATAGTCGAGCTATCAGATAGTTGAACTATCAAGGTAGATAGTCGAACTATCAAGTAGAATAGATAGTCGACCTATCAAACAGATAGTCAAGCTATCAGATAGTTGAACTATCCAAGCAGATAGTCGAACTATCAAACAGAACAGATAGTCGATCTATCAAGACAGATAGTCGAACTATCAAGAAAAACAGATAGTCGACCTATCAAACAGATAGTCGAGCTATCAGATAGTTGAACTATCCAAGCAGATAGTCAAACTATCAAGAAGAACAGATAGTCGACCTATCAAAACATATAGTCGAGCTATCAGATAGTTGAACTATCCAAGCAGATAGTTAAACTATCAAGAAATCTGTCTGGTCAAAAGAAGTCGAGCGGGGTTCGACGATCGACGAGGCAGATACCACAGATCGTCGAGCTAACAAGAGTTGAACTAACTCAGAGAAAGACGATCTGCTGACTAACGATAGTCGACCAACTGATAGACGATCGTCAAATAGTTAATAGACGATAGTCGAGCGGCATTCGACCATAGTCGAACCAAAAATAACTTAACCAAATTTTCATCTGGATAAGTTACAACTCTACAACTAGAGCAATCTAACTAAACAACTAACCTTTGACCATAGATAAATCTTGGGTCAAGAGACTAAATGAGAAGACTAAACCCAAATCCAAACTAGGGTACCAACACCCTACCACTCAGATCACCAAGATCCTACAACTCAAGTTCTTCCCAAGAACTCTACCTCAGAGTGACTCTACACTCCTATAGCTCAGGCAATCATGCTCAACCTCAATGTGAATCCACACACCTACAACTCAGACAACTCCTGCACTACCTCAGCCTTTATAATATAGGCTTACAACTCAGGCTTTAGCCTTACCACTTAGATTCAAAATGAATATTACATAGAAATATTCAAGATAATAAATTACAGACACCAGGGAAAATTCTCTGTGCCTTTCTACTTGGACTGAGCAGATGTCAGCCCTAACTTCATTTTCATAGCAACAAGATGATACAACGATCTTGAAATGATTCCAGGCTTGTTCTGGAATCAACTAGCAGATGAATCTGCTTCATCTTATTCTGGAATATCTCCTAATCTGGACTGAGTAGAATTCATCCCTTCCTTCTTCTTTGATCCAGTGGATTGATCTTCAGATTTTGGCTTGGCTTGGATCGAGAAGATAACTTCAGCTAGGGCACACCTAGGTTGATTCGTCTCTCTCAGAGGATTACTCTAAACCTACTGAAGTGGATGTTGATTGCACCAGCAAACTCAGAAGCCCTTCAGATTTGAACTTGAGGTTCTTGGCTTCTGCAATAATGGCGGGTGAAGACGACGAACTCCGCTTCTCATTTTTTCAGAAAGTTAATCAGAAATTTAATCCAATAATCATCCTTAGATCTCGATCTCTTCTGCTATTTATAATCCAGTCACATTGGCGAGATGATCGACACGTTTCGAAGTTTTAACTGTGGTTAAAGCCTCAGCTTTATAAACTTGAGATCCACTGTAGACTAACGGCGACGTTAATGTCGATTTGCATTGAATCTGAACTTTGTTGACTTGTTGAATTTGTTGAGTCAACATCATTCTCGACTTAGACAAAATAAACTAACTATTCTGAAATCCTGCGTTTGACGAACTTCAAGCTCAGCTCGACGAAATCTGAGCTCAGCTTGACGATATAGTTAAGCTGAGATTGACGAATTCTCTTAGCTCAGTTCTTTCTTCAGGTGAAGGCTGAGGTCGATGAACTTCGAGCTCAGTTCGACGAAACCTGAGCTCCAGTCAAAGATTTTGATAGTTGAGTCCTTCTTATTGGTAAAAGTTGAGATCGAAGAACTCTGAACTCCAGTCTACCAAAGTTAAGCTCAGCTCGACGAATGGTAGACTCAGCGATTTTGGACTTAGAAATTTCTTCAGCTCTACTAGGCGTTGAGTGGCGTTGAGTGTATAGGCCATTCTCAACGAATCTGGACTTAGAATTATTTTTGCTCTGCTAGGCATTGAGAGCGTTGAGTGTATATCCCTCACTCAACGCTTTCCCCTTAGCCTACATTCTTCAGCTTTCTGCATGATGGCGTTGAGAGCGTTGAGTGAGCTTGCCTCACTTAACGCTTTTGTACTTAGGTAGTTTTTTGAGTTTCCAGCTCCACCTTGAGTCCACCTTTCATTATCTCTTGAACAAGCTGTCCAATCATTGTGACAAAGACTAACCTGTATGCATGAACTTAACCATACATCAAATACAACTATGTCAATCTCATTGACACATTTGACATCATAAAATCAGGGCCATTGGGATCAATGGACCCAATAGGCCGGCCTCATAGAGGCCGACCAGGTGGAGGTCAAGCCAGGCCAGCCTCACGTTAGTTGGTCGGGCGGAGGCCTACCAGGGACGATTGCTTATTTCCTCTATAGTCGCATTCAAGTAGTACACTCGGCAGGGTGGCATCCAGAGTAGCGATTTGCGGTTGACCGTGGGTGATTAGACTGTTAGGGGGATCATGCATATAATGTTTAGTGTATATATCGTGCATGGATCATGCACATAGATCACGTGCATGGCGGTTTTTTCATAACTCCACACTTAGGTGGTGGAGAATATGGGAATTTCGGCTACTTGTAGCCAAAAATTCATATAAATTTAGGGAGACCCCATCATTTGACACCCAAAGTTGCCAAAGCGAGAGAAGAACTAGAACTTTTTCGTGCTCAGATGCATTGCAGCAATCATGGCAGAGGCAAATAAAGAGTTTTAAGTCCAGCATTTCTTCACTTGACCAGTAGTGCTTTGTTACTTTCTTAAGGAAAAAAAGTAGCGCCTTTTTCATCGGTCCAGGCTTTTTCAACAATTGGGTAAGCGCTTGATCCTACAAGTGGTATTAGAGCAAGGTTACGGGT
The DNA here is from genome assembly GCA_039513925.1 of Platanthera zijinensis. Taxonomy (NCBI): domain Eukaryota; kingdom Viridiplantae; phylum Streptophyta; class Magnoliopsida; order Asparagales; family Orchidaceae; genus Platanthera; species Platanthera zijinensis. Next base: position 63,148,230 of record CM077087.1, read on the forward strand.
TCGAGTCTGGGGGGGCTGATTAATCCTAAAATTTGCTCTCTACATGTATGGGTCTGGTGGGTCAGGAAGACGCAAACATGCGGTAACCCTACCTCTGAGCCATATGGCACGCCACCTCTGAGCTATGTGGGGCCTACCTTTAAGCTGGTTGGATGTGCTGGACGCTGGGGGGAGTATTGGTGGGCCCAACATTCCTTCACTTGACTCTTGGTACTTTGCTACTTCCTTAAGGAAAAAAGTAGTGTCCTTTCCATCAGTACGGGCTTTTGGAACATTTATGTAAGCGCTTGATCTTGTAAAGAGGTATAGAAAGGAATGAGCAAAATTGGTAGAGGGGCAAAGATGAGGTGTAATAGGAGTTAAGGAACATGTAAGGAATGCATGGGGAGCCCCGCGCACGGGAGTGCGCATGCAGGATACACTTGCGCGTGCAAGGCATCTTTTCTTTGCATAAAGAGCAGCTTGGGGCCTGATGCTTCTGTTGGTGTCGATATGTGAAGGATTTGATAAAGTTTTGGGTGCTTCATTCTTCACAAAAAATGATATGTATTTTTGCTTCAGGTACCAAGGCGATGTGCGCAAGGTAAACCGATGCGGTTATACTCTTTGCTAACTGCCGAGCAAATCGATGTCTGGAGAAAGCGGTACAAGATACCTGTGAAGGTAGAAGTGAAGGTTATGCATATTGAGGAGTGAGTGCAAAATCCTCTGTTGGGTTGGATGACACATTGTGAGTCATCATTGAGATCCAGATTCTATTTTCAACCGTACGAGAAGGTGGTAAAAATCTTAAAGTACTACGACGTGCTCGTATCACAGTTTACTCCCATCAGGATGACGTGTATCTTGGGCATGATTGCCTTCTTTCGGAAGTATGGCTCGAGGTTTTCCTTGGATCTTTTCAAGGCTTGGTTCCAGGTGGGCACTGAGGGAGGCGGTCATATTGGGGTTACAACCACAAACACTGGCTTATGTTTGAACTCTGGGTAGACCACTATCATAAGAACACTTTGTATGGGTATGTCATGAACTCCTAGAGCCTGCCGGGGCTTTAGAAGGTGCTTCCTAAACATTGTCGTCATATAAAGGGACGTGAACAAGAGTTTACGCCGATGTTGGGATTCTTTGAGCCTCATGAGTTGGTAAACTCCCTTTTCAGCATTTCCTTATTCGTGGAGGAGAAACACATATTGCTTTGCGGACTTTTTATGAATCCTGAGCACTCTATTGTGGCACCGCTGGCTCGTGACTGGAAGAGTAAGTTGGTCTTCAAGTGCGGTGATTTAGATCCCGAGTCTCGACCTCCTTTTCGGCTGAGAGAGCACTATAGTGAGGCGGCTTCTTGTAACTATAGAGTTGATGGTGCACCTATTGATCCATACCTTGAGATTTTGGGCTTTTCTTCTCACCAGGGACTTCTAGAAGGGGATCTTGTGCCATCGATAGCTAAGGTGAAGCACATATCTTCCTCCTTAGAAGTGATGAACAATGCAGTAAGTGTATATGTTTTCTTTGATTTTCTTGTCACCTGAGGATGAATCTGACTTTTTTTAGATCGGTGTCTTGGCCATTATTGCCTTCACGTGGAACAACCATTATGTAAGCCTGAATTATGGATACTTAGTGCTTCAGGAGGTGCTTCAAGGAGTGAAGAGCTCCCTTTAAGATTCGAGGGGAAGGCGAGACCGATGATTTTCCCGCTTCCAACATATTGAGTCCGAGATCCTGGCAGAACTTGAAAATTCACGGGATGTGTCTTTCCTAGAGACCGAGCTATGGTCTTCGATGACGAAGGTGGAGCGCATTTCTTCATAGGAGCGGTTAGTTGAGCTGAAAGCCATAGGAGTCGTCGAGTACTCTGTTGACATTATACGGGATCATTACCTTCTTTCCAAGGAGATCCTCGAGGAGGTCTGGACCAAGGAGGTGGAGCCACAGATCGAGGATGAGCGAGAGGTGGCCTTCAGGCGAGGAATGGCAAAGACCCTTCAGATGGTTGCACGGGAACGTAGCTGCGATGTAACATGCCTCGGTCTAGAGGATCTTTCTGAGGATGAGAGTTCCGAATCAGATGTGTATATCATTGGCGAGGAGTAGCTCTGCCATGGTTGTATCTTTGTACATTTGCTATTCGTTGTTGTGTTTATATTTTTGTCTCTTTAGTGGTGTGTTTGTTCCTGCGTGTGTATCTTGTATACCAGCATTATGTAGTGGATCTGTATATTATTTATGGTGACTTGGATGTCCATTGTGTATTGCATAATTGTTTATGGATTGCTTTGGATTAGAGCATTGTTTTCGTGACAATTGAGCTTTTGCACTGTTTGCATTGTTACTTTTGTGTAACTATGGTTTACTTCTTGGATATCGGCGGCTGGAGGACGAGATCCAGATAATGTCATAAACTAATACAAGGGTAAAGGGTGGATGCTTTGAGCCAGGTAGTGAGAGGTCAGACCCTAGAAACATCGTAACCTATCGTGAGGGAGAAGGGTGAAACATTAATCCGGGGTAGTAAGGTATCACAAGGGGCGTGGGTCGGATAGATGGTAAAGTGTGGACGCTCCAAACCATTGACGAGCGCGAGGGGGTAGTCCCTAGCGACATCGTAACCTACCATGAGTAGAAGGGCAGACATTTGATCCAGGGCAATGAGAGATCATAAGGGCGTTACCCCAGAGAGATGGTGAAGGGAAAATGCTTCTAACCACTAGCGAGCGCAAGAGGGGCGGTCCCAGAAGATGTCATGACCTAGCATGGGGGAGAAGGGTGGAGTTTCAATCTAGGGCAGTTAGAGGTCACAATGGTGTGACCCCAGAGAGTCTCTGACGATATTGTACCCTACTACGTGTGAGATGGGCGGACCTTCGAGCTGGGGTAATGAAGGCAAGGACACTGTGCTGCGGTTTGTACAATGTCAGGGGAACGTGCTTTTATGCATTCCTGCAATGGCAAGGTTAAGAACAGATAAAGACAATTGCATTAAAAAAAAATAAGAGTGCGTGTATAAATGTATGCTTGCGAATTTATAGAGAATATTTTTGATACAAGCAGTAAAATGTATTAAAAGAGATCATTAATAAAGCCATTGCAAATTATGCGCATTCTATGGTTGGGGGAGAGTCTTTCCTTCTATTGTTCTGAGTTTGTACATCCCGGGTTTGATGATTATGGTGATGACAAATGGTCCTTCCCATGTTGGAAAAATCTTGTTTTTTTGTGGAACCTTGTCAGCTGCCTCTATATTGCGCAGAATGAGAGCTCTGATGTTGATTATGTAACACCCCAAAGTTCTATAGGTAGGAAAAGGGGTTACTGCGTGGCGGTAGGTAGTTACCGTATAGTGGTAGCGTCAAGCATTGGGTGAACTCAGCTGGCATCGAGTGCTATCACACGGCGATAGCGGGTTAATGTGTGGCGATAGTTGGCATTGAGAGCGTCGATTTAAGCTACAGCTCGGCAGTAGTATTATCGTTGGCGGTAGCATGTTCAATTAAATTGACAGAGTTCTCGGGTTTTTACCACGCAGTGGTAGCAGCTAATGCGTTGCGTTAGCGTGAGTGATAGTTTCGTAACCGGCGCCAGATACCGCTTGGTGGTATCTTGCTATCGTGTGGCGATAGTGAATTCCGTAATCACGTCGGTCTGTGATTGGAGGGCTTGGGAGGTTGCTCGTGAAATAAGGCATTGAATAACGGCACCACACGGCGATAGTTATGTACTGCGCTGCTGTAGCTTGGTTTAAAGCTCTAGTTCGGTCGTGTCACTTCATTTCCTTTGGAGTTGACAACTTGGCCTAAATTTCTGGAGGAGCAGCAGCGCCAAAAAGGAGAGTTTTCACCGTCATTCGAAATTCAGAGTTCGGATTCGCAAAGCGAGATCGGATCTACGGAGGCACGGCAAGAGCGGTCGATTTCAACCGTCTAGATTTCTCCTATGGCGCACAAGAGGACTTTAAGGGTAACAATCCTCTTCCTTGGGCATGTGAAGTACTTTTTTTCATTATAGGGTAGACACTCCACGAACACGTGGAAGTGGTTCTCCGGCGGTTAGATCCGCATATCCCCGTTAGTTTTGCATTTAGATCCGGAATCGAAGTACGGAATAGGCATGTTATGTAAAGCCCATCCGGACAGGTTGGTCTAGATTGGTGATGTTTGTATGTTTTGTATGCCAGAGAAGACTCGGTGGTTATCGTGTTTTCGGATTCGCGGGGTGTGTAGATGGCTGCGTTGAGAGTACTGGATGTAGAATCCATGAAAACACCCAATTTTGGGGAAGATTCGATTGTTTATCCCTCTATCGTGGGTCGGTAGCACTACCATCGGCGGTAGCTCCCAGTGAGCGTTGTGCTATTTATTGAGGCCTGTTTCATGGAAACCTTTTGTCCATTTGCTGAAGCCTGTCTCTGGGAGAGCTGTGGGCTTTTTTGTGAGGCCTATATTGTGAGATATGGGGTACATGATGGCCTATCTCTTGAAGACCTGGGTGCCAATTTTGTGGAGCGTGAGCTTGAATTGCTCAGCTTTGGTAGCCATAAGTGCTACCCAATGATTCTTACAGAGTTATGGATCATGTGAAAAAGGGAAAGGGGATGCTGACCAATGTAAGGCCTGCGAGCCAGACGATTTGAGACGCGATATGGCTGAACTGTACCCTCCCCTATGTCGGTCGACTTGGAGTGGCCAATGTGTGAATCACATGACTTGTTGTAGTATTGGGGCATTATCACTGGCCTTGGACCTTATGAGACTGAAAGCTCAAATGTTGTTGACTGTCACAGAGAACGGTGGTGCGACCCTTGTGATCCTGAGCACCAAGAATGTGCCTAGAGAGCACGGGGCATTGGGCATTTTTGCCAACGACTTTGGCGAATGGTGTTTATGTTGCATATTTTGATTGCCATTATATGATTATGTTGGAACACCCTATTACTAATTTGGGTCAGGATCACTATGTCTATAGGATTATTTCATTAACCTTGTTGTATAGAGTAAAGGTGAACTAGTTAAGGATTAAGGCTTAGGACTTAGGTTTGAAGCTTTCCCCAAGACATCCTAGTTCAGATGAGAAGCTCAGATATAGAGTTCAACTTGTCGTCGAGCTCAGATCGACGAAGCGTCGAACCCAGTTCGACTATCTCTGAGCTCAGGTCAATGAGGTGTCAAACTCAGTTCGACGATCGCTGAGCTCAGATCAACGCTTTTTATCTAAGACTAGTTCCAATATCTCTGAGCTCAGTTCGACGATAGTTGAGCTCAGATCGACGATTATCTTTTGAGATCGACGATTTCTGGAATTCTGTCAGTTTGTTAAGGATTTTAAATGTTTTCAAGTTAGGGCATTTATTGAAGAAGATTTTCAGCCGTTATATTAAATCTGGAGCAAGTTTCAAGGAAATAAAGAATGAATGTTATTTAGGTTTTTCCTCCAGAGACAGTTGATATTTAAGGAAAGCATTTATGATTTTGCTAATGGCTATCTAGAAGATTTGAAAACTAGATTTCATATTATGATTCGGAGAAGAAGAAATACATACAGAAGAAGAACAAAAATAGACAAGATCAATAACACAGAACAGAGAACAAGCTTCTATTCTTTCTGATTCCTTCTGATTCAAAGTTTCTCAAATCTTCATCATTCATACTCCAGACAACACACATTTCAGTTATTGCTAAAATCATCTTTTGCTGGAGCATTCTTTTCATTGAAGACCTATCACCTTTGCAAAGCTTCTATTCCTGAACTCTTGCTAATCTCAGGGGGAGCTTTGAGAACATCAACATCCACTTGTGCTTCTCTCTGATTGTTGACAGAGAAGACAACCTAACCTTTTTTTTTCTTTCCTGTAAAAGGGTTCTTTAAACTCCCTTCAAAAGTTTTGTTTTGGTTTCTGAGACCTGATCAAAACTCAGTGGTGGCAAGACACCTGATTGAAAAATCTAGTTTGGTTTTTGAGCACCTGATCAAAAGCTCATTGGTGCCCAGGATACCTGATCAACTCATCCTGCAGTGGATTCCTACCAAGGGTGGTAGAAGAGTGGATGTACCCAGGTTTTGGGAAACCACATAGTTCCTTGTGTCTTCTAGTTGTTTGTTATTTTGTTTGCTATGTGCTGTGGATTTACTTCTTGTATTTGTTTTACTCTGATTACTGTTAAGCACTTTAAACTAAGTAAATTAAGTCTTCCACTGCTAAAGTAATTTTTAAATTTGCAAAATTATTTTAAAACACTCTATTCACCCCCCTCTAGAGTGAAGGGTTGATCTTACACTCACTTTCAGTTAGTATCAGAGGGAGGTTGGTTGTTCATACAGGCTAACACCTGAACCAAAAATCTCTCTTAAGATCCATCCTTAATAGAGGGTTATTTTTATTATATTTATTTTAATCTAAATTCATGGCATAGAATAAAGATTATGCAAGCACCAGACCTCCAGTGTGCAATCTCTCAAAGTTTGCACTTTGGAAGGCAAGGATCAGATTATACATGAATTCCATTGATGAAGATATTTTTAATTCTGTTTTGACAGATTGCCCCAAGCCTCCTGCAAACACAAGCACAAATGATGTTCTACCTCCTTCAGGAATAGATGCTGGCATAAAGAAATGGAAGGTTGTTGATGTTAAAGCTATGAACATACTAGCTCAAACAATGTCTGATGACATCTTCCAGAAGGTAGCTGAATGCAACTCAGCTAAAGAGATTTGGGACAAGCTATCTGAGCTTGTGTCAGGATTAGCTGATGAGAAAAAATATAGGAGATCTCATCTCATCACTCAGTATGAGAATTTCAAGAAAGCAGAAAATGAATCAGTAACTGACATGTACAATGGACTAAGTCTGATTGTTAGTGAACTCAAGACATTGGACAAGGAGATCTCTCTCACAGAGATAAATGACAAAATCCTAATGTGCTTCCCCAGCACTTGGGATTCTAGGATCTGGCCCATCAAGGATGCCAGAAGTCTAAATGAAATCACTACAGAAACTCTATTGGGCAAGCTCAAATCTTATGAGCAGCTCATCAAGAATAGAGAAGAAGAGCAGAAGACAACTTCTCCAGTAGTCAGGAAGGAGAAGTCAATTGCTTTCAAGGCAATAGAAGAACTGCATGAAGACAAAGTCACAGGCAATGAAGAACTGATGAGCCTCCTAGCCAAGAGGTTCTATAAAATGGCCAGGAAGGACTTCAGAAAAAGGTCATCCAAAGGCCAAGATAAGCCAAGGTATGATAAATCAAATAATAAAGAGATTATTTGTTATGTTTGTAGGAAACCAGGACACATACTGTCTGATTGTCCAGAAAGTCAAAACAAGGACAAGAAGGACAAGAGAGAAAAGAGAAAAGATAAAGACTCCAGAAGAAATCACTATGACAGATCCTCTTCCAACAAGAACAAGCACACAAGGAAGGGATTTGTTGCTTAAATATGGAGTGAAACAGAAGAAGAATCTGATGCATCATCAAGTTCAAGTGATGATGAGGATGATGCACAAGAAAAAAATTTATGCATGATGGCAATCAATGCATCTCAGAACAACACTGATTCAGAACATGAATCTGAATCTGAATCTGAACCAGAGCTACAAGAAGACCAGGTAATTGATTCATTTGATTTTAATTCTGAGGACTTCAAGTCTGAATTTAAAGCACTTTGTTTAGATATACTCAAGTCTGAGAAAGAAATTATCTCTCTCAAAAATCAGTTATCTGAATACAGTACCTTAAGTTCAGATAACCTCAAACTCTCAGATGAGTTAGAACATTGTAGGGAGCAGATAGCTTCACTGAAAAGTGAACTATCTGAGGATAAGAATTTTGAAGAATCCCTCAATGGGAGAAGTATCAAGCTAATGGACATCACAAGCACAGTGAACTCAAGATTCAATAGTACACTAGGCTTGGGTGCTTCATCCAGCCAACCTATTGTGTTAACAACTCCCATTAAATTTATCTCTGATAAAGGAAAAGGAGTTGTGGAGGTAGCTAGAAAAAATTCTAATCTACCCAAAGAGAACAAAGTTCAACAGAAATCGTCGAACGGAGCTCGACGATCTTCGAACAGAGCTCAGCGATTTCATGCTGAATTGTCGAACTCAGGTCGACGATCTCTTATCTCTGAACACATACAAGATCGATCGCTGAACGGAGCTTGACGATCTGACCCAAGTTCGTCGAACTCAGGTCCACGATCGTCGAACGGAGCTCAGAGATATGACCAGTTCTTAAGGGGTACATCAAAAATTAATTCTAGATATCCTACATCTCAAGGGTTCAACCCTTATACTGAATGGATAATTTCTCTTAGGAGATATCATCCTGAAGGTTATAAGAGTCAACCAGGGATGTCTTATATTTCTGATTTCAAAGGTTATCACGCTAGACCCAAGGTAAATTGGGTCAAAAACAAATGAACTGTTATTTGTGCAGGTGAAGACCTATCCAACCATGGACCAGCACTGGTATCTGGATAGTGGGTGCTCCAAACACATGACTGGAAGCAAGGGTAACCTAGTATCCTTCAAGGCTAAGCATGAACCCAAAGTGATGTTTGGAGATTCAAACTATGGACAGACCAAAGAATATGGTGTAGTTAAAATTTGGTCAGTGACATTCAAAAAGGTAGCATATGTGGAAGGACTGAAGCACAACCTTATTAGTATCAGTCAGTTATGTGATGAAAGTTACAAAGTTACATTCAACAAGTCTTCATTCATCATCAAATCAGAAGACAACACAACTGTGTTGATAGGTAACAGAAGAGGTAACATTTATCTAGTAAATTTTCATTCAACCAAGGTAGATATATGTTTATTTAATTCTCTTAGCAAACCTAATGAATTATGGCATAAGAGATTAGGACATGTTAACCTTAAAACCATTGCTAGGCTATCCAAGGACAACCTTGTTAGAGGACTACATTCTGTCCCTTACAAGAAGGAGGGACTCTACAGGGCTTGTCAATTAGGCAAGCAAACTAAAAATAGCTTTAAGTCACTTAATAAGAGTGATTCACCTAGGATTTTGTACTTGTTACATATGGATCTTTTTGGACCCATTACTGTACAAAGCCTATGAGGGAAATCTTATACTTTAGTAGTTATAGATGACTTCTCTAGATTCACATGGGTGTTCTTTCTAAGGAAGAAGTCTGATAACTTCAAATGTTTGACAGAGTTTCTCAAATGTATACAGATTGAGTTCAATACTCACATAGCCCTGATCAGAAGTGATCATGGGACAGAGTTTGATTCTCTTCTTATGCAAGAGTTCTATCAGAATGAATGGAACAAGCACACTTTCTCAGCTCCTAGAACTCCTCAATAGAATGGGGTAGCTGAAAGGAAGAATAGAACCCTTATTGAATCTGCCACAATATTATTGATAGATGCTCACCTTCCTCTATACTTTTGGGCAGAGGCTGTGAACACTTCAAATTATGTTCTGAATAGGAGTTTGATACACAAGCTAAAGGGCAAGACTCCCTATGAATTACTCAAAGGGAAGAAACCTAAAGTTGATTATCTTAGAATTTTTGGTTGTATTTGTTACATTCATAACAATGACAAGAAATACTTAGCATAATTTGAAGCCAAAGCATATGGAGTGTTTCTGGGATACTCCATGATCAGTAAGGCCTATAAGGTTTATAATAAATCATCTTATAATGTTGAAGAAATAGTGTATGTCTCTTTTGATGAAACTAATTTGTCTTACAAGGAGAAGAGAACTTCTACCATAGACCCTTTGCAGGTACATTCTCTATCAGAGAATTTGGACAGGCTGAATATCATTAAAAAAGATCCATCACCTTCATCCACTCAACAAGAAGCTGAAAGTTATGAAAATGAAGATGTTGGGTATTGCATCCACAATAGACCTGATTTGAAGAAGAGCCTGAACAAGCTAAGTTGAATTGACAATGTATTTGACAATTCTATCAAGTTGTGCTTGCAGCTATTCCATGCTAAGTACACACCAATGTCAGAGTGCAATGGGTAAATATACACGGGTCTGCGCAATGTAATCCCTCGTTGTGTAGATCAGTGTGTTGATCCACGTGTGCTCTCTCTATTGGAGTGTACTTATTTTCAAGTACAGGGTCAAGGTAGAGCAAGAGCAGAAGAAGGAGCAAGGATGAGCCAAAGACAAAGCTATCAAAAGAAGGAAGGAGGAAAATTCTTCCAAGTAAGAATTGACGGGAGTCGTTAGTGATTCCCGCCGACTTCGACGGGAATCACTAAGTGACTCCCGCCGACTACTTCCGGCCAGCAAAGTCAGAAATTCTGCCAAGGCAGAATCGACGGGAGTCGGGAGTGATTCCCGCCGACATCGACGGGAATCACCAATGACTCCCGCCAATTTTTCCTTAGGCAGATTCTCGCCGCTCGCTTGACCGACCCGAGCCGCCGTGCGCTGTTTCGGCCGAGGATAGGGCTTTTCCTCGTGGGCCCCACAACGGCTCTTAGGGTTGGCTCCTGGTATAAATACATGCGTATTTTGAAACTCTACACACACCAAAAATACGAAACGAAATCATGCCGTCGTGACCTAGCCGATCGCGGAATCTGCCAATCGCACGTCGTCGATCGCATGTCGCCGATCACAAGGTTGTCGCCGCCGCTGATTTTAGCTTGTCTCTAATTGCTCGACGATAGAACGGAGGCAAGCAGTCGGTCTCACGTGTCTCTCTCGAGATCTCTTGTCTTCCGATTCGTTGACCGAGACTTATTCTCCCTTCCGAATCGGTTGAGACGTTTGATCTGACTGATATCATTCGAAGACCTAGCTTGCTTCGTCAAGAAGTTTAGATTTACAAAGCATCGCCGCTGCACTTGCTTGCCGCTACCGATCTTGACAAGATCCATTCCAAGTGAGAAATTCGGTTGTGGACTCTTCGTATTTTTCGTGCAAGCTTCAACGAACGAAGAAGGACATCAGAATCTCCATAAAGCATTGTTTGTATTTTTATTTACATTCAATTTTGTTGTAAAGGAATTTTCATTCCTATTTGTAAGGTTTGGGTGAAACCCGTTGTAGTGGAGTTGTGACTCCGTTGTTGGAAGGGTTCCTTCCGTGGTTAGGAGAGCGTTGATCCTAGTGTGAGGATTGGATTTCAATCCGTTTAGAGAAGTGACCGAGTCGTCCCTTGGTGGGAGATAGGTCGAAGGGGGAAAGTGGGTGTACCCAAATTGGGGAACCACTATAATTATTTGTGTGTTTTCTGTGTTTTGTTTGCTTACTTGTGCAGGTTAGTTTAATTCCGCAAAAGACTGCACGACACCTATTCCCCCCCCCCTTATAGGTGGATTAGTTTGACACTAGATACTTTCAGAAGATGACAGTCAAATTTTAGTGAGTCATGGTGACAATCAAAATGAAGAGCCAGTTGTTGTCCCACAAGAGGAAACAACAACACAGGTTGGTGAACAATCAACACCCATTGTTGATTTAGTAACAACAAAAGATCATCCAATCTCTCAAGTGATTGGAGACATCTCAGCAGGTGTGCAAACCAGAAATCAGATCAATCAAAATCTGATGCACACTTGCTTTCTTTCTCAATTTGAGCCTCAATCCATACAAGATGCAGAACAAGATCCAAACTGGATCATTGCAATGCAAGAGGAATTAAATCAATTTGAAAGAAACAAAGCTTGGGAGCTAGTGCAAAAGCCTAAGAATCATTCCATTGTTGGAACAAAATGGGTATTCAGAAACAAGTTAGATGATCAAGGAGTTATTGTAAGAAACAAGGCAAGGCTGGTTGCTCAAGGATATTCTCAATAAGAAGGCATAGACTATGACCAAACCTTTGCACCAGTTGCAAGGTTACTATGACCAAACCTTTGCACTAGTGCAATTTCCATAGCTCAAAATTCAGTCCTCCATAGTAGGACCAAACACATAGAGATTAGGCATCACTTCTTAAAGGATAATGTAGAGAAAAGTAAAATTGAACTAGAATACATCCCAACTGATTTATAAAGGGGAGATATTTTCACCAAACCCTTGGATGAAAAGAAACACACTTTCTTCCTTAATCAGTTACGAATGTTAGATGGAGGCAGTCTTAATTAAGTTCTAAGATCTTAAAAACTTAAAAATTGACAAAGACTAGGTTAAACATTTTGAGTTTCTAAGTATCTGTAGGTTTTCTCTGAACTCTGAACTGTGCTCGACGTTTTTCATGAAGATCGTCGAACAGAGCTCGGCGTTTCCAGGGAGTGCTAGACTATCCTTCTCGGTCAGCGATCTCAAATATCGTCGAACGGAGATCGACGATGTTGAGACCCTTCAGTTTCCCCTAGAGCCATAGATCGTCGAACTGAGTTCAACGATCTTTCCTTTTCTGCGTCGAACCCTGATATAAAATCATTTTTCAGGCATCATTCTCATTTGCGCTTTCATACCTTCTGCAAGAAATTTCTTTCCCTCCAAACTCTTCTACACTTGATCTTATTTATTTTTGCAAGAAATATGTCGGTCTCAATCGCCGTTCTAGCCGCAATGAAGTTCGACACCGGATTTGATATTGACATGGAATCTTTCGAGGGGACTGATCATATGTTTAAGTACATTCTGGAACTCTTCAAGGAAAACCAACTTGTAAATATTATGACTACTAAAATCAAGTTAGCAGCCGATGAGATAAAAGAATGGGTCTATACTGCCCATAATCTGGATCAAAATTCAGTTGTTGGTGTTGGGTATTGTATCCACAATTACCTGGATTTTAGGAAGCCTCCTGTCAAGCTAAGATGAATTCACAATGTATTTGATTATATATTTTCAAGTTGTGCTTGCAGTTATCCCACGATAAGTACACACCAATGTCAGGGTGCAGTAGGTCAATATACACGGGTCTGCAAAACGTAATCCCTCATTGAGCAGATCAATGGGTTGGCTTACGTGCACTCTCTCTATTGGATTATACTTATTCTCAAGTATAAGACTGAGATAGTTCAAGAGCAGACAAGGAGCAAGGATGGGTCAAAGCTACTCACAGAAGAAAATACAAAAAATCGTCTAAGTCATAATCGACGAGAATCACTAAGTGATTCTCGCCAATTCGACGAGAATCATAAGTGATTCTCGCCGAATCGTCGAGAATCACTTGCTGATTCTCGTCGACTGCATCCGGCTGACTCAACGATTGTGAAATTCAGGCTAAGTCAGGATCGTCGAGAATCACTCAGTGATTCTCAACGAATCGTCGAGAATGACTCCGCATTCTCATCGATTCGTCGAGAATGAACTGTAATACTCGCCGACTCACACCGGATGGCTAGCTCTCTGGCTAAAATGCTTCCAAGGTAAATTCGACGAGAATCATAAGTGATTCTTGCCGATTCGTCGAGAATCACAAATGATTCTCGCCGAATTTGCCTTAGGCGAATTTTCTCGGCTTGCTGGACCGGACCAAGTATACACGCGCTGTTTTTGAACCAGACTTAGGGTTTATACTGGTGGGGCCCTCAACGGTCATATTGGATTAATCTATAGTATAAATACTATCCTACTTTGAACAAAATTAGAAGCGAAGACCAATAAAATAAACGAGCCGCCATCGTGACCTAAAGTATCGCGGATTTCTTTACGCTGCCATCGCCGCTCGGAACACCGTTGCTGCATGGGAGAAAGTCACTGCCGCTGATCTTGGACTCATCTTGATCTCCTGGTGACAGAAGCTTAGTCAAGCAACGCGTCTCACGTTTCTATCTTGAGATCCTTTGTATCTTGGTTTGTAGATCGGGAATACCTTCCCTTTCCGAATCGATTGAGACGATCGATCCAAGTGTGATCGTTGGTAGACCTTGCTAGCTTTGCTACGAAGGTTGGATCTACAAAGCTCGCCGCCGCAAACCTTGCCGCCGCCGATTTTGGGGAGATCCTCTCTAAGTGAGCGCTTTGGTCGTGTACTCTTCGTCTTCGTCGAGAAAGCTACATCGAACGAAGAGGGACACCAAGCGCTCCATAAGTAGTTTGTATCTTATACATTCTAATGTTTCTTGTGTTGTAAAGGAAGGTTGGTTCCGTGTTGTAAGGGTTGGGTGCAACCCGTGGTGGAGGAGTGGTGAATCCTTCAGTTGGAAGGGTTCCTTCCATTAGTGTGAGGATTGGATTTCAATCCGGTTGGTGAAGTGACCGAGTCGTCCCTTGTTGGGAGATAGGTCGAAGAGGGAAAGTGGACGTACCCAAATCGGGGAACCACTATAATTGCCTGCGTATTTTTGTGCTGTGTTGTTTTGTTTAATTGTGCAGGTATAATTTAAATTCCGCTAAAAGACTGTGCAAGACACCTATCCCCCCCCCCCATAGGTGAAGGTAGTTGACACTAGGTGGACTTTCAAGTGGTATCAGAGGGAGGTTCCTCAACAATAAGGTTAAAACCTTGAGTAAGATCCCGATTCTAGTATCAAGAAGAAGACAAGACTCAAGCATGGAGCTGGAATTTGATGTCCCTCCTCTGAGACTCCCTGCTTGTACAACAGAGTATTACCCCATCTGGAAGATGAGAGTTATGTTTCATCTGGAGGCCATTGACCCTCGAGCGTCACTCATCTTGGAAGAGGGTCCCTTCATTCCCATGAAGGCTTCCGGTTCAGGAAAGGATATTCAAATCCCCAAGAGTCCCGAAGAGATGTCGGAGACCGAGCTCTCACTGTTCAACTTGGACAAGTTAATACGTCAGATCATTACTGACGTCTGGTCTGGTGTATCTCGTTCAAGAGTGGACAAGTATAGGATGGCCAAGTCCATGTGGCAAACCATCTCAGACCTCATGGAGGGATCAGAGATAGTAGGGACCAGTTGTCAGCAAGAGGATGAAGCCTATGTGGGGGTCCTCAATTCTGAAGATGAAGGGCATGATCAATCTGTCAGTATCAGGGCTCCTGTGTCCTTGTCAGAGACTGAAGAAGAAGTTGAGGAAAGCAGTTCTGATGAAGCTGACTCAACAGTCTCTGCCGATCTTGACGGTAACCCTGAATAGCAAAGCCAGGAGCAGGTAAATTTTTCATCATGCCCCTCTCCTTTTGATATTCCTGAAGACAGGAATAGGTCAGAGGGTTGTCCCTCTAGTGATGCAAGGGATATGGATAGCTTCAATCAAAAGATTGAAAATCTTGATTCCCTTGAGAGTGCCCTTCAGACGAGCAACTTACTTGTTGAGGAACAAGCTAAGGAGATTGCTCAGCTGAAGATCTTGATGAATCTCCAACTGGAATCCATCAAGGTAAAGGACTCAAAAATCTCGGATCTAGAGAGTCGTCTAGAGACCGAGAAGAGGATAGTTTCTAACTTTTCCATGATAGATGCTATCAAGAGAAAAGCAAAAAATGGGTGGATCTCCCAAATTATTAATTCATGGAGAAATGGGGAAACTGTGTTCAGACCCCCCACCCCGAGTAGGAAGGGCACTCATCATGCTTTCAGGTATGACCACATGAACAACCATGGTCACTGCAAGAATGGTCAGCCCTCAAGTGGAAATACCCAAGTACAAGAGCTGACATGGCTACCCATGAGAGAATACCCAAGGCTCATCCTGAACCCTTCGTATTCTCGGCCTCATACCCAACTCATCATGAATCTGAAGGAACCAGCTCTCACTGCATCTCTTTCCACCCTAGGACACAGGAAAGGGGGGTCAGGAAATATGTGGTAAGTACCCATGGGGCCTCTGGAAGTGTGCTGACTGAAAGGAAGGCACCACCTCCCAGGCCTCATGACACTCACCTCATGCATTCTTTCCACTCTCCCACGTGTCACGGTGGAAAAGGAAAATTTGTGAGCAGAACCGGCTCTATCCCATTTAGACCTAAGATCATGACTACCTCAGTCAGCAAATCAGGTCAGAAACAGAGATACATCATTCATGAGTGTTGGTGCTGTGGCAAGGTGGGTCACTTTGCCATAGATTGTTGGCACAATCCCTCAGTGCCAAGGGCTAGGGTATGTCCACTTCCTCTGGGCAGAGCTAGCCTTCCTGACAGGATTCCTGTAGGAAGACATTTGATATTTTATGCTGACAAGAACCTAAGACCCAATACATATTGGGTTCCTAAGGTAGGGTAATTCTTTTTCGCAGGTTAGTCTAGGTTCCCGTAAGCATGAGGGAAACTAGACATGTGATGTTCCAAGAATGACATGGAACAAGTATTTGGAATAAGAGCAGTGCTAACTACAATGGCATACTCAAATTGAATGCCTAGTGTGCCTCAAATAGAGGATGTGCATGATCTGTTTTATGATCCCAGGTACACGCATTCAGTTCAATACTTGAGTTGTATTATATTGATGCTCAGAAATGTATTCATATATGTATATATACGTATATCCACACAAATATGTCATCTCATACTCTAAAAGCAAATGTTTATATAGACATATAAATACATACACATATATGTTTACACGTCTGATGAACGAACGCAACTACTAAATGACACATAAGTACAATTTGAAGAATTCTTTGTAGTTACACATTTATATATTTGATAATGAATCTCAATAGGCATAAGTCAGCCCATTTGAGTATGCCAATGGGTGTAACAAAAGATTACAATCTCTCACCTAGAATTACTCTTGAATTAAGTATAGGTCTTATATTGTGTTCAACTCGATCGAGGTTACATAATCAAGAAATAACTTGGAGGCAAATATCTATATGCCTCGGTTATTGACTCAGGTGTAACAAAATTAACATGCCACTTGGAGTTGTTTAGAAAATCCCGTCGAACTCTCCTCAATCATACGAAAGACACTATTAGATAACCCAGTCGAAATCCCGTCGAACCCGACCGGTTCGCAAGGTTATAAATAGCCAAAAAAAATCCCGCCGACCCTTCACATCCCGACGATCCGCATTCCGGCTTCTCGCATAGTTCCGTCGACTTCCCGAAATCGCAAGAATCCCGAGCTCTTCCAGGTTTCCTGTCGCTCGCAGCTTAGATCGCCTCGGTTCTCCTCTGTGCCTCCGTCAACCAATTCCCAAGGACGCAAGGGCTTCCGGCACCTTCTCCTTCGACTTCTTCCCGTCAGGCAATCCGGTCGATTCCCGCCAATCCAGTCGCCGTCGCTCCGCCAAACCCTCGGCACTAGGTAACGTTTCCTCCTCTTTGAAGTGGCTTGTCTGAAGTGTAGCTTTTATACTAGAGTGACTAATAAGGTTTAGACACTTGGTTATTTCCTACTTAGGTTTGAAATGGCTCCAAGAACCTCAGCAGGCCTTGTCACTGGATGCGAATTGGTTCGAATAGGCTTTACTCATGCCTCAGATGAATTCAGGAATATAATCCTCATGCTCGAAGAGGCCGGACTCACTTTCATCCTGGAGCTTCCGTGCAAAATTATGGACAAAGAGGTGTTGGAATTCTTTGCTACTGCAAAGCTATGTCAGGAGGACACAGTAATCAAGAGTAAGATTGTCGGAGATCGGATCAAGATGACAGCAGGAAAACTGTCAAGATATCTGCAGTTCTCCAGCTCTGATCAAGAGGATTTTCAGGTAGAACAGGATCGAGCCAGGACCCTTCTGTTCTATGGACTAGCTAGAGGAACCAAATCTATCAAGAGGAAAGAAATGAATGAGGAAGGAATGCTTCTGTCTGATATCATCGGGAAAGTCCTGATCTGTAAGCCAGGCTCCCACGACCATATCTCGGGTGAGATGTTCAAGATCCTAGTAGTCATAGTCTGTCGGAAGAAATTCAACTGGGGGCAATGTTGTTTGAGAGAATAAAAGATACTCTACGAACCCCTAGTTTTGGAAGGATAATTAGTCGATATCTCAATCAACTGAATGGGGATAAGTTCGATATGAGTAAAGGAGTTCCTCTACACTATCTGAAGAAAATGGACTCAAGTGTCTTTGATCGATGGGAGAGGAGGATAGGGCAAGCTGTCGTAGCTGAAGCGCAAGATGAATCCCCGACTGAGTCCCATGGGGATGAGGACAATAGAACTCTGGAAGATCCCGTGGTTGACCCTAGTGATGTTTCTGATCTGCTGACTGTAGGAACTGAGGGGGAGTCTCTACCCGCTCCTGCTAATGTTAGATCTGACATCTCTCTGATAACAAGGGATGCAGTTGAGAACCTGGCAAAAGAAAGTGAGGATGTGGAAGAAGATGAGGAGGCCTTGGACAGTGATGCCCTGGACAATGATGATATGGAAGATGGAGGTGCTGATGAGGAGGATGATGAGGTTGAAGATGAAACAACCTTGAGGGAAAGGGTGGAGATGATGGAGCCTCAGGATGATGCTGATGTTCCATCTGAGGAACAAGCTCCACTGATAGATTATGAGAAATCTGGCGCACAAATGGAGGGGGAGTCATCTCAGCAGAGGCTGCTGAGCATTCCTGAGAAATCTACAGAGGCTGCCCCTATCCCCCCAGTGGAGACAGTGCATGTTTCAAGCTCATCCAGTGAATCTGCGGAAGGAGAAGGCCAAGGCATGCCTCAGGGTCATCCACTGCAAGCTATTCTATCTAATCATACTGTGAACATTGTTCAAGGAATTCTGGATGAACTTAAAGTTACTTTTGAGAAAGCACAAGACAAAGTGCTAAAAAGAATTAAGGAATCTGAGGATCTGATGCTAAAGAACGTAGTTGAAATTAATCACAAGCTGGATGTAATGGAAAAGAAGTTCGAGGAAAAGTACACAGCAGCCGGCACAGCTGTCTCTCTTCTTATACAAGGACTTAAAAAGAACACGGATGACCTGGCAGTGGTTAATCAGAATGCACATGTTGTGGCTAATACCATCCAGAAATTCGATGCCAGCATGGTGACTCTGAACGCTAATCAACAAACCCTGCTAAATGACTATTCAAAGACGGTAAAGCACATCGATGAGTCACTGCACGCTTATACAAACTCAATTGCCCTCGAAGCAAAAAAGGGGGAGGAAGATTATAAGGCTAAGATGGCAGGGCTTCAACAGATAATCATTGACAACTTTGATCAATCAAATAAGTATGTTTTTGAAAGTTGTCATTGGTTAGTACATCAGGCTTCAGGCATTCACGTTCCAGTTGCCCCGCCGGAGGAGGAAGTTTTTGCTGCTGCTGAAGAAGAAGAAGTACGCATTAAAGAAACTCCACTTAGTGAGGCTGAGAATAAAAAGGCTGCTAGGGCTGCTGCAAGAGCTACACGCAGTGTCATGTTTGACCAGGAAGCCCTAGAAAAAGCAAAAGGCAAGAGGATACTCCAAGAAGGGACATCCAAGGAAAATCCAACTGAAAAGAAAATAAGATTGAAGGAGGATGAAGTGAGGAGCGAAAGATGGAGTCCGGTATCGAGGAGCATTATTTTGGATACTTTTATGCTATAGCAAAAGGGGGAAATAACGTGGAATGATGTATACAATCATTATGAGTGGGAGATGCACAAGATGTATGAAGCTAAACGAAATATATTTTTCAGGAATAACAAAGTGGAACACAAAGATCCTCCCCCCAGATACTATCCGAAGCCCAAGGAATATTTTGAAAGACAAAGCAAGAAGTACTTGGCACAGCAACTGAAGGACGAACTGGCTAAGGAAAAATAGACTTAGACTTGGGCTTATCTCTTTGTTTGTTGCTTATTTGTCTTTTCATGTTAATCATTTGAACATTTCTTGTGGATATCTATATATATATGTGATTTCATGATTAACTCAAGTATTATTCTGTTTGCTTTAATGTCTCTATGTCTTGCTTCTTTTGACTTGCTGTGATTATTATCTGGATTGGTGTAATTCATCTTAGCTAGTAGGATTTTGGCTTCTTCAAATAGGGGGAGATTGTTGGGTATTGTATCCACAATTACCTGGATTTAAGTAAGCCTCCTGTCTAGCTAAGATGAATTCACAATGTATTTGATGATATATTTTCAAGGTTTGCTTGCAGTTATTCCACGATAAGTACACACCAATGTCAGGGTGCAGTAGGTCAATATACACGGGTCTGCACAACATAATCCCTCGTTGAGCAGATCAATGTGTTGGCTTACGTGCACTCTCTCTATTGGAGTGTACTTATTCTCAAGTACAGGACTGAGATAGTTCAAGAGCAGACAAGGAGCAAGGATGGGTCAAAGCTACTCACGGAAGAAAAGACGAAAAATCGTCTAAGTCATAATCGACGAGAATCACTAAGTGATTCTCGCCGATTCGACGAGAATCATAAGTGATTCTCGCCGAATCGTCGAGAATCACTTGCTGATTCTCGCCGACTGCATCCGGCCGACTCAACGATTGCGAAATTCAGGCTAAGGATCGTCGAGAATCACTGAGTGATTCTCGACGAATCGTCGAGAATGACTCCGCATTCTCATCAATTCGTCGAGAATGAACTGTGATACTCGCCGACTCACACCGGATGGCTAGCTCTCTGGCTAAAATGCTTCCAAGGGAAATTCGACGAGAATCATAAGTGATTCTTGCCGATTCGTCGAGAATCACAAATGATTCTCGCCGAATTTGCCTTAGGCGGATTTTCTCGGCTCGCTGGACCGGACCAAGTATACACACGCTGTTTTTGAACCAGACTTAGGGTTTCTACTGGTGGGGCCCACAACAATCATATTGGATTAATCTACAGTATAAATACTATCCTACTTTGAACGAAACAAGAAGCGAAGACCAAGAAAAGAAACGAGCCGCCATCGTGACCTAAAGTATCGCGGATTTCTTTCCGCTGCCGTTGCCGCTCGGAACACCGTCGCCGCACGGGAGAAAGTCACCGCCGCTGATCTTAGACTCATCTTGATCTACCGGTGACAGAAGCTTAGTCAAGCAACGCGTCTCACGTGTCTATCTTGAGATCCTTTATCTATTGGTTTGTAGATCGGGAATACATTCCCTTTCCGAATCGATTGAGACGATCGATCCAAGTGTGATCGTTGGTAGACCTTGCTAGCTTTGCTATGAAGGTTGGATCTACAAAGCTCGCCGCCGCAAACCTTTCCGCCGCCGATTTTGGGGAGATCCTCTCTAAGTGAGCGCTTTGGTCGTGTACTCTTCGTCCTCGTCGAGAAAGCTACATCGAACAAAGAGGGACACCAAGCGCTCTATAAGTAGTTCGTATCTTATACATTCTAATGTTTCTTGTGTTGTAAAGGAACATTGGTTCCGTGTTGTAAGGGTTGGGTACAATCCGTGGTGGAGGAGTGGTGACTCCTTCAATTGGAAGGGTTCCTTCCATTAGTGTGAGGATTGGATTTCAATCCGGTTGGTGAAGTGACCGAGTCATCCCTTGTTGGGAGATATGTCGAAGAGGGAAAGTGGACGTACCCAAATCGGGGAACCACTATAACTGCCTGCGTATTTTTGTGCTGTGTTGTTTTGTTTAATTGTGCAGGTATAATTTAAATTCCGCTAAAAGACTGTGCAAGACACCTATTCCCCCCTCCCCCATAGGTGAAGGTAGTTGACACTAGGTGGACTTTCAGCTTGAACCATCTCAGGGACATAGGTATCCCTGACACAAGGTATTCTTACAGAGGTTTTTGGATTAAGTACTGGTAATGATAGCGTAGAACTATCAGGAGTAGAATTTTCTGCAATGTTAGATAGAATGGGTCATAATTCTGAGAACCCTAATAAACTGTTGAAGAAGAATCTATCCATGGAATATAGATTTCTAGCAGATGTTATAGGAAAGGTCATTTTGGCCAAGCATTCAGCCCATGATACAATTTCCAGGTATCAATTTTGTTTAATGGTTGCAATAATGGATAAGAAGCACCTGGATTGGGGAGCAATTTTCTTTGATTTGCTTAAGAAAAAGATAAATAAGAATTTTGTAAACTTTGGAAGGATTTTGGGCATATTCCTGCAGAATAGGTGCCCATAGTTGTTGGTGTCCAATGGGATGCATATCAATGCCTCAAAGAGGCTTTATTCTGCCTTATTTGGCAAGTGGGAGAGACATATTGTCAAACCTAGCAGGGCTCCTGCAACTAAAGCTTCTTCAGGCACAAGGACTGAAACAGTCACTCCTCCTCAGTCCACTGCCCTAGTAGAAGTTTTGCCATCCCCTTCCATATCCTCTCCTCCTTCTCCACATCCAGTTACATCATCCATACCTTCACTTCCAATAGCTTCTCCACCTCCTCCAGCCACCCATCAAGAAGATTTCCATCCACTATATTACTTCCCATCCATAGATTTAGAATCATCCCCCCCATCTTCCATCATTCCACCTTCTAGATGATTCCTTCATGGATGCTTCTCCATCTTCACCTCAAGCCATTCCATCCACCTCAACATCCTTACAACAAATCCTACATGATATCATATCTCAACTATACTTTCCCCCTTCTATCTCCTCATTCCTACCATCAGTCACTATCCCAGTTCCATCCATTACATCCATTCCAATATCTCAACCATCCATACCACTTCAATCTGCATCAACTCCATCTCTCTCTACAGCTCCTCCCTCTACCTCTACTCAGGTTAATCTTGAGCAAGTAGATCTCCTTCCTCTAGCAGATAAGTTATATGAGTTGTTGGTACCCAAGCTAACTCTCTTCTTGGATACCTCCTTGGCTCCCTTAGTCAAGACATTGAATGATTTATCTGTTAGGATTTCTTCTTCCTTCTCCCTTCAGGCCATCCCTTCTTCTAGGGGCCTAGATTCAGTTCTCACTAAATCTAGGTAGGGGGAGATGCCATATGAAGAAGTACTGCCCTCAGATGTTTCAGAAATGCAAGTATCAGAAGTTCCAGCTTCAAAGAAAGTTCCAGTTCCAGCTCCAGTTCCAGCTCCAACCATCAGTCCTGTAGTAGACCTCCATTCATTACTGACATTATTTGATTCATTTTATAGTAGTTATCTTCCAGCACCTCTCCATGTTGAAGATTTAACCAAGGCTATAGTTCCCTTCTCCTGCTGTGATCCCAATCTTCTACAGATGTATATCAATTCTATTAAGACTGTGGAAATTGTTCCTTTGGTTCATGCTGCTGCCTT
The DNA here is from genome assembly GCA_039513925.1 of Platanthera zijinensis. Taxonomy (NCBI): domain Eukaryota; kingdom Viridiplantae; phylum Streptophyta; class Magnoliopsida; order Asparagales; family Orchidaceae; genus Platanthera; species Platanthera zijinensis. Next base: position 63,171,208 of record CM077087.1, read on the forward strand.
TGGTTCATGCTGCTGCTGTTGTTGTTTTCTCAGAGGCTGTGATAGAGCCAGTTTGTTTAGTTCTTGAGCCTACTGCTTCAGTTGATGCTTTTGTTGTTTCAGCTGCTGCTCCTGCTATTTCTACTACTGCACCTCCTGCTTCAGCTTCTGTTCCTGTCTCCATTTCTAAAGAAGTGTTAAGGCAAATAGATGCTTTATTTAATGAGCCTTAGAGCTCTGATGATGATGAATTCAGAACAGACTCTGATGACTCTTTTGCAACTATTGCAAAGAAGAGGAAAGCTAGAAGTAAAGCTATGAAAAGAGTCCCAATTGAAAAGACTACTTCTGATCATGATATTCCATATTATATTCTGCACAACTGCCCTATAACTGAGCACTGGATGCAATATTCTAAAAATCAATTGAAGGCCATGAGGAAGAAAAGGAAATATGATAAAGGAACCTCTCACTATAATCCTCCTCCTTCTCCTTCTCCAGGTACAGGATCTGGTGGAGACTCAGCTCTTCAATCCTCCAATATCTCTTCTCAAAGATCCTCTCAACCCCAGTTTCAAGGAAGATCTCAATCTAGAGGATATCAGCAAAGAGGTAATCAGTCAAGAGGCAATCAGTATAGAGGCACTCAAAGAGGTTATCAGGTTTATTCCAGAGGACAGTCCAGGCATCAACCTTATCAAAGGAAAGGACAAAGCCCAAGTGATTCCACTTCTGGTCCTTTTCCTTATAAGCTCAAAGAAGGTTTTCATCAAAAAGCTCCTCCCACTGACACCATAAATAAGTATGAGCCATTAGTTCTATTTGAAGATTCAGAGAATAACCCAGTCTCCTGGATAGCAAGACTAAAAGAGATGGTTGCATTAGATTAAATCAAGAAAGCAAGAGAAAAAGGCCAAGATACTTTCAACATTTCTACTCTGTCAGATCAAAGAAGACAAGAACTTGAAAGGTACAGCTCCAAGAAATTTTTCAATACTAAGAAGTATATACAGCTACATCCTGAAGTTGTAGTCCCTAGAGGCAGAAGCCAAAAGTCTCTTGGTGCTGATGATGATATGAGACCAAAGAAAGACTCTGAAAATCCTAACAGGGAAATTCTGTTTACGAAAGGTACTGACAAGGAAAGTTAATGTAAGCTGAACAATCTCATCTCTGCTGAACTGTTTGTTGTGATTTATTTATATATTTGTGGTTCTGCAATGTTGTATGTATTTCTATTTTTGTTGATTTTATTTCCTATAATTCATGTAAATAGTAATCCTAACCCAAATATGGGGAGATTGTTGGAACACCCTATTACTAATTTGGATCAGGATCACTATGTCTATAAGATTATTGCATTGACCTTATTGTATAGAGTAAAGGTCAACTAGTTAAGGTCTCAGGCTTAGGACTTAGGTTTGAAGCTTTCCCCAAGACCTTCTAGTTAAGATGAGAAGCCCAGATATAGAGTTCAACTTGTCATCGAGCTCAGATCGAAGAAGCATCAAACCCAGTTTGACTATCTCTGAGTTCAGGTTGGCGAGGTGTCGAACTCAGTTCGACGATCGCTGAGCTCAGATCGACGCTTTCTGTCTAAGAATAGTTCCAATATCTCTGAGCTCAGTACAATGATAGTTGAGCTCAGATCGACGATTATCTTTTGAGATCGATGATTTCTAGAATTCTGTCAGTTTGTTAAGGATTTCAAATGTCTTCAAGTCAGAGCATTTATTGAAGAAGATTTTCAGCCGTTATATTAAATCTGGAGCAAGTTTCAAGGAAATAAAGAAGGAATGTTATTTAGGTTTTTCCTCCAGAGACAGATGACATTTAAGGAAATCATTTATGATTATGCTAACGGCTATCTAGAAGATTTGAAAACTGGATTTCATATTATGATTCAGAGAAGAAGAAATACACACAGAAGAAGAACAAAAAAAGACAAGATCAATAACACAAAACAGAGAACAAGCTTCTATTCTTTCTGATTCAAAGTTTCTCAAGTCTTCATCATTCATACTCCAGACAACACATATTTCAGTTCTTGCTGAAATCATGTTTTGCTGGAGCATTCTTTTCATTGAAGACCTATCACCCTTGCAAAGCTTCTATTCCTGAACTTTTGCTAATCTCAGGGGGAGCTTTGACAACATCAATATCCACTTGTGCTTCTCTTTGATTGTTGACAGAGAAGACAACCTAACCTTTTTTTTTTCTTTCCTGTAAAAGGGTTCTTTAAACTCCCTTCAAAAGTTTTGTTTTGGTTTCTGAGACCTGATCAAAACTCAGTGGTGGCAAGACACCTGATCAAAAAATTTTGTTTGGTTTTTTAGCACCTGATCAAAAGCTCATTGGTGCCCAGGACACCTGATCAACTCATCCTATAGTGGATTCCTACCAAGGGTGGTAGAAGAGTGGATGTACCCAGGTTTTGGGGAACCACTATAGGTCCTTGTGTCTTCTAGTTGCTTGTTATTTTGTTTGCTATGTGCTGTGGATTTACTTCTTGTATTTGTTTTACTCTGATTATTGTTAAGCACTCTACACTAAGTAAATTCAGTCTTCCACTGCTAAAGTAATTTTTAAATTTGCAAAATTATTTTAAAACACTCTATTCACTCCCCTCTAGAGTGAAGGGTTGATCTTACACTCACTTTCAGATTATACTAATGCTTGCAGGGACGGAGCACCGCCACCCCGAGTGAGGGGTGGGGTTGTTATAATTTGGTCAGCTAATGCTGACTGTTGCTTGCAGGTGCAGCTGAGCCAAGCTGGAAATAGCGGGTTGAGGCCCAAGATAGCTAAATTGGCCCTTGAATGCAAAACCAAATTGCCCGTTTTGTTTATTTATTTCTCATGTGTGGCCGGCCTGCGTGTCGATGTATTCAAGACAATTTAATTTAAGTTGAACCTTGTAAGGCCTTAAGGCCAAGACTTATTTGTGTATTTGTTTTACATTCTTACTTATGGTAGTGGACATTTATGTTGTTGTTGGGTTCCAATTATAACCTTTAAATTACTTTCGCTAGAATGCACTCTGTGTTAGGATGCAAAATAATGGATTATGGTTTAAATTTAGTAACTCCTTGGTCTGTCTGTGGTATATGACATCGGGCCCCGACCAGACCTTCTGTTATATGCTATGTGATGAATGACGGTGTTACAAGTTGGTATAAAATTCTGGTGTCGGTCTTTCTTCTTCGAATTCATGGGCAAAATCTTTTAAGGGGTGGTGAGCACTTATATATGTGTTGTCGTTATAACATAAAAGAACTCATGAATGACCACTTAGGAATGAAAATACATATGTTTGAGGAACCTGCGTGTTCCTATGATTACTGTTTAGCAATCTATTTGTCGCCTATTTGAGTGTTTTACAATTATAGGTGACTAGGAGAGGTGCGGGTCAGTCGCAACGTCAGCACTCTGCGGAAAGAAGTGCACCTAATGAAATGCTTGCGACCTCTCCTTCGACTGAAACCATACGAATGGTAGTTGAAGTAGTGTTCGTCATGATCAATGCCCAACATGGACGACATACGCAGCCCCCTGTCCTTGGGGTGGCTTCAATGTCAGTTGGTGCTCTGGAGCAAATGGAAAATAGAAGAGCATCAGGTCAGGAGTTGAACATACTTTTGGCGCAGGAAACACACTTAGTGGATGAGTATTTGCATGTATTTGTCTTGATTAGGCCCTACACAGGGTTTGAGTTGGAGGACGAGCAGACTATGGTCGATAGATTTTATAACGGTCTGCGTTATGAGTTACGACTTCTATTGATAGGACCAAAATTATTTGGATTTCGAGCGTTGGTGGAGTCGGCTAGATCTTTGGAAGTATGTTTTGCAAAAGTCCACCAAACGTCAGTGTGTAGGGTACTGAACCCTGTAAGGCCTACTAAGTTTAAATACTGTGGGAGGAGGAGGGAGAAATATAGAACATTGACTAGTCAAGCTCCATATGCTTGCAATACTTGTGGCAAGTCAGGACACCTTGCCTGCGATTATCGTGTTGATGCCCCGATGACAAAGAAAGCTAAATCAGGAGCAATTATAGGGCAAGTTCCACTTACTTGCTATACGTGTGGCAATATAGGACATATTTCCAGAGAATGTCGGAGTGGTACTCTTGTGTCAAAGGAGACTGGAACTAGAGCAACTGTTGGGCGAGACCCAATTATATGTTACACTTGTGGTAAGCCGGGACATATAGCCCATGACTGTTGGAGTGGTCTTCCGAAGACAAAGAAAAAGGCAGGAGGCCATGAGCAAAAAGACGAGATGACATGTACGGTTTTGTTTATAACTTTTATACCAATGACATGATTAGTTACTGGCATATGACTTGTATAAGTAGGCTTTGTTCTACTTTTGGTAGTGGAGAGTATTGTTCATTGCATGGCTTCTCGCTCCTTAGCATCTAAAGTTTGTGTGTGGTTCGTCCTAGTGCTTCCCATTGTATAGATTATGCGTATACAAACCAAATGTAAACATTATCGTTAAAGATCGTAGGTGGTTTGACCTTAGGCATGGACTGACTCTCAGAGAAGCATGCATAGGTTGGTTACAATCCTAAGGGATCATACTAGGACAAAACATCGAACGCGAGACTAAGTTAGCAGTTCTTGAGGGTGCAGAGTTATTATTAACTCTATTAGATGCTAAGAATCCCAAGCCTAGTTTGGTCTGTTTTTCGGTGGTGTCGGAGTTTGCTGACGTTTTCCCCGAAGATCTCCTTGGATCTCCACCTCAGAGAGAGATAGATTTCACCATCGAGTTGGTCCTAGGTGCCAAACCTATATCATAGTCTCCTTACTGCTTAGCACCAAGAGAAATGGCAGAGTCGAAAGCACAACTTCAAGAATTGATAGAGCAGGGGTATGTGCACCCAAGTTCGTCACCTTAGAGCTCCCTGACCCTCTTTGTGAAAAAGAAGGAAGGAGTCTGCGACTTTGTATCAACTATCGGGAACTGAATAAGTTAACAGAGAAGAACAAGTACCCGATTCTGAGGATCGATGATCTTTTCGACCAGCTAGTTGGGTCAACGGTGTATTCTAAGCTAGATTTGAATTCTAGGTACTATCAGCTAAGAATCAGGGAAAGTGACATTCCCAAGACGGCATTCAGTACACTTTATGGGCATTACAAGTTCGCAGTCATGCCTTTTGGGCTGACTAATGTGCCATCTGTGTTTATGGACATGATGAACCGGACATTCATGGATTATTTGGATCGGTTCGTAATAGTGTTAATTGATGATATCTTGGTGTACTCCTAGTCAGAGTTTGATCATGCGGAGCATCTATAAATTGTTCTGGAGACCCTAAGAAGCAATTAGTTGTATGCCAAATTCTCTAAGTGTGAATTCTGGCTTTCTTCAGTAGCATTCCTTGGGTACATTATTAGTGAAAAGGTGATCGCAGTGGATCCGGCGAAGATTGTTGCGATACGAGAGTGGCCTGTGTTGTCTTCAGTGGCAGAAGTTCAGAGTTTTTTGGGACTTATCGGCTACTACAGGTGCTTCGTGGAGAACTCGTGGATAGCATTACCTCTCATGACCCTGACGAGGAAGGATCAGAAGTTTGTGTGGTCACCAGCGTGTGCGCAAGCTTTTGAAGAATTGAAAAGTCATTTGACCATGACACCTATTCTGTGTTCGCCATGTGTGATAGAGGGCTATGAGATTTACATCGACACTTCAGAGAGCGGCTTAGGCTGTGTATTATTACAACATGGAAGGGTAATTGCGTATGGCTCACGCCAGTTGAAAGTACAAGAGAGGAATTATCTAGTCAACAACTTGGAGTTGGCGGTTGTGATATTCGCACTAAAACTTTGGAGGCACTATGTGTACGGCATAAAGGTCAACATTTACATCGACCATAAGAGCCTGAAGTATCCGCTGGATCAGAAGGATCTAAATATGTGACAGTGGAGGTGGATGAAGTTCCTTGGGGACTACACCTTCAAGATACATTATATACTTGGCAAAGGTAATACAGTTGCGAATGCACTAAGTCGTAGGGTTCCCGAATAGGCCAACTGGATAAGGATACATGATGAGCATCTTATTCGAGATCTAGAGGCCTTGGATATCTCTTGCATCGATAGGAGGTTTAGTGTCGAAGTACGATTGAACTGGATAGAAGTGCAGTATGACCTTACAAATCGGATTCAGCTGGCTTTAGAGTTGGATGACAGCATGAAGCAATTCATGACTGAGTCTTTGGATGGGTCAAATGCCTAATTTATTGTCGACGATGGGTTGTTATGGAAGGACAGTTGATTGTGTGTCCCAAATGTGAGTAAACTACGGGAGGAATTGATGTACGAGGCTCATCTCACGAAGTACTCATTTCACCTGGGGAGCACAAAAATGTACGAAGACATGAAAAAGTGTTTCTGGTGGCCAGGACTGAAAAAGGACATAACGATGTATATGGTTAAGTGTCAAACTTGCGCCTTGGTGAAGGCTGAATGCCAGAAGCTCGGAGGATTCTTGAAGTCTTTGCCTATACCGAAGTGGAAGTTTAACGATATATCCATGGATTTCGTGCATGGTTTGTCGAGATCGCAGAAGGTAAAGGATACCATCTGGGTGATCGTAGATCGTTTGACAAAAGTGTCGCACTTTATCCCGAATAGGAAGGACGATTCAGTGGAAAAGATAGCAAAGCTATATATGGAGAATATTGTACGACTACACGGGGTGCCCCGTAGCATCGTAAGTGACCAAGATGGGCGCTTCACATCTAACGACTGGAGGTTGGTTCATCAACTATTGGGGACCAAACTAAAGTTCAGTACGGCCTTTCATCTGTAGACGGAAGGTCAGACCGACAGAGTCAACAGGAGATGGAGTACATGCTTTGCATGTATTCCCTGGATTTCAAAAAGAGGTTGGAGGATCACTTATATATGATTGATTTCGCGCACAAGAATAAAAACCAGGCGAGCATTCAAATGGCGCCTTTTGAGTCCCTATATGATAGGAAGTTTCGTACTTCGTTATCATGGTTGGAGACGGGCGATTCCAAGTTGTATAAGCGGAAGGAAGTCAAAGATACGACTTAGATTGTGCGAAAAATCCGGGAGCGATTGTTGATTGCTCAAGATAGGCAGGCTAAATACTATAACGCTAAGCACAGTAACATCGAGTTTTCCGTGAGCAATTTGGTATATTTGAAGATCAAGTCATTCAAAGGTGTGTCAAGGATTCGACACTTGAAAAAGCTGAGTCCAAGATACCTTGGACCGTTTGAGATACTGGAGCATATTAGCGAAGCCACCTACCGGTTGAAACTATCCATGGAACTAGGTGGTCTACACGATGTATTCCACATATCGGTGTTGTGGAAGGCAGTGCAAGAGCCTACGCTAGTAATCACTGCAGATCAAGTACCGGTGGAATGTGGGTTGATAATGAAGGTCAAACCTATTCACATTGAGGACGTGGATGTCAAGCGACTTCATAATAAGGAAATCATGATGGTCAAGGTCCGACGAGACAACTGTGGACGAGAGGAGCTATCATGGGAGCGGGAGCAAACCATGAAGTCAGAGTTCTCCAAATTGTTCGACTAAGGTGAACATTGTAAATGTTGTGACTTCTTTAGATTATGTTTCCTGCAATGCCTAATTTCGGGACAAAATTCTTTAAGTGGGGGAGATTTGTAATACCCCAAAGTTCTGTAGGCAAGAAAATGGGTTACCATACGGCGGTAGGTAACTACCGCATCGCAGTAGCATCAAGCGTTGAGTGGACTCAACTGGCGTCAAGTGCTATCGCACGAAGATAGAGGGTTATCGCGTGACGATAGCAGGCGTTGAGAGCGTCGAGTTGAGCTACCGCCCGACAATAGTATTATCGCTGGTGGTAGCAGGGTCAAATAAATTGACAGAGTTCTCGGGTTTTTACCGCACAACGATAGCAGCTAACGTGTGGCGTTAGCATGAGTGATCGTTTCGTAACCGCTGCCAGGTAACGCTTGGTGGTATCTTCCTATCGCGCTGTGATAGTGAATTCTGTAATAGTGTCAGCCTGTGATTGGAGTTCTTGGGCGGTTGCTTGTGAAACGAGGCGTTGAATAATGGTACAGTGTGGCGGTACTTAGGTACCGCGCAGCGGTAGCTTGGTTTAAAGCTTTGGTTTGGCCGTTTCACTTCATTTCCTTTGGAGTTGAGAACTTGTCTTGGATTTCTGGAGGAGGAGCAACAACGCCAAAAAGGAGAGTTTTCGCAGTCATTCGAAATTTGGAGTTTGGATTCGCAAAGCGAGTTCGGATCTACGGAGGCAAGGCTGGAGCGATCGATTTCAACCATCTAGATTTCTCCCATGGCGCTAAAGAGGACTTCAAGAGTAATGATCCTCTTCCTTGGATATGTGAAGTCCTTCTTTTGGCATTAGAGGGTAGACACTCCATGAACACATGAAAGTGGTTCTCCCAGTAGGTAGATCTGTGTATCCCTATTAGTTTTGCATTTAGATCCGGAATCGAAGTACGGAATAGGCATGGTGTGTGAAGCCCATCCGGACAGGTTGGTCTGGATTGGTGATGTTTGTATGTTTTGTATGCCGGAGAAGATTCCGTGGTTATTGCATAGATTTTGGAGTCACGGGGTGTGTAGATGGTTGTGTTGAGTGTACTGGATGTAGACTCTAGGAAAACACCCGATTTTGGGGAAGAATCGATAGTTTATCCCCCTACCACACGACGATAGTGCTATCGCTGGCAGTAGCTCCCAGTGAGCATTGTGTTGTTTGTTCAGGCTTGTTTCTTGGAAACCTTTTGGCCATTTGCAGAAGCCTGTCTCTGGGAGACCTGTGGGCTATTTTGTGAGGCCTATCTTGTGAGACCTAGGGGCCGTGATGGTCTGTCTTTCGAAGACCTAGGGGCCAGTTTTGTGGAGCATGAGCTTGAATTGCTTGGCTTTAGTAGCAATGAGTGCTAGCCTAGGATCCTTATAGAGTAATGGATTATGCGGAAAAGGAAAGGGGATGTTGACCCGCATCAAGCCTGCGAGCAAGAGGATTTGAGCACGGGGTATGGCTGAACTGTACCCTCCCCTATGCCGGTCGACTTGGAGTGGTCAATGTGTAAAGCACATGACTTGTCGTAGTACTGGGGCATTGTCTCTGGCCTTGGCCCTTGTGAGACTGAAAGCTCAAATGTTATTGACCGTCACAAAGAATTGTGGTACGACCCTTGTGGTCCTGAGCACCGAGAATGTGCCCTGAAAGCACGGGGCATTGGGTGTTTGCACTAATGTCTGTGGCGAATGGTGCTTAAGTTGAATGTTTTGATTGCCTTTATATGATTATACTAATGCCTGTTGGGAAGGAGCACCGCCACCCCGAGTGAGGGGTGGGGTTTTAATAATTTGGTTACCTAATGTTGATTGTTGCTTTTGTTTGCCACTGTTGCGGTGGAATGTTGCTTGCAGGTGCAGCTGGGGCAAGCGGGAAATAGCGGGCTGGAGCTCAGGATAGCTAAGCTGGCCCTTGAAGGCCAAAGCGAATTGCCCATTTTGTTTATTTATTTCACATGTATGGTTGTCCTGCGTGCCAATGTATGCAAGACAGTTGAATTTAAGTTCAACCTTGTAAGGACTTAAGTCCAGGATTTATTTGTGTATTTGTTTTACATACCTACTTGTGATAGTAGACATTCATGTTGTTGTTGGGTTTCAATTATAACCTTTAAATTGCTTCTGCTAGAATGCACTCTGTGTTAGGATGCGAAATAATGGATTATGGTTTCAATTTAGTAACTCCTTGGACTGTCCGTGGTATATGGCGTCGGGCCCCAGCCACACTTTTTGTTATATGCTATATGACGGATGGGGGCATTACAAATTGGTCTTGGCTTAACTTTCTATCATAGTAATGGTCTACGTGCCTTTAGTAGGCTGCAATGCATTGGGCTGCTACCTCCCATACCTAGAATACCAAGTCCATGTTTTCTCGGAGCAACTCTTCGTTCTTTTTAGGGCCGAAGGTATGGATGTTGGTGCTTGGGACGCCAATGTTGATGAGTATGATGACTTCCACTCCATAATACATATTATATAGAGTCTCTCCTATTAAGGTCTTTTTTATGGTGTGTTATATCCACAATACATTTGGGAGCGCATTCACCCATTGCCTCTGCCTTCTGGATGCTCATATTTAACCCCTTGAGAATAGCGGGATTGGTTACCTCTATCTGGTTGTCATGTGAATGCGCCACAAGAGTGTAGCAGAGTTTGATCTTCAAGACTTCACATATCTGGGTGAATTTTCTCCCGGTGAACTGAGTGTCATTGTCAATGATGATTATCGTTGGGATTCCGAAACAACAGACAATGTTTGTCTAGACAAATTGCTTGACATTTTCTTCAGTTATTTTGGCGAGTTGTTCGACCTACACTCACTTGGTGAAGTAATCATTGGCCATGATTATAAACTTTCTCTTCCCTGACACTATGGGGTAAGGTCCCAGGAGATGTATTCACTACTGTGCGAATGGCCAAGGGCTTTAGAGCGTGGTGGGGAAACAGGTTTTTGGTAAGTCATACTTGCGTGGAGCGGATGACTTTTGCACTTTTGCATGAACTCTGATGCATCCTTCTTCATAGTAGTACAATAGAACCCATGTCAGAGAATTTTCTGAGCCAGGGCCTTTTTGCTTAAATGTTCTCCGCAGATTCCTTTGTGCGCTTCTCGCAAGGTATATTCTACCTCGATTACTGGGACGCACTTCAAATAGGGCCCAAAAAATCCTGTTTGTTGATACACTTACGACAAGTATACCGATCACACAAGTAATATAAAATGGGCGAGTTTTCTCAAGTATCGATCTCATGTAAAACATAGTAAGGTGAAGTTATCTATCGAGGAGGACTTGAGATTGAAGTCCTCAAGATCGGGATTATGATGGGGCTTTTGGCTAGCAAAAACAAAACAAAACAAAACTAAATTAACTACTCCTATGCAGGCTGCTATGTACTGCTTCACTTGGCAGGATGGAAACTACGCAGACCATTATGCACTACTTCGCAGAGCAGATGGATGAGTAAGCAAGCAGAGGAAATTGTTCGAATCGATGGATTGAGGATCGAAAACACCTAATCGCAAAGCATACAACTAGAAGTTATTAGTGCAACAACACAGCCAAATGCTGCGGGGTGGAAAACGGTGGCGCACCTCAAGCAACTCAAACACAGATAATTTCACATAGACATGATGAATGAGTTCAGTTGTCTACCTAAATTACCTAGAGGGGGAGTGAATAGGTGAGTTGTGCGTCTTTTTGCGGAATAAAAAAAATTTAGCGATCTATGCACAAATACCAACCAAGCAATCACAGACGACAAAAGATTTATAGTGGTTCCCCAACCTTGGGTACATCCACTTTCCCTCACCGATCTAGCAAACCACTAGACTAGGTTACTCCACTATCTCGGATTGAAAACCAATCATACGCCTCGGAACCAAATTCCTACAATCTCGATCCAAATGGATATACACTCGGAAGATAAAACTTCCTACAACTCGGAGAGAAATCTCCTACAAGAATTTAATAGAGATAAATTGAAAATACAAATAAATGATCTTCAAATCTTGAAACAATCTGGATGGATCTTCTTCTTTATAAATTACGGCTCTGTCAGATTTGTTGAAGAAGAAGTCTCGGCAAGAAAGAGATCTGAAGACTTCTTTTGATTTCACCCGATCGGAACAATGATGGAGAACGAATAACAATCACGATCTGGAAATCAATCTTGGTCTGAATCCTTTGAATCAAAAAACCTAGCTCTTGCACGATGAAGATCGGCGGCATCGGCGGCTTTCGTTTTAGAGAGAGAAAATGAGATTCAGAGAACTTAAAATATTATGACAGCTTGTAAAAATCCTTCTTATTAGGGTTAGTCGGTTGACAAGACCTTATATAAGATCTCCCTAACGGTCATAATTAATTTTAATGACGTGCACGTGGACCAATCACATCATGTGATTTGAAAATCCCGTCAATTCTGGACTTAATAAAAATTCTGCAAAACTGAACTCCATTTCTCGAGTGAAGACGTATTTCTCGAGAAGTAAAGTTTATTACTCGAGAAGAGGAATGAAGATTACTCGAGAAAAGAATTTCTGAAATTACTCGAGAAGAAGAATGTATTACTCGAGTACATGATAGGTTCTCGAGAAGTCAGTTTGAATTACTCGAGAAGAAGTCTAACAGAAAGTATTTGAGGCAGAAGAATTATTTCTCGAGTACAAAGGAATTAATCGAGAACTAGAAATCTACTCGAGAAGTAGAATGATACTTCTCGAGAAAAAATACTTAGAAAAAAAATATTTCTGATTCGGGAAGAAAGTTACTCGAGAACAAGAAATGATTTCTCTTGAGAAAAGGAACTTCTCGAGGACAAGGTATAGGATTTCTCGAGAGAAAAGGAACTTCTCGAGAACTATACTTAGAAATTTTTTGAGATAAAAAATGAAATACTCGAGAGGTGGAGATAAAGTCTACTCGAGTGCTAAACTTAGTTACTCGAGAACTAAAGTAATACTACTCAAGAACTAAATTTTGTACTCGAGTAATAAGACTAATTACTCGAGAACTTTAACTTATACTACTCGAGAACTAACAGATTACTCGAGTAATGGACTTAGAGAATTTCTGACTTCCAGAAAGTTTTCCTTCTTGAATCCAATCATCACCAACACTTCATCCATTGATCCAAGTGCTTGAATATGAAGTGTATCCCAATAGAGAGGCTACACATGTGTCAACACCTTGGATCACACAATGAGGGATTACATTGTATGGTCTTGTGTTTATGACCCACTGTAGACTGACATTGGTCTACACTTAGCAATAGAGTCCTGCAAACACCTAACTAAAATAGAAGATCAAATATAACTTAATTCGTCTTAGTTCAAAGGTGACTTCATGCAAATCTGGATTATTGTGGATGCAATACCCAACACATGAAATACAACAAATATATAAATAATTTGAGTGCCACGTCATCAACAAATGAAGATCTAGCAACACGGGAGAAAACAAGAGGAGGAGAATGCAAGAAATCAACTGAATCCAAAGTCTCATTGGGGATAAATGGTAGGAATTGCCGGGTTGACAATCCGCATCCTAGCTCGGTCTGCAACTGCATCCAGGGTAGAGAAGAGTTGTCATTATCTCCCAATGGATCCGTCTTCTTCATGTCATGACTTGATCTCTTCCAATGCATGCTTCTTCATGCTTGGTGATAGATGTAGGGCTAGAATCTCCTTTCTTGAATCTTATGGATGACGGAGGTGGCCTAGGGCAAAAGCCCTAATTGAGGATGAAGGAGAAAGAAGGCGGAACCTTGTTGCTGGCAAAAGCGACAAAATGAAAAAATAATCTCCCCAACAAGGGCAAAACCTGCAGTATTTATAGAAAATGCTTCAGAAAATAAGGCACACGTGGTCGAATGCACGATAGTGTGTGGATCGTGCGATAATAAACTCGCAAGATGGCCTAGCCTGGAAGAAGAAGCATATCGTGCAATTTTGAACACGCACTGGCAAAATAGCCCTTACGAGAACAAAATGCATGGGCGGGGACAAAAAGCTGAAAACCTAGACAAAGAGAGAGATCATGTGTTTTCCTTTGCACGCAGTTGAATCCAACCGTGCTTGAAGAAAACACATGAGCAATAATTTCATAAAATCTTAGACAAAAAGAGGAAGCTGTGTGCTTTGGTCACGCATGGGTAAAACAACCCGTACGCGAGAAATTCGCACGACCCGAGGTAGAGCACAAGAAAACAACATTGTAGGCATCGCACGATCGCGCTGATTGTGCATGAACAAAAAATGCATGATCGTGCGATTCCTCTAGAAAAGAACTGGACTAGAATTGGGCTTTTCCCACCTGCACAAGAAAATCATAGCTAGGGCACAGGCCTCCAACACACACAAATCAGCAGGAAAAAGGATAAAAATAGGCTTGGGGAGCACCATGTGCTTACCCCCAACAAAATAGTGTGCAATTGCAAACCACGACGGGCAAAAAGTGCACTTCGTGTGAAAGTGAAAATCAAGTGAAATATGAACAATTATAAGCAATTTGTGAAGTGCATGTGCGTGAAAACGAGCCTAGATGAGTCTGAAAAACATTATATATCAGACTAATCACTTGTACAACTCTCCGTATATGATAGATAACGTTGTCGCTCGTATTTGGAGTCAGCATTCTGCCAGACGATCCTCTGGGAGTTCCCCACGTTCAATTTGAGGTAGGCTCGCAGGGGGGTCATCAAGGATGATTCTTCGATGTTGACTGTGGTGATCTCCCATGTTCCTTGCATACTTGGGACCATAACATCTTCAACCCTTCTTATCTGAAATTGGTATCTGGTTGGTGAGGTGGCAAGCTTGGTGAGAGGATTTGCTTTGGCATTTTGTTCTCGAGGGATGTGGAGTATTAGGTTCTAGAGTATATTTTGTAGCAAAGACCGAACGAGTGTCAGGTACTGCACTAGTTGGTCATTTCTCGCCTCATAATTACCTTCTCCCTGCATAACCACCAACAATGAATATGTATAAATTGTTAAATTTTATACCTTGCAGTTGATGGCGAGGCATAGGCCAACAATCAGTGTCTTGTACTCCACAATGTTATTGGTGGTTGAGAATTTTAACCGGAGGTCGTACTCCAGGGTAACTTCCTCAGGACTAATTAGGAGTAGAACTGCCCTTGCACCTTCTGCTCCTAACATGACATCCACATAGAGGGTCCAACGGGCGACAAAGGAGTCTTCTTTCAGGATCTTTCTCTAGAGGGATGTTGTACTAATGATGAAGTCAGAGAGCACCTAAGACTTGATATCTGACTGAGGGAAGAATTGAATGTTGAACTCTCCAAGCTTGACAACTAACTTGACTAGTCTTTTAGAGACCTCTGGTTTCTAGAGTTTTGTCCGCAGTGATAGTTGTGTCAGTACCTTTATTGTATGGGCCTGGAACTCTAGAAGTAGGGTCATCTTCCTAACTGAGAAGGTAAGGGCCAAAGTTGTCTTATCTGCCACCAAGTAGTTGATCTCGGTGTTTATGAGGAATTTACTTAGATAATAGATCAGGCGCTGAACTTCTCCCTCGTCTTTTATCAACACTGAGCTAAGAGCTGTTGGGGATATTGCAAAATATAGGAATAAATGCTCTACTAGGACGAGCTTTGAAAGGAGCAGGGGCGATGCTTAGTACTGCTTGAGATGCTTGTAGGATGCCTGACACTCGTCCTTCCACTAGAATCCTATGTGTCGTGCCCCGGAGAGCCTTGAATGAGGGGAGATACTTATCTCATGTTCGGTCAAGGAAATGTGAAAGTGCGGTGATGCTTCCATTTAGCTGCTGCACTTCCTTAATCAAGTGGGGATGCATCATGTTTTCTAGTTCCTTGATCTTTTTAGGGTTTACTTTAATCCTTTGATGGGTTACCGTGAAACCCAAAAACTTTCCTGCTGTAACGTTGAATGGAATTTACTAGGGTCGAGCTGCATTCTGAATTGATGAATGACTTGAAAACATTTCTCCAGGTCTTCCAAGTGACTATGTCGATACGTAGATGCTCTTTTCCAACATATTATAGACATAAACCTCCATTGTCTTCCCATTGAGGTCTTTTAACACCTTGTTCATTAGCCTCTGTTAGGTTGCACCTGCATTCTTGAGGCCAAAGGGCATCACCTTTAGCATTAGACCCCTTTATCTATTCAGAAGGTTGTATGCTCTTCAATGGCTGGGTTCATTCAAATCTGGTTATATCTTGAATAAGTATCCATAAAGCTGAGGAGCTTGTGTCTGAATGTTGTGTACACAAGCTGGTCAATCCTTAGGAGGGGAAAGCTATCCTTTGGACAAGCCTGGTTCAAGTTGTTGCAATCAACACACATCCACCACTTTCCGGAGGATTTCTTCACCATGACCACGTTCTCTAGCCAGGTTGGGTATTAAGCCTCGCAGATAACCTTTACATTTAAAAGTTTTGTCACTTCTTCCTCAATGGCCAAGAGCCGCTCAGGTGGGAACTTTCTCTTTTTCTGAATGACTGGGCGGTATGAAGGGTTGATGTTTAAGGAATGTAGGATCACTTCCACGTATACTCTGAGCATATCATCTGGGCTACAAGCAAAGATATCTTTATTTGGGTTGAGCAGGGCCGTGTACTACTCCCTTTCCTCTAGGGATAGGAGGGATCCAACTCGGACTGTCTGGGATGGGTCTCACAGAGAAATGGCTACTTCTACCAATCCTACAACAGATACCCCTCACTGAAGTGCGACCTCATCTCGCAGGTCGAAGTTGTTGATGTCGAGAGTAGTAACCACTGCTGGTCTATCCTGTTTTAGGCAATGTTGGGTATTGTATCCATAATAACCTAGATTTGTATGAAGTCGCCCTTGAACTAAGATGAATTAAGTTATATTTGATGTTTTGTTTGAGTTATGTGTTTGCAGGACTTAATTTCCAAGTGTATACCAATGTCAGTTTACAGTGGGTCACCAAACGCAGGACCATACAATGTAATCCCTCATTGTTTGATCCATGGTTTTGACTCATTTGTAGCCTCTCTATTGGGATACACTTCATTTTCAAGCACTATACTTGTTGGAGAAAGACATGTTGCTGATTCAATTGAAGACAGAAAAGTTTTCATAAACAAAATTTTTCTAAGTGTTTCACTAGAGTAGAACTCTAGTACTCGAGTAGATACTTTAGTTGTACTCGAGTAAGTCAAGTCAGAATTTCGAGTAAGGGAAATGGTTCTCGAGAAGTCTGAACATAGTTCTCGAGAGGCCAGCTCCATTACTCAAGTATAACTTTTCTTCTTCTTGAGTTAACAAATTTTATATCTCAGAATTTTCTAAGTATTTTATTCGAGTAGTTAAGTTCATTACTCGAGTAGATGAGTACCATGACTCAAGTGACAGAAGTCAAGTACTCGAGAAGTATCTACCTTACTCGAGTTGTGAAGTTCTTGTACTCGAGAAGTCTATCTACTTCTCAAGAAGTCTAGATCTAGTACTCAAGTTACAAGATTTCTTCCCAGAATTCTCTCTAAGTCTTTTTCTCAAGAAGTTCACTTCCACTTCTCGAGTAGCATTTTAAGTACTCGAGTAATCCTCATTCCTCTCGAGTAATGATAAGTTCTATCCTTATTTTTCCTGAAGTGCTTCTTCTCGAGTAGCTTGATATTGTCTTCTCGAGAACCCATAGCAGTACTCAAATAGTTCTTTCTTCACTCGAGTAATCCAGTTATTTTCTCAGAAAATTTCGCTAAGTCCCGACAGACGTAATTTTTCAAATGTCTTGACGTGATTGGTCCATGTGGCCATCATTAATGATAATTATGACCGTTAGCAAAATCTTATAAAATGTCTTATCAGTATTACCAACCCTAAGCATGTGAAAAGAAGCATTCTAAGAATTCTGAATCGCCAATTCTCTTTCCTAATCGGAAGCCGCTGATGCTCATCGTGCACATCGCCAAGGGATTTCGATCAAGAAGATTCAGACCAGTCGACTTGCAGATCAAGATCATCTTCAATCTATACAGCCTCTCTTTGATCTTGTGAGTCTAGGAATTTTAGATCTAGGATCCAGCCATGTATTCTTCAACATTTTCTGATAAAGCCGCAAAGTTCAAGAAGGAAGACCTAGGCAGAAATTTTCCAAATCTGAGATATTTTACAGTGTGTATTTCTTAAATTCATTCTATTCTTGTAGGAGATTATTCTCCGAGTGTAGGAGCTTTGTTCTCCGAGTTGTTGTAGGAAGTATTTATCTTCTGAGTGTAGATCCGTTTTGTGGATTGAGTTGTAGGAACGTTGTTCCGAGTTGTAGGATTGTTTTAAATCCGAGATTAGTGGAGTAGCCGAGTCTAGTGCATTGCTAGATCGGTGAGTTGAAAGTGGACGTACCCAAGGTTGGGGAACCACTATAATTCTTTGTGTCATCTGTGATTGCTTGGTTATTTTTCTGTGCATAGATCGCTAAATTTTTATTCCGTAAAAAGACGCACAACTCACATATTCACCCCCCCTATAGGTGATTTAGGTAGGCAACTTAAACACTTTTTTAATTGGTATAGAGGAAGGTTGATCATTAAAAGGTTATCACCTTGATCAGATCTGCCCCAAGTTGTCTATTGAGTTATCCAAGCATGGACAGGCCAAGGATTTTGCTAAGCTTCCCTTATGTACAAAGACAAATTTTCCCATGTGGAAAGAAAGGATTATGTTTTTCATGGAAGCTGTGGATCCAAGGATCTTCATGATTGTTGAAGAAGGTACTTATATTCCCATGACTATCTCCACTATAGATCTTACCAAGAAAATTCCTAAGAAGTTGATGGATCTTGACAAAGATGAGATTGCACTTGTCTCCTTAGACAAGAAGGCCAAAAATATCATCGCAAGTGCAGTCGATGACTCTATGCTGCAGAACCTGATTCATTGCCAATCCGCTAAGGAAATGTGGCAGTCTCGTATCACCTTGATGGAAGGCACGAAAGAAGTTAGGGATGACAGAAGATCCCTTCTAAATCAAAAATATGAAGCCTTCCGACAAGGACCCAAAGATTCAATTATAGATACATTTGAAAGTTTCTTCAAAATTGTTAACGACCTAAGAGTATATGGCCGGGTCTTCACTAATTGAGAGTTGAATGACAAATTTCTAAGGTCCCTGACTAAGGAGTGGGACAATAAAGTCTGTGCTATCCGGGAGTTTGGCAAGCTGGCAGATACTGACCCTCAGAATCTCTTTGGAATGCTAATGTCATATGAGTTGCAGATACATTCAAGAAAAGCTGAAGAAGAGAAGAGTCGGTTCTCATCCAAGTAAAAGTCTGTCGCACTGAAGGTAGATAGCTCAAGGAAATCCAAAGCTGCATCACCTGCCCCTACATAGGAAGATAGTGAAGAAGAAACTTCACAGACAAGTACCTCAGGCTCAGAGTTATCTGAAGGAGAGTTCTCTCTTCTATCAAGACAGTTCAAGAAATTCTTGAATAAGAAGAAACATTGGAGAGGCAAAAATGCCTCGTACAGAAGATTACGACATGATGAAGATCGAAACAAGAAAAGCTCAAGTAGCCAAGACAGGTATTATACTAAACAGAACAAACATATTTCTGCTGACATCGTGTGTTATTGTTGCAATAAGCCATGTCACGTTATTGCGGACTGCCCCCACAAGAAGAAGGAGGGTGAAAAAAGAGAGGAGAAGAAATCTTCTTACCATAAGAAGAGAACCGAAAAATGCCTAGTAGCCAAAAATGGCAAAACTCTCAGCGATTATGACTCATCTGAGTTAAGTGAAGAAGAAGCCTACTTTGGGCTAATGGCACAAACTGACGAAGAAGAAGAACCCCAGTTAACTGGGAAGGAAAACTCTCATACTCCTCTCTCTGAATCAGATGTTTTTGATCATGATCATGAGGACAGCTCCTCTGACGATGATTCTGAACTCATGTCCCAATACAAGGAGTTAATTAAGGCTTACGACAAATGTCGAAAAGTCGTGAAAACTCAGACCAAAGAGATTAAATCTCTAAAGGCTGAAGAGAGCACTCTGAGAGAGAAAGTCGTCAAGATGGACTCACTCAGAGAAGATTCAAATACTGCTGTTGAAGAGTATAATAAGGCTTTCGAGCACCTAGATCTTAAGGAGAAGATCATCAAAGAATTGGAAAAACACCTTGAAGCGGAAAAGAAACTTGTTGAAAGTTTCTCCAAGCCCAAGACTGTCCTTCCTCTGGTTGCTGAATTCGCAGCTCAGGCCAAAGGTGCTGGCTTAGGCCATGTTGGTGCTCCTAGTAAATCCTCTAGGAGAAATAAGGCTCAAAGAAAGAATAAGGCGGCCAAGAAGGCTCTGGCCAAAGAGAAGGCGAAAGCTCCTCTAGAACAAACTTCGTTCAAAAATGTTATCCTTCCAACGAACGAGTTTGATCTTGACTCGTCCTATGGTCACTTTGCTAGGCCTACTCATGTAGAGTCCAAGTCTAGGTACCAAGGATAGACTCGTCCTCGGAACTTTGGCGAGAGTGTCTTCAAGGAACCCTATGAAGAGATTACTCTTCAGAGCTATGACCCTTATAATCATGGTCATAACATCAAGAAGGCACAAGAAGTAAAGCCCATTGTGGAAAAGCCTCTCAAGGAGAAGAAGCCATGTGAATGTCATCACCATGAAACTTCTACCTCCAAGACTACTGCCCCTGCTAGACCATGCTCTCAAAAGGTCAAGCTGGAGAAATTTAGGCAAAGATACAACAAGTTTGACTATTGGTGTTGTGGCAAGGTTGGTCACTTCTCCTTTGATTGCTGGTTTAACTCCAGAAATTACATAACTCCTCAGATTAATAATATGAGAAAGACCGCTCATAATGTTAATACATGTAGGGGGAGTAAGCTAATAAGAGACCAAGGACCCAAACAAGTTTAGGTTCCTAAGGCAACTTGATTTCATTTTGCAGGAATGTCCAAAGGCCACAAAAATCTCATTTGATATTTGGACAGTGGATGCTCTCGGCATATGACCGGGATAAGAAGCTTTCTTCAGAATTACTCACCAGTCATGAACGGGTAAAAGGTCATCTTTGGAGGTTCTGACAGAGGAATTACTAAAGGCTACGATATGATTACCAATGGTAGTGTATCTTTTTCTGATGTGGCTTATGTTGAAGAATTGGAACACAATCTCATAAGCATAAGCCAACTCTGCGATAAAGGATACATCGTAGAATTTCATGTAAATAAGTGTTTGATAAAATCGGTTTATAATTTAGAAACGATTTTATCAGACACTTGTAGTAGAAATATCTTCTGTTTGAATTTTATTTGCATAGACTCTTCTACACCAGTGTGTCTTTTGGCAAAAGATAGTGTGTCTCTTGGTGACCAATGGCACGAGATATTAGCACATATTAATTTCAAAACTATTAATAAATTATTTTCTCTTAATTTAGTACCTGATGCCCCAAATGTCAAGTGCTTTAAAGATAGACCTTGTCACACATGTGTAAAAGGCAAGCAAACAAGGGCTACCTTTAAAAGCATTATTGGCAAAGACTCTAATAGGTACTTACACCTACTTCATATGGACTTGTTCGGTCCACTGCAAGTTAGAAGTTTGGGAGGTAAGGATTATACATTGGTTATTGTTGATGATTACTCGCGCTTTGCGTGGGTGTTCTTTCTAAAACACAAGTCAGATACTTTTGACATCTTTACAAATTTTGTCAGGTAGATCCAGAATGAATACAACTATTCTGTAGTCAAAATCAGAAGTGATAATGGAACTAAATTCAAGTCTGGGGCCATGATAGAATTTTGTGAAAGCTTAGGTATATTTCATGAGTTTTCCTCTCCTCGTACTCCTCAACAAAACGGAGTAGCTGAGAGAAGGAATAGAACACTCATAGAGTCCTGCAGAACCATGTTGAGTGATACCTCACTACCGCAATATTTCTGGGCTGAAGCCATCAACACTGTATGACACGTGCAAAATCGAGCACTCATAAACAAGAACCACAATAAGACACCTTACGAACTACTAAAGGACAGAAAGCTGACTGTCTTATATTTTAGAATCTTTGGCTGTAAATGCTTCGTCCTTAACAATGGCAAATATCACACTACTAATTTAGTGAAAAGAGCTTTGAAGGTATTTTCATAGGATATAGTATCCATAGTAAGGCATATAGGCTATTTAATAAGAAAACCCTAGTTGTAGAAGAATCTATACATGTTGTATTTGATGAGACGAGCTTGCTGCAAGGCATCTCTTCAAGTGTGTTTGTTGAAGATGTAGGTTCAAAGATGAAAGAACTCAACTTGGGTGAGCCGATTAAAGAAAAAGGTGAAAAATTCATCAAGATCACTACTCAGCCCCTATTGGAGAAGTTGATGATCAAGATGAGGAAATCAACCAAGTTGATGAAGTCACTCCTATGTTTAAAGACACTCCAGATGCAAGGACTCTAGAGCACAAACATCTGAAGGATCACCCAATGGACCAAATTTTAGGATATCCCCGGGATGGTGTCAGAACTCATAGAGGTACAGCTAACGAGAATTTATATTTGAGTTTTCTCTCACAGGTTGAACCGAAGAAGTTTGAGGAAGCAAACTCAGACGCATCATGAGTAATGGAAATGGAAAAAGAGTTAAATCAGTTCAAGCATTGCCAAGTCTGAAAACTTGTTCCAAGACCCAAAGGCAAGAATATTATCGGAACAAAGTGGGTCTACAGGAACAAGATGGACGAGGATGGAACTATCATAAAGAATAAGTCCAGACTCGTCGCCAAAAGATACAGATAAGAAGAAGGAATCAATTTCGATAAGACGTATGCTCCAGTGGCAAGGTTGGAGGCAATCAGGTTGTTCCTAGCATATGCTGCACTTAAGGGTTTCACTATCTATTAGATGGACATGAAGTCTGCCTTCCTTAACGGTGACATAAAGGAAGAGGTGTATGTGGAACAACCTCCAGGTTTCGTTGACTCTAACTTTCCTGATTATGTATATCTTTTATCTAAAGCTTTGTAGATTTGAAATAAGCTCCTCGAGCTTGGTATGAGATGATGTCTAGCTTTCTTCTTGAGAACAAGTTCACAAGGGAAAAGATAGATAAGACATTATTTCTTAAGGAAATAAAAGGCAAGATTCTGCTAGTGCAAATCTATGTCAACGATATTATTTTTAGCTCTACTGACGACAACCTCTGCAAGAAGTTTTCAAAACTTATGCAAGGGAAGTTTGAAATGAGCAGTATGAGAGAGCTAAAGTATTTCTTAGGACTTCAGGTGAAACAATATGAAGATGGAATTTTCATCTCGCAGACAAAGTTCACCAAGGACTTAATAAGAAATTCGGAATGGAGAACGCAACCTCTATGAGGACTCCAATGGGGTCAGCTGTGTCTCTTGACAAGGATGAGAAATGGAAACCTTTTGATGAAACCAAGTACAGAAGCATAATTGGATCCTTGCTCGTTCTTATTGCCAGTAGACCAGACATAATGTTCTCCATATGTGTATGTGCTAGATTCCAAGTGAACTGTAAGGAATCTCACTATGATGCTGCAAAGCGGATTTTGAGATACCTTAAAGGTACACCGAATCTTGACTTATGGTACCCAAGAAGTAATGACAGCAAACTAATTGGTTTCTCAGATACAAATTTTACAGGTAGTAAAGATGATAGAAAAAGCACTTTTGGGACTTGCCAATTCTTTGGAAGAAGACTCATTTCTTGGAGAAGCAAAAAACAAAATTGTGTCGCAATTTCAACGGCCGAGTTAGAATAGATTACTGTCGGCAGTTGCTGTGCACAATTGCTGTGGTTAAAGAACCAACTTGAAGATTACAATATGCAAGTCAAATACATTCCTTTGTTTTTCGACTCCTCCAGTGCAATAGCCAACAACCCAGTCTCTCACAGCCGGACAAAGCACATAAAGCTGTGATACCACTTCATCCAGGAGCATGTGGAGCATAGGGACATAAATCTACAATATGTACCAACTGACAGGCAGATTGCAGATATATTCACGAAGCCGCTGGATGAGACCAAGTTCTCGTTCTTCAAAATAGAACTTGGAATGCTCAACAAAGAAGAATAGAGAAGGAGGACTCACAACATAGCTCATAGATCAAGGAACATGTCAAAAATTTAAAATTTATCAAGTTCAAACTTCATCACTCGAGTAAGAAGGTGACTACTCGAGTACTTCCTTAGACTACTCGAGAACTCAGTAAGTCACTCGAGTAATGAGCCTCTTCTCGAGAAGTGCAAAGATATCACTCGAGTACCATCATTCTCTCACTCGAGTAATGCTGGTCCACTCGAGAAATAGGAAGACATTTTTCTCGAATTCAGTTCAAATTTCTATATTCGTAACCCGAAGTTTATACCGCCATATTCTAAGGTATGTTACGTTTATTTACTTTCTTAATCATCTATAATTAGGGTTATATAAATAGAAACTCCGGAATTTTCACTCCATACGATTTCAAAATCTCGTTCTCAATAAGAGAGAGAAAAGTCTGTTCGTCTTCCGCTGCAGTCGCAGAGCATACCGCCGTCGCCACTTTCACAGTCGATTTCTCTAAGTTTTCTGGACAAATGGCACCGCCTTCCAAGGTTGGGATTGGTAGTGAACTCGTTGTCGCTGGAATTGCAGAACTCTCCGACGATTTTCAGAATCTTTTTCTTCTCCTGGACACCGCTGGATTGATCTTCATTCTCCAGTAACCCTGCAAGATTCTTTTTCCTGAAGTAGACGAGTTCTTCCAAAATGTCAAAGTGAAGAGAAATTGTAAGGTTTTTAAATCAAAAGTCAAGGGAATTAAGATCAAACTTACCAAGTCCACTATCTCTACACTTCTTTGGCAACCTTTAGTTGATGAAGAAGATGACCCAACTTATGAAGATAGTGACAGAGCTTGCAGGTTTTGTGGACTTTCAATAGAAATTACTTCCATTCAACGACCTGATCTCAACCCTGAAAGCAAATTTCTTGTTGACATCATCGGCAAGGTTCTTCTATGTAAGACAAGTTCTATAAGGGACATCTCTAATGATATGTTTAACATGATGACAACCATAATCTGTAGAAAAATGTTTCAATTTGGTATGCTGATCCTGAATAAAATAAAGGAAAGCATCAAGGCTCCCAACTATGCCAGGATTATTTCTCTTATCCTGCATGAGTTAAATCCACAAGTTTTTGATTTCTCCAAAGGAACAATCCTTCATCATATGATGAAGGTATCTATTTCCTCCATTCAGAGATGGGAACTCAAACTACTGAATCTAGCCCAGGTTGCCAAGGCTCATGAACATCCAGCTTTTGAGGACAGGACACCATCTCCCTCTTTACCTCATATTGCTAGCACATCTGGTGTAGTTGCTGAGGGGAGCCTACTCCTTTAGTTCAAGAGGAAAGAATACCTACCCCTCCTACTGCTGCTTCTCTCCCTCCAACCACTCCTGAAGAAACTCTATCAGATGCTCAAGTACAAGAGACCATTCTCTCTACTGCAGAGGACATCAATCAAATGATAGAAGAACTCAGTTCTAAAGAGCCTCTTCCTCCCTTCCAGAAAGACAAATCTCCAGAACCATCCAAAGAACACACTCCAACACCATCACCTTCTCCCATTCCATCTGAACCAGAATCCACTGTTCATCATTCACCCATTGCTGACATAGGGCAAGAAGAGACTATTCTTATTTCTGATGAGAAAGAACAAACCCTAGAACAAGCTGAAGCTCCTCTCAAGAGCTTGGGCTTTACTCTTCCCACCATTCTTGGTTAGGAAGGAGACATTGTGATTCAAACTTCAAGGGCTCAGAGCTCAGTGATCATTGAAGAGATTGCTCTTTGGACTGCTCCTCCAGCTCCTCAAGTTATAACTCTAACACCTGACATTCTAGGTAAGATAGAACAAATGCTCACAGAACAGAGAAAGTATTTTGATGATTCTTTGAAAGCTGATACAGAAAAAGTTACTGCTCTTGAGAAAGAAATGAATAGAGGCTTAGCAGAAATGAACAGAGGTTTTGACTCATTTGTAGCCTCTCTATTGGGATACACTTCATTTTCAAGCACTATACTTGTTGGAGAAAGACATGTTGCTGATTCAATTGAAGACAGAAAAGTTTTCATAAACAAAATTTTTCTAAGTGTTTCACTAGAGTAGAACTCTAGTACTCGAGTAGATACTTTAGTTGTACTCGAGTAAGTCAAGTCAGAATTTCGAGTAAGGGAAATGGTTCTCGAGAAGTCTGAACATAGTTCTCGAGAGGCCAGCTCCATTACTCAAGTATAACTTTTCTTCTTCTTGAGTTAACAAATTTTATATCTCAGAATTTTCTAAGTATTTTATTCGAGTAGTTAAGTTCATTACTCGAGTAGATGAGTACCATGACTCAAGTGACAGAAGTCAAGTACTCGAGAAGTATCTACCTTACTCGAGTTGTGAAGTTCTTGTACTCGAGAAGTCTATCTACTTCTCAAGAAGTCTAGATCTAGTACTCAAGTTACAAGATTTCTTCCCAGAATTCTCTCTAAGTCTTTTTCTCAAGAAGTTCACTTCCACTTCTCGAGTAGCATTTTAAGTACTCGAGTAATCCTCATTCCTCTCGAGTAATGATAAGTTCTATCCTTATTTTTCCTGAAGTGCTTCTTCTCGAGTAGCTTGATATTGTCTTCTCGAGAACCCATAGCAGTACTCAAATAGTTCTTTCTTCACTCGAGTAATCCAGTTATTTTCTCAGAAAATTTCGCTAAGTCCCGACAGACGTAATTTTTCAAATGTCTTGACGTGATTGGTCCATGTGGCCATCATTAATGATAATTATGACCGTTAGCAAAATCTTATAAAATGTCTTATCAGTATTACCAACCCTAAGCATGTGAAAAGAAGCATTCTAAGAATTCTGAATCGCCAATTCTCTTTCCTAATCGGAAGCCGCTGATGCTCATCGTGCACATCGCCAAGGGCTTTCGATCAAGAAGATTCAGACCAGTCGACTTGCAGATCAAGATCATCTTCAATCTATACAGCCTCTCTTTGATCTTGTGAGTCTAGGAATTTTAGATCTAGGATCCAGCCATGTATTCTTCAACATTTTCTGATAAAGCCGCAAAGTTCAAGAAGGAAGACCTAGGCAGAAATTTTCCAAATCTGAGATATTTTACAGTGTGTATTTCTTAAATTCATTCTATTCTTGTAGGAGATTATTCTCCGAGTGTAGGAGCTTTGTTCTCCGAGTTGTTGTAGGAAGTATTTATCTTCTGAGTGTAGATCCGTTTTGTGGATTGAGTTGTAGGAACGTTGTTCCGAGTTGTAGGATTGTTTTAAATCCGAGATTAGTGGAGTAGCCGAGTCTAGTGCATTGCTAGATCGGTGAGTTGAAAGTGGACGTACCCAAGGTTGGGGAACCACTATAATTCTTTGTGTCATCTGTGATTGCTTGGTTATTTTTCTGTGCATAGATCGCTAAATTTTTATTCCGTAAAAAGACGCACAACTCACATATTCACCCCCCCTATAGGTGATTTAGGTAGGCAACTTAAACACTTTTTTAATTGGTATAGAGGAAGGTTGATCATTAAAAGGTTATCACCTTGATCAGATCTGCCCCAAGTTGTCTATTGAGTTATCCAAGCATGGACAGGCCAAGGATTTTGCTAAGCTTCCCTTATGTACAAAGACAAATTTTCCCATGTGGAAAGAAAGGATTATGTTTTTCATGGAAGCTGTGGATCCAAGGATCTTCATGATTGTTGAAGAAGGTACTTATATTCCCATGACTATCTCCACTATAGATCTTACCAAGAAAATTCCTAAGAAGTTGATGGATCTTGACAAAGATGAGATTGCACTTGTCTCCTTAGACAAGAAGGCCAAAAATATCATCGCAAGTGCAGTCGATGACTCTATGCTGCAGAACCTGATTCATTGCCAATCCGCTAAGGAAATGTGGCAGTCTCGTATCACCTTGATGGAAGGCACGAAAGAAGTTAGGGATGACAGAAGATCCCTTCTAAATCAAAAATATGAAGCCTTCCGACAAGGACCCAAAGATTCAATTATAGATACATTTGAAAGTTTCTTCAAAATTGTTAACGACCTAAGAGTATATGGCCGGGTCTTCACTAATTGAGAGTTGAATGACAAATTTCTAAGGTCCCTGACTAAGGAGTGGGACAATAAAGTCTGTGCTATCCGGGAGTTTGGCAAGCTGGCAGATACTGACCCTCAGAATCTCTTTGGAATGCTAATGTCATATGAGTTGCAGATACATTCAAGAAAAGCTGAAGAAGAGAAGAGTCGGTTCTCATCCAAGTAAAAGTCTGTCGCACTGAAGGTAGATAGCTCAAGGAAATCCAAAGCTGCATCACCTGCCCCTACATAGGAAGATAGTGAAGAAGAAACTTCACAGACAAGTACCTCAGGCTCAGAGTTATCTGAAGGAGAGTTCTCTCTTCTATCAAGACAGTTCAAGAAATTCTTGAATAAGAAGAAACATTGGAGAGGCAAAAATGCCTCGTACAGAAGATTACGACATGATGAAGATCGAAACAAGAAAAGCTCAAGTAGCCAAGACAGGTATTATACTAAACAGAACAAACATATTTCTGCTGACATCGTGTGTTATTGTTGCAATAAGCCATGTCACGTTATTGCGGACTGCCCCCACAAGAAGAAGGAGGGTGAAAAAAGAGAGGAGAAGAAATCTTCTTACCATAAGAAGAGAACCGAAAAATGCCTAGTAGCCAAAAATGGCAAAACTCTCAGCGATTATGACTCATCTGAGTTAAGTGAAGAAGAAGCCTACTTTGGGCTAATGGCACAAACTGACGAAGAAGAAGAACCCCAGTTAACTGGGAAGGAAAACTCTCATACTCCTCTCTCTGAATCAGATGTTTTTGATCATGATCATGAGGACAGCTCCTCTGACGATGATTCTGAACTCATGTCCCAATACAAGGAGTTAATTAAGGCTTACGACAAATGTCGAAAAGTCGTGAAAACTCAGACCAAAGAGATTAAATCTCTAAAGGCTGAAGAGAGCACTCTGAGAGAGAAAGTCGTCAAGATGGACTCACTCAGAGAAGATTCAAATACTGCTGTTGAAGAGTATAATAAGGCTTTCGAGCACCTAGATCTTAAGGAGAAGATCATCAAAGAATTGGAAAAACACCTTGAAGCGGAAAAGAAACTTGTTGAAAGTTTCTCCAAGCCCAAGACTGTCCTTCCTCTGGTTGCTGAATTCGCAGCTCAGGCCAAAGGTGCTGGCTTAGGCCATGTTGGTGCTCCTAGTAAATCCTCTAGGAGAAATAAGGCTCAAAGAAAGAATAAGGCGGCCAAGAAGGCTCTGGCCAAAGAGAAGGCGAAAGCTCCTCTAGAACAAACTTCGTTCAAAAATGTTATCCTTCCAACGAACGAGTTTGATCTTGACTCGTCCTATGGTCACTTTGCTAGGCCTACTCATGTAGAGTCCAAGTCTAGGTACCAAGGATAGACTCGTCCTCGGAACTTTGGCGAGAGTGTCTTCAAGGAACCCTATGAAGAGATTACTCTTCAGAGCTATGACCCTTATAATCATGGTCATAACATCAAGAAGGCACCAGAAGTAAAGCCCATTGTGGAAAAGCCTCTCAAGGAGAAGAAGCCATGTGAATGTCATCACCATGAAACTTCTACCTCCAAGACTACTGCCCCTGCTAGACCATGCTCTCAAAAGGTCAAGCTGGAGAAATTTAGGCAAAGATACAACAAGTTTGACTATTGGTGTTGTGGCAAGGTTGGTCACTTCTCCTTTGATTGCTGGTTTAACTCCAGAAATTATATAACTCCTCAGATTAATAATATGAGAAAGACCGCTCATAATGTTAATACATGTAGGGGGAGTAAGCTAATAAGAGACCAAGGACCCAAACAAGTTTAGGTTCCTAAGGCAACTTGATTTCATTTTGCAGGAATGTCCAAAGGCCACAAAAATCTCATTTGATATTTGGACAGTGGATGCTCTCGGCATATGACCGGGATAAGAAGCTTTCTTCAGAATTACTCACCAGTCATGAACGGGCAAAAGGTCATCTTTGGAGGTTCTGACAGAGGAATTACTAAAGGCTACGATATGATTACCAATGGTAGTGTATCTTTTTCTGATGTGGCTTATGTTGAAGAATTGGAACACAATCTCATAAGCATAAGCCAACTCTGCGATAAAGGATACATCGTAGAATTTCATGTAAATAAGTGTTTGATAAAATCGGTTTATAATTTAGAAACGATTTTATCAGACACTCGTAGTAGAAATATCTTCTGTTTGAATTTTATTTGCATAGACTCTTCTACACCAGTGTGTCTTTTGGCAAAAGATAGTGTGTCTCTTGGTGACCAATGGCACGAGATATTAGCACATATTAATTTCAAAACTATTAATAAATTATTTTCTCTTAATTTAGTACCTGATGCCCCAAATGTCAAGTGCTTTAAAGATAGACCTTGTCACACATGTGTAAAAGGCAAGCAAACAAGGGCTACCTTTAAAAGCATTATTGGCAAAGACTCTAATAGGTACTTACACCTACTTCATATGAACTTGTTCGGTCCACTGCAAGTTAGAAGTTTGGGAGGTAAGGATTATACATTGGTTATTGTTGATGATTACTCGCGCTTTGCGTGGGTGTTCTTTCTAAAACACAAGTCAGATACTTTTGACATCTTTACAAATTTTGTCAGGTAGATCCAGAATGAATACAACTATTCTGTAGTCAAAATCAGAAGTGATAATGGAACTAAATTCAAGTCTGGGGCCATGATAGAATTTTGTGAAAGCTTAGGTATATTTCATGAGTTTTCCTCTCCTCGTACTCCTCAACAAAACGGAGTAGCTGAGAGAAGGAATAGAACACTCATAGAGTCCTGCAGAACCATGTTGAGTGATACCTCACTACCGCAATATTTCTGGGCTGAAGCCATCAACACTGTATGACACGTGCAAAATCGAGCACTCATAAACAAGAACCACAATAAGACACCTTACGAACTACTAAAGGACAGAAAGCTGACTGTCTTATATTTTAGAATCTTTGGCTGTAAATGCTTCGTCCTTAACAATGGCAAATATCACACTACTAATTTAGTGAAAAGAGCTTTGAAGGTATTTTCATAGGATATAGTATCCATAGTAAGGCATATAGGCTATTTAATAAGAAAACCCTAGTTGTAGAAGAATCTATACATGTTGTATTTGATGAGACGAGCTTGCTGCAAGGCATCTCTTCAAGTGTGTTTGTTGAAGATGTAGGTTCAAAGATGAAAGAACTCAACTTGGGTGAGCCGATTAAAGAAAAAGGTGAAAAATTCATCAAGATCACTACTCAGCCCCAATTGGAGAAGTTGATGATCAAGATGAGGAAATCAACCAAGTTGATGAAGTCACTCCTATGTTTAAAGACACTCCAGATGCAAGGACTCTAGAGCACAAACATCTGAAGGATCACCCAATGGACCAAATTTTAGGATATCCCCGGGATGGTGTCAGAACTCATAGAGGTACAGCTAACGAGAATTTATATTTGAGTTTTCTCTCACAGGTTGAACCGAAGAAGTTTGAGGAAGCAAACTCAGACGCATCATGAGTAATGGAAATGGAAAAAGAGTTAAATCAGTTCAAGCATTGCCAAGTCTGAAAACTTGTTCCAAGACCCAAAGGCAAGAATATTATCGGAACAAAGTGGGTCTACAGGAACAAGATGGACGAGGATGGAACTATCATAAAGAATAAGTCCAGACTCGTCGCCAAAAGATACAGATAAGAAGAAGGAATCAATTTCGATAAGACGTATGCTCCAGTGGCAAGGTTGGAGGCAATCAGGTTGTTCCTAGCATATGCTGCACTTAAGGGTTTCACTATCTATTAGATGGACATGAAGTCTGCCTTCCTTAACGGTGACATAAAGGAAGAGGTGTATGTGGAACAACCTCCAGGTTTCGTTGACTCTAACTTTCCTGATTATGTATATCTTTTATCTAAAGCTTTGTAGATTTGAAATAAGCTCCTCGAGCTTGGTATGAGATGATGTCTAGCTTTCTTCTTGAGAACAAGTTCACAAGGGAAAAGATAGATAAGACATTATTTCTTAAGGAAATAAAAGGCAAGATTCTGCTAGTGCAAATCTATGTCAACGATATTATTTTTAGCTCTACTGACGACAACCTCTGCAAGAAGTTTTCAAAACTTATGCAAGGGAAGTTTGAAATGAGCAGTATGAGAGAGCTAAAGTATTTCTTAGGACTTTAGGTGAAACAATATGAAGATGGAATTTTCATCTCGCAGACAAAGTTCACCAAGGACTTAATAAGAAATTCGGAATGGAGAACGCAACCTCTATGAGGACTCCAATGGGGTCAGCTGTGTCTCTGGACAAGGATGAGAAATGGAAACCTTTTGATGAAACCAAGTACAGAAGCATAATTGGATCCTTGCTCGATCTTATTGCCAGTAGACCAGACATAATGTTCTCCATATGTGTATGTGCTAGATTCCAAGTGAACTGTAAGGAATCTCACTATGATGCTGCAAAGCGGATTTTGAGATACCTTAAAGGTACACCGAATCTTGACTTATGGTACCCAAGAAGTAATGACAGCAAACTAATTGGTTTCTCAGATACAAATTTTACAGGTAGTAAAGATGATAGAAAAAGCACTTTTGGGACTTGCCAATTCTTTGGAAGAAGACTCATTTCTTGGAGAAGCAAAAAACAAAATTGTGTCGCAATTTCAACGGCCGAGTTAGAATAGATTACTGTCGGCAGTTGCTGTGCACAATTGCTGTGGTTAAAGAACCAACTTGAAGATTACAATATGCAAGTCAAATACATTCCTTTGTTTTTCGACTCCTCCAGTGCAATAGCCAACAACCCAGTCTCTCACAGCCGGACAAAGCACATAAAGCTGTGATACCACTTCATCCAGGAGCATGTGGAGCATAGGGACATAAATCTACAATATGTACCAACTGACAGGCAGATTGCAGATATATTCACGAAGCCGCTGGATGAGACCAAGTTCTCGTTCTTCAAAATAGAACTTGGAATGCTCAACAAAGAAGAATAGAGAAGGAGGACTCACAACATAGCTCAGAGATCAAGGAACATGTCAAAAATTTAAAATTTATCAAGTTCAAACTTCATCACTCGAGTAAGAAGGTGACTACTCGAGTACTTCCTTAGACTACTCGAGAACTCAGTAAGTCACTCGAGTAATGAGCCTCTTCTCGAGAAGTGCAAAGATATCACTCGAGTACCATCATTCTCTCACTCGAGTAATGCTGGTCCACTCGAGAAATAGGAAGACATTTTTCTCGAATTCAGTTCAAATTTCTATATTCGTAACCCGAAGTTTATACCGCCATATTCTAAGGTATGTTACGTTTATTTACTTTCTTAATCATCTATAATTAGGGTTATATAAATAGAAACTCCGGAATTTTCACTCCATACGATTTCAAAATCTCGTTCTCAATAAGAGAGAGAAAAGTCTGTTCGTCTTCCGCTGCAGTCGCAGAGCATACCGCCGTCGCCACTTTCACAGTCGATTTCTCTAAGTTTTCTGGACAAATGGCACCGCCTTCCAAGGTTGGGATTGGTAGTGAACTCGTTGTCGCTGGAATTGCAGAACTCTCCGACGATTTTCAGAATCTTTTTCTTCTCCTGGACACCGCTGGATTGACCTTCATTCTCCAGCAACCCTGCAAGATTCTTTTTCCTGAAGTAGACGAGTTCTTCCAAAATGTCAAAGTGAAGAGAAATTGTAAGGTTTTTAAATCAAAAGTCAAGGGAATTAAGATCAAACTTACCAAGTCCACTATCTCTACACTTCTTTGGCAACCTTTAGTTGATGAAGAAGATGACCCAACTTATGAAGATAGTGACAGAGCTTGCAGGTTTTGTGGACTTTCAATAGAAATTACTTCCATTCAACGACCTGATCTCAACCCTGAAAGCAAATTTCTTGTTGACATCATCGGCAAGGTTCTTCTATGTAAGACAAGTTCTATAAGGGACATCTCTAATGATATGTTTAACATGATGACAACCATAATCTGTAGAAAAATGTTTCAATTTGGTATGCTGATCCTGAATAAAATAAAGGAAAGCATCAAGGCTCCCAACTATGCCAGGATTATTTCTCTTATCCTGCATGAGTTAAATCCACAAGTTTTTGATTTCTCCAAAGGAACAATCCTTCATCATATGATGAAGGTATCTATTTCCTCCATTCAGAGATGGGAACTCAAACTACTGAATCTAGCCCAGGTTGCCAAGGCTCATGAACATCCAGCTTTTGAGGACAGGACACCATCTCCCTCTTTACCTCATATTGCTAGCACATCTGGTGTAGTTGCTGAGGGGAGCCTACTCCTTTAGTTCAAGAGGAAAGAATACCTACCCCTCCTACTGCTGCTTCTCTCCCTCCAACCACTCCTGAAGAAACTCTATCAGATGCTCAAGTACAAGAGACCATTCTCTCTACTGCAGAGGACATCAATCAAATGATAGAAGAACTCAGTTCTAAAGAGCCTCTTCCTCCCTTCCAGAAAGACAAATCTCCAGAACCATCCAAAGAACACACTCCAACACCATCACCTTCTCCCATTCCATCTGAACCAGAATCCACTGTTCATCATTCACCCATTGCTGACATAGGGCAAGAAGAGACTATTCTTATTTCTGATGAGAAAGAACAAACCCTAGAACAAGCTGAAGCTCCTCTCAAGAGCTTGGGCTTTACTCTTCCCACCATTCTTGGTTAGGAAGGAGACATTGTGATTCAAACTTCAAGGGCTCAGAGCTCAGTGATCATTGAAGAGATTGCTCTTTGGACTGCTCCTCCAGCTCCTCAAGTTATAACTCTAACACCTGACATTCTAGGTAAGATAGAACAAATGCTCACAGAACAGAGAAAGTATTTTGATGATTCTTTGAAAGCTGATACAGAAAAAGTTACTGCTCTTGAGAAAGAAATGAACAGAGGCTTTGCAGAAATCCAGCACAATACTGATGAGCTGAAACAATTATTCAAAATATATGGCAAATCTCTGGACCACACCATTACTAGTATTGGTCAAGTGATGGACCAATCAGTTACTCTGGCAAACAATCAGATATATCAAAAAAAGAAGGCCCAAGAGCACAACCTCAAGATTTGTGAAGAGGTGGGAAAACTTAAAGATAATACTCTAGCAACCCTCTGTGTAGAAGTCAGAAAGGGGGAGGGTCTAGTCAAAGAGTACTTAGAAAAACTAGATGCTAATGTGAAAACTCTTTGGACA
The DNA here is from genome assembly GCA_039513925.1 of Platanthera zijinensis. NCBI lineage: Eukaryota > Viridiplantae > Streptophyta > Magnoliopsida > Asparagales > Orchidaceae > Platanthera > Platanthera zijinensis. Next base: position 63,206,095 of record CM077087.1, read on the forward strand.
GCTAAGATAAATGAGATTCATGTTGATGTACAAAATCAGATAGATGGTGTGAAATTTCATACTTCTAATACTGCAGTGTGGATGCACAACCAGAAATTCCCTGACTTTTAGGCAGACCCAAACATAATTCCTCATCATCTCAATCCCATTGCACAACATCAGCCAGCTCAAATGCCTGCTCAACAGCCTACATTTTCTCCAAGGCCTGAAGGGTCATAAGCTCCTCCTCCAGAAACTTATGCTCAGGTTTGGGAAATAGATATACCTCAAGATCAACCTGAAGCACAAATCCCCAAAAGAAGAAAGTATCGTGACGGAGCTTCTGCCAGTAAGTTCATTCCAAATCCAGAGACAGAGAAAAGAAAAGCTCAGGAATTTGAAGAGATCTGGAGCCCTACTTCAAAGTCATTGATTCTTGATACTCTCAAGTTGGTAATGGATTACAATGAAAGCAGGACTGCTCACTATAGCTCCCAGGAATGGGAATTGTATGAGAAGTCCATGACAAAAAGAAGAATCTATGATTGAGAATAAGGAAGGAATAATCCTAATACACCACCAAGACCTCCAAAGTACTACCCGAAACAATTCAGCTATCAGAGAAGGCAGCAAGAGAAGAAAGATAGACAGCAACATCAACATCAAGCCAAAGAATGAACAAAGTTCTAAGATTGTGGATTGAAATTGTGTATAACTGAATTTTTTGAATAATTCTATTTATATAAATCCTTAATTTTGATGATCTATTCTTTGTCTTAAATTTTTAGCATGTTACTATATTTTTCTCTTTTATATCAGTCTTTTTATTTGTTTATGTTAATATAATTCACCTTAGTGTAGAGGGTTCTGACTTCTATAAATAGGGGGAGATTGTTGGGTATTGTATCCATAATAACCTAGATTTATATGAAGTCACCCTTGAACTAAGATGAATTAAGTTGTATTTGATGTTTTGTTTGAGTTATGTTTTTGAAGGACTTAATTACCAAGTGTAGACCAATGTCAGTCTCCAGTGGGTCACCAAACACAGGACCATACAATGTAATCCCTCATTGTGTGATCCATGGTGTATACTCATGTGTAATGTCTCTATTGGGATATACTTCATTTTCAAGCACTATACTTGTTGGAGAAAGACATGCTGCTGATTCCATTGAAGACGGAAAAGCTTTCATAAAATAAAATTTTTCTAAGTGTTTCACTCGAGTAGAACTCTAGTACTCGAGTAGATCCTTTAGTTGTACTCGAGTAAGTCAATTCAGAATTTCGAGTAAGGGAAATGGTTCTCGAGAAGTCTGAACATAATTCCCGAGAGGCCAGTTCCATTACTCGAGTAGACCTTTTTTTCTCGAGTTAACAAATTTTCTATCTCAGAATTTTCTAAGTATTTTACTCGAGTAGTTATGTTCATTACTCAAGTAGATGAGTACCTTGACTCGAGTGACAGAAGTCAAGTACTCGATAAGTATCTACCTTACTCGAGTTGTGAAGTTCCTGTACTCGAGAAGTCTATCTACTTCTCGAGAAGTCTAGATCTAGTACTCGAGTAACCAGATTTCTTCCCAGAATTCTCTCTAAGTCTTTTTCTCGAGAAGTTCACTTCCACTTCTCGAGTAGCATTTTAAGTACTCGAGTAATCCTCATTCCTCTCGAGTAATGATAAGTTCTATCCTTATTTTTCCTGAAGTGCTTCTTCTCGAGTAGCTTGTTGTTGTCTTCTCGAGAACCCACAACAGTACTCGAGTAGTTCTTTCTTCACTCGAGTAATCTAGTTATTTTCTCAGAAAATTTTGCTAAGTCCCGACAGACGTAATTTTTCAAATATCTTGACGTGATTTGTCCACGTGGCCATCATTAATGATAATTATGATCGTTAGGGAAACCTTATAAAAGGTCTTGTCAGTACGACCAACCCTAAGTGCATGAAAAGAAGCATTCTAAGAATTCTGAATCGCCAATTCTCTTTCCTAATCGGAAGCCGCCGCCGCTCATCGTGCACATCGTCAAGGGGTTTCGATCAAGAAGATTCAGACCAGTCGACTTGCAGATTAAGATCATCTTCAATCTATACATCCTCTCTTTGATCTTGTGAGTTCAGGAATTTCAGATCTAGGATCCAGCTGTGTCTTATTCACCATTTTCTGATAAATTCGCAAAGTTCAAGAAGGAAGACCTAGGCAGAAATTTTCCAGATCTGAGAAATTTTACAGTGTGTATTTCTTAAATTCATTCTATTCTTGTAGGAGATTATTCTCCGAGTGTAGGATCTTTGTTCTCTGAGTTGTTGTAGGAAGTATTTATCTTCCGAGTGTATATCCGTTTTGTGGATCGAGTTGTAGGAACGTTGTTCCGAGTTGTAGGATTGTTTTAAATCCAAGATTAGTGGAGTAGCCGAGTCTAGTGCATTGCTAGATTGGTGAGTGAAAAGTGGACGTACCAAAGGTTGGGGAACCACTATAATTCTTGTTGTCGTCTGTGATTGCTTGGTTATTTTTTTGGGCATAGATCGCTAAATTTTTATTCCGTAAAAAGACGCACAACTCATCTATTCACCCCCTCTAGGTGATTTAGGTAGGCAACTTAAACACTTTTTCAAGCAACACATTCTTTCTGCATCTTGGGCTCGCCGGGAAATTCCAATTCCACCACCGGTCGGAAATTTCAAAGCTATTTGTCGAATGGATGGGATTGCCCCAAAGATCGACTGGATGGGCCTCCCGAAAATCACATTGTAGGCTGAACTAGAATCCATAACTATCAATTGAACGCGCTGGGTTACCTGCCATGGAGGCTTGCCTAACGTGACAAAGAGATATATTAGCCCCCGGACAAGAGCGGGGTAATTATCAATTTTGTAGACTAGTCCTATAGCGGGGTCGAGGTGTTCCTCAATTAGCTTAATACCACAATGTGTAGAGAGAAACAAGACGTCAACCAAGCTCCCACTATCAATTAGGGTCATTTTCATTTCATAATAAGGGTCCTCCAGCCTTGCGCATATCATTAACGGGTCCTGATGCGGCATGTGTACCACTTAGAGATCTTCTTATCCGAAGGTGATAGTCGTGTCTTGCCTGAATCGCTTATCTTTGTGTCCTCTTTCGGGGTTCTTGACAGGGAGCATCTGGGTTGCAATATTAGGGGACTCAGCAATGGTTCCCACATTTTTTGTCAAGGCCCCTAGTCACGAATATAGATGTGTAGGGGATACTCTCTTCTAGGTCTTCGAGGGGAGCTATGAACTCTTTCACACAGACTGCGCCAAATGGTTGGGGCCGCTTGAGATTCTCGGTAGACTAGTCTAGATTGGACCATCTTAGCTTTGGAGCGGTCGAGCACACAAGAAGTCACGGAGAGAAGAGGCAATGGGAAAGAAGGTTTTTTACGTGGAAAACAACGAAAATGGTTGAAAAACCACACGGCTGGGGGTGTATCGACCGAACTTCACTATTTATTGTTGCTTTACAGGGCTTTGAAGAGAGTGCGAGGGCGACAGGCGACTCCTCGTTACAACTTTAGGAGAATGAGAGAGGCACGTTTGGAGGGCAACATGCCACCACTCTCGAAGCTAAATATTTTGACTTTCTTTGCGGTGAGGAGCACGCGTTCTGGAGACTTGGCGGACTTTTTCTGATGCTTGAAGGCCGGAGTGAAGGATGCTTGTGGTTGTCAATCAGATGTCAAGTGCTGGAAGCACTATGTGCAGATGGCTCGTGGGAGAAAGCTCGACGACGGGCAAAGATCCTTGAGCGATCATTGAAGGGCTTGAAGATCTTCAAGTTGTCTAGTAAGACGAAGGTCTTTGGTGGAGCTTCCGAGCATGTAGGGGGAGAAGTGAATGAGCGAAAATGTGAGAAAGCACGAGAACTGGGGTCCTATTTATAGGCCTCAGGGGTTATTTCGGTGATTATGTGGCTATCCACAAAAAATAACCATCATATTTACTAATTTAAACACAATTTATATAGTTTATGACGCGTATTATTATAATATTTTTATATGCGCAGATCGATATTACTTAGGCTATTTGTACCCACCAGTGATGGGGGGTTACGATGGCGTTGGGACAATCGGATGATGGAGGATTGACGAGGGCCGATCGGGCGACGAAGTGGGGTCCGCCCTCGCAGAGGCCGTTGAAAGATAGGATAGATCTGACTTACTCTAGTTAAATATATATGATATACAAAAAAGCAAGCACATCACAAAAATAAAGAAAGAAAGCAAGTAATCCAGATGACACAAGGATTATAGTGGTTCCCCAAAACTGGGTACATCCACTCTTCTACCACCCTGATAGGAATCCATTACATGTTTTTGATCAGGTGCCCTGCCACCAAAATATCTATTTTCTAAGGGAGATATAGCAACCCTTTGAGTTTTTGATCAGGTGACCAAAAACCAACACACAGGTTTTTGATCAGGTGCCCTGCCACCAAGAGGTTTTACTTTTGAAGGGAGTAATAACCCTGTACATAGGAAAGGGAAAAGAAATGATGTTGTCTTCTATTTCTCAAATCAATATGAGAAGACTGAGTGGATTTGATGATGTCAAAGCTCCCCCTGAGATATTGAGTAGGTTCAGGAAGATGGAAGCTTTGCTTCAAGGTGTAGGCCTTCAGATTGATGTAGCTCTCCAACAAGCTTTTTAGACTGATATGTATTTCTTGTCTCTTGAAAAGCCTAGAGCAGATGAAGAACTCTGTAACTGATGTTATTCTGCAGATGAAGATCTCTGTTCTCTGTTACTGTCCCTCTCTCTTCTCTGCTTCCTTTTAAAAAGCTGTATTATTATATTCCCCTGAAGAATTCAGATATTTGAATTCTTTATGACTGAAAACGGCTTGAAGTACTTTTCCCGAGAACGAAATAGGCCTAGGGAATTAACTAACAATTAACTTCTTGAACAGATCACATTTACTTCTGTTGTTGAACGGCTATATGCATAAAATCTGAGAGATATTAAATGTCTTAATTAAATCTTCCAAGTGTAAATAACTCTGCTTGAATACTACACAGATTTCGTCGACCTCAGTCTGCTATTCGACGACCTCAGCTCAGAGATCTTCGACCTGAATAATCTTTGCGTCGAGTTGAGATTTTGTCTTGAGATTCAGCTATCGTCGACCGAAACTCGGAGATCGTCGAGCTCAACTCAGAGATAGAACTCGGAGTTTCGTCAACCTGAGTTCGACTATCGTCGAACTGAGTTTCTGCTTTTGACAAAACTGATTTCTGCATGATTTCTTTCTGCAATATTTCTCAGGAGACTCTTAAGGTAGACTTGGAAGAAAAACCTATGACCCTAACTATATATTTTGGGTAAATCTAAAAAATCCTAATAGTACTCCTTGCCCAAATCTAAACTAGGGTTCCAACAATCTCCTCCTATTTAGGTGAGGATACTATTTACACAAAAGGAAAACAAAGCAAATTTAAAATAGGTGCTTTGAGAAATAAAATAAACAACAACAAAGTTTTGAAATATAAATATGAAAAACTTCTGATAGGCTCTGTAGCTGTTCTTTTGCTAATCTTCAACTGAGCTTATTTAAGATATGCTGAAATGTGGTTCCGGCAATTTTCCTGAAATCATCTTCCAGATTCCTGAATAATTGAGACTGCTTGTCACAACCCGCATTTTCTCCGAACTTAGGAATTATCAGAGTATGAGAAAACATGCGTCATGATGCCACGTCAAGCAGGGGATAACTGTTGACGCTCAGGCAAAACCATCTACTTTACTTTATGAAAGAAATTCATGAGTTTAATGATTAAAAAATCAGTTATATTTTACAGGTCGTATCCCTCGGCTCAGTGGATCACCTAGTCCACATTTAAAAAAGACTATACTTATACGCTGCGGAAAATACTTTATTCAGGATTAACATCCTAAGGAGTGCATAAGAGCCCCATGAGGATAACTTATGCTATGCAAGACTCTATATTTAATTTATACTATATATAGGAAAACGATCTTTATACGTTGTTTGGAAAATAGTGATTGAGTTTTATAAAACATGTTGATCATGAGCTATACTTATAATAATAATTGTAGTTTTAAAAATAACTAGCAACCTAGCATAAATCCTCCTCAGAGCAAGTAGGCTATCTCCAGAAAATGGTAGCAGTAAAAGTAATATATCTAGTACAAAGGTAAAAACTACCAGTGGGCGCCAACAACCTGACACGAACTCACTGGCAAATATGTATGTCTGTAAGAAAAGTGCAGAAAAATACCTCACTAAACAAATCCAGAAGGATCTCCAAAGTCCAAGAGACCAACAGCAACACCACAGCAACCTAGCCACCAAACTGGCTACTGCTCAGAACCTGAGGCATTCAAAATAAGGAAGAATACCTCAGCAAGCAAACAAGGAAAACTGCATGAAAGTGTCAATCAGATGATAAATGAAAGAGGAAAAACAAAGCAGTAGAAGGTCACAACTGCCCAAGGCAAGACAAAAAGAAATGCACCAGGTGCGAGGAAACAGCACCAACCCTGCCCTAAAACTACTTCCTGTAGAGTCTACTAAGCTGCCAAGAGCCCAAAATGTTGCAATCTATCAAGGAAGAAACATCTAACACCCTAAGCTGTGGGAGATGGTAGTAGAAAAAACAAACAACATGGATCCGGGTTAGAGGCAAACTCAGTCCCCCAACCACCATTTCTAAGCCAACAAGCTCAAGGGTCTACATGTGAAAGCACTAGGGACCTTCCACCCCCTTGCCTAGCCCATACCTGGTGCAAGATAGAAGAAAAGGGTGGTCACGGCTAAATTACACAACACCTCCCCCATGAAGAGCTTCAAACCACCACTACTAACCACGACCCACGATTTGGCCTTTAGGAAAGTAAAACATGGCCGACAAGGAACCTCAAAAAACAAAAAAAAAATAAGGAATTCACTCGGGAGCGAAAATCAAGGTAGGGAAAAGTGTTGAAATGACTCAACACAGCTTGGCGTTGAGTGGGACCCACTCAACACCTAACCAGACCTTGGCGTTGAGTGAGTTAGCCTCACTCAGCGCCAGAACAGCCATGGCGTTGAGGGAGGTTCACTCACTCAACGCCCTCTAGAAGAACAACCCTGGCGTTGAGTGAGCTAGCCTCACTCAATGCCAAAACAGGCATGGCGTTGAGTGAGGTTCCATCACTCAATGCCTCCCACAAGGATACTCTGGCGTTGAGTGAGCTAACCTCACTCAACGCCAAAACAGTCATGGTGTTGAGTGAGGCACACTCACTCAACGCCCTGGTACTTAACCATAAACAGAGAAAGTGGCGTTGAGTGAGCTGGCCTCACTCAACGCCAAAAAAGCAATGGCGTTGAGTGAAGCTCACTCACTCAACGCCCTTATACTTAGCCGCAAAAGAAAACTACGGCGTTGAGTGAGTCCACCTCACTCAACGCCAAAACAGCAATGGCGTTGAGTGAGGTTCACTCACTCAATGCCCTGGCACTTAGCCGCAATAAGGCAAATCTGCGGCATTGAGTGAGATGACCTCACTCAACGCCAAAACAACAATGGCGTTGAGTGAGGTCGTCTCACTCAACGCCAGAAGTTTTTGCCACGAAGAAGGGCTGTGGCGTTGAGTGAGTCTACCTCACTCAACGCCAAAGCAAAAATGGCATTGAGTGAGGTACACTCACTCAACGCCACGGGACTTGGTCGCAAACTTGCCTTCGGCATTGAGTGAGGCCACCTCACTCAACGCCAAACCAGAAATGGCGTTGAGTGAGGTCAACTCACTCAACGCCAAAGTACTTAGCCTCAAAAAAGGCTATGGCGTTGAGTGAGCACACCTCACTCAACGCCAAAGTACTTGGCTGCACAGAAGCGACGGCATTGAGTGAGTCCACCTCACTCAACGCCAAAACCGAAATGGCGTTGAGTGAGGTCGACTCACTCAACGCCAAAACACTTAGCTTCTCAGGAAAACCGCGGCGTTGAGTGAGCTTGCCTCACTCAACGCCAAAACGGAAATGGCGTTTAGTAAGGTCGACTCACTCAACGCCAAAGTACTTAGCCACTAGCAGGGGCTGCAGCGTTGAGTGAGTCCACCTCACTCAACGCCCTAGTACTTAGCAAAATTCCGACTGGCTACAGCTGCGGCGTTGAGTGTATGCACCAAACTCAATGCCAAACCCGCAAAGGCTTTGAGTGTGTGCACCACACTCAACGCCGCCCAGATAGAATCCAAAATAAGCTCTTTCCAACAAACACAGCAGGCACCCCCTCCTCTCTCACTCTCCCGGCTTCACCCGCAAGCCACCAACCTGACAGCAATCTGGAGTTTAACTGATGGCATTACGTCGGCGGGTTGAGCACCAACAACACAAAGTAGGGGGGCTCATAGAAGAATCTAAGCCCTAAATTCAGCAAGATAAAAGAGAACATGATTGGCTTCTACCCTAGGGCTAACCGGGAATTTTCAGAATTTCAAGAGAACAACAATGGCAAGGGTAAGAATACCACTTGACTTGATTTTCGGCAAAGCTTGGACGACTTTCCCTCCTCTTCACTCGGCACTAGCAGCAGCAGCACCTAAAAGCACCTAACAAGCAACCCGTACTTTAATGGCGGAAATCCACAATACCCGAAAATCCAAGCCTCCTAAAACTCCACGAAAATCGAATCTCTTACCGTAGAAACGTAAATCTGAGCGAGAGCAAGCCAACGCCGCTTTCGGAAATGAATTCCATCCACGAAAGCTCCCGAAATCGCCGGCCAAAGGCTAGGGTAGTCCGCCGTTTCCGCCTCTGTTTTCCGCGAACAGGAGCAGACGGTTTCGGTCTAGGGAAGAAGGAGGAGAGTGGCCCGCCAACTTCTAATTAGGCTTTAAATAAGTCTTAACACGCCTAATCAGCCTAACCGCTGTCTGAAAATGCCGATTCACTCAGCTAAAATCAAATTTCTAATTTGATTTTACTAATAGCACACCCAAAACGACGCGAAAACCGAACTACCTCGGAATTCGACGAAATTCGCACCGTAGCTAAATACCCACGATACGAACACATCGGCGAAGTCGAAATTAACTTCCGACAAACAGAACTTGAGTTATACCCACATAAATACAAAACACAAGCATCCCCAAAGAGGCCACACCGTGTCACCCAAAACGACTCGGCTTGCTAGGGAGACCTGTCCCATAGGCTACAAAATAGGCCACTCAGTTCTAAGGAGCTAAACCACACTCCACAAATGGCACAAGCAACGAAAACGCATCACCGAAACGCCAAACGAGAATAAAATAGTCACAGAAAAATCGGAGGCGTTACAGTCACTCCCCCTAAAAGAAAGTTTTGTCCCAAAACTTTACGCACAACACTTCTACTATAGAAGGAAAAAATAACAAACAGAAGTTAAAAGAAGGGAAACATACCGATCAAATCAGGGAAACAGTTGAGGGTAAGCCTTCCTCTTGGCCGACTCTAGCTCCCAAGTCGCGCTCTCCAAATCCTGATTCTTCCATAGAACTTTCACCATCGGAATGGACTTCTTTCGCATCACCCGTTCCTGAGTATCCAAAATACGGACCGGCACTTCAATAAAAGAGAGGTCGGGCTCCAACTGGGGCACAACGTCCAAGACTTGCCCACTGCTGCGCACACACTTCCGCAATTGGCTTACATGGAAAACATTATGAACACCTAGGAAGTTTGCTGGCAAATCCAACTTGTAAGCTGACACGCCAATCCGCTCCATAATCTTAAACGGGCCCACATACCTCGGGTCCAATTTCCTATTCTTACCAAACCTCTTTACACCCACCATCGGGGAAACCTTAAGAAAGACAAGGTCCCCTACAGAAAACTCCAAGGCAGACCTACGCCGATTGGCGTTCTTCTCGTACCTATCCTGAGCTATTCGAAGCTTCTCTCGAATAAGCTTCACTGTGACTTCCATTTCCTCAAGCGCATTAGGACCCAATAAAGGCCTCTCACCAGCCTCAGCCCAAAACAACGGAGTTCCGCAGCGCCTCCCATACAAGGCTTCAAAAGGAGCCATCTGCAAGCTTTCCTGATAACTGTTGTTGTATGACAATTCCATAAGTCGCAGCCGCTCATCCCACGCTCCACCGTGGTCTAAAATGTAGCATCGGATCATATCATCAACTATCTGGTTCACCCGCTCCGTCTGCCCATTGGTCTGCGGGTGGTAAGCAGTAGAATAACTCAGATCCGTACCCAAACCCTCCTGCAGACTCTGCCAAAAACGAGAAGTAAACCGGGAGTCTCGATCAGAAATGATACTCACAGGCACACCATGCAGTCGGATGACTTCATTCAAGTACAACTCCGCTATCTTCTTCATCGGGTAATCAATCTTATATGGCACGAAGTGAGCACACTTCGTCAATCTATCCACTATGACCCAGACAGAATCAAATCCCCTCGGGGATCGCGGTAAACCCGTGATGAAGTCCATAGATATACTTTCCCACTTCCAAGTCGGGATCTCTAACGAAGTCAACTTGCTACCAGGCCTTCCATGATCGGCCTTCACACGCATGCAAGTGTGGCACTCCGCAACAAATCGGGCTATATCTTCTTTCATGCCATACCACCAGGCAATTTGCTTTAGGTCACGATACATCTTCGTAGATCCTGGATGGTAGGCAACGCTGGATCCATGAGCCTCTCTGCAAATCATACCTCTGATGCCCCCAACAGCGGGGATGCAAAATCTGTCGCGGTACTTCAAAGTACCCGCATCATCGATAGCAAAGTCTGGCAACTCCCCCTTCTCGGTCCTGGTGAATAAGTGCAGAAGATCCGGATCGTCCTTCTGGTGTAGTCTGGTCAAAGAAATCCATGACGGCTCTGCCACTGATAAACTACTCTGCAAGCCACAATATCCCACTGATATATCCATAAGGAGGAACTCCTCCACTAAACGATCGGCGGTGAGATTAAAGATCTTTCCCGTCTTTCGGCTCAAGGCGTCGACCACCATATTGGCCTTGCTTGGATGATACTGGATCTCTACGTCATAATCGGCCACATACTCTAGCCACTGCCGCTGGCGCAGATTCAACTTCTTCTGCGTGAACACATACTTCAGGCTCATATGGTCGGTGAAGATCTTGCACTGAGCCCCATAAAGTAGGTGTCTCCACAGCTTCAACGCATAGATAACCGCTGCGAACTCGAGGTCATGCGTAGGATAATTCTTCTCATGAGTCTTCAGTTGCCTTGACCCATAGGTAATCACTTTTCCAACCTGCACTAACACACAACCCAGACCTACATGCGAAGCATCCACATAAACATCATAATCCACCCCTTCAGTAGGTAGGGTCAGAACGGTAGCAGTGCACAATCTCCTCTTTAACTCCAGGAAGGCTTATTCGCACTTCTCGCTCCAAACAAAAGCAACATTCTTCTGAGTCAGCTTGGTCAAAGGTGCAGCTAGGGAAGAGAAACCCTCCACAAACCTCCTGTAGTAGCCAGCCAACCCTAGGAAACTCCTGATCTCCTTAGGCGTAATCGGACTACTCTAATCCATCACTGCTGCGACCTTTTCTGGGTCGACCGAGATCCCATCCTTGTTCACTACGTGGCCTAGAAATGAAACCTGAGGCAACCAAAATTCACACTTGCTCAGCTTGTCGAATAACTTGTGGTTCCTCAACTCCAATAGAACCAAGCGCAGATATTGCCCATGCTCCTCAGCACTGCGAGAATAAACCAACACGTCATCGATGAAGACCACCACGAACTTGTCCAGGGAATCCTTGAACACCCGGTTCATCATATCCATGAAGGTTGATGGTGCGTTGGTCAAACCAGACGACATCACCAAGAACTCAAAATGTCCATGCCTTGATCTAAACGCAGTCCGTGGAATATCAGCCTCATGGATCCTGAGCTGATGATAGCCTGAACGAAGATCGATTTTGGAAAACATCGTGCTACCGCGCAACTGGTCAAATAAGTCATCGATCCTCGGCAGAGGGTACCTGTTCTTAATTGTGCCTTTGTTCAACTCCTTATAGTCGATGCAAAGACGCATTGACCCATGTTTCTTCTTCACAAATAGCACAGGAGCACCCCAAGGCGACGAACTCTGCCTGATAAATCCCTTTGACAACAGCTCATCCAACTGGACTCATAACTCCTCTAACTCACGAGGGGCCATCCGGTATGACGCCTTAGCAATAGGACGCGTACCCGGCTCCAGATCGATCACAAACTCAACATCTCGCTCGGGAGGAAGGCCAGGAAGATCAACAGGGAAAACATCGGCAAAACCACGAACAACTGGAATCTCCTCCAAGCGCGGTACACTAACAGCGGTCCCAACCACCGAGACCAAACAAGCAAAACAATCTGAAAGAAACAGCTTCTGAGCACATACCGCAGAGATAACAGGAGAATCCTGGCATAGATCAGCATACACGCTTCCAGGCTGACCGTCGTCCCTGATGAAGTCCAAGCGCTTCCCTTTGCACTGAATGACTGCATCATACCTAGATAGCCAGTCCATGCCCAAAATAATATCGAAGTCCTCCAGATCAATTATCTTCAGGTTTGCCTTCGCAAGGAAGTCCCCCAACAAAACAGGGCAATCTAACATGCCCAAATCTGACAACACAGATTCACCAGAGGGGAACTTAACACGGAAGGTATCCCGAACTCGATCTAAAGTCAACCGATGTCGCTCCATAAAGGCTCTAGCAACGAACGAGTGGGTAGCGCCGGAGTCAAACAGAACACGCGCCCAGCGATTCTTCACCTTAAATTTCCCTATAGAAGCATATAAAACTAAGGAACTACCACAATAATACTGCAAACATTCTAGCAAAACAAGAACAAAACCTTCAGGCTGGAAAGACAACTAACCTGAGATGACCTGAGTCGAAGCTTGAGCCTCCTCGGAAGAGATCACGTTCAGCTTTCCCTTGCCCTTGTCCACATGTTGAGGTGGAGGTAATGCCCGTAGTGGAACTGCATGAAGAGCAGGCTGGACCTGAGGACACCTAGCCTTGATGTGTCCCTTCTGACCACACCGAAAGCAGACCTTATCCTTGGACCAGCACTGGGCAGCATCATGCCCAGGTCTCTTGCAAACAGAACAGGAGACATCTCTCCTAGGAGCACCCTGAATCGCATGAACCTGCTCCTTCCTCTGAGCTGCTGCCTTCTTGAAACATCTCTCGACAGGGTGGCCTGACCGGCCACAGAAGCTGCACACCACTTTGCTCTTCTTTCCCGGAGCCGCACCGGGTACCTGAAGTTTCTTCTCCTCCACAGACTTCCTCTTGTCCTTTCTCATTTGTTGGCCTCTGCTCTTCGCGGTCTCAATAGCCTCCACTTTCAGAGCAGCCTCCATTACTCCTGCATAAGTCTATGACCCATAAGCATTGGTAACCTGCTGCACCTCGCTCCTCAAGCCACCGAGAAATCGCTTAACTCGATCAGCCTCAATGCTGACCAATCCAGGGGCAAAACGGCTCAACTTACTAAACTCTATCTCATACTCACCCACCGTGAGTTGCCTTTGCTTCAGATGGAGGAAGTCATTCATGAGGCGGTCACGCTCGACCGAGGGTAAGAACTTCCTCAACAACATATCCTTGAACACCTCCCAAGAGCATCCAGCTACCAAACTCTCCTTCTCTCTCAGCCACCAACTCTTAGCCAAACCTTTAAGCTGATAGGCGGCTATCATCACCCTCTGATCATCTGCAATCCCTGAGTACGAGAACATCTCCTCCACAGAGATCAGCTAATCGTCTATGACCATAAAGTCTGCCTTCCCGTCATAAATGGGAGGACTCGGCCTCTGAAACTGCGAGATGAAGGCCATCTCTGCTGGCACCACCACTGGAGGTCTTAAGGGTGCAGGAGGAGGAGGGACAGCTAACCCCCCCTGCAGGGCCCTGCACTCCTTGAGTCTGACCTGCCACAACCGCCACCAGGGACTGAATCTTGGCCTACATCTCCACCATCTGCCTGCTCATGGCATCGCTACTCTGCCGCAGGCTCTCGATCACTGCATCATTCTGAGCTCCAGATGACTCACCCTCAGACAGGGGAGACGATATAGTCGAAGGACGTCTCGCCATCCTAAAATCATAGCAACACTAGTTAGATCCTAATACAACGGCTAGAACCAACTACAAGTACAGACAATATATATATATAAATATAAACTTAAAGCTGCTAAACTTGCTCTGGGAGTTAATCTTTTTACAAAAATTAATGGTATGCCCTAACCTAGGATGGTTAACCACCACCATACTAATTTATGTGCCTAGATTGGGAATGCATGACTTTATATTACTTTTGACTTGAAAGCTTATGCGTGTACATATGTCATCCTGCCAGTCTTTAGCTTGGCACGTTGTGCTTATGCAATGTTATTCTATGCATGATTGTGCTATGCATTCTAAAAAGGCCCTAATGCATATCATGAGCGGCGTACGCATGAAAATGTGATGCATCCCATACTACATAACATTCTCATGCAACGAAAGAGAAAACGAGCTAGTCGCAGCCATGTGGTGAGGTTATGCATCCCATACTACATAACCCTCACATGTTGCCCCTATGGTGGATCCATATACGAACACATATTATGCATCCCATACTACATAATATGCCCCGTATACTTCATGTTATGCTATGAGTGTAGTGTTCGTGCTTTTGCCAAGACGTGTTGATGATATATCGGTGTCTGAATGAAATGATGCTGAACTACTAATGCAATCATAGGAAGGTTGTCCGACTAACTTGTCAAGCAACCTCCCTCTGATACCAACTGTCACAACCCGCATTTTCTCCGAATTTAGGAATTATCAGAGTATGAGAAAACATGTGTCATGATGCCACGTCAAGCAGGGGATAACTGCTGACGCTCAGGCAAAACCATCTACTTTACTTTATGAAAGAAATTCACGAGTTTAATGATTAGAAAATCAGTTATATTTTAGAGGCCGTATCACTCGGCTCGGTGGATCACCTAGTCCACATTTAAAAAAGACTATACTTATACGCTGCGGAAAATACTTTATTCAGGATTAACATCCTAAGGAGTGCATAAGAGCCCCATGAGGATAACTTATGCTATGCAAGACTCTATATTTAATTTATACTATATATAGGAAAACGATCTTTATACGTTGTTTGGAAAATAGTGATTGAGTTTTATAAAACATGTTGATCATGAGCTATACTTATAATAATAATTGTAGTTTTAAAAATAACTAGCAACCTAGCATAAATCCTCCTCAGAGCAAGTAGGCTATCTCCAGAAAATGGTAGCAGTAAAAGTAATATATCTAGTACAAAGGTAAAAACTACCAGTGGGCGCCAACAACCTGACACGAACCCACTGGCAAATATATATGTCTGTAAGAAAAGTGCAGAAAACTACCTCACTAAACAAATCCAGAAGGATCTCCAAAGTCCAAGAGACCAACAGCAACACCACAGCAACCTAGCCACCAAACTGGCTACTGCTCAGAACCTGAGGCATTCAAAATAAGGAAGAATACCTCAGCAAGCAAATAAGGAAAACTGCATGAAAGTGTCAATCAGATGATAAATGAAAGAGGAAAAACAAAGCAGTAGAAGGTCACAACTGCCCAAGGCAAGACAAAAAGAAATGCACCAAGTGCGAGAAAATAGCATCAACCCTGCCCAGAAACTACTTCCTGCAGAGTCTACTAAGCTGCCAAGAGCCTAAAATGCTGCAATCTACCAAGGAAGAAACATCTAACACCCTAAGCTGTGGGAGATGGTAGTATCAAAAACAAACAACTTGCATCCGGGTTGGAGGCAAACTCAGTCTCTCAACCACCATTTCCAAGCCAACAAGCTAAAGGGTCTACATGTGAAAGCACTAGGGACCTTCCACCCCCTTGCCCAGCCCGTACCTGGTGCAAGATAGAAGAAAAGGGTTGTCACGGCTAAATTACACAACACCTCCCCCATGAAGAGCTTCAAACCACCACTACTAACCACGACCCATGATTCGGCCTTTAGGAAAGTAAAACATGGCCGACAAGGAACCTCAGAAAACAAAAAAATCAAGGAATTCACTCGGGAGCGAAAATCAAGGTAGGGAAAAAGTGTTGAAATGACACAACACGGCTTGGCGTTGAGTGGGACCCACTCAATGCCTAACCAGACCTTGGCGTTGAGTGAGTTAGCCTCACTCAGCGCCAGAACAGCCATGGTGTTGAGTGAGGTTCACTCACTCAACACCCTCTAGAAGAACAACCCTGGCGTTGAGTGAGCTAGCCTCACTCAATGCCAAAACAGGCATGGCGTTGAGTGAGGTTCCATCACTCAACGCCTCTTGCAAGGATACTCTGGCGTTGAGTGAGCTAACCTCACTCAACGCCAAAACAGCCATGGTGTTGAGTGAGGCACACTCACTCAACGCCCTGGTACTTAACCATAAACAGAGAAAGTGGCGTTGAGTGAGCTGGCCTCACTCAACGCCAAAACAGCAATGGCGTTGAGTGAAGCTCACTCACTCAACGCCCTTACACTTAGCCGCAAAAGAAAACTACGGCATTGAGCGAGTCCACCTCACTCAACGCCAAAACAGCAATGGCGTTGAGTGAGGTTCACTCACTCAACGCCCTGGCACTTAGCCGCAATAAGGCAAATCTGCGGCATTGAGTGAGATGACCTCACTCAACGCCAAAACAACAATGGCGTTGAGTGAGGTATTCTCACTCAACGCCAGAAGTTTTTGCCGCGAAGAAGGGCTGTGGCGTTGAGTGAGTCTACCTCACTCAACGCCAAAGCAGAAATGGCATTGAGTGAGGTACACTCAGTCAATGCCACGGGACTTGGTCGCAAACTTGCCTTCGGCATTGAGTGAGGCCACCTCACTCAACG
Organism: Platanthera zijinensis; assembly: GCA_039513925.1. Classification (NCBI taxonomy): domain Eukaryota; kingdom Viridiplantae; phylum Streptophyta; class Magnoliopsida; order Asparagales; family Orchidaceae; genus Platanthera; species Platanthera zijinensis. The sequence continues at coordinate 63,222,963 of CM077087.1, forward strand.
CCAAACCAGAAATGGAGTTGAGTGAGGTCAACTCACTCAACGCCAAAGTACTTAGCCTCAGAAAAGGCTATGGCGTTGAGTGAGCACACCTCACTCAACGCCAAAGTACTTGGCTGCACAGAAGCGACGGCGTTGAGTGAGTCCACCTCACTCAACGCCAAAACCGAAATGGCATTGAGTGAGGTCGACTCACTCAACGCCAAAACACTTAGCTTCTCAGGAAAACCGCGGCGTTGATTGAGCTTGCCTCACTCAATGCCAAAACAGAAATGGCATTGAGTGAGGTCGACTCACTCAACGCCAAAGTACTTAGCCGCTAGCAGGGGCTGCGGCATTGAGTGAGTCCACCTCACTCAACGCCCTAGTACTTAGCAAAATTCTGACTGGCTACAGCTGTGGCGTTGAGTGTATGCACCACACTCAACGCCAAACCCGCAAAGGCTTTGAGTGTGTGTACCACACTAAACGCCGGCCAGACAGAATCCAAAATAGGCTCTTTCCAACAAACACAGCAGGCACCCCCCTCCTCTCTCTCTCTCTCTCGGCTTCACCTGCAAGCCACCAACCAGACATCAATCAGGAGTTTAACTGATTGCATTATACCAGCGGGTTGAGCACCAACAATACAAAGTAGGGGGGCTCATAGGAGAATCTAAGCCCTAAATTCAGCAAGATAAAAGAGAACATGCTTGGCTTCTACCCTAGGGCTAACCGAGAATTTTCAGAATTTCAAGAGAACAATAATGGCAAGGGCAAGAATACCACTTGCCTCGATTTTTGGCGAAGCTTGGACGACTTTCCCTCCTCTTCACTCGGCACTAGCAGCAGCAGCACCTAAAAGCACCTAACAAGCAACCCGTACTTTAATGGCGGAAATCCACAAGCCCCGAAAATCCAAGTCTCCTAAAACTCCACGAAAATCGAATCTCTTACCGTCGAAATGTAGATCTGAGCGAGAGCAGGCCAACGCCGCTTTCGGAAACGAATTTTGTCCACGAAAGCTCCCGAAATCGCCGGCCGAAGGCTAGGGCAGTCCGTCGTTTCCGCCTTTGTTTTCCGGGAATAGGAGCAGACGGTTTCGGTCTAGGGAAGGAGGAGATTGGCCCGCCAACTTCTAATTAAGGCTTTAAATAAGTCTTAACACGCCTAATCAGCCTAACCGCTGTCTGAAAATGCCGATTCACTCAGCTAAAACAAAATTTCTAATTTGATTTTACTAATAGCACACCCAAAACGACGCGAAAACCGAACTATCTCGGAATTCGACGAAATTCGCACCGTAGCTAAATACCCATGCTACGAACACATCGGCGAAGTCGAAATTAACTTTTGACGAACAGAACTCGAGTTATACCCACCTAAAGCCATAACACAAGCATCCCCCAAGAGGCCACACCGGGTCACCCAAAACAACTCGGCTTGCTAGGGAGACCTTTCTCATAGGCTACAAAATAGGACACTAAGTTCTAAGGAGCTAAACCACACTCCACAAATGGCACAAGCCATGAAAACGCGTCACCGAAACGCCTAACGAAAATAAAATAGTCACAGAAAAATCGGGGGCATTACACTGCTGCTGTTGTATCCTCTACACCAATCTCCCCCTACACAATCTCCCCCTAATAAAGATATTGCTGACTGTGACCAAGCTTTTGGTTACTATCAAATACCACTATTCCTCTATGGTAAGATAGGTCTTTTCCTGAGAAGAGAGGTTAGGAGTTCTGGACCTAGATTACCTTGGGTCCTGGTTCTTTTTCATAATAATTAGATATAAAAGAATATACAGGTTGATCTTTGTAACCTAGATGGTGAAATTTCCTAGAAGGTATGAATCATTGGGTAAAAGGATTTTTGAATATTTGAGTTTGATTATAATTTTAATAAAGATAAAAAATTTCTGTTCTGAAATTTTGAGTTCGACGAAAAATAATTTCGTCGATCTGAGTTCGACGAAGAGTAGTGAGATCGTCGATCTCAGTTCGACGAAGTATATTTATTTCGTCGATCATAATTTCCAGACCGGTTAAAATTAAAATCTCTATTCAGAGTTCGTCGATCTATGTTCGACGAACAGTATTGTTTTCGTCGAGCTGGGTTCAATGAATTATTTTGAACAAAAAATTTCTGAAGATTTTTAACTTGTTTTGGTAAAAATTCAGTTATTTTGTCTAAATCTATTATCTTTTCTTTGCTTTTAACTGATTATAATTAAGCTAATTTTTTTGAAGTAATTGTTAAGTCTTCTTTGAGTTGAATGTTTTCAGAAGATAAATTAATTACATTTTCTCTGAGAAGTTTTATTTCCTTCTCAGATTGAATCAAATCATTGCATAAAATTTTAAAATCTTCTTTAAAATGTTCTGAAGAGAAATCAAAAGAAGAGATAACTTGATCCTCTTCTGATTCTGCTTCTAATTCTTTATCAGATTCATATTCTTCATCATAGCTGCTACAAGATGCATTGATTGCCATCAAGCAGAATTCTCTTGCTCTTGTTTCTTCTTCATCCTCAATTGTACAGGATGAAGCTTCAGAATCACTCCAAGTATCAGCATCATATTTTCTCTTTTTAGCTGATCCAACAGCCATTACTGTGAGGGAGTCCCAGATATCCTTTGCTGAGGTGCATTCAGCAATTTCCTGAAAAATGTCATCAGACATTAATTGAGCAAGAATGTTCATTGCTTGTATATCAGCCATCTTTAGCTTTTTCTGGGCTTCTATCCATTGAGATGATGAAATAACATTCATGCTTGTTGTTGCTTGAGATTGAAATGGACCTGTCAAGATAGAATTGAAAATTTCTTTATCAATAGAGTTCATAAAAAGCCTAATCCTTGCCTTTCATAGTGCAAGCTTATCTAGATTGCACATAGGAGGTCTGGTGCTTGAAAACTCTTTATTTTGTGTCATGATAAACTCTTAAGAAATATAAGATCTATCATATCATTTTGGTTCAGGTGTTAGCCTGTACAACCAAAGGAACGACCCTCTGATACCAATTGAAAGATAGGGATAGATCTTATGTTTACTCTAGAGATAAATATATATGTTATATAAAAGAGTAGGCACAACACGAAAATAAATAAAGAAAGCAAGCAATCCAGATGACACAAGGATTATAGTGGTTCCCCAAAACTGGGTACATCCACTCTTCTATCACCCTGGTAGGAATCCACTATAAGTTTTTGATCAGGTGCCCTGCCACAAAAATATCTATTTTCTAAGGGAAATATAACAACCCTTTGAGCTTTTGATCAAGTGCCCAAAAACCAACACACAGGTTTTTGATCAGGTTCCCTGCCACCAAGAGGTTTTACTTTTGAAGGGAGTAATAACACTGTACACAGGAAAGGGAAAAGAAATGATGTTGTCTTCTCTTTCTCAAATCAATATGAGAATACTCAGTGGATTTGATGATGTCAAAGCTCCCCCTGAGATATTGAATTGGTTCAGGAAGATAGAAGTTTTGCTTCAAGGTGTAGCCCTTTAGATTGATGTAGCTCTCCAGCAAGCTTTTTAGACTGATATGTATTTCTTGTCTCTTGAAAAGCCTGGAGCAGAAGAACTCTGTAACTGATGTTATTCTGCAGATGAAGATCTCTGTTCTCTTTTACTGTCCCTCTCTCTTCTCTGCTTTCTTTTGAAAAGCTGTATTATTATATTCCCCTGAAGAATTCAGATATTTGAATTCTTTATGACTGAAAACGGCTTGAAGCATTTTTCTCGAGAACGAAATAGGCCGAGGGAATTAACTCAGAATTAACTTCTGGAACTGATCACATTTACTGCTGTTGTTGAACGGCTATATGCATTAAATCTGAGATATATAAAATGTCTTAATTAAATCTGCCAACTGTAAATAACTCTGCTTGAATACTGCACAGATTTCGTCGACCTCAGTCTGCTATTCGTCGACCTCAGCTCAGAGATCGTCGACCTGAATAATCTTTGCATCGAGTTGATATTTTGTCTTGAGATTCAGCTATCGTCAAACGAAGCTCGTAGATCGTCAACTTAGAGATAGAACTCTGAGTTTCGTCTACCTGAGTTCTACTATCGTCGAACTAATTTTCTGCTTTTGACAAAACTGATTTCTGCATGATTTCTTTCTGTAACATTTCTCAGGAGACTCTTGAGGCAGACTTGGAAGAAAAACATATGACCCTGACTATACATTTTGGGTCAATCTAAAACATCCTAATAGTACTCCTTGCCCAAATCAAAATTAGGATTCCAACAGCCGTCTCGGAGAAGGCCGCCCGTACGGTGGGAGGCTGAACGGGGGCTGGTCGAGCGGGGGCTGGCCGAGCGGGGGCTGGCCGAGCAAAGGTTGCGCAAGGGACGGCCTTATTAAGACCGTGCGGGGGCCGGCCTCGTCGTGGCAGCGTGGGGGCCGACCTCATGGGGGCCCGCCTCGTGGGGGGCAGCCAGGTGGGTTTCGCACGGGGGTTGGCCTCACGAAGGTGGTTGGAGCGTAACGGGGATCGTACGCATGATGGTTAGTGCGTGGATCGTGCTTGGATCGGGCGAGCGGATCGTGCGCATGACGGTTTTTCCATAACTCCCCACTTAAGTGGTGGGGAATATGTGAATTTTAACTATTTGCAGCCCAAAATTCCTATAAATTTAAGGAGATCCCATCAGAAATAAAATTTATGTCCGATTTCAAAATACACCTAAAATTTAAGGATCCATTTTGTTCTTTTTCTTAGGCTTAGATTTTTATTGGCAAAACACCTATTTAAGTCCCTAACTTTTACTTCCTTTATTATTCCAGTCCCAAACTTTTTTTTGTGTATTTCAGTCCCCAACTTTTTCCTCCTTTTTATTTAAATTCCTAACTAACCAAGACATCTATTCCGTTAATACCTAAAATAACTAATTCAAATCACAATAAATACCCCCAGCAGAATGGAACTAAAAAATTCAAAACCAACTTTACACTTTTCTTCACCAGCCAAACATTAAATAAAGAAATGAAAGTCTTACACCAGAAGCAATACTTTTAAACAGAAATCTTGCGCCAAAATCAGTCATAACCAACATTAAACAACAACAAAATAATGAATGGAGCTAAAACAGCCCTGTAAACAGAAAATTCTTCTCCTTTTTAACAGTCCAAAATCATCGTGGATCAAAAAATATCTTGCATTCGTCGTTCATCTTTGGATAAGCTCTACTTCACGCCCCGAATTCCTAGTTTCAAAAAAAAATCAATTAGACAATTACAAGAAAATATGATTCATAAATGATTTTACAATAAAAAACTCACTTGCAAGTTTTCTTATTATGACCATGTAGACCACATTTTGAGCATTTTACCGTGCCAAATTTGCGCGACATCTTAGTTTGACTCTTCTCCTCATCAACTTCCATGTGTCTTTTTTTGGGTCTACCCGGACCTTTTCGCCGTAGTGGCGGTAGAATCTGAGTATCTCCAACGTTTCCCCCAAAATTTGGTTCATTGGATCACCAAATACTATATTTGTAACATTCAGTGTACATAGTTTTTTTTGAAACAGTTGGACGCATAGACATTAATATTTATGTTCAAATAATACATGCAACTTATCGAGTGTCGACATGGAAGACCGCTAACACGCCATTTTCCACAAGAACAATACCAATTATCTAAGTCAACTATAAATTTATCTGGAAGTCGAACCACCTCAAACACTTTGTTGTTGCTCCACAAAGTCATCCATCCACCACTTTGCCTTGCCTCATCGTCAATTTTTTTGGCTATCTTAGGATTAACATCTTTTGTTTGTTTGTCCACCCGCTCCCTAATAGCCTCATCCTCAATTTTTTTGGCTATCTTAGGATTAACAGCAAAAATTTTACTTCGTTCCTAGCCACAACTCACTGGAAAAATATTAAGAAATTCGATTAACCCAAGATAAAGATGATTAGGTGTGTTCTAGGAAAAACCCTCAACCAAATGAACCACTCGTAGAAACCATTACCTGCCTGAGTCGATGTCGTTGAACTCGCCGTGGATCAGTCTTAGCCCGAGGGACTTTGTCTCCGAGTACTCGCCGGAGAAGCCGCCGTCAAACTCATCGTGGATCGGCCAATTGGAGTGGTGGCGGTGGAGATTTGGCGTGGTAGAATGGAGAGCCGACTCCCAAAAAAAAATTGTCGGAAAATCAAAAGTTCAAGCTTTGCCGTCTATTTAGGACTTATATGAAATGTTGAAAAAGGTTTGGGACTTTTTTGGTCAAAAAAAAAGTTTAAGCCTGAAATATTAATGAAAGTAAAAATTAAAGATTAAAATAAGTTTTTTTGCCATTTTTATTCAAGTGTTTGTTTTTGAGCCACATGTGAAGGGTAAACAGAGAATGCTAACGAGACACTTTTCGTGATGTGGTGATGTTTCCCGAGCTCCATTAATTTGGTGTCACTGTGGGGAGAAATTTTTGGAATCGGAGTCCGTATGGAAATGTAGGCCCGGGAGCTCTGAGTCACCGTTAAAAGGTATGTGGGGCCCACGCATTCTAGAAGTGTGACATACACTTTTACGCGAGGCTCATACATTCAAGCCTTCTTATTGATTCCGGTTCCAACTAGGAACCCGGACATAAAAATTCCGCCAGTGTGGGAGCACACTCTCTCCAACCGCCTCCCCTAATAGTTCAGAGTTTAGAGAGGAGCAACAACAATACAATGATTGCCACCCCATCAAACATAAAATAATGTGTCACTGCTATACGTACAGCATGCGTGTGCAATTTCGCCAAATTCGCATCAAGAGGCAGAACTTATAACCCACCGACGTGGTTCTAGTTGACACCTACTTTTGGAAGGCATTCATGTCTCCGAATACCACTATCTAATCTTCCACCTATTTTCGAATCAAAAATCTAACAATTCCACGGTGTGTAGGTAGTTAACAATTAAGGATATATTTGGTTAGGCGGTGACAGGTGCATCCGGTGGGTTGAAACGTCACTTTGGAACCGGATGGAGAGAGGTGGGGTCGAAACGGTGCGGATCAGGGCCGTTTCTTCCTTATTACGGGTGCAAATGGAGCAAACGCCGCTGCCGGCCGTTTGTTTACCCGCCCCCGCCGTCCGGCAGCGTTTGCTCCAAACGAAGGTGGCGAAACGCCGAACCAAACGAAGCCTAAATGCTAATAAATCATCCCTACACACCTCTCTGTGGCTTAGTAGCTATGGCTTAGAAATGCAATAACAATTGGAGCTGGTTTTTGGCCCTTCAATTTGCAGCTGAACTCAAAACACACATCCACCTTTTCTTCACTTCGCCTTTACGTGTACACAGGCAGCGCCTCGGCCCACAGTTCTGCCCTCGATTTTCTCATGCTCCCACATCGTTACCAATCCTGTAAAAAAACTTTAATTTATCAAATGAGTGACAGTGCAGAGCGGAATCCGATGCTGCTGCGATAGTATCCTGATCACGACGGTATCACGGGGCGACGACGCTCCCTCCATTCACACCCCCGGAGCGCATTCGAAGATTGACCGCCGGCTAGAGTACTTAACTCTGGGGGGTGCGAGAGAAGTTGCCCTGTGACACCGTCGTGATTGGGATACTGTCGCGGCGGCATGATGTTTTCTCGTATAATGTCACTCGTAGTATTATGAAATTATATTAATTAAAATTTAAAATTTTAGTATGTATATATTTGGTATTAATTTATGAGAATTGTTATTGGTACCTCATAATTGGTTATTTGTAACTCATTGATATTTATACACGAATTGAATATTTGCACTCATAATTGATATTTGTACTCATACATAATAATATTGAGAAAAATGATGAGATCTCCTGAGAGGCGTTAGCCGTGCCTGCACACCATACATGAGGTGCGGATATCCAAACCTTCCCTGAAATAACCAAAATCGTCGTCGCCCCAAACCTCTTTTGTCGCCGCCACGCCAACAGCTATCAACGCCGCCGCCGCGCAAACCGCCATCACCGTCCCCGCAAACCGTCATCGCCGGCCCCGCAAACCGCCATCGCCGCAAACCGACATAACCGTCGGCGCAAACCGTCATCGCCGACGCTGCACTGAAACCGCCATCGCCGTCGCCGCAAACCGCCATCACCGTCGCCGCAAACTGCCATCGCCGCAAACCGCCATGGTCGTCGCCGCAAACAGCCATCGACGACGCTGCACCGAAACCGCCGCCGCCGCAAACTGCCATCGCCGCCGCCGCAAACTGCCATCGCCGCCGCCGCAAACCGTCATCGTCGCCGCCGCCGCCACAAACTGTCATTGCCGACGCTGCACCGAAATCGCCGCCGCCGCAAACCGTCATCGCCGACGTTGCACCGAAACCGCCACCCCCGAAAACCTCCATCGCCGTCGCCGAAAAACCGTCGTCGCCGAAAAACCGCCGTCGCCGAAAAACCGTCGCGCCGCAAACCGTCATCGCTGACGCTGTACCGAAACCGCCGCCGCCGCAAATTGCTATCGTCGCAAACCTCCCTCGCCGTCGCCGCAAACCGTCATCACCGACGCCGCACCGAAACCGCCACCGCTGCCGCGCCAACCGGTATCATGTGTCTTCGGCTTCTAGCTCGTGGACTTGGGAGTGGGTTATTATTGGACTTAGCTTACTCTGTTGTTATGCTAGAACATACACAGACGACCTAAAACGAACTATTTATAAGTTGACCGACGACGAGGAGATGGGCGGAAGGAGCGACGAAATAGAAGGCGCCACGGGCTGTGAGATATTATCAGACCGCCGGCGAGAGACTACGAGCGGAGAGTTGAAGGTTCAACTGCGGGAGTTTAGGGCTTGAGAGAAACAAAAACGAAGTTTGTGTTGGGTACAAATATCAGGCAGGTTTAGAGAAAAAAAATGTTAAAATTTGTATTATTAATTCTGGGCATGAATATCCAATTGTGAGGTGTGAATAACAATTCCCTACTTTATTATATAAATTTTGTTTGGTTTTGTTGGTTAAGGATATTGTATTAATGTTGTGGGTTAGGGGATAAATCTAGTGTCATTCCTTTTTTTAAAAAAAAACTATACCCAATGCAAGGAATGTCTATGATTGTTTTGATGATCCACTAAAATTACGTAGTAAGATAAAAGTATTTCTTTATATATAATATTTATAGATATAGATATAAAATTTGAGTGAAACATATACCTAGGGTTGAGCATATTATTCGAAACTCGAAAATCGCTCGGAAATCGTTCGAAAATTGAGCCGAATCGGAATCGGTTAAAATTGATTCGACTCAATTTGAGTCGATTCAATTTGACTCGAATCTGATTTCGAGTCGATTTCGAGCCAGTCCCGAATCGCTCGAAATATGATTCGAATCAACTCGAGTTAATTAAAAAACTTATGTATTTATTAATATATTCATATTTTAAGATTAAAAATAATAAAATTTAAACCTAAATAAAAAGAATGCATGCTTTAAGTGTTTCATTTGCTAAATTGATAGGTTGCCCAATTTTATTTTGAGTAAAATAAGAATAAAACGAAAAATTGTTAAATTTCAAGCCGACTTGATTCGATTTCGAGCCGACTCGATTCGATTTCGAGCCGACTCGGAATCGAGCCATTTCGAGTCGAGCCGACTCGACTCGAAATTAATTTCGATTTCGAGTCGATTTCGAGCCGAGTTCGAGTCGAAAATTTCGATTTCGAGCCGAGCCAAAATCGCTCGAACTCGACTCGATATCAGCCCTACATATACCTTAAAGTTAATCAAATTTACAAGAACGGCCTTACACATTGTTTGGTTCATGCGGTCGTAAGCGCTTGACCGGTGAAAAAAATCCCCCCCCCCCCCAAACGAAACCTTAATAATGAGGGTGCATAAATTTTTTTTTAATGCGTCACTGGGTTCTAAAAATTTTAACATGGGGAGCGGGTCAGACATCAACTTCCTTCAAAAAAAATTCTAAATGTTTCATCTTATCGGAGTTGTTTCTCACTCCTATAATCACCGTTTTTTACGTATAAGTAGTCAAAATTCATTGTGTCGACGAGAGGAATCCAAAAATACTAACCATTTTGAAAAAAAATGGGGGGGAGGCAGTGTCCCTCGGGCCCCCCTCTGAATCTGTCCATGTATATCAGTGTCTTATTTTGCTCCAACTCTGCAAATGCGACGACTCTCTAGGTTTTCTTTTTTTTTTTACTCTCGGAGGTAGTCGTGTACAAAAAGCCTGAGCCCGGAAAGCCCGTACGGCCCCGACCCGGAAAAAGCCCGACTATGCCCTGCCCGAGAAAAACCCGTCCCATGCCTAGGTCGGGCTTGGGGGCCTTACCGTGCCCCCATATTAACCGGTGCCCGGCTCGACACCGGGCTAGCCGGGCCTAGCCTAGCCTGGGCCCGACACCAGGCAAGGTGGTATTTCCCTCCTATTAGGCGGGATTTCCTATGGAATCCGGACTTTTAGGTGGGATTTTAATCCTGCCTATTTTCCTTAAACCCTAAAATCCCGCCTAATCCAGGCGGGATTTTAATGACACCTGTTGGGAAATCAGGTCGGCCCGAGCCTGGCCCGAGCCGGACCGGCCTGAAGGGCCTTATCGAGCCCCCTTTTGGCAAGGGAGCCCGAGCTCGGCCCGACCCGATTGGCAAAAATTCCGGGCCGGACTGGCACGGTCCAAGCCTGGCCGGATCAGGCTTTTTGGACATGACTACCCGGAAGTGACAATATATTCCAAAAAATGATTTTAACCCAACCAAAATTTGTTTTTTTATAAAATATATTATAAAATGTTAATTAGAATTTTTTATCGCCATTTTAAGTTCATATTTTCCTCTAAAAAATTATTTTTTACAAAAATCGAATGAATATCGCACCTTTTAAAATCCGGCAAGATATCATTTTTTTGATTTTTTTTATCTCGAATTACGCTAATGACCTAATTAGTGATCGCACGATCAGATCTCACCTGAACCATGTTTAGGGTCAGCCTCGCAAACCTAAAAAATTCTCATTTCTAGCTAGGGGTGTGCATAAAAACCGGACCCGGGGGGCCGGCCCGGTAAAAGCCCGGCTAGGCCCGGGCCCGGGCCCAGGCCGGGCTATGAAGCCTAACAAGGCCCCATATATGAGCATTTGCCCGGCCCGGGCAAGGGCGGGCAAAGCCCGGTTTCTAGGCCCGGGCTAAGCCCGGGGCCGGGCCGGGCAAAGCCCGGGCCCGGCTCCTACGCGTCTTTTAAAACTGCGTCTTCTAGGTGCATTTTTGGGAGAAGTGTTCAACGATATCTACAACTTTCATGTTGAACATTTGAAATGTTCCGCGTGATTTTTTTCGGAGGCCTAAAAAGCTTCAAATCAAAAAGTGTTCAACATAAAAGTTGTAGATATCGTCGAGATCTACAACTTTCATGTTGAACACTTCTCCCGAAAATGCACCTAAAAGACGCAGTTTTAAAAGTCGTGTATTTCTTTTTTAAAAAAAAATATTTTTTTTTTATAAAAACAGGGCCCGGCCCGGCCCGGTTGCAATCAGGACCCGGGCCCGGGCCCGGTTCGGGAAAGCCCGGGCCTGGGAGGCCCGGTTTACGCCCGGGCCCGGGGGGCTTTTTGAACACGACTATTTCTACCCAACTCTCCTATCTCGGAGTGGTTGGTTGCGTCCTTGGATAACAAATTGTTTGAATCTATAACGGTGCGCCCTCAGTTGATTTGGGAGTATTTTAGTTTTTTTTGGAGTTTTCTCTAATTTCCCATATAAATAAGAGGGGTTATGGCTCTTATTTAGATGAAGTTGTATTGTGTAGCCCTCTTTATTTTCACTCCCACCGATGATGGTGAATAACACCTCCTCGAAGACGTAGATGCTCATCAGCAGACTATTTATCTCACATCATGCTATTGTTTGTTGTGTGATTTTAATTTTTCTGCATCGTGTATCAAATAGATGTTTGGTGTGATTTTTCATTTGAAGGTGATTGTATTCTAGAGGGTGGCGCTTGGATGAGGAGGGTGGCGCTGAAAACGAAAAAAATGAAAATGTTTTGTTGTACAACAGCCTCCTGTTTGCTTTCGATTGGCACAGATCAATACAGGTCGCGTTGTTTTCTGATCAACTCGGGCGGCACAACTTTGAAATAAAGGTGTTCGTTTTCACCCCTCTTTGCTCGGGCAGGAGTGACTGCAAAGTTGGTCCGACCAACGTCCACAAGGAAGCTATCCCTGCTTCATCTGAATGGAAAGCTGACAACCAATAATGAAATTGACTGTCATGAATGATTTGGCACGGAGGGCTAAAGATTTGATCATTGGGGATGTGAATGAGAATGACAAAAGTGAAACATTAATTAGGTACCCTTCACTAAAGAAGTCAAAAGGCTTTTCGAACGCACATCTGAAAAGCTATTGAGAAAAAAACACCCAAAAACACGTGTTGTTTTTCTTATGTCATTATTTAGAAACAAAAAACTTGATTTTTATTCTTGTGTCATAACAATCGAATTAAAGTTGTGTTTTGATCTATAGGAAAGAAAGATGATGTGAAGAAAAAACAGTCCCGATTGACGACATTTCATCAAAAATAAAGGTGTACAACTTCCTCGGTTCTCTAGTCGTGCATGAGCATCAGTCAACCCCACCGGCCAATCCTACAACTTTTGATTCTAAAGATGACTTTGAGTTGAATTTGTCTTTTAATTTTTCAAGCATCCATGATGTTTTCAAATCATAAATAAGGACTTATTCTTATGTTGGAGGAAATGAGGAGGAAACACGTGTTTTGCAAATCTTGTATTCACTATTGTGACATCCTAATATTTTTTTTTATAACATGATTTTGGAGTGAACTAGTGATGAATGAAAAATGGTTTTAGAGTTAATCTCAATCATCTCGATAAAGACTGCCCTCCAGTCAATATTTACTGTTCCTTTGAATCCCTTTCTCCTTTGAAATTTACCGTTCCTCTGAATCCCTTTCTCCTCCACAACCGACGAATAATCAAGATCATGAATACAAATATCAATGCAGGTTACCTCGACAAATAATTAAGCATTAAAAATAGCACTATTCGCCATAATAATACAGATTCGACATAACAGTTCACCCACCCCCAATTGTCTATAGAATGCATTATACTAGAAAATGCACATAAAATGTCAGCAACAATTTCGACATGAAATCGTTTCATTTTCTTCTGTCAATCCTTTTTCTTTCTCTAAAAACCATCTTGCACAACAACACCGCTTTCATATATTTCAGCAAAAAGACCACACAATTATGCATGTTATTTTGCATTGGCAGATCATGAACTTCATTAATAGTCCAATCAATAATTTTTGTCAACAAAGCTTCACTAGCATTATCGTATAAGATCCTGACATGCATGAAAGATAACTTCTCAGGAAGCATGGAATATCATCTTTCATCTAGGTGTGTAATGCTTAATAGTGTTAGTGTATTACAGGAAAGACGGCACGATGTCGGCTGCTACTAAGCGAATAGTAGAACTCCCAGTGTTGTTCCTTGAGGTGGCCAACAAGCAATGTCCAATAACTCTCCATGTGACATGAAATTACTATGAAATAAGAAGCTTCCACATTGGTCAGTGTTATATGGCTCAACAGTTCTTGTAGTTTGCAACATTATTGATCTTATAATACTGCGCAAAGAATTTTGAGGTTTTAAAAAAATTCAATAATAGGTAGATGGAATCCAATAATAGTTATTGGATGTGCATGATCTGGTGTAACATATAAAAATTCTTTGAATCCTGCCGACGACCTATTCCTCTTTGCACTAAATACCACTACATATGCATTCAAATGTGTGCATGTTAGCCAACCATCTCCCAACAGATCGTTTTCTCCACCTCTGGTCAGTACAATGTTCTCACTCTCAAAAAGAATTTGGGAGCTGAAATAATAAGTAAAATCATTCTACAAAAAAATTATTAGTATGAAACTACGTGTATAATAAGCAGGTATTGCTTGTCTGTGAATCGCTTCAGGGAAAAATCAATGCTCTCTCGAATCTGAGGGCTAATATGAGGTTCACTGGGATAGCTGAGCTCCAAAATAATCACTTTATAAAAATGAGGGGTGACCAATGCCTTCTCTTTTTAGTCGGCCCTTTGCTACAATTTAACATGACCCTCAGAACCTGCTTCTTTTGACGGGCTTTCAAAGGAAATGATTTGAGTTGGAGGGACAAGGGTGGATTCAGGGGTAGATGTTGGGGTGGAAATATGTGTGGTCAGGGAGGCTTTAGCCTGGGGAGTGGATGGTGTGGTGATGGTGGCTTCAGGAAAACTCTTTAAAGATTCTTTCACCTTAGTAACTTTTTCTCGTAAAAATACCCAGAGCCGAGATTTCATCACGCTCAAATCTTTAGCTAAATGAATGACATATTCTGTTGGAACCAAAATATGGCCCCAAGAAGAGTTTGGACCTGAGGGGGTAACCTGCACCTAATTCTCTCGAGTAAGAGCACTTGACCGGTGGATTGGAACTAAGGAATAGACCTTGAGCTGCAGCGAGGAGGTCCTACCACACACTAGGAAGATCTAAGGGAGTTTCCCCTCCCTAACCAATGCTGATCTGGGCACCTTAGAGGGCATCATAAGAGGAAGAAACTAAAGAAATGGATCCCCTTCAAAGGTGCCCTCGGAGGTTTATTTATAGTTTTCTAAGTCTGACCTGTAAAAAACGGAATACCTCCTTTTGGTTTTACTATACCCAACTCAAATTGGTCTGCTAACAAAGAAACTCTGCTATTTGGAGGGGATATTAGCAGGCTAAAATGGACTCCTAAGAGAACTACTTCTCGGCAAGTTGCCCACTCGCTTAGGGAGGCGAGTGCCTGGTGAAGCCCGCACTCGCCGCTCGCCCTAATTCAGGGTTGAGTGCATGTCGCATCGCCTCACTCGTCTTCCACCTTACCTAGGCCTAGAGCGAGTGCAAAACAAGTCACCCCACTCGCCTCCTGCTTTTTCTTAGCGCTCACCCTATGCGAGCCGGGGAGGTAGCCTCCACCGCCTACTCGGCTCGTTTGGGCTTGAACGGTCCTCCCTGGCCCTGGTCTCTTCTGAGGGTCTCATGCATCGAATATGGGATTGTACACAATCCCCGTTCTTTGCGAGATTGTCCCAAGCTCGGAAAAAAAAAGTTCAACCCAAGTATTCAGCGAGTTATAGTTGATTTTGAGATAATCTTATAGTGGGCCCCCAATGATCTATATATATGCCAAACCAAGGGGGATAAGGTTAACCTTGCCAATCTACTCTGAGCGTTCTCTCATACTTTCGCAACAGGATGCCTCTTTCCAAAGAATTTGAGGATCACATCGCAGTAGTACACGAGCAGAACAAATCTTCTACCGTTGGGCTCGCGCCCTAGCTTTCCCACAAATCTTCTGACTCACCTCCAATGCGAAAGAAATAAGAAGGTACAACATGACCTGGGATCAGGCGAGCCCCTTTCCCCCCAACGTGTCGACTCATGCACCCGGTCTTGGGCTCACTCCTACCGACAAAATGCAAGTTCTTGGAAATTTGTTGATTCGTGACTTATTGAAAATCTAAGTCGTGACTGTCTCGAGTGTTTGCAGGAGGATCACCCCCCCCCCCCAAATTGACACCAAAGAGATCCCTGGGGACATCGACACACCTTCTGGTAGTGATGCGAGCTGCTAGATGATGCAGGACACCCGCCTTCTAGAAGGCGCAGACCCTCGTTCTACTACTAGCAGTCTCACGCAGGACCCATGTAAGTCTTATGTTGTCGATCCTGCTGATTCTCATCTCTTGCCCTTTGAATTGATCTCGAGCTATTTGTTGCAGCCCTCTCCTTTGGGGTTGCCGGTCTGGGTGCTCTACCACCAAAATCACCAACTTGCGAGGTTGTGTGCGATCTCGCCTCCAGTTCGGTACCCCGATAAAAGAAGCTCTTGGCATTGCCACTCCTACCGCCATTCCGGCTCTCAACCAGGTTCAGTTTCCCCTGGTATTGGGAAATCACTTACTTTTCCTCTTGGCCCTCCCTTCCAAGGACAACCAAGTCCATCCCACCAACACCCGGGAAAAGAGGTCAGCGCCTTACTCGATTAGTGAGAACACTCGCCCCCTCTTTATGATCATGTTGGTCCTAACATTCGCGACTTATGATTTTGAAGATAATTTGGTGGTCTCTGTGATCGAGGAGTCTCCTGACGATGGAGCCTTCTCCGCACCTCCTTCCCCTAACAAGGTCAAAGGATTCTTGGGTGACCCTAAAAACCTTGCGGAGATGAAGAGGAGAGTGGATGACATCCTTCAGAAATACGGGTTCATGCTACGCGAGATCTAGGAGGAGAGGATCATCGGCGAGCGACGGCTGCTCTACCTTGAATAGAGCTATGCACAACTTGTTGAGGAGGTGCGATGAGAAGCAGGTGGCGAGTTGATATCTCTGGGGATGCATATCGAGCGGATTGAAGAACACATGGGCCTTATATATCTAGAGCTCAACTCCCTTCCTGAGTATAACAATCCTTTTCGACCACCGCGGACAGGGGCGCGAGGTCGGGGAAGATGAAAATGGCTTCCGTACTAAACCTACCGGTACTCGCTACCCTCCCCCCTCTCTCTTTGATTTTTCTATGCTTATTCTTTTTTTATCGTGTTGAACTTCCTGTGATGCTATTATATGGATTCACATAGTACATAATTGTATGGAATGGATATGTGCACTCGCTTCGTGCGAGTGTGATGTCTTAATTTTATTGCTCACTATTGGAGCTTGAGGAGACCGGGTGGTTTTATATCTAGCCGCAGCGGTCTACTGCTCTCCTCGGTCTGGCAATTTGGCTCAGCGGTCTGGTGGTGAGCCTCAGCTAGCGGACAGGAGGATAACAGCAGCGGCGGTCTTAGGGATAGCCATAATAGCGGTCTGGGAGTTAGCCGCAATAGCAGTCTGTAGGATTGTCGTAACAGCGGGTTGGTGGTTAACCGCAATAGTGGTCTGGAGGTTAGTCGTAGTAGCGGTCTGGAGGTTATCCGCAGCAGCGGTCTGGTTGTTAGCCGCAGTAATGGTCTGACAATTAGCCACAGCAACAATCTGGTGATTAACTATAGCAGTGGTCTGGCAATTAGCCACAGCAGCGGTCTGGTGATTAACCGCAGCAACGGTCTGTCTATTAGCCGCAACAGCGGTTTGGTGATTCACCGCAGCAGCGGTCTGGGTGTTAGCCGCAGCTGGAGTTTAGAGGCTTCCTAGTTTTGTATTCTATATAACATGGCGGTTTGACTGTGTCGGCTTGTATTTAGTCCAACATCGCTTGTTATATTCTCTCAGCTCCCCCAATTTCTATATATAAGGGGGCATACCTATGTATTGTTTATCTTTTTGGAGCAATAAAATTTGCCTTTATTCAACTCTTTTTCACATGATATCAGAGCGAACTGATCCTTTGCTCCACTTAAATTGCGGTTTGTTTGTCTAACCGCTTCGATATGTTTCTTTGGGACTTCTTTCGATTTTCTTCCCGCCATGCCCTCCCTTGGTTGTCAATGTTCCTTTGCGACTTTTTCTTCTCGCGCGGTTTGCCTTGCGGCTTGTTCTGTTCGCACGGTTTGCTTTGTGGCTTGTTTTGTTTGTGCCGACTTCCTTGTTAGTCGCTTGTCTTTGCGACTTGTTGTGTTCGCGCGGGTTATTTTCTCAACCCATGCGGTTTCTCATTATTTTCTATGGACAATCCTGCTCTATCTTCTACTACTATCTCTGCTCCTCCTCTTTCTATTTCTTCTTTCTCTGCTTCCGGTAATTTGGGTGCTACTTCGAAGCTTACCAATCTCAATTACCCGGACTGGAGTGTTTCCTTCATTTTTCTATTGCATTCTCAGCGCAAGCGTCATCATTTGACTGATGACCCCCCTCCTTTCGGCTCTATTTCTTTTGATGATGGGATGCTTCTGATGCATTGGTGCATACTTAGTTGGACAATAGTTTGTCTGATGAGTACCTTCCTGTCATTCGCCATGATACGACGGTCAAGGCTGCCTAGAATCATCTTGTCGCTTTATATTCCAAGGGGGCCCAAACTTCGCGAATTTATACTCTGTATGCCAATCTTTTTGCTCGACCAGTCATGACTCCTGCTTCTGCCTATCCGGAGGTCCAGACTCTTGGTGCTGAACTTGTTAAGCATAGACCTTTTTCTGCTGATTTGGCTAAGCAACACAAGCATTTTTAGGACCTTCTTGTTGTTTGTTATTTGCTTCGCCTACCAGACTCTTATGATATGATCTGCTAGCAAATTCTTGGAGAGATGGATACTCTGACTCTGGATGCTACTGTTGCTCGAATTTCAGCTATTACTACTCTTCTTTAGCGTCCTTTGCTTCCCTCTCCATATCCTGATATTGTTGCTCATACTACTCATCATGATACCTCTGGTGGTCGCGGGGGGCGTTCAGGTGGCTGTGGTGGTGGTCGTTGATACTCTAAGTATCTTTGTTCTCATTGTGGTTGCCTTGGTCACTTAGTTGATTGTTGTTGGAGAAAACTTCCTCATCTTCGTCCAACATCGGCTGATTCCTCCACGCAGTTTACTTATTCTCTAACTACTTCTGGTGCTGCTCAGTTGGCTATAACGGTTAGGTGGCTCATTGATTCTTCGTGCTACTAATCATATGTCGAGCAATTCTCGTCTTTTCTCTTATCTTGACAAGAGCAACTGGTTACCTCCGGTTCTTATTGCGGATGGTTCTCCATATCCAGTATGTGGGACTGACACTGTGGATGCTACTCATTCTCTTCAGCTGCAGGACACACTTAATGTCCCAAATTTTTCGTGCAACCTTCTTTCTATTACTGCTCTTTGCAAACAGTTGAATTGTGAAGCAATTTTTACTGCATCTACTTGTGCTTTTTAGATTCCTGATTCCAAGGAGTGGATTGCTACTGGGACTGAGAGCGGCGGCTTGTTCTATCTTGATACTACTTCTATGTTTTCTACCTCTTCTTCTCTACTTCAGTGGCATCTTCGCCTTGTGCATCCTCCTCCTCAGATTCTTTATCAGCTTCTGCCTGATTTACCTCGCAGTGATTCTTCTCTTGATTGTGAAGCTTGTCAATTTGACAAGCATCATCGGTCTACTTTTCCTGTTAAGCATGGCCGCAGTTCTTCTCTTCTTTTTGACCTTGTTCATTCAGATGTTTAGGGTCCTGCTCCCCTTTAGACTATTGGTAGGGGAGTTTGTATTTTGTTATACTTATAAATGATTTTTCTAGGTGTTAGTGGTTATATTTGTTACATGAACCCTCTGAGATTTTCTCAATTTTTATCGCATTTTATAATGAAATTCGTACACAATTTGATACCCCTATTAAAACTCTTCGCACTAATAATGCTAAGGAGTATCTTAATTATATGTTTACATCATTTTGTTTGGATCATGGCATTGTCCATCAAACTACTCGCCCTTACACTTCACAATAAAATGACGTTGCTGAACGTAAAAATCGTCATTTTCTGGATGCGGCTCGTAGTCTTCTCACTCATATGCATGTTCCTCGGTCTTATTGGGGTCATGCGGTTCTTCTTTCCTTTTTTTCTCATTAAGCGAGTTCCGACTTCGGTTCTCAATGGCAAAACACCTTTTTCTGTCCTATATCCTGATGCGACACTATTTTCGTTATCTCCTCGTATCTTTGGAGGCACAACATTTGTCCACTCTCCTGCTTTTGGTTGCGACATAAATTCTCCTCGTTCTATTAAGTGCATCTTTTTGGGCTATTGTCCGACATAGAAAGGATATAGGTGTTTTGATCCTATTCTTCAGAGATAGTATGTCTCAGCGGATGTTACATTCTTTAAGGATGCTTCATTCTTTTCTTCTCCCTCTATTCTTCCTTCTTCTGATGATTCTTCTTCTTTCCCAAATGTGGCGGCACCCCTTCCAGAGCCTGCACTTGTTTCTTCTCCTTCTGTTTCTGATTCTTCTACTGTTCATTATTCTTCTCCTGAGTCGCTGCCATCAACTCCTTGGCCAGTAGTCTCTTCTTTGGATGGGACTGATATAATAGACATGATAGATCTTGATCTTTCGATTGCTCTGTAGAAGGGTGTTCGCTCCTGCACTCAAAATCCTCTTCAGGTTGTGGTTTCTTATGCTCAGCTCTCTCCTTCGTCTAGGAGCTTTGCTCTTTCCCTCTTGGCCAATATAGTTCTAGCCTCGTATCACGATGCTCTTGTTATTCCTCGTTGGAAGGCTTCTATGGATGAAGAGTTGCACACTTTCACAGAATGGGGTACTTGGACTCTTGCTCCTACTCCTCCAGGAGCTGATGTGGTTGGCTGTCGCTGGGTCTTTGTCATCAAATTTCTCCCTGATAGTATTATTGATCGTTATAAGGCACGACTTGTTGTCAATGGGTTTACACAAACCTATGGTGTGGATTTCTTTGATACTTTCTCTCATGTTGCTCGGATTACTACAATTCGTGTTCTCTTTTTGGTGGCTATCAACAGGGACTGAGAAATATCTCAGTTGAATGTGAAGAATGTCTTTCTTTATGGTGATTTATAGGAAACTGTCTATATGGAGCAATCTTTTGGGTATGTTGCTCAGGGGGAGTCTCAGGTCTGTAAACTGCGAAAGGCGATCTATGGTCTTAAGCAAAGTCTCAGGGCCTGGTTTGACAAGTTCAACAAAGTTATTTTTGTGGTTGGGTTTGCTCGAAGTGGTGTAGATCACTCTTTTTTCATTCGCAAAACATCGACTGGTCTTGTTATTCTTGCGGTTTATATGAATGACATTCTTCTTACTAGTGATGAAAGAGAAGGAGTGGATCTGATAAAAAGGTATCTTCTTCAACCTTTTGTTACCAAAGATATGGGATCTCCGAAATATTTTTTGGGGATTGAGAAATTCAGGAAACTAGGTTCTATTGTTCTTTTACAGCGAAAGTATGTCTTGGATCTCTTAAAAGAGACAGGTCTCCTTGGGGCTAAACCTTCTCATCTCCGATGTCTTTTGGAGATGACAAGTGTTGGAGTGAGGACTCACCTCTTCTTGAAGATGTCAAAAGGTATAAATGGATTGTGGGGAAACTTATTTATCTGACAGTCACAAGACCGGATATTTGTTATGTAGTGGGAAAGGACTTCTGTTTCAGAAAAGGAGATATTTGAAGGTTGAGGCATACTCTAATGCTAGCTATATAGATGATAAGGAAGATAGGAAATCTATGTCAAGGTTTTGTACTTTTGTTGGGGGGAATTTGGTAAGCTAGAAGAGCAAGAAATTAGCTGTAAATTCCAGGTCAAGTGCAGAAGTCGAGTATAGGAGCATGACTCTAACTACTTGCGAGCGGAAGTGGTTACGGATACTTATGCTAGATTTGGGAGAGGTTTATGATCATCTTCTGCCAATGTTCTGTTATAATAAGACATCCATTTATATTTCGTGGAATCCAGTCTTTCATGAGAGGATGAAGCATATCGAGGTTGATTGCTACTTCATCAGAGAGGAGATTTTGAAGAATCAGATCTGCACTCTGTTTTTTACCTCAAAGAGAGAACTGACTGATTTCTTCACCAAGCCAGTTGCTCATTTTGGGGAGGTTTATAGCAAGCTGGGCATGGTAGCTATATATGCTCCAGCTTGAGGGGGAGTGTTGGAGCTTGAGGAGACCGTATGGTTTTATATCTAGTCGTAGCGGTCTGGTTTTATATCTAGCCATAGTGGTCTACAGTTCTCCTCGGTCTGACAGTTTAGCTCAGCGGTCTAGTGGTGAACCTCAGCTGGAGGTCAAGAGGATAGCAACAGCAGCAATTTGAGGGATAGCTGCAACAGCGGTCTGGGATTTAGCTGCAACAGCAGTTTGGAGAATTGCCATAATAGCGGGCTGGCGGTTAGTCGCAGCAGCGGTCTGGAGGTTAGCTGCAGCAGCGGTCTGGAGGTTAGTTGCAGCAGCAGTCTGGTGGTTAGCCGCATCAGCGGTCTGGCAATTATCCACAACAGCGGTATGGTAATTAGCTGAAGCAGCGGTCTTGTGATTAACCACAATAGCGGTCTGGCTATTAGCCGCAACAGCGGTTTGGTGATTAATAGCAGTAGTGGTCTGGGTGTTAGCTGTAGCTGGAGTTCAGAGGCTTCCTAGTTTTGTATTCTGTATAGCATGGCAATTTGTGAAAGACTTAATTCAAGAGCCTAAACACCTAGAGGGGGGTGAATAGATTCTAATTTTTCCTTTAATATTTTATGCAATTTAACAGATCTTGCTTGGCATAAAAAAAATAAAACACAGCACAGAACATTCACAGCACAGAGAACACCATATTTATAGTGGTTCCCCAAGATATGGGTATGTCCACTTTCCCCCTTCGCCTATCTAGTAGAGTACTGGATTCAGCCAAACTTCTTTCCTCTTTCTCAGATCCAAAGATCCTACAACTCAGAACCAAAATGGTTCCTACACCTCAGACTTTTGCAAGTCCTACCTCAGATCCTTCCCAAAATCCTACCTTAGGCCGCAGCCCTACCTCAGCCCTTATCTCTAGGCTTATAACTCAGACTTCACAAGTCCTACCACTCAGGCTCACAGCCCTACCTCAACCTTAATAATTATAGGCTTACAGCTCAGATCTACAATAGATCCTATAAGAAATTGTGTAATAAAAGAGATACAAAAGATATCACCAGATAGATCCCCCTATTGATGTTCTTATTGATCAGTTCTTGATCTTCAGTCCCAACCAGACTTAGCTATTTCAAAGCTTCTTGATAGAACAAAATAAGGTTGGACTGTACTTGATGTAGAAGTTGATCCACTGTCAGCTCCTTCCTTGAATTCAGAATGAGATCTGAATCTTCTCTACAGACTGTTCTGGATCTGCCTTCTTAAAGGGTTTCCCCTTTTCTTGTTGTGAATTTTCTCTCTCGTAGTTGATGGCCTTCACTGTGTGTTGTTGTTGTTGTTAATGATCAGCCCTTTATATAAAGATTCCTCATGGTAACCGGCTGATCCAGTTTGTAACAACCTTCTGACAGTTCTCACAAAGGTGTCATACTTGTTGGTAATGATAGTTATCGACCCACCAGTCATGACAGTTTATTCCTCAGAGACTTAATAACTCAGCATGATCCACTCAGCAATTTTCTCCATAGGTGTCGACATAAGTAAACTAAGTGTCGACACAAGACTTGATAATGTCGACACAGTACTCCATGTATTGACATAGTATTTCTTCTGCTCTTCGACACATCTTCTGTTTGTATGTGTCGACGCAAGTCCAGTGTGTCGACACAACTGCTCCTAGTCTCGACATAACTACTGCAGACAGATGGAGTTGAGTGTATGTCCAGTTGTCTACACAAGACTTCAAACCCAGTATAACTGTTGTCGTAAAATGGCATTGAGTGTGTGTCTAGCTGTTACTGTAAGACGGCGTTGAGTGTGTGTCTAGCTGTCGACACACACCTTCTTCAGGTGTCGACACAATTCCTGAGTGTCGATACATGCCTTTCTTCTGGTGTCAACATAACTCCTGGGTATCGACACAGCCTCTGCTTTAGGTGTCGACACAATGCCTTTGGTGTCGACACAATTCTGGGTATCGACACAACTACTTCTTTAGGTGTCGACACAACTTCATTAGGTGTCGACACAATTCCTGCCATAAGTGTCGACACAATTCTGGGTGTCGACACAACTTTGCTTCTAGTGTCTACACTTGTACTTAGAATATTTTTCTTCCACTTTTTAAACCTACACAAGGAAACTTAAAACATCCATCAAATACATATTGATGTATATCATTGACTAAGATGAGGCTTCTCCAAATCTGGTACATACTTCCAGTGTACCCAACAATCTCCCTCTATTTGGAGAAGTCATAACCCTTAGTCAAAGATATACACCTCTCATGACAAAACACATAAGACATAGATGTACATACATTCCAGTCATAACCCTTGTTTTACATGCTTTTTCTTAGAGCAAAAATCAAAAAAGTTACATTGTTTCTTATCATAAGCCTATTTATCCTAAGATTTGTTAGGCTCCCTTATCACAATGCCTTGACCAGACTTATCTTTGCCTTCACAGTTGGTTCTGTATCTTCAGCAGGCTTCTTTCCTTTAAGATCCTTTTTCTTTAGTTCTTCAGCTTTTATTTTGTGCCTTTCAAAGTAGTGAAAGGGCTTAGGAAAATACTTGATGGGCTCTATAGCATTTGCAGGTAGCTTCCCAGCTTTTGCACGTACTCCTCCTGTGCTGAAGAATGGCTTCCTGTCTAGCTTGATATTTATTCCACTCCTGCTCTGAGTACCACTTACCCATATCATGGGTCTTGTCCTTAACAGCCTTCCATGCAGTCAGAATGATGTTCCTTGATGTAGGGCTCCATTGCTCAAAGTCCGGCTTTAACTCAACCTGTTCTCTTAATCTCTTCTTAGATAGTAATTCTTCCCTTTGAGCTTCTTTGGAAGCCTCGGACATTTCAAATTTCTCAATAACCACCTTCTGTGCCTCTTGTGGAGGGCTGTACATTTTCTACACTTGTTCATGAATCATCTCAAAATTAGCAGGAGGATATATAACTTGAGCAACTTCTTGCTGATCTCCTTCAATATATGCAGGTTGTATTCCAGATTCAGCCATATTATCATCATCACATAAAGGAGGGAAGCCAAGAGTAGCTCTGATGGTATTAGAAACCCATTTGGCATGCTCAGAACTAGCTTGGACTAACACTCTCTCCCCCTTTAGGACTTCTCTTTCAACATGATCTCTGAGATCATCCTTATGAAATCTGACTTGACCTTCCAGATGATCAATCCCTTCTCTGTAGTAGACCCCAAATTTATGAATTTGAGTGGTAATAGCTGTTTGGGCAGCCTCTGTCGCCATTTTGACAGCAGCTAGATCAGTCTCAATTAGTTTGTAACTTCTGTTTTGACAGCAACAGATAGTGCTGCAATCTTTGTGAGAATTTCATTATGAGAATCTGTGAGATTCTCATTTGTTCTAAATTGATTTTCTAAGATATAGGCATGTTTCTCTGCCATATCAGCTGCTTTAGTTTTCAGTTCCTGCTGCTGAGTGGCCAGATACACAACTGCATGGTCTCCTTTCTCAAAGCAGTCTGTCATTTCTTTATTGTGCAGACTCACTTCAAATCTAATTGACTTGATGTCCTGAGCTAGCTGGTATTGCAGCTATTTATGAGTTTCATCAACATACTTTTCAAAAGCTGTCCTTTGTTCATCTAGTTTTAGTTGCAATTGGACCATTAAAGAATTAAAGTCCATACTTGGAGCTGGAGGTGGTGTGGCTGTTTGTAAGGCCCTCTTATATCCAGAGCTTCTCTTTTTCATTACAACAAGTTTCCTTTTCTTAGCCAAGTTGGCTTCTTCATCATCAGAGGATGAACTTTCTATGTCAACAGTCTCTTTGTTTACAGTATTCTTCAGCAATTCCTCCCCCTCAGTCTCTGGTAGTTCTTTGTCCTGTGGTTGTTGCTCCCCCTCAGTCCTTACTGCTGGTGAGTCAGGGAACATCTCCTCCAAGGTTACCTCTTGCCCAATCTGAGCAGTATCCTTCATATACACCTCAGGTGCCTCTTCCTTTTCATACAATAGTGCTCCCTTATTTATATCAAAGACTATATCCATCACAGTATCAACTGCTAATTCACTATCTAGTGTAGAAGCATCATTTACTCCCCCTTGACCAGGCAGATCAATAAGTATTGTGTCTTGTACGGCTGGTGCAGGGTCTTCTCATATGATTGATTTTTGTACCAGTAAGTTTGCTCATTACTTCATGGTATTACAGATGAGAGGTATAGACTCAGAATTCTCCCCAGGTTTGGTTTCTTGATACCTTCACGTAACTTGTCAAATACTATGGTTGTCCAATCAGTCTTAAGCTTGAAAATGATCCTGGTCATCAGGTGGAACATGGTGGCTGAGATTCTGTCATGTCCACCTGTTTTGCACAGTATGACCTTCCCTACAATCTCAGAAAGGAACTTCCCTTGTGAATTCATCCCTTTTCGGTTGATTGATGATCCTATCTTAGTATTTGGGTTTAACCCACACCATTTTAAGGCCTCCTCGATCATAGATGGTTGTACGTCATCTTCTTCCCTAACCTTTGGGAGTAGGAGTGCTTTTCGGATTGTTTTCAAGGTAATTTCACTCGGGTATCTTGAACAGTAGCTTTCATCTTCTTCTCGTCTGCGCCTGTAGTTGTAGAAGAATAAAATTCCAGGACTTCATTCTTCCATATCTTTGTTGGTTCTGAGACCAAGAATTCCAAACCGTTGTCTGAAATTAGAGAAATTACTCCCTGAATCTCCGGTGATGCTGTCGTGAACCCACCACGGACCAGCTCATATCCTTCGTTCACTTTGTCTTTTGGATGAGGCGTCATTACTGGAAGAGAGAGATGGAGGTGAAAAGGAAAGATGATTCTCGTCGACAGAGGGTGCAGAGCCAGGAAATAAGAAAGCGTAGTCGACCAGATTTTGGCTTCACCTATTTATAGTCTAAGTGAAAAGGGGAGTTCAAAAGACGCGCCTTAGCACTAGGACTAGTCGACAAAATCTTATATGTGTCGAAAGAATAGGTCTAGGTCTCGACAATACTGAGGTTTTGTCGACACATGTATGTGGCGACATACTTATGTCAGTGTCGACATAGATGTAGACAAGTCTCGACACAGAGTGTCGACTTTGATTTTAGTGTGTCGACACAAAAAATCAGCTAACTGAAAGTCTCGACATAGTTGTGTCGACACCAACTCTTGTGTGTCGACACAAAAATCCTCTAGTTATATGGTCTCGACATAGATATTATTTCTGTGTCAACACATCCGTTTTTTTTTGATGACACAACATACTGAGAGTGTCGACACAAGGTCTGCTTGTGTCGACACAAACTTGGTACTTAGCCAAATTTCCTATGAAAACTTGAGCTTACATGTTCTACTAAAGGTAGCTTGTGTTAACCTAATCTAGATTCAACACATGTTCTCTAATGAAATGGAATTTAATTTTTATATGCTTTGTTCTACTGTGTGATACAGGATTCTTAGCAATAGAAATAGCACTAGTAGAATCACAGAACAGTGGAATTCTACTTACCTTGATGTCATAATCTTCTAGTTGGTACTTTATCCACAATAGTTGTGCACAGCAGCTGCCTGCAGCTACATATTCTGACTCAGCTATTGATATAGCTATATTGGTCTGCTTCTTGCTGCACCAAGACACCAGTCTTCCTCCTAGGAATTGACAGGTTCCTGTAGTACTTTTCCTGTCTTCTTTACATCCTGCAAAATCTGCATCTGAGAAACAAGTTAGTGTGAAATCTCTATTCTTAGGGTACCAAAGACGTAGATTAGGTGTGCCCTTGAGATATCTCAAAATCCTTTTAACTACAGTATAATGAGATTCCTTAGGGCATGCTTGGTACCTGGCACAGACACATATTGTATACATGATGTCAGGTCTACTAGCAGTCAAGTAGAGTAGGGATCCAATTATCCCTCTATACAAAGACTCATCAATAGGTTTCCCTGCCTCATCTTTACCTATAGGCATACTTGTTCTCATTGGAGTTTTCATGGTGGAAGCTGAGTCCATTCCATACTTTTTAATCAACTCCTTAGTGAACTTAGACTGAGATATGGATAGTCCATTATCAGTCTGTCTGACTTGAAGTCCCAAAAAGAACTTCAGTTCACCCATACTGCTCATTTCAAACTTCTCTTGCATAAGATTGGCAAACTTCCTGCAAAGGTTATTCTCAGTAGATCCAAAGATAATGTCATCAACATATATCTGGACTAAGATTATCTTGCCTTTAGATTCCCTATAGAATAGAGTTTTATCTATCTTTCCCCTTAAGAATTTATTCTCAATAAGGAAAGCAGACAAGGTTTCATACCAAGCCCTGGGGGCTTGTTTCAAACCATATAGGGCTTTCCTAAGCCTATATATAATTAAGACAGTGAGGATCTACAAAACCCGAGGGTTATTCAATATAGACTTCCTCTTTCAAGTCACCATTTAGAAATGTTGATTTCACATCCATCTGAAATACCTTGAACCCTTGATAGGCTTCATAGGCCAGGAACATCCTTATAGCCTCCAGTCTTGCTACTGGGGCAAAGGTGTTGGGTATTGCATCCACAATAACCCAAATTTGCATGAAGTCACCCTTGAACTAAGATGAATTAAGTTGTATTTGATATCCTTGTTTAGTTATGTGTTTGAAGATTACTATTGCTAAGTGTAGACCAATGTCAGTCTATAGTGGGTCATGAACACAAGATCATACAGTGTAATCCCTCACTGTGTGATCCAAGGTGTTGACTCATGTGTAACCTTTCCATTGGGATACACTTCTTATTCAAACCTTGGATTATGGAATGAAGATTGGACACTTGAAGAGAAGAGAAAGTTTTTTTCTAAAGTTCAGAAAATTCTCTAAGTCCACTTCTCGAGAAGTGCCTCTTAGTTCTCGAGAAGTCATTAGAATTCTCGAGAAGCTTTGCTTCAAAGTTCTCGAGAAGTGCTTAGAGTTCTCGAGAAGCTTAGCTTCAAAGTTCTCGAGAAGTCCCAGGTCTTAGTTCTCGAGAAGTACAACTTGTTCTCGAGAAGCTTGGCTTAAGTTCTCGAGAACTGCCATCCCTATTTCTCGAATAGTCAAAAGTTGCCTCAGAAATCTCTCTAAAGTGTTAGTTCTCGAGAAGTCTCCATAGTTCTCGAGAAGTCAGTTAGTTCTCGAGAACTCAACCTTTTGTTCTCGAGAATTCTAGACATCTTCTAAGTAGTATAGTTATCGAGAAGTCCTGATAGCTCTCGAGAACTCATTTTCTAGTTATCGAGAACTAAAGTTACTTCTCGAGAACTGAAAGTCAAATTTTTCAGAAAATTTCTCTTAAGTCCAGATCGGCCGGATTTTCAAATGACTTGACATGATTGGTCCATGTGTCGTCATTAATGTCTTTTCTAGCCATTAAGGGTAATCCTATATAAAGTCTTCTCGTTAAGACAAGACCCTAACAATTACAAGGAGCGGAATTCCGTACATTCTAAATTTCTGGATCGGCCTTCTCTCTCCAAGATGAACAATATTCTGAAGCCGCCGCCGCCGCCCAACGTGAGATCGATCTTTCTACCTTTGGTCAAGAAAGACCTGCAGTTCAAGGAATCTTCATCCTCTCCTTGATCGAGTAGTCCTAAGTCTTTTCAGGTCAGATCTACCAGTCTTCTTCGACCTTTTCTGAAAGAGCCGCAAAGTTCAAGAAGAAGACTCAAATACCTATTTTTCCAGATCTGAGAAATTTCTGTACTTGTATTTTTCAAATCTCTTTGTTATTATTGTAGGAGATTTTCTCCGTGTGTAGGAGCGTTGCTCTCCGAGTTGTAGTAAGTATTGTTTATCTTCCGAGTGTAGATCCATTTGGATCGAGTTTGTAGAAACTTGGTTCTGAGGCGCAGGATTATTTTCAATCCGAGATAGTGGAGTAGCCGAGTCTAGTTATTGGCTAGATCGGTGAGGTAAAGTGGACGTACCCAAGATTGGGGAACCACTATAAATCTTCTTATCTTCTTTGATTGTTTGATCTCTTGTGTAAGTTCGTTAAAATTTTTATTCTGTAAATAGACGCATGATTCACCTATTCACCCCCCTCTAGGTGATTTAGGTTGACAACTTTACACTTTCAATTGGTATCAGAGGGAGGTTGGTCGTTAAAAGGTTAACACCTTGATCAATTTCCTCTCGAAAGTTGTCATTTGGTTATTCAAGCAATGGACAAGGCCAAAGATTTTGCCAAGCTTCCCCTGTGCACAAAGAATAACTTTCCCATGTGGAAAGAGAGAATCAAATTTTTCATGGAAGCTGTGGACCCCTGGATCATAATGATTGTTGAAGAAGGTCCTTACATCCCCATGACTACCACCACTATAAATCCAACCAAGATGGTTCCTAAGAAATTGATGGATCTAGATAAGGACGAGATTGCACTTGTCTCTTTGGACAAGAAAGCTAAAAATATTATAGTAAGTGCAGTCGATGACTCGATGCTGCAGAATTTATTCACTACCAACCGGCTAAGGAGATGTGACAGTCTCTAGTAACTCTGATGGAAGGTACTGAAGAAGTGAGGGATGATAGAAGGTCCCCACTGAACCAGAAATATGAAGCCTTCAGGCAAGGGTCAAAGGAGACCATTGCAGATACTTTTGAGAATTTCTTCAAGATAGTAAATGGCCTAAGAGTGTATAGCCGAGTCTTCACCAATGGGGAGCTGAATGATAAGTTTCTGAGGCCTCTCACAAAGGAATGGGACAACAAAGTCTGTTCCATCCGGGAGTTTGGCAGACTAGCTGAGACAGACCCACAGAACCTATTTGGCAAGTTGATGTCCTATGAACTGCAGATCAACTCCAGGAAAGCTGAAGAAGAGAAAAGTCGCTTCTCTTCAAAAGAGAAGTCTGTTGCATTAAAAGCTGATAGTTCAAGGAAGGGAAAAGCTGCCTCACCAGCACCTGCTCAAGAAGTGAGTGAAGAAGATAACTTTGAGCCAAGCACCTCGGGGTCAGAACTATCTGAAGGAGAGTTCTCTTTGCTCTCACGACAGTTCAAGAAATTCTTGAACAAGAAGAAGCAGTGGAGAGGCAAGGATGCCTCATGCAAAAGATCACGACATGACGGTGATCAGCAAAAGAAAGGCTCGAGTAGCCATGACAGGTATAACTCTAAGCAGAACAAACAGATTTCTACTGACATTGTTTGCTACTGCTGCAACAAACCAGGTCACGTCATAGATGACTGCCCCCATAAGAAGGAGGGTGGCAGAAGAGAGGAAAAGAAGTCCTCGCATCACAAGAAGAGGATAGAGAAGAGCTTGTTAGCCAAGAAGGGCAAGACTCTCAGCGACTCCGACTCATCTGGGTCGAGTGAAGAAGAGGAAGCCTACTTCGGGCTCATGGCTCAATCAGATGACGAACAAGATCCCCAGTTCACTGGGGAGGTAAAATCTAACACTCCTCTTTCCGAATCTGAAAGTTCTGAGCATGATTATGAGGACAACTCTTCTGACGATGAGTCAGAACTCATGGCCAAGTACAAGGAGTTGATCATGATTTACGACAAATGTCGCCGAGTCGTGAAAACTCAGGCTA
The DNA here is from genome assembly GCA_039513925.1 of Platanthera zijinensis. Classification (NCBI taxonomy): domain Eukaryota; kingdom Viridiplantae; phylum Streptophyta; class Magnoliopsida; order Asparagales; family Orchidaceae; genus Platanthera; species Platanthera zijinensis. Next base: position 63,254,087 of record CM077087.1, read on the forward strand.
AAGAGATTAAGTCTCTAAAGGCTACTGAAAGCATCTTAAGAGAAGAAGTCGCTAAGACTGACTCTCTTCAAGAGAACTTCAATCTTGCTATTGAAGAATATAATCAAGCTCTTAAGCACCTCGACCTTAAAGAGAAAATCATCAAAGAGTTGGAAGAACAACTCGAAGCTGAAAAGAAACTTATTGAAAGTTTCTCCAAGCCCAAGAATGTTCTTCCACTCATTGCTGAATTTTTAGCAAAGGCCCAAGGAGCTGGACTAGGCCATGTTGACGCTCCTAGTAAATCTTCTAGGAGAAACAAGGCTCAACGGAAGAATAAGATCGCCAAGAAGGCCTTGGCCAAAGAAAAAGGGAAAGCCCCTCTAGATCAGACTGTCTTTAAGAAAGTTATCTTTCCAACAAATAAGTTTGATCTGGACTCATCCTATGATCACTTGACCAGGTCTACTTATGTAGAGCCAAAGTCTCGGTACCAAGGATGGACTCGCCCTCGGAACTTTGGTGAGAGTGTCTTTAAGGCGCCTTATGAAGAAGTGATTCTTCAGGGCTATTGTAACACCTCTACCCGTCAAAAAGAACATAATAGAGGGTCCGGCCGGGGCCCCACACCATATTCCACAAACAGGCGGAGATGCTACTAAATAATATCAAAACCAACGAATCCTAACACAGAGCATTCTAGCGGAAGCTTCACGGTTGAAAACTTGAACACAAGAGTTACAAGAACTGTCCACTATAACAAAATTGGAATGTTTACACCCAAAGTAAATGGCCTTATGGCCTTATAGGTTTCTCTTAACAAAAGTGTGGTTTCCAAACATCGGCGCGCAGGCCGGCCACACATGAACAAGAAGAAACAAAAACAAAGCCTTCGAGGGCAGCAACGCAACTTGGGCTTCAGCTCGCTAAGTCCCGCTCGGACCAGCACCACCTGAACCTGCAAGAACCAATACACTAAGCGGTGGAAAACAGGGCAACGGTCAGCATTCAGCTGACCAATTATAACGACCCTGCCCCTAGCACGGGGCAGCGGAATTCCTTCCCTGCACAGCATTTTACATCTCATATATATATATCCAACCACCAAGGCAATATATATCACAAATGACGGCACGACAGCCCGACATTCCGTGAACTCAGGGCATATTCTGGTGTACCGGAAACACCAGGTCCCACCACCGTTCAGAGGTCCCAAACATGACGGTCTAATTTAAGCATTTCTAGTCTAATCGGCACGCAAGCCATCGACTCTCTCTATGTGATCCTAATAGAGCCTTAAGCACCCAAGGTTAGACAACCATAACGCGGGTATAAATCCACTTTTCCCGTTTCTCAAAATCGTCAGACTCAAGACTGGACTGACGCGGGTACAGCTTCACTTTGCCCGTCCGCCACCAAGGCATTTCTCCAGTTGCAGCCTAACGGCTCAACCTCATATCATATGGCACTCATGGCCACAAGAGTTGAAACCAACTCTCACCATTTCCTGGACTTCCTCCAGTACTTCCTACGGCACCAAGCCACAGGTATCCACCACGGATTTCATGCATACAAGAAATATTCACGGAGTCTTCTCCGATGTGCAAACAAGCATCACCAATCCAGGTCAACATGTCCAGATGGGATTCATACAGCATGCCTAATCGTACTCACACTTCTGGTTCTAATGCAATACAACAAGGGACATACCGCCGATTCAAGGGAATCACTTCGCCATCCACCTTTTGGTGGAGGATTCCTATGCAAATGCAGGAAAGAAGGACTTCACTTGTTCAAGAAGGAAATCGTTACCCTTGAAGGACGTTTTGGCGCCATGGAGAAAAGTACACGGTTAGAAAGATTCGCAGCGATCAAGCCTTCGCAGAGCTGAACTCGGCTCGCGATTTGGACCACCGCAGCACCACCGACAGCCGACTTTCCCTTCTTCTTCCTCCCCTTGCTCTCCTCTCTCTCTTCACTTAGGAAAGAGAATGACACAACTCAAATGAGTTTTCTCCATCTCAAATCCGGCCTTATAAACCCAGGGAACAGCCTAGACCATTGGATCTTGGTTAAAGAAAATGGAAGGCTCAGATTAGCCCTGAAATTGAATTTCCTGGGCCGAACACGGGTTGTGACACGCCCATGTCACAGGCCGTGTTCCTAAAGCGGTGCACAACCGACTTAAAACAAACCAGAACACGGAAAGCGACACACTCGTGTCACAGCTGACACGCCTGTGTCACCCAGTACACGGTCGTGTACCTTGCCGTGTCACCCCTGTAACTCGATCTCCAAAATCACCCGAGAACAACACGGCTAAGGCACACGCCTATGTCCCTAGCCGTGTGCCAAACACGCCCCTGTGACACGCCCGTGTCTCAGGTCGTGTCCTCCTCGGACACAAATGGCCCTCATCTAAGTTAGACACGCCCAGGGACACGCCCGTGTCCCAGGCCGTGTACACCTGACACGCCCTGAGACATGCCCGTGTCTCAGCCGTATCAGCCAACCTGAATCCCAATTTTGGCTTTTGAGATTTCTGGGGTGTTACAATCCTCCCCTTCTTAATAAAATTTCGTCCCAAAATTTGGTCATAGTAAGGAAGTACAAGCATTACACCATATATTATACTTTACATATAAGGTTTAACAATATACAGACGAGCTAACAGCTTTACATAAACAACTCGGGAAACTCAGCTCTCATGGTCTGCTCCCGCTCCCACATTAGCTCTTCTTGGCCACAATTATCCCACCGGACTTTGACCATCCCGATCGCTTTGTTTTATAGTTGTTTCTCGGCTCGATCCTCAATCTGAATGGGTATAACCTTCAACGTTAGCCCATACTCAACTGGTACTCGGTCACTCTCAATTACTTGAGCTGAATCCTTGACCACCTTCCGCAACACTGAGACATGAAATACATCATGTAAACCACTCAGCTCTTGCGAAAGTGCTAACCGATAGGCGGCTTCACCAATATGTTCGACCACTTCAAATGGTCCTAGATACCTCGGGCTCAACTTTTTCAGACGTCGTATCCTGGACACACCTTTGAATGGTTTGATTTTCAAGTACACCCAATCGCCCACCGCAAACTCCATGTTTTGGTGTTTGGCATTGTAATACTTAGCTTGCCTATCTTGAGCCACTATCAGCCTTTCACGTATCGACTGTATGATTGAGGTTGCATCATCTAACTATTTTCGCCGGTACAACTTTGTTTCGCCAGTCTCCGCCCAAGCAAAAGGTGTACGGCATTTCCTACCATATAAAGCTTCAAAGGGCACCATCTGGATGCTAGCTGTTGTTGTAGGCAAATTCAATCACACCGAGATGATATTCCCAATTCTTTCTGAAATCCAGCACACACATTCAGAGCATATCCTCCAATGTCCTTTTGGTTCTGTCGGTCATACCATATATTTGAGGATGGAAGGCTGTGCTGAAATGCAATTTCGTACCCAACAATTCATGGACTAACCTCCAATCGCTCGAAGTGAAACGCCCATCTCGATCACTAACGATGCTATGGGGCACACAGTGCAATCGTACAATAGTATCCACGTACAACTTTGCCAATTTCTCCACTGGATCGTCCCTTCGGTTCGGGATGAAGTGTGACACCTTGGTTAACCGGTCCACAATCACCCATACCGCATCATTTCCCCGCTGAGACCACGGCAATCCATGCACAAAGTCCATGGAAATATCATCAAACTTCCACACAGGGATAGGCAATGACTTCAGCAAACCACCCAGTTTTTGGCATTCCGCCTTTACTAAGGCACAAGTTTGACATTTAAAAACATAGTGTGCTATGTCCTTCTTCATTCCAGGCCACCAGAACAGCTTCTTCATATCCTTATACAATTTCGTGCTCCCGGGGTGAACCGAATACTTGGTGAAGTGGCCTTCATACATTACATCTTCACAAAGTTTACCCCTATCTGGGACACACAAACGACCGTCCTTCCGAAACAGACCGTCAATAAATGAAAACCTAGAGTCGGCACTTTCCGCTGCATAGCGTTGCAGGCTTTCATCCAGTTCTGTTGCTTGCCGAACTCTGTCCGCCAGGTCACACTATACCTCCGTCCAGTTTAAGCACGCCTTTGCAGTCGTATTCCTTTCAACACAAGAAATATTTAAGGCCTCCAGATCTCGAATTAGGTCATCATCATGCCTTAGAAGCCAATTTGCCCTTACCGGAGTCCGACGACTCAAGGCATCCGCGACCACATTTCCCTTCCCGGGCGTATAGTGAATATCGAAGGTGTAGTCCCCAAGGAACTCCATCCACCTCCGTTGTCGCATATTCAAATCCTTCTGATCGAGCAAATACTTTAGACTCTTATGATCTGTATAGATATCGACTTTAACGCCATACAGATAGTGCCTCCACAACTTTAGCGCAAAGATCACCGCCACCAACTCCAAGTCGTGGACGGGATAGTTACACTCATGCATTTTCAATTGGTGTGAGCCATAAGCAATAACCTTGCCAAACTGCAGGAGAACGCAGCCTAAGCCGCTCCCTGACGCATCGTTGTATATCTCATAGCCGTCTGTACCACATGGCGACGTCAACACAGGCGTCGTGGTCAAACGACTCTTCAGCTCATCAAAAGCTCTCGCACACTCCGGCGTCTTGATGAACTTCTGATCTTTTCTCGTCAACGTTGTTAGAGGCAAAGCAATCTGGGAGAAGTTCGCCACAAACCGTTTATAGTAGCCTGCCAGTCCAAGGAAACTCCTGACTTCGGCCACTGAAGACAACACCGGCCAATCTTGTATGACATTTATCTTTACCGAATCTACTGCTATGCCCTCTCCACTAACTACATGGCCTAGAAAAGCCACCAACGAGAGCCAGAACTCACACTTCGAGAACTTGGCATACAGCTTATTCCTCCGCAAGGGGTGCAGTACCAACCGCAAATAGTTTGCATGATCTACTTCCGACTGCGAGTACACTAGGATGTCGTCAATGAATATGATTACAAACAAATCCAAGTACTCTCGGAACATTCGGTGCATTAAGTCCATGAATACCGAAGGCGCATTACATAGCCCAAACGACATCACCGTGAATTAACAATGACCGTAGCGTGTTCCAAACGCTGTCTTGGGAATGTCACCTTCCCTAATCCGTAATTGGTAATACCCGGATTTCAAATCTAACTTCGAATAGAAGGTTGAGCCTGCTAGCTGATCGAACAAGTCATCGATCCGTGGAATCGAATACTTGTTTTTCTCCGTCAGCTTATTCAATTTGCGGTAATCAATATATAGCCTCAAACTACCGTCTTTCTTTTTCACAAAAAGAACAGGCGCGCTCCAAGGTGACATACTTGGGCGTATGTATCCCTGCTCCAGCAACTCTTACAATTGAACTTTAAGTTCGGCCATTTTTTTTGGTGCTACACGATAAGGCGAGCGGGCCACAAGTTTTGCCCCTGGCACCAGCTCGTTAGCGAAGTCGATTTCCCTTTGAGGAGGTAATCACGTAAGGTCTTTTGGAAACACATCAGCGTATTCCGATACAATCCGCACATCATTTACACTGGCCTTCGGCTCCACCGCCTTAATGAGTATGAAGAATAACTCTGCACCCTTTCGAACTAACTTAGCGACTTGGAGAGCAGATAACAACATCCCACTCATCCCTCGCATACCAGTGAACTTGGTCTCTTGTTCGGTATTTTGCCCTAGTGTGACCTCTTTTGAAGTAAAATCTATACAGGCACGCTGCTCTGAAAGCATGTCCATACCAAAGATTATATCAAACTCTGTAATCGGCAATATGAATGTTTCCACCTTGAATTCCCAACTCCCTATCTTTACCTCAAGACCGCAAGATTTATCCGCGCATAACAAACATTCGTTAGGTAGAAGCATCTTTATACTGTCTGTCGTGGTCCGTATAGGCACCCTGATTCGTAAAACAAAATCTTCAGACAGAAATGAATGGGAAGCACCTGTATCAAACAGTGCTCGCACGAGACACTCCTGTATAAGGACAAAACCTATAACACCAAAATTAAACAAGCACAGCACACAGTATAAAATAACATTAAAAACTGTGCGCATCTGTGATGACATCGGCCTGCTTAATGGCCTCCTGTTGTCCAAGGTTGAAGACCCGGGGCTGCGCGTGCGATGCAAAAGACTCCACCATAGTCTTCCCTTTCTCCGCATAGGACGCTCCCGTCTTCTTTTCACCCTTCAGAGGGCCAACTCTGCAATCACGTGTGAAGTGTCCCACCTTCCCACACGTAAAACTGGCACGAGATCCATACCCCGACGATGCCTCCGTCACAGTCGCTGAAGGAACTTGTCCAGTAGATTTGGACTTCTTATTCCATCTCCTTCGGTACCCGGATTTCTGCGGACGCGGCGACTTGAACTCCGATTTTGCAATAGCCAAGGTCCCCTTTACTTGCCCCCTTTTCATGTATGTCTCCAACGACCGAGCCGTACAGACTAAGGCTTGAAAACCCTGACTTACAGAACTCGAGAGCAGATATCGTAACTCGTCTCGCAATCCCGCATAAAATCGACTAGTCTTACGCTCCTCTTCGGCGAAGATAGAACCCTCATATCTTCCCAACCGCGTGAACTCATGAAGATATTCATCCACACTACAATCTCCTTGAGTCAACCGCTGAAATTCCATTTCCATTGATATTCTCTGCTGCATTGGCAGATGCTTTGCCAAGAATAATTGAGAGAACTCTTCCATCGAGACCTCTGCAGACTGTCTGCCGGCCAAGTGATGAAATTCAATCTCATCCCACCACAACCAAGCCTCTCCCTCATGAAGGAAAGTGGCCAACATTACCTTCTGCTCCTCCTCAACTCTAATCGCTCTCATGATTCTCTTGATCCTTGCAAGACAATCCTCCGCTTGGGCCGGGGATCCCGCCCCAGTAAATTGAGGAGGATTGAAGCTCATGAATTTCTTCAATTGTTGATCTGCTGCCCGCGGATCAACTACAGCTTCTGTCGGTTCTTGCCTTACCCCAGCATGCGTTGGCACCACAGCAGGACGTGGTTGCCCATCCTGCTGAGCATTCATCACAGCAAGTACTGTCTCCGTAATGAAACACATAGTTTCAGCAGATGGAGGAGGTGTGGGCACCTCAGCCGGTGCCGCACTTTCAACAGAATGTTGAGGTTCCGATTGACCTGCAACACTTATAGTCACCTATATGTGTAAAAACACAATTTAGCGACTAAACAAACGGCAAACATACAAAAATAAACACACCAAACAAGTGTATTTACATTCCTAAGTGGACATTCTTGAGTTCAATTTATGTGTTATAACGACAGCACTAACACGTTCTCGCCACCCCTCAAAAGAATTCGTCCGCGAATTTGGAAGAGATCGACCAACAAGCTGATACCAAATTATAACACCTCTACCTGTCAAAAAGAACATAATAGAGGGTCCGGTCGGGGCCCCACACCATATTCCACAAACAGGCGGAGACGCTACTAAATAATATCAAAACCAACACATCCTAACACAGAGCATTCTAGCGGAAGCTTCACGGTTGAAAACTTGAACTCAAGAGTTTCAAGAACTTTCCACTATAACAAAATTGGAATGTTTACACCCAAAGTAAATGGCCTTATGGCCTTACAGGTTTCTCTTAACAAAAGTGTGGTTTCCAAACATCGGCGCGCAGGCCGGCCACACATGAACAAGAAGAAACAAAAACAAAGCCTTCGAGGGCAGCAACGCAGCTTGGGCTTCAGCCCTCTAAGTCCCGCTCGGACCAGCACCACCTGCACTTGCAAGAACCAATCCACTAAGCGGTGGAAATAGGGCAACGGTCAGCATTCAGCTGACCAATTATAACGACCCTGCCCCTAGCACGGGGTAGCAGAATTCCTTCCCTGCACAACATTTTACATCTCATATATATATATCCAGCCACCAAGGAAATACATATCACAAATGCCGGCACGACAGCCTGACATTCTGTGCACTCAGGACACATTTTGGTGTACCGGAAACACCGGGTCCCACCACCGTTCAGAGGTCCCAGACATGACGATCCAATTTGAGCATTTCTAGTCTGATTGGCACGCAAGCCATCGACTCTCGCTATGTGATCCTAACAGGGCCTTAAGCACCCAAGGTTATACAACCATAATGCGGGTACAGATCCACCTTTCCCGTTGCTCAAAATCGTCAGACTCAAGACTAGACTGACGTAGGTACAGCTTCACTTTGCCCGTCCGACACCAAGGCATTTCTCCAGTTGTAGCCTAACGGCTCAACTTTATATCATATGGCACTCACGGCCACAAGAGTTGAATCCAACTCTCACCATTTCCTGGACTTCCTCCAGTACTTCCTGCGGTACCAAGCCACAGGTATCTACCACAGATTTCATGCATACAAGCAATATTTACAGAGTCTTCTCCGATGTGCAAACAAGCATCACCAATCCAGACCAACATGTCCAGATGGGCTTCACACAGCTTGCCTAACCGTACTCACACTTCCGGTTCTAATGCAATACAACAAGGTACGTTTTTGTTCCTATACAAATGCAAGAAAGAAGGACTTCACTTGTCCAAGAAGGAAATCGTTACCCTTGAAGGACGTTTTTGTTCCATGGCGAAAAGTACACGGTTGGAAAGCTTCGCAGCGATCAAGCCTCCGCAGAGCTGAACTCGGCTCGCGATTTGGACCACCGCAGCACCACCGGCAGCTGGCTTTCCCTTCTTCTTCCTCTCCTCTCTCTCTCTTCACTTAGGAAAGAGAATGGCACAACTCAAATGAGTTTTCTCCATCTCAAATCCGGCCTTATAAAACCAGGGAACAACCTAGACCATTGGATGTTGGTTAAAGAAAATGGAAGGCTCAGATTAGCCCTGAAATTGAATTTCCTGAGCCGAACACGGGTTGTGACACGCCCGTGTCACAGGCCGTGTTCCTTAAGCGGTGCACAACCAACTTAAAACAAACCAGAACACGGGCAGCGACACGCCCGTGTCGCACCTGACACGCCCGTGTCACCCAGTACACGGTCGTGTACCTGGCCTTGTCACCCCTGTAACTCGATCTCCAAAATCACCCGAGAACAACACGGCTAAGGCACACGCCCGTGTCCCTAGCCGTGTGCCAAACATGCCCTTATGACACGCACGTGTCACAGGTCGTGTCCTCCTCGGACACAACTGGCCCTCAGCTAAGTTAGACACGCCCAGGGACACGCCCGTGTCCCAGGCCGTGTACACCTGATAATCCCTGAGACACGCCCATGTCTCAGGCCGTGTCAGCCAACCTGAATCCCAATTTTGGCTTTTAAGATTTTTGGGGTGTTACATCTATGGTCCTTATAATCATGGCCACAACTTCAAAAAAGCACCTAAAGTAAAGCCCGTTGTGGAAAGGCCTCAAAAGGAGAATAAATCATATGATTGCCATCACCATGAAGCTTCTTCCTCCAAGAATGCCACCCCTGCTAAACCAGCCCTTCAGAAGGTCAAGCAAGAGTACACAAGGCAAAGATACAACAGGTTCGACTGTTGGTGCTGTGGCAAAATTGGACATTTTGCCATCGATTGTTGGTTTAATACCAGGAAGGTTGCTACTCCTCAGGTTAGCAACATGAGATTGACCACTCAGAATGCTAATCTTCGTAGGGGGAGCATTCTAACCCGAGACCAAGAACCCAAACATGTTTGGGTTCCTAAGGCAAAGTGATTATGATTGCAGGTATGTCCAAAGAACACCAAAATGTCAATCTGGTACTTGGACAGTGGATGCTCTCGGCACATGACCGGGACAAGAAGCCTACTCTAGAATTTCACTTCAGTCTGCAACAAACCAAAGGTCATCTTTGGAGGTTCAGACTGACGGATAACAAAAGGCTACAGTATGATCACTAACGGTAGTGTATCTTTTTCAGATGTAGCTTATGTGGAGGGATTAGAACATAATCTGATAAGCATAAGTCAACTATGCGACAAAGGATACATAGTTGAGTTCTACGTTGACAAATGCTTGATAAAGTATGTTGACAATATGGAAACAATTCTATCATGCACTCGAAGCAAGAACTTATTTTGCTTAAATTTCATTTGTATAGATTCTTCTACACCAGTGTGTCTTTTGGCAAAAGATAGTGCGTCTCTTGGTGACCAATGACACAAGAGGCTAGCACATATTAATTTTAAAACTATTAACAAATTATTCTCCCATAACTTAGTACATGATGCCCAAAATGTCAAGTACGTCAAAGAGAGACCTTGTCAAGCATGCGTAAAATGCAAACAAATAAGGGATACCTTTAAAAGCATTATAGGCAAAAACTCTAATAGGTGTTTACACATACTTCATATGGACTTGTTCGATCCACTGCAAATTAGAAGTTTAGGAGGTAAGGATTATACATTGGTTATTGTTGATGACTACTCGCGCTTTGCGTGGGTGTTCTTTCTAAAACACATGTCAGAAACCTTCGATGTCTTTACAAATTTTTTCAGGCAGATCCAGAATGAACACAACAGCTCCATAATAAAAATCAGAAGCGATAATGGAACTGAGTTCAAATCTGGGGCCATGACATAATTTTGTTTGCCTAGGTATCTTTCATAAGTTTTCCTCTCCTCGCACTCCACAGCAAAATGGAGTAGCTGAGAGAAGGAATAAAACACTCATAGAGGCCTGCAGGACCATGTTGAGTGATTCTTCACTACCGGAATACTTCTGGGCTGAGGCGGTCAACACTATATGCCACGTGCAAAATCGAGCCCTCATAAACAAGAATCATGATAAGACACCTTATGAACTTCTAAAAGGCAAGAAACCAACAGTTTCATATTTTAGAATTTTTGGCTGTAAATGCTTCGTGCTTAACAATGGTAAGTATCATACTACCAAGTTTAGTAAGAAAAGTTTTGAAGGTATTTTTGTAGGATATAGTAGTCATAGTAAGGCATACAGGATTTTCAATAGAAAAACTCTGGTTGTAGAGGAATTCATACATGTTGTATTTGATTAGACAAGCTTGCTGCAAAGCAAATCGTCTAGTATGCTTGTTGAAGATGCAGGTACAAGGATTAAATAGATTAGCTTGGATGAATCGACCGAAGGTAAAGATGAAAAGTTCATCAAGATCACATCTCCAACCCCTATTAGAGAGGTAGAGGATCAAGATGAAAATATTGTCCAAGTTGATGAAGTCACTCCAGTGGCTGAAGAAGTTCCAGATGCCAGAAATCTAGAGCTCAGACATCTGAAGGATCACCCAATGGACCAAATCATAGGAGATCCCCGGGATGGTGTCAGAACTCGTCGAGGTACAACTAATAAGAATCTCTATTTAAGTTTTCTCTCGCAGGTTGAACCAAAGAAGTTTGAGGAAGCAAACTTAGACGCATCGTGGATCTTGGCCATGGAAGAAGAACTAAATCAGTTCAAGCGCTGCAAAGTGTGGAAACTTGTTCCAATACCCAAAGGTAAGAATGTCATTGGAACTAAGTGGGTCTATAGGAACAAGATGGACGAGGATGGGACGATCATAAAGAACAAGGCCAGACTCGTCACCAAAGGATATCGTCAAGAAGAAGGGATCGACTTCGACCAGACATACGCTCCAGTAGCAAGGCTGGAGGCCATCAGACTGTTCCTGACTTATGCTGAACTGAAGGGCTTCACAGTCTACCAAATGGACGTGAAGTCCGCCTTCCTAAATGGTGACATAAAGGAAGAGGTGTACGTAGAACAACCCCATGGTTTCGTTGATCCTAATTTTCCTAAGTATTTTATTTATTATCAAAAGCGCTATACGGTTTGAAACAAGCTCCTCGAGCTTGGTACGAAACGCTGTCTAGCTTTCTCCTCGAGAACAAATTCACAAGGGGAAAGATAGACAAGACATTATTTCTTAGGGAAATTAAAGGCAAGATTTTGCTGGTGCAAATCTATGTCGACGACATTATATTTGGTTCTACAGACGACAACCTCTGCAAAAAGTTTTCTAAACTTATGCAAGGGAAGTTTGAAATGAGTAGTATGGGAGAGCTGAAGTATTTCTTAGGACTTCAGGTGAAACAATCTGAAGATGGAATTTTCATCTCTCAGACTAAGTTCACTAAGGAGTTGATTAAGAAATTTGGAATGGAGAGTGCAACCTTTATGAGGACTCCAATGGCCTCAGCTATGTATCTAGACAAGGATGAGAAAGGGAAACCTTTTGATGAAACCAAGTACAAAAGCATAGTTGGATCCTTGCTCTACCTTACTTCCAATAGACCAGACATAATGTTCTCTACATGTGTCGGTGCTAGATTCCAAGTGAACTGTAAGGAATCTCACTATGTTGCTGCAAAGCGGATTTTGAGATACCTTAAAGGTACATTGAATCCTTGCTTATGGTACCCAAGAAGTAATGACAGCGAACTAATTGGTTTTTCAGATACAGATTTTGCAAGTAGCAAAGATGATAGGAAAAGCAATTCCGGGACTTGTCAGTTCCTGGGAAGAAGGCTTATATCATGGAGCAGCAAAAAGCAAAATTGTGTCGCAATATCAACGGCCGAGTCAGAATACATTTCTGCCGGCAGTTGTTGTGCACAGTTGTTGTGGCTAAAGAACCAGCTAGAAGATTATAATATGAAGGTCAAAGACATTCCATTGTTCTGCGACTCATCCAGCGCAATCGCAATCGCAAACAACCCAGTCTCAGACAGACGGACAAAGCACATCGAGCTCAGATATCACTTCATCCGGGAGCATGTGGAGCAAGGGGATGTGGATCTGCAGTACGTGCCAACAGATCGGCAAGTTGCAGATATTTTCACAAAGCAGCTGGATAAGACCAAGTTCAATTTCTTCAAAACTTAACTTGGGCTGCTGAACAAAGAAGAATAGACCAAAGTGGATCAGTTCAAGGCTCAAGAATCTAGGACTCTTCAAAGGTCAGAAATTTCTCAAGAAGAAGCTAGTTCTCGAAAACTTACTCAACTTCTCGAGAACAAAAGTCTGTCTCTCGAGAAGTCCCTTAAGTTCTCGAGAACTAATAACTCTAGCTCTCGAGAAGTACTCTGAAAGCTCTCGAGAACTTATTTCCTTACTTCTCGAGAACTATACGACACTTCTCGAGAACTAACCCTACCTCTCGAGAAATATCCATCCTTTTTCGATTTCTGATTAATTTCTTCTATTTCGAAAACCCGCTTGATTTCAGTCCTAACCCTAGATTAATTAGACACTTAATTGACATTACTAGGATTATATATATATAATACTTTAGAAATCCCAAATCAACCGCCATTTCAAATAGTCTTCTCGAAAACTCTTCGTCTTTCGCCGACAGAAAGCTTCGTCGCAGCTGCCGTCTTGCACTTCGTCCGTCGCCACCGTCAGCATCCATGGCGCAGAGTTCGAAAATAGGAGTCGGCAGTGAACTCGTCATCGCAGGGATTGCAGACATTTTTGATGACTTCAAGAACTTGCTCCTTCTCCTGGAAACAGTCGGTCTGATGTTCGTTCTCTCAGAACCCTGCAAGATTTCATTTCCAGATGTAGAGGAATTCTTCAGGAATGCCAAGGTGAGGAGAAATGGTACAGTTTTGAAAACTGAAGTCAGGGGGATCAAAATCAAGTTGGACAAAACCAGAGTTTCAAAGCTCCTAAAGCTGCCCGTTGTGGATGAAGAGGATGACCTAACAAGATTATGACAGAACTTACTCTTTCTGTAGAGTTTCTGTGGATTTCATCTCTTTAAGGAGAAATCTCTTCAATGATATAAGAAAGCTTCTGGTAGATTTAATTGGAAAGATCTTGTGGTGCAGAACAGGGTCCATTAGTTTCATAACCAATGACCTATTTGGTGTTATGACAGCTATTATCTGCAGAAAGAAATTTCAATATGGAATGATGGTATTTGAATTGATCAGGGATAGTATTCAGTCTCCCAAGTTTGCAAGGATAATTTCCCTGTTGCTAAGTGAGATTGACCCAGTCACCTTCAAATCCTCTAAAGGTACTCAGATACATCACCTGAAAAAGATTTCATTGGCCTCCATCCAAAGATGGGAACTCAAGCTGAAGAATTCCATGCAGTTAGCTAAAGAACTTGCAGCTTCTACCTCTGAGGTCAGGACCCCATCTCCCTCCTCTCATCATGTTGCTGAACCATCTAGTGCAGCAACTGAGGGGGAACCTGCAGCCTCTGTTCCTGTTATTAGACCTACTCCTTCCTCTCAAACCAGGTCCCCAGTGGAAATTGCTTCAGATGATACTTTCTCAGATATTCAAGTACAGGAAACCCTCCAGAACACAACTGAAGTCATTGATAGAATGGTTGAATAACTCACTTCAGATGAACCTCTTCCTCCTCTTTTCAAGGACACTGCTGAAGAACCCTCAAAGGATCCCTCATCAGTTCCATCCTCACCCCAAGCTACTCCAATTCCTTCTCCCTCTCCAAGGAAAGATTAAACTCCAGCTGAACACCCTTCAGTACCAGAGACCATCCTTCTCTCTACAGAGGATGAGCAAGAACCTGAAGAAGTGGAACCCCCTCTCAAGAACCTTGACTTCTCCCTCCCCATAATTGTTGATGAGGAGGCTGATACAGTCTTTCACACTGTAAGAGCCAAGAGCTCTGTGGTAGTGGTAGAGATACCTCCTTGGGTAGCTCCTCTTCCACCCCCAAATAACTCTGCTGGTGATGTTACTCCTATTACTGCTGCTGCTGATGCCTCTCTCTCTTCTGACATTTTGAGTAAGATTGGAATTTTGCTGACTGAATAAAGGAAACATTTTGATGACTCTCTGAAAATAGTGCAAGACAAAGTGATTGCTCTGGAAACAGAAATGAGCCGAGGATTTGCTGAAATACAACATAACACTGACTCTCTCAAAAGACTGCTTCAGATTGGTGGCAGCTATAGATCACACCATTACTAGTATTGGTCAGGTAATGGAATAGTCTGTCATTCTTGCTAATAACCAGATTTAGTTAGAAAAGAAAGCTCAAGAACATGTGATGAAGATTTGTGAGGAAGTTGGTACTTTCAAAGAAGATGTCATAGAAAAGCTCTGTGTAGAATTCAGAAAGGGGAAGAATATAGTGAAAGAACATGTAGTCAAACTTGTGGATAAGTTTACTGAAGATGCAAACACTCTCTGGCCTGAGAAAATTTCTGAAATTAATAAGAATGTTTTAGATCAAATCCAGTCAGTGAAGTTCTATACTTTTGACACAACAGTTTAGATGCACAACCAAATATTCCTTGACTTTCAGGCTTATCCAAATATTATTCCTCATCACCTGAACCCTCTTACTAAAGGATAGCCCAGTCAGATGTCAGCTCAGATGCAACAACCTCAGATTCCCTGCTTTTCTCCAAGGCAAGAAGATCAGGATCCTCCTCCTGCTTCCTATGACCAGGTTTTAGATGATATTATTCCTCAGGATTTACCAGAAATCAACACCTCTAAAAAGAGAAAGTATGGGGAAGGCCTCTCTGCCAGCAGAAGCATCCCTAAGACAGGATCAGAGAAAAGGAAAGCCCAAGAGTTTGCAGAAGTCTGGAGACCTACTTCTAAAAGCTTAATTCTTGATACTCTAAAATTAATGATGGACTTTAATGAGAACAGGAATCTCTACTACATCTCCTCTGAGTGGGAATTATATTAGAAGTTCATGACCAAGAGAAGAATATATGATAGAGAGTTTGGCAGGAATAATCCCAAAGCTCCTCCAAAGCCTACTAGGTACTATCCTAAGCCCTTCAGCTATCAGAGGAGACACCAGGAGAAGCAGGACAGACAGTATCAAAGCAAAGAATGAAATCTTGTTGATATGTCTTTGAGAATTTGGATGAAATGGTTGTTGATTAGAAATCTAAAACATTATATATATACAATTCCTAGTTTTGCCTAATTGTGTTTTTAATAAATCTCTTATTACATTTTGATTAAATTATTCATTTCCAGTTCTTTCTTAATCGCCATAATTCACCTTAGTGTATAGGGTTCTGACTTCTACAAATAGGGGGAGATTGTTGGGTATTGCATCCACAATAACCCAGATTTGCATGAAGTCACCCTTGAACTAAGATGAATTAAGTTGTATTTGATATCCTTGTTTAGCTGTGTGTTTGCAGATTACCATTGCTAAGTGTAGACCAATGTCAGTCTACAGTGGGTCATGAACACAGGACCATACAGTGTAATTCCTCACTGTGTGATCCAAGGTGTTGACTCATGTGTAGCCTCTCCATTGGGATACACTTCATATTCAAACCTTGGATCATGAAATGAATATTGGACTCTTGAAGAGAAGAGAAAGATTTTTTTCTAAAGTTTAGAAAATTCTATAAGTCCACTTCTCGAGAAGTGCCTCTTAGTTCTTGAGAAGTCCTTAGAATTCTCGAGAAGATTTGCTTCAAAGTTCTCGAGAAGTGCTTAGAGTTCTCGAGAAGCTTAGCTTCAAAGTTCTCGAGAAGTCCCAGGTCTTAGTTCTCGATAAATTCAACTTGTTCTCGAGAAGCTTGGCTTAAGTTCTCGAGAACTGTCATCCCTATTTTTTGAATAGTCAAAAGTTGTCTAAGAAATCTCTCTCAAGTGTTAGTTCTCGAGAAGTCTCCATAGTTCTCGAGAAGTCAGTTAGTTCTCGAGAACTCAGCCTTTTATTCTCGAGAAGTCCAGACATCTTCTAAGTAGTATAGTTCTCGAGAAGTCCTGATAGCTCTCGAGAACTCAGTTTCTAGTTATCGAGATCTAAAGTTACTTCTCGAGAACTGAAAGTCAAATTTTTCAGAAATTTTCTCTTAAGTCCAGATCGGCTGGATTTTCAAATGACTTGACATTATTGGTCCACGTGTCGTCATTAATGTCTTTTCTAGCCGTTAAGGGTAATCCTATATAAAGTCTTCTCATTAAGACAAAACTCTAACAATTACAAGGAGCGGAATTGCGTACATTCTAAATTTCTGGATCGGCCTTCTCTCTCCAAGAAGAATAATATTCTGAAGCCGCCGTCGCCGCCCAACGCGAGATCGATCTTTCTGCTTTCGATCAAGAAAGACCTGTTGTTCAAGGAATCTTCATCCTCTCCTTGATCGAGTAGGTCCTAAGTCTTCTCAGGTCAGATCTACCAGTCTTCTTCGACCTTTTCTGAAAAAGCCGCAAAGTTCAAGAAGAAGACTCAAACACTTATTTTTCCAGATCTGAGAAATTTCTGTATTTGTATATTTCAAATCTCTTTGTTATTATGGTAGGAGATTTTCTCCGAGTGTATGAGCGTTGCTCTCCGAGTTGTAGGAAGTTTTGTTTATCTTCCGAGTGTAGATCCATTTGGATCGAGTTTGTAGGAACTTGGTTCCGAGGCGTAGGATTATTTTCAATCCGAGATAGTGGAGTAGTCGAGTCTAGTGATTGGCTAGGTCAGTGAGGTAAAGTGGACGTACCCAAGATTGGGGAACCACTATAAATCTTCTTGTCTTCTGTGATTTCTTGATCTCTTGTGCAAGTTCGTTAAAATTTTTATTCCGTAAATAGACGCACGATTCACCTATTCACCCCACTCTAGGTGATTTAGGTTGACAACTTTACACTTTCAAAAGGTTTAATCAAAGTTTATTCCTTCCTCTTGTCTGTAGCCTTTTGCAACCAGCCTGGCCTTATTCTTGATGATTGTTCCATTTTCATCAAGTTTGTTTCTGTAGATCCATTTGGTTCCTATGATATTGTGATCCTTAGGTTTAGGAACCAGTTCCCAGACTTTGCATCTCGTGAATTGATTCATCTCTTCTTGCATTGTATCAACCCAGTTAGCATCTAACATTGCTTCTTAAAACTTTTTGGGTTCTATTTGAGACAAAAAGCTAGAACACAAAATTGTGTTCATGTTCTTGCTCTTTGTTAGAACACCTTGACTTGCATCTCCAATTATCTGGTGAGCTGGATGATCCTTTAGGTGTCTTCTTGCTGGAGTGTGAGAGTAGCAAACAGGCGATTAAAAACACTCTAGAAATTGGAATAATTGAAAGTTTTATAATCCAAAAAGTTATCATTTACAAAGGTATGCCCTCCCTTTTATAGAATGGAGGAGAGAAGAGAGAATACATACACACAATGTGGGACTAAAAAATCAAAATACAGAGTTGGGCGACTAGAATAAAGAGACCGATCAGGACGATAAGGCCGCGTGGTTAGACAACACTAACCGCTCGGCAACACCAGAGATAGAAGAGAACATGTTGCAGTAGAGACCGCAAGACTGCAAGAATACCAACAGCAACAGTCTGGACATCAATACGCTGGAGACAAACCGCCTAACCGCGCGTTTAACAACCCGCAGATTTTTAACCGCCGAACCGCCCAGTCGTACTTCAACACTCCCCCTCAAGCTGGAGCATAGATATCAATCATGTCTAGCTTGTCACAAATGTGGAAGAAGGAAGTAGAAACCGACTTTATGAAGTTATCCGCCAATTCTTTGTCGGAGGTGACGAACGGAGTACAAATCTGTTTCTTCAGGACCTCTTCCTGAATGAAATGGCAGTCAACTTCTATATGTTTTGTTCTCTCATGGAAGACTGGATTTCTGGATATGTATATGGCGCCTTGTTGTCACAGAACATAGGAAGAAGATAGTCGTAGATCTCTCCTAAGTCAAGCATGAGAGCACGCAATCATTTTAACACATAGGTGGTTGACGCCATACTCCGATATTCGGCTTCTGCACTGGATCTGGAGACAACAGACTGTTTCTTGCTCTTCCAGCTCACAAGATTTCCTCCAACGAAAGTGCAAAAGCCAGATGTAGATTTGCGGTCACCTTTATCATCCGCATAGCTAGAATCTTAGTAGGCTTCAACCTTTAGATGACCATTCTTCGGAAAAAGTAACCCGTTTCCTGGTGCATCTTTGACGTACTCTAATATCCTCAAGACATACTGAAGATGGCATTCTCTAGGAGCTTGCATGAACTGACTAACCTTGCCTACAACATAAGAGATGTCTGGTCTAGTCACTGTGAGATACATGAGTTTGCCCACCAGACGTTTGTACCTCGTGACATCAGATAGAAGAGGCGAGTCATCTGTCCATGTTTTGTCTTCTCCAGTAACCATGGGACACCGGGCCGATTTGGCACCAGTCAATTCTGCCTCTTGTAGAATATCAAGAGCATACTTCCATTGAGAAAGAATCAAGGAGTCGGGCTTTCGAGAGATTTCTATCCCCAAAAAGTATTTCGGGGAGCCCATATCCTTTGTGATCAGGTGTTGACGAAGGTGTTTCTTTGTCAAGTCCACACCAGCCTGGTCATCGCCAGTAAGAAGAATATCATCCACATACACAGCCAAAACCACCAGTCCCAAGGCGGTTTTGCGAATAAATAAGGAGTGATCAGCCGAACTCCTCGTAAAGCCGATAGCAGCCACAATGCCACTGAACTTGTCGAACCACGCCCGAGGGCTCTGTTTTAGGCCATAGATGGCCTTCCTCAACCGGCATACACGTGTCTCCCCCTAAGCAACATACCCAGAAGGTTTCTCCATGTAGACGTCCTCTTGAAGATCCCCATAGAGGAAGGCATTCTTCACATCAAGCTGGGAAATAGCCCAATCCATATTGACCGTCACAGAGAGAAGAACGCGGATGGTGTTGAGGCGAGCGACCGGAGAGAAGGTATCAAAGTAATCAATCCCATAAGTATGAGTAAAGCCTTTCTCCACCATCCGGGCTTTGTAGCGATCCACAGTGCCGTCTGGGCGAAAATTCATAACAAACACCCAGCGACAGCCAACTACATCAGTACCAACTGGTGGAGGAACAAGGGTCCAGGCTCCCCTCTCAGTAAGAGTGGCAATCTCCACATCCATGGCAGTTTTCTAGTGGGGAATAACAAGAGCCACCTGGTAGGTGCGAGGAGTGGTAGTTGTCGAGATAGCCAAAGCAAAGGACCTGCGAGAAGGAGTTAGACGATCATAGGAAACAAATGCCGCAAGCGGGTGTTGATTACATGCCCGCACCCCTTTGCGAAGAGCAATGAGAAGATTCAGGTCGACGCATTCCTTTGTGACCGGAGCATCCTTGGCAGAGAAGGCTGGCCCGGGACTAGAGAGACGACTGTGGAGGGGAGGGAGAAGGGGGAGGGGATGGAAAGGAGGGAGGAGGAGATGGAGGAGGAGATGAAGTGGGAGGAGAGACATCGATAGGCAGGGAAGGAATAGAGGTAGATGGTGCTAAATCAGATAGAGCAGGGAGAATTGGGGATGCAGGAGAGAAGTAGGACGCATTCTCGAAGAACGTCATGTCTGTGAAGACAAATTGCTTGCGTAGAACGGGGTCAAAGTAACAATAGCCTTTCTGAGTTGTAGAATAAACCAAAATGACACACTTGGTGGAATGGGGGGAAAGCTTGTCGCGGGTAGCGGAAGGAGCATGCACAAAAGCTGTGCATCCAAAGATACGGAGAGGGAGAGGAAATGGTTCCTTTACAGGGTAGAGAACGGAGAATGGGGTCTTGCCATGGAGAACCGTAGAGGGAGCTTGATTGATAAGATAGTAGGCGAGTAGAACAACATAGCCCGAGTAGGAGTGAGGTACCTGCATCTGCATCATGAGAGTGCGAGCGATATCAAGATCATGTTGATGAACAAGATCATGTTGCATACAAAAAGAGGAGAACTCATGACTAAGATATTCTTTAGCGTTATCAGAGCGCAAATTTTAATAGAAACATTAAACTGAGTTCGAATCATACAATAAAATGATTGCCATATAGAAAATAATTCAGAGCGATCTTTTAATTGATACACCCAGGTACATCGAGAGAAATCATCAATAAACGTTACAAAGTAAGAACTACCCCGACCAATAGTAAGGGTAGGAGAAGGACCCCAGACATTAGAATGAATGAGATCAAACAGACGAGAGGAGCCACGTCTCTGCTTTGGCGGGAAGGAGGATCGGTGATGTTTGCCAAGCTGACACGCATCATAGTTGAGCGGAGGACTTGTCGGAGGTAGGTGGGGCAGAAGCTGACGAAGAATCTGAGGAGGAGGATGTCCAAGGCAAAGATGTCATTGAAGCAGATCTGTAGAAGAGGAGGAGAAGACAGACAGAGCAGAAACATTATCGAGAAAGTAGAGGTCGCCGCTCTCAATCCCAGTAGCAATCGTCCGTTGGGTGCTCGGGTCCTGAAAAGAACAAGAAGTGGGAGTGAATAAGACGGAGCACTGAAGTTGCTTGCATAATGTAGTAATAGATAACAAATTGCACGGGAAATTCGGGACATAAAGGGTGTCTGCCAAACGAAGTGACGGGGTGACTTGAACCACGCCCGTCCCGTGAACCGGGGAAGGCGAGCCATCCGCAACAAGAACCGGTGGCAACTGATCATGCGTTTCGAGGAGAGAGAAGAATTGAGGGTTGCCGGTCATGTGATTCGTCGTACTAGAGTCAATCAGCCAGTTACCTTGGGTAACGACATAGGCACTACCTGAAGTCGTGGCCACAGAGGCAGAGGGCCGAGAGGAGCCAGAGGTGGAGGAGGATGTATCACCAGAGGGGCGAAGATGAGGATGTTTCTGCCAGCAGCAGTCAACAGAATGACCGGTACGACCATAGTGAGAGCAGAGGAACCTAGACAAACCGTGCCCGCCTGACTGGCTGCGGCAACTGGGGCCACCCCATTGAGCTTGATGAGCATAAGAGTCCTGGGGAGGAGGGGACGAAAACAAAGGACGCTGGAGCAGCGAAGCAACAGCAGCGATGCGAGCCTCGGTGGCATCCAAGGTTGGAGACTCCGCCTCGCCCAAGATTTGTTGGCGGATTAGATCATAAGTATCTGAAAGTCGCAGAAGATAATAAACAACCAGGAGTTCCTGTAAGTGCTTGTGCTGCTCGGCCAAGTCCGCGAAGAAGGGGCAATTCTGGAGGATTTTTGCACCAAGAGCCTTAACCTACTGATAAGCCGCAGTAAGAGACATGGTAGGGCGGGCGAAGAGGTTCACATAAAGAGTATAAATGAGGGACGTCTGGGCCCCCTTCGAGTAGAGAGCAGCGAGGTGAATCCAGGCTGCCTTAACCGTCTCATCATGGCGTATGACGGGAAGGAATTCATCAGAGAGGTTGTTGGCCAGCCAAGTGCGGACAAGCGCATCACTTGCATCCCAGTCCTCAAAGTGAGAAGAGTCAGGATGAGGAGGGTCATTGGTGAGGTGATGACGTTTGCGCTGAGAATGAAGAAGAAAGGTGAAATAAACGCTCCAATCCGGATAATTGGAACCAACTAGTTTAGAAACCGTGCCAAGGTTTTCGGAAGGAGTGGGAGGAGGAGGAGGGTGGGACACAGGAGTGGTGGAGATAGAGATGACGGGGGTGGAGATATCGGAGTTGGTCATTTGAAGGAGGAAACAAAGAAGGTCGCGCAAGCAGAACAGAGGTCGTACGGATAGAAAGCAGGGAAGCTGCGCGAGTAGAACAGAGGTCTCGCGGATAGAAAACAGGGAAGTCGCGCGAGTAAAAGGAGTCCGCGACAGCAGCGGCAAGAGAGAAGAAACTGCAGTGGAAAAGAGAGGAAACTGCAACGGTCACGATTTCAGCACACCAGCGGCAAGAAGGGCCACGACCAGGAAGCAGATCAAAGCACAGGGGAAGAGGCTGCGCGAACTAGGAAGTTTGCGAGAAAAAAAGAGGAGATAGCGCGAACAGTAAAGAGTTCGGGCGAACAAAAAATAAGTCGCGTGAACAAAAAGAGTTCGAGCGAACGAGAAGAGAGAGCGGAGAGACTGCGAAGACAGGTCGCATAAACGAGGGAAAGAGGTCGCACAAATAGGGCAGCGACAAAGAAAGGAAACCGCGCGGATAGGTAGGAAACCGGGCGAACAGAGAACGAAGCCGCGCGGACAGAAGAGACTAAGGATTCAGGTGGAATTGATTGTTTCCTCTGATACCATGTGAGAGTAGCGAACAGACGATTAAAAACACTCTAGAAATTGGAATAATTGAAAGTTTTATTATCAAAAAGTTATCATTTACAAAGGTATGCCCTCCTTTTTATAGAATGGAGGATAGAAGAGAGAATACATATATACAATGTGGGACTAAAAAATCAAAATACAGAGCTGGGCGACTAGAACAAAGAGATCGATCAGACCGACAAGGCCGCGCAGTTAGACAACACTAACCGCTCGGCAACACCAGAGACAAAAGAGAACATGTTGTAGTAGAGACCGCAAGGATACCAACAGCAACAATCTGGACATCAATCCGCTGGAGATAAGCCGCTTGACTGCGCGGATAACAACCCGCAGATTTTTAACCATCATTCCTCCAAGTCATACTTCAACATGGAGGAAACCTGTCTACCTCATGACCTTCTTCATTTTCCTCCACCTGATGTTCCTCATTCTCTTCTGCTTCCAGTGTGCTTTGTTCTCCCCCTGGACTGCATGCATCATCCATCCTAGCAGGAGCTTCATCATTGATGGTCATCTTGTCCAGCCTATCTGTTAGACCTATAGAACTAACTGAAACACAAGACAATTCATTGTTAATCAATCTAGACTCATCAAAAACAATATGAACTGACTCTTCTATAACTTGGGTAGTCAAGTTGTAGATCCTGTATGCCCTACTGTTGTTGTTGTACCCAACAAATATCCCTTCTAGGGATTTGGCAGCAAACTTTGTTTGGTAGTGCTTACCATTCACTAGGACATAACACTTGCTACCAAAGATTCTGAAATAAGAAATGTTTGGTTTTCTGCCTTTCAAAATCTGATAGGGAGTCAACTTAAGTTTCTTATTGATGGATTCTATATTGAGAACATGACAAGCAGTATTTACTGTCTCAGCCTAGAAATATTTAGGGAGAGTAGTGTCACTGAGTAGAGTTCTACCAGCCTCAATGAGAGTTCTATTCTTTCTTTCAGCAATTCTATTTTGCTGAGGTGTTCTAGGTGAGGAGAACTCCTGATGAATCCCAAGTTCTTCATAGAATTTTATCAAACATTCAGACTGAAATTCAGTTCCATGGTCACTTCTAATTTTGACCACAGAATTTTTAAATTCATTCTGAACTTGTCTAACAAAAGTCTGGAAAATACTAGGGGTTTCAGATTTCTGCCTTAAGAAGAACACCCATGTATATCTAGAATAATCATCCACAACAACTAATGTGTATGCTTTCCTACCAAGACTTTGAACTGGCATAGGACCAAACAAATCCAAATGCAAGAGATATAAACATCTTAATGAATCTTTAGTATCTAGTGCTGGAAAAGAGGACTTGATCTGTTTGCCCTTTTGGCAAGTTGAACACACTCCCTCTTTCATGCACTTGACATGAGGACCATTCCTCACCAACCCCATGCTAAACAGCAGTCCTATGGACTTATAGTTCAGATGAGCTAGCCTCTTGTGCCATTTGACACATAGTAAGGTTGTCTCATCTGCAACTAAGCAAATATGTGAGTTGTTTAACTCACAATCTAGGTTAAGACAATAAACATTTCCTCTCCTAGTGCTAGTCAAAATGATCTCTTGATCACTTGACCTTTTAATTTGGCACTCCCCTTTGTGAAAGGAGATGTCATAACCTAGATCACTAAGGTGACTTATGCTTATCAGGTTATGTTTTAGACCCTTCACATAAGCCACTTTTGTGATAGTAATTGAGTCACTAGAGATGTTACCAAATCTTTTAATGACTCCTTTTTCTGATCCACCAAAGATGACTTTGGGACCATTCTCTATGGGTACAAAGTCCCTCAGCATTCTTCTTGTTCCAGTCATATGTCTGGAACAGCCACTATCCAAGTACCATATAGGGGTATGGTCACTTGGATTCACCTGCAACAAATAAAGGATTACTTATCCTTAGAACCCAAGTTATTTTTGGGTCCTAGGTTCTTGTTAGTCTTGGGAACAACAGGTTTACCTACAGATTTTCTGATAGGTAAACTACTCTTGGTTTTAACACTTGTGTTAAACCAACAGTCCAAGGCAAAGTGACCTACCTTTCCATAACACCAACACTCAAATCTGTTATACCTTTTCTTAGGTACAGACTTCACACTCATGTTTCCAACAGTCTTTTTGAGTGTAGGTGCAGGAGCAGCAAATCCCATGAATTCCTTTTGAATCTGATGGGCTTGCCTAAAGAGTTGCCTCTTGGCATTTGCACACTTGCCAAGGTGAACTCCATACTCACAGTGGCCATGAGTGGTTTCATGATCATACCTGTTTGTAGGATTCATTACCTTCCTAAAGAAGATAGGGGGTTTTGCAGTTAGAGGCTGAACTGGGGCCTTACCTTTTCTTTGTGAATTGGTAGCCCTAGTTCTTCCCTTAAAACCTAGACCAGTCTTCCCTTTTTGTGAGATGAAGTTGTCTATTAAGGGTAAGACAGATTTTGGTTTGGAGAATTTAGCCACTAGCTCTCTTTCTTGCTAAAGTTTTGCCTCCAGTTTCTTGATATGATTCTTCTTGAAAGAGATTGTGTCCATCTGAATAACATTAATGTTTTTCAGTTTGGCAACCTCATTCAATTTTAGATCCAATAACTTTGCTAAATCTGATGCAGCCAGCTTAAGAGACTCAATCTCCTTGGTCTGCTCTTTGATAAGAAGTTTGCTTCTCTTTAGAGCTTGCAACAATCCACAATACTCATCAATGAGTTGGTGTACATCCCCTTCAGACTCAGAACCATTCACATCTCTTGATACTGATGCTTCTGATTCTGATCCAGTAAAATAATCAGATGTTGTAGGAGAGTTATATATCTTACTAGGACCATCTTGATCCAGGCACTGATCATTTTTGGTTAGGGCCATCAGCCCTCTACAGTAGTCTTCTAATCCATTAATGGAGTCCAGCAATTGTAGGAATTCTTGTTCCATAGAATCCTCTTCTGTTGAGAACAGCCCAATATATGCTTCTGCATCTTCTTCTCCAGATTCTGAAGATGAAGAGTCTGTCCAACTCTTCTCCTTCTGAGCAACAAAAGATTTTTCCTTCTTGCCTTTGACTTGCTGTTTCTTCTCGTCTTTTGATTCAGCCCTCTTGTCTGGACAGTCTGCTATGACATGTCCTTGCTTGTTGCAATAATAGCACACAATCTTAGAATTAGATTGTTTACGAGGTTTAGAAGCATACTTGTCTTCCTTAAGAGTTTTCTTTTTCTTGTAGTACTCATCCTTTGAAAAGGATGAAGAAGGTCTGGTTCTCCACTTTTTCTTCTTCATGAATCTTTGGAACTGCCTTGTGAAGGCTGCAAAGTCCTCATTTGAGGTGTGGCTGTCTGATGAAGTGTTGTCAGAAAGCTTTTCTTCTGCCTCAGCACTCCTTCTGGGAGGAGAAGGAGATTTTCTCCTGCCCTTTCTTGTGCCTTCAGCTTTGAAGGCAACTTACTTTTCCTTGTGTTAAGATCTGCTGCTCTTCTCTTCCTCCTTCCTGGCTGTAAGCTGCATTTCATATGAAAGCAGCTTCCCAAACAGTGTGGGAGGAGGTGTGTCTGCTAGCTTGGCCACTTCTCTGATGGCACAAATCTTGGTGTCGCAATCCTTTGTCAGAGATCTCAGAAATTTGTCATTCAGTTCATAAGTGCTGAAGACTCTTCCATAAGTCATCAGCTCATTTACAATCCTGAAGAATTTCTTGTAGCATTCAGTTATACTGTCATTCGTGGCTTGCCTAAAGCTTTCATACTCCTGATTCAGCATAGATTTTCTGTCTTCTCTGACTTCTTCTGTTCCTTCCATGTAGACAATAAGAGTGTCCCACATTTCTTTGGAGGTTTTGCAATGCAACAGATTCTAAAAGGTGGCATCATCTATGACACCTACAATGATATTCTGTGTTCTTTTGTCTAGAGTTGTCAGGATGATTTCATCCTTTGTCATTTCTGAATAACTCTTAGGAGTCTTCGTATTTGCATCCAGTGTTGATACCTTCATTGGAATGAAGGGTCCTTCCTGTACTGTGATGTAAATTCTTGGATCAGAAGCTTCCATAAAAAATCTGACCCTCTCCTTCCATATGCCAAAACATTCCTTCTTGCAGATAGGCAGTTTCATTGATCCAAACTCTTTTTGGTTCTCACTTGAACTCATTCTTGAATTCTGAAAATTGCCTAGGAGATCTTACTCAAGCTGTTAAGTCAATCCTTGAGTAACCTCCCTCTAATACCACTCGAAAGACTTAATTCAAGAGCCTAAACACCTAGAGGGGGGTGAATAGGTTCTAATTTTTCCTTTAATATTTTAGGCAATTTAACAGATCTTGCTTGGCATAAACAAAATAAAACACAGCACAGAACATTCACAGCACAGAGAACACCAGATTTATAGTGGTTCCCAAAGATATGGGTACGTCCACTTTCCCCCTTCGCCTATCCAGTAGAGTACTGGATTCAGCCTAACTTCTTTCCTCTTTCTCAGATCCAAAGATCCTACAACTCAGAACCAAAATGGTTCCTACACCTCGGACTTTTGCAAGTCCTACCTCAGATCCTTCCCAGAATCCTACCTCAGGCCTCAGCCCTACCTCAGCCCATATCTCTAGGCTTGCAACTCAGACTTCAAAAGTCCTACCACTCAGGCTCACAGCCCTACCTCAGCCTTTATAATTATAGGCTTATAACTCAGATCTACAACAAATCCTACAAGAAATTGTGTAATAAAAGAGATACAAAAGATATCACCAGATAGATCCCCCTATTGATGTTCTTCTTGATCAGTTCTTGATCTTCAGTCCCAACCAGACTTAGGTGTTTCAAAGCTTCTTGATAAAACAAAATAAGGTTGGACTGTACTTGATGTAGAAGTTGATCTACTGTCAGTGTCACAACCCGCATTTTCTCCGAATTAAGAATTATCAGAGTAAGAGAAAACACGCTTCATGATGCCACGTCAAGCAGGGGATAACTGCTGACGCTCAGGCAAAACCAACTACCCACTTAATGAAAGAAAATCATGTGATTAATGATTAGAAAATCAGTTATATTTTAGAGACCGTATCCCCCGGCTTAGTGGATCACCTAGTCCACAAAAGAAAACTATATTTAAACGCTGCGGAAAGAAAATACTTTATCAGGTTTGACATCCTAAGGAGCACATAAGGGTCCCAAGAGAACCACTCATGCTATGCAAGACCCTACATTTAATTTATATAATATATAAGAAAACGGTCTTTATACATGATTTGGAAAATAGTGATTAAGTTTATAAAACATGCTGATCATGAGCTTTATTTATAATAATAATTATAGTTTAAAAGTAACTAGCAACCTAGCATAAAACCTTCTCAGGGCAAGTAGACTATCTCCAGAAAACGGTAGCAGCATAAGTAAATATATCCAGTACAAGGGTAACAACTACCAGTGGGCGCCAACAACCTGACACGAACCCACTAACACACATGTATGTCTGTAAGAAAATACTGAAAAAATACCTCACCAACACGGCAAACGGAACTCCAAAGACCAAGAGACCACCAACACCACCACTGCAAACTAGCCACCCAACTGGCTACGGCTCAGAACCTGGGGTATTCCAAAAGAAAACAGAATACCTCAGCAAGCTAAACAAAGTAAAACTGCATGAAAGAGTCAACCAAAAGGGGAAAAAATACCAGAAAAACATGTAGTAGAAAGAGCCACAACTGTCCAAAACAGGACAACAGGAAAAGCACTACGTGCGAGGAAACAACAACAACCCAGCCCAGGAACAACATCATGCAGGGCCTACTAGGCTACCAAGAGCCCAAAGTGCTGCAAACTACCAAGGAAGAAACTTCTAACACCCTAAACTGTGGGAGGTGGTAGTAGCAAAATCAAACAACGAGGAACCGGATTGGAGGCAAACTCAGTTCCCCCATCCACCATGTCCAAGTCAACAAGCTCGAGGGTCTACACGTGAAAGCACAAGGGACCTTCCACCCACACATGCCCAGCCCGTACCTGGAGCAAGAAAAAACACGAGTGGCCTTGGCTAAATTACACAACTCCACCCCCATAAAGAGCTACAAACCACCACTACTACCCACGACCCACGATTCGGCCATTAGGAAAGAGAAACATGACCGACAAGGAAATTACAAATATAAACAAGAAATTCACTCGGGAACGTAAATCGAGGAAAGAGAAAAAGAAAGTGTTGAAATGACTCAACACGACGTGGCGCTGGGTCCTCTCGACACCGCATTGAGTGAGCTTCACCCACTCAACGTGCCACGCAAGACGAACTATCACAACAATAACTCTTACCTTACTACCTTAATACTACACAAAACACTCATGCCCACCTAACCCGCGTATCAACGCCAGCTAAATACGGAGCGAAAGGAAATATTCAAAGCGCACGATCGGTGGCGCACGATCGGTGGTCGTGCGCGGTCATTGATTGATGGTCGTGCGAAGTGAACCTGGGAAACCTGACAGAAAACCTAGCAACTGCGCACGATCAGTGGCGCACGACCAGTGGTCGTGCGCACTGTTGCCAGCGCTCGTGCGATTGCCGAGACAGAACTTTGAGAAATGAACAGGTAGCCGCGCACTAACAGTGGCACACGACCAGTGGTCGTGCGCCCTAACGTTTGATGACCGTGCGCGGGTAACCTGTACCGTTTGGGATTTCCCGAACGACACCGGAACGCGCATCACACTCTCCCGACACTGCGAACCACAACTACGACACACCGTAAACGGCCTACGGCGCACCTAACATAATTTCTACCTATTCTACTCGTTCACCACCACCACACAACTATGCCAAATCGTTCGAAACAGAAACCGGAGACAAAAATGGTAGAAACGAGTAGGATGCTTGAATCGAAAGAAAAAAAAACAACTTGGCAAGGGTGAGAACACCACTTGCCTCGATTTCCGGCGAAGCTTGGTCAGCTTTTCCTCCTCTTCACGCACGAATCCGGCAACGAAGCACAAGGCCAAAAATCTGGACATTGCCGGCGGAAAACAAGTCAAAACCCGAAATTCAAAACCACAAGCAAGGCCACGAAACTTGGAAATCTTACCGTAGGAATGAAGGTCTTGACGAGAGCAATCCGAATCCACTCTCGGAATCGAATTCCGTCCACAAACGCTCCGGGAAACGGCGGTGGAAGGCAAGGCTCGGCAGTTTCCCGTTTCCTCTCGTACAGGGGCGGCGGTTATTAACGTGAAGAAGATGATGATGGCGTGCCTTTTCATTCTATATATATATATATATATATATATTAATATATAATAATATAATTAATTACAAAATTACATAAAACATCAAAACGACGCGAAAACCGAACTACCTCGGAATTCGACGAAATTCGCACCATAGCTAAATACCCACGCTACGAACACAACGGCAAAGTCGAAATTAATTTTCGACGAACAGAACTCGAGTTATACCCAAATAAAGCCAAACACCAACATCCCCCAGAGAGGCCACACCGGGTCACCCAAAACGACTCGGCTTGCTAGGGAGATCTTGCCAACAGGCTACAGAATAGGGCACTCAGTTCTAAGGAGCTAAACCACACTCCACAAATGGCACAAGCCACGGCAACGCGTCATAGTAATGCCAAACGAGAATAAAAATAAACGCAGAAAAATCGGGGGCGTTACAGTCAGCTCCTTCCTTGAATTCAGAATGAGATCTGAATCTTCTCTGCAGACTGTTCTGGATCTGCCTTCTTAAAAGGTTTACCCTTTTCTTGTTATTAATTTTCTCTCTCGTATTTTATGGCCTTTACTGTGTGTTGTTGTTGTTAATAATCAGCCCTTTATATAGAGATTCCTCATGGTTACCGGCTGATCCGGTTTGTAACAACCTTCTGACAGTTCTGACAAAGGTGTTAGACCTGTTGGTAATGACAGTTGTCGACCCACTAGTCATTACAGTTGATTCCTTAGAGACTTAACAACTCAGCATGATCCACTCAGCAATCTGCTCCACAGGTGTCGACACAAGTAAACTAAGTGTCGACACAAGACTTGATAATGTCGACACAGTACTCCATGTTTCGACATAGTCTTCCTTCTGCACTTCGACACATCTTCTGTTTGTATGTGTCGACACAAGTCCAGTGTGTCGACACAACTGTTCCTGGTCTCGACATAGCTACTGCAGACAGATGGCATTGAGTGTATGTTCAGCTGTCGACACAAGCCTTCAAACATAGTATAACTGTTGCCATAAAATGGCATTGAGTGTGTGTCTATCTGTTGCTGTAAGACGACGTTGAGTGTGTGTCTAGCTGTCGACACACACCTTCTTCAGGTGTCGACACAATTCCTGAGTGTCGACACATGCATTTCTTCTGGTGTCGACATAACTCCTGGGTGTCGACACAGCCTCTGCTTTAGGTGTCGACACAATGCTTTTGGTGTCGACACAGCCTCTTCTTTAGGTGTCGACACAATGCTTTTGGTGTCGACACAATTCTAGGTGTCGACACAACTACTTCTTTAGGTGTCGACACAACTTCGTTAAGTGTCGACACAATTCCTGCCTTAGGTGTCGACACAATTCTGGGTGTCGACACAGCTTTTCTTCTAGTGTCGACACTTGTACTTAGAATATTTTTCTTCCACTTCTTAAACCTGCACAAGGAAACTTAAAACATCCATCAAATACATATTGATGTATATCATTGACTAAGATGAGACTTCTCCAAATCTGGTACATACTTTCAGTGTACCCAATAATTTGACTGTTTCAAACTGCCAAGCCATGCGGCTTGTATTTAGTCCCACATTGCCTATGTATTCTCTCATCTCCCCCATTTCTATATATAAGGGGGCATACCTATGTATTGTTTATCTTTTTGGAGCAATAAAATTTGCCTTTATTTAGCTCTTTTCACACTCACATTTATTTATTTATCATGCACAAGTTCGACTCGCCGGCGAGTAGGAAGGGTTTTTTTAGGTCG
Organism: Platanthera zijinensis; assembly: GCA_039513925.1. Taxonomy (NCBI): domain Eukaryota; kingdom Viridiplantae; phylum Streptophyta; class Magnoliopsida; order Asparagales; family Orchidaceae; genus Platanthera; species Platanthera zijinensis. Next base: position 63,285,997 of record CM077087.1, read on the forward strand.
ACCCGAGGGTGCAGAAGAGGGGTGGCGAGTTAATTATCTGCACACCTTCAGCCTTTCTGCATGCCCTTCAATTTTTTCTATAAATGGGCCCCTCTCTCCCCCACCACCCTTTCTACCTATCGTATCTATTACTCTTCATGACCTTGTGCCTTTATTTTCTTTTAGAACTCATGCCTCTTACTTTGCTCATATGGGTTGTGACGTCATGACTACAGATGGTAGGTTTAAATGTGTGAAGTACTTTGTCGACTACACCTTCCCTGATGGTAACCTGACCGAGGGGGAGTACCTCTCCTCCGTGACAGGCTACGTCTCCCTGGGGTTTTCCGCGCGCTCCCTAAATGAAGGTGAGGCGATAAACACTTTTACAAAGATAAGCTCGCATTCCCCATCTATCGCCATGATTTTAGCATTCGTGTGCTTCCTGTAGGAGAATATGTTTGAGCTCAAACTTACCGTCTTCCGTAAATTATTCATATACAGGACAACCAATGATGATGTCGCCTTCTTATTTGGCTCGCACTTTAAAGTGTGCGAGACCGCCAACAAAAATTACCACTGAATAACGAAGTTTGTCTTCATCAATGGGAAACTCGGAAACATCCCCTTATTGCCAGTCCAACATGATGAAGCACGTATCGCGCTCCGTAAGTGGGAGGTCAGGATGCAAATCTCCACAAGTTCTTCTTAAATAAGAACTTCAAGGTCACCTACTTGAGGAAGAATGTTGAATCTCTCCCCCGTGTGCCTCCTAGGTAAATAACATTTGTTTCGCACTCCTTCCGGATCTCGCACACCTCCCCTCCCCTATGTCTTTTCATATTTAACGTTGTGATAATGTAAGAGAGTGACTTCTTCCTGTTAACCAACCATTTGCAAGTTCTAGGGTTACTTCCACTGAGCTTGCCTGTGCCCAATCTGCCACGGCGACATGCAGCAAGGAGCCGAGAGAGCCTGCTACCCTAAGCGGAAAAAAGCAGCTAGACCACGTGACCTCGACTCCAACCCGATCTCGCTACCTTCAAAGAAAGCCTAGAAGACAGCGAACTCAAAGGGAAAACAAGTACAAGGTACTCCTTATGAAGAGGGTCAAGCTACGAGTGACGCCCCTGAGCCCTCAATGGCTCGCGAGGAAGGGCAGCTCGACTTGCACCATAACTTTAGCTAGAGTTAAAAGGTCATGGACAGTGCTGGCGAGTTGCTGTTACTTTGGGATGAATCTGTTAATAGGATTTTGTTCTCCTCGCTCCTTCCCTCATGGGCGGAGAGGCTACCTCCCAGCGGACATGCCTATGCTCTCGACTTCGGGCTTTATGAGCACGAACCCGCAGTGGCCTATGATGCGATGACAATGCAGAAGCTCGCCTACGAGAGAACGCGAACACAGATGTGCTCTCTTGAACTCACACACATGACTGTGTGGTGGGGCTTCACCCTTTCCGAAAATTTGTCTGAGTTTGAGCCCGCGTGAGAGCTCGTGGAGGATGAGGCGAAGGATTTGAAGCAAAAGCTGGAGATTGTCGATGGCCTCCTTGAAAAGAACTCTGGAGGGGTGGTAAGTGTCATTTCCCTTAGGAGCTTGTACTGTCACATATTCCTTATATTAACCCTCCCTCTTCAATTCTCGCAGGATGCTGAGACAGCCGACCGAATTTGTGTGCACGCTACCTCCCTTGAAGGGGAGATCAAGGGGCTGAAGGCCCAGGTCGCCCATTACTCTCAACTTCTCTACCACACAGTCACGACGTGTCGACTAGAAAAGGGGAGAATTACGACAGTATACCTTGCGATAGATCGACGAGATGATGAGGACTACCGCCATCAAAGCTGTCAAGCATACTCTCTGGATGATGCAAGACCTCAAGGTATTGAAGCCTGACTGCGAGTATGTTACCGTGCAAGAGCTAGTTCCCAAGATATTTCTCCCTATTGAATGATCAGAAGATGAATTCAATTTACTTTTTGATGACGAGGGCAACAAATCGGAGGACCATGTCACCAATACCACAAATTGGAGGACAAGACCTGAAAATATTCTAGGTCAGCGGGATCTGCTCGGGGCTAACAGCTAGTGAGAGCCCGGTAAGGGGGATCTGCTCAGGGCCACCAATATCACATTACCTTTCATTTAAATCTGCCACTGAGTGAACCTTCAGCCCTGACGGCTAGTGAGAGCCCGGTTAGGGGGATCTGCTCGGGGCCACCAATACCATATAACCTTTTTTTTCAATCTGCAACCGAGTGAACCTTCAGCCTGGCCGACTAGTGAGAGCCCGGCAAGCGGGATGTACTCGGGGCCACCAATAACGCAAATCCTTTCATTTCAACCTACCACTGAGTAAACCTTCATCTTTGCTAGCTAGTGAGAGCCCAGTCAGAAGGATCAGCTCGGGATCACTAATATGAAACAACCTTTTATTTTAACCTTCCACCGAATGAATCTTCAACCCTGCCGGCTAGTGAGAGTTGGGTTAGCGGAATCTGCTCAGAGTCACCAATACCACATAACCTTTCATTTTAACCTACCACTGAGTGAACTTTCAGCCATGCCGGCTAGTGAGAGCCTGGTTAGTGGGATCTACTTGGGGACACTAATACCACATAACCTTTCATTTTAACCTGCCATCGATTGAACCTTCAGCCCTGCTGACTAGTGAGAGCTTGTTCAGTGAGATCTACTCAGGGCTACCATTCTATAAGTCATTATCACATGCATGAGGGTACACAATCAAACAAAAGAGAAAGGGTGCTGTAAAAATTAAGCATTCTAATTATTAAAATTCAAGGATAAAAATATTTCAAGTCGTCGACATTCCACATGCAATTGAGGGAGACCCCCTCCACATTTTGGTGGCGATATCCCACTGACTTTAGGACTTCCTCAACTACACATGGGCCCTCAAAATTGGAGTTAAGATTCCAGACAATTGTTAACCTTCCGGCGGCATCCACCTTCTTGATGACTAGACCCCCCATACAAATAGTGATAGAATTGATTTCAAGACAACCCAAACACCTAGAGGGGGGTGAATAGGTTCTTTTCTTTTTTACTTAAGGCAGAATAATATTTCAGTTCTTAAAATAGAATCTAACTTATTCTACAGCAATCACAGCACAGAATTCACAATCACACATACATCACAGATTGCACACAGGTTTATAGTGGTTCCCCAAGGTCTAGGTACATCCACTTTCCCCCTTCACCTATCCAGCAGTGTGCTAGATTTGGCCTAACTTCTTTCTTCTTCTCAGATCCACAAATCTTATAGCTCAGAACCCTGAAAGGTTCCTACAACTCAGAACCCTATAAGGTTCCTACAACTCAGAGTGTAAACACACTCCTACAGCTCAGGCTAATAGCCCTACCTCAGCCTTGTCACAAGACCTACAACTCAGAGAAAAATTTATCCTACACTCAAGCTCAAAAGCCCTACCACTCAGAGATCTATATCTCCTACACTCAGTCTTTATAATATAGGCTTACAACTCAGATTGTGAAAGATTCTACAGAATATGAAAAATCTTATAGATTAACTCTTATCCTTGTTGAGAGAGAAGGGATAAAAAGGATTCTTGATCAGCTTTTGATAAGACTGAATGCTGAGATCAACCTGTTCTTAGCTTTCTTCAAAGCTTCTTGAATCTAAACTCAGTAGGGTTGATCTTCTTTGAAGTTGACTGGCTGGCAGCTTCCTTCTTTGAATTCATAAATAGATCTGAATCCTTCTTAGCAGATTAGTTCAAGATCTGCTTCTTAAGAGACTGGTAAATGTCTCCTACTTTACTTCAATAGTTTGAGATCTCTCTCTCTCTCTCCAGAACTTCTGAAGTTTCTTCAGAATTCTTGCTTGAATTCTCCTTAGATCTTATCACGAAAATCTTCTTCTGTGTGACGTGCACTTCCTTGATCAATGATAATTACTTCAATAGTTGTTCGTGTGGTTGTTATTATTCTCCTCTTTGATTTGACAGAATCCATCTATATATAGTCTTCATCCATGGTAACTGGCTGATCCGGTTTCTAACCAACTTCTGGCAGGTCCGATAGCTTCAGCAAACTTGTTGGAATACACAATTGTCAAGTCTCCAGTCAGTTCTTGAACCTTTGTCTTTGTCAGCAAAGCGTCGAGTCTGATTGTCATTATGTGTCGACACAAGTAGATTAAGTGTCGACACAAGCTTTGGTGATGTCGACACAGCTCCTCTGGTGTCAACACAGCTTCTTGATACTGTATCTGTAGAATGTGTTGACACAACTTCTTTGTGTCGACATAGACACTTCTTCACTTCACAGCAATCAACATTGTTGAAAACTCTGTTGAGTGTCGACACAAGTCCTGTGTGTCGACACAGTTGATATAGTCTCAGAATTTGTGTGTCGACACTGCCTCTAGGTGTCGACACAGTTGATGTCGACTAATACTTCTGTGTGTCGACACTGCCTCCCGGTGTCGACACAGTCGATGTCGACTAATATTTCTGTGTGTCGACACTGCCTTTCGGTGTCGACACAGTTGATGTCGACTAATAAATTCTGTGTGTCGACACAGTTGCTTCAGGTGTCTACACAGCTTTTCCAAGTGTCGACACAGGCTTCCTTAAGTGTTGACACATGGACTTAGAAACTGTTTCCTGCATATTAGCATATACTTAACCTGCACATATAAACTCAAAATAACATCAAATACACCTTGATGTATATCATTGAACTAAGTGAGGCTTCTTCAAATCAGGTACACATTTTCCCATGTACCCAACAATTTCCCCCTATTTTTAGAAGTCATAACCTTTAGTCAATGATATACACCACTTATAATAAACAAACATTATGATGTATATAAGCATTATATGACATGGCAACTTATAAACAAAACATATACCAATATGACAATACAGAATAATAAAACAAGCTCAATGAATTATGAAACATTGTTTTGTTTATACTTATCAAAAAGTTTCTAAAAAACTGATTACATAGATTTCCTTAATACTAAATATTACATTGTTCTTGCAAAATCTAGTAAATCTATCCTAAGGCTGATCAGGCTCCTTGATGACTATGCCTTTTCCAGGCTTAATCTGAGCTTGCATAGAAGGTTCTGCATCATCAATAGGCTTCTTTCCTTTGAACTCTGCCTTCTTCTGAACTTCAGCCTTAATCCTTTGTCTTTAAAAATAATGAAAAGGCTTAGGGAAGTATTTGTTAGGCACCTGAGCATTAGGAGGTAGCTTCTCAATCTTAGCCTTTCTTCTATGTTGCACAATGGCTTCTTGCTTTGCCTCATATTTCTGCCATTCCTGTTCATTATACCACTTGCCCCTTTCATGAACTTGATCTTTCAAAGCTTTCTAGCCAGTCAGAATGATATTCCTGGAAGTGGGGCTCCATTGCTCAAAATCAGGCTTTAACTCAGCCTGTTCTCTAAATCTTTTCTTTGAAAGTTGAGCTTCCTATTGAGCTTTTGTTGGGTATTGTATCCACAATTATCTGGATTTGAGGAAGCCTCCAGTCAAGCTAAGATGGATTCACAATGTATTTGACAATCTTCTATTAAGTTGTGCTTGCATCTATTCCATGCTAAGTACACACCAATGTAAGGGTGCAGTGGGTCAATATACACGGGCATGTGCAACGTAATCCCTCGTTGAGCAGATCAGTGTGTTGACTCACGTGTGCTCTCTCTATTGGAGTGTACTTATTTTCAAGTACAGGGTTAAGGCAGATCAAGAGCAGAAGAAGGAGCAAAGAGGGGTCAAAGACCAAGTCTTCAAAGGAAGGAAGAGAAAATTCGTCTAAGTCAAAATTGAACGGAATCACTAAGTGATTCTCGCCGACTTCGGCGAGAATCGTTTGTGATTCCCGCCGATTCGACGAGAATCAATCTGCATTCCCGCCGACCTCTTCCGGATGACTATTTTCCTACAGGAATTCTGCTAAGGCAGAATCGACGGGAATCACCAAGTGATTCTCGCCGACTTCGACGGGAATCATTGTGATTCCCGCCGAATCGACGAGAATCAGTTTGCATTCTCGACGATTCCCACCGGCCGACAAGGTTTCCAACTGGAATTCGGCCAAGGCAGAATCGACGGGAATCGTGATTGATTCCCGCCGACTTCGACGGGAATCACCAACGATTCTCGCCGATTTTGCCTTGGGCAATTTTTCTCGTTCGCTGGACCAAACTTCCTTGTCGTGCGCTCTTTTGGTCGGGGCTAGGGTTTCTCCTTGTGGGCCCCACAACAGTCATTAGGGTTGGCTCTGGTATATATAGTCGCGTATTTTGAACATGAATGAAGAAATTCACGGAAAATCTGAAGTAGCCGACGCGTGCCCTAGCAGATCACGGAACGTCGTCGATCGTTGTCGCCGCTCGCAAGCTAGTCGTCGCCGCTGATCTCAGAGGTTCTCTGATCTTCCGACGACAGTACCGAGGCAAGACGAGCATCTCACGCATCTCTCTTGAGATCTCTTGTCTCTTGATTCGTTTAATTAGGTTAGTTCTTCATTCCGAATCGGTTGAGACGACTGATCTGACTGAGATCGTTTGTAGACCTTGCTTGCTTCGTCAAGAAGTTTGGATCTACAAAGTATTGCCTCCGCAATCGCTTGTCGCCGCCAATCTTGACATGATCCTCTCCAAGAGAGAACTCCGATCGTGGATTCTTTGTTACTTCTAAGAAAGCTTCAACGAACGAAGAAGGACATCGGATTCTCCAAAAGCCTTGTTTGTATTTTCTTATACATTCAATTTTTGATTTGTTGTAAAGAAATTTTTATTCTTAGTTGTAAGGGTTGGGTGCAACCCGTGGTGGTGGAGTTGTGACTCCTTTAGTTGGAAGGGTTCCTTCCGTAGTGTGAGGATTGGATTTCAATCTGTTTGGAGACGTGATCGAGTCGTCCCTTGGTGGGAGATAGGTCGAAGGGGGAAAGTGGACGTACCCAAATCGGGGTACCACTATAATTTCTTGTGTGTTTTCTGTGTTGTGTTTGTTTATTTGTGCAGGTAAATTTTATTCCGAAAAAGACTACACGACACATATTCCCCCCCCCCCCATAGGTGGATTTGGTCGACACTAGATACTTTCAAGTGGTATCAGAGCGAGGTTGCTCGTCAATAAGGTTAACACCTTGAGTAAGATCTCGTGTCTAGTGTAAAGAAGAAAACAAGACTCAAGCATGGAGCTATACACTGATGTCTCTCCCCTGAGACTGCCTGCCTGCACCAAAGACTATTATCCCATCTGGAAAATGAGAGTCCAGTTTCATCTGGAAGCCATTGACCCCCGGGTTTTATTCATTGTGGAAGAGGGTCCCTTCATTCTCATGAAGGCTTCTGACTCTAGAGAAGATCTCCAAATCCCTAAGAGTCCCGCAGAGATGTCTAAAACTGAGATCTCACTGTTCAACTTGGACAAGCTGGTACGACAGATCATCTCATATATTTGGTCAGGCTCTTCTCATACAAGATTGGATAAGTGTAAGACTGCAAAGTCCATGTAGGAAACAATCTCTGACCTTATGGAGGGAAAGAAGACTGCCGGGACTGAGTGCCAGCAAGAAAATGAAGCATATGTGAGGGTCCTCGTCTCTGATGATAAGTCAAGAACAACGTCTCAATATCAGGGCTCAAGTGTCCCTATCTGAGACTGAAGAAGAGATGTAGGAATGCAGTTGTGATGAAGCTAAAACCTCAGTCTCTGCAGACCATAACTCTAACCCTGATCAGCACAATCAGGATCAGGTATCTTCCTCTTCTTGCTCCCTTGCTCTTGTATCTCCTGAAGACAGGAGAAGTTAAGAGGTTTGTCCATCTTTTGATGCTAGGGAAATAGACAGTTTCAATCAAAAGATTGAAACTCTTGATTCCCTTCGAAGTGCCCTTCAGAAGAGGAACTTGCTTGTTAAGAAACAAGCTATGGAAATTGCTCAGTTGAGGACCATGATGGATCTACAATTAGAATCCATCAAGGTGAAGGACTCAAAGATCTCGGATCTAGAGTTTTCTCTAGAGACTGAGAAGAGAATAGTATCTAACTTTTCCAAGGTGGATGCTATTAAAAGAAAGGGAGAAAACGGGTGGATCTCATGAATTATAAAATCGTGGAGAAATGGGGAAACTGTTTTCAGACCCCCCCCCCCCCCACACCGAGTAGGAAGGGCACACATCATTCCTTCAAGTATGACCATAAGAACAACTATGGTCACTGCAAGAATGATCGGGCCTCATATGGAAACACCCATAGTGCAAGTGTTGTTATGGCTACCCATGAGAAAATACACACGGCTCATCATGAACCGTTTGTATTTACGGCCTCAGCTCCCCCACTTCATGACATTGCAGGAACCAGCTCTCACGGAATATCTTCCCACCCTAGGACAAAGGGAAAGGGAGTTGGGAAACATGTAGCAAGCATCAATGGGGCCCCCGGATGTGTGCTGGCTGAAAAGAAAGCACCACCTCACAGGCCTCAGGACACTCACCACATGTTCTCCATCCGCCCTCCCTCGAGTCTTAGTGAAAAGGGTAAATCTGTGAGCAGAACCTGCTCTACCCCTGTCAGACCTAAGATCATGACTAACTCAGTCAGTAGATCCGGTCATAAAAGGAGATACAATATTCATGAGTGTTGGTGTTGTGGCAGAGTGGGTCACTTTGACATAGATTATTGGCACAATCCTTCTATGCCAAGGGCAAGGGTATGTCCACATCCTTTGGCAAGAGATAGCCTTCCTGACAGAAATCCTGTAGGAAGGCATGTTGTATTTTATGCTGATAAGAACCTAGGACCCAATACCTATTGGGTTCCTAAGGTAAGGTAATTCTTTTTTGCAGGATAGTCTAGCCACCCATGAACCTGATGGGACTTAGACAAGAGATGTTTCAGGCTTGTTATGGAACAAGTATATGAGACCAGAGATGATACTAACTATAGTGTCCTACTTGAACTTGATACCCGTTGTACTTCAAACAGTGGATCTGAATGATCAACCTAATGATCCCAGGTATGCGCATTCAGTTTCGAAAATTGAATCGCATTACATAGATGTATATATATATCCAAACACATGTGTAGATTGCCCTTCAAGATATAAATATATATATATATACACACACACCTGATTGAAGGACACGGAAGCTATTATCCGTATGATCCATATTATGTAAACTGATAAACTGTCAAAATTTTGATATGGTGAGAAAGGGGGTGTCAAATGGTCCTATGAATCTCAAGGGACTTGTATCAATAGTTGAAACTACAATATTACATTTTGAATCCAACAAGGATAAGCCAGGGTTTATTTCTAGTGTTAACCTTTCTTGAACTCAACTTAGCTATCATAAGAAAACTTGATATCCTTTGTTTAGAGGAAAAAGGAAATCTATGTGAAATAAACAGGATTCTTGTCGATTATAAAAATCGTGCGGAAATAGAGGAAAAATCTATAGTGGAAACTCTCCTCCCGACCCTTCGCATTCCCATCGACTCTACAGAAACAGCTTCCCAGTGGAATCTTCGAAATCATGTCTGCCTCTCATCGACTCTCGTCGCTCCCGTCGCTCCTGTCGAGTGCAGTCTGCCCGCTGTCCTCTCCCCGTCGGCTCAGTGTTCCCGTCTCAGACATCTTCTCAACGCAAGTGTCTCGCCGATTCACCGCCAGCATTCCATCCCGACGCAAGCCTCTCATCGGACTATGGCTTCTCTCCGCTCACCGCCTACCTAGAGTTTTCTACCTTCCCCCCTCCGAGTAACAGGTAACGACCGTTCTTCCTTGAATCATTAGCTCGTTTGCAACTTGTCTAGTTCCTACTAGTCTAGTTCCTACAAACTATAGATTTAGATAGAGTTAAGTTCCTTAAGTGTAACTTGTTTAGGTTTATAATTGCTCCTCGAACGACGGTCGGGCTCCTCACTGGAAGTGAGTTGGTTAGGACTGGCTTTGCCCATGCTTCTGATGAATTCAGGAACATCATCTTGATGCTAGAATAAGTCGGGCTCTCCTTTATTCTCGAGCATCCGTGCAAGGTCTTAGACAAGGAAGTTCTGGAGTTCTACGCAACCGCCAAGCTACGTCACGAGGACGCCCTAATACAGAGTAAGATAGCTGGACTAAGGATCAAGATGACTGCTGCAAAACTATCACATCATCTCCAGTTCACCAGCTCTGTACAAGAGGACTACCTAGATGAAAATGATCGTGCGAGGACACTACTGTTCTGTGGATTAGCTCGAGGGACCAAGGCCATCAAACACAAGGATATGAACGAAGAAGGAAAGCTCCTCTGAGATATCATAGGGAAGGTTCTGATCTATAAACCTGGCTCCCATGATCATATTTCAGGGGACATGTTTAAGATTTTGATGGCTATAGTGTGCAGAAAGAAATTCAACTGGGGGCCATGTTATTTGAGAAGGATAAAAGATACCCTGCGTACTCCTAACTTCGGGAGAATCATCAGTCTATACTTGAATCAGATGGACGGAGACAGATTTGATATGAGTAAGGGAGTCCCCCTTCACTACCTAAAGAAGATGGACTCCAGCATCTTTGATCGGTTGGAAAGAAGAATGCCCAAGGGGATGCGTCTGGAACACATGTTGATGAAGAAGACAGAGCACCGGAGTTCAGAAATCCCTCGGATGAGCCCAGTGAAGTTCCTAATCTGCTGCATGCAGGAACTGAGGGGGAGTCTTTACCCAGTCTTTCTGCTGACATCAGAATGGAGGCCACAGTCTCAGATCAAGTAGATGTTATCACTGATATTTCCCTCATCGCGAAGGATGCAGTGGATACCCTTGCTACTGATCAGACTGACGAAGAGGAAGTAGAGGAGGATATGGAGAATGTTGTTGCTGATGATGATGATGTGGAGCATGTCGCCGCTGATGACCTTAATAATGAGCAAGCTGGAAATGAAATGGACATGAGGGAGATTGATGTGGACCTCCCCTCTGAGGAACCAGTTCCGTTAAAAGGTACTAATGTATCTGGCGCAACAATTGAGGGGGAGACCTCCCGGCAGGGGATGATGAGTATATATGGAAAAACGACAGAGGCTGCCCCAATCCCCCCGCTGGAGACCGTAACTCTATCTAGCTCCACAAGTGTATCTGAAGAAGAGAATCCTGACTCACAGAGTCCTATCCCCCCCCCCCCCCCCCGAGCATGACCAGGCCGTGCATCAGGATCATCCGCTAGGACCTAGCCTGGCAAATCACACTGTAAATATCATTCAAGGTATAGTGGATGAACTTAAGACCGCCTTTAAACGAACTCACAACAAGGTACTTAAACGAATTAAGCAATCAGAGGATCTAATGCTAAAGAATGTTGTGGAGATAAATCACAAGCTGGAAAAGATGGAATAGAGATTTGAAACTAAGTATGCTGAGGCCGGCATTGGCGTCAATCTTCTGATGCAAGGGCTACAGAAAAATACAGCTGACCTGGCAGTGGTAAATAAAAATGCTCATGTTGTTGCCAACAACATCAAATTATTCGATGTTAACATGGTGACACTCAACACGAATCAGAAAACCCTGCTGGACGATTTTACTCGAAATGTTAAGCATATAGATGAGTCACTACATTCTTATGCAAACTCAATTGCTCAAGAAGCCAAAAAGGGGGAGGAGGAATATACAGCTAAGATGGCAGGGTTAGAGAAAATCATGGTCGAAAACTTCACGAAATCCAACGAGTATGTTTTTGACAGTTGTCATTGGCTAGTTCAGCAAGCATCAGGTATACATATTCTGGTTGCTCCTACTGATGAGGTTACTACTGCTGCTGATGAGGTTGCAAGTGCTGAGGAGTTTCCTTTGAGTGAAGCTGATGCCAGAAAGGCTGCCAAAGCCGCTGCCAAAGCTGCTGCCAAAGCTGCTCACAGTGTTATGTTTGATCAAGAGTCCATTGCAAAAGGGAAAAGAAAACTTCAAGAAGGAACTTCCAAAGAAACTCCAGCTGAGAGGAAATCGAGATTGAAGGAAAGTGAAGTTAAGAATGAATGATGGAGTCTCGTGTCTAAGAGTATTATACTGGATAAATTCTTGCTACAACAGCGGGGAGAGCATAATAGAAATGAAGTGTACAGTCAGTATGAGTGGAAAATGCACAAAGAATGTGAGGCTAAAAGAAACATATTCTTCAGGACAAACATTGTGCAGAATAAAGCTCCTCCCCCCAAGTACTACCCGAAGCCTAAGTAATATTTTGAAAGACAAAGCAAGAAGTACATGGCTAAACAACTAAGAGATGCTGAGGCAAAGGAGTGATAGACTTGGAATCTAAACTTTTTATTTTTCAATATGCGTGTACGTCTATTCTTGTAATGATAAACACTTTGGATATATATATATATATGATCACATGCTGATTAAATTGTTGTTCTGAATGCGTGAAATTTTATTATTCTGAATTCTTGTCTCGCACATTTGTTATGTATATCTTTCTGGTTGGTGTAATTCATCTTAGTTAGTAGGATTTTGGCTTCTTCAAATAGGGGGAGATTTGTTGGGTATTGTATCCACAATTACCTGGATTTGAAGAAGCCTCCAGTCAAGCTAAAATGGATTCACAATGTATTTGACAATCTTCTATTAAGTTTTTCTTGCAGCTATTCCATGTTAAGTACACACCAATGTCAGGGTGCAATGGGTCAATATACACGGGCCTGCGCAACGTAATCCCTCGTTGAGCAGATCAGTGTGTTGACTCACGTGTGCTCTCTCTATTGGAGTGTACTTATTTTAAAGTACAGGGTTAAGGCAGATCAAGAGCAGAAGAAGGAGCAAAGAGGGGTCAAAGACCAAGTCTTCAAAGGAAGGAAGTGAAAATTCGTCTAAGTCAAAATCGACGGGAATCACTAAGTGGTTCTCCCCGACTTCGGCGAGAATCGTTTGTGATTCCCGCCGATTCGATGAGAATCAATCTGCATTCCCGCTGACCTCTTCCGGATGACTGTTTTCCTACAGGAATTTTGCTAAGGCAGAATCGACGGGAATCACTAGATGATTCTCGCCGACTTCGGCGGGAATCGTTGTGATTCCCGCCAAATCGACGAGAATCAGTTTGCATTCCCGCCAATTCCCACTGGCCGACAAGGTTTCCAACTGGAATTTGGCCAAGGCAGAATCGATGGGAATCGTGATTGATTCCCGCCGACTTCGACGGGAATCACCACCGATTCTCGCCGATTTTGCCTTGGGCAATTTTTCTCGTTCGCTGGACCAAACCGCCTTGCCGTGCGCTATTTTGGCCAGGGCTAGGGTTTCTCCTTGTGGGCCCCACAACGGTCATTAGGGTTGGCTCTGGTATATATAGTCGCGTATTTTGAACATGAATGAATCAATTCACGAAAAATCTGAAGTAGCCGACGCGTGCCCTAGCAGATCGCGGAACGTTGCCGATCGCTGTCGCCGCTCGCAAGCTAGTCTCCGCCGCTGATCTCAGAGGTTCTCTGATCTTTTGACGGCAGTACCGAGGCAAGACGAGCGTCTCACGCATCTCTCTTGAGATCTCTTGTCTCTCGATTCATTGAACGAGGTTAGTTCTTCATTCCGAATCGATTGAGATGACTGATCCGACTGAGATCATTCGTAGACCTTGCTTGCTTCGTCAAGAAGTTTGGATCTACAAAGTATCGCCACCACAATCGCTTGCCACCTCCGATCTTGACAACATCCTCTCCAAGAGAGAACTCCGGTCGTGGATTATTCGTTACTTCCAAGAAAGCTTCAACGAACGAAGAAGGACATCGGATTCTCCAAAAGCCTTGTTTGTATTTTCTTATACATTCAATTTTTGATTTGTTGTAAAGGAATTTTTATTCTTAATTGTAAGGGTTGGGTGCAACCCGTGGTGGTGGAGTTGTGACTCCTATGTGTTGGAACACCCTATTACTAATTTGGGTAAGGATCACTATGGTTGTCTTAGGAAACCAGGTTGACCTAGTTGTATAGTTGTAAAGGTCAACATTAGAATGAGTCTAGGGCTTAGAACTTAGGTTTGAAGCTGCCCCCAGGACCTCTCCAATGTCAAGGATATAGAGCCAAGTCTAAGGCAATTCTCGTCGAGCTCAGGTCGACGAAACGTCGAACTCGGTTCGACGCTCTCTGAGCTCAGCTTGATAAATCGTCGAACTCCGGTCGACGATCTTCGAGCTCAGATCGACGATCTCTCTTCAGTTATTCTTCAGGTCGCTGAGCTCGGTTCGACGATCTTCGAGCTCAGTTCGACGTTTTCTGTCTGCTTTATCTCATTTCATCTCTGAGCTCAGTTCGACGATCGTAGAGCTCAGATCGACGATTCTTCTGAGAGATCGACGCTTTTAAGGATTCAAATGCTGTTATTCTTTGGAATGTTTTTGAATATTATCAGCATTTATGATAAGAAGATCTGCCAGCCGTGTGTCTTTATTCTGGAGCAAGTTTCAAGGTATTATTCAGAGAATGTTTGCTGGACTTTCCTCTAGAAGACGAGACTCTTTATGGAAGACATTTATGACTGCCAACGGCTACTTTGGACAAAGAATTTTTCAGAGAATAAGATCTTCCTGTTCTTTTTAAAAAGAATATATCATATACAGAACACATATAGCAAAAGAACAACAGAAGAACTGTGACATAAAAAAAATTCTTCTTGCTTACTGAAAAGGGTTCACAACTTCATCTAAAGAACTCCAGACACCTCATCTCTCAGTCTTCTTGCTGAAACAATCTTTTGCTGGAGATCAAAGTTCTGAAGACCTATCACCCTAGAGCAAAGCTTCCCTTCCTGAACCAGTCTACATCTCAGGGGGAGCTTTGACAAAAGATCTAATAAAGTCTTCTCTCATTTGATTTGAGAACAGAGAAGACAACTTCATTTCCTTTTCTTTTCATTTTCCTGCTGTAAAAGGGTTCTTGAACTCCCTTCAAAAGTTCTGTCTGGTTCTGAGAACCTTGTCAAAACTCAGTGGTGGCAAGACACCTTATCAAAAAATCCAGTTTTGGTTTTTGAGCACCTTAACAAAAGCTCATTGGTGTCAGGACACCTGATCAACTCATCCTGAGTGGATTCCTACCAAGGGTGGTAGAAGAGTGGATATACCCAGGTTTTTGGGGAACCACTATATTTCCTTGTGTCTTCTGGATTGTTTGTTTGGTTGTTGCTGTGTGCTGCGCTCTTAGTTTCTTGCTTCTTTAATTATTTTCTAGCACTCTACACTATAGTATAAATTAAATTTTATATGTGTTGATATTTTCAAAACTGTGAAACTTATTTGAATAAATTCTATTCACCCCCCCCCCCCCCCCTCTAGAGTTGAGATAGATCTTACCCTCACTTTCAATTGGTATCAGAGGGAGGTTGGTTGCTCATACAGGCTAACACCTGAACCAAGTGATCCTTGGTAAAATCTATCTTTTAAGAGGGTTATTTCTTCTTATATATATATTACTCTAAGACATGGCACAGAACAAGGATTATGCAAGCACTAGACCCCCAGTGTGCAATCTATCTAAGTTTGCACTTTGGAAGGCAAGGATTAAATTATACATGAACTCTATTGATGAAGATATTTTCAATTCTGTCTTGACAGTTTGTCCAAGTCCACCAGCAAGCTCAAGCACAAATGCTGTTCCACCTCCCTCAGGAACAGATGCAGACATAAAGAAATGGAAAACTACAGATGCAAAGGCCATGAACATCTTAGCTCAGACAATGTCTGATGAGATATTTCAGAAAGTAGCTGACTGCAACTCAGCCAAAGGAATTTGGGACAAGCTCTCTGAAATTATCTCAGGGTCTGCTGATGAAAGGAAAGACAGGAGATCTCACCTCATAACCCAATATGAGAATTTCAAGAAAGGAGAGACTGAGTCAGTGGCAGATATGTACAACAGATTGATTCTGATTGTCAATGAGCTAAGGACCTTGGATAAAGAAATCTCATTGACTGAGCTTAATGACAAGATCCTAATGTGCTTCCCCAGTACTTGGGATTCAAGAATCCGGCCAATCAAAGATGCCAGAAGTCTAAATGAAATCACTACTGAAACTCTCCTAGGCAAGCTCAAATCTTATGAGCTGCTTATCAAGAACAGAGAGGAAGAACAGAAGGCTGCTTCACCAGCCTCAAGGAAAGAGAAGTCAATAGCTTTCAAAGCTATTGAAGATCTGCCTGAAGAAAAACTCACAGGCAATGAGGAATTGGCCAGCCTACTGGCCAAAAGATTTTACAAGCTAGCCAGAAAGGACTTCAGAAAAAGGCCATACAAAGGTCATGACAAACCAAGGTATGATAAGTCAAATAATAATAACAAAGAAATCATATGCTTTGGTTGCAGGAAACCAGACCACATTGTGCCTGACTGTCCAGAGAACAAGAACAAGGACAGGAAGGATAGAAGAGAAAGAAGAAAAGAAAAAGATTTCAAAAAGAACAGCTCAGACAAAGCCTCCTCTAGCAGGAACAAAAATACAAGGAAGGGTTTTGTTGCTGAGACATGGAGTGAGACAGAAGAAGATTCTGAAACTTCATCTAGCTCCAGTGATGATGAAGATGATGCTGATGAGAAAGAATTCTGCATGATGGCTATCAATGCCTCACAGCAAAACTCTGATGAAGAATCAGATTCAGATTCAGAAAATCAATCAGAGGAAGATCAGGTAATTAGCTCTTTTGATTTTAATTCTGAGGACTTCAAAAATGAATTTAAGACATTGTGCTTGGATTTACTAAGATCTGAAAAAGAGATAATCTCTCTCAGAAATAAATTATCTGAATATAATGTCCTAAACTCAAATAACCTCAAACTCTCTGAGGAGTTAGAATGTTGTAGGGAGGAGATAGCTTCACTGAAAAGTGAACTGTCAAGAGCTAAAAAGTTTGAAGAATCCCTAAATGGGAGAAGTATCAGACTGATGGACATTACAAGCACAGTGAACTCTAGATTCAATAGTACACTGGGCTTGGGTGCCTCATCCAGCCAACCTATAATATTAACAACTCCAATCAAATTTGTCTCTGACAAAGGAAAGGGAGTAATAGAGGTAGCTAGGAAGAATGCAGATCTGTCAGAGAAAAATTCAGTTCAACAGATTGCGTCGAGCAGAGCTCGACGATCGTCGAACAGAGCTCGACGATCTAACCATAGATCATCGAACTCAGCTCGACGATATCCAAACTCTGAACTTCAAAATAATCGATCTTCGAACAGAGATCGACGATCTGACCCAAGATCGTCGACCTCAGCTCGACGATCGTCGAACAGAGATCAGGACTGTGAACATTCCTTCAATGGCACATCTAGATTCAATCCTAGAGGTCCCACATCCCAAGGCTTTAACCCCTATACTGAATGGATAGTACCTCCTAGGAGATACCATCCTGAAGGCTATAAGAGTCAACCTGGGATGTCTTTTATTTCTGAATTCAAAGGATATCAGCCTATGCCCAAGGTTAACTGGGTCAAAAACAATTAAGCTGCTCATGTGCAGGTGAAGACCTATCAAGTATCTAACCAACAATGGTATCTGGATAGTGGGTGCTCAAAGCACATGACAGGGAACAGGGAGAACCTATCATCCTTCATAACCAAACTTGGACCCAAGGTGATTTTTGGTGATTCAAATTTTGGTCAAACCAAAGGATATGGTGTTGCTCAGATAGGCTCAGTCACTTTTAAGAAGGTGGCATATGTAGAAGGACTGAAGCACAATCTAATAAGTATCAGTCAACTATATGATGAAGGATACAAGGTGACTTTTAACAAATCCCTGTGCAAGATCAAGTCAGAGAATAACACAACTGTGTTAACAGGTAAAAGGACAGGTAACATTTACTTAGTAGACTTTCTTTCATCTAAAGTAGATATCTGTTTATTCAATTCCATATCTAAGCCTAATATTTTGTGGCATAAGAGACTAGGACATCTAAACCTTAGAACCATTGCTAGGCTCTCCAAGGACAACCTAGTTAGAGGACTACCTTCTGGCCCCTACAAGAAGGAAGGACTCTGCAAGGCTTGTCAATTAGGCAAGCAAACTAAAAGTAGCTTTAAGTCACTTAATAAGAGTGATTCACCTAAGATTTTGTATTTATTGCACATGGATCTTTTTGGACCCATATCAGTACAAAGCCTAGGAGGGAAGTCCTATACTCTAGTGGTTGTAGATGACTTCTCAAGATTCACTTGGGTATTCTTTCTGAGGAAGAAGTCTGATAACTTCAAGTGTTTGACAGATTTTCTCAAATGCATTCAGATTGAGTTCAACACTCACATTGCCCTGATCAGAAGTGATCATGGGACAGAGTTTGATTCTCTTCTCATGCAAGAGTTCTGTCAAAGTGAAGGGATCAGGCATACTTTCTCAGCTCCTAGAACTCCTCAACAAAATGGGGTAGCTGAAAGGAAAAATAGAACCCTAATTGAATCTGCTACTACATTGTTGACAGATGCTCACTTACCTCTATCCTTTTGGGCTGAGGCAGTGAACACCTCCAACTATATATTAAATAGAAGCCTGATACATAAACTAAAGGGCAAGACTCCCTATGAATTGCTCAAAGGGAAGAAACCTAAAGTAAATTATTTTAAAATTTTTGGGTGTATTTGTTATATTCATAATAATGACAAGAAACATCTAGCAAAATTCCAAGCTAAAGCTGATGAAGGAGTGTTTCTGGGATACTCCATGATCAGCAAGGCCTATAGGGTATATATTAAATCATCTTGTAAAATTGAAGAATCTATTCATATTACCTTTGATGAGACTAACATGTGTTATAAGGAGAAGTCTACTTCTACCAAAGAACCCTTGCAGGTACAATCTATATCAGAAAGTATGGACAGATTACAGGTTAAAGAAGAGGACACAACCTCTCAACCTATTCGGCAAAAGAATGAAAGCAGTGATGATGAAGAAGTGCAGCATCTTGAAGAAAATCATCCTGAAGAGCCAGTTGTTGTTCCACTAGAGGAGACAACAACACAGGCTGGTGAACAATCAACACCCCCTATTGATTTAGTAACAACAAGAGATCATCCAATCACCCAAGTAATTGGAGAGATCTCAACTGGTGTGCAAACCAGAAATCAGGTCAACCAGAACCTGATGCACACTTGTTTCCTATCTCAAGTTGAACCTCAATTCATTCAAGATGCAGAGCAAGATCCACACTGGATCATTGCAATGCAAGAGGAGCTACACCAATTTGAAAGGAACAAGGTTTGGGAACTAGTGCCTAAGCCAAAGGATCATTCCATTGTTGGAACAAAGTGGGTTTTCAGAAACAAGCTGGATGACCAAGGAATTATTGTCAGAAACAAGGTAAGGCTAGTTGCTCAAGGCTACTCTCAACAAGAAGGAATAGACTATGACCAGACCTTTGCACCAGTTGCAAGGTTAGAGGCCATCAAAATATTTCTAGCTTATGCTGCTCACAAAGGCTTCAAGGTCTATCAGATGGATGTGAAGAGTGCATTTCTCAATGGGGACATCAAAGAGGAAGTCTATGTTAGACAACCTCCAGGTTTTATCTCTCTAACTCACCCTGATTATGTTTTCAAATTGCATAAAGCATTATATGGTCTCAAGCAAGCTCCTAGAGCATGGTATGAGACCCTAGCATGCTTTCTTCTGGAAAATGATTTTATTAGGGGGAGAGTAGACCAAACTCTTTTTATTAGAACCCATAAGTCCCATACCCTACTAGTACAAATTTATGTAGATGATATCATATTTGGATCTACTGATTCAAACTTGTGCAAAAAGTTTTCCAACCTAATGCATTCCAAATTTGAAATGAGTAGTGTGAGAACCCGCCCACCCATATCGCATCTCAAAACCCAGGTGTTGAGATGAAGGGTGGCGGGGTACATAAACACGGAGGATCAGGCGCTGCAGGCGGTGTGGGACTAATCCCAACCACAGAACCGCGGGGATATTCCGCCACACAGGGGGCCCACCGGGGTCAACACCCAGACCTGGAACGCGATGGGGAAAGCCACGGGGGCGGTCTCACACACACGGTCCTGCTGGCAAATCACTCCAACAACACACCCCCGCAGCAGGACAACCTGGAACCTCTGATACCATGTGAGAACCCGCCCACCCATATCGCATCTCAAAACCCAGGTGTTGAGATGAAGGGTGGTGGGGTACATAAACACGGAGGATCAGGCGCTGCAGGCGGTGTGGGACTAATCCCAACCACAGAACCGCGGGGATATTCCGCCACACAGGGGGCCCACCGGGGTCAACACCCAGACCTGGAACGCGATGGGGAAAGCCACGGGGGCGGTCCCACACATACCTTTGTAATAGAGACCTTTTTCTGATAATAAAGTTTCAGTTATACTTTTTGTTGTTGGAGTGATTTGCCAGCAGGACCATGTGTGTGGGACCGCCCCCGTGGCTTTCCCCATCGCGTTCCAGGTCTGGGTGTTGACGCCGGTGGGCCCCCTGTGTGGCGGAATATCCCCGCGGTTCTGTGGTTGGGATTAGTCCCACACCGCCTGCAGCGCCTGATCCTCCGTGTTTATGTACCCCGCCACCCTTCATCTCAACACCTGGGTTTTGAGATGCGATATGGGTGGGCGGGTTCTCACATGGTATCAGAGGTTCCAGGTTGTCCTGCTGCGGGGGTGTGTTGTTGGAGTGATTTGCCAGCAGGACCGTGTGTGTGGGACCGCCCCCGTGGCTTTCCCCATCGCGTTCCAGGTCTGGGTGTTGACCCCGGTGGGCCCCCTGTGTGGCGGAATATCCCCGCGGTTCTGTGGTTGGGATTAGTCCCACACCGCCTGCAGCGCCTGATCCTCCGTGTTTATGTACCCCGCCACCCTTCATCTCAACACCTGGGTTTTGAGATGCGATATGGGTGGGCGGGTTCTCACAAGTAGCATGGGTGAGCTCTCCTTCTTCTTAGGATTGCAAGTAAAACAGTATGTTGAGGGCATATTCATTTCCCAAGCCAAGTATGCTAAAGAATTGGTTAAGAGATTTGGCATGTTTGAGGCATCTTGTATGAAAACACCCATGCCTACCAATGCTGTATTAGATGCTGATGAACATGGGAAACCAGTTGATCAGACAACATATAGAGCAATAATTGGCTCTCTATTGTACCTTACAGCCAGTAGGCCAGATATAATGTTTGCTACATGCATATGTGCTAGATTCCAAGTTAGCCCTAGAGAGTCACACCTAACTCTAGTTAAAAGGATTCTTAGGTATGTAAAAAGTTGTCCAAATCTAGGACTCTGGTATCCAAAAGACTCAGGATTTGAATTAACTGGATTCTCAGATGCTGATTATGCTGGATGCAGAATAGAGAGGAAAAGCACCAGTGGAACATGTCAGTTTGTTGGTGACAGACTTGTCTCTTGGTTTTGTAAGAAGCAAACATCTGTGTCAACTTCAACTGCTGAAGCTGAGTATATGGCTGCAGGCAGTTGTTGCTCACAAATATTGTGGATACAAAATCAGCTTCTAGACTATGGTTACAACTTAGAGAAGTCAAAAAATTTCTGTGATAATACTAGTGCTATCTCTATAGCACAAAATCCAGTCCTCCATAGTAGGACAAAACACATAGAAATTAGGCATCACTTTCTAAGAGATAATGTAGAGAAAAATAAAATTGAACTTCAATATATACCTACTGATTTGCAAAGGGGAGATATTTTCACCAAGCCCTTGGATGAAAAGAAACACAGTTTCTTCCTAAATCAGTTAGGCATGTTAGATGGAGGAAGCCTAAATTAAATTACAAGATTTTTGAAAAGATAAAACAGACCAAGATTAGGCTAAAAAATCAGTTCCTTTTGTGTCTGTAGAATAGGCTTTGTCTCTGAACTGCGCTCGACGTTTTCCCAGAAAACGTCGAACGTAGATCGACGTTTCTCTAAAAATCGTCGACCAGAGATCGACGTTCCCGAAGTCGTCAATCTGAGTTCAGAGCCCTCGCTGGATCTAGGCCTTCTCTCCTTCTGTTCAGAGGCCGTCGAGCGGAGCTCGACGCTTTTCAACATCATCGAACGGAGATCGACGATATTGACGTCTCTTCAGATTCCTTCTGCAGCCCAAATCGTCGAGCTGAGTTCGACGCTTCTTCGAACTGAGCTCCGCGATTTTCCGTTTCGCCGTCGAACCCTAATATAAAATCATTTCCTCAGCCGTCGTTCTCCTTTTACGCTTTCATACTCTGCAACTTTTTTTCGTTTTCCCTCCAAATCCTCTACACTTGGTCGCGGTTGGTTTTCTGTTGCAGGTGCAAATGGCTGAATCCAGTGCTGCTATCTCAAAGATGAAATTTGATACAGGATTTGATATAGACATGAAATCGTTTGATGGAAGCGACCAGCGCTTCAAGGACATTCTAAATCTGTTCATAGAACAACAGTTGACTCAAATAATGACTACACGGATGAAAATTGCTTCAGAAGAGATCAAAGAGTGGTGGTTTACAGCGACAGACGAGACTGAGAACTCTATCGTCGGCATCATTAAAGGGACTCAGGTACATCTATCACCGGCTCTCTTAACAGATGTCTTTCAACTTAGTACTGGAGAAGATTCTATTGAATTATCTGGAGAAGATTATGATTCAATGCTTAATCGAATGGGTCACAATGCTGTCAACCCTAACAAACTTTTAAAGAAAAATCTGTCTCTGGAATATCAATTCCTGGCTGATGTAGTTGGGAAAGTGCTGTTGGCCAAGCACTCAGCTCATGACACCATCTCTAGATATCAACTTTGCTTGATGGGAGCTTTGGTCGATAAGAAACACCTTGATTGGGGATCCATCTTCTTCAACTTAATTAAGAAGAAGATCAATAAGACTGCTGTGAGTTTTGGGAGAATCTTAGGGGTCTATCTGCACTACAGATGCCCTGACCTGTTAACCTCCTCTGGGATGTTCATCAATGCATCCAAGAGGCTCTCCTGTGCCCTATTCAGCAAATGGGACAGGCAAATCATCAACCCTATAAGAGCTACTGCACCACTTCCTTCAGGTACAAGGACTGCTTCAGTCACTCCACCAGCAGAAGTGTTGCCTGCCTCTCTTCCTCCTCTAGCTATATCTACCCCACCCATTTCCTCCTCACCACCAGTCACAACCATAACCATATCATCCCCAATTACCATTTCCTCACCAGTTTCATCCCCTCCAGTATCCACCTCAGAGGAATTCCATCCTCTCTTCTCTTATTCAACCTTCACCCTACCATCCTTTTCCCTTGTAGATGATTCCTTCATGGATGATTCTCCCTCCACTCCTCCTGAGCCACCCTCTACCTCCTCTTTTCAACAAATGCTTAATGATATTCTTTCCCAACCATCCTTCACCCCCTCTCTTGCTTCACCTATCTCCACCTCCACCTTTTCTATCTCCACAATTCCATCCTCAGAGCCATCCATTCCTACTCCACCTACCTCCACACCTTCAGCTCCAGCCAACATCCCTACATCTACCTTTACTCCTACCTCTGCTCAAGCCCCACTTGAGCATGTAGATCTTCCAAGGTTGGCAGACAGACTTTATGAGTTGCTAGCTCCCAGGCTGACATCTCTGTTGGAGACTTCCCTGGATCCACTCCTGAAACAAGTTCAGGAGCTGTCTACCAAGCTTTCCTCCTTTTCCTCCTCCCAGGCAATCCCTTCTACTGGGTGCCTTGGTTCAGCTCTCCTTGAACCAAGGCAGGGGGAGATGCTTTATGAAGAAGTGGATGTGCCAGTGGATGCTCCTGTTTTTGCTCAAGCTCCTGCTCACTCAGAAAGCAGTGGATGTGCTTTTGCACTAAATCTTCAGAGCCTGCTATCTCAATTTGATACAGTTCATTTCAGCTTTCTGCCAGTACCTCTCACTGAAGATTTGTCTAAGGCCATTGTGCCTGTATCTGTTTGTGATCCCAGCCACATTGAATCCTATATCAATTCCTGGAAGGCTGTGGATATTCCTGATGCTGCTACTAAGGCCATTGTGCCTCCTGTTGTTGAAACTGCTGCTGCTGCTGCTAAGATATAGAGATGATTCCAGTAACTATTGCTGATGAAACTGCTGATGAAGAACTTGCTTCCTACCTAGAAGATCCCACACCTGCTGTTATGCCTGCTCCTGCTCAAGTGTCTGCTGCTACTGTTGCTCCTGCTCTGACTTCTGATCAGTTAAAGCTACAAGAAAAGTACTTGAAAAGCATTGATGATCTGTATGACAGACCATAAAGCTCAGATAGTGACCAATTCCAGACTGAATCAGATGACTCTGCCAATACCATTGCCAAGAAGAGGAAAGCTAGAAGCAAAGCCATGATGTCAGTTCCTCCAGCTAAAGCAAAAGACTCCAATGATATTCCCTACTACATTCTGCATGATTGCCCCATTTCTGAGCCATGGATGCAATACTCCAAGAATCAACTGAAAGCTATGAAGAAGAGAAGGAAGCTTGATAAATATGAAAAAGGATCTTCACAATATCAGCCTCCTCCTCCTCCTCCTCCAGATTCTGGATCAGGCTCAGCCCCTCAAGCTCCAGCTTCAAGGCAAAGCTCCTCCCAATCTTATCCAAGATACTATCAAAGGGGACAACATCAAAGAGGATATCAATCCAGAAGGGGTCATTACAGAGGAAATCAGAGAGGACAAAGATCTTATCAAAGGGAAGGACAAGGCCACACTGACTCTTCTTCAGGTCCTTTCCCTTACAGGCTGAAAGACACAGTTGTTTCCAGGACTCCTCCTGCTTCTGAATCTCTCAATAGGTATGAACCTCCTGTTCCTTTTGAGGATCCTGAGAACAATCCTCTATCCTGGACAGCAAGAATGAAAGAGCTAGCTGCTCTTGATCAACTAAAGAAAGCCAGAGAGCAAGGCATGGACATCTCCAATATAACAACTTTATCAGATCAAAGGAAGAAAGAATTGGAAAGATATGCTTCTAGAAAGTTTTTCAACCCAGAAGACTACATGAAGCTGCACCCAGAGGCTGTAGTTCCAAGGCCAAGATCTCAAACTTCTCTAGGTGCAGAGGATGACAGAAGATCAAAGAAAGAAACCCTGAATCCTAACAGAGAAATTTTGTTTAGAAAGGGAACTGAGAAGAAGTAAATTGTGTAAGCTGAACTTTCATCCTCATCTGGATAATTGCTGCTATTTTATCTGTGATCTGCTTGCTGCTATATCTTTGCTTGGTTAGCTTTTGTTTTTGTATGAATGCTTATTCATTTCCTAATGTTATTTGTAAATAGTAATCCTAACCCAAATAGGGGGAGATTGTTGGAACACCCTATTACTAATTTGGGTAAGGATCACTATGGTTGTCTTAGGAAACCAGGTTGACCTAGTTGTATAGTTGTAAAGGTCAACATTAGAATGAGTCTAGGGCTTAGAACTTAGGTTTGAAGCTGCCCCCAGGACCTCTCCAATGTCAAGGATATAGAGCCAAGTCTAAGGCAATTCTCGTCGAGCTCAGGTCGACGAAACGTCGAACTCGGTTCGACGCTCTCTGAGCTCAGCTTGATAAATCGTCGAACTCTGGTCGACGATCTTCGAGCTCAGATCGACGATCTCTCTTCAGTTATTCTTCAGGTCGCTGAGCTCGGTTCGACGATCTTCGAGCTCAGTTCGACGTTTTATGTCTGCTTTATCTCATTTCATCTCTGAGCTCAGTTCGACGATCGTAGAGCTCAGATCGACGATTCTTCTGAGAGATCGACGCTTTTAAGGATTCAAATGCTGTTATTCTTTGGAATGTTTTTGAATATTATCAGCATTTATGATAAGAAGATCTGCCAGCCGTGTGTCTTTATTCTGGAGCAAGTTTCAAGGTATTATTCAGAGAATGTTTGCTGGACTTTCCTCTAGAAGACGAGACTCTTTATGGAAGACATTTATGACTGCCAACGGCTACTTTGGACAAAGAATTTTTCAGAGAATAAGATCTTCCTGTTCTTTTTAAAAAGAATATATCATATACAGAACACATATAGCAAAAGAACAACAGAAGAACTGTGACATAAAAAAAATTCTTCTTGCTTACTGAAAAGGGTTCACAACTTCATCTAAAGAACTCCAGACACCTCATCTCTCAGTCTTCTTGCTGAAACAATCTTTTGCTGGAGATCAAAGTTCTGAAGACCTATCACCCTAGAGCAAAGCTTCCCTTCCTGAACCAGTCTACATCTCAGGGGGAGCTTTGACAAAAGATCCACTAAAGTCTTCTCTCATTTGATTTGAGAACAGAGAAGACAACTTCATTTCCTTTTCTTTTCATTTTCCTGCTGTAAAAGGGTTCTTGAACTCCCTTCAAAAGTTCTGTCTGGTTCTGAGAACCTTGTCAAAACTCAGTGGTGGCAAGACACCTTATCAAAAAATCCAGTTTTGGTTTTTGAGCACCTTAACAAAAGCTCATTGGTGTCAGGACACCTGATCAACTCATCCTGAGTGGATTCCTACCAAGGGTGGTAGAAGAGTGGATGTACCCAGGTTTTTGGGGAACCACTATATTTCCTTGTGTCTTCTGGATTGTTTGTTTGGTTGTTGCTGTGTGCTGTGCTCTTAGTTTCTTGCTTCTTTAATTATTTTCTAGCACTCTACACTATAGTATAAATTAAATTTTATATGTGTTGATATTTTCAAAACTGTGAAACTTATTTGAATAAACTCTATTCACCCCCCCTCTAGAGTTGAGATAGATCTTACCCTCACTTTCACTATGGTTGAAAGGGTTCCTTCCGTAGTGTGAGGATTGGATTTCAATCTATTTGGAGAAGTGACCGAGTCGTCCATTGGTGGGAGATAGGTCGAAGGGTGAAAGTGGACATCCTTAAATCGGGGAACCACTATAATTTCTTGGGTGTTTTCTGTGATGTGTTTGTTTATTTGTGCAGGTAAATTTTATTCCGCAAAAGACTGCACGACACCTATTCCCCCCCCCCCTAGGTGGATTTGGTCGACACTAGATACTTTCAGCTTTCAAGGTAGCTTCTAGCATTTCAACTTTCTCTATAATAACATTATCAACTCCCTGTGGAGGACTGTACATTGTCTGAACCTGTTGTTGAATCATATCAAAATCTGCTGGAGGGTAGATGATCTGAGTAACTTCAGGTTGATCACCTTCAACATAAGCAGGTTGCACACCAGACTCAGCAACATTATCATCATCACAAAGGGGTGGATATCCCAGAGTGGCTCTGAGGCTATTGGATATCCATTTGGCATGATCTGAGCCTGCATTAACTAACACTCTCTCCCCCTTTATGACTTCTCTTTCAATGTGGTCTCTTAAGTCATCTTTTTGAAATCTTACTTGACCATCAAGAAAATTTACACCATCTTTATAAAATGATTTTAACTTAAGAAGCTGATCAGAGATTGTTTTCTGAGAAGTTGTAATGGCTGTCTTAAATGAATCTAAGGCTTCCTGTAACTTCTTATCAAACTCCTCTTTCTCTTTAGCTCTTTCTTTAGTCATTGCAGTGACTGTATTCTTTATTTCAGTGACTATCTCATTGTGAGATTCAGTCAGATTGTCATTCATTCTAATCTGATTTTCAAAGACATAGCCTTGTTTAACAGTAATGTCATCCACTTGAGCCTTGACTACTACTTGCTGCTCAGCCAGAAATACTACAGCATTGCCCCCTTTGTGGAAACAATCTGTCATTTCTTTCTTATGAAGATTTACTTCAAACCTGATGGATTTAATATCCTGAGCCAAATAAAATTGTAGTGACTTATGGCTTTCATCCACATACTTCTCTAGAGCCATTCTCTGCTCATCTAATTTAATTTGCAAAGCCACCAATAAAGAGCTGTAATCAGCCTCTGGGGCAGGTTGTGGAGTAGTAGTTTGCAATGCCTTCTTATAGCTCTGGCTCCTTCTCTTAAAAACCATCAGTTTTCTTTTCTTGGCACTTGCAATTGCTTCATCTTCTGAAGCAGATGTACTGGCAATGTCTACTCTTTCCTTAGGACTAGGAAGGAGCTCCTTTTCAGTCCTATTCTGCTCCCCCTCAATGTCAGCCTGCTCGCCCTCAATCCTTACTTGCTCCTCCTTATCTGTTGCTCCCTCAATATCAGGAAACAATTCCTCAAGAGTAAACTTTTGTTGAGTGTGGACTGGTGGTACTTCTTTCTCAGGAGCATCAGCAGCTCCAGATATATCTTCCATGATAGCATCTTGGGCTGGAATATTGGCATGAGGTCTCTCAAGAATAGTTTGTGAATCCATTTCACTTGCCAAGGGATTTGTTTCTTCTTCCAGTATCTGTACAGTATTAAGCTCCCCCTGTTCCTGTGTATTATCAGTATTGTCATGTGCCTGTGTATTATCTGGCTCCCCCTTCATCTGTGCAGTATCTGTAATGTCCTGTGCAGGAGATTTCTCAGTAGTTTCTTGTCTCTCTATATCAGGTATGTCCTTTGATAAGACCCTAAATAACCTGGAAATAATCCTGATGTACATTCTTCTCATATGATTGATTTTAGAACCAGGAATCTGGTTCATTACTTCTGGAATTTCTCCAGCCAAGTATAGACTCATTATTCTAGCCAAATTAGGTTTTTTTATGCCTTCCTTAATCTTTTCAAACAGTACTATAGATCAATCTGTGTTGAGCTTAAAAATTATCCTTGTCATGAGTTTGAACATATAGGCATAAATCCTATCATGTCCCCCTGGCTTACACAGAATTACCTTTCCTACCACTTCTGAAAGGAATTTGTCTTGCTAATTCATCCCTTTTCTGTTTAGAGCTGATCCAATCTTCATGGTGGGTTCCAATCCACACCATTGTAGTGCTTCCCTTGTTTTTGATACTGGTACTTCTTCTTCATCATGAGTTCTTGAAAGATGAAAAATTTTTCTCAAACTTTTCAAGGTCAGTTTGACTCTTGCTCCATGAACTGTCAATTTAATCTTCAGGCCAGATGAATCTACTACAGCCGCGCCATAAAACTAAAGTATCTCTTTCTTCCATATCTTGGTGAGTTCGGAAACAAAAAACTCCAAACCATTGTCAGTGATTAGGGTAATTACTCCTTTAATCTCTGATTCAGCATCATCAAAGGCATGGTGAACCAACTCATATCCTTTGTTAATGTTATCTTCAACCTTTGGCGCCATTGGGATGGTGAGAAATCTTGGATTGAGAGAAGAGAGTTTGTCGACACAAGGTTTTAGTCTCGAAAACCTGGAGAGCGTGTCAACAGAATATGTTCTTGACCTATTTATACCCCTCTAAACAAAGAAGGTCAAAAGGCGGACAAAAACTGACTAAATGTGTTGACACTGTTGAAATGTGTTGACATATACTTCTAATGTCTCGACAACGGCGTTGACTACTATGTGTCGACTCCTACTGATGATAAGTCGACACTAGACAAATATAGAAGTTCATCAGAAATTCTGTGTCGACTCTATTTGTAAGTGTCGACACAATTTCTGGATGTGTCGACACCACAACTCTGGTTGTGTCGACACCACTGACTGAAGTGTCGACACCACTTCTCTGGATGTGTCGACACTATTTTACTTAGCCAATTTTGATAAACTAATCTATGTTCAACATTCCTAATTCAATTTTAAATTTATTGAATTTAGTTTCATCTAGAGGCTTAGTAAACACATCTGCAATTTGAAAATCTGTTTTGATAAATTCAAGTGAGATGTCCTCTTTCTCTACATGTTCTCTAAGAAAATGGTATCTTATTTCTATATGTTTAGTCCTACTATGTGAAATAGGATTATTAGCAATAGAAATAGCACTTGTAGAATCACAAAACAAAGGTGTTCTACTTACCTGAATACCATAGTCTTCTAGCTGGTGCTTAATCCATAACAGTTGTGCACAGCAACTTCCTGCTGCCACATATTCAGACTCAGTTGTGGAAATTGTCACACTAGTCTGTTTCTTACTGCTCCAAGACACCAATCTCCTCCTAGAAATTGACAGGTGCCTGTTGTGCTTTTTTTATCTTCTTTGCAACCTGCAAAGTCTGCATCCGAATAGCCTGTCAGTAGAAAATCTCCATTCCTAGGGTACTAAAGGCCTAGATTTGGTGTGCTCTTTAGATATTGCAAAATCTTTTTTACTGCAGTGTAATGAGATTCTTTAGGGCATGATTGGTACCTAGCAAAGACACATGTTGCATACATAATGTCTGGTCTACTAGCAGTTAGATATAGAAGAGAGCCAATTATTCCTCTATACAAAGACTCATCTACAGGTTTACCTGCATCATCTTTGCATATAGGCATACTTGTTCCCATAGAAGTTCTCATGGTGGAGGATGATTCCATACCATACTTCTTAATTAACTCCTTGGTGAACTTAGACTGGGATATGGATAAGCCATCATCAGTTTGTCTTACTTGAAGGCCCAAGAAGAATTAAGTTCCCCCATGCTGCTCATCTCAAACTTCCCTTGCATAAGTTTAGCAAATTTCTTGCAAAGGTTGCTTTCTGTAGACCCAAATATTATGTCATCTACATAAATCTGAACTAAGATTATCTTACCTTTGGACTCCCTTAGAAATAGAGTTTTGTCTATTTTCCCCCTTGAGAATTTGTTCTCAAAAAGGAAAGTAGACAGGGTTTCATACCAAGCCCTTGGGGCTTGCTTTAACCCATACAAAGCTTTCCTAAGTCTATAAACATAATCAGGTTTGAGAGAATCAACAAAACCTGAGGGTTGCTCTACATAGACTTCTTCTTTTAGATTTCCATTTAGGAATGCTGATTTTACATCCATTTGGAATACCTTGAAGCCTTGATATGCTGCATAGGAAGGGAACATCCTAATTGCTTCCAGTCTTGCTATTGGGGCAAAGGTTTGATCAAAGTCAATACCCTCTTCCTGTCTGTATCCTTTTGCAACAAGTCTTGCTTTGTTCTTCACAATGATCCCATTCTCATCCAGTTTGTTCCTAAAAATCCACTTTGTTCCAATGATGTTGTGGTCTTTTAGTTTAGGAACTAACTCCCAAACCTTGCACCTTCTGAATTGATTCAGCTCCTCTTGCATGGCATCAATCCAATGTGGGTATAGAATAGCTTCTTCAAATTTCTTTGGCTCCAGTTGAGATAGGAAGCTTGAGCAAAGTACTGTGTTCAAGTTTCTGCTTCTGGTTTGCACTCCATGTCTTAGATCACCAATTATCTGATTTGTTGGATGATCCTTTAAGTGTCTAACAGTTGTAGGTAGATTATCTGTAGGTTGAACCTCTCCTGTCTCTTCAATATGCTGCACCTCTTGGTTTTCAACAGCATCTAGGGAGTCTTGTACTCCCCCTGGACAGTAGTCACCATTTTCCACTTCCTGCTCTTCAGTTGATTCTTCTGTAATGGTAAGCTTGTCCATTTTCTCATCTATACCCGTAGAACTGCATGAGCTACAAGGCAACTCATTGTTAATCAATCTTGTTTCATCAAAGACAACATGTACAGACTCTTCTACAACTTGAGTAATCAAGTTGTAGATTCTATAAGCCTTACTATTGTTGTTGTACCCAACAAATATCCCATCTTGGGATTTGGTAGCAAACTTAGTTAGATAAGACTTGTCATTGTTAAGGATATATCACTTGCAACCAAAGATCCTAAAATAGGATAAGTTTGGTTTTCTACCCTTCATGATCTCATAAGGAGTCTTTTTGTGGCTTTTGGTGATAGATGCCCT
Source organism: Platanthera zijinensis (assembly GCA_039513925.1). NCBI lineage: Eukaryota > Viridiplantae > Streptophyta > Magnoliopsida > Asparagales > Orchidaceae > Platanthera > Platanthera zijinensis. The sequence continues at coordinate 63,317,672 of CM077087.1, forward strand.
ATTGATCACATGACATGCAGTATTTACTTCCTCAGCCCAGAAATATTCTAGGAGAGAAGTGTCACTCAATAGAGTTCTACCAGCCTCAATCAGTGTTCTATTCTTCCTTTCAGCAATACCATTTTGCTGTGGTGTTCTAGGTGAGGAGAATTCTTGAAAAATCCCAAATTCTTCACATAGTTTTGTCATACTCTCAGATTGAAATTCAGTGTCATGGTCACTTCTGATTTCGACCACTGTACTGTTAAGTTCATTCTGAATTTGCTTGACAAAGCTGTATAAAACACTTGGGGTTTTTGATTTTTGTCTCAAAAAGAACACCCAGGAATATCTAGAATAGTCATCTACCACCAAAAAAAGTGTAGACCTTCCTACCTAGACTATGAACTGGCATATGACCAAATAGATCCATATGTAAGAGGTATAGACACCTCACTGAATCTTTGTTTTCAAGGTTATGAAAGGAGGATTTTGTCTGCTTGCCTTTTTGACAAGCTGAGCATATCTCATCCTTTATTCACTTAACTTTTGGCTCATTCCTTACTAACTCTTTGCTAAAGAGTTGGCCAATTATTTTGTAGTTAAGATGGGCCAACCTCTTATGCCATTTAACACAATGAGAGGCTCTCACATTAGCTACAAGACAAATAGGAGAACCTTTGTTCTCACACTCAAAATTAAGACAGTACACATTCCTTTTTCTATATCCTGTCATAATGACCTTTTGATCACTTGATCTTTTGATATGACATCCATTCTTAACAAATAAAATGTCATATCCTAAATCACTCAGCTGACTTATGCTTATAAGGTTGTGTTTCAAACCTTTCACATAGGCCACTTGAGTGATAGTAATCTGGTTACTAGAAATGTTACCAAATCCTTTGATGACTCCTTTTTCAGAACCACCAAAGATTACTTTAGGCTCATTTATAATAGGTAAATACTCCTTCAGTAATTCCTTTATTCCAGTCATGTTCCTGGAACATCCACTGTCCAAGTACCATATAGGGGCATGGTAACTTGGACTCACCTGCAATAAAGAATTACCTCTCCTTAGAACCCAAGTAAGTCTTGGGACCTTGGTTCAAGTTAGCTTCATACTTACCAAATCTACCTACTGCTCTTCTAACAGGTAGACTATTGTTCTTCATGACACTAATGTTGTGCCAGCAGTTTAAGGCATAATGGCATGTCTTGCTACAACACCAGCATTCATACTTGTTGTATCTATTTTTAGATACATTCTTGGCAGTCTGGTTGACAGCAAATCTTTTGTATTGTGCTGGTACTGCTGCAGCTACACCCACTATTTTCTTAGGAACATGGGTTTATGGAAATGGGCTGCCTTATTGACATAAACACCCTTGTCATTCAGAACTTCAGTCTTACTATGACCATGAGTATTCTCAAGATCATACTTGTTAGAAGGCACTTGTACCTTTCTAAAAACTACAGGGACTTTAAAATTCAGTGGCTGGACTGAGGTTTTGCCCTTTCTCTTAAATTGTATAGCCCTGGTGTTACCTTTAAAGCCTATTCCATCCTTACCCTTTTGAGCCACAAACTCATCTATTAAGGGTAAAACTGATTTTGGCTTGGAATAACTAGCCACCAAATCTTTTTTTTTTGAAGTCTGGCTTCCAGACTTTTAATCAGAACATTTTTGTATGTGATTGTGCACATCTGAATAACAGTTATAGTTTTCAGTTTGGCAATCTCGTTCAATTTTTGATCCAACTCTTTCTCTAAGTCAGATGCAGCCATCTTAAGATCTGTAATTTCCTTAGCCTGAGTTTTGGCTAGGTTTTTACTTTTCTTTAGTGCCTGCAACAAGTCCCCATATTCATCTATCAGCTGATGAATATCACCTTCAGACTCAGACCCATCCACATCACTTGATGCAGATGTAGCTGACTCTGTGCCAGTACTACAATCTGAATTACTAGAAAAACATTGTACCTTACTAAGACCAGGTTGATCCTGACACTTATCTTCTTCTGATACAGCCATCAATCCCATGCACTGATGGTCTTCTTGTTCAAAGATAGAGTTCAGCAATTGCATAAACTCATCTTCTTCATCTGCTGCATATAGACCAATGTATGCCTCAGCTTCAGATTCAGACTTTGAATATGATTGGTCTGTCAAGATCTTCTCCTTCTTAGCAACAAAGGATTTCTCCTTCTTGCTCTTTTGTTGAGTCTTCCTTTTATCAGCAGACTCCTTTCTTTTGTCTGGACACTTAGCCACAACATATCCAGGCTTATTACAGCAGTAGCAAACTATCTTTGATGTTGTAGATTTATTAGGCTTAGACCTGCTCCTGTCCTTCCTTGATTACTTCCTCTTTTGATAATAGTCATCCACAGGCTGAGATGTGGAGGGCCTTGACTTCCACTGCTTCTTCTTCAGGAATCTCTGAAACTATCTTGTGAAGGCAGCAAAGTCTTTATCTGAGTCACTGTTGTCTGAACTTTGGTTGTCTGAATTATCTGAAGTAATTTCAGCAACAATCTCAGGAGGTGATGGAGACATCCTCCTATTCTTCCTATTGGCTTCCACATTGAAGGCCACAAACTTTTCTCTATGCTCCCCTTTTGCACTTTTCTCTTCCTCTTTCCTAGCCATCAGCTGCATCTCATATGACAGCAATTTTCCAAACAAAGTTGGAGGAGAGATATCTGCAAGTTTGGCCACTTCCCTAATGGCACAAATCTTAGTGTCCCAATCCTTTGTCAGGGATCTTAGGAATTTATCATTCAGTTCATATGTACTGAAGATCCTTCCATAGGACATCAGCTCATTTACTATTCTATAGAACTTTGTATAACACTCAGTTATACCATCTGACTTTCCTTGTTTTAAACTCTCATATTCCTGGTTCAGCATAGATTTTCTATCTTGTCTGACTTCTTCAGAACCCTCCATGTAGACTATCAAGGTGTCCCATATTTCCTTGGAGGTCTTGTAGTGAATCAAATTTTGAAAGGTTGAATCATCTATGGCACTTACTATGATATTCTGGGCTCTTTTATCCATAGTTGCCAGGATGATCTCTTCCTTAGTCATTTCTGAAAAATCTATGAGAGTTCTTTGATTTGCATCTAGAACTGACAACTTCATTGGAATATAAGGACCTTCCATTACTGTAATGTAGATCCTTGGATCAGAAGACTCCATGAAAAGCCTGACCCTTTCTTTCCATATTCCAAATATCTCTTTCCTGCATATGGGTAATTTCATAGAACCTAGTTCCTTATGATTTTCTCCTGAACCCATTTTCTTGATCTTGAATCTGCCTTATGGATCTTACTCAGATTGTTAAGTCCTTCTTTGAGCAACCTCCCTCTGATACCACTTAATATAATTGATTTCAAGACAACCCAAACACCTAGAGGGGGGGTGAATAGGTTCTTTTCTTTTTTACTTAAGGCAGAATAATATTTCAGTTCTTAAAATAGAATCTAACTTATTCTACAGCAATCAAAGCACAGAATTCACAATCACACATACATCACAGATTGCACAAAGGTTTATAGTGGTTCCCCAAGGTCTGGGTACATCCACTTTCCCCCTTCACCTATCCAGCAGTGTGCTAGATTTGGCCTAACTTCTTTCTTCTTCTCAGATCCACGGATCTTACAGCTCAGAACCCTGAAAGGTTCCTACAACTCAGAACCCTATAAGGTTCCTACAACTCAGAGTGTAAACACACTCCTACATCTCAGGCTAAGAGCCCTACCTCAGCCTTGCCACAAGACCTACAACTCAGAGAAAAATTTCTCCTACACTCAGGCTCAAAAGCCCTACCACTCAGAGATCTATATCTCCTACACTCAGCCTTTATAATATAGGCTTACAACTCAGATCTTTAAAGATCCTACAGAATATGAAAAATCTTATAGATTAACTCTTATCCTTGTTGAGAGAGAAGGGATAAAAAGGATTCTTGATCAGCTTTTGATAAGACTGAATGCTGAGATCAACCTGTTCTTAGCTTTCTTCAAAGCTTCTTGAATCTGAACTCAGTAGGGTTGATCTTCTTTTAAGTTGACTGGCTGGCAGCTTCCTTCTTTGAATTCAGAAATAGATCTGAATCCTTATTAGTAGATTAGTTCAAGATCTGCTTCTTAAGAGACTGGTAAATTTCTCCTACTTTACTTCAATAGTTGGAGATCTCTCTCTCTCTCTCTCTCCAGAACTTCTGAAGTATCTTCAGAATTCTTGCTTGAATTCTCCTTAGATCTTATCACGAAAATCTTCTTCTGTGTGACGTGCACTTCCTTGATCAATGATCAATACTTCAATAGTTGTTCGTGTGGTTGTTATTATTCTCCTCTTTGATTTGACAGAATCCATCTATATATAGTCTTCATCCATGGTAACCGGCTGATCCGGTTTCTAACCAACTTCTGACAGGTCTGATAGCTTCAGCAAACTTATTGGAATACACAATTGTCAAGTCTCTAGTCAGTTCTTGAACCTTTGTCTTTGTCAGCAAAGCGTCAAGACTGATTGTCATTATGTGTCGACACAAGTAGATTAAGTGTCGACACAAGCTTTGGTGATGTCGACACAAGCTTTGGTGATGTCGACACAGCTCCTCTGGTGTCAACACAGCTTCTTGACACTGTATCTGTAGAATGTGTCGACACAACTTCTTTGTGTCAACATAGACACTTCTTCACTTCACAGCAATCAACATTGTTGAAAACTCTATTGAGTGTCGACACAAGTCCTGTGTGTCGACACAGTTGATATAGTCTCAGAATTTGTGTATCGACACTGCCTCCAGGTGTCGATACAGTTGATGTCGACTAATACTTCTGTATGTCGACACTGCCTCCCAGTGTCGACACAGTCGATGTTGACTAATATTTCTGTGTGTCGACACTGCCTCCCGGTGTCGACACAGTTGATGTCGACTAATAAATTCTGTGTGTCGACACAGTTGCTTCAGGTGTCGACACAGCTTTTCCAAGTGTCGACACAGGCTTCCTTAAGTGTCGATACATGGACTTAGAAACTTTTTCCTGCATATTAGCATATACTTAACCTGCACATATAAACTCAAAATAACATCAAATACACCTTGATGTATATCATTGAACTAAGTGAGGCTTCTTCAAATCAGGTACATATTTTCCCATGTACCCAACAAATAGCTTGACCCAGACATACTTATCAAAATACCTGGCCATCCAACATTTGACTTCTTCTTGTCGGACAACTGCCAAGTCGTGAAGTTCCTCCACAGGTTTAAGTGAGAGTTGATGCTTATCTTCATTTTCCACTCTCCATTCTTCATCTCCTTGTCCTGCGGCGACCACCATCAGGGACTTTACTTCAAATTCCACTGGTATTATGGCCTCAGATCCATGAGAAAGCTTGAAGGGAGTCTCCCCAATGGCCATGTGTGGTGTGGTTCTAAGTGCCCAAAGGACCGACGGGAGCTGCTCAATCCAATTTCCCTTCAAGTTCTCCACCTTCTTCTTCAACAAGTCCACAATTATCGTGTTTGTCGCCTCCACCTACCCATTGCTCCAGGGATGGTAGACTGATGCAAAACAAAGGTCTATGCCCAACTGATTTTAGAAGTTGACGAACTCCTCACTAACAAATTATGGTCCGTTGTCTGTGACGATTTCTAGAGTCAAACCATGTCGACATATGATCTCTCCACATACAAAATTTTTGATTATCTTGGAGGTCACCATGGCCTTGGCCTTAACCTCCAATCATTTCGATAAGTAGCTGATCATGGCCAGCAGAAACTTCCTTTGTCCACTGGCCTAGGGAAAAGGTCCTACCAAGTCCATTCCCTAAATAGAAAAAGCCCATGATTTCGTAATGCTCCTAAGTCTTTGAGCCAACAAGAGTTGGAGCGGTGTAAACTACTGGCACTTCTGACGCCTTTTCGCAAACTCTGCCACATCCTTGCTTATGGTTGGACAGAAATATCCTTGTCATAACACTCTCCGTTCCAAAGTCCTTTTCCCCGGAGTGAATCTCCTCCAAAATCTTTGGAACCTTCACTTCAACTACGCATCGCGCCAGGAGCCCTGAGAGGGTTTTTCGGTATAGGCCACCCTCATGCATTAAGTAATACACTGTCTTGTACCTGAATCATTTCTTATTTGGAAACTCTTCCGGGAATTTTCTCATGGTCAAGAAGGTTATAAAGGGGTCCATCCATGAGGGGCGCCAGTCAATCTTCATTAGCTCCCCCTCATCAATGGATGGGTAAAACAACTCTATCACTATCCATCCTACTCATGATCCAAACTTGCCAAATCGGTTTTTCGGTTGATCTCTTCCCTTGGCACGCCTGATCAAATCAGTCAATTTCGATCGGTTAGCCTTGAATAAAGTAAAACTGACTGAGTCATATAGATTTCTGGCAGTTATCATTAGGAAAGTAAGATTTTTCAAAACCTCTGAGCGAAGGGGTGGTAACGATAGTGACCAAGGCGAGCGCTAGTAAAGTGAGACGTGTAGCGACAAAAAAGACATTCCAGAAGGGAATGAAAGAAAAGACCAGCGAGAACATCTGCTAGAGCTAAAAATGGGCATTTCCTACTAGCAGGTTCTTTTTTAGGAGTTGGAGTTTCATACTAAAAGATACATCCATACAGAATAGAAAATATTCGGAACATCCCGATGAGAACTTTAACCTTTTCTAGGTATTGCTGGAGAGTGGGCTCTCTGGTCTCAAACTCCCCCTTAACTTGGGAGGTTGTCACTATTGAGTATGTCAGCACCTTCACATCTTGCACCCCCAACTCCTTGGCTAAATGGAGCCCTGCTATCATGGCCTCGTACTCCATCTTTTAATTAGTGATGGGAAAATGTATCTCTACAACTTGCTCTATCTTTATTCCCTGAGGGATCACCAAGACCACCACTACCCCCCCCCCCTAACTAAGGAGTGCTTTCCTGACACTCCATCCACAAGCACCTCCCCAGCGACCACCTAAGGAGACCCAGCTTCTTCTACCTCGACCACGTAATCGGCTAGAAAATCTATCATTGCTTGGGCCTTTATTGACAGTCGAGGGATAGAAGGAGATGTCTAACTCGCTCAATTTCACATACCACTTCGCTAGTCTTCCTGATTACTCCACCCCCTTTAAGATATTGAGGAGGGGATGATCAGTCACTACCCAAATTGGGTGTACTTGGAAATAAGGCCTAAGCTTCATTGCTGAGATGATTAAGGTGAATGCCAACTTTTCATGGATCGGGTATCGAAGGTCTGCCTTCTTTACAACCCTACTGACATAGTAGATATGCAGCTGCTTCTTACCTTCTTCTCAGACCAGGATGGATCTCATAGCCTCTGCCCCCACCCCAAGGTATAGAGATAAATCTTCCCCCTCCTTTGGTATTTAGAGTAGTGGAGCCTTAGTGAGTTGAACCTTTAGGGCTTGGAAGGCCTCCTCGCACTCCCTGGACTATTCAAACTTTTGATTGCCTCAACACACTTTGAATAAATGGAGCACTTCTCTCCCGCCTGAGAGAGGAACCTGCTCAGACCAGCAAGCTTTCCTGCCAAGCGCTGAATCTCTTTGGGGTTTCATGGTGATTCCAAATCTAGTATTGTCTTTACCTGATCTCAATTGGGATTTCTGCTGCTGGATCTGCTACTACTAAAGCTGGAGCTACTTCACAAAACATCTCCCCCTACCTGGTTTCAAAAATTCCTGAACCCAGACCCCCAGAAGAAGGGACAGAGGAGGAGGCAGCAAACTGAGTAGATAGAAGGGATATAGAAGCAGCTAGAGGGGCAGCAGCCTCATCTATTAGCTTCTTAAGTGAGTGAGTTATGAATTGAAGAAGGTCTTTAGCAATGTAAGATAAATTAAGATAGAGGGCTTCGGGAGAAGATGGGGTATAGGTGGATTGGTGGCCACAATTTGAACAGACAGAGAATCCTTGAAAGAAGTCTGTTTGTTGAAATTCTAGAAATGTGGATGGAATTTTAGATGGAAGATTGGTTTGAGGGATGGTATCTGGAAGTTGATCCTGAAGGGGTGACTGTTGAGGAGATGGTCGAGGAGATGGAGATGACAGTAGATTGAAATTTGGTTGGGTAGAAGTGGATGGAATGTCATCAAGATGAGATGGAATTGGAGATTGAGGAGGTGGAGATGGTGGTGTATCCTCAGAAATATGAATTGGAGATTGTGGTTGTGATGGTGAGACTGGAGGAGTGGAAGTAGAAGGTGTAACACCCCTATCCGTCGCATAGTATATAACAGTAGGTCCGGCCGGGGCCCGACGCCATATACTACGGACAGACCGATTGGTTACGTATTGAAACCATTCAACCAATCACAATGTCCTACACAGCACCTAGCGGAAGCAATTATTACGTTGCACAATTAAGAACCCTGCTAACATGAATGTCCACTGAACCAAAAACAAGGAATGTTTAATACACGAATATTGGCCTTATGGCTTTACAAAAGTCTGCTTAATAAAAGTGTCTTCCAAACCTCGGCACGCAGGCCGGCCACACATGAGCACAAAAAGAAAAACACTCAAAACTTGGCCTTCGAGGGCCAACACAGCAACTTGGGATTTAGCCCGCTATTTACCTCTTGGCTCCGCAGCACCTGCAAGCAACAATCCACCGCACGATGGTAAACAAAGGCAACGGTCAGCTATGCTGACCAAATTATAACGATTCCGCCCCCAAACCGGGGCAGCACAGCTTCTTCCCTGCACTTGTTACCAAAACAAGCAACACAGCAAAATAAGCATCACATCATAGGTGCACGCTCACACGGCCGTACACCCCGTGCTCTCAGGGCACTTACTCAGCGGGCCAGTCCGAACCCCGTCCGGTCCTTGACTCCGCCACCACCCCTAGGATGGCAACCTCGTGAGCATTTGGTCCTTTCAGCCGTAGCCTAGACTCGATCTCCAAACCTCGGTAAGTCCCACGTAAAACTTTATGTCGCTTTAACCGAGCAGGTGGAGCGGGTAGGGGTCCACTAGTCCGTTGCTCACCCCGCCATTGCCATTTGTCCTTTGACGCGGACTAAGCTTCCCAAGTCCCAAATACCGTTCAAACACGGTACATAGCCCCGCTATGTACCCGGTTGGCTCCCAGGCCACCGGTATGACAGAAATGCGTTTCCGTCCAGATTTCCGGGTGCACCTCGGGGTTAATCCCCCAGATTCCCTGATGTATTCTACCGCATAGCAACCCGAAAACAATCAAAATGCTCGGAGTCTTCTCCGGCTAAAAATGCACAGCAAATCATCACCGATCCAGACCAACACGTCCGGGTAGGCTTCACACATCATGCCTATGTCCGTACTACGATTCCGGACTCTAACAAGGGGGACTTTACATATCTACCCCAAGGAATACCACAATCTCGTCGCACACTCGCGGGAGAGGGGTTTTCCCATGCAAAGGAAGAAGAGCTTCACATGCTCAAGAAGAGAATCGTTACCCTTGCACTTTTTCTCGGCGCCATGACGATCTAGTCAGATGGAAAGCACCGTATCGGCCTCGCCTTCGCGGATCCGGACTCGAATCGTGATTTGGAGCCTTGAAGCTCCGTCGGTGACCGGATCTTTGGTCTTCTTCCTCCTCCTAGCTCTCCCTTCTCTCTAGATCTTAGAGAGATAAAGCCCAAGTGAAATGAGGGCTTCTAAACCCTATTCCCGGATATAACATGCCAGTAACAGCCCTGAACCGTCGGATCCCAAATAAAGAAATCGAACGGCTGCGATTCAGCCCAATTTTACAAAATTTGGGCCGAACACGGGTTGTAACACGGCCGTGTGCAAGGCTGTGTCACCCATTCGCCGTCTCGACCGACGCAATAACCAGCACACGGAATTTGACACGGCCTCTGACACGCCCGTGTCGCCTGCGATGCGCCCGTGTCGATACCTGTGTCACACCCCCCGTGTGCAATCGGCCAACACTCGCGACCCGAGAAGGACACGGCCATGCAACACGGCACAAGACATGCCCGTGTCACATGTGACACGCCCGTGTTCGTGCCCGTGTAATGGCCCGTGTGCCTTACTCAACGATCGTTTAGTGGCTTTGAGTGGCTAACACACCCTGGGACACGCCCGTGTCCCAGGCCGTGTTCGCCCCTCGACGACTCCTGCCCGCCAAAACGTCGACCATGCGACCCGTGGCCAAACACGCTCGTGACACGCCCATGTCACGCCCGTGTCACGCACATTTCACGCCCGTGATACGACCCGTGACACCTGCTCCAATTTCCAGACTTGGCTTAAAACGTTGCCCGTCCCTCTTTTGAGTTTCGGGGTGTTACAACTCTCACCCTCTTAAAAGAACTTCGTCCACGAAATTACCCAAGGAGAGAAAACAGAATCTCTCAGCGGTACCCATGCAGAACAACTCCGGGTACACTTCCAGCATAGATTGCTCTCACTCCTAAGAGATCCTGGCTAACACAAAAGTCCCACCGGACTACGACTATCCTGATCTCCTTGAGACAAAGTCGCTTGACTTCACGGTCTCCAAAATGAACGGGTTTGACCCTAGTCATCAACCTTTCGTCCACCAAAACTTGATCACTCACGATCAAGTTCGAAGGCTCTTGCGCCGCCTCACCAAACCGCTCTAGAATTCTCTAGTGGTCCAAGGTATACCGGGCTCAGCTTCCCCAAGCGTCGCTCTCGTGAAACACTCTTGAACGACTATAACTTCCAACACGCCATCCGATAACTCATCATTCCGTTAGGTGGCGTTAAAGCACTTAGTCTGCCTCTCCTGAGTGATTAGCAAAAGTTCTCATATGGTTCGCACCAAAAAGGGTAGTGTTTACCACCTTTTACTTTAAATACAACTTCGTGTCATCCGTTTCTAGCCTCGACAACGGTATGCGACAACTTCTACCAAAAAGGGCCTCGAAGGGCGCCATTTGTATGCTCGCTTGGTAGCTAAAGTTGTACGCAAACTTTACCAAAACAGATGGCCTTCCCACTGCTTCCCGAAGTCCAGAACGCACATGCGAAGCACGTCCTCCAACGTCCTGTTGACCCACTCAGTCTGCTCATCCGTCCGCGGATGGAAGACTGGATTAAACTACAACTTAGTCTCCAGCACTTTCTGTAACTAACTTTAATCATTGGACGTAGAACACCCACCTCGATTTCTCACGACGTTGCGGGGCACACCGTGCCGCCTAACAATGTTATCCATAAACATTTACCAGTTACTCCACTGAATTATCCTTCTTATGTGGAATGAAGTGCGACACTAGTGTCAACACAACTACGATCACCCAAACGGCATCGTTACCTCACTGTGACTTTGGCAAACCATACACACAGTCCAGTCGAACTTCTATTCCGAACTAGGCAAGGATTCAAGAATCCACCGGCACCTGGCACTCTGCATTCACTAAGGAGCGAGGCTGGCACTTTGCCACATATAGTGCCACGACCTTCTAGCGTTCTGGCCACCAGAGCACTTATTCAGATATCGGCACAACTTCGTGCCTCCTAAGCGAGTTGAGTACTTGATATAACGTATCACAACTCCACCCATAGATTACCCATGCTTGGGCCGCACAAACAATTGTCTTTCCTTGGTAGCCCACCTACAACCGTCGATTTGGGATTTTGACCCATCGAGCCGCACCCACGATTTCCTTCATACAGCTACACAACCATAGTCTTCCAAATACGATCAGCCAGGTCATACTGGACTTCCGACCAGTTCAACAATGCTTCGGCGCTAGTCCGCTTATCAACACAACAGATCTTTAACGCTTCTAATTCCCGAACTAGCCTCTCATCATGCACCGACAACCATTCGGCTTGGGCGGGAGCCCTGCGACTCAACGCATCCGTAACTGCATTGCCCTTGTCGGGTGCATGATGAATCTTGAACGTATAGTCCCCCAGGAACTCCATTCATCTCCGCTGCCACATGTTCAGATCCTATTGATCCAACAGGTATTTCAGGCTCTTATGGTCGGTATGAATATCGACCTTAACGCCATACGAGTAGTGCCTCCACAGCTTAAGCGCAAATATCACGGCCGCCAACTCTAAGTCGCGAACCGGATAATTCCTTTCATGAACTTTTAGCTGATGCGATCCATAAGCTATCACACTCCCAAGCTGCACTAGCACGCAGCCCAAACCACTACCCGAGGCGTCACAATAAACCTCGAAGCCCTCGGTCCCACTCGGCGAACTAAGCACTGGCACCGTGGTCAACTGACTCTTCAGCTCTTCAAAAGCTTGCGCACACTCATGTGCCCACACAAAACTCTGATCTTTCCTTTTCAAAGTCATGAGAGGTAGTGCTATCCGCGAGAAGTTCTCCATGAAGTGCCTGTAAAAGCCGGCAAGCCCCAGCAAACTCCGGACTTCCGCTACCGAAGATAACACAGGCCACTCTCGTATTGCAACAATTTACGCCGGATCCACCGCAACTCCTTCCCCACTGACTACGTGACCAAGGAATGCCACTGAAGATAACCAAAACTCGCCTTTGGAGAACTTTGCGTATAGCTCGTTCCTCCTTAGCGTCTCCAAAACCAAACACAGATGCTTGAAGCGATCTTCTTTGCACTGCGAGCACACCAATAGGTCGTCAATAAAGACGATCACAACATGGTCTAAGTACTCCCTGAACGTTCTGTTCATCAGATCCATAAACACCGATGGCGCATTAGTCAGCTCGAACAGCATGACCATAAACTCGAAATGCCCATATCTTGCGTTGAACGTTGTCTTTGGGATATCGCTTTCCCTGATTCTCAGCTGATAGTAACCAGACTTAAGATCCAACTTTAAGTACACCGATGACCCACCCAACTGATCAAACAGATCGCCAATTCTTGGGGTAAGGTACTTGCTCTCTTTTATCAACTTGTTCAGTTCTCCATAAACGATTCAGAGCCGTAAACTCCCGTCCTTCTTCTACATGAAAAGGACCGGTATGCTCCAAGACGACAAACTTGGACGCACATGACCTTGCTCCAGAAACTCTTCCAGTTGAAATTTCAGTTCTGCCAACTCATTAGGCGTTAGCCGATATGGAGAGCGTGACCCAGGTTTGGCACCTGGCGCCAGCTCACTCGAAATCGATCGCTCGCTACGGAGGGACTCCAGGGAGACCATCAGGGAATCACATCAGGATATTCGGATACACACGAGATACTACGCAATGTAGGCTTAGGCTTCAAAGCCTCCCATGGTGGCAGTAACGATGCTTGCACGTCGAATCCCTGACCCCTAAACTGTAACCTTGCTACACAGAAACTCTCTTCGCGCGCATTGAACATCCATTACGCCACAATGCATCCAATTGTCCTTTGCCATCGAAGAAGGTAATTCAATGCACTATATAAATCCTTTGGACAAAAGGAGCGCGAAGCTTCCATATCGAACAATGCTCTCGCCGGATTGCCAAAAAAAATCCAAACAAAACCTAGAACCTCCTGTCCTAAGTTAACACGCAAAAGGTAACAGGTATAAGAAGCTAAATTGTTATCAATTAAACCATACCTGTCTTCCCGACGATCGGCCACATGGCCTCCTGCTGGCCAAGGATGTCCATTCCCAATTGGGCCGGAGTAAACAGCGGTGCGGTAGATGCCACCGCCTTTCCCTTCTCCTCAGATATTGACCCCAACTTCTTTTTGGACATTGGGCGTCCACTCCAACAATCCCGGGCATAGTGCCCCGGCTTCCCACAGACAAAGCATGCATCCGGGGTTTGGACTATAGTCGCTCCGGATGTGCTAGAGGAAGGGACTAGACCCGACCTCCTAGCCTTCTTGTACCACCTACGGTACCCAGATTTTGAGGTTGTCAACTTGACAACCGAATCCTTTGCCATAGCATCTTTGACTGCTCCTGCCAAAACTTTCCTTGTCTTCTGAGCACTCTCCCAACACTCTCTGGCGAGGTGCCCTTTCTTGCCACAAGAATAACAATTGAGGGTAGTTTGGGTAATAGATGACCCAGCCTCTTTTCTCGGCGTCTTTTGATAGGCAGTCCCTATAGGATCTGTAGGGTTTGGTACCCTATACACTGACACTTGGTGAGTTTTCCCCAACTCCACTTCCCAAAGCTCTGGCTGATTCCACCAAAGCTCGGAATCCCAACAACTTTGGTCCTAGCAGTAGGATACGCAACTCGCTGCGCAGACCGTTATAAAATCTATCAACTCTAGATTGCTCGCTTTCCCATTCAAAGCCTGGGCAGCGCCTTAACATAAGGAACGTCTGCAAATATGCGTCAACTGAATGTGCTCCCTGCACCACAGTCATGTTCATCTGCTGCTCTAATTGACCCCCGAATGCCCTTTGCTCCAACATATCGCCCGATGTTGGGGCTAACTCAGGGACAAATGGTTGCACATACTCCCATGTTGTGCGTTGGTCACAGCGAACACCGCTTCAACCACCCTTCTTATGGTTTCCAAAGACGTAGGGGTCTCCGGCACGTCGCTGGGTGCAATACTTTTCTCAGAAAGTGTGCATTCAGACTGCCACGCGCCACTCTCGGACACCTACCATCGTACAGAACACCAATAAGGGACCGAACAAAATTGCAAAAAGCAATTATAGGAACACTCAGGTTCCCCAAACATGTGTATTTTCATTCCTAAGTGGACATTCATGGGTTCTTTTCATGTTATAACGATGACGCACATACATGTGCTCACCACCCCTTAAAGTGAATTCGCCCACGAATTCATTTAAGCTTGACCGAAACCAGTAGTCTGATACCAATTTGTAACACCCCTATCCGTCGCATAGTATATAACAGTAGGTCCAGCCGGGGCCCGACGCCATATACTACGGACAGACCGGTTGGTTACGTATTGAAACCATTCAACCAATCACAACGTCCTACACAGCACCTAGCGGAAGCAATTATTACGTTGCACAATTAAGAACCCTGCTAACATGAATGTCCACTGAACCAAAAACAAGGAATGTTTAATACACAAATATTGGCCTTATGGCTTTACAAAAGTCTGCTTAATAAAAGTGTCTTCCAAACCTCGGCACGCAGGCCGGCCACACATGAGCACAAAAAGGAAAACACTCAAAACTTGGCCTTCGAGGGCCAGCACAGCAACTTGGGCTTTAGCCCGCTATTTACCTCTCGGCTCCGCAGCACCTGCAAGCAACAATCCACCGCACGGTGGTAAATAAAGGCAACGGTCAGCTATGCTGACCAAATTATAACGATTCTGCCCCCAAACCGGGACGGCACAGCTTCTTCCCTGCACTTGTTAGCAAAACAAGCAACACAGCAAAATAAGCATCACATCATAGGTGCACGCTCACACGGCCGTACACCCCGTGCTCTCAGGGCACTTACTCGGTGGGCCAGTCCGAACCCCGTCTGGTCCTTGACTCTGCCACCACCCCCAGGATGGACACCTAGTGAGCATTTAGTCCTTTCAGCCGTATCCTAGACTCTATCTCCAAACCTCGATAAGTCCCACGTAAAACTTTAGGTCGCTTTAACCGAGCAGGTGGAGCGGGTAGGGGTCCACCAGTCCGTTGCTAACCTCGCCGTTGCCATTTAGCCTTTGACGCGGACTAAGCTTCCCCAGTCCCAAATACTGTTCAAATACGGTACATAGCCCCGCTATGTACCCGGTTGGCTCCCAGGCCACCGGTATGACAGAAATGCGTTTCCGTCTAGATTTCCGGGTGCACCTCGGGGTTAATCCCCCAGATTCCCTGATGCATTCTACCGCATAGCAACCCGAAAACAATCAAAATGCTCGGAGTCTTCTCCGGCTAAAAATGCACAGCAAATCATCACCGATCCAGACCAACATGTCCGGGTAGGCTTCACACATCATGCCTATGTCCGTACTACGATTCCGGACTCTAACAAGGGGGACTTTACATATCTACCCCAAGGAATACCATAATCTCTCCGCACACTCGCGGGAGAGGGGTTTTCCTATGCAAAGGAAGAAGAGCTTCACATGCTCAAGAAGAGAATCGTTACCCTTGTGCTTTTCCTCGGCGCCATGACGATCTAGTCAGATGGAAAGCACTGTATCGGCCTCACCTTCGCGGATCCGGACTCGGATCGTGATTTGGAGCTCCGAAGCTCCGCTGGTTACCGGATCTTTGGTCTTCTTCCTCCTCCTAGCTCTCACTTCTCTCTAGATCTTAGAGAGATAAAGCCCAAGTGAAATGAGGGCTTCTAAACCCTATTCCCGGATATAACATGCCAGCAACAGCCCTGAACTGTCGGATCCCAAATCAAGAAATCGAATGGCTGCGATTCAGCCCAATTTTACAAAATCTGGGCCGAACACGGGTTGCAACACGGCCGTGTGCAAGGCTGTGTCACCCATTCTCCATCTTGACCGACGCGATAACCAGCACACGACATTTGACACGGCCTCCGACACGCCCGTGTCGCCTGCGATACGGCCGTGTCGATACCCGTGTCACACCCCCTGTGTGCAATCGGCCAACACTCGCGACCCGAGAAGGACACGGCCATGCAACACGGCACAAGACACGCCCGTGTCACATGTGACACACCCGTGTTCATGCCCGTGTAATGGACCGTGTGCCTTACTCAACGATTGTTGAGTGGCGTTGAGTGGCTGACACGCCCTGGGACACGCCCGTGTCCCAGGCCGTGTTCGCCCCTCGACAACTCCTGCCCGCCAAAACGTCGACCACGCGACCCGTGGCTGAACACGCCCGTGACACGCCCGTGTAACGCCCGTGTCACGCCCGTGTCACGCCCGTGTCATGCCCGTGACACAACCTGTAACACCTTCTCCAAGTCCCAGACTTGGCTTAAAACGTCGTCCATCCCTCTTTTGAGTTTCGGGGTGTTACAGAAGGTTGTTGAAGTGGAGTTGATGAAGGAAATGTCTAATGAGGTGGAGATGGAGGATGAATAGGAGAGAGAGGAGGGGCAGGGCCTTCTTTCATAAGTTGGGGGAGTGGGTTATTCAGTCCTAGTATTCTCAGAAGCTAACCTGGAAGAGGAGGCCCTGGAGGGCTTGGTGATTACCCTCTCCAATCTGCCAAAGAGGGCAGAAGTAAAAAAGAGGGCTTGGTGATTACCCTCTGATACCAATTGAAAGAGAAGGGATAGATCACACTAACTCTAGAGGGGGGTGAATAGAGTTAAAAAACTTTTGATTGATTTTTATTGCGGATTAAAATAAGTGATAACTACATATAAAAGGGCAGAAAACAAAACACAAAAATCACAGCACAGAGAAAAAAAATAGAGCAACCAGACGACGCAAAGATTTTATAGCGGTTCCCCTAAACTTGGGTACATCCACTTTTCTACCACCCTGGTAGGAATCCACTACAGGTTTTTGATCAGGTGCTCTGGCACTATAAGATCTATTTTCAAGGGAGATCTAGGAACCCTTTGAGCTTTTGACCAGGTGCCCAAAAACCAAACCAAGTCTTTTGATCAGGAGACTTGACAAGCAAATGATGACTTTTGAAGGGAGTTAAAAACCCTTTTATAGTGGTGAAAGAAAATAAAGATGATGTTCTTCTCTATCAACAATTTGAGAGAAGACTAGTGGATTGTGTTGTTGTAAAAGATTCCCCTGAGATGTAGAATGGTTCAGGAGAAAGAGGCATTTGCTCAAGGTGTAGGCCTTCAGACTGCTTGAAGATCTTCAGGAAACTTTCAGACATATGTTGATGATTTTGTCTCTTGAAAATTCCTAAAGTAAGAATGTATTCCTGACGGCCTTTTTCTGTGTGTTCTTATTTTCTATATGTATTACTGCTTTTCTTATTCTCTATATTATTATCTGTCTTGAAGAAGAAGAAAACCTTCTATATTCCTTGCAGATTATAGCATTTGAATTTTGAATTCCTTATCCTTGATTTATTATAGAAAAACTGAGAGTTGAACGGCTAGAATTTGTATTAAATGAATTTCCTCAACTGTCCCAGTAAATAAGTCAAGTAATAACTCTGTGAAAATCATAATTAATGTTGTCATGGAACAACTATATTCATAAGAATATTGAGCATTAATTACTATAGCATTACAGACATAATATAATATAATTTGAAAAACTTCTGTCTTAGTCAAACTAAAACTGAGAGAAAATAGTCGAACTGAATCTGGGAGAATATAGTCAACCTCAACAAATTTCGTCGACGTGAGATCCAATATCGTCAAACTGAAGATAGCAGATGAGAGATAAAATCATTGAACGGAGCTCCAAATTCGTCGAGCTTAGATAACACTTTGTCGAGCTGAGTTTTTGGTATAAGCTAACAAATCGTCGATCTCAGTTGAAATTTCGTCGAGCTCAACTCAGAGAATAAACTCTGAGTTCATCGAGCTGAGTTTAGCTATCGTTGAATGCTTTTTCTAACTCTTAGAAAACTGCTTTCTCTGGAGGTCTCTTGTCGTAAGTCTTCTGAAGGTGAAAACCAATCACTCTAGGTTTTCTGACTTGACCTAGACCCTAATAAATACTTATGACCCTAGACTATACAATGTGGATCATCTGAGAGTCCTAGTAGTGAACCTAGCCCAAATCGACCCTAAACAAGGTGGGGTTCCAACAGGTGATGAGGAGTGGAAAAACTCCATAGTTAAGCGTGCTTAGGCTGGAGTAGTACTGGGATGGGTGACCTCCTGGGAAGTCCCCGTGATGCACGCTTGACTGTCGAGTTTGCCTCATCAAAGGGAGGTTTTGGTTACCAATAACCCGTCTGTTGATGGAAAGGGGTTGGGGTGCTTGGGTTGTAGCCCGGACGGCCGCCTATTGCATCTCCTCGGTTGAAATGAGAGTACACCAGCGAGCAGGGCCAGGGACGTCACAACATTCCCTAAACTTGCTCATGTATTTATTTTATGATGTAATTGACGTAATAATTGGCATGTTTGACTTGCGTGGGTGCCAGATCTTTGAATCATTATGTTGATATTTCACATTATAAATTCTTGCCCGGCTCGCTCGGTGGTAGGGCAGGTTTAGGTTGGCGACGAGGTTGGCGAGTGGTCATGAGTGAACGACTCGTGCCACACTAGACCCCTCACACACTTTTTCTATAAATAGGATCCATTACCTACCCTTCCCCAATGCATTTATTATCCGCGCAACTCACATGATCTTTAACCACTCGCCTCTAGCACTTGCTCCTTAGGATTCGCATAGATGGGAAAGGTGAGAGTTGATGCGGACAGGAGGTCAAAATGTGTGAGGTAGTGTGCTGAGTATCCCTTCTTTGACGGGAACTTGTGTAAGACCCCATTTTTTTTTCTTTTTAAACCACCGGGGTCTTATGCCCAGAATTACCGCTTTGCGGTGGCACCGACACTCGGAAAGGCTGCCACTGCAAAACGCCAATTCTGGTGGCCCTTTTCGATCACAAATGAGAGAGAAGTGAGTATAAACTGAATATAATCAAGTCCACAGAATCACATGTAAATAGAAATCACAACAAG
This sequence comes from Platanthera zijinensis, assembly GCA_039513925.1. Lineage (NCBI taxonomy): Eukaryota > Viridiplantae > Streptophyta > Magnoliopsida > Asparagales > Orchidaceae > Platanthera > Platanthera zijinensis. The sequence goes on from CM077087.1 coordinate 63,337,130, forward strand.
TCCATATAGTAAGAAGACAGAGTACTGCAAAAGACCAGTACAGATGAAATAAAAATGGGCTTAAGCCCGGTACATCAGATCCTCACTACGTATCACTCGCAGAAGCTATAAGATAGTACTAAACACTCACTGAGCTGGTCACAGGTGCTCCGGAACTAGACTGGCCCACCTCCATGTGCACCGTTCTCCGCTGGTGCTGGTCTCTGTCTCCCATCCAGAGCTCCTGTAATGTTGTGGTCCGAAAATCATTAGTCATAAATACTAAGCCCTATCATCCCATCCCCCTCCCCCCATGGCTCCTAAGTACCGAGTAGAGAGGAGGAAAGGGAAGCTACAAAGGTGGAGAGTAAGCAAAGCAGATGGCAGTGGAACTAATCTAACAGTAAATATATATTGTATAAGCAGCTAGTACGAAAGGTACCTCTGGCAGTTCTAAAATAGTGAGCAGTAAAGTAAACATGTAAAATAAGCAGTAAATGTAATAAAAGACAAGGTAAGAATTAAGTAGATAAGTAAGTAAGTAACCTTAACTTATATGAATCTCCATACAAACTTATAAGTTAAGGGGTCTTCTGCAAGGCTCCCATCGTATAAAAAGTCTCATACCGATTTATACATTGGGGTGTCGGTTGTATGCAAATATGAGTATAGTGATATGTTATGCCATGATTCATGCAAGTGCAACTCACGCACACAACTCTATGTGCACATACCTTTAGTTCCCCCTGTTCGGGCAGCTAGCTTCACTCCCAGGAACCTCCGTAGTGGCAAATGGAGACAGTGGGTCGGGCCCCCCACTCCTAGGTGGGTATCCACACTACCAGGCCTAGCTCTTTTGTATGCCCCTAGAAGAACACAACCTAGAGTATCCACGTACTAATGCTGGCTATATCCACCAGACTTTTGTTTGGCTAAGTGTCCCACACCGCCGAGTCAACATACCGACGTCGGTGTGAACGACCGTCAAATATCGAAGACCCACCACCTTATTCTGTATTCAAACCCTCGATCCCCCGGCTCCCCGGACTATCCCGTCCATGCATATACCTTCCGAATCTACCGTCCGAATGGCAATCAAACCAATCCAATTCAACCTCCCTAGCTACCGGGGTGTGTGAATGTGAAACCCTAGTTATACTAGTTGCTCTTTTAGTTTATTATTCCTACGGTTTATTGTAGCCCAGGACTGCCCCCGGTATATCCCGTGAAGGGCTCTCAAAGGGCACTAGGAACTATGATGGTAGCTGAAGCTCATCGTTCCCTTTCGCAAGGCACTTATTGTTATTGGTTCTAACCCTAGTGTATTTGACACTTTCTCTCCTACGGGTAGACGATCTTTCATCATCCCCGAGCACCTCTAAAATCTAACCAGACTTCTCATTCCTCATCATGACTCCTCATATCCCTTATCAGCCCATTACACTAATATTCCATCTCCTTAGTTCACTTCTGCACCCTAATATGATTCCTGTAGTTTTTACTGAACGCAGACCATACTAAGTTATATGATGTATATAATGGGAAGTACTAAAAATATTCATCAAAATGGCCTAAGTTATTTACTGGGAGTCTATCATGACATAATTAGGCTAAATCCATAAAATTATAATTTTCCTAATGTAATTTATATTTAATTAATTTCTTCCAATACTAAAACATGGAGATCTTGAACATGAAGTACCTTTTCCAAATATGTATAAGCTTCCACAAAATTATGATAAATACTAGACAGCAATCTAACAGTATATGCAAATCTCCCAAGTAAGGATTAAACCATTGATCCACAAATTTTGGAATATAATCACAGATTTATAGTTAGAGGAATAAGTATTACAAATAAGCTTCCAAAAATTATAAGAAAATTCAAGTATGACAAATTATGCTCTAAAAACATCCTGACAAAGTTTCTATATTTTTCAGAAAGTTTTAGATGTCTAATCATAATTTTGATTGTGTTCCATCATATATCAATTAATAAAGCAGGTACTAAAAATATACTTCCAAAAATTCTGATAAAATTCAAGTGTGAACCTAATGACTTATAAACACCACTGATCAAGTTTCATAATTTTGCAACAAGAAATTAGCTCTGAATGAATTATTTAACAAGTTTCCAAATTTATGAGTTTGTGAAGTAGATACTGTAATTATGTATTTTAAAATTCTAATAAAATTCATACATGAGTATAATGGTCTAAAACTCCCTTTGCCAAACTTTCATGACTTTTCAATAGACAGTGAGTTCACAATATCTAAGTAATTAAGTAGGGCTAACTCATGTATTACAAAGAAAGTACTAAGATTAATGTTCCAAAATTCCCAATTAAATTTCCAGAGGTTCATACTAATCCTATGACTACACTACCCAAGTTTCATCACTGTTAAATGAGTTTTAATAGCCCATTTTACCACTACAAAGTTTGTGCCCTAAACAAGGATTAGGGCTTGGTGGGGTTTACCAACATCTAAATCCAATACGATTTCCACCAGAGGACTCTAACTACCCTAGGGTCCTCTCCACCAAATTTCAAATCATTTCAAGGTCATTTGACCGCATGCCCTTCACAAGACACCAAAGACCATCCTTAGGGTTTGGTATTAGGTCCTAGGACAAATTTACCCCAATCCACACCATCTTCCATGGGGGGTGCTAGAAATCATGCCTAGTCAGTGGTCAAAATCTCAGCCTCTTTTGAGGTGATTTGACCACCCAAATCACAAAGTGCATTTTTGACCTAAAAACCGCTTAATAGGGCAAAGCTTAGGTTTGTTCATTTCCAATCTAAAATATCTCCAAATGAGATGAAAAATTATACAGAGCCTCATGATGAACCCAGGGACCACTCACCAAAATTTGGGAGGGTTTGGAAGTCATTAGGCCACCTAATTAATTTATATAAGGATTATTAAAATTTTCCAAAAACTATAGGAAAATGTTTTCCAAAAATCATCATTTTTGGATATGTTCTTGATATAGTAATATTGAACCCCATCCAAAATTTCAAGTCATTTGGATGGCTGGATTGATGGGGGCACTCAAATCATTCCCTGTTCAACCCTATGTATAGATCTCACCAAAATGAGTGTTGTGGTCGAACCAGGACTCTAAATTGGTTCAAATCAATTTTAAAATAAAGTAGACTCATAGATCTACAATTTTCGGGTTAACAATTTTTCCTGATCTAGCATCTAAGTATTTTTAATATTTAATTTAAAACCACCCTGTAAATAGGACAGAAATTGAAATAATATGAATTAATAATTTAACCCAACACGAATCTTAAAGAAGATCTATCGTCTACTGGTCATCTTCTTCCTCTAGCCAAGGGCTGAGATTAGCCCGACCTGGAGCGCGTTCCAGATGTTGCCACCGGCCATCCAACCTCCTCCCTGGCCGGCCACCGCCACCACCTCCTCCGTTGAGGTGGTGGCCATCGCCGGGCGGCGGCACGGCCGCCAGAGAGGTGTTTTCCGGCGAACCCGAGAGCTATGTTCTTGCGGGAAAAAGCCAGGAAGAGATGCTCTTCTCTATCGGGCTCAGTTGAGCCCGATTCTTAATCCTAAGGAAAGCTATGATCTACCCATAGAGAGAGAGGAGGGGAGGACATTATTCGCGGGCTGGAGGCGTGCAGATCGACGGAAAGCCATTAATGGTGAAGGTGTCGCCGACGGTCTTCAAAAGCACGCAGAACTCCCTCGTCTCCCTCAGGCAAAGTGTGGAAACGAGTGCTTGAGGTCTAGGGAAGCTTTTAAACCAGTAAAAAGAGGGAGGGGAAAGGTCTAACTGCTGGTGGTCATTAATGGTCCTTTAAAGCTTTTTCGTCCATGGTGGCGGGGGGCTGTAAACGGCTCTGTCCAGCAAGATAACGGCTGGAAACTCCTCCTCTTCCCTAGAGGAGTTGAATCCAGCCATAAAAGAGGAGGGGAAGGGTTGCCAAGGCATTCAAGCGGCATTAGTGGCCATGAAAGCCGACTCTCGGCCATGGCCGTGACTGTTCATTCTCATAACCGTCGGCCACATGGCATTTCCTCCACTTGACCGGTAAAAATTAATTTAAATAAGACTTAATTAGGTCTTAATAGAGGAACGACTAATTAACACCCCCTGGCCCACTTCCCGAAACGGCCCGGTTCAGCTGAACTAGCAAACAGACCAAAAGCGCCCGAAAAATTCTAAGTAAAATGGCGTTAAGTGAGCTCAGCTCACTCAACGCCATCTAGCCTACGGCATTGAGTGAGCTCAGCTCACTCAACGCCATCCAGCCGACGGCGTTGAGTGAGCTCAGCTCACTCAACGCCATATAGACTAAACAAGATGGCGTTGAGTGCAGTCAGTGCACTCAATGTCGTTCAGCTTATGGTGTTGAGTGCACTTGATGCACTCAACGCCATCCAGCCTAAGTAAGATGGCGTTGAGTGCAGTCAGTGCACTCAACATCGTTCAGCTTATGGCGTTGAGTGCACTCAACGCCATCCCGCCTTTGGACGATGGCATTGAGTGCAGTCAGTGCACTCAACGCCGTTCAGCTTATGGCATTGAGTGCACTCGACGCACTCAATGCCATCCAGCCTTTGGACGATGGCGTTGAGTGAAGTTAGTGCACTCAACGCCGTTCAACTTATGGCGTTGAGTGCACTTGACACACTTAACACCATCTAGCCTTTGGACGATGTCGTTGAGTGCAGTTAGTGCACTAAACGCCGTTCAGCTTATGGCGTTGAGTGCACTCGACGCACTCAACACCATCCAGCCTTTGGCAATTAGTATACTCGATGCACTCAATGCCCAAGCCTAAATCCTGTTTTAAGTAAATTTCTGACCTACTATTTGCAGACCAAGGTGATTTTTACCTTGAGCCCGGGTCACTTGGCCTCCTTGGGCTTCCTAGGGTTTTGTCATGACTTGGTCTTGACAAAACCTCTCCTAGGGGTCTAGTCGGAAATTGGATGTTACAACTTGACGGAGGAGGAGCACCTCGCCTTCATGCCCGGCTACATGACTCCTGGATTTGTCGCTCGCCGACCAAAAATGGGTGAGGCGATAAATACATTTCTCATGGATGAGCTCGCCTTCCCCATCTCACACTTTGAGGTGGGCCTGCGACTCCTTCTCTGGCCAGAGGTCCGCTAGGTCCAGAAGTAATTTTAGGTTGTGCCCGCTCAGCTCAACCTCAACGTGATTGCCATGTTGATGGTCTTCACGAGCTACCTCCGCAAGGAGCGGATTGAGTTTAATCTCATTATCTTCCGGAAGTTCTTCATCTACCGAGCCACCAACAACGGTGTCACCTTCTTCTCCAGCTCGCAGTTCAAGGTGCACAAGACCGCCAACAAAAACCACCATTGGGTCACAAAATTCATCTTCATCCAAGGGGATCTCGGCAATATCCCCTACTTGCCCATTCAGCAAAGCGAGGAGACCTACTAAGCCCCTGCCATGTTGGGACACGATGCCAGTCTACACCAATTCTTCCTCCACAAAGACTTAGAGGTCACCTTCATGATAAGAGGTCTCGACTTGCTCCCTCCAGTTTTTCCGGGGTAATCTATGTTCCCCTCTCGCTTTACCCTGATCTCGCTTATGATGAATATTTTTGAAAATGCCGACTCTCTATAGGGGAGAGGTTAATCTCGGAGCACCCGCTATTCGCAGATCCTGGGCTAGATGCCGACCCACTCGCCCGACAAATGTCAACCATTGCGGCGTGCAGGAGTGAGCAAGAGACTGCTACCCCCACCAGTAGCAAGAAGCGCAAAGCCCCCGCCGGCCCCGACTCGCCTCACCCCACACTGTCGGGAAAGTAGCTCAAGAATTTGGTGGTGTCCAAGGGAAAGCAGGTCCAGAGGGACCTTTCGGAGCAGGGTCATGGTAAGGGTGATGCCCCCGCATCTCCTGCTGGGATGGAGCCAGAGGCTCGGAGGAGGAGCCTCCGCACGTGCACCACAACTACGGCCTCGGCGGGAAGGTGAAGGACCACGCTGACGAGCCGATGGTGGTATGGGGCGAGAAGACTAACATAATCTCAGTCTCCTTGCTCCTCCCCTCTTGGTCAGAGCACCGACCACAAAGCATGGATGCCTTCATCATTGGCTTCGGGCTCTACGGGAATGAGAACGCAAAGTCCTACGACGATATGTAAATATAGAGGCTAACCCACGAGAGCTCAAATGCGCTCTCTGGAGCTCACAAATATGGTTTTTCGCCATGGCTTTTCCCTCAGCCACAAGTGGTCAGGTGCTGAAGAGGCGCGAGCTCTCGCAGAGGATAAGACGGCTGACTTGAAGAGGAAGCTCGAGATAGTCGAAGGCCTTTTCGAGAGGAACTCCGGTGGCGTAGTAAGTGTTGACTCGGCTAGGCCACTGCGTCATTTCCCTTACCCTTTATCTAATCTTCTAACTCTTACAGGATGCTCATATCGCTGACTGAATGCACACGCGCATCACCAAGATGGAGGAACAGAACAAATAACTCAAGTCTGAGGTCACTCAACTGATTGAGATCGTCCTCCCTCTGGCTCGCGGTGAGACCAGCTGTCAAGGAAGAAAACAACGGATGTACATCAAGGTGGAGGTTAATGAAATGATGAGGGTCACCTCCATTAAGGCTGTAGATCACACGTTCCAGATGATGTGGGATCTCCGGGTGCTGACTCCCAACTTCGAGAATATCACTACCAAGGAGCTTGTCCCCGAGTTGTTCATTCCCGTCCCCGTTCCAGGAAAGGAGGAGGATGAATTCGACTCGCTCTTTGACGAGGTGGAGGACAACTAGGATGATCAGTCGGGAGGATCCGATTAGGCTGGGACTCGCTTGTATATCTTTTTTTTACCTTATAATAGTTATTCTTTTTCCCTTTTTGTTCACTCGCCCGCGAGGTGATTTTCTTGTAATCAGTTTTTTATTCAATACAAACACTTCTTTCGAGTCTTGTTGATCTATTTTATTTTCATCTTTTGTTTCTTGAGTGCTTCTTTGCTATGTCGCACTCGCCCCCCTCTCCGCCATTGTTGTGGTGTGATTATCCTAAGGCAAAACTCGTGTAGTATAGCTAGGCATACTCGCATACCCAACTCACTCGCCTATCTGATGATCGTCTGCACTCGCCTCCCTAGATACTTGGCATGAGCGAAGAGTTAGTACTAACTCGCCCTCTGACTTGGGGGCATATTCGATGCTAGAAATTCATGAGACTGGCAAGCGCCTACGTAGCGAGACCCAATATGGAGTGATTGCACTCATCGACTTCCTCCACTAGCTCGCTGGTGATATCATAGATAGCGTTTTCAAACTCTTTCCCCTTCACCCAAGTGACTAACCAACTTTAACCAGCTTCCACCGAGTGATTTTCGGCCCTGACAGCTAGTGGGAGCTTGGTCAACGGGATCTTATCAAGGCTAAACTTTAACCAGCTGCCACTGAGTGACTTCCGGCCCTGCCAGCTAATGGAAGTCTGGTCAGTGGAATCTTTTCGTGGCTAAACTCCAACCAACTACCACCGAGTGACTTCCGGCCCTACCAGCTAGTGGGAGCCTGGTCAGAGGGATCTTCTTGGGGTTTAACGCCAACCAACTACCACCGAGTGACTTCTGGCCCTGCCAGCTAGTGGGAGCCTAGTCAGCGGGATCTTATCGGGGCTTAACTCTAACCAACTACCACCTTGTATCTACCTATGCTATTGAACTTGAGGCACTGATGGAATGACGATAAAATGCAACAGAAAGCGTTGATAAGGGGGCATCCAAAGATGGCATTGTAGCTACTAGGAGCGTCAACAATGACGAACTAGCAATTCCTCGACACCCCTCCAAGCGTTACATAGAGCCCCACTCCTCCTTTGACTTCCTTCCTTTCTCCAGAAAAACTAAACAACAGCCCGTTTGAAGCCAACACCCTCCTTGTATCCACCTTAGTTGCCTCGAAGGCTCTCTTGAAGATCATATTCACAGAGCTCTCATTATAAACCAGAATCCTGGAGATCGTATAGTTTCAATCGTCATCTGGATCACTATGGCATCGTAGAATGGGTCCTCATAGTCGGGCATGTCCTTTGATGAGAAGGTAATCTTCTCCTCCGGGGGTGGGGTTTGGGAGGTCGAGGAGACGCCCCTCCTAAACATTGTCTGGAAGCTCCCCTTACGGGTGGCTTCGAACCCCCCCCCCCCCCACCCCCCACCCCCCACCCCCCCACCCCCTTGGATCACCCTGATCCCTCCACGGGCGGCTACGTCAACCCGATCCTCGCACCTATCTTCATCTCCTCCTGACATAACTTCCTCAATCTACACTGGTGGCTGTTGCTGAACCGGACCTCTGGCTCCCCTCATCTCCAGGCAGGTGTCCATTGCGTGACCTTCCTCCTGATGGAAGTCACAATATGGAAATTCCACCCTACCTCCTTCTCTTCTGCCCCTTCCATTTTCTCTTCTCCTACTGCTTCTACGGGCGATCCCCATCGCTTGGTGTTATGACAAGATGGGCAGCCTCTGACCCTGTCCCCGCCCTAGTGGGTTGAACCATCCTTGACCCCCCGCAATAATTCTCCCCACATAGAAATCCTCTCCCACGCCCCCGAGTAGGTCCCTCTTGGGGTCTCCAGGCCAGATAGTTGTTTGGCTCCAGATTCCCCCAACCTTACTGCTGACCCGAGATCCCATGTCCCCTGGGCTCTTCCCTCCTTATAGCTTCTTCTTTCTTGCTGGTCCCTTGTTCCTTCACCTCATCCTTCGCCAACTTGGCCAGTTTCTTGGCAAACGTCGTGTTTATCGACTCTACCTCTATCTCCTTTGCCTCCCTCTCCATCAATTCTTCGAAGGATAGGGGTGACACCCTCTTCAACTCCATACTAAAGAATCCTTGTCGTAGGCCCAACGTGAAGGCGAGCATTAGGGTATACCCTAGAACCTTGACCAAAAGGTTTTCTTTTTGGAATTGATCGATGTAACTCCCCAACATTTCCTCCGATTTTTGCTTGATCACGAATGGACACTCTGCTCCCTTCTTCCTCTTATTCAACGTCAAGAACCTCAAGAGGAACCCTCAGCTTAGGTCCTCAAAGTAGTAGATTGAGCTTGTGGGAAGCTGGTGGAAGTTCGATGATATATCGATGGATTTCGTGCATGGTTTGCTGAGATCACAACACAGGAATGATACCATTTGGGTTATCATAGATCAGGTGACAAAAGTGGCACACTACACTCTGAATGGAAGGGACGATTCAGTTGAAAAGTTAGCTAAACTTTATGTTGAGCATATTGTACGATTGCACGATGTGCCCTGTAGCATCATTAACGATCAAAATGGGTGTTTCACATCTAGTGATTGGAAGCTTATTCATCAGATGTTGGGTACCAAGCTAAAATTTAGCATGACCTTTCATCCTCAAATAGATGGCCAGACTGAGAGGGTAAATAGAATGATGGAAGATATGTTTTGCATGTGTGCCCTGAATTTTGGGAAAAGGTGGGAAGACCACCTGTGTATGATTGAGTTTGCCTATAATAATAGCTACCAAGAGAGTATATAGATGACACCTTTTGAGGTCTTATATGGTAGGCAGTGTTATACTCTGTTAGCTTGGGGTAGAAACAAGTGAATCAAAGCTGTTTAAATGTAAGGAAATTGAAGATGTGAATTCAATGATACGTTTAATTCAAGATGGACTACTAATTGTGCAAGATAGGCAAGAAAAATATTACACCGCCAAGCAATGAAATGTGGAGTTTGCGGTTGGCGATTGGGTTTATCTCAAAATTAAGCAGTTCAAGGGATTATCGAGGATCCGACGCTTGAAAAAGCTTAGTCTGAGATACCTTCGGTCGTTTGAAATTATTGAGAGGATTGGGAAAGATGCATATCGACTGAAGTTTTCAGCTGAACTCAGTGGTTTGCATGATGTGTTTCATATATCGGTGTTGTGGAAGGCTATGCAAGATCCTACGCAAGTGGTTGCTGTGGAGAAAATTCCGGTCGATAGTGGGTTGATGACAAAGTTCAAGCCCATTAGTATCGAGGACACAGAAGTGAAGCGACTACAAAACAAAGAGATTCAAATAGTCAAAGTCCGACGGGACAACTATGGCTGTGAGGAGCTATCATGGGAGTGCGAGCAGACTATGCAAGAAGAGTTCTCAGAACTGTTCTATTGAGTCACATTTGATAAGTTTTGTACTTCTTTATTTGTTATGGATTTCGGGACTAAATCTCTTAAAGGAGGGTAGAATTGTAATGCCCCAAAAATCCTAAAAATGGGAAGGAGTAGGTTTCTGGAAGTTACTGCCATGTGGTAGTGTTAACGTCGGCGGTATCCAGCTGAATTAATTCAACCTTCGTTTCAGGTAAGTACCGTGTGGCATTAGAAAGGTAACGCTCGGCGATACCACTCGACGAACTCAACGCACTCGATGAATCGTTAAGAGCCTACCGAGCGGCGGTAGTGAGGTATCGTGTGGTGACAGCCAAATTAAATGGACATTTGTATCGGGATGGTATCGTCTGGCGGTAGTGGTAAAGCAGGCGGTAGCTTGCCATGTGTTAGATAAGGTTAAGGCAATTTTGAGTAGCAGAACGACACCGACTGGGCCAAGCGGCTACCGCCGATGATGTCGTGCGGCGGTAGCTCTTTATTAAACGCTGGACATGAGATTGAGTTCTCAGTTTATCTCTCTCTCTCTCTCTCTTAGTTCTTGAGGTTCTTGAGGGAAAAGAAGGAAGAAGTCCAGGAGGCCAAGGGCAAAGGTGATCCAAGGTGTGCTTGTGATCAGAATCGCGAGTCGTAGCCGAATCCGCAGAAAGGAAGTTGTGGTAATAAGTTCTATCCAGATCAAAATCAAGAGCATGGCTCCTAAGCGATCAACAAGGGTAACGACTTTCTTCTTGGACAAGTGAAGTCCTCAATTTTCATAAGTGCATGGAACCCCTCACCAAAAGGTGAAGAAAAGGGTAGTTCCAGCAGGTAGATTGTTGTGATCCCCGGTAAAAATTGCATATAGAATCCAGAATAGAAGTACGGAATAGGCATGTTGTGTGAAGCCCATCTAGACAGGTTGGCCTGGATTGGTGATGAATTATTTTGCATGTTGGAGAAGACTCCATGGATAAACATATGAATAAACATTTAAAATCCGGGGTCATGGTGTGTGCAGGATGCTGCAGTGATAGTACTAGAGATGATCTCTAGAAAAACACAAAAAATGGGCAAGAAACGACTTATGTCCCCTACCGTGCGGCGGTAGTACTACTGTCGGCGATAGCTCCTAGTGAGTTATGTTTGTGAGGCCTGTCTCTTGGAGACCTGGGGGCATTGTCAAAGATGTTGAGCCTGAAGTGCCCAGTTATTATAGCCATGAGAGCCATTGTTTGTGGATTATGAGCTCAGGTCCTGGGGATAATGTGGGCGGCAATTAAAGATGTTGAGCCTGAAGTGCCTAGCTAAAAGTTCCATGAGAACCGAACAGGAAAGGGGAGGCTGACCCGTGTCCTATCATGGGGCTTGATTGTTTCAGCTTTCGCCAATGACATGGCAATTTGAGCAACAGGAAGGGCTGAACTGTACCTACGTTATGTCATTCCTGGCTAGATCGCCTAAGGTAACTAGCTTTCGTCATTGGCATAATGAGAGTCTTACGCCCCTGGCCGGAAAGACTAGAATGCTCAAGTGAACCATCAATTATGGGACTGTGGATGGTGGTGGGATCTGGATAAGTCATGTATACCGAGAATGTGCCCTGAGTGCACGGGGCGTGTGGCCAATCGAGCTTATGTTCGTGGCGTATGGTGCTTAAATGCATATATTTGTTGCCAAAAGATATATGTTGATGCTTGCAGGGAAGGAGAACCGTCTCCCCAAGTAATGGGTGGGTTTGTTATAATTTGGTCAGTTAATGTTGATCGTTGCTTTATTTGCCACATTTTGGTGGGTCGTGTTATGCAGATGCTGGAGAGCCAAGTGGAAAGTAGTGGGCTGAAGTCCCTTAAGCTGCGATTGGCTGGCCCTTGAAGGCCCAAAGGCGAAAGTTTACTATTTTCATGTGTGCCGGGCCCGCGTGCCATATGAAGACATATTTTGTAAAGGAAACAGTTGTAAGGCCTTAAGGCCAAAATATGTTGTGTATTTAATATATCATTCATATGTTTATAGTGGACATTCCTGGTATATGAGTTCTACAACTAAGTTACCTGCTTCCGCTAGAATGCACTCTGAGTTAGGATGCGTGAAAGTTGCAGTTTCATAGAGTAACTTCGCCGACTGTCCGTAGAATATGTCGTGGGGCCCCAGCCGGACCTTCTATTATATTCTACATGATGGATGGGGGTTTTATAATTTGCTATCAACTTCTGGTGTCGGTATTTCTTATTCGAATTCGTGGTCGAATTGTTTTAAGGGGTGGTTTGCACATGTTGGTACCCTAGTTTGGATTTGAGTTTAGTCTTCTCAATTAGTTTCTTGACCAAAGATTTATCTGTGGTCAAAGGTTAGTTGTTAGATTGCTTTAGTTGTAGAGTTGTCACTTATCCAGATGAAAATTTGGTTAAGTTGTTTTTGGTTCGACTATGGTCGAACGCCGCTCGACTATCTTCTATCAACTGTTCGACAATCGTCTATCAGTTGGTCGACTATCGTCAGTCAGCAGATCGTCTATCTCTGAGTTAGTTCAACTCTTATAAGCTCGACGATCTGTGGTATCTGCCTCGTCGATCGTCGAACCACGCTCGACTTCTTTTGACCAGACAGATTTCTTGATAGTTCGACTATCTTCCTTTATAGTTCAACTATCTGATAGCTCGACTATCTGTTTGATAGGTCGATTATCTGTTCTGTTTGATAGTTCAACTATCTGCTTGGATAGTTCAACTATCTGATAGCTCGACTATCTGTTTGATAGTTCGACTATCTGTTTTGTTTGATAGTTCGACTATCTGCCTTGATAGTTCAACTATATGATAGCTCGATTATCTGCTCTGATAGTTCGACTATCTGTTCTGTTGTTGATAGTTTGACTATCTGTTTGATAGTTCGACTATCTTCTCTGTGTTGATAGTTCGACCATCTGTTTGATGGATCGACTATCTTTTTGATAGCTCGACTATCTGCTTTGATAGTTCGACTATCTGTGTCGTTCGACTATCTGTTCTGATAGGTCGACGATCTCTGTGGTTTGGTCGACGATCTTCGAGGGTCGTTCGACGTTCTTCTGTCTGCCTTTAGTAATTTTGTACTCCTTCTGTTCTATGATTTATTTCCTGTTTATTTGGCATATTTTATTAAAGGTTATTTGATTGATTTTATGCATACATCTCAAGGCAATCTTTGCCCCATCCCTTGTGCATAAGTCAAGCTTTATCTGATAAAGTTTTTGTCTTATCAGTTGAAATATCTTTTTGTTTTATTCTGCCATGCTGTCCTTTATAGCCGTTGGACACAAAAGTCTTCTCTGGCCGTAAAGAGTTTAGTCTGATGTGACTTTCTTTAGTACTCCTTTTATCAGATTGGATTTGTAGCTTCTTAGAAAGCGTTATCCCTTTATAGCATGTCTGTCTGCAGGATATGTTTTGTTTTGTGCTACTTGCAGCCCAGATCGAAGATCTCAGAAGAAGACAAAATTCAAACAAAGTTTAGAGCCGTTACAAAGGCCCATATATAAAGAGTTTCTTTTGAAATAACAACAACAAGACATAGAGAAGAGAGATACACACAGATATTCATATACAGATTCAAAACAAGAAGAGATACAGCTCTCAGATATTGTTACATTCAATTGAGAAGATCGACCTTCTTCATCTCTCTCTTCTTCAATCCTGAGTTCATCCTGCTGCCAGGAACATTCACTCAGAGTCTCAAGAAGAAGAAGAAGAAGGAAGAAAAGTTGTTGAAGAAGAACTTCCATTACAAATCAAGAGTCTTCTTCAAGCTGCTCCTTCAAGAACTTCAAGACAGCTCTCTGTCAAGAGTTCAGAAGAGTTCCTGCACCCTGAAGCAAGACTTCTTCCTGGATATCACTAAGCCAGGGGGAGCCTTAATTCTTTAGAGCTTTCTAGCTCTGTGCAATCCACTTGCTTCTCTAATCTGTTTTAACAATAGAGAAGACCCTCTAACCCACTCTCAACCTCCTGTATAAAGGGTTATTACTCCCTTCAAAAGTGAACCTTGGTGGCAGGGCACCTGATCAAAAACCTGTGTTGGATTTTGAGCTCCTGATAAAAAGCTCAAAGGGTCTACTTGATCTACCTGAAGCAGATCAGTTGGTGGCAGGGCACCTGAACAAAAACCTGTAGTGGATTCCTACCAGGGTGGTAGAAGAGTGGACGTACCTATTTAGAGGGAACCACTATAAACTTCTTGTGTCGTCTGTGTTGCTTAATTTAATTATTGCACTGTGGCTGCGAGTAGAAATAACTAGGATTGCTAGTTGCTGTGATAGGACCAAAGCTCAACTGTAATTACAGTTAGCTTTCTCTTGTGCACTTCACCTTGTGTTAGGCTCTAGGGTTTCAAATATCTATAAACTCATTCCGCAAATTAACTCTAAGGGAGTTGAGTAGGGTGTCATAATTTTTGAATATTTTATTCACCCCCCTCTAGAGTTGTATCTATCCTCACTTTCAGCACATGTATGTGCGATATCGTTATAACAGGAATGATCCCATAAATGTCCACTTAGGAATGAAAATACACATGTTTGAGGAACCTGCGTGTTCCTATAATTTCCTTTTATAAAAGTATTTGTTTCTTAATCGTGTGCTTCACGTTTATATGCGACTAGGAGTGGTGTGGGGCAGCATGAACCCCAGCGCTCGGTGGAGAGTAGTACACTAACTGAGGTGTCAACACCTCCTCCTTCTGTGGAAACGATACGGTTGGTTGCTGAAGCCGTGTTCGCATTAAACAATGCGCAGCCAAGAGGGCAAAGACAACCTCCTATTCCTCTGGTGGTTATGGAACCGATTGGCGTAGTTGAGAATGTGGCAGAGAGACACGTGGTTGTTGAGCCAGTGGCCGCAAGGCGAGCGATGGAAAAGCAATTGAAACACTTAATTAGTTTCCATCCTCCTGTGTTTGTGGGTACTAGAACCCCAACACAAGCCAAAGATTGACTCGTGTGAGTAAAGAGAATCTTGACGGCAACTAAAATGGAAAAGTGGAAACAAGTCACTATAGCTACCTTCTTGTTAGATGGAGAGGTGAGGCTATGGTGGGATTAGTTAGAGCTGCACCAGTTTGCTGGTCTGTGGTTGATGGAGATCTCGATGGAGGAATTCTCAAGACTATTTCTTGTAAGATATCTTCCATCTGCGCAGCAGATTGCAATGGCAAATCAATTTCAAAGGTTAACTCAATGCGAGAGTTATGTAGATGACTACTTGCACGAGTTTACGAGATTGGAAAGGAATGCAGGCTTTACGTTTGCATACGAGGAACAAAAAATAAATCGATTTTATGAAGGGCTGAGAGATGACTTGTGGTTGCTTCTCTCAGGACCGATGATGCAAGGTTTTCTGACCTTGGTCAATACGGCCCATTCCATAGAACAAGATATGAAGCGCATGAAGCGTAAAAATGACTTGGTGGTAAAGAAGTCAGATTTTAAGGTGCCGCATTCTGCAAAATTTGAGTACCGAAAGAGGTGGAGAACGAAGGCTAGGTCTTCGGGACCAGCTTCTTCTAGTAAGCCTGAAGTGATGACAGGAAGAGGTCTGCTCACTTGTTACACATGTGGCAAGGTGGAACATATGGCTCGAGATTGTTGGCATGGCCCTCCAAAGACGGAGAAAAAGACGGGTGTGATGTATGCTGAAAAGGGAAAGACAGTGGTGGAGTCGAATGTATCCCAAGTGCAGCCCTGAGTCTATAATCTTGGCCAACAGGATGGCATAAAACAAAGTGAAGTCATAACAGGTATGAGTTAAGATACATTTTTACTTCTTTCTATACTTGGTACCTTATGCGTTGCTTGTGTATAAATTTGTTTGTATTAGGCTTTGTCCTGATGTCGTATTATCTGGCGAGAGCACTGTTCTATACAGGAGCTTCTCATTCCTTTCTGTCTGAAGACTTCGTAGTGCGTATCAGAGTGCCTTCATTTGTATCTAAAGATTGTGTGAATGTGTTGCTATCTAACAGGTGCGTCATATGCATGGATAAAGCTTGTTGTGTTAAGGTGCGGATAGGAAGTCATGATTTTGGCTTGGAAGCATCTGTGTTGTCGATATCTGAGTTCGATGTAATCTTTGGTATGGACTAGCTCTCAGAGCAGCGTGCCTACATCGATTACACCACTAAGGAAGTCATACTGAAGCAAAACAACGAATGTGAGACTAAGTTTGTGGCTATGCGAGGATCGAGCAAGGTATTGATGTCTGCTCTCCAAGTAGTCTAGGCGGTTTGGAAAGGCGCGGAATTGTTTTTCATGATGTTAGAGGATGTAGAGCCAAAGCCTAGTTTGAGTGACATTCCTATTGTATCGGAGTTTTCAGATGTGTTTCCTAATGATCTCCCTAGGATTCCACCCCAGCGAGAGATTGACTTCGCTATTGAGTTGATGCAAGGTGCAAAACCTGTGTCAAGCTCACTGTACCGAGTGGCGTCAAAGGAAATGGTAGAACTAAAAGTTCAATTGCAAGAATTGCTAGAGCAAGGCTATATACGTCCGAGTATGTCACCGTGGAGTACACCGGTTCTCTTTGTGAAGAAGAAGGACAGAAGCTTGAACAAGCTAACAGAAAAGAACAAGTATCTAATTCCTCGAATCAATAATTTGTTTGATCAACTGGTGGGATCGACTGTTTATTCAAAGTTGGATTTGAAGTCCGGCTACTGGCAGTTGAGAATTCGGGAAAGTGATATTCCCAAGACAGCGTTGGTACACGATATGGGCATTATGAGTTTAAAGTGATGAATCTTGACGGCAACTAAAATGGAAAATTGGAAACAAGTCACTATAGCTACCTTCTTGTTAGATGGAGAGGCGAGGCTATGGTGGGATTAGTTAGAGCTGCACCAGTTTGCTGGTCTGTGGTTGATGGAGATCTCGATGGAGGAATTCTCAAGACTATTTCTTGTAAGATATCTTCCATCTGCGCAGCAGATTGCAATGGAAAATCAATTTCAAAGGTTAACTCAATACGAGAGTTATGTAGATGACTACTTGCACGAGTTTACGAGATTGGAAAGGAATGCAGGCTTTACGTTTGCATACGAGGAACAAAAAATAAATCGATTTTATGAAGGGCTGAGAGATGACTTGTGGTTGCTTCTCTCAGGACCGATGATGCAAGGTTTTCTGACCTTGGTCAATACGGCCCATTCCATAGAACAAGATATGAAGCGCATGAAGCGTAAAAATGACTTGGTGGTAAAGAAGTCAGATTTTAAGGTGCCGCATTCTGCAAAATTTGAGTACCGAAAGAGGTGGAGAACGAAGGCTAGGTCTTCGGGACCAGCTTCTTCTAGTAAGCCTGAAGTGATGACAGGAAGAGGTCTGCTCACTTGTTACACATGTGGCAAGGTGGAACATATGGCTCGAGATTGTTGGCATGTCCCTCCAAATACGGAGAAAAAGACGGGTGTGATGTATGCTGAAAAGGGAAAGACAGTGGTGGAGTCGAATGTATCCCAAGTGCAGCCCTGAGTCTATAATCTTGGCCAACAGGATGGCATAAAACAAAGTGAAGTCATAACAGGTATGAGTTAAGATACATTTTTACTTCTTTCTATACTTGGTACCTTATGCGTTGCTTGTGTATAAATTTGTTTGTATTAGGCTTTGTCCTGATGTCGGATTATCTGGCGAGAGCACTGTTCTATACAGGAGCTTATCATTCCTTTCTGTCTGAAGACTTCGTAGTGCGTATCAGAGTGCCTTCATTTGTATCTAAAGATTGTGTGAATGTGTTGCTATCTAACGGGTGCGTCATATGCATGGATAAAGCTTGTTGTGTTAAGGTGCGGATAGGAAGTCATGATTTTGGCTTGGAAGCATCTTTGTTGTCGATATCTGAGTTCGATGTAATCTTTGGTATGGACTAGCTCTCAGAGCAGCGTGCCTACATCGATTACACCTCTAAGGAAGTCATACTGAAGCAAAACAACGAATGTGAGACTAAGTTTGTGGCTATGCGAGGATCGAGCAAGGTATTGATGTCTGCTCTCCAAGTAGTCTAGGCGGTTTGGAAAGGCGCGGAATTGTTTTTCATGATGTTAGAGGATGTAGAGCCAAAGCCTAGTTTGAGTGACATTCCTATTGTATCGGAGTTTTCAGATGTGTTTCCTAATGATCTCCCTAGGATTCCACCCCAGCGAGAGATTGACTTCGCTATTGAGTTGATGCAAGGTGCAAAACCTGTGTCAAGCTCACTATACCGAGTGGCGTCAAAGGAAATGGTAGAACTAAAAGTTCAATTGCAAGAATTGCTAGAGCAAGGCTATATACGTCCGAGTATGTCACCGTGGAGTACACCGGTTCTCTTTGTGAAGAAGAAGGACAGAAGCTTAAACAAGCTAACAGAAAAGAACAAGTATCTGATTCCTCGAATCGATAATTTGTTTGATTAACTGGTGGGATCGGCTGTTTATTCAAAGTTGGATTTGAAGTCCGGCTACTGGCAGTTTAGAATTCGGGAAAGTGATATTCCCAAGACAGCGTTGGTACACGATATGGGCATTATGAGTTTAAAGTGATGTCTTTTGGGCTCACTAATGCGCTATCAATATTCATGGATTTGATGCACAAGACTTTTCGAGAGTATTTGGACATGTTTATGATTGTCTTTATTGATGACATACTGGTATACTCTCAGTCGAAAGAGTGTTGGGTACATTGGAAAATGTGTACTAGATTTGGAGAAGCCACAACTTAGTCAATGATATGCATCAATGTGTATTTGATAAAAGTTTGAGTTTCATTGTGCAGGTTTAAAAATTTGAAGAAATTTTTTCTAAGTTCAAGTGTCGACACTTGCGAAGAAACTGTGTCGACACTCAGGAAACTTGTGTCGACACTCAGGCGAGCTATGTCGACACACAGGCAAATTGTGTCGACACTCAGGGAAGTTGTGTCGACACCCAGCTGCTATGTCGACACTCAGGAAAGCTGTGTCGACACACTAGCAATTTGTGTCGACACTTATAAAGAAGTTATGTCGACACTCAAAGCTATGTCGACACCTAAACAAGCAGTTGTGTCGACATCTAGAATTATGTCGACAACTTAAAACAGAATTGTGTCGACTCTTAAATCAGAAGATGAGTCGACACTCGGGAGCTATGTCGACACCTGAAGCAATTGTGTCGACACACAGGACTTGTGTCGACACACCAACTCTCAAGAGGTTGTGTTGAGTTTATAAGTAATTGTATTGACACACAGGACTTGTGTCGACACACACTCAATGCCATTTGACAAATACTCAACGCCATCTGTCTGCAACAGAAATGTCGAGACAAGAAGCTACTGTGTCGGCACACAGGACTTGTGTCGACACATACAACAAAAAGCAGTATCGAGAAGTAAAAGTATCTGTATCGACACTTGGAGTATTTGTGTCGACACCTTGAAGACTTGTGTCAACACTTAGCCTATATGTGTCGACACATGTAAAGTAGTCTGCTGAGTGTTGTATGCTGAGTTGGACAGACATTGAAGAACCTGGTGATGTGACTGGTGACTTGACAGCTGTCATAACTAACAGGTCTGACACCACTGTCAGAACTGTCAGAAGTCTGTTATGAACCGGATCAGCCGGTAACCATGGAGCAAGCTCTATATAAGAGACAGATCAGAAACGATAGATAATAATTATCAACGTGAATAGATCTCTAGATTTTAAAGAAGAATTCTGACAGATCAAGGCCTATCTGCAAGAAAGATTCAGAGTTCAATCTGAATCTAAGGAAGAAGCTGACTGAAGATCAACTTCAACTTGAAGAGTAGATCCACCTTATTTGTCCTAATCAAGAAGCTTTGAAAAGCTAAGTCAGGTTGGATCAGAAGAATCAGTTTATACAAGAACTGATCAAGAAGACAACATCAACAGAGGAATCTAGATGGTGAAGTTTTTTGAAACTTATTACTCACAAACTCTTGTAGGATCTATTGTTAGATCTGAGATTGTAAGCCTAAAATTATAAAGGCTGAGGTAGGGCAGTGTGCCTGAGGTAGGACTTGTGGAAAGTCTGAGTTGTAGGCCTAATTATAAAGGCTGAGGTAGGGCTGAGGCCTGAGGTAGGATTCAGGGAAGAATCTGAGGTAGTACTTGTGTAAATTCTGAGGTGTAGGAACCATTTTGGATTCTGAGTTTGTAAGATCTGCGAATCCAAGCAAGTGGAAGGAAGTTAGGCTGAATCTAGTTATCTACTAGATAGGCGAAATGGGAAAGTGGATGTACCCATATCTTGGGCAACCACTATAGATCTGGTGTTTGTTGTGTTGTATTTAATTTCTATAGATAGAATTATTCTGTGCTATAAGTAGTTACAAATTTCTGTTTGCCTTAAAATCAAAAAGACACAAAAATATTAGAACCTATTCACCCCCCCCCCCTCCTCTAGTTGTTTAGGCTCTTGAATCAAAGTCTTTCAAAGAGAGCATGTGAAACATTTGAGGTTGGTTTTCCATACTCTACGAAGGAATTGCTTATATGCCAAATTCTCGAAGTGTCAGTTTTGGCTATCTTTAATGGCTTTTCTTGATCATGTCGTAAGTGGAGACGGTATTGATGTGGATCTGGCAAAGATTTCTGTAATATGAGAGTGGCATGTACTTACTTCAGTAGATGAAGTCAGAAGTTTCTTAGGACTTGCTGGCTATTATAGGCGCTTCGCAGAGAGCTTTTCACGTATTGCTTTACCTCTTACGACATTGACAAGGAAGAATCAGAAGTTCGTTTAGACACCATAGTGCGAGCGAGCTTTTGAAGAGTTGAAGAGTCATCTAACCACGGCACCTGTGTTGTGTTTTCCATATGGGACAGATGGCTTTGAAATATATACTGATGTATCAGGAAGCGGCTTAGGCTGTGTTCTTTTACAATATGGGCATGTGATCGCTTATGGCTCTTGCCAACTAAAAGTGCACGATAAGAATTATCTGGTTCACGACTTGGATTTGGTGATCGTGATATTCGCTCTGAAGCTATGGTGACACTATTTATATGGCGTGAAGAATGATATCTTTATGGACCATAAGAGCCTGAAATATTTTTTGCATCAAAAGGATTTGATTATGCGACAGCAGAGGTCAATGGATTTCCTTGGGGACTACACCTTTGAGATTCATTACACTCCCGGGGAGGTAAATGTCATCGTAGATGCGCTGAGTCGCAAGGCTCTAACACAAGCAAATTGGTTGCAGATGCATGATGAGCATCTGATTCGTGAGTTGGAGGCTCTGGATATCTCTTGTGTTGACAGAAAATGGGCGTGGAAGTATGCTTGAATTAGACGGAGGTGCAATATGACCTCGTGAACAGAATTTGACGAGCATTAGAGCTTGAAAAAAGCATGAAGGGATATATGGCAGAGATAGTAGATGGGTCAAATTCCCAATTCTAGCTGAATGACGGTGTTTTATGGAAAGACGGTCGGCTATGCGTTCCGAATGTTGGCAAATTGCGGTAGGAGTTGATGTATGAGGCACATTTTACTAAGTACTCAATCCACCCGAGGAGCAAAAAAATGTTCAAGGACATGAAGAAATTATTTTGGTGGCCAAGGTTTAAAAAGGACATCGCAATTTATGTGGTGATGTGCCAGACTTGTGCCCTAGTTAAGGCTGAGTGTCAAAGACCTGGTGGTTTCCTAAAGTCGTTACCAATACCAAAATGGAAGTTCAATGATATATCAATGGATTTCGTCCATGGTTTGTCGATATCATAACGCGGGAACGATTCCATTTTGGTTGTTGTAGACTGGATGACAAAAGGGACACACTTCATTCCGAATTGAAGGGACAATTCAGTTGAAAAGTTAGCTAAACTTTATGTTGAGCAGATTGTATGATTGCACGGTGTGCCCTCTAGAATCGTTAGCGATCGAGATGGGTGTTTCACATCTAGTGATTGGAAGCTTATTCATCAGCTGTTGGGTACCAAGTTAAAAATCAACACGGCCTTTCATCCTCAAACAGATGGTCAGACCGAGAGGGTAAACAGAACGATGGAATATATGCTTCGCATGTGCGCCCTGGATTTTGGGAAGAGGTAGGAAGACCACTTATTTATAATTGAGTTTTCCTATAATAATAGCTACTAACTCAGTATACATATGACACTTTTTGAGGCCTTGTATGGTGGGCAGTGTCGTACTCCGTTAGCTTGGGTAGAAACATGTGAATCGAAGATGTTTAAACGCTAAGAAGTTGAAGATAAGAATTCAACGACACATTTAATTTGAGATCGACTACTGGTTGCGCAAGATAGGCAATAAAAATATTATAATGCCAAACACCAAAGCGTGGAGTTTGCGGTTGACGATTGGGTTTATCTCAAAATTAAGCCGTTCAAGGGAGTATCAAGGATCCGACGCTTAAAAAAGCTGAGTCCGAGATACCTTGGGCAGTTTGAAATTATTGAGCGGATTGGAAAAGCTGCCTATCAGCTAAAACTTTCAGCTAAACTTATTGGTTTGCACTATGTGATTCACATATCAGTGTGCAGAAGGGTTTGCAAGAGCCTACGCAAGTGGTTGTTATGGAGAATATTCCGGTCAATAGTGGGTTGACGACGAAGGTCAAACCCATTTGTATCGAGGACATGGAAGTGAAGCGACTACGGAACAATGAGATTTGAATGGTCAAGTCTGATGGGACAACTGTGGTCGTGAGGAGCTGTCATGGGAGCGTGAGTAGACCATGCGACAAGAGTTCCCTAAACTATTCCGTTGAGGTACATTTGATAAGTTTTGTACTTCTTTATTTGTTGTGGATTTCGGGATGAAATCTCTTAAAGGAGGGGAGAATTGTAATGCCCCAAAAATCCTGGAAATGGGAAGGAGTTGGTTTCCGGAAGTTACCTCCATGTGGTAGTGTTAACGTCGGCGGTATCCAGTTGAATTAATTCAACCTTCGATTTAGGTAGGTACCGCGTGGCGTTAGAAAGGTAACGCGCGGCGATTCTACTCGACAAACTCAACGCACTCGAAGAATCGTTGAGAGTCTACCGCGTGGCGATAGTGAGGTATCGCGCGGCGATAGCCGAATTAAACGGACATTCGTCTCAGGACAGTACCGCCCGGCGATAGTGGTAATGCAAGTGATAGCTTGCCACATGTCATATAAGGTTAAGGCGGTTTTGAGCAGTAGAGCGGCACCAACTAGGCCAAGCGGCCACCGCCTATGATACCACACAATAGTAGGAGATACCGCGCGGTGGTAGCTCTTTGTTAAATGCTGGACATGAGATTGAGTTCTCAATTTCTCTCTCAATCTCTCTCTCTTAGTTCTTGAGGTTCTTGAGGGAAGAGAATGATAAAGTCCAGGAGGCCAAGGTCAAAGGTGATCCAAGGTGTGCTTGTGATCGGAATCGCGAGTCGAAGCCGGATCTGTGGAAAGGAAGCTGTGGTAATCAGTTCTATCCGGATCAAAAGCAAGAGCATGGCTCCGAAGTGATCAATAAGGTTAACGACTTTCTCCTTGGACAAGTGAAGTCCTCAATTTGTATAAGTGCATGGAACTCATCAACAAAAGGTGAAGAAAAGGGTGGTTCCAGCGGCTAGATCGTTGTGATCCCTGGTAGAAATTGCATATAAAATCTAGAATCGAAGTACGGAATATGCATGTCGTGTGAAGCCCATCTGGATAGGTTAGTCTGGATTGGTGATGAATTATTTTGTATGTCGGAGAAATCTCTGTGGATAAATGTGTAAATAAACGTGTAAAATCCGGGGTCATGGGGTGTGCAAGATACTCCAGTGATAGTACTGGAGATGATCTCTATGAAAACACCAAAAAATGGGGAATAAACAACTTCTGTCCCCTACCGCGCGGCGGTAGTACTATCACCGGCGATAGCTCTTAGTGAGCTATGTTTGTGAAGCCTGTCTCTTGGAGACTTGGGGGCTAGTGTAGAAGCTATTGAGCCTGAAGTTCCCAGTTATTGTGTCCATGAGAGCCATTGTTTGTGGATTGCGAGCTCAGTTCCTGGGGATAATGTGGGCGGAAATTGAAGCAGTTGAGCCTGAAATGCCGAGCTAAAAAGGACATGAGAGCCGAACAGGAAAGGGGAGGTCGACCTGCGCCCTGTCATGGGGCTTGATTACTTTAGCTTTCGTTAATGACATGACGATTTGAGCAACATGAAGGGTTGAACTGTACCTATGTTAATTCATTCCTAGCTAGATCGCTTAAGGAAACTAGATTTCATTGTTAGCATAATGAGAGTCTTAGGCCCCTGGCCGGAAAGAATAGAATGCTCAAGTGAACCATCAAGTCTGGGACTGTGGATGGTGGTGGGATCCGGAGAAGTCCGGTATACCGAGAATGTGCCCTGAGTGTATGGGGTGTGTGGCTGATCGAGCCTACGTCTGTGGCGTTTGGTGCTTAAATGCATATATTTGTTGCCAAAAGATATATATGTTGTTGCTTGCAGGGAAGGAGAACCGCCGTAAGAGGTGGGGTCATTATAATTTGGTTAATTAATGCTGATCGTTGCTTTGTTTGCCATGTTTTGGTGGGTCATACTATGTAGGTGCTGGAGATCCAAGTGGAAAGTAGTGAGCTGAAGTCCCTTATGCTGGGATTGGCTGGCCCTTGAAGGCCCAAAGGCGAACGTTTACTATTTTCATGTGTGGGTGTCCTACATGCCGATGTATGAAGACATATTTTGTAAAGGAAACAGTTGTAAGGTCTTAAGGCCAAAACATGTTGTGTATTTAATATATCATTCCTATGTTTATAGTGGACATTCCTAGTATGTGGGTTCTATAACTAAGATACGAGCTTCCGCTAGAATGCACTATGAGTTAGGATGCGTGAAAGTTGTGGTTTCATTGAGTAACTTTGTTGACTGCCCGTGGAATATGACCGGGGAACAACACTTGCTCGGCAAGATCCCTCTCACCACTCTCTGCTGACACTTCCTTCCCAGAGCGTTCTCGCCTAAGGATGGGGTCGCGACCACCGGGATAGAAGGTGTTGCATACTCGCTTCTTGTGGTGAATGCTAGGTGTATGGTATGCAAAACCTCCCCCTTGAATTCTTCCAACATCCCCATTGTGATGCCTCTCGTCAAAGGAGGTGAGCTGCCCGAGCCATCTCCTTCTCCATCTCCAGCCATGAAGCCTAGCTCAAGATTTTCTTGTGTAGACTACGTCCACGCTCACTGAATCAAAAATGTTGAAACGGTTATCCGGTCTTAAAGAGAGTTCAGACTCAAAGAAGAGTAGACTACACTAACTTATCTCGAACTGAATTTTTGGCCAAAGACTTTGAACTAGGAACAGACCCTGAGTTATAGCGTAGAGGTCCCTCCACACACCCGGAAGATCTGAGAGAGCTTTCCCTCCCTAGCCAAGGCTGAGTGGGCACCTTGGAGGACTCTTGGATCCAACAAAAGCAAACCAGAGGAGAAAGTCAGTTCACTCAACGTCAGATACCAAAAAGCGATGAGTAAGGTGTGGACAGTCAAAGCCCAGCAATTTGCAAGACAGAAATGCGGCTAAGTCCACAGGCGTTGAGTGAAGCCAGTTAACTTATCACCATAAGTTCACTCAATGCCAGATACCAAAAAGCACTAAGGTGTGGACAGTCAAAGCCCAGCAGTTTGCAAGACAAAAATGTGGCTAAGTCCACGGGCATTGAGTGAAGTCAGTTCACTCAACGCCATACAACAACAAGCGTTGAGTAAAGTTGCGTCTGTCAAAGCCTCGACAGTGGCAAGCAGAAAATCGACTAAGTCCACAGCCATTGAGTGTGGATAGCTCACTTAACGCCAGATGAGCAGAATCGTCGAGTAAAGACAAGTCAGTCAAAGCCTTTTCCTTGACAGTGAAGAAAAGT
Source organism: Platanthera zijinensis (assembly GCA_039513925.1). Classification (NCBI taxonomy): domain Eukaryota; kingdom Viridiplantae; phylum Streptophyta; class Magnoliopsida; order Asparagales; family Orchidaceae; genus Platanthera; species Platanthera zijinensis. The sequence goes on from CM077087.1 coordinate 63,363,116, forward strand.
GACCAAAGCAATAGGCGTTGAGTGAAGCCAGTTCACTCAACGTCGTACAACAAAAAGCGTTGAGGAAAGACTATGAAGTCAAAGCTTAAGAAAAAAGAATACTGAAAATGGCTAAGTCCACAGGCATTGAGTGACGCAACTCACTCAACGCCATACAGCTAGAAGCGTTGAATTAAGCTACTTCAGTCAAAGCCACAGAGAATATGTCAAATAAATTTGGTTAAGTCCAGAAGCGTTGAGTGATACCAGTTCACTCAACGCCATGTTAATTCTGTCAAAGCTAAAGAAGAAGGAGACAAAAAAATTGACTAAGTCCAGAAGCGTTGAGTGAGGTCAGCTCACTCAATGCCCAAAGAGAAAAGTGTCGACTGAGCTATGGTCACTCAAAGCTTAATTAAGTTAGATAGAAAAATCTGTCTAAGTCTAGAGGCGTTGAGTGAAGTCAGTTCACTAACGCACTCAATGCCTCAACAAACTGGCAGATTTCAGAGTTGCGGCTAAGTATATAAGCGTTGAGTGAAGCCAGTTCACTCCACTCCTCAGTATGAAGACAGGTAGTCAATGAAGCGGCTAAGTCCATGAGCGTTGAGTGATGAAGGCTCACCAACGCACTCAACACCTGGCAGCACAGAAGGTTTGGCCAAGTCAAAAAGCATTGAGTGAAGGTCATTCACTCAACGCTCTCAATGCCTGAGATGCAAAGAAATTGACTAAGTCTAAATTCGTTGAGTAAAGGTCATTCAATTAACGCCTAGATTGAATCTAAAATTTTGGCTAAGTCCATAGATGTTGATGTCAACAAGAGTCAACCTAAGTTAACGAAATTCAAATTCATTACGGGAAAGCTGGAATTCACCACTAATGGCGCAGGCGGCCAACTGTAAGATTTGTCTGTAAAAGGAAGGCTATATATCTGCAATTAAAGCGGGGCCCACGGGTCAAAGGAGTCGTTGGACGGCGGATGATAAAAGGAATGAGATCGGCGATGGAGAAAATATCCTTTAGGGTTTGTCTTTTCGAAAAGCGGCGAAACTTCTTCTTCTTCCTCGCCATTGTTGTCGAGCTCGAAGCAGAGGTCCAAAATCGACTGAACCCAAAAGGTCATCAAGTTAATTGTTGCGATCAACACTAGCAACAATAAGATCAGAGTCATTTCTCTAAGAGAAAAGCAGTCAAGGTCTACCCCTGCTACTGTTACTTCACAGCCCAAGCAGAGCTTATCCTGAAGACAATTTTCTGGAGCTGTGAAGAAGAAATGTGGACTGAGTTTTCTCAGGACAGAATGAGGAAGACACAAAGATCATTTCTCTTTTGTCAATTCTACATCAACAAATCTACTTTTCTGTAAGATCTTTCTAGATCTGAGTTGTAAGCCTATTTATAAAGGTTGAGTGTAGGATCTTGTATAGATCTGAGTGGTAGGATTCTGTTAAGAATTTGAGTGTAGGGTTTTGGCCTGAGTTATAGGGAACTTGTGCCCGAGTGGTAGGATTCTTTGGATCTGAGGTAGGGTTATCCTCCTAGCCTGAGTGGTAAGGCCTTTTGGCCTGAGGTAGGTGATATTTTGATCATTGAGTTGTAGGGGTTTGTGCCCGAACTGTAGGTCTTGGAGGAGACTGAGTGGTCTTGCGGGATCGTGTTGTAAGCTCTTAGGAGCCGAGTTTTGGAGAAGGGGTCTTGTCTAACAAACTGTTAGAAAGGTGAGGGACAATGAACATACTCATTATCTGGGGAACCACTATAAATATTGTGTGTGCTATGTGTGATCTTCTTGAAAGCAAAACTAATCTAATCACATCAGACACTAAAACACACAAAGTCAAAGAAAATCTTAAAAAGACCTAAAACCTATTCACCCCCCCCCCCCTCTAGGTGTTTAGCTACCATTACAATCAAAGACTTTCACTCATAAATTTTAGATGAGTTTTGACAACCGAATTAATTCTTTAATAATTAAAAACAGAAGTTTCAATTATCTAAAAATAGTAAATATCCTCCAAAAATATCCCAATTATTGCAGTAAATGTAAAGCATTATTAGAGATTTGTCCAAGTTTTTACAGAATTTTATAACATAACTAAGGCCCTCTACAAGGGGATTTCACCTCTGTTTTAATTATTTAACATAACAAGGCTCATCATAAAAATCCCATTTTTTCAACTGTGGATAGCACCCCAAAATGAAATCTATAACTTTGATGTTTATGATTCGTTGGTTAGCTCGGAATTGGAATTTAAATGACAATTCCAATTCCAACGTTCAAAGACCATAAAAATACTTCAGAATTGGAATTCATTTCAATTCCCATAAAAATTGATTATAAAGGAATCATGTCTCCCTCAATTTCGACCTCGTGAGGTCTTCATTCGCAATTTCCACCCCTACTAGTGCACTCCCGACTCTCTCAAAATGACCTCGACGCCAACTTTGTTGTTGGTTTGGGGGGCACATTTTTTGCCCAATAACAAATATTTCAACGGAGCACGCATTTTCCTGTCCGGGCGGGAATATTTCGCTCGGGCACACATATTTCGTCTGGGCACGCATATTTCGCACGGGCACGCATATTTCGATCGAACGCGCATTTTTCGCCCGAGCAAACAATTTTCGCCCGAGCGCGCATTTTTCTGAACATGGGAAAAATTTTCTCTCGGGCGCGTTTTTTTCGCCCTGGCACATTTTTTCGCTCGGGCTTAATTTTTTTCGCCCCAATATATTTTTCGCCTCCTGGCGAAAATATCGCATCCGGGTGAAAATATTGCATCCGGGCGAAAATATTGGCGTTCGGGCAAAAAATTGGCGTCCGGGTGAAAATTGGCTTTCGGGCGAAAAAATTGCGCCCGGGCGAAAAATTGGCGCCCGGGCGAAATATTCGAGCCCGGGAGAAAAATTCACACCCGGGATAAAAATTCGCGTTCGGCGATAAATTCGCGCTGAGGCAAAAAATTTGCGCCCGAGCGATAACATCGCGCCCGGACAAAAAAATCGCGCCCGGGCGAAAAATTTGCGTCGGCCGAAAAAAAAAGCATTGGTCGAAAATTACGTGCATGGGTGAAAAAAACTAGCCTGGGCGAAAACTTCGCGCCCGGGCAAAAAATTCGCGATCGTTCGAAAAAATTGCGTCCGGATGAAAAAAAAAACAAGTCTGTGCAAAAAGACCGCGCCTGTGCGACAAATGTGTGTCCGGACGGAAAAATGCGCGCCCGGCGAAAAATGCTCGCCTGGGAGAAAAATGTGCGCCTGGGCAGAAAAATATTCGTCCGGGCAAAAAATACGCACTCAAACAAAAAATTCTAATATGCAGCCGAACAGTATAATTATTAATTCCAATTCCTATTATAGAATTCTTGCATTCAGCCGAACAGCAGAACTGAAATTTACTTCAAATCGAAGTAAATTTTAATTCCTGCATCTAAATTCCTGTGAAACGAGGGAAGACTTTTGCATGATATTTGCCTCAGAAAAATCAAAACTAATTTCAATTATTTAAAATAACCTAAACAACACAAATCTTGAGTGATTCTATAGGCTGAGATCGAGCCTTACCAAAAGTAGTCGCGGTCACACACTGGATCCAGCGTTGATTTATAGTGGGGCTAATTAATTTTTAACTTCAAAAAAAACCAAACCGTTGGATCCAACGATTCCTGTAGCCAACCGGCTGTAGGAACTATCGTTCCCTCCTTGCCGCCGGCTGGTCGCCGGATCACCACGTCGCCGCCTCCAGCTGGCTCACTGGAGCCATTCGCCTATTCTGGCGGTGGTACGGCAGCCTGGCGCCTCCTGGCGCTGCCAGGAGGTGTAGATTTAGGGCCTGTTTGGGAGGGCTTTCTAGCTCCTTTTCGTTTTCTAGAAAACGTCATCGCACATAATAAACCGTTTGGAATGTCTATCGGTGGGAAAAGCTACCAAAAAAAATTCTTTTTTCTCCTCTATTTGAAAAGTCACAAGTCTCCTACTTTTCAATTTTTCGAAAAGTAATTTCTCATCCCAATACACAGTTGATGATATGAAAACATTTCTCCTCTAAATCCAGTTCGACAACACTGCAAAAACTTTAGTCTTTCTCTAGATGAATATTTCGCTCGGGCGCGATTTTTTTGCACTGGGCGATTTTTTCGCCTTGCCGCGAAATTTTTTGCCCAGGCGCGAAATTTTTCGTCCGTACGCGAATTTTTCTCTCTGGCGCGAATTTTTGGCCCGGTCACGAATTTTTCGCCCGAACGCGAATATTTCGCCCGGACGCGAAATTTTTCGCTCGGGCGACATTCTTTCGCCCTTGCGCGAATTTTCCACCCTGGCGCAAATTTTTTCAACCGGGCGCGATATTTTTCTCCCGACGTAAATTTTTCGCCCGGGCACGAATTTTTTGTCGGGGCACGAATTTTTGGCCGGTGGCGAATTTTTCGCCCGGACGCGAATTTTTCGCCCGGGCGCGAATATTTCGCCCGGGCGCGGAATTTTCTCCCGGGCGACATTCTTTCGCCGGGGCGACATTCTTTCGCCCGGGCGACATTCTTTCGCCCGGGCGACATTCTTTCGCCCGGGCGACATTCTTTCGCCCGGGCGACATTCTTTCGCCCGGGCGACATTCTTTCGCCCAGCGCGAATTTTTTTCCCGGCGCAAATTTTTCGCCCAGGCGCTGTTTTTTCGCCCGATTGTGCATTTTTCGCCAGAGAGCTGTTTTTTCCCCGGGCGCGGTTTTTTGCCCGGGAGCGGTTTTTCTCCTCCGGACGCAGTTTTTTCGCCAGAGCGTAGTTTTTTCGCCCGATCGCAATTTTTTCACCCGTGCACGATGTTTTCTCCCCGGCGCGAAATTATCGCCCCAACGCGAAATTATCGCCCGGGCGCTAAATTTTCGCCCGGGAGCGAATATTCCGCCCGGGCGCGAATATTTCGCCAGGGCGCGACTATTTATCACGGGCGCGAATATTTCGCCCGGGCGCGATTCTTTCGCCCGGGCGCGAATATTCCGCCCGGGCGCGAATATTTGCCCAGGCGCCAATATTTTGCCCAAGCGCGCAGTTTTTGAGCGATGTTTTCACCCCTGTGCGAAATTTTCGTCCGTCCGAAAAATTCACGATCGGGCGAAAAATGTGCGTAATTTTAATAAAAAAAAGCGACTGCAACGGAGATTTGGCAAACAGTTTATAAAATGCTCCTTTCTGAAAATCTCTGCAAAAGAAGTTCACCCAAACGGATCTCCTTTTGCAATATACATTTTTCAAAAGCTCATTTTCCCACCTTCCTTTTGCTACCACTCCTTTTCCTTTCCGAAAAGCCCTCCCAAACAGAGCCTTAGACGCAACATTAATAGTAAGCTCACCGGAGCTTTTTCCACCAGCAATGTCGCAGGATGAAGGATTCCCTGAGATGGTCGCTCGTTTGGGGTCGACCGATGCTCTCCCTCCTTCTAAAAACTGAGGGGCTTCTTATAGATGCCGAGAGGACTCACCTTCCTCCCTTTCTTTTTGTTTGTTGGATAAGGTGGACGATTACCCTAGTTGGGTAATGATGGACAGCTGGCAACCATGAGAGGTTTGTTTGTACCTTCTTGGGTTGCGACAGAGGCTAGGGAGAGGTTTGGGTTAAAGCTTAGTTTAGGTTGGTACTTGAATTGAGGGGAAAGGTTAGTTTAGGCTTGGTGGAGTTTCTTTGGACCCATTCCTATCCCAAGCATAAAAAATATTTATTCCCACTATGACTGCTGCCTTTGGCTTAGTGCACATCAACCATTGGTATGGGGAGGGTTTAGCCTAATTGAGTGGAGCTCATATGGTTCTTAAAAAATAATTAATGAAACCCAATTTTAAAGAGGGCTTGACCAAAGTCAATCACAGAGAGAGTCTCCATGTGGGTCGAGGTCAATATTTGTTCGAGTCGTCGAGTGTCGAGTCAATGTAGATGCGATGAGGTTGAATTCAAGCATTCATATTTTCCGAGACATTGTATAATTTTACAAGCTTTTATTTTTATTTAACTGACTAAACGATGTCGGAATCGAGCGAAACAAATTTTGTTGCATTCATATCAATCATACAAGTCTAATGCAACTAACAGAAGTCAATTCGGAACTCATTTGTTCAATATTTAAAAATGGTGTATGTTGTGGTGACGCACATCACAACTTAAAATGACACTTTCTCCAAATGACCTCGAATTGGGAAAAAAATTCTGTTGCACTCGTATCGACTATATGAGTCTAACGCAACTGACAGAAGTCAAATCAGAGCTCGTTTGCGCAATTTTTTAACATGACAACATTGTGAAGCGCAACGTTACTTAAAATGGTTGTTTTCTCCAAAGGACCATAGATTGAAACGAAACAAGTTTCGTTGCACTCATATCAACTGTACGAGTCCAATGCACTGATGGACTTCAATTTTGAGCACATGTGCTTAAGATTTTCACACGACACCATTGTGGCGCACAACGTTACTCTAAATGGTCGTTTTCTCTAAACGACCTCAGATCGAAATAAATGAGTTTGATTGCACTCATATCGACTATACGAGTTCAATACAGCTGACAAAAGTCGATTTAAAGCAATATATTCAATATTTTAGCACAGATCAATGTGACGTGCAACATTACTTAAAATGATCGTTTTCTCTAAATGACCTCAGATTGAAACCAAATGTGACAGCTATGAGCGTGAAATCAGCTGGTCTGGACAATGACTGTTGTCAAAAGATTGACGTTGAACTGAAGAAGAATCTTGATTTGGAGCTTGATATTGAGCTTTCAGATGATGACTTGGTATTCAAAAATAGTTGGGAGTTGCATAGTAGCCGGGAACTGGAGCTGAAAAATAACTAAAACACGGAGCGGAGAATTGACTAGAAGTATATGATCCAGGAGAAGAGTAATGGCCAGGAGAAAAGTGATGACCTTGCTAAATTTCATGCACCTCTAAGACAGTAGAAACAACATTTTTAACAATATCTTTAACAACATTATCTACTCTATATTCAAAACTATTGTTCATCTGCATTTGAAGTTTCTTTAAATCTTCAACACGATCCTTGTACTTCTCAATTACAATTTGGGCATTGATTTTTTTAACTAGTACCAAATATGACACTCTCATTATATGAATTGTCAAATGCATAACAACGATCATTTTTAACACCACCGGAAGTCTCAATCCATAAATCTGGATAATATGTTGAAGAAACATTGGGGAAGCAATATAATTGTATCATTACTTTGAGATTGTTTCTCATTTAACTTCAGGGTGTAATGACTCCTATAAAGAAAATAAAAAATTATAAGTAATAATGACATTAAAAATTAGATAGTAACATATCTATTAAAAACTAACATTGAAAAAAACACTTATAAATGTTTTCTTTGATTTCTAATTGACAAATGGTTCTCGTTCTTTATTGGTTCTATGAGTTCTGTTGAAAACTTTTTCATGAGCAACCGGTAACCCTCTATTAGCATGAGCATGCATTGTATTTAGCATAGATGACGATTAGTTGGTGGAGAAAACAAGAAATATATTCAAACTAGTGAAAAAGTGCAAACATGTTAAAGCTTCCAAAAAGTGAGTAATTTATTCCGACTCCGTGAAAATAGATGTCAAATTCTAGGTATTTGTATACATTGACTCCAATCAAAGCCTTGGGAGAGAATGTTCTACACAATCACTAACAATGAAACCATAAAGTATTTGCGACCATAATTTGAAACCTTTTTGTTATTGTAGCATAAATAGGAGACTATCAATGATAACGATGTTTTAATAATGTTGTCCACCAACCATGATAAAAAATAGTAGTAGTAGATGAAAAATAATTTGAATCCATACAAAAACAACAAAATAGTGCAAACAATCAATAGTGCTTCAATTCCAATAAGTAGCAAATACAACTTCTGAACCAAAATTCTACCTTCGAAGATCACTAAAGTGTATAAGAACATTCCAGAACGAAATAGAATCTAGCACTAAAGCTCCATAACTCAATACACCTCATACAGATCATAATTCTTTTCAAAATAATAAGAAATAACCAACATTTGAACCCTAAAAACTGCATCTTAAAATTCATAACACCAAACTTGAGAGAAATGAAGGAACAATCAAGAATGAAATTGAACAAAAACTAACAAATGTTGCAAAGCAATGAAGGATGTGGCATTTTCCATATCACCTTTAAACGCCATAAACACCCCACTAAGCAATATCATTTGAAATAGAAGAATTTGAACGACAATAATAAAAGTTCAAATAAAAAGCCACAATGTTCAAAGGTTTAATCATTTACCATTCTATAAGCATGATGTGGAATGGAAATAGATCTTGATATACTTTTGACTACCCCAAGTCCATCTCCTCTATCAGAGATTCAATTTTTATGATTATTTGCTTGAAGATCTTTGTATTTATCAGCTGCCCATATATTCCATATTTCTTCAAAAATTTCTTTTCGCATCCATGTTGGCGGAGGTACAGACTTTGACTTTGTAACTCTTCGGATGCATCTCATCTCTGAAATCATTATTCTACTAAAATAACTCTTCCAAATTTTATAGATTTGTTGTTCTGTTGTTGGAGCACGCCAAGTAAATTTCTCCTACAATTATCATAAGATTTGAAGTTATGAACATTAATTTGACAAATAAATCAAGAAAAAATTGGAAGATTTACCTTGACATATTGCAGAAGATTTGTTTTACATTATCTAGAATTTTACTAAATGTGGACCAAACTCCGTTGAATCAACCTCTTAAACAGTTCAACATGGATTTAGGTGCAATGATACTAATGAAACTACAAATATAAAAAACATATTATAATATTATGAATAAAAAAAGTTGAATTATAAGGGAAAATTTTACCATTTTCTAACGATGATCAATATCTCTCGTCCAGCTTCATCACGCTCGACCTCATTTTTGCTATCTGAATTAGTTAACCCTAGTTGGTCCAAAGGAGGATCCAATCAATCATGTTGAGCAATATTCACCTCTTTAGATACGACATGTTCAATATTCACCTCTTCAGATACGACATGTTCAATATTCACCTCTTCAGATATGACTTGTTCAATATTCACCTTTTCAGATATATCATGCTCCTCATCCATATCATTTTGTGAATCAGAATCAGAGGTTGAGTGATGATTCACATCTTGCACTAAAAAATTCAGAAAAGGATCTTCACGATTTCTTTTAGATAATAATCTACCTCCCCTTCCTCTAGTCCTCATCATGCTCAAAGAATGGTGTAAATCTTATTTAAGATTCTAGAAATAATTGACAACAACATTTAGAGCAAAAAATGTTTGAAATAGAATGATATATTCTTATCTCTATGGAGTGGAATCAAAGCATTTTGCATAGTTATCTATTAGTAAGGACTCTTTTGCACATTTACCTGATTGTTGAAAAAAATTTTGTGAACAGTGCAATCAAGTCCTCCAATAAGCTCTCGACAGCCCAACTTTTGGCCTGAAATAAATGTGAATTTATTTCTAAGGTTGAAATTCATAAGTAAACAGTGTGCAAAAAAGTACCAGTAGCTTTGTTCATTAAGAAAGTGAGTCCCACAATTAAGTCCTCCAATAAACTTACCAATATGCTTTTGAGCACGCATTTTCACCAGGGCGTGCTTTTTTCGCGCGGTCGTGAATTTTTCGTCCTGGGCGTAAATTTTTCGCCAGACACTTTTTTTTTTGCCCGAGCGCACATTTTTCGCCCGGGACCTAATTTTTCGCCCGAGCCCGAATATTTCGCTCGGACACAATTATTTTCGCCTAGGCGCAGATTTTTCTCCCGACTGTGATTTTTTCGCCCGTCCGTGCTTTTTTCACCCGACCACAATTTTTTCGCTCAACCGCGATTTTTTTGCTCGACCACGTTTATTTTTCCTCGGGTGCGTATTTTTCGCGCGGGCGTGTTTTTTTTCACCCATGCTCGTTTTTTTCGCCCGGGCGCACGCTTTTCTCCCGAGCATGCGGCCGGGTAGAAAATGTGCGCTCTGGCAAAAAATGTGCGCCCGGACGGAAAATGTGCTCCCTGACAGAAAATGACGCGCTCAGGCAGAAAAATGAGAGCCCGAGCGGAAAAATGAGCGCCCGGGCGGAAAATGTGCGTCCGGGCAAAAAATGCGCGCGGGAGCAGAAAAATGCCCGCCCGAACGAAAATGCGGGCTCGGGCAAAAATTCTAATATGCGGTCAAATAGTGAAATTACTAATTCCAATTCTTGTGATAAAATTCCTGCATTCAGCCGAACAACATAATTAGAATTGAAGCATATTCCAAAGCCCGCATCTCAATTCCTGCGAAACGAACGAAGCCAAAGAGTTATTATGACGAAATCTGGTTTGATTGCCATACTTTCATTTTTCAAATTTTCTTATAAATTTCAATTACTTTTTTTAAAAAAAATCTATATGTTCTTGTTGTCTTACTTATGTCTAATTTATATGTTTGTGATGGTCTTGAAAGTTTATATTTTTAATTATATATATATTCAACAAAGATGAGAGAGTGCAATGCTAATTATATAAGGGTTATTATATTTGTAGGCTTATCAATCTTAATAATGAGTTTGTTTGTTTGAAATTACTGTGGTTTCAAATATCTGTTATTTTTTAGCTCATATACTATGGAGAAGAGCTCAAAAATGGTTGGAGGTAGGCCTGAGCGGCCATACATGCAATGAACATCAGGAATGAATATTAGTACTTTTATTTAAGTACTATTAGTACTTTGATTTTATGCTTAAATTTTTTAAAAAATAATTTCTAAAAATTACAATTTCAGAAAATAAATTCCTTTGCGGATCCAAACAACATTTAAGTATCAATTCTAATTTTGTTCACTGAATATCATCCTGCAGCCAAACAATAGAATTGATTTTCTGCATAAAACCAATTCCTGCATATATTGATTTTCTGACCAAAGTCAATTCCAGAAAGACAATACACGTGCCAAACGGAACCTTGGAGTATTAGACTGATTGAAATAGTAAGGCTTCATTTGGTAGAGCGGTTGCTGTTGTAAAAAGAGCTGTTGTAAAGGGAGATTTGTAAAAGGAGCTGTTGGAAAGGTGATGTTGGAAACAGAGATTTGTTTGGATAGTCTGTGTTTGCATAGCTTTTCAAAACTGAGATCCATTTGGTAAAATAGCGTTTTGATAAATTTATTAATTTATGGTTGTGATATCAATATAAAATACATGTACCTGAGAAATTTATTAATTTATGGTTTATGAAAATTTAGAGTACATCCAAAGATCAAAATGTCAACCATTTGATGACTCGAAATACAGCTGATGACTCGAAATACAGCTGATTCCAAATACAATTACAATCTATGCAGTTGTTCAGCAATGGAGTCTCGCAGCGCCGTCATCTCGTCAACACCCACCCGAATCCCTCTGATATGTTCTCCACCATCGCACGCAGTATTTTGTCGTGTTGTTCTTTGAAGACCCGCATGGTAAACAAAATTCTCGTCTTCATCACAAGCTCGAAAGTGAGCGTCATTGCGGGAAGGATGCCTGCGAATGTAATTATGCAGAGTCATCGTTGCAATCACTATATCTCGTTGCTTAGTCAAACTGTATGGAGGCATATCCCTAAGAATCTTCCATTTCTTCTTCCATACGCCGAAGGACCGCTCTATAACGCTACGTAACGACGAGTGCGCCCGGTTGAATATTTCTCGGCGGCCCTGTACCATCCTGCTGCCCCTTCTGAAATCTGGCAAATGATACCGCGTGCCTGAATATGGTTTTAAAAATCCACGTTGGAGTGGATATCTGGCATCAGCCACGTAATATTTACCTACAAGTGCACATATTGCTAATATGAGAATAATAATGAAACAACAGTATTTGAGTAGCTGTAGATTACTGAATATTAAAAAGTCTTACCTGGGGGTGGATAGGGGAAATTATAACTCGAGTCCATAATGGCACGCTGAAATATACGGCTGTCGTGAGTAGAACCCTCCCAACCCGCCATCACAAATGTGAAACACATATTGAAATCACACACTGCCATAACGTTTTGTGTTGTCGTTCCATGGCGACCAATGTAGGAGACTTGTTGATCTGCTGGTACTCGAGCATCTACATGTGTTCCATCAATTGCTCCGACGCAATCCTTAAAGTAGGGCATGTATCGCGTGTCATTCAGAATTTGTGGTGGAATATCACGGAATAAATGATCTACAGGTGCAACGACATCGGAAGACATTCTCTTAATAGCTGTGATACCCTTTGCGAAAAATCTACTCACACATACAACACATACACACTCACACACACATCACACACACAACACACTCACAGCACACACAAACTCACACACACAGCACATACACACTCACACACACATCACAAAAACACATAAACATCACATACACAAACTCACACATACAACACATACACACACACACACACATCACACACACAACACACTCACAGCATACACAAACTCACATACACAGCACATACAAACTCACACACACATCATAAAAACACATAAACATCACATACAAATTCACACATACAACACATACACACTCACACACACATCACACACACAACACACTCACAACACACACAAACTCACACACACAGCACATACAAACTCACACACACATCACAAAAACACATAAACATCACATGCAAACTCACATATACAATACATACACACTCACACACACATCACACACACAACACACTCACAACACACACAAACTCACACACACAGCACATACACACTCACACACACATCACAAAAACACATAAACATCACATACACAAACTCACACATACAACACATACACACTCACACACACATCACACACAACACACTCACAGCATACACAAACTCACACACACAGCACATACAAACTCACACACACATCACACAAACACATAAACATCACATACAAACTCACACATACACACTCACACACACATCACACACACAACACACTCACAGCACACACAAACTCACACACACAGCACATACACACTCACACACACATCACAAAAACACATAAACATCACATACACAAAATCACACATACAACACATACACACTCACACACACATCACACACACAACACACTCACAACATACACAAACTCACACACACAGCACATACAAACTCACACACATATCACAAAAACACATAAACATCACATACAAACTCACACATACAACACATACACACTCACACACACATCACGCACACAACACACTCACAACATACACAAACTCACACACACAGCACATACAAACTCACACACACATCACAAAACACATAAACATCACATACAAACTCACACATACAAACACATACACACTCACACACACATCACACACACAACACACTCACAGCACACACAAACTCACACACACAACACATACACACTCACACACTCACACACACATCACAAACACATAAACAACACATACAAACATTGCATAAAAAATAGGAAAACATTGCAAAAACACTGTATATAACATTGCAAAAACATTGCATAAAAATATTGCAAAAACACTGCAATACACAAACTGGATGCTGGAAAAAAATAGGCATATACCTGCTATGAGATTGCTGCAGTTAGGGGAAGAGGTTGGTGTTGAGGCGGGAAGAAATCTGGGCAGAGATCTTTGAAGGAATCGCCAGGGAGTACGAGCCACCAAACCTGAACCAAGGGGGAAGAAAGAAGGCGTGTAAACTACCGGATGTGAAGAAGAAACCTTCGAAGAAGAGATCTTTGTGGTTGCAGTGAGAGAAATCTGGAAAATACCTGCTGGAGAGACTGTATGATGCGAAGGAGGCAGCAGGGTGGATCTTCACGGCGAGACTGGGATGATGCGAAGTGTTAATGTAAAATGCCACCTCATAGTCAAAGTCAAACTTGATATTCAGTTTGTTCAACAAGTTTGACCGGTCCTCACCACTCTTGCCAACCGCCACCTACAACCTCCATGTGGTTATGGCAACCACCTACCACCTCCATGTGGTTATGGCAACCACCACCTCTTCTAGCCTATAAAAGGAGAGACCCCCATGGGTTTCAAACACACCAGATCCGAGAAGAGGAGAAGAGGAGAGGAAGAGAGAGTTCAGAGGCGGCGGTTGTCCAAGGCAGCGGTGGCGGCGTTCGAAGGGAGAAGCGGCGGCGGCCGGCCATCATTCCGACGGGCGGCTCGGGAGCAGGTGGCTCCAGCGAAGTCGACGACCTTGGAGGTCGACCCATCGGCGGTGGAAATCTCAGGCAGAGGATTCCAGGAATCGACGACGGCAGGCGGCGGCATAGCCTCCAGACAGTGATCGGACAGAATTTTGGCGCGTCTCCGATCTTTATGATCTCAGTGTAACTCTGTATCAAACTCCCTATCATTTTAGTGGATCTTCCCCAGTGCTCTCCCCGTGGAGTAGGAGCTTCCCTCCGAACCACGTAAAAATATATGTGTCGTCTATGTGCTTGGTTTCTCGCTCTTTTATTATTGCGCTATTACTATTGTTCGCTCATTTTCGTTGCGTTGTCCGTGACAACACGTGTTACGGACTAGGACCAATTTCATAACAATTGGTATCAGAGCGAGGTTTCAACCTTGGACCTCCGTGAGCAATAACAATGACGGCAAAATTCGAGATTCCAAAGTACGACGGAAAAATCGATTTTGGTTTGTGGCAGAAAAGGATCAAAGCAGTTCTCGTTCAGCAAAGTCTCCATAAGGCGCTTCTCGGCAAGGAGAAATCCGGGAAGAAGGATGACGAATGGGAGGAGTTGGATCTGAAGGCCATCAGCACAATCCAGTTATGCCTAGCGGATGAAGTCATGTACAATGTAGTCGATGCTGAGACTGCAGCATATCTGTGGAAGAAACTGGAGGAGCTTTACATGTCCAAGTCGCTCACGAACAAACTCTACGTCAAGAAGCAGTTGTACAGCTTGAGGATGTCAGAGAGTACTCAGTTGTTGGAGCATATGAACGTGTTCAACAAGCTCACTTCACAGTTGCGAAGTATGGAGATAAAAGTCGAAGAAGAAGACCAGGCTCTTCTGTTGCTGTCTTCTCTGCCGAAGTCATTTGATCATCTGGTCACCACAATTCTTTACGGCCAAGATACTCTGAAGATGGAGGAGGTGATGACAACTTTGCTCTCAAATGAAACTAGGAGCAAATCTGGCCCCAGCACCAGCGAAGGACTGTTTGTGAAAAGCAGCGAGCCGGCTAGAGGCAGATCAAGGGACAGAGAGAAGAAAGCAAATCGATTCAGATCCAAGTCCAAGACCCAGAACAACAAGTGTCACTACTGCAAAGAAGAAGGGCACTGGAAAAATAATTGTCCAAAAAAAACCTTAAGGAGAAGCGTCAAGAACCACAGCAGGCGGCCGTGGCATCAGACCTAGAGAGTGAAGCAGATGTACTTCATGTACGCTCCACTATTGACTCTTGCGACTCCTGGATCATGGACACTGGATGCTCCTATCACATGTGCCCGAACAAAGAATGGTTCCATAGCTTCAGGCAATATGATGAAGGACGTGTTCTCATGGGGAACAACTCAGAGTGCAGAACAATGGGGATTGGCAGCATCAGAATCAAGATGTTCGATGGAACAGTCAGAACGCTCACCGATGTCAGGTACGTACCAGATTTAAGAAAAAGTCTGATTTCTTTAGGTACTCTGGAGGCGGCCGGCTACTCCTACACCGGTGATGGCGGCTATTTGAAAGTCAAGAAGGGAGCTCTGGTGGTCATGAAAGGAGAGCGCTGTGGTACCCTCTATAGGCTCATCGGCTCCACCATTACTGGCGACGCAGCAGTCTCTACGACGTCAGATGAAGACTCCTCTCTATTGTGGCATGCCAGGCTTGGCCACATGAGCGAGAGAGGATTGCTGGAGCTGCACAAGAAAGGTCTACTGAAAGGGATCAAGACGTGCAAGCTAGATTTCTGCGAGACGTGCGTTCTCGGGAAGCAGTGCAAAGTAAAGTTTGTGACGTCAAGCAAGCGCAGCAAGCAAGTACTGGAGTACATACACTCAGACGTTTGGGGGCCAGCCCTAGAGCCATCACTTGGAGAAACCAGATACTTCGTGACCTTCATCGATGATTTCTCAAGGAAGGTATGGATCTATTTTCTCAAGCACAAGTCTGAGGTGTTCGAGAAATTCAAAATCTGGAAGACCAAAGTGGAGAAGCAGACTGGGAAGGAGGTGAAATACCTCAGATCTGATAATGGCGGCGAGTACACCTCAACGGAGTTTTAGAACTACTGCAATCAAGAGGGAATCACTCGTCATCTCACCATTCCTGGTACACCGCAGCAGAACGGCGTCGCAGAAAGGATGAACAGAACCTTGTTGGAGAGAGCTCGGTGCATGCATCTATTTGCAGATCTTCCGAAGTCTTTCTGGGCCGAAGCGATCAATACGGCTTGCTATCTAGTGAATCGATCTCCATCAATGTCACTAGATCTAAAGTCTCCACAGGAGGTTTGGTCAGGTACTTCCGTTGGTTACTCCGATATTCACATTTTTGGTTGTCCTGTGTACACACTGATGCAGGATTCGGAGAGGACAAAGCTGGATGCTAAGTCCAGAAGGTGCATCTATCTCGGCCAGAAGGCCGGCACAAAAGGGTTCAAGCTGTGGAATCCTGAAACCAAGAAGGTGGAGGTGAAGCGCGACGTCATCTTCGATGAGGCTTCTATGCTGAAGAAGTCTCAGTCTCATACCAGAGAAGCAGAAAGGACTCCAGTCTCACTAGTGCAGGTGGAGCTGGAAGAAAGTGACAAAGTTGACGACCATGATGATTCCTCCGGCTCGGAGGATACTGATGTTGCACAACCTACTGATGCGGAACCGTACACGATTGCTAGAGGAAAGGCGAGGAGAGAGGTTAGACTACCTCTCAGGCTACTAGACACTGTGGCATATGCTTTTTAGGTTATCTCCTCAGATCCCAGTTCCTACCGAGAAGCTGTAGAGAGCAGAGACTGTTCTCAGTGGAAAGCTGCTATGGTGGAAGAGATGGACTCACTTCAGAAGAACCAGACTTGGGACTTGGTCAATCTACCCAAAGGAGCTAAGGCAATATGCTCCAAGTGGGTGTTCAGGAAGAAGGAGTCTACATCAGGCGAGGACCAGTGGAGGTACAAGGCCAGATTCGTTGCAAAGGGGTTCGCGCAGAAGAGAGGTGTTGATTTCGATGAAATCTTCTCACCCGTGGTGAAGCATTGTTCCATACGGATGCTGCTTGCTATAGCAACGATGTGGGACATGGAGCTGGAGCAGATGGATGTGAAGACGGTTTTTCTTCACGGCAGCCTAGACGAAGAGATCTATATACTGCAACCTGACGGGTTCGTTCGACCCGGTGACGAGAAAAAGGTGTGCAAGCTGAAGAGATCTCTCTACGGCTTAAAGCAGGCTCCAAGGATGTGGAACAAGAGGTTTGACACCTTCATGACCTCACATGGTTACAGCAGGAGCCAGTACGACAGCTGCGTCTACTACAGATTTCTGGCAAATGAAGATATACTGATCTTGATGCTCTACGTCGACGACATGCTGATTGCTTGCAAGTCAGCTCGGGAGATTCAAGTTCTGAAGCAGATGCTACATGCTGAGTTCGAGATGAAAGATCTTGGTCACGCACAGAAGATCCTTGGGATGGAGATCAAGCACGACAGAAAATGAGGTATGCTTTGGCTTTCTCAGACAGGTTATATCAAGAAGGTGCTGGAGAAGTTCAGTATGACGGAGTCGAAAGCAGTTTTAACTCCTCTGGGACAGCAGTTCAGATTATCTTCACAGCAGTACCCAAACTCGGAAGAGGAACGTCAAAAGATGCTTAGGGTGCCGTACGCTAGTGCGGTAGGATGCTTGATGTACGCCATGATTTGTACCAGACCAGATATCGCTCAGGCTGTGAGCGTAGTCAGCAGATACATGGGGAATCCAGGGCGACAACACTGGGAAGCGGTCAAGTGGATTCTGCGATACTTGAAGGGAACTCCAGACGTCGGACTACTATTCAGAAGGAGCAAGGATGTTGGTGCTATAGAGGGCTTCGTTGATTCTGACTATGCCGGTGACCTCGATAGGAGAAGATCTACCTCCGGGTACATCTTTCTTCTAGGTGGAGGTCCCATCAGTTGGAAAGCCACTCTTCAGGACATCGTTGCTCTATCGACGACAGAAGCGGAGTACATTGCTGCAGTGGAAGCCGCAAAGGAAGCCATCTGGCTTAAAGGTCTCACTAAAGAACTCAGGATCACTCAGGAAGCGGTGAAGGTGCACTGTGACAGTCAGAGTGCGATTTGTCTTGCCAAAGACCCGGTCTATCATGCAAGGACAAAGCATATTGATGTGCGCTACCACAAGTTGAGGGAGTTCGTTGGAAGTGGAGACATTTTGTTGCTGAAGGTGCACACAGAGGACAATGTTGCAGACATGTTGACTAAGCTAGTGACAGGAGTCAAGTTCAAGCACTGCCTTGACTTGGCTCATATTTGTGCATGTTGATTAGGGTGACCCCAGGGAGAGGGGGTAGTTTTTTTTTTGGAGGGAGAAGATCCAAGCTCAAGGTGGAGTACTTCATGCGTGAGGCGTCAAGGTGGAGATTGTTAATGTAAAATGCCACCTCACAGTCAAAGTCAAACTTGATATTCAGTTTGTTCAACAAGTTTGACCGGTCCTCACCACTCTTGCCAACCGCCACCTACAACCTCCATGTGGTTATGGCAACTACCTACACCCTCCATGTGGTTATGGCAACCACTACCTCTTCTAGCCTATAAAAGGAGAGACCCCCATGGGTTTCAAACACACCAGATCCGAGAAGAGGAGAGGAAGAGAGAGTTCAGAGGCGGCGGTTGTCCAAGGCAGCGGCGGCGGCGTTCGAAGGGAGAAGCGGCGGCGGCCGGCCATCATTCCGACGGGCGGCTCGGGAGCAGGTGGCTCCGGCGAAGTCGACGACCTTGGAGGTCAACCCATCGGCGGTGGAAATCTCAGGCGGAGGATTCCAGGAATCGACGACGGCAGGCGGCGGCATAGCCTCCAGACAGTGATCAGACAGAATTTTGGCGCGTCTCCGATCTTTATGATCTCAGTGTAACTCTGTATCAAACTCCCTATCATTTTAGTGGATCTTCCCCAGTGCTCTCCCCGTGGAGTAGGAGCTTCTCTCCGAACCACGTAAAAATATCTGTGTCGTCTGTGTGCTTGGTTTCTCGCTCTTTTATTATTGCGCTATTACTATTGTTCGCTCATTTCCGTTGCGTTGTCCGTGACAACACGTGTTACGGACTAGGACCAATTTCATAACAGCGAAGGAGGCAGCGGGGTGGATCTTCACGGCGACTGGTGGATCGGGACTTGCGAACCAGGAACCGAAGACGGGAGAGATCTTCACGACAACGGGAGAGACGGCGGGATGGATCGTGGGGGACGGGAGAGACGCGAAACTCCCCCCAACGCGACGAACTGGAGAGGAAGCCGGCTGTTCGATCCGCGCTCGATTTTTAGGGCATGGAAAACGCAGCTGTTCGATAAGTAGGCGGAAAAACAAATGAGCCTAACAGCCGGCGTTTACGTTTTGCCAAAACGCCCGAACGAAAACGCTTTACCAAATGGGGCCTAAGTTTGTGAAATTGAATTAGAAAATTGAAATTATGTACTAGTGTCCAAAAATTAAAGGTTTGAACAAATTATAAAGTATCAGTAACTAATAACTACCAATAAATAAAATTTATGACTAATTGTCTCAAAATGATCACTAACCTTCATGAAATACAAAATCTAAATTCAGTTCTAGCTTTTTCCCTCCTCTTTATAATTTTTCCGATGGCTTCCAGACATTTATAAGCCTGTAACGCCATCTTGTCGGAAGTCCCTAAGCTGACATCAACAGCAGTCGCAGCTCTTTCCTCTTTTTCCTTCTTTTCCCTGAGATTCCGGTCAAGTTTTCGCCGATCAAATCCCTCCATTCGCTCTCCTCTTTCTCCGCCTTCTTTTACCCATTTCTCGTCCTCTGACCCTTCGTTCTCCAAGCCTCTACCCCCGGCTCTCGATCGAATCCGGGGGGTTACCGGAGCTCCACATCATGCTTCGGATCATTAATCTAGTCCTTGTTCCAGCTGATTCCTCCACATAGAATGCGAGGAGCTCTCAACTTACCTTGTAAACTGTTTCTCCTCGATCGATCCTACGCCCTAGCATCGAGGCAATGGCCGCGGCAGCAGTTGCGCAGAACAAGCCGGCTATCCGGAGGCAATGCTCAACCGGATCGATCAAGAGGTGCGGAAGGCTCTCCTTTCGCCGCCAGCTCTCTTTCGATCATAAGCTGAATGAGGCCGTCCGATTCTCCTTCGGGCGACAATCTTCGATGGATCCAAATAGGAGAATCAGGAGTCCGAAGGATGAACATGCAGTGCCGGAGAATTTGGATTGCACAATGCAGCTTCTTTTCATGGCCTGCACAGGGGATGCAGACGGGGTAGATGAGCTGCTGAAGGAGGGAATCGATGTCAATAGCATCGACCTTGACGGGAGGACCGCCCTACATATTGCTGCCTGCGAGGGGCATATGGACGTCGTCAAGCTGCTGCTCAATTGGAAGGTTAATATCGATGCACGAGATCGTTGGGGAAGCACGGTACCTTATTTTTCCTGTTAGCCTCTTTTCTTTCTAATCGAGGACAATACAGATGCATTTTGATTGCTGTTTCTTGAGGCTCTCGGTCTCATTTAATAAAGCATTGGCAGGCCGCTGCAGATGCAAAATTTTATGGCCACACTGAAGTTTTCAACATACTGAAAGTTAGAGGAGCCAGAGCTCCGGTATTCAACAGTACTTATGTTGATTTTCTTGCAGTTCCTGCAATACATGAAAATCTTTTTGGTTCTCTTTACCATGCTTACCTTTTCTGCCTTTCAGAAAATTAGAAAAACTCCAATGGCAGTTTCTAATCCAGGAGAAGTTCCTGAGTACGAGCTTAACCCAGGAGAGCTCCAGTTTCGCCGTGGTGAGGAGGTCTTGAAGGCATGTTTTTCTATACTTAAGCTATTTAAACTTTTGTATGTTATGGGAAGATATCTGTTGTTGCTTGTGTAAATATTGATATTCATATGATTTTGAATACATATAATTCAGTGAAAACTATTGATTAGATTAAATTACTAGATGATTGATTCTTCGACATCATATAGTTTTCTTTTGAAGTATTAAGTATTAGAATTTTTAATTGTAATTATTTTACTGAACCTTTATAGTATTTGGTGTCTTGAGCTTTACATCAATTAGTGGAAAATTCAAACTATTTGGAGGGAACCAAAATATTTGGTAGAAAATTCTTTCATGAAAGGATTGTTGGAAACGCGATGGGTCGATGCACAACACCAAAACTCTACAACGGAGCACTTCGGGCGGCAAGATCACTCCTACCCGCTCTACCCGCGCGAACAGCCCCGACGAGTTCCCCACTCGCACAATCCTCTCGCGGTTAGCACCACTCGCAGTTCACACTTCACCAACTCGGCAACCTCCTTCTTGCGCGGCCACACACTTCTATCCGCGCGTCTACACACTATCCGCGCGAGTACACCACCGGCGAGCTCGCACTCCACAACCGCCGAGACCAACACTCGGGCGAGTCCACTAGCTCGCAAGAAACAAAACTTGGCGAGACCGCTGCCCGCGAGTACACACACACTTGGTGAGATGGACCAGACCGCGCGGTTACAACTTCTAACCGCCAGACACAACTTTCACTCTAGCGCTGCTGCACTCTCCCTCTCTCTCAAGGCCAAAAAACACAAGATGGTGGGAGAATTTTCTTCTATTCAGCAACTATCAAACAAAACACTTACATGCCTTTATATAGGCTTACAAATCAAATAGAAAAACGACAAGTGTCCAATAGTTAATGCTACCATAAAACTATCAAATAAAACTCTCATCTACCAACCTCTCAACTCCCTGCATTAAACACATTCATTCCCCCTTGCAATTAAAACCATATAAAATATGTAACTCCCAACCTATGTGGGCCCGGTCAACTTGTCAAACTCCAACAAACTCCCCCTCAAACTTGGCAGCACATGCCAAGTTTGCCTTTAAGCTTTAGAAACGTGTCCACCTTCAACGCCTTGGTAAAGATGTCCACGACTTGCTCTCCGGTCGGGCAATACTTGACCTCCACGGTCTTCAGCTCCACTTGCTCCCTGAGGAAGTGATACCTAGTCTCGATGTGTTTGCTACGCCCATGTAGCACAGGGTTCTTCGCGAGCTGGATGGCCGACATGTTGTCCACCAACATGGTCATTGGCCCATCCACTCCATGATGCAGACTCTCCAGGAGGTTCCTCAGCCAGATAGCTTGGCAGGTGCCAGCCGCTGCTGCAATGTACTCTGCCTCACATGACGATAGAGCTATCGTGGCTTGTTTCTTCGAGCTCCAAGAGAACGCACCCGTTCCCATGTTGAAAACATACCCGGAAGTACTCTTCCGGTCATTCACATCACCGCCGTAGTCACTATCAGAGTAACCTACCAGCGCCAGCTCCTCTCCAGTTGAGTACTTCAACTCATGTCCTCTTGTCCCATTGATGTACCTCAGGATCCTCTTCACCGCAGTGAAGTTGTCCTCCTTCGGTTCCTCCATGTGTCTACTCACCACCCCGACCGCGTACGTGATATCTGGTCGGGTGAAGGTCAGGTAGCGTAGACTACCCACCAAACATTTGAACAAGGTGGAGTCCACCGCCCCTTCCTTCGATTCTTTACTCAGCCTCATCCCTGGATCTGCAGGAGTGGAGATAGGCTTGCTATCCTCCATCCTGAACTTCTTCAGAATCTCTTCAGCATACTTCTTCTTGGATATGAAGATCCCGTCTCCTCTCTGCTGCACCTCTACTCCCAGAAAGTAGCTCAGTTCTCCCAAGTCCGTCATTTCGAACTCTCTCTTCATCATACCCCGGAACTCTTCATACATCCCAGCATTGTTCCCCGTGAAGATTATGTCATCCACGTATAGGCAGACAATCATCATGCCTCCATCCTTGTCCACCTTGGTGTAGAGTGCGTACTCACGCGGGCTCTTCTGATAGCCATGCTTCTGTAAGTAAGCATCTATCCTGCCGTTCCAAGCTCTAGCTCCCTGTTTCAGCCCGTAGAGTGCCTTGTCTAGCTTGCAGACCTTTCTCTCCTGCCCTTTCACCACGTACCCTAGAGGCTGCTCGATGTACACATCCTCCTCCAGGTAGCCATTCAAATAAGCAGAGACCACGTCCATCTGCATTATCTTCCACCCGTGATGTGCGGCTAGCGCGATGATCAGCCGGATGGTATCTATCCGCGCTACCAGTGCGAAGACTTCATCATAGTTCACTCCCTGAACTTGGCGGTAGCCCTTCATGACTAGCCTTGCCTTGTGCTTCTCCACGCCCCCATCTTTATTTTTCTTCACCTTATACACCCACTTCACCCCGAGGGGTTTGTGGCCTGCAGGTGCATATACCAGCTTCCAGGTATCGTTCTTCTTGATGGAGGCGATCTCCACATCCATCGCCTTCCTGTAAGTTCTCTCCTGGGCGGCCTCTTCATATGAGCACGGCTCAATATCTGCAAACAAACAGTATAAAGAAAAATTATTATGAGTTGTCGCCGTCTCTTCATAGATCTCCTCCAACCTCCTTGTCCGAGGATGAGGACGATCATCTTTAGTTCCACTGGTGCTTGCTCCACCAGATCCACCTCTGCTTGAACTCGCTCCACTTTAGTAAGGGGTGAGAGCTCCCCCTGAACCTCCGCTAGGTGGTGATGGTGGCTCAGCTCCACCTATCTCCGCCTCATCTCCCTGACCGCCTTCTTCTTCTTCATCTTCGAAAAACATCTCCTTGGTGTTCTTCACCTCCTCATTCCAGCTCCAGCTACTTCCTTCCTCAAACACCACATCCCGTGAGATGATGACCTTCTCAGTCACCGGGTTATACAACTTGTAAGCCTTGCTCGCAGGAGCGTAGCCAACAAAGATGCATCTCTCACTCCGGTCATCTAACTTCCTCCTCCTCTGGTCCGGGATGTGAGCATAAGCAACACACCCAAAGACCCTCAGATGCTTCACACTGGGCTTCCTCCCACACCAAGCTTCGAACGGCGTCTTGAACTTGACGCTCTTCGTTGGGCAACGGTTTAGCACGTACACTGCTACCTGTACTGCCTCCGCCCAATACTTCTTTGGCAACCCCTTGCCCTTCACCATACTCCTCGCCATGTTCATGATGGTTAGGTTTTTCCTCTCAGCCACACCATTCTGCTGAGACGAGTATGCCGCCGTCAGTTGGTGCGAGATCCCCTCTCTCGACAGTAGTCACCAAACAGCCTCGAGGTGTACTCCCCACCTCTATCTATTCGTAGCAGCTTCAGTGGCTGCCCACTCTCCTTCTCAGCCATCGCCTTAAACTCTCGGAACTTGTCCAGAGCCTCGGTCTTCTCCTTCAGAAAATACACCCAACACTTCCTGCTGAAGTCGTCGGTGAATGTGATGTAGTACCTGCTACCTCCAACTGAGGTCGTCTCAAACGGACCAGCAATGTCCGAATGAACTAGCTCTAGTTGCTTCGTAGCTCTCCGAGATTTTACTCCCCCGAAGGTCTCTCTCTTCTGCTTCCCTTTAGTGCACGCCTCACATACCCTTTGAGGGGGCGAGATCATAGGCAACCCCTCCACCATCTTGGAATGTGACAACAGCTTCAGGCCTGTGAACCCCAGATGGCCCATCCGGTGATGCCACAACCAAGCTTCTTCCTCTTCTCCCGTCTTCACCAGACATGCCGTCTCCTTGGCATCCATGCTTAGAGGGAAGAGGCGATTCGTCGCCATCTTCACTCTCACCACCTCTCTTCCTTCGCTATCCTTCATCGCTAAGATGCTATCCCTCAACAGGACGCGATAGCCCTTCTCCACCAGCTGTCCGAGACTTAGGATGTTACTCCTCAAGCCCGGCACATAGAAGTCATCGTTGATGAGCACCTCCTTCCCATTCACCGTGACCGCAATCTCTCCTCTACCTTCCATAGATATCTTCTAGGCGTCTCCAAAACTGACGTCTCCTCCATTCGGCTCAAGGCTGGTGAACAGCTCCTTCTCACCACACATGTGGTTACTAGCTCCAGTGTCTAAGTACCACACACCATTCCTCCCTCCTGCAGCGCCTTGGATGGTAAGGAACATCATCGGGTCTCCTCCCGTGTTGCTAGCTTCCGCATAGTGGTTGGCTTCACCACCCTTCCTGGGAGCCCAGCAGTCGTAGCTCATGCGCGGCATGCGCCCAAACTTGTTACAATTATAACATTGAGTCTGGGACATATCTCTTCCTCCTCTTCCTTGACCTCTTCCCTGGTCCCTTCCTTGTCCTCTCCCTTGGCCTCTCCCTTGGCCTCTCCCTTGGCCTCTTCCTCTTCCTCCCGTGTCGTGCCTCCAACCCTGAGGTTGCTCCACCTCACGCTGGTTGTACTGATTTCTCCCGAATTCTCTTCCACCTCTTCCTCCTCTACCTCTTCCTTGGTAGCCTCGGCCGCGCTGGCCTCCTCCTCTTCCTGAGCTCTCTCCAAAGTGAAGCTGAGTCTGAAGTGCTTTCCCCAAGCCACTCGACTCTTCCTCATCTTGCACCATCCGATACTCATGGGCTTGTAGCGAGCCAACAAGCTCATCCACCGCCATCGTGGTGAGGTCCTTCGACTCCTCAATAGCCACCACCACGTGTCTAAACTTCTTGGACATCGACCGCAAGAGCTTCTCCATGAAACTGACATCTTCAATTGTCTCCCCATTCCTCTTCATCTCGTTCGTGAGCGTCCGCAGACGGGTCACGTAGTGGCCCACCTTCTCCGAGCTCTGCATCCTCATCACCTCGTATTGAGCTCGGAGTGATTGCAACTTCACCTCCTTTGCTTTGTCCACTCCCTGCATGGAGCGTTGTAGTATCTCCCATACTTTTCTCGATGTCCCCGCATCCGAGATCTTCTCAAACGTCGCCTCATCAACTCCTTGGTACAATAGGAATAGGGCCTTCTTGTCCCTCTTCTTTGCTTCCCTCAACGCCACCTTCTGAGCGTTAGTCAACGCTGCTTCTGCTTCGGCAGTAAGCACCTCGACTCCTTCCTCCACAAAATCCCATAGCTCCTTAGAGGCGAGCAACACTCGCATCTAAATACTCCAATTCCCATAATTTGTTTTGCTCAACTTGGGGACCTGCCCCGACATGCCACTTCCCATCTCCATCTCTCCTCTTCGCAAACACTTCCCGGGGGGGCCGAACCTGGCTCTGATACCACTTGTTGGAAACGCGATGGGTCGATGCACAACACCAAAACTCTACAACGAAGCACTTCGGGCGGCAAGATCACTCCTACCCGCTCTACCCGCGCGAAAAGCCCCGGCGAGTTTCCCACTCGCACAATCCTCTCGCGGTTAGCACCACTCGCAGTTCACACTTCACCAACTCGACAACCTCCTTCTCGTGCGGCCACACACTTTTATCTGCGCGACTACACACTATCCGCGCGAGTACACCACCGGCGAGCTCGCACTCCACAACCGCCGAGACCAACACTCGGGCGAGTCCACCAGCTCGCGAGAAACAAAACTTGGCGAGACCGCTGCCCGCGAGTACACACACACTTGGCGAGATGGACCAGACCGCGGTTACAACTTCTAACCGCCGGACACAACTTTCACTCCTCTAGCGCTACTGCGCTCTCCCTCTCTCTCAAGGCCGAAAAACACAAGATGGTGGGAGAATTTTCTTATATTCAGCAACTATCAAACAAAACACTTACATGCCTTTATATAGGCTTACAAATCAAATAGAAAAATGACAAGTGTCCAATAGTTAATGCTACCATAAAAGCTATCAAATAAAACTCTCACCTACCAACCTCTCAACTCCCTGCATTAAACACATTCATTCCCCCTTGCAATTAAAACCATATAAAATACGTAACTCCTAACCTATGTGGGCCCGGTCAACTTGTCAAACTCCAACAAGGATGAATCCATTTAGTTCAACATTGCTTAAAGTATTCCACTTTTATGTGTTTATAACACTAGATTTTCGTACTTGTTATGTTGAAAGAAACATAAAGAGGAATTATGAATCAAGCACAAACACTGGCTTGCACACATACACACCAGACTAGGCTCGATTTTGAATTCAGATTAAAAATAGTTTTATTGATTGTAAGTCACCGACCACGTTCACTAGTACTCATGCGCTACAATAAGTAATCACCCTTACTTTGCGATAAGTCACGAGCTATCATATGTAATCTAACTCGTTGTTGGCTATGTTGTGTAGTGGTCGCGGCCTATATTTAGTTATCATACTGGGCGCATATTGTTGGTTGCATCCAGGAGAGGTTGCGGGCAATTTGTGCGTTTTTGTCGCGAGCGTGTTGTTATCGCGAGTTGCAAAATGTCTTCGCAGTGAACGCACTCGGTTCCACAATTATTAGTAGTAGCATAGTAGGAACTATGAGTCTATTACCACCATGCACTACTCCATACTACGATCACTTGTAATCGCACGTCACTTTTCCGAAGTGTACTTCCTGCTCTTTTTTAGTTCAGATTTAATGTTATAGTCGTTCGTGATTGTTTTTGTTATGTTGGAAATAAGCAGTTCATTCTGGTGCTCTGTGCTCTTCAGTGCCCGCACACATATGAGTCTCAGAATCTAGCCGAGTGTTTTATCTTGGAGTGTGAGAGCAACAGTAGAAAACATTGCCAGAGGTTGACGCGACTTCTTAAAAAAAATGATCACCAGATTCGTTTTGTTTATCAACTTTTTATTATTGCAAAACTTAGTTCTTTTGTACCTTTGTCTTCTTACAAAATAATAATAATCTTATTACTTTTAAATATGTTTAAATATCATTTTATTTAGTTCATATATAAAATATTCCAACATAAGCAATGTTTAGAAATAATCAGGCATTCTCAATATCTTAACAACTTAGGCATGGAATTGCTGGATCAATCAACTTAACAAAGAAAGTTTGATAATTACTTCATCAAGAGCCTCTTTGCATATGTGACAGCTTGCATACCTGAGACTCCAATTGAATAACATACCCAGGAGGTTGCTCCATGCACACTTCTTTTTAAAGATCACTATAGAGAAATGCATTCTTAACATCCAACTGAGACATCTGTCAATCATTATTGACAACTACATAAAAAAGAACTCAGATCGTGGTAATGCAAGCAACGGAGAAGGTATCGAAGAAGTCAACACCCAAGTTTTGAGTGAGTCCTTGGTAATCAACTGAGCCTTATATCAATCCATAGTGCCATCAACATGGTATTTTACCACAAAGACCCAAGGCCAACAAACAATATCCTCCCCCAGTGGAGTAAGGACAAGAGTCCAAGTACCTCTCTCGGTTAAGCTAGAAATTTCTTCATCCACGACATTTTCCCTGTACGGTATGGTAACAACATCTTGGTAAGAGGCTGGGGTGACAGTAGCCGAGAGAGCCAGAGCAAAGTCTCTTCCATAGGAATTAAGCCAAGCATATGACACAACATCATGAATAAAATACTGTGTGCATGTGCGAACTCCCTTTCAAAGAGCAATATGGAGATCAAGGTCTGAGATGTCATCCTTAGCAGATCCGTCAGAAGAAGAGCGTGCTGGCCTGAGAACTGGCTGAGGCGGCCCCAAAATTTGAGGACACAAGGTGGTAGGAGGAGAAGGAGACGGTGTGGTAGGGAGGAAATATGGAGGAATCTCAGCGGAAGGAGCAGAAAGAATAGGAGGAGAAGAGTATCAGTAGTAGGAGGCTGAATAGGGTTGGTTGAGAATTAAGGGGTGGACTCAAAGAAGGTGACGTCTGCCGAGACATATTGTTTTCTGAGGATTGAGTCATAATATCAGTAACCCTTATGAGTGGGAGAGTAATCAACGAAGTTACATTTTACTGCCCGAGGTGAAAGTTTATCCTGACCAGGAGAATGAGCGTGTTCAAATGCAGTACAACCAAAGACGTGTGAGGGCAGAGAAAAGGGTGTTTCCTTTGGGTAAAGAATAAAAAAGGGGTTTGTCCGTTGAGAACGGTAGAGGGAATGCTGTTGATGAGGTAGCAGGAGATGAGTATGACATGAACCCAATCGGGGCAAGGACCATTCATGTCACGACCCAAG
Source organism: Platanthera zijinensis (assembly GCA_039513925.1). Lineage (NCBI taxonomy): Eukaryota > Viridiplantae > Streptophyta > Magnoliopsida > Asparagales > Orchidaceae > Platanthera > Platanthera zijinensis. The sequence continues at coordinate 63,392,320 of CM077087.1, forward strand.
CCCGACTCAAGGAGTCTTAATGGGACCCGACTGGTTCAGCCGTAAGGGCTGCAGTCCAAGTGACCCCAACACATTTCTGGCCTGTTTATCAGCGCAACGCGGTGTTGGCGTTGGGTCTCGAACCCGCAACCCTTGATGAGTGATATTAAGGCTCCTTATCAAGGGTTGCTGGTTCAAGACCCAACGCCAACACCGCGCTGCGCTGATAAATAGGCCTGAAATGCGTTGGGGTCACTTGGACTGCAGCCCTCACGATTGAACCCGTCGGGTCCCATTAAGACTCCTTGAGCCGGGCCTGGGCCGTGACAAAAAAGTGCCAGGCCCAGGCCCGACCCAAGGACCCTGTGATTCTTCCTGGAGTCCTGTAGGGACTGATTTCTGTATTAGTGCCGGCCAGCTCTCTGTCCAGCAACATCGACGCCGCACCCCCACTTCGACATCCTTAAGCCGCGACATACTCAAGCGCCAACCAGCTCTTTATCCAACAATATCTTCTCCGGCCTTGTCGAGCCGCTCCGCATTTTCGGGCATCGTCTATCTCTGCTTTCGCAGTCCTGCGCAGACAAAGGAACAACAAGCCTAATTTCCTCAGTCTTTTCCATTCCCAAGCGGCACGCCATCGAGCCCCTCCCTTGCATCATCTCCGCAGCCCGCCGCTTCATCGAGCCCCCGCCCCGCCGCGCTACATCGAGCCCCACACGTCGCTTTTTTTTTCTAATCTACTGCCGCTGTCATCGCTTTGATCCACTCCCATATAGGTTTTACCTTATTAAATCTAAAGGCAATGGGCCCCACCCCTTCTCCCATCAAGCAACCCCAATTTTAATATTTAAATCGTCCGGCCAGACCTGCTCCAAGTCTCATTTTTATTTCCAGCGGGCCCATCTCTTCTACTGCCAATATTGGGCGCCACCGCGGCTCTCGTGGCCACTCCCAGTCATCCGACTCGACGCAATCCCACCGCCCGGTCACCCGCTCCTCTTCTCGCTCCTCATCCCGCACTATGGGTGACTCGCCAGACCAACTAAGCCAGATTATGATCATGCTGCAGACAGTCATGGCGCAACAAGCTGCGCACACTGCCCCCGCGAACCGTCATCAAGAACCCATTATTGCGCTCTCCAAGCGCCTTGATGATCTTTTTACCACCCCCGCACACGATCCTACAAGCAGCAGTCAGGCACCACCACTTCTCCGCCAGGCACCACCGCCCCTGACCATCCACGAGCCTCCACCGCCAGTCCTCGCGCGCCCCGACGCTTCTATTGTTCCACGCTACACCTGACTGTAATTTCCTACCTATGATGGGAAAACTGATACATTGTGCTAGCTCACCAAATGTGAGCAATTCTTCGGCCACCAACAAACTCCGGCTGCAGACCGAATCCATCTAGCATCTTTTCATCTGCTCGACTTCGCCGTTTTGTGGGCCTCTTGACTTCTCATCGACCGATCGAATCTGCTTTGGGACGACTTCAAGCGGCTATGTAACTTGCGTTTCAGACCTCCTATCCGCAGCAACCCCCTCGGCGAACTCACATCTCTACGCAAACGGGGACCGTGGACGAGTACCTGGAACAATTTCAGCTTCTCTTGACGCATGGCCCCCTTGCCCCAGATATGCAGGTCGACATTTTCACCGCTGGACTTTGCGAGCGCGTGCGACTGGATGTTGAGTTTGAGGCCCCTCCAGACTTAGTGATTGCTATAAGTCTGGCCCGGCTCTGCGATCGTCGCCTCCAGCTAGCACAAGAGGTCTACCCTCCTTCCACCAACATCGTTCAACAAGGCCGTATCGAGGGTCCTCCAGTCCCACCGGTCCGTTGATTATCTCAAGATGAGATGCTGCAGCGACGCGCACAAGGATTATGCTTTAATTGCAACGAGCAGTACACTCGCGCCCACAGGTGCAACAAGCTTATCTACCTGTACGTCGAGGACTCTGACAACGAGGACATCAGATGAAGCGTTCCACCGTGGACCTCTCGAGCTTGAGGATAAGCTTTTTTTGAGGAAGGGTGAGATATTATGTGTTATGAGTTATGATGTTACGTGTTATGGGTTGTTGTGAGTCTCGAGCGCCGAGCTCCTTATTATATTATTATTAGTATCTTTATGTTATGTTAGGGGAGTGTTAGAGTCATTATTATGTTGTAGCCTATATAAAGGCTTTGGGTGTGTTGTTGAAGGTAAACAATGACAAGTTTCTAATTCCCATCTTCTTTGTGAGATCCTGGTGGCTCTCTCCTCCAACGAGTAACCCCGCTTAGGCAGTTGCGGTCACGGCTCTACAGTATCTCCGACAACCCGCCACTCCTCGCGACCACCTCCGAGATAGGACCATAACAACCTACCCCTCTTAGGAAGCCGCGGTCACGGATCCACAGTATCTCTGACAACCCGCCGCTCCTCCTCGCGACCACCTCCGAGATAGGACCATAACAGAGTTCTTGTAAGTGTTTGTGCTATTCAGCAAGATCGGTAGAGAAAGGCCGATGTTGAAGAAGTTATGCGCTAAGTGCTTGAACTTCCTGGTAAGTTGCCGTGGGATCATGATGGGGCAGGCAAAGAAATCGACATATAACATGTATATGTGAGAGGTCTTATCTCCCTTTGAATAGAGAGCGTCTAGATGATCCCAAACAACTTTAATAGTTTCATCATGGCAGATGAAGGGCATGAACTTGTCAGAAAGATTGTTGGCAAGCCATGTTCAAACAAGGGCATCACTAACATCCAAGTCGTCATACGTGGCAGATCCTTTGGCAGGAGGATTGCCAGTTAAGTGACGGCGTTTGCGCTGAGATCACAACAAAATGGTGAATGAGACACTCCAATCAAGGTAATTTGGCCTGATTAACTTGGACGTAGTGTCAAGATTGCTCGAGGGATTAAAAACACCAGTGACACCCGAAGTCACCATTGAGAATCCTTAGAAAGTGCAGTCTGAGAAGCGTAACCGCGCAATGATAGAAACAGAGACTGCACAAATCACGAGGCACGATCGGTTAAGTGGTCAGAAAACAGGAGACCACACAATCCTTGAAGAACGTTTTGTCGGGCAGTTAGAAAATCTGAGACCGAGACACTCCAATCGGGGTTATTTGACCCGATTAACTTAGACGTAGTGTTAAGATTGCTCGAGGGATTAAAAACACCAGTGACACCTGAAGTCGCCATTGAGAATCCTGGGAAAGTGCAGTTAGAGAAGCGTAACCGCACAACAATAAAAACAGAGACCACACAAATCACGAGGCGCGATAGGTTAAGTGATAAAAAAACAGGAGACCACACAATTCTCAAAGAACGTTTTGTCGGGCAGTTAGAATATCTGAAATCGCACTAAACGCAAAGGGAAAGGTGGTGTTGAGTAGAGGACCACACATAGATACACAGGAAGGGGGTGGTTAAGAAAACCGAAGTCCGCACTTGCACAGAAGCACAAAAAGGGTGGGCAGTTAAGAAAATCGAAGTCCGCAGAGAAACAACAACGATTAAGAGGTAAGAACAACGATTAAGAGGTAAGAACAATGTTCACAATCGAAGGATCAATGTTAGCTCTGATACCATGTAAGAACATGAAAATAACTTGCAAGAAATTGAAAATAACATAATTTTTTATTTTCAAAAAATTTGAATATTCAAGCGGTGCGCCCTCCTTTATATAGAATGAAGAAAGTGAGAGAATTTATAATTTGACAATGTGAGACTAATTACAATGAATCTTCTCGAATCTATAGATATGCGACAAGTGTGGTTAATGTGGTCATACATAAGTTGATTGCACAAGATGTGCGGTTACATAAGGGTAACCACCCATACTAATCAACATCAGGGAGCAGGTACCAATGATGAATTATCCGTTCTTCATCAGCAAGCTTGCAGCAAACCCATCTTCACCACGATCACCATAAGATGTGGTTACACAAGGATAACCTCCCATATTTCTTTCAATCTACATAACTTGTGGTTAACCAAACTTTACCGCGATGATCGCAAGCCGCAAGGTGTTGTTACATATGGTTAACCGCCCATACACCTGTATGTTCTAACAACATAATAACCGCTCTTATTTAATCCTTTCATGGTGTGTGTGATAACTCAATCATGACAACCTCTCTCCATTTACAACATTAGAGGTGTCTTCATGATAAAAAAGCAAGTATTTCTTCATGATTTTAGATCTAAATTATCTCAATCTAAATCTCTACTCTATTACCTTGTCAACAACATTTGTACATCACACGACATGCGTCACAGATCGATAGGAGTGCAACTGAAGGAACTTGTCTGTAAGCTTCTATCATGCGTAAACACTCGTCTGTTTCATGGTTGTTAAAAGCTCAAGGCACATCAAGAAGCAAAGTTCTCCTGGAGCCTAAACGCAGCTGTGCGCCTGACCAAGGCTAGACACAACCATGCCCCATTTTAAATAATCATTATCAAATATTAATTCATTTTCTCTCATATATATATATATATACATATATCTTAAGAAATGAGTTTAATGCAATCACTTGCAACTCGATTATGTTTCGTAAATACTAAATCATTCAAAAATTATTAAGCAATTACATTATTTTTTTCTTTATTTTATAATAATATTTACAATAGAAATCTCACCCATACGTACTTTTATGCTCCAAATATGCTAAAAAGACACGTAAAGGCGCAAATTTCTGAGCATGATGAGCTTTGAGCCTTGGGCATGCCTTTAACAACATAAGTCTATCTATACATTATGTTGTGAGCTCTTCATCTATGTTGACCGACACCGACACGGGACACGTGATACGACACGACACGACACGTGACTCGTCAATTCTCAAAAAATACCATATTCCGACACGCTGGGACACGCATATTAAATATTTATTTTTTATAATTATAAAAATCCTAAAACATTTAACAAAAAATAAAAAAATTAACAATTAATAAATATTTAAATAAATTATGTCATGCTTAAATATTACTGATCAAAAATTCAAATGCAACACTTAACAAATGATCAAAAAATGATAGAACATTAACGCATTATCATTATATATCATCAATAAAAATAATGGATTAACATGCAAACTTTTTTCCCCACTTTCAATCTTCTTTTTTCTAGAGAAAATGTTTACGTCACTAGTAGATCCATTTTCACTACTTGAAATGCTAGAAAGGGGTAAAAGCAATTCCAAGACAAATTTTCACCCGCCTCACCATGAGTAGCTAACTTAGGGACACGCGTGTCCGATTGAGCGAGAGCCAATGTGTTGGATTTCTGACTCGAGTGTCGGATTTCCGACTCGAGTGTCGGATTTCCGACTCGAGTGTCGGAGAGTCGGACGAGTGTCGGACTTTCCGACACCGACACACTGGGCATTTTAAAGTGTCGGTGCTTCATAGCTCTTCATCGATTGTGTGTGAGCCATTATCTACTTATCCAGTTGTCAACATGTCAAAAATAGAAGGTGCTTCAATAACTTTTTCCCTACTATAGACAAACATCCCGTCTGCTTCCGTTAATTGGACAGTTGCTTCTTCTTTTTCTGACCACTGGTCATCGAAGATGCTTATGTTATGTGATGCGTATTATTATTATCTAGGTTTCTAGTTGTTATCATTATGTGGGAGGCTCGAGCCACAGGTCTAATATTAGGTGTCATCATTAATATTTTTGTCATAATTAGTATTTTTGTCTTCTTATATTGTTGTAGCCTACATAAAGGCATGGGTATTGTATGTTGGTTTTCATGAAATGAAATTCTAGTTTTCCTTATCCCTTATTGTGAGATATTGGTGACTCTCCTCCAACAAGCAATCCCGCCTAAGCAGCCGTAGTTCCGGCTCCACGGTATCCTCCTCCATCGTCATCTCCATCTCCGGCCACCACTCCGACGAGTTACCGCTGTTACGGAAGTAGACCAGTAACAACTTGGTATCAGAGGGACCTCCGCCACCTCGGCTCGGTCCTTCCGCTGCTTGCTTTTTTTCCCACTGCACGCCATCCGCGCGGGATCATCTTCTCCGCAGCTTCAACCACTGTACCTCATCTCCCCGCACCTTCCAAGTCCGCCGATCCTTCCCTCCACTGCCTCCCCTGCTCGACACCGCCAATCGACATCTGCAAACCCGCCGCCGGTCCAGCCCCAGCGCACACCAGCTTCGCCTCCACTACTCCCGTCCCGACACAGGCATCCTTTGGTCTTCGTCCCAGGATTGCAGCTCCCGTCCCTCGTCATCACCTCCGCATCCTTCGGTGCTCTTGAGCCTAGCGTCTCCCGTTCTCGAGCCCCCTGCCCTGCGCCGCCACATCGAGCCCCGTTTTCCTTTTCATTTTATTAATTCCTGCTGGTTGCCACTGTCACTGCTTTGAGCCCTCCCACATTAATTTTTTTTTAATTGGCAATGGGCCCCACTCCCTCTCCACACCAGCAACCCCACTTTTAGTTTAAAAACCGCCGTGTCCGGCTTTCCGACGAGTTACCGCTGTTAGGAAGTAGACCCGTAACAGCTTCCTACCATTTCCTCACATGATAAAAGCTTCGTCTACCTGCCTTAGAATTTCCTATAGACCCAACATTACTTCTCATGATACACCGGGGTAGAACCTCCTTAAATGGTTATCATGAAATAACCCCACATCCCTCCCCCTCGTCAGTAAGCTTCTATCATGTGTCAACACTCGTCTATTTCATAGTTGTTAGAAGTTCAAGTCGCATTAAGAAGCAAAGTGGTTCTAGAGCATAAGGGTTGGCGTGCGGCTGATGAGGGTAAGACATAACTACATCCCATTTTAAATAATCATTATCAAACATTTATTCATTTACTATCATATATATCTTTTAAGAAATGAGATCAATGTGATCACTGACATCACATCAAAGCCTCAACGGTGAATTATGTTTCACAAATACTAAATCATTCTAAAGTTATTAAGCTATTGCACTTTTTTTTATTTTGTAAAAAATGTTTACAATAAAAGTCCCACTCATACGTACTTTTATGCTCCAAATGTGCAAAAAAGCACAGACCCCTGAGCCTGACGTGCCTTTAACAACATAAGTCAATCTATAAATCATGTTGTGAGCTCTTCATCGATTGTGTGAGCCATTCTCTACTTATCCAGTTGTCCACAAGTAAAAAATAGAAAGTGCTTAAATCACTTTTTTTAACTATTATAGATGGACATCCTACCCACTTCCATTAATTGGACAGTTGCTTCTTCTTTTTTCTGTCCATTGGCCATCAAAGATGATTTCCGCAATCTCTTCGTGTGATAGAAGCTGCCTGCCTTATTTTTTCCTACAGACCCAACATTCCTTCTTGTGATACACCAGGGTAGAGCCTTTTTAAATGGGTAGTAGGGTGGAACCTTTTTTAAGGGTTGTAGGGTAGAACCTTTTTAAGGGTAGTAGGGTAGAACCACACACCCCTCCACCCCCCCTCCGCACGCACGCATGCACAACACCCGTACACACACCCACATGTTTTTGTAAGGTATTCAGACTCCAAATTTTCAAGATCTGTCATACACCATATCTATCTGTTATACTTTGTCGCACTGTGCATTTTTCTGCCAATCCCAAGCTTTTCTTTGTCCGTAGTAGTGTTTAGTGTGAATGTATACTAGTTTGTAGGTATGCGTGTAAGTTACCATGCCTATATAGTGCACTTATACTTTGTGGTTAACAATGCATTTTTTGCCAATCCTAAACTTTTGCCTGCCCCTTCAAGCAGTTTGTAATATGTATTTCTAGATTAATGATTATAACTAAATGTGTAGTGCATTTCTTGTATGACAATACTTGCTTTTAAAATTTATTTCACTTTATTATTAAAAATCTTTACGATCTTCTTCATTTTGTTATTTTATACGTACCAGCTGATCTTGCTTGGCTCCTTTGTCGCTTCTCTCCTTGTGCAGTTGTTTGAGTCAATCTTCCTTGTAGTTCTCTCATTTCCTTGGAAATTTTACAGGGCAAGTATCAAGTGGCTAAGTGGAATGGTACAAAAGTCTCTGTGAAAATACTAGACAAGGAACGTTATTCAGATCCAGATAGCATGTATGTCCACAGTATTTTTTAATTGCTATAAGTATTTTTTTTCTTCCTGCATAACCAGTTTGTAACTCCTATATAGAGAAAGTTCTCAGAAATTTCTGTTTAATACTTCGTGGGAATAATAAACAATGACTAGAAGTGTTGGTCGCTCATTGATTCCAGTGAGTTGAATGTCTTGCACAGTTCCTATCTATTGCAAGAAAGCTCTAAAGCAGCATAAGTCTAAAGTGTCTACAGTCATATGGATTATGGCATGATATAATTGCCTACTCTTTTTAAAATATGGTAATGATAGGAAGCGCAAGGTGGGCTACGCTAGGTCGCATCACTCCTCAAATATCTTAAGTCTCAAGATAAAAAATAGCCTTATACAAGATAGTTCTCCTCCACATGTATACTACCCGGGGCCTGGGGGTAGTATCATGTAAGGTCCAAGAATCCGCGCATCGCTCTGATGCTCGTCGGAGTCGCTCACAGTAGGAAAACATCTACCTTGGCCAGGTCCAAAGCCCAAAGCTGAGACGATGTGCCCCAAATATTCGATCGGTGTCTGTCCGAATAGGCATTCTTGTGGTGGGCCACGAACTGGTGCTCTGTGATAGCCTGAGCTAAGATCCAACTTAGAGAAGTAAGTCGCTCCTTGTAGTTCATCCAACAACTCCTGGAAGAGGGGAATCGAGTACCTATCAGGAATGGTAAGCTTGTTCAGCTCCCGATAGTCCACACAAAATATCCAACTACCATCCTTCTTTCGCACCAGGAGAATTGGAATGGAGAAGGGGATCACACTCTGCTGGATGATGCTCACCGTAAGCATCTCAGCGACCATGGACTCCATAGCGCTCTTCTGATCATGGCCATAACGATACGAGCAGACGGAGACTGTGGATACCCTTGGCTGTAGGACAATGAAGTGATCGGCGGCCCGTTTCGAGGAAGCCCATGCGGTGTAGAAAAGTGGGGTCCATGCATGTGCAAGAGTCGCTGGATGTCGGCGTGCCGAGCTTGTGGTGCCTGGGAAGCTGTCTCCTCCATGTTCCATAGGAGGATGCTGAAGTCTGGATCTGTCGTCCGCAGGATGAAGCGCAGGGCGGGAGGAGAACGGGCCAAGGACGAGTTTCCATGCAGTTGGTGAGTGGCACCAGATGCCTTGAATATCATGATGAGGAGATCTCAGTTGTGCTGAATGTCGCCTAACGGGCGTAGCCAAACCACGCCAAAAATGACATTAAGGCCTCCAAGTCCGAAGACATAGAAATCCTCCGTACTTGAATAAGATCCGATAGTGAGGGGCAACCACATGTAGCGGCCCGCCATTTGAGCTCGACGGCCGTCGTCGAGGTACACGTGAAAACTCGGGGCGGGTGTCACCCGAAGCTGCAGCTCCGACACGAGGGCTTGGGAGATGAAATTGTGGCTTGCCCTGCTGTGCATCGTGAAATTTACTGAACTGTGGTGAAGGAAAGCCTCTAGATCCATGTTACACGGTCCGGTCATGCCTCGAATTGAGTAACAAAAGACCTCGAGGCGGTGGAGAAGAGTTGGTGGGGTCCGATCGAGGTCTTCCTCATCTAACTCCAAAGCCTCAAAGTCGGCCATGTCGATGTCATCATCTTCACCCCCAAGAACCATTTTGAAGTCTTTGTTCGGGCATATATGAGTAGGGGAGTAAACAACTTTGCAACAAAAGCAAAGGTCCTTGTCGCGGAGGTCTGAATACTCGGCTTGAGAGATCCTATGAGCCAGTATCTTGGTTAGGGGAGGTGCTGCAGGATGTCGCGGTGGAGGCTGGCCCGGGGCACTAGTGGGTTCAGCCGATAGACGAAGTAGAGGTGTTGGTGGCTTGAATGAGCCGGTGCGGGTAGAAGAGGATGTGCCAGCGGAGTTGAGTACCGGGCTGAAGGGCAAGGTGGCAAAATTCTCTTTGACGTAGAGAGCTTGTTCCATAGATCGAGTAAGCATAGTCAGATCATGCACCCGTAGGCGGGCCCGGATGTGCTGCCGTAGGTCGGCAAGGATGGTGCCCAAGTAGTGGACTGCCGACAAGCCAGGAACTTGTGTGGCGACCTCAATGAAGGCATTGATTTTTGCATCAACGGTGTCTGTCTGACGAACGTTGCTCAAGTGCTCAAAGGGGTTGCCGAAATGACGCGTGTCATAACGAAGCAGCTCGTCCTTGAGGGACACCCGGGAGAGAGTAGGTGTGGACTAGCGAAGCCAACAAACCTAATAGAGGGTCGAGCCCTCCATGTGGATCATCGTGGGAGGCTCTTTTTGGAATTCCGGACTTGGTGGTCAAAATATTGCTCCGTGCGGGCCAACCAGCCCATGGGATCAGTTCCATCGAACATCAGAATGTCGAGTCGGCATAGGTGGAGAGTCGACTGGTCACCGAAGGGTGCAAGGACCCATAACGGATTGACGACGCTGTTGGGAGAGGCGATAGAGGGGCTTTCGGGGCTGGTGGCATGGCTGGCCGAGTGGAGAGGAGGGAGTGAATCTCCCAAATTGCGACTTGAAGGACGAAGAGAGTCGTATCAACTTGATCAGGAGGTCTGAATGGCCTTCCACCGAGGGGGGGGGGTGTGCTTGTCATGAGCGTCCATTCCGCGCGTCAAGGGAATGCACGGAGCTGAGGGAAGAGGCGGAACAGGCGCAGGATTCGATGCTGTGGCGAAGAACACGCATGCGTGCGTCGGCAGAGGTTTGCATGGTAGCAGCCGATGGAGAAGAAGAGGGGAAAAACATCGGCGGAAGGAGCGCTACGTGGAACCCTTGCGGTCACTGGGAAACACAGAGGCATGCAGGGTATGCACGACTCGGCTAGAAGAGCGTGCGGCACGTAAAACAGTAGTCAGATGAAATTGATCGGAAGCGCAAGGTAGGGCTACGCTGAATCGTATCCCTCCAATTTCTTAAGTCTTAAGATAAAAAACAACATGATACAAGATAGTTCTCCTCCCCATATATATAGGAAGACCCAAATACATAATAATAAAAATTAAAATATAAGATAATGGCATTATAAAATCCCCAAGATCCATCCCCGCGCATCCTCATGCTGCGCCTGGTCCTCGTGCGCGGCTCGTGTAAATCTTTGTGTAGTGGTGTTTGCCGAGGATGGGGTCTTCCACACTCGTATCAGGTAACATTGTTCCTTCAGTAAAATTGCGCTGCATTAATCTTCCACAAAATGTTTTGCTCATATCTCGTGTTTGTAGAATACAGTTTCTTGTGCAAAAAAGGGATATTTTATGCTATAAAGAAATTCTCTATACATAGTAGATGCATAATCCATGTGGCTAAAAAGTGAAGTGTTGGGAAAAAAATCCATGGGAAAGTAATCTGTCATTTAAAAATAGGAATTTTATAATTCTAATATTTCCTCTTAAGTTGGAATATATAAATATAAATTAGTTCCAACTTGTTATATAATTTAGAGAAAGGCAGATGCTCTAAATCTTAGGTAAATCGTCATCAACCTAATATGAGCTGGAGGCATGAGAATGGTAGTCTTTAGAGAGGACATCACGGAAAAAGTAGCAGCCGACTTCAATTTTTCTAATCCTTTCTTGGAATACATGATTGTTGACAGTGTAGATTACAACTCTATTATCACAATAATAAATAAAAGCATATAATGAGTAATAGGGAAACCATACTTTTTTTAAAAAAAATCCACCTGTCATTGAGCCTGCATACTCTGTATTAGAAAATTTTTGCACATTATAGTGCTTAGTCTTGGTATACAATAGACCTTTTACAAGGGACTTCCTGATATAATTGAAATGCGCTTCCCTGTGTTCAATTTTTTTGGTTTACATATGTTGACTCCTAACTCCTACACAAAAAGATATGTTAGGTCTAGTAAAAGCCAGATAAAATAATTTCTCCCAAAGTCTTTGATAACAAAATATATCATCAAAATGACTCCTCAATGTCTGGTGTATGTATTTTTCCATAGGAATATTGTCCAATCTGGAATCGAGGAGGCCGACCTCTACAATGACATTAATACCATGTTTTCTCATAGAGACATTATTTGCGCTAGGAAACAATACTCCAAAAGTATTTTGGTCATTCCAGATTCTTACCGAACACTTATGAAAACAGTTTGTTATTTGCTCTAGTAAACAGTACTCCAAGAGTATTTGGTCGTCTCAAATTCTTCCTGACAAAACACTTATGTAAATAGTTTGTTAGGTTGGATCTACTGGCGCCCTTAGAGGGTGGGGGGGGGGATAAGGGTTTTTAAGAATTTAATTCCAAATAAAAATATTTTTGTTAATCAAAGAAATTTCAGAAATATTGAATAGACTTTATTTTAACTTTGAGGATTACTTTTTTTAAATAGACGGAGTTCAATCTTTGTTCACTATCGCCGACGGTAGGTGCTGCCGCCTGGCTTTAGCTTACAAAGATAAAAATATAAGAATTATTCAAAACAAATGAACCTTACAATATATTGTGTTATAGTTTTTTCGTTTTCTATGCCGAACCTTCTCCTAAGAACAGGCTGACTCTAGCCTATCTCTCTTTAGATAAGACCTCAAGCCGCCCCTAGATCTAACCCTATACCCAGTCGCCAACACCCGCGACGAATTCCCCCTAAGTCTCACAAGACCTAATCTGTCACGATCCGTCTCAACGAAAGTCAGGGTGCGCTTCGGGCGGGTCGTGATGCCACAGACATGGGCGGAAAGAAAACCATACATGCTAAGGCGAAAGCAGAGAAAACTGAAAATAGTTTTAAAATAATTAATTTGAAGAGAGACAATTTATTTTTATGTGGAAGCTTTAAAACATGCTAATATGAAACAGGTGCACATGCATTTTAATAAAACCCATGATATAATTTTTGATACAGATTTTCACGCAATGTCAATTTCAGATAAATGAACATGCAAATGATGCTAAATTCTAGTACATATAATGTAGCCTAACAGTTGTCCATAATTTACTGATCATTATTATTATATAAAAGAAATGTATGACAGTAAAAAAATGGAATGTAAACATAGAACCTGCAACTTAATGCTGATCGGGCTCGAGGACCTCGCGGCATTGTCACGAACGCTAAGACAATTCCAAAACAAGAAGGAAATGTCTCATAATATTAAAATAAATAGAGTGAGCAAAGTAAAGTACAGAACAGTAAGCGAAGCAGAAATATATGAGTACCAGTTTCTCATGAAGCAAAACTAATCGAGACAAGCAGGTAAAAAGTTAAACAAAACAAGTTAGTTATTTAGACTACTCCGGAGTATAACATAAACAGATCAAAAAATATTATTCGCTGTAATCAGTGAAAAGTGTAAGTGTTTCTATTTGATGCACGTGATTCTAATGTGAGTCTAAATGCAAGGCTTATCAAAATAATTGTGCTTGCTATGACCATTAGTTGGTTTCCGTTGCCAGTCAAGCGAAAACTCAGGTCAAAGCGTCACATCAATTTAACACTACGTTTAAATGATTGCTTATGATATTAATGATTTAAGGATTCATGATTTAGGAGATTCCTAACATATTAAAACCTGTTACAAATTTAGCGATTCAGTTATATAAGATTAGAGTTCATAGACACGTCAAAAGAAGAATTGAGTTATGTAGCAATATTCGCTCAAGTCTTAGAACCAGACAGAGCTAAGAAACAAAATTCGGTGACACAAGGAAACTAGATAGTGAACTTTATGGTTTGCGGGTCCAAGCATTCACGAGTGACACGATTACAATACGCTAGTTTCCTAGACACCAAATATTCATTTAAATTGATCCATTTCAAGACACGATTATCTTCCAAGTAAACATGTGTACGATCCAAATATTTTATATAAAATAACAAACCATTCATTTGGTTGCTAACCAAAACTATTATCGATTTTCATTATAACAAAAACATCTCTCAAGAAAAACGCATGTACGCTACAAGCATGATATAAAAACACCAATCATAAATTCACCAACCCGAATTCATACATGTATTATAATGACAATGTGACTCATGCTCAACCATCTATCATTCTTCAAATTCTTCATCAAATGAGAAATTCATTATCTAAGTGACAAAAATCATTCACGATCATAACCCATGACATTTCAAACGTATTAAACCTTAAGATATTAACCGATCAAATTAGGCATTTAAGATTTCAATTCTTTTGACAAACAAACATTCAAGAGTGAATTCATATAATCATAAGAATAGACCAAGCAATTGAAGTTCAATGATTGCAAGAGAGAAGGATCTCTACTTGCCTTAAGGCTGAAGCAGAATCTGACGGAGGCGACCAAGTGACCCAAGCACAAACCAGAAATCCTATTTTGAACCTGATCAAGTACAAACAATGAAATTGACAATGACCTAATAAGAAACCCAATATTAGCACAAACAATTATTTACAAGGCCAAAAGTACGAGAGAGTAAAGAAATTACCTCCCTCAAAAGTGAGGGGAGAAGGGACACCATGCAGAGACGGAGACTTGACGATGCTTAGGCTTGGGCAAACCCTAATTCGGAGAGGGATTTGGAGAGATTCCATCACTTGAGTTGAGGAGCTGAGACGGAAATCAAAAACACAACAGGGGTTAGACGATTACAAAGGGGGCAAAAATTACGAAACACAAGTTATATGAGATTTGGAGCACGAATAATTCAATAGAGATACAGAAAAATCTGAATAAGGGTAATGAAGGAAGATTCTTACCATAAGGAACCAAATTCGAACCCAAGGAGGAGAGAGGAGGAAACCCTAGACGTTCCTCTCACAAATCCAGGCCAAGACTAAGGAGAAATGGGGAAATCGGAGCCTACAGAATAGAGGAAGATGGTTGTTAGCCCATTAGAGGAGAGGAAGCACTAGCTTGAAAAGGGGGAGAGGAAGGCTGCTGGAGGAGACAAGGCTAATGCCTTGAGGAGAGGAGAAGGGGGCGTCGGCCTCTGGTGGAGTTGTCGATAACATGAGACGGAGGAGGAGCATGAGGAGGCGTTGGCATCGACCATGGTAGGAGGAGGAAGGGGCGGTCACGACAGGAGAAGCAGGAGACGCCGGTTGCACGCTCGCGGGAGACGGAGGAGACTGGATCGGGAGACGGAATTGACACGGTTGCGGCTTGCGTACGGGATGCAGGGTAAACCTAGGCCGACAAGTTAAATGAGAGGGGCTGACTCGGTTTAGGAAGAGGGGGAAATTATGGTTATAATTGATTTCATTTCATTTTTGTATATGCTTAAAATATGGGTTGTTACATTCTCCCATACTTAGAAAGTTTCGTCCCGAAACTTTCTGAGAATTCTCTGAATGAGGTCTCTTATTGCGAAGATTCAGATGCCATTCATTACAACAAAGTTTGCAGATTGAGACATGGAAACTAACTATGAATGTACTGAAATAGAAAGAAAAACAATCGCAGAGACTTACCAAGATCAAGAGAAAATTTGTGGATACTTGCTACGCAGGTAAGACTCAAGTTCTCAAGTGAACTCTTTAGACTTTTCATGCGTCCAAAACACTCCGACCATAGAAATGATTCTCTTTCGAAATTTGCGTACTTGATACTCTACAATCTTAGCGGGTTAGGCCGGATACGAAGGATTGGCTTCAGGAAACACAAGAGTTTCTTCGATTAGTTCGAAATTAAACGGTAAGACTCGAGGATTCGGGAGCGGAAAATCTTTGCACGAAGGGGTGACCTACTTGCAACGCTGACGCTTAGGAGCTAACTAGAGGGGAATACAAGAGGACCGGGAAGGATTGATAGACAAGCGAAATAAAATAGACTGATTATGAATATCGGTGACTTGAAACTAGAGATTGTAACACATTTACTACTGTCAGGTATATAAATCATGTAATAATTACAATATTTTTGATTGGACAACTCTAGGTAATGATCATGCAAGTGCAACAATGAGATCATGTGCGATGCCAAGCAAATAGTAAAACCATGCGTGTACATTTATTATTGTTGTTATTAGCTTAACACTTGTGCAATGATTTATGATATGAATGCAAATGAATGGATACACATATCATGTTAAGCGCCTATTTCACTTAACATGTCATGCATATTATGATTCAAATGACAACGCACTTGAAAATATTAAACCGCCCATACAATTTAATATTCGCAAGCGATGTATATCCTAGTGGAAATTCATATGCGCAAAAATGTTAAGTTTGCCCATAACCCCTTAACGTTCGTGTGCATACTACTCATGTTTATGAGTGAGTGCGTGCGTGTGTTTCAGTCACGAACAATAAATGATGACAAGCTGAGTGCAGAAATGATGCATGCATATATATACTTTTATAATAAGATTCAAAATATGTAGAATTCAAAATATGCAGCTCAATTGGTGATGAGAAGTGAAAAAACTTTATAGTTAAGCGTGCTCGGGCTGGAGTAGTCTTGAGATATGTGACCTCTTGGGAAGTCCCCGTAGGGGCGCTTAACTGGATCATTTCTCATCGAAGGGAGGCTGTGACTTCCAACAACCCGCCTGTGGATGGAGAAGGGTTGAGGTGCATGGTTTGCAGACTATTTGAGGCCGAACCCTTTCAAGCGTGGTGCTGGGGGTGCCGACGGTCATCCTTTCGAGCCGTGGGCTGGTGAGGACGTTACATAGTCTATGAGTTCGGGCTTTGTGCTAGCCCTTTTGGTTCCCAAAGGCGATAAAACCATTCATACGTGTGTTGTGAACTTCGAAATCAACAAAATTGTAGTGAAATATCGATATTTCTATTCATAGGTTGGGCGGATTAATCAAATCCTATGCGTTCTCAAAGGCGGTTTTGAGAAGTAAGTATCATCAAATATGGATGATGGAGACATGATTTTTTTTCTTTATAATCAAGTACAATCTCTATTAGTGGTTGTTTATGCCTTTTGGACTTTCCATTGCGCTCAACACATTAATGTAGTTGATGAAATATATGCTCACGAGTTTCTTGTGTAAGTTTGTTGGTTTGTTTTGATGATATCTTATTATTCCACAAAGGTAGATGGAGCAGACCGGACAACTGAGGCTGTGTTTGTCTGAGGGAGGAGAAGTTTTGTGGAAACTTAACCAAATGTTTGTTCTTCCAACACTTGTTCATTTTCTTAGGTCATATCATTTCTAGAGTAGTGAAGGTGGATCTTAAGAATGTAAGAGGGGGTTAGGAATGAATACCGTCTACATCTATTTATGATCCAGGGAGTTTTCACAGTCTTGTACATCATGTGAGGAGTTTCCGCAACCTTCCATCTTTCTTCAGAAGGTTCGTGAAGGCGTTCAACAAGTTGATGACATTGTTGACGAGGTCTTTGAAGAAGGATGGGTTCAAGTGGACAGTAACTGCCCGGGATTATTTTGAAGTGATCAAGAAGAAACTGTGCAACTCTTACTCTTTATTTTCCTAATATATTCAAGACCTTTGAAGTTGAATATGATATCTCGTGAATAGGTACAAGAGATGTTTTAATTCAAGAGGACCGACCCCTTATTTAGATGAGAAGTTGTCAGGTTCTTACATCAATTATTCTAAAATAAAACAATGTTCTATGCTCTCAGTCCTGCTCTTAAGATGTTGTAGCATTACGTCACTCCGAAAGAGCTTGCTATCCATACTGATCATGAATACTTGAAGCATTTAAAGGTCAGGTAAAGCTTAATGGCAGGCATGCCAGATGCGCTAAGTTTTTAGTATTGTTCTCATACGTGATCAAGTACAAGTCAAGTTCTTTGTATGTGATGGCGGATGACCTGTTATGTCCCGTGACAATACTTGCTGGTAACCATGGAGGGTAAGCTATTAAGTTTTAGACATTATGTAGAAAGATATGTCACTTGCCATCTGGACAAGACCTGAAATAGCTCGCAGGGTTTATATACTCTACTCTTAGTCCTCGATATCCTACAGATTGTTGATTAGTATCAATTTCGTGGTTGGGTTATCTGCACTTTCCATAAGACCGATAATGCCTACCATATCACTAGTCTGTTCAAGAAATTATATATTTACATGATGCTCCTAATAGTATTATGTCAAGAAATTATATATTTACATGATGCTCCTAATAGTATTATGTCAAGAAATTATATATTTACATGATGCTCCTAATAGTATTATGTCTGATCAGGATGTAATGTTTCTCGGTTACATTTGGAAGAATATTGGGAAAAAGCTTGCGACAAGCTGCTTGTTGCGGCCTCGATTCGTTGCAGATGGTTGGAGTCGGAGATACAAGGGGCAAGCCCTAGAATGGTGGAGGAGGAGTTGAGAGAGGAAGAAAACCCTAGAGGGTGGAGGAAGGAGAGAAGAGCTTAGAGAGAGAGGGAGAGGAATTTTTAGAGAGATAAAAGAAATACTTCATTCATTGCTTCCTTTCTAAATACAAGACAAGACCTATTTATAAGACCCCGGGGCATACCCGTAATTACATAAGATGCGTAAAATATTAAAAACATTAAAACAGTACGACGAGTCTAATAACAATGAATCAATACACACAACGAGATAATAAGATAACTGACGGAGGACCCTAACACATAACATTCCACCCGTCCTTGAGATTGAGCTTGTCCTCAAGCTCGAAGTCCAGTATGATGATCGGCTCGTCGGGCTCCTTTATCTCGCGCCAAAATAGCTCCCGATAGCGTGTCGCGGTGGTGTAGGCCGCGATTTGTAGCGACGACATCTTCCGATGGACGCGCAGCTGAAGGAAAGAGTCTGGTTGGTCCGGCGGGGCAGCAAGAGACAGAAATGGCAGGATGGTTGAGGGTTCAGCGGCCGACCGAATGAAGGGGTCCGGCGGGACTGGCGATGCGGCGGCGAACAACGGCTGAAAGAGGGTAGGCAAAACCATGGTCGGCGGATGGCCCGGTTCCGGCAGAGGCGGTGGTGCGTTCTGAGGCAGCAACGACAATGCGGTCGAAGGGGCTTGCAGAGTAGTGGCCGACAGAGCGGAAGGCGACGTGGCTGGGGGAACAGCTGGCATAATTGGCAGACTCGTCGGCGGTCCCGATGGGGCGGAAGCGGCGGCAGCATGGGCGAGCTGAGAGGGCTCCGACACTGGGAGAGGCGAAACGCCAAAGTGTTCGGAATTTGCTAATTTGTCCAATGTAGTGTTGAGTCGAGATGTGGTAGCCTGAAATGTCTGCAAATTTTTCCACAACAGTGAACAAAGGGCGGCTTCGTCCGCAGCTCTCATTTTTATGTCCCGAAGTTGGAAACCCGTTGCCATTGATTAGGGAATAGAATTAATTACAAGAAGAATCAACCCTAATTGTCAATTAAGGATAAAAACCTGCTGCGGTTCGGCGCTTGATGCGGAAAGGGCGGCTCGAGCGGAAATGCCCTCGTCGATTTGGAGAGGAAAAAACACGTGCAACTGAGGGCTCGAGGAGGAATCGACACCGGAGAAGCGTGCGAGTCCGTCGTCGAGGTAGTCGATCAGGGATGTGGTTGCGATAGGTGCACCGAAGGACATGGTGTGTCGGGGAGGCGCGTCGGACGTGCGGATCGGATTGTCGAAGCAGCGGCGTGCGGTTGCTCGACTGCGAGGAACGACGGAAACCGACGGCTGGCCCGGGAAGATCGATCGACGGCTGGTCGTCTCTGAATCATCCCAGCTTGCGGAAATAGTAGAAGTTGTCGGTGTTGATTTTTCGGAAATAGGCGATGCTGGAATGGACGACGGCTGGACGGTGGATGAGTGGAATGACGTGCGTCCGGGAAGGAGGATCGAGAGCCTCTGATACCAAGTTGTTATGGTCTCGATTCGTTGCAGATGGTTGGAGTCGGAGATACAAGGGGCAAGCCCTAGAATGATGGAGGAGTTGAGAGAGGAAGAAAACCCTAGAGGGTGGAGGAAGGAGAGAAGAGCTTAGAGAGAGAGGGAGAGGAATTTTTAGAGAGATAAAAAAATACTTCATTCATTGCTTCCTTTCCAAATACAAAACAAGGCCTATTTATAAGACCCCGGGGCATACCCGTAATTACATAAGATGCGTAAAATATTAAAAACTTTAAAACAGTACGACGAGTCTAATAACAATGACTCAATACACACAACGAGATAATAAAATAACTGACGGAGGACCCTAACACATAACACCGCTCTTCAGTACTACATGTCATTCTTCAACAGATGTGCAAATTGAGTTGGTTAACATGAGTATATATACTATCTACAAGCACTTACTGGAAATAATCAAAAATGAGATTTTTGGCTCATGCTGAGTCTGCTTAGATTAGGATTCTACAATTACACAATGGAATGCACCCCCTTCAATATTGTCTATGGCTTCAATCCCATTAATTTTCTGGATCTTATTCCTTTGCCTGATTTTGTCTGGGTTTGCTTTGAAGGAGATGAGCCGGCCCAATATGACTACATAGACAAATTCTCTCTAGGATAAAGCGTAAGAATGAAGTATACAAATGAGATTCTGATCGATGTTGGAGGTATATTGTTACCGATTAGGGTTGTATGGGAGGAGAGGGAGGGAGGAGACGAAGTAGTGGGGGGGGGGGCAAGAGAGACAAATCTAGTAGCCCCTAGGGCTCCTTCCAAAATAGTTCTTACACCTCAATACCCCAAAAGAAAGATAAGCCTAGGCTTATATAATGCCTAGTTATAGTAGCCCCTAGTTCTTTCACCGTTCTCAAATTTCTCAGCGTGATTCTACGGAGAGCAAACTGTAAATACCCAACGACTCGAGATACATGCGCGAAAATAAAATATAACGATGACGGGTGCGCTATGTCCGTGCTCACTACTGGAGAACATTTGTCATCAAAGTGGGATTCATCTCCGTGTCGCCTTGGTTTCGATGACGACATATGCGATGTGCCCTCATGTCCTTATCCCCGAGCCTCTTTTGTCTTTGTACCAATGCTGACCTCTCAAAGTCTTGCCTTGTCCCCAAGACCGAAGTTACTTCTGAAGCGCATGACAGCAGGGATGGAGGAGGGGTGGCCAAGTAGTTCGGCGCGACATTTTCCCGTAGGTGGGCGGCAAAGTTCATAGCCGCTGGCTGTGGAGTGAGGGCTACTGTTGGGTGGGGAAGGGCACCGCCCTGGTAATGAGGAAAGGGACTCCAGCTTAAGGAAAACACATCTTCATGTGAACTTAGTTTCTATACACATCACCCAAGGTTTGAAGCCATGCGATGCCGAGAATTACGTCAAGTCCATCGAGATCGAAGGAATAAAAATCTGTACAGAGAGTAAAGGGGCCCACAATCATGTGTAGGTCCGGAATGTGGCCCACATTGCTAGTGTGGAGGACGTTGCCCAAAAAAATTGCGAGAGGAGCAGGAGACGGGCGGATGTCTGACAATGTCACCAAGCTCGAGGAGATAAAGTTGTGGATGACCCCACTATCAACCAACATAGTTAGGGGAGTGCCATACATGGACCCATGGAGCGTCATAGCGAGGGGGGGGCCTGCGGGGTTGCTAGTCGCGGCACACAAAAGTTCAAAACAATGCGACCACGCTTGAGGTCCCACGACGATTGGGAAGTCATCTCCCTCCGGGGCTTCAAAATCCCCAGGGTGATCTCTGGGTCTTCCTCACCAATGGTGATGCAGAGCTTCTTTTTGGATCGCCATGGGTCAGAGAGTAGGGTTGTTTACAATGAAATAAAGGCTCTTAGTGCAAATATTGTGATACTCTTGGTTAGACATCCGAGTGCCATGTGGTGGCCGAGGCGGTGGGTCGAGACGTGGGGGAGTCGTGGTATGCACCTAGGGTGGCGGTTGAAAGAGTGTAGAAGGGTAAGCAACAGGACCGTGCGTCGAACTCCCTAGAGGTTGGCCGGTCTGGACAGAGGGAACATTAAAGTCTGATTCCACCAAGCGTGTGAGACCCATGGTCTCGGTAATAGAGGTCAGTTGATGCGTGCACACACGAGCATGAATATGCGAGAGGAGCACATGCATGAAGAAGCTGAGGTAGTGATCAGGGTGAAGGCCGAGCACATGCGTGGCTAGAGCGATGAATTTGCCAATATAGTCATCGAGGGACCCGTTTGATGAACACCGCAAAGGCGTTCCACCGCAGACCCTGAGTAACGAACACCATATCGACGAATGAGATCTTGCTGTAGGTCGTGCCAAGAGGAGCAGGTGCGGACTGCCAAAACCAAGATACCAAATGGAGTACGAAACCCTCCATGCCAATCATAGCCGTGCTGACTTTTTGCGGCTTCATGATTTGTTGGATGTCGAAAAATTGGTCCGCTCGGGCAATCCAACCCATGAGGTCGGTGTCATTGAAGGACGAAACGTCGAAGGATCTAGGTGCCGGGGAAAAATAGTCGACAACGGAACCACGTTCTGGGAGGAGTCTTGTGGTGCGCTGAGGAGGGACGTGGATGCCACATTGGAGGTTGCGGGTGTGCTTTGGCGGCCGACCAAGATTTCGCGTTCATCCGTAACATGAGGGCTTCGAGCGCGACAATGGCGTCATCCAACCTATTGAGGATGGACAGATTCGTGTAAGGAGCAGGAACCAGTGCGTTAGAATGGGTCATCGAGCGTTGCCAGGTGTCTGACCATGATGACATCAAGTTTCACGTCCGTACGTAACATGAGGGCTTGGAGCGAGGCAAGGGCGTTTTCGTGACCATCCAGCCAACCGAGGATGGACGGATCCATGGAGGGAGCAGGCGTCGGTGCGTCAGAATGGGCCATCGAGCGTAGCCAGGGGGCATGCACTCGTCAAGGTGCAGAGAGGGAGTGCTAGAGGAGCGAACTGAGACATATTCTGAAACAGATCTAGGTGGAGTGGTCGTGTGGATCGGCTCGGTGAGGAGGTCGATTGACAAAATTGACGCAAAGGTGGCTTGATTGGATGAGGATTGGAAATAGCATAAGCACCGATCTAGTGGACATGCGCAGCTACCTGCATGTCGGCGAGCATGAGACATCGTGGAACTGATGGGGTCAATACCCGGTAGCGTTGCTGGTAATCTTCGGGCTACGAAAACTGCGGCCGGAATCTGGTAGATCGGACCAAAATGTTACCGATTAGGGTTGGAGAGATGGAGAGAAGGAGAGGGAGGGATGAGATGAAGGGGGAAGAGAAGATAGACGAATATATCCCCTAGGGTACCTTCCAAAATATTTCTTACACCTCGATACCTTAAATGAAAGACAAGTCTAGGCTTATATAGTGCCTAGTTACAATATATGCGAGATCAAACCGTAAATACCCAACGGCCTGAGATACATGTGCGATAATAAAATATAACGATGACGAGTGCGCTATGCCCATGTTCACTATTGGAGAACGTTCGTCATCAAATTAGGATCCATGTCCGTGTCACCTTTGTATCGACGACGGCATATACGATGTGTTCTTGTCCCTAAGCCTCTTTTGTCTTCGTAACACTTATCATTTTCAAGCTAGAAGATTTAGTTCAGATACCTAAGAGAAAAGAGAAATTTTCAAGCAAAGTTGAAGTTGTTTCCATAACTTGATGCAAGGTCTTGGGAGGTGTGGGAGCAATGCAATGAGCACAAGTTAGAATTACTTGCAAAATGCAATAATGTTTGCGATCTATCACCATTTGTTGAGGATGAAAACTTATTGGATTTTAAGACAAATCATCTTATGTTAGAGGGGATTGATGTATCCATGGGCTCACCATTTAGGGCTCGAGTTAGGCGATTAAGTACTCGTTGTTTTAGTTTGGCTCAATTAATGCTTTTACTAATTTTTATATTTAAAACCAGAGAGGGCTGTCCAAATTGTTGTATTGTTGTTTATAATAGTGTGTGGACTATTTTATGATTTCAGAACACGTTTTTATGAATTTTCTGAAGAATTTTGATTCTTATCTCATCCATTGAGGTTTATAAGATCTTATTACTTGCTTTGAGGTTCTTTTGTGCTTCAGCCTTCATGTTATTTCAAAATGGATTTTCTGGGCATGATCTAGTCAAGATCTCAGGACATATTTTATATAGTTTTCATAAGATTTTAGTGGACAAATTTTGGCAAAGGCTCGTTTTCTCATAATTGCCCCGAAGATTCATCGGGTTGTTATGTCAAAGTTGCCTTATTCATACTTTTCAATGAGTAGGAAGTAGAAGAAAGTAATAATCATCCTATGTTAAGAAAGAGGCTCTTTACTCATATATACTAGAGTAAGAGGAACCTAAAGACATAAATACCCCCGTCGGGTCATACAAAATAAAAAGACTTGAAACAGTAAAATTATATTAGTTACAACTCTCCCCTTCAAGTCGGATGGAAGATATCCGTCATTCTGAGTTTATGGATGTCATCCGTAAACACATCACATCCTAAGCTTTTGGTGAAGACATCAACAAGTTGATCTTTGGAATGAACGAAGGGAGTGACCATGTTTCCTTTATCCAGGTGATCTTTTATAAGATCTTATTACTTTCTTTGAGGTTCTTTTGTACTTCATGTTACTTCCAAAGGGAATTTTTGGGCATGATCTAGTCAAGATCTCAGGGCATATTTTGTACAGTTTTCACAAGGTTTTAGTGGACAAATTTTGGCAAAGGCTCATTTTCTCATAATTGATCCGAAGATTCATCGGGTTGTTATGTCAAAGTTGCCTTATTCATACTTTTCAATGAGTAGGAAGTAGAGGAAAGTAATAATCATCCTATGTTAAGAAAGAGACTCTTTACTCATATATGCTAGAGTAAGAGGAACCTAAAGACATAAATACCCCCGTCGGGTAATACAAAATAAAAAGACTTGAAACAATAAAATTATATTAATTATAACTCACCCCTTCAAGTCGGATAGAAGATATCCGTCATTTCGAGTTTATGGATGTCATCCATAAACACATCAACAGAATCTGAGTCCAAGTTGATCTTTGGAATGAATGAAGGGAGTGATCACGTTTCCTTTATCCAGGTGGTCTTTGATAAAGTGACAATCAACCTCAACATGCTTGGTCCTGTCATGGTTACCCAGTTGTGAGATATATTATTAGCTGTCTTATTGTCACAATATGAGGAGAGGTGGACATTCTTCTGAAGTCCCAAATCTTGTAACACTTAATGCAATCATAGACCTTCACAGAGTCCTTAAGACATTGATCGATACTCAACTTCAGCACTAGATCTGGCCACCACATTCTGCTTCTTGCTACGCCATGTCACCAAATTTCCACCAACAAAGGTGCAGTACCACGTTGTGGATTTCCTGTCGTCACAATTTCTAGCCCAATTAGCATCAGTGAAGACTTTGATCTGTAAGTTGTTGTTCTTGGAGAACATGAGGCCACAACCAAGTGCCTTCTTTAAGTACCAGAGTACATGTATGCAGGCTCCTGATGTCTGATCCTGGGACTAGTCAAGATACCTTCAACATATGTAATAGCATGATGCGTGTGAGATAGGTATAATAGTCTCCCAACCAATCTCTGATAGCTCGAATCTGCACTGTCACCATCACAGTTTTCATCAATCCAATGATTCTTCTTCATAGGAGTGTTAGTTGGAGCACAACCGAACATCCCAGTTTCTTTTAATAGATGTAAAACATACATACGTTGAGCATTGTAGATACCTTGATTTGATCCTTTGATTTGATCTAGTCACTTTGATTCTCAAGAAGTATTGTAATCTCCCTAAGTCCATTACTTCGAACTCAGCAAACAAGAGTGTCTTGAAATTTATAATTTCCCCCGTGTCATCACCATTGCTCACAATGTCATCCACGTATACAATAAGAACCACAATTTTTTGTCCACATCTTCTGATAAACATGGTGTGATCAGATTGTTCCTGTTTGTAGCCAAACTTGAGCATGACCTTGAGAAACCTACCACACCAATCCCTGGGGGATTTCTTCAGGCCGTACAATGACTTCCTTAAGTGACAGGCAAGTCCTTCTTGCCTATGTTTCACAAATTCAGGAGGGAATGCCATACACACTTCTTCATCAATCTCACCGTGGAGGAATAAATATTTAACATCCAGTGGTGAAGATCCCAACCCAAGCAAGCCGCACACGATAGAAGAACTTGAATAAAGTTTATCTTTTCTACTAGAGCAAAATTATGTTAGTATTCGACTCCCTAAATCCGAGTGTATCCTCGAGCTACCTGGCGAGCCTTATAACGCTCGAACTTTCCATCCTGATTTTGCTTAACAAAGAAAACCCACCTTGAACCAATAGCTTTTTTTTTCTCAGGAGGAAGGGGAGAGATATCCCATGTGTGATTTTTGCCCAATGTAGACATTTCCTCCTACATCGATCAAGCCCATACAGGAATACTCAAAGTTTCCTCCCATATCTTTGGAATAGTAATCAAGGACAAAAAAGATATAAAGCCCTGCTGAGCATGAGTAAGGTGATGATAAGCAACATGGTTGGAGATAGGGTGTTGCATACACATAGCTTTACCTTTTACTCTTTTAGCAATGCAAGGGGAACATGTAAGTCATCACCAAAATCTGAGTCCAAAGTAGGCACAAATTGCGGTGGAACAACGATGGCTTGTTTACCTGTTTGATGACTGTGACATGCATGAGGAAGAGGAAAAATAAAAAACGGACACAGAGGAAGCTGAGTAGGACACATAGTAGTCGTATGAGACACATGAGGTGTATGAGAGGTAGCTAGAGTAGACGGGATGGTACAAGTAAGAGGAATCAGAGGGAGAGGAACAGTAGAATCAGAAGAAATGTCACCAATCTCCCCCTGACAAATGGAGTGAGTCGATTCCATGTAATAGGATTCCTCCTCACGGAAAACAACATCCATAGTATAGAAAATATGTTGGGAAGGAAGGCAATAGCACAAATATCCTTTTATAATGGCAAAATAGCCAATGAAGACACAACAGTGAGTTCGAGGGTCAAGCTTGTCATGATGAGACTGATGTATGTGAACAAAACATACACACCCAAAAATACAAGGTGGACGATGAGAAGTATGAACAACAAACATAGTGGAGAGATGAGCTAAAGGTGTAGTATAGTCTAGAACCCTTGAAGGCAGATGATTGATATGATGAGCAGCGGTAAAAATAAAATCACCTTAAAAGGATTTAGGAACATGAGTAGTGGTGAGATGATAGTGGGCAACATCAAGGAGATGTTAATTTCTTTGTTCAGCAACACCATTTTGAGTAGAGGTGTTAACGCAGGTGGTTTAATATAAAATACCATGTTTGGTGAGATAAGAACCAAACACTTCATGATCATCATATTCCCCCCACTTTTATCGCTATGGAGAACACAAATATTATCGTTGAACTGAGTCTGAAGCATTTTATGACAGACTTGAAAAAAAGAAAAAAATCTCATTTTTTCTTTAAAAGATAGAACAGATTAGTGTGGGGAAAATAACCGATAAATGTGACGAACAAACAAAAATTAGATAAAGATAAAATAGGGTAAGAACCCCAAACATTAGAATGCATAACAACAAAATG
Source organism: Platanthera zijinensis (assembly GCA_039513925.1). Classification (NCBI taxonomy): domain Eukaryota; kingdom Viridiplantae; phylum Streptophyta; class Magnoliopsida; order Asparagales; family Orchidaceae; genus Platanthera; species Platanthera zijinensis. Next base: position 63,419,792 of record CM077087.1, read on the forward strand.
GGTGCTTCTAGAAGAAGAAAAATGCGACGAGGAATGTCTAACATGCTTAGACATTTCACAAACATCACAAGCTAAAGTTTTAATAAAAGATAACAAAGCAGAAAATCATTTCTGAAGATAAACAGGAGAGGGATGTCCAAGACGCAAATGCCAGTGTCTAACATAAGCAACAATAACAGTAGAAGAAGAGAGAGCCTGAGGAGGGAACTGAGAATCCAGGTTGCACAAGACCACTGCCAATGGTCCGCTTCATACCCAGTTCTTGAAAAACACACGAATCAGGAGAAAAGGTTACAGAACAGTTCAGACTTCGAGCGATGTTGCTTATCGAAAGTAAATTTTGGTGAGAAAAAGGTTCATGCAGAACAGAGAAAAGGGAAAAATACGGAGAATAAGGAATGTCTCCTTTACTCTCAATGGGGGACAAGGTGCCATTAACCGAGATAACCTTGTCCTTACCAGACAAAGGTGTGTAGAAAATAAAACCTGAGGAAGATCCGATCATATGATCGGTGGCTCCCGAGTCAATAGTCTAATCAGAAGGTGTGGTGGCAGCATGAGCATTGGGCATAACAATAGTAACAAAGGAAGTAGAAGCACCAGAGGCAGCGACGGACTGGGAGTGGAGAAGATAGAGGAGAGCATCCAATTCATATACAGTGAAATGTCTAACTGGCTGACATATGGGCTCTTCATAGACTTCCGTATAGTAGCCGACATCATGAGATCGAGAATCACCTTGTCATGACCCCCCACGGCCGGGTCCATGACCACGTCCACTTCTACGGCCACGTCCGGGTTCTAGTGGAGCAATGTGAGGATGGAGTTTGAAGCACACATTCTGAGTGTGGTCCCTTTGGATATAGTAATCACAAGTAGGAACAGTGTTGTTGGGGCTACCCCGATCAACACTAGTAAAGGAAAAGCAATCAGGAGGAGCAGTCATGTTGAGGGACCTATGGTGTTCATCGCCAAAAATCATACTGAATGCCTCCCGAAGAGATGGGAGAGGGGAGCGATGAAGAATATCAGTCTTAACCCTATCCAACTCCATGTTCAAACCCATCAGGAAGACATAAAGACGAAAACAATCTTCCTTTTTTTGCAACAGGACTGCATTCGTAGTACAAGCAGGAGTAAATTGCTCCAAGTGATTCAATTCTTGAGAGAGACGCTCGAACTCAGAGAAATTTGTGGACACAGTCATAGATTCCTGTCTCAACTCCAAAATACAATTCCCAAGCTCATAAACCTGGGTAGAATTTCCGATCTAAGTGTATGTTTCGCGTGCCCCAGTCCAGATCTCATGAGCAGAGTCCATAAACATATAACTCTAGTATATCTTGGGAGACATAGAATGCAAGAGATATGAGACGACGAGAATTTTCAGAATCCCAATGCTTCCTAGTAGAATCGTCCTTAGGTGGTTCCACGACCGCCCCATCTATGTGTCCGAACATCTGATGACTGCGGATCACATGTTGAGTAGCATAAGACCATTCAAGGTAATTTGTTTGATCCAAATACATAGTGGTGATCTTCAAAGAGACACTGTGATCAATAGTCCTCTGAGGGCCACTCATCTGGTGCGTCACAACACTTGGCAATGAGGCAAAAGAGTCAACCATGGCTCCGGGAAACAGAGAGAATCCTAGGAAGAAACACTATAGAAAAACAGATCTGCATCGACAAAGAATACACGAAGAAATATTGGAAGCAGTGAAAGGGTCAGGCAACAATCTGGTAGCTACATGCAACAACAACAACAGGGAGAAACAACACTCCAGGAATGAACGTCGTTGATCACGAGCAGGGTAAAGAGTCCCCTAACTGGGAAAGGAGAAGTGACCCCCTAAGTTAATGCACTGCCTTATGCTGCTTTTTCTACTGGCACAACTTCATTTTCTGTTAATGATCCATCTTCTCTAAAGTCCACAAGGGTGAATGATGACTCTTCCATACACATAGTCTCATGATCATGCTTCCTTATTCTATGCTTTGCTGGAGCTACTTCTATCCAAGTCCCATGTATGTAGCTTGGAGGATTTGGACTGCCTGCTACCTGTATTCAAAAAGGATGGGGTCTTAAAATGGATTCAAGATCATTATTAGCATTGCTCATACAAACCCTTGGCCTCCATGGGTAAGAATTACGCCGGGAGTAGGTGTTTGTGCGGTTAAACTAATAGTCAGTCATGAAATGACCAACCTTACCACAACATAGATAATTAAACCTATTGTATCTGCTCTTTCTTTTAGGAGAAGGATAAGAGAATGCAACAAGAAATCTTTTAGGCTTTGTAATTTGTGGCCTGAAAATTGGTCTGCGTTCAATGATTGTATACCGTTGAAACGAGAAGCGTCAGTGATCACTGAGCGATCCTGCGGACGGTGGTCGACGGTCGTTGTATAGACCGTTGATTGAGCCATCTTTGATTGACGATCGGTCCTTCTCCGGTCATTGACTATTGTCCTTGCCAAATAAATTTCTTGAGCCTTCATTTTCCTTTTCTCCTACTGAGAAAGTTTCCTCATGTTTGAGAAAGAGATAGGACAAAGATGTGAGTCATTGTCTGTCAGAGGATGAGAAAGGTGAGCGTCACGACCCGTTTAAACAAAAGTCAGAGTGTGCTTTAGGTGGGTCGTGATGCCATAAACATGGGCGGAAGAAAAATCCTTGTCTGTAAGGAGAAAGCTGAGGTACTGATAATTAGTTTTAAAATAATTACTTTTGAGTAAAATAGATTGTTTTTATGCGGAAGTTTTAAAATATGACAATGAAAATTAAATGCACATGTATTTTAATAAAAACCCATGATACAATTCTGAAAACAGATTATATGCAATGATAATCTCATATGAATGAACATGCAAATCATGTCAAATTCTAGTACATATATGATTTAGCCTAGCGGTTGTCCATGATAACAGAGAAAATGACTGTTCATAATTATTACATAAAAGAAATATTCGACGGTAAATGAAGTGAAACATAAACATAGAAATTGACACGACTAGAAGATAAATATCCAGAAGCTGAAGCTTGATGCAGATCGGGCTCAGGAAGCAGACGACGCATGCACGAATGCTAAAGAAAATTCAAAAACAAGATGGAAAAAGTTTCATGAAGCAAAGCTAGGAAAGCAGACAAGTAGAAACAACTCGAATTATTAGCCTATTCCGGAGTATAACAACGTTCGATCACGTAATGACATAAGCTATAATAAGGGAAAGGTGAAGTGTTCTATTTGATGCACACGATTCTATTATAAGTTTAGATGCAAGACTTATCGGAAATTTTATGCTTGCTATGGACATTCATTGGTTTCCACTTTCCATTATAAGTCAAGTAGAAACTCGAGTCAAAGTATCACATCAATTCAACACTACCTTTCAATGATTGCTTATGACATTAATGAATTAAAGGATTCATGATTTAGAGATTTCTAGTATACCAAGACATTACTAATTTATCGATTCAGATATACAAGAGTAGAATTTATAAACATAAAGAGGGGTGTATGAGATTAAATGATTCATTTATTGTGATTCTAACAGAAATGAATTTGCATCAAAGGCGAGAAAAATCAGATAATGAAACAAACTTTACCCAAGTCATACAACCAAACATGCATAAGAAACAAGATTCAATGAAACTGTTAGGATCCTGACGCGTGTCAGCTCAGTTTTTCGGCCGCCCGCAAGATGTCAACACGTGGAGAGCATCATGCGACAGATAATTTCATCAAAAGCATACAATGGGCGACAGCTGGCACATCATTGCTGACCGTGCTTTCAAAGTTGCAAGCCATCTAGCCATCGATCTCAAAACCTCAGCCATGAACAACCAACATGTGGCAACATCAGAAAAGAAGCAACGGATTATCTCAGCCATCCGATGGAAGCAACATTATTACCGTTAATCCTTGTTTACGATGTATTAGGCTATAAATAGAATGAGGAGATGTATAATCTTTTTTATGCATGGTTTAATAAAAGAGTTCTTCCTTTTCGATCTCTCTCTCTCTCTCTTCTCATCTGAGTTCTTCTTCCTCCCTTCCGGCGGCCTCCCGACGGCGCCGTGGTTTTCTTTGTTTGTTTCATTTTGTTTTTTCGGCAGCATTTCATGCTGCTCGCTCCGTTAGGCTAAGAGGAGCCTAACATTTGGTGCTCTCGTTGCTTGACCTCCCCCTTCCGCCATGGCAGAACACACACGTTCGAAGGACACCCACAATCAAGTTCTTGACTTACAAGAAGCATTCTGCGCAGAACAAGAGATTCGTCAGACTCAATACACCGACCTCAGGGATGAAATACAGTCCAAAGTATCTCTTCTTGTCCAGCAAATCATCGAAACTAGGACCGATGCAGCGGACAAAATCGACACGCTCCGGACGGACATGCTCACGCAATTCAAATAGATGCAGACATCTATTGATCTCTTGCATACCAGAATATTGGATTTTAGCCCCGCACCGTCCTTGCTCGGAGTTCTGGGACATTCTCCGCAACCTTCCTCTTCGCACCAGGTCGTTTCTTCCCTTTCTGACTCGAAATTTAATTGTCCGCGTTTTAGTGAAGGCGACCCCACTGACTGGCTGTATAGTTTACAACTTTACTTTCAATATCATAACACTAATCCTCGCGATTATCTTTTACTCGCTGCGTGTCACCTTGATCGACCCGCTTCCCGCTGGTATCAAGCAACCTTACGAGACCTACCCACGATCACATTCACATATTTTGTTGAAGCCCTAATGAAACGTTTTGGACCTTCGACTTGTGACGACCCAGCCGGTTCATTAAAACAACTCCAACAGGTCACAACCGTAACTGACTACAAAAATCAATTTGAAGAATTACTCACTCGAGTCCCAGGTCTTACACCCGGGTTTGTCACAAGTATTTTTGTTTCAGGACTAAAACCATCTATCCGTAGCATTGTTAAAATGCAACGACCCGCTGATTTACATGACTCCTACGCCCTAGCACGAATGGCGGAAGACCAGGAATTAGACACTACCCATCATCAGTTACAACGTGCAACACATTAAGCGCACCTAAATTACAGACTTATCCACCCGCCTCATCCACATCACGATTACAGTGGCACCCTTTACCACATACACACGAATTGCCTAAACAACCATACCCTCCTAAGTACCCTATTCGACGATTATCGGCTGCGGAATGCCAGCGCCGTAGGGATATTGGCCTCTGTTATAGTTGTAACGACAAATATACTTACGGACATCGATGTAAAGGCTCCAGCTCACTTTTATATTTCCAGGGTAGTGACGAACCCGAACCCCCCGATGACACGCCTGACGAACCAGCCATTCAGGAAGCTGTTGATCACAGTGGTTCAGTTTGTATGTACGCCTTGACTGGTGAACCCTCCAGTACGTGTTTACGTCTGCTTGCACAATTAGGCTCACATTCCCTCCAAACGTTAATTGACAGTGGCAGTTCCCACGATTTTATCTCGAAACGCATTGCATCTTTCTTACACTTACCCATCCTAGCTATTCATCCTTTTAAAGTTTTTATGGGCAATGGCATGTCAGTGTTATGCACAGGCAAATGTATAGACATCACTCTGCTCATTCAAACCAATTCGTATAAATTGAATTTATACGTTCTCGACCTGTACGGGGCGGATATCGTGTTGGGAGTACGATGGTTACGATCCTTAGGACCGGTAACCACCGACTACTCTACCCTCACGATTTCTTATACCACCACTCAGGGACAAATCACGCTACGTGGCCAACCCACAAGCCCTGATACGGAGGTTTCATCATCGCAGATTGCTCGGTTGATGTCCTTACAATCATCGACACTGTGCATTTTAACCGACAGCCTAACTCATCACCCTACACAAGACTTTCCAGATTTACTTTCCCACTCAGCCTTACCTACCACTTTTCAACACCTCTTACAAAAATACCGCATTTTGTTCAGGGACACTCCCGTTTTCCCCCCAAAACGCCCTATTGACCACACAATTCCACTATTGCCTCAAACGAAACCAGTGAATGTCAAACCCTACCGATATCCTCATTATCAGAAAAACGAAATTGAAAAACTAGTCCGGGAAATGTTAGAATCAGGTTTTATACGCCCTAGCACGTCCAGTTTTAGTTCACCAGTAATATTATTAAAAAAAAAGATGGATCCTGGAGGTTTTGCGTAGATTACCAGGCTTTAAATAATGTGACCGTCAAGGATCGTTTTCCTATCCCAACCATTGATGAGTTACTGGATGAATTATATCACGCCCGTTTTTTTTCAAAACTAGATTTACGAGCGAGATACCATCAAATTAGGATGGCAGAAGACGACATCCATAAAACATCTTTTTAGAACACATCACGGTCATTACGAATTCACCGTAATGCCATTCGGTCTTACAAATGCACCATCAACCTTCCAAGCGTTGATGAACTCCATTTTCAGACCCCATTTACGCAAATTGCTTGTCGTTTTTTTTGATGACATTTTAGTTTATAGTACTACCGAAAATGAACATTTAACACATTTGACAACAGTTTTTCAAATTTTGCTTTCCAACGTTATGCAAGTAAAACTATCCAAATGTTTTTTTTTCAAAAAAGAAATTGAGTTTTTAGGTCATTGTATCACCCAAGGCACAATATATCCAAATCATTCCAACATTCAGGCCATTGAAAATTATTCCACCCCAAAAACGCAGAAGGAGGTTAGAGCGTTTTTAGGACTAACAGGATTTTATCGCAAATTTATTAAAGGCTTTTCAACTATAGCAGCACCCTTATCAGAATTATTAAAGAAAAATAACTTCGACTGGAATGCTACCGCAGCCACTGCATTTCAGACCTTGAAAGAAGCATTAATGTCCAAACCAACACTGACCCTTCCAAATTTTTCAGAACAATTTACCATAGAAACGGATGCTTCGGGCATCGGCATTGGAGCAGTGCTATTGCAAAATAAAAACCCCATAACATATTTCACAAGAAATTGACTCCACTTATGCAGCAGAAGTCCACCTACGTACGTGAAATGTACGCGGTTACTTCCGCCGTTGCCAAGTGGAGGCAATATCTATTAGGCCACCAATTCCAAATTCTCACAGATCACAAAAGCCTCCACAATCTTCTTACCCAGGATTTGCACACACCAGAACAACAGATATTTTTGGCTAAACTAATAGGATTCGATTATACTATTAAATACAAGCCGGGCAAGACTAATATAGTAGCCGACTCACTTTCTCGATCGTGTTTAGACCACCAGGCACTGGGCAAGATTATCCCGTCAGAGACAGTTCCTGTAACACATCTCCCACCATCACACTTACACACCCTATCCTTATCAGCGCCAACATCTTTATTACTGGATGGCCTCCTACTAGACTACACCAACGACCCATACACTTAGCAATTGCTCAGTGATATGGATTCACAGCCTACCAATTATTCCGACTGGAGCCTCAAAGGAGGAATTTTATACTTTAAACATAGACTTTTCATCCCTGAACACTCCACAATAATTCCCAAAATCATAACTGCCTCCCACAATACCCCTTTGGAGGGCATTCCGGAATACGAGCAACACTACACAGAATCCAGAACAACTTTCAATGGAATAACATGAAAAAACACATCACTGACCACATTACAAAATGTGACCCGTGCCAAAAGGCCAAACCAACCAATCACTTACCCTATGGATTACTACAACCATTACCTATACCTCATCACATATGGTCAGACCTCACGATGGATTTCATCACAAACCTACCTAAATCACAAGGATTCACTATAATTATGGTCATAGTGGATAGACTGTCCAGAGCAGCGCACTTCACGCCCCTATCACCACCATTAACTGGACCAAATGCGGCCTCAGCTTTCTGGGAGTCAGTAGGAAAAATATATGGTCTACCAACATCCATTATTTCTGACCGCGATATAGTTTTCCTAAGCAACTTTTGGAGAGATTTGTTCTCCATCCAAGGCACCAAACTACTGTACAGCTCGGCTTATCATCCACAAACAGATGGCCTCACAGAACACACAAACCGAACTTTACAGCAATTTTTACACATGTATACACATGACCATCCAAATAAATGGGCGCTTTATTTAAGCCTAGCCGAATATCATTTTAATACGACTCTGAACACATCGACCGACATGACTCCATTTGAGGCCATGTTCGGTCGACCGCCTCCTCGGCTTCTTACTTATTGCGCAGGAACAAGCACGAACGAAGCAGTGGACATCACTTTACAGACAAGGGACGACATTATACATAAGCTCAGACAACATCTCCAGCACTCCCAACAGCGCATGAAACATTTTGCAGACAGAAACATGAGTGAAAAGAAATTTCAAATTCACGACTGGGTACTCCTGAAACTTCACCCCTACCGACAACTCACGCTCAAGCGGTCAAGTTGCAGGAAACTTGCTCTCCGCTATTACGGCCCCTTCCAGATTCAGGAAGTGGTGAGAGAAGTAGCATACCGCCTACAGTTACCAGAAACCTGCAAGATCCACCCGGTTTTTCACATTTCCCAGCTCAAATTCTACAACGGTGACACCTCTCCACGAGTAACAGCCTTACCAACACAGAGCCACAAGCAAATGCCTGTACATTTGCCTTTAGTACTGGTGAGTCTGCGACAGATTATCCGCAATAATCAGCCGATCCAGGAAGGCCTGGTCCAGTGGAAGGATCTTCCACCCGAAGATAACACCTGGGAAGATCTCGACTCATTTCCTACAGAACTACAGACTACGGCCCTCACCGCCACATCTACAGATGCATAACTCACAGATCTACTTCCCTCGACTTGGCAACAACGAAGAAAACGCTCTCACTATCGCCGACCTACTCACCAAAACCACCCATAAGAAGATTAGAGCAACAATACTTGACGATCGGGGAGATTAGTCGTTCCCCTGCTCGTCCGTCTCCACGCCATGCTACCACTGAGATCATTCTTTTGAAGCAGCGCACACCAGCCATGGCTTTTGCCTTCGCCATCCAGGAGCTCAGATTTTTGCTCCGCCAAAACCAGGAAGTATTGTTAGGATCCTGACGCGTGTCAGCTCAGTTTTTCGGCCGCCCGCAAGATGTCAACACGTGGAGAGCATCATGCAACAGATAATTTCATCAAAAGAATGCAATGAGCGACATCTGGCACATCATCGCTGACCGTGCTTTCAAAGTTTCAAGCCATCCAGCCATCGATCTCAAAACCTCAGCCATGAACAGCCAACACGTGGCAACATCAGAAAAGAAGCAACGGATTATCTCAGCCATCCGATGGAAGCAGCATTATTACCGTTAATCATTGTTTACGATGTATTAGGCTATAAATAGAATGAGGAGATGTATAATCTTTTTTATGCATGGTTTAATAAAAGAGTTCTTCCTTTTCGATCTCTCTCTCTCTCTCTTCTCATCTGAGTTCTTCTTCCTCCCTTCCGGCGGCCTCCCGGCGGCGCCGTGGTTTTCTTTGTTTGTTTCATCTTGTTTTTCCGGCAGCATTTCACGCTGTTCGCTCCGTTAGGCTAAGAGGAGCCTAACAGACACAAAAGAAACTAGATAATGAGCTTTATATTTTTGCGGGTTCAAGTATTCACGAGTGATAAGATTACCTTGCATCATTTTCTAGGATAACAAGTATTCAATTAGATTAATTCATTCCAAGACACAATTATCTTCCAAGTAAACATGTGTATGATCCGAACATTTTATATAAAACACAATTCATTTATTTGCTAGCCAAAATCTTAACATTTATCATTATAACAATTAATGCTCATGCTCTAAAGAATTACTAGTCTTCCAATTATCCAACAAATGAGACACAATTCATCTGAGTGGGAATCCAATAAAAATCACTTTCATTCACTAACTCATACCATTCTAAGCGTATCAAGACCTAATCTAACAATTTGACGATATAGATATTCAAATATAAATTCACATAACATAAGGAAAGATGCAATCAAGTTAAGCCAATGTTTGCAAGAGAGAGATATTTCTCTACTTGACTTAAATGAGGCTGAATCTGACGGTGGTGGCTGAACGACACAAGCAAAATTCAGAAACCTTATTTCGAACATTCTCAAGAACGATGAAAGAGATATAATAAAATTCACTACGTTAACTCATGCATTCTACGACGCGAAATTTAAGCAAAGAGGGTTTAAAAATTTCCCCCCTCAAACGAGAGGGGAAAAGAGATTACCACGCGGAAACGGAGACTTGGAGGCGCTTAGGTTACGGAACCCTAAATCGGAGAGGATTTTGAGTGAGATCCCACCAATTGAATCAAGGAGCGACACCGAAAAACGAAAATACACAATGGTTAGACGATAACGAATGGAGAAAATCATGATTAACAAAATATACAAAATTTGGAGCGCAAAATTTCCAAGAAAATTCATGGGAATATGAATAAAGGGGAACAAGAGGAGAATCTTACCAATATGAACCAAATCTGAGCCCAAAGAGGAGAGGGGAGGAATCCCTAGTTGTCCCTTTCGCAATTTCGGCCAAAATAAAAAAGGATCGGAGAAGTTAGGGTTACGGGGCCATGGAGGAGAGGGATGAGGCTGCTGATGCTGTCGACCTTTTGGAGGAGAAGGAAGGGATGTCTTGCTGATTGAAGAAGGAGACAAGGAGAATATCTGCTGTCGGCGCTTGGAGGAGATGGGGTCACCCGCCAAAAGAAGTAGGAGTAAAGTCGTCGGTGCCTAGAGCAGGAGGAGGCATCGACTGAAGCAGAGGGAGACAACGCTAACCCTAGAGGAGGTGGGAGAAGGACGTATTGGAGTCTAGCGGGAGAGGGAGAACGGCGCGGGACGGGAGACACGGGATCGGCAGAGGTTGGTTGCGGCTTGCAGGATATCCTTGGCCAAAGGGTTTACGAGAAAAAAAGGAGGATGCTCGGTGTAGATATTAGGAGAAAACCTAATTTATATTTACAAGTATGCCATTGATTAATATGTTTCTCTTTTTTTGGTTTATTACAAACAAGTGACAGGCACGGGCCTTCGGCCCTGTGGGCATTCGATGGCGGTGCGACAATCGGCGGGGTGCGACATTCGGCGGGGTGCGACATTCGGCGGGATGCGACATTCGCCGGTGGTGCGACATTCGCCGGTGGTGCGACATTTGTCGTGGGGACGACATTTGTCGTGGGCGGCGACATTTGTCGTGAGCGGCGACATTTGTCGTCGGCGGCAACATTTATCGTGGACAGTACCCGCCCCTATGGCCTCCCGCGACAGTACCCGACCGACGACGGCGGGCATTGCCCGCTCCCGGCGGGCTCCGCCCGCACCCGGCGGGCTCCGCCCGCTCCCGGCGGGCTCCGCCCGCTCCCGGCGGGCTCCGCCCGCTCCGCAACATATACATATGAGTACTCAAAATGACCGTAAAAAAATATAAATCAAGAATACAATTTTTATTTTGTAAAACGAATTATATTTAAGGTTAAAACATTAATTTTTCTCTTGTCATTCCTAGCTAGAGACAATAAGTTTAGGGTATCTAGTGTTTTTATTTTTTGTATTTTAATATTGTAAAGTTGTGTAATTACCTAAAAGGATATTGTCTTTATAATATACTAATATAAATTTTGGTATAATTGTGTAATTATGAATACAACTATAAGAGCAATATAGGGACATCAGGTAATGTTTCACCAAAGACTAGTTTTCGTATATTAGTAGAGATATGCCACTAAATTAACCCCCTACTTTTATATTGATTTAAAACATGAGTTGTTACATTCTCCCATACTTAAAAAGTTTCGTCCCGAAACTTCTAAAGAATTCTTGACTGGGGTCTCTTATGATGAAGATTCATATGTCATCCATTCAAACAAGATTTGCAAATCAAGCCATGAAAGCTAACTATGAGTATACTGAAGCAGAAAGGAGAACAAACGCGGAGACTTACCAAGACCAAGAGAGAATTTACGGATACTTGTATCGTATGACAGATTCAAGTTCTCAAGTGTACTCCTCAGACTTGCCATGCATCTAAAGCACTCTGACCATATGAATGGTTCTCTTTCGAAACTTGCGTACTTGATACTCCACGATCTTAAAGGTTTCGGCCTGATACGAAGGATTGGCTTCAGGGATCACATGATTTTTTCAATTAACTCGAAATTGATAGATAAGACTTGCGATTTCAAGAGCGAGAGAGTCTTTGCACGAAGTGAATATAACACACCAAAGAGGAAAAGAAGATGAATGACGATTGAGTATCGTCGAAAGTAAGTCAATCTGAAGATAGAAGAGTACAAAACAACGCTGAAGTAATTCAGCAGAACAATTTACAAGAAGACCCTCATAGTTTCTTATACAACTAAAGGAATAAGTCTAGAATTGCATTGCTTGCGACGCTGATGCTTAGGAGCTAAGTAGAAGGGGATACATGTGGACCTGAGAGGATTGATAGTTAAACAGAATAAAAATGACTGAATACGAAAATCAGGGACTTGAAACTAGAGGTTCTAACACTTTCCATACCATCAGTTACATAAATTATGTAATAATTACAGCATTTTCATTGGACAATTATAGATAATGATCATGCAAATGCAACAGTGAGATCACATGCGATGCAAAGAAAATAGTAAATTCATGTATGTATAATCATTATTGTTATTTTTAGCTTAACACTTGTGAAATGATTTATGATATGTTCAAATGAATGGATACTCATGCCATGTTAAGTGCCCATTTCACTTAACATGACATGCATATTATGATTTAATGCCATCACACTTGAAAATATTAAACTTCCTATAATCATTTAATATTCGCAAGTGCTGTATATCCTAGTGGAAATTCATATGCACAAAAATGTTAAGTTTGCCCATAATCCCTTAACATTCGTGTGCATACTACTCATGTTTATGAGTGTAGTATATGCATGTTTCAGTCGTGAACAACAAATAATGACAATGTTAGTGAAAGAATGATGCATGTATATATATTTATATAGCTAAATTAAAAATAGGTGAAAATTATAAAATACTTTATCATTAGAAGCTAACCTAGCTCTGATACCAACTGTCATTACTCGTATAAACAAAAGTCAGAGTGCACTTTGGGAGGGTCGTGATGCCACAGACATGGACGGAAGAAAGATCCATGTGTATAAGACGGAAGCTGAGGTACTGATAATTAGTTTTAAAATAATTACTTTTGAGTAAAATAAATTGTTTTAATGCTGAAATTTTAAAATATGACAGTGAAAATTAAATGCACATGTATTAATAAAACCCATGATACAAATTCTGAAAATAGATTGTATGCAATGACAATCTCAGATTAATGAACATGCAAATCATGTCAAATTCTAGTACATATATGATTTAGCCTAACAACTGTCCATGATAACAGAGAAAATGATTGATCATAATTATTACGCAAAAGAAATATCTGACAGTAAAATGAAACATAAACATAGAACCTGACACGACAAGAAGATAAACATCCGGAAGCTGAAGCTTGACACAGATCGGGCTCAGGAAGAAGGCGGTGCAGACACAGACGTTAAGGAAAATTCCAAAACAAAAAAGAAAAATCTTAGAACATTGAAATAAATAGAAACAAAGTAAAATAAAGTACGAGCAGGAGAATCAAAATATACGTGTACCAGTTTCATGAAGCAAGACTAGCAAAACAGGTAAGAAAAGTGAGACAAATAGAAATAACTCGAATTATTAGCCTACTCTGGAATATAACATATGTTCGATTACGTAATGACATAAGCTGTAATCAGCGAAAGGTAAATGTTTTCTATTTGATGCACATAATTCTAATATAAGTTTAGATGCAAGGCTTATCGGAAAATTTCTATTTGCTATGACCATTCATTGGTTCCCATTATAAGTCAAGTGGAAACTCGAGTCAAAGCGTCACATCAATTCAATACTATCTTTCAATGATTGCTTATGACATTAATGAAATAAATGATTCATGATTTAGAGATTCCTAGTATACTAGGACATGCTATTAATTTATCGATTCAGATATACAAGAGTAGAATTTACAAACATAAAAAGAGGTGCATGAAATTAAATGAATCATAGATTGTGATTCTAACAGAAATGAATTTGCATCAAATGAGAGAGAAATTAGATAATGGAGCAAACTTTACCCAAGTCTTACAACCAGATAGACATAAAAAACAAGATTCGATGATGCAAAAAAAACTAGATAATAAACTTTATATTTTTGCGGGTTCAAGTATTCACGAGTGATAAGATTACGATGCATCCGTTTCTAGGATAACAAGTATTCAATTAGATTAATCTATTCCAAGACACGATTATCTTTCAAGTAAACATGTGTATGATCCAAACATTTTATATAAAACAAAATTTATTTATTGTTAGCAAAAAAACTTAACATTTCACATAACATAAGGAAATACACAATTAAGTTAAGCCAATGTTTGCAAGAGAGAGATTTCTCTACTTGCCTTAAATGAGTCTGAATCTGACGGTGGAGGTTGAACGACGCAAGCAAAATTTAGGAACCTTATTTCGAACTTGCTCAAGAACGACGAAAGAGATATAACAAAATTCACTACGCTAACACCTGCATTCTACAACACAGAATTTAAACAAAGAGGGTTTAAAAATTACCTCCCTCAAACAAGAGGGGAAAAGAGATTAATACGCGGAAACGGAGACTTGAAGGCGCTTAGGTTACAGAACCCTAAATCGGAGAGGGTTTTGAGCTAGATCCCATCAACTGAATCGAGGAGCGGCGTCAGAAAACACAAATAAACAATTGTTAGATGATAAAAAGGGGGCAAAAATCATGAATCGAAAAATATATGATATTTGGAGCGCCAATTTTCCAAGAAAATTCATGGGAATATGAATAAAGGGGAACAAGATGAGAATCTTACCAATAGGAACCAAATACGAGCCCAAAGAGGAGTGAAGAGGAAACCCTAGTTGTCTCTCTCGTAATTCCGACCAAAACGAAGAAGGATCAGAAAAATTAGGGTTGCGGGGCCTTGGAGGAGAGGGAGTAGGCTGTTGATGCTGCTGGACTTTTGGAGGAGAAGGAAGGGATGCCTTGCTGATCGAAGAAGGAGACGAGGAGAACAACTGCTGTCGGCGCCTGGAGGAGATAGGGTCACCGACCGAAGGAAGGAGGAGTAAAGCCGTCGGCGCCTGGAGAAGGAGGGGGCATCGACTGAAGCAGAGGGAGACGACGCTGACCCTAAAGGAAGTGGGAGAAGGACGCGCTGGAGTCCAGCGGGAGCGGGAGAACGGCGCGGGATCGGCAAAGGCGTGCTACGGCTTGCGGGATATCCTGGGCCGAAGGGTTTACGGGAAAAAAGGAGGATGCTTGGTTTAGGTATTAGGAGAAAACCTAATTTATATTTACAAGTATGCCATTGATTAATGTGCTTCTTTTTTTTTGTTTATTACAAATATGCCACTAAATTAAACCCCCCACTTTTATATATATTTGAAATATGGGTTGTTACAGTGAGAAGCATGCTGCATATTTTTTCTTGTAGTTTTAGAGGTTTATCTTTCCCATAGAGGTTTCAGAAGAACAAGCACTACTCTTCTTATTCTTAGTCTACCCAAACAAAAAGATATTAGGATTCTTTCTGGTTGGGGCAGATGCTTGCTTAGCATAACAGAGGAATCAACTTTAACTTCCCACTTTTCATACCTTTCATGAAGATTTTTAGTGAGGTCCTGAATCTTGTTGCTCCTACAATTCATGTTATCAAGCTCTTCCAGAGGTTTTGAGAGCTATGTAACTAATATTTTGTTATCCTCAAGAAATTTTCTTAGCAATTCTTCAAGAGCCTTATTTTCCTCTTCACAGTCAATGACTTCTTTGAAAGCTTGAAAATTAAGCTTATATGCAATTCAGAATTGCTCTGGGAGAGTTTCTGATTCTCTTGAATGAGTGTTTTCATTCTCCTTTTAGAAACAATGTTTACTAGGCACATGCCTTCAAAAATATTCCTTAAGTCAGGGGCAGTGAAATCAAAAGAATTGAAGTGTATTACCTCATTAGAGTTTGAGGTTTCCCCTTCTTGCTGAGGGCTGCAACATTCTTCTTTTTCTTCTTCAGAAAAACTATATTCTTCATCTCCAGCTTGAGATCTACTGCATCCTTCATTTTCTTTGGTTCTGCAGCTTTCTTCCTCTTTATCTAAGGAAACTAGGCATCTGGCTTCTATCTTCTCCTAATTCTCAAAATCTGAACCCTCACTTGAGGAAGATGTCTCGGTCCAGCTCTGTGCAATCATACCCTTCTTCTTGCTTGATCTTCTGTCTTCAACCACTCCCTTGGACTGCTTTAAGTTCTGCTCCTTATTTTTGCATTTAGTGGATATATGTTCGCTCTTCCTACAATAATAACAAACAATTTCACCAGGTTGTTCATACCTGTCATGTTTGGATCTCTCTCCTTGTTCTTGTATCTTGAGGAGGAGTGCTTCTTCTTCCAGTAATGAAGCCTCTTGGCTAAGAAGCTAATTTCCTCATCAGTGCAGGAAGCCATAGGTCTTCTTTCTTTTGTGGCAGCAAGGGCCACTAATTTTTGTGGGCTTAGTGGCGGCTGCTTCTTCTTCTTCTCCTTTATTCTCGGATGTTGCTTGTTCAAAGAATTTAAACCTTTCGAAGAGAGCATCTGAGGTTTCCTGGTTTCTTTGATGGTCTAGGAGTATGGAAGATACTTCTTGGTCAAACTCTTGAGTAGTTTGTCATTTTGCTCTTCATCAAAGATTTCTCTACCATAGGTCTTGAGACCAATTTTGATGGTAATACATCTCTTATACCAGTCTATGACAACTTCCCCTTATTTCTTCTTAAAGTTCTCGTATTGTCTTGTGAGATGTCTTATTATCTTTTCTGACATCCTCACTTCCTTTATCCATGATTGCGCTTCCAAAATTTCCTTAGCAGAAGAGCAGTTTATCACATTCTCATATAGGTCATTAGAGAGTGTGGATCCCAGGATGTACATAGCCTTTTCATTGTAGTATCTCATTTTCTTGTCCTCCTTCGACAATTGTTCTCTTGGCTTCAAAGTCTTAACTCCATTTACAATATTCATCTTCTTAAGAAAAAATGGTCCTGCAAGAATAGATTCATAAATCTCATCATCAATGAAATTCATATAGAGCCTTATCCCAGGCTTTCTGATGTGGAGCAAAGACGAGGACAAGTTTTGGGCCTGTTCGGGGCTTATTTGGCGACTTACCCTATATGGCGTGCTCGGATCGACGATCGGACTCCGCAGATGTGTCCGGATTCGCGTTGCGATTTGATTTGATATATTATTTTACTATGTTTGCATTTATTTTGATGTATTTGAGTAGCCTCACCTCCGACCAATCATAGCCGTTGATGGGGGATGCCCTAATTCTTGCTTTATTATAAATAGAGGTGCTAGGGGCTGATCTAAGGTATTGAAGAATTTGGTGAAAAGAAATCCCGGATTCCAGTGATCAAGCCACGGTGCCGACTCCGTGGAACCTTAGGTGACGACTCCTAGGTGGTCTTCTTCCTCCCCAAGGTACCCCTAACCCTAGGCCCCTTCTTCCCCCACCCACGTCCCCTCTCTCAGCCTCCACAGCCCCCCCAAACCCAGCCCAACCTTGCTGCCTAGAATTACCCCTGTTTATCTTCATTTTTACTGTTTAATGAAATCAATTATTCATTTTCTATAGTTTTAAATCCTGAACGCTTCCAGAAAATCCACCGCCAGCCTCCTCTTAGCAGGCCTCCCAGTCCATCGCCAAACCTTCCCTTGCCTCCCTCTCCCAGCCGCCTCACATATGGCTCCCTGCAACACCACCGCCAAGTCCCCTTGCCTCCCTCTCCCAGCCGCTTCACATCTGTCCCCCAATTGCACCGCCAGCCAGCCCACTTCACCTACAGTACCTGAGCCCCCCTCTCCACCATTATTTCCACCCCAACCCCTCCTTCCGTTGAACCACCTTCCCATAACCCTCCCCTTTCTGAATCAGCCCAAGTCTGGGATTTTCAGCCCGGATCCGACCTTTTATTGTCGGATCTACCCTTCCACACTTGGATCTATACCTACGTGGCCGGATCTGTCCATTTCCAATCCAATTTCATCTTCCGCCGCCAAGGACAACCACCTCCGTTATTTTCACGGTGTTGGTTCCACCTCGGATCGTCGTACACGCATCTCTCGCTCTGGATTCTTCAGTGCCTTGATCAGCCCACTATTTTGTGAGATTTCGTTGTATTGGCTTATTATTTATTAAGCACTTTTATATTGGGCTGGAATTTCCATACTTGCTTGCATATATTGTATTGTTGTGGTTTGCTCTGGGTTATTATTGTGAATTGCAGGATTTATTCGCCGTGTGCTCTTGCTTTGACCCTCCACGCGGAGGAAAGTCTAAGTTTGCTTTGCCATAGTGAATTATTTTGCCTTGCCGTGAATTAATTGCGTGGGATGTCAGTATTTATTATCTAATTTGTGATCTAACCGTCGGATTTGCATAACATGCAGGGTTAGGTTGCAGATTTCCCGCCGCCTATAGATTCGCCCTGCGTCACTTTCATATTACAAACCTATCAAGGTTGCACATGGGTGATCTGGAGGTAGAACCATAATCTTTTTGTGAATACATTACAAGAGATTTTACATGCTAGATGAGTTATTTAAAGATCAAAATTTTGATTCACCAAGGTTTTAATCCTTAAAGGTGAACCTCACTCTGATACCAATAGAAGAGTAAACTCTCGGAATACTTCTCTAGAGGGTGAGGTGAATAGAGAAGCCACACAAATTAAAGTCTGATAAAAACTTTACGGGTTTAAGATCTTCACAGATTTAGATCTAGGCAATTTAAGTAGTAATCCATCGATGTGGGATTTTTATAGAGGTTTCTCAAAATGTGGGTGCGTTCCCCCATCCACGGATGTGGGCTTGCACTCTCTCTTCCAAGTCGACAGGTTTTTTCCATTGGAGACTCCAACCCGACGATTCTTTTCCTCTGGAGATTCCAACCACTGCACAACTCTTTTGAAGGGAGAGACTTGCAGCCCTTTATAGCAGGTGAATGTGATAGTTTAGTATGGGATTATCACTATCACGATACGCCTCAAAAAAAGTCAGAGTGCGCTCGGGCAGGTCGTGACGTCCCAGACATGGGCGGAAAGAAAATCCATGAATGTCAGGTGGAAGCAGAGAGACTGATAAATAGTTTTAAAAAAGTTAATTTGGAGAAAATTAGTTTGTTTTTATGCGGAAGCTTCTGAAATATGACGGAGAAAATTTAATGCACATGTATTTTAATAAATTCATGATTTAAGGTACTGATACAATTTTTTAGGCAATGACCATCTCAGATGAATGAACATGCAAATAATATCAAATTCTGGTACATATAATATATGCTAGCAGTTGTCCATGATTTATAATCATATTATTACATAAAAGAAATGTCTGACAACAAAAGAAATGAAATGTCAACACAGAACCTGAAGCTTGGCTCAGATCAGACTCAGGAAGCAGACGACGCAGACACAAACACTAAAACAAATTCAAAACAAGAAGGAAAAGCCTCAGAACATTGATAATATAAGTAATGTAAAGTATAAAACTAGTAAGAGAAACAAAAATTTTTGTGTAGCAGTTTTCATGAAGCAAAACTAATCAAGACAAACAAGTAAATGAGTTAAACATAAACACGCTAAAATATTAGACTAATCCAGAGTACAATATATATTCGATCATGTAATGTCATTAGCTATAATCGATGAAAGGTAAAAGTATTTTATTTGATGCACGCTATTCTAATATGAGTCTAAATGCAAGGCTTATCAGAAAAATTACTTGCTATGACATTTATTGGTTCCCGTTTCTAAGTTAAGCGGAAACTCGAGTCAAAGCGTCAAATCAATTCAACACTACCTTTCAATGATTGCTCATGACATAATGAATTAAAAGATTCATGATTTAGAGATCCCTAGCGGGAACATATTCACTTAAAGGAAAGAATCATATCAAAAATAATTTTACTCAGGTCTTGCTACCAGACAGACATAAGAAATCAGATTCGAGGATACAAAAGATACTAAACAGAGAGTTTTGAACCTTGCGAGTTCGAGAGGTTAGGGTCATAATAACAAGAAGACTTTTCAAGCACATCGCAGAGGTAAGTTTGACATGAATCAATTATGAGATATCAAATACTCATCTAGATTTAAATCATTCTTTTGACACAAACATCTTTCAAATAAAATATGTACGTTACGAGCATGATATAAAAACATCAATCAATATTTGCTAATCAGAATTCGTTACAATTATTATCATGACAATGCTGCTCGTGCTCAATATTATACCATTCTTCAAATTATTCATTAAATGAGAAATTCTTTCTAGTGAATATTCACATAAACATCATCCATCTAAGTGAAAATTCCTATATATATAACATTCATGATCTAAAGACTCATGACATTCCAAACATGTTAAACCATAAACTACCAATTTGTCAGACTAGACATCCAAAATATAAATTCACGTGACAAGACAAACATGTAAGGGTGGATTCATATAAACAAAGAACAAACAAAACAATTAAGATACCAATTTATTTGACAGATTTATATATAAGAATGCAGTCACGTAATAAAAAAACAGAGACATTAAATTAAATTCAATGCTTGCAAGAGAGAGGAATCTCTACTTGCCTTAAGACGAGGCTGAAATTGGCGGCGGCGGCTAAGCAACGAAAGCTAAAACAGGAACCCTATTTGAACTTGTTTAAGCACAATGAAATTGACAATGACCTAATAAGAAACACAATGGTAGAACGGACAATTATTTTACAAGCTCAAAAGCACGAGAGAGTTAGCGATTTACCTCTCTCAAAAGTGAGAGGAGAGGAGACACCACGCGCAAATGGAGACTTGACGGCGCTTAGGTTACAACAACCCTAAAATGGAGAGAAAATTGAGTGATCCCGTCAATTAGGTCGTGCAGCGGTGCCGGAAATCACAAACACAATGGGGGAAGACGATTATAACATAGCAAAAATCTTTAATCACAAAATACATGCAAATTTGGAGCACAAAAATATTTAAAAATCAAGGAAATTCTGATTAAGGGTGCAGAAGGAAGAATCTTACCCAAAGGAAGTCAAATCCGGTCTCAAGGAGGAGAGAGAAGGAAACCCTATGCATCCCTCTCGCAAAACCCGGCCAAGAAGAAGAAGAAGCGAAATCTGGGCTGCCGGAGGAAGAGAAGTTGTCCTTGCTGCTCGAGGAAGAAGAGGAGGGGGACGAACAGATGTTGCCGGCCCTTTGGAGAAGAAGGAAGAAGAAGGGTTGCTGCTTTTGAGTGAGTAGTTGGCTCCTTGTAGGAACGACCAAGGAGAAATAGAGGTTGCCGGCCAGAGGAGGAGGGAGAGTAGGAGAAGGATACAGAAGCAAGAGGAGGCGGCGGAAACGGGAGGCGCAGCTTGCGAGAAAGGCGATGTCGGCGCCGGCTAGCGGGAAATCGGGAGACGGGAGACGGAGCGGGATCGGGAGTGCGGCTTGTGGGATTTGGTGATTGGCCGAATGTTTTTTATTGGGAGAGGGGGTTGGCTGGATAGATAAAGAGGGGGGGGGGAACCTAAAATCACATTTACGATTATGCCATTCTTATTTAATTAACATTTTATTTTTGTTAAAAACACGGGTTGTTACAATTACAAGGTTGTGAGTTCTAGCTGTCTGAAGAGAGAAGAGAGACAAAACGTCCTTAGAGAAGTTACTGAGAGAGAGGGAGAGAGTGTCCGCTAGGGTTTCTTGAGTTTGAGAGAGCTAGAGAAACTTTTCTTCCTTCTTTGAGAGAATATACATAATCCAACATTCCAAGTTAGACCAAGTCCCCCAAAGTCTCGGAGGCAGAAAATCAGGCGCCTTCCTTTCTTGGAAATGGCAGCGACTATATTTAAATTTGAGAATACTTTGAACTCGATCAATGAGCGCTTCAGTCAACGATCGTTGAGTGGAGGTCTTCGCTGGGAGGGCAGTGCAGTTAATGATCACAAATTCTTGGTCAACGATTTGTGATCGGCCTTCTTACTCTTGGAAAGACATTATTTTAATTTTAAGTCAGCGGTCGATGCTCGCTGAGAGAGATCGTTGGACGCCGGTCAACAATCGATGATCATTGTGCCATATCCTTTGGTCTCTATCGGTGAGTGTCTGGGTCGCTGGTCATTGAACTGGGGTCAGCTATTGCTGATTGTTGAGTTAGCTTTTCAAGTCTTTAATCTGTTAGCTTCTTGGTTGCTGGTCAGCGGCCGATGGTCAACGATCTGTCATTGTCGAGCATTTATTTAAATCTACGAACTGTGATGGTTCTGGTTAGCGGTTAAATGAACGTCGGTCAATGAATATCAGTCAATGGTCAACAAATGTTAGTCAACGAATGTCGGTCATCAAACTTTGTGCGCTGAGCTTCTATTGGAGATCATTCTTCAGCTGTGCGTCTTCCTTCTTTTTTAAGTAATATTATCAAGGTTTTGTACCATCAAATCTACAGGGATTTTCTAGCAGTTTTGCACCGGCATAGTTGTGGGGTTGGACCAAGGATCGAACTTGTTGGTGGAGGAAAGGGTGGGGTCATAGTTGGAATTGAGGGTGAGTCGATATTTGTGGGGGCATCGATTTTCGTGTTTCTGCATTGGTAATATGTTGAGCAAAACAATAGATACTTAATTCAATAGAAAATCCTCTATATAACAAAATATACCATTTAGTGACCTAAAAATGAAATATTGAGATGGTATTTTGTGATAAAGTAATGAGACAATTACAATAATTCTTTTTAATTCTAACAGATTCAAAAGAAGGCGAATGCTGCAAAAATACTTTAGGATTTGCTCGTTTGGATTGAATTGGGGTCCATAATTAGACTTGAAGGTCCTTCATTGGAATTGGATCTCCAATTTTAATTCCAAAACCCCAATTCCATCAATCTGAACGGACATTAGAATTTACTTCACACAAAATTTAACTTGAACAATGGTCGCTTTTCCTGTAGTTCATTTATGGATATTTTTTATTTTTTTACTACAACTAAGGTTTTTGAAACTAGTGGTCGCTGAACCAATAAACACACAAGCTCCTACACATTGGTGGTTTTTAGGGTTTCACTTATTTAATTTTAATGTATGTATTGTAGCTCTTGCAATATTGTGTTCCTGCAGAAATGCTTTCAAACATGAGTTGACTTTACTAGAGAAGGTTCGACATCCTAATGTAGTTCAGTTTGTTGGAGCGGTTACTCAAAATATACCCATGATGATTGTTTCAGAGTACCATCCAAAAGTAAGTTCCATTTTTTTTATAATACGAATTCTCTGTCCATGCATACATTCTTTCAACTTCTTTTCTTCACAGGCTTTTATATTTTTAGCAATTATTTCTCTCTCAAGCCTTTCCAGTATATACTCCCCTTTCTTACTTCAAAAAAAAATATCGTGCACATATATTGCATCTACATACAAACTTCCATTCAAGGTACAAAAAATGTCGCTGTTTCTAGGTTTTTTACTAAATATTTGAAACTACAATTTGGTCCTAATTTTTTTATATAGATGTTATTCTTTTATCCCTCATTCTTGCAAGTGTCTACTATGATCCACCCCTTTGACTTTATACTACTTTGAGACGTCAAAGAGGGCGACATTTATTAAAAGTGAGTGATAGGTGTAATCTGCCAACATATTTGTCGGGGAGCGAAGGTTTCATAAACAACAACAACACTCAAGCCTTTATCCCACTATAGTGGGGTAGCGAAGGTTACATAACTTGTGAAAAATTGTGGGATTCATGATTATGTATAACATGAAAGCATTTTTGGCAAAATATATGAATCCATTTTCAATTTAGCTAAATAATTTATGCTTGTTCATTAACTTGTATAATTATGATTACTTTATCAGGGTGATCTACGAGGTTATCTTCAAAAAAGAGGACGTTTGCAGCTTCACAAATCTCTTCGGTTTTCCCTTGATATTGCAAGGCATGCTCTATTCTAATTTGAATTTGATGGATCTGTCTGAATCAATCATTTTTTTATTGCGATTGACTGGTAAATCTATTTTAATAGGTAATAGGAGATGACTATTGCTATTCATTAACACATAAGCAGTACGTGGCAATAATATCCTTTTGTTGTCTTCATTTCTAGCTTCATGCAACATAATCTAATTCTGTTATGATCCTTTATAGGGAGAAGGAGATCCACAACAAGGAATACAAGAGATTGAAACCAATTCAACAAAACCTAAGCAATTGGATCCAATTCAAGCACACAATTTAAATTTCATTGCATTCAACAATTCATCAAACATTTTCACAAAATTAAGAGCATAAACGAGATCAATACTAAGAGTTGTGAGTCTCTGGATGGATGATTTAAACCACTAGAGAGTTCGTGCTAGCTCCTCTCCACAACTAGAACTAGCAAAACTACTCAATTATGAATTCAAAAGATACATGCCTTCCCTCGCTCACTTCCCGCCCTTTTATATGTTCAATCTAAAAGCAAGGGAATTACAATTTTTCCCTACAGCTAACCTCCGTTTAAACATTAGCTTCCTCGCCAATGTCCCCCTTCTTCAGCTAACTGTAAGAGATTATTGAACAATATCACTGCCTCCCTCATCACCCGTTTCTTGTCCTCAAGGAACAAAATGTGGACAACGCTGCCTTAACAACCACAAATATTACCACGTCGCTTCCGCCAACGTGCCGTTGACCCATTACACCAAGAGCTGTGTTGTAATCACACCATTTCCTTGGACAACGCGTTTGTTGAGGACTGCCAAGGGTTCAACTAGCTAATTGCCTTCCATGATTATGATGGTAGGGAGAAAAATTATTTGTTCTGGGGGGTCGCCTCTATGCTCTTTGTGCTGAGAGATATGGAATGTGTGGTGTATCTTTGCATCCTCCGAGTCCAAGCAATATGCCACTACGCCAATCCTCTCCACCGCCTAAAATGCCCAAAAAACTTTAGGGAGAGCTTGTGAAATCTGTGAGAACGCATGCTAACTTGCTTATAGGGTTGTATCCGTATGTAAGCCTTGGTGTTGATATCCAGAGAGATGCACCTTCAATGTAGGGGGAATGCAAAGTTGCTCATGACCATACACAACTTCGTAGGGAGTCATCCATATAGCACTTTGGACGGTGGTGTTGTATCACCACTCCTCAAGGCGTAGCCACCTTGCCCATGCCTTAGGGTTCTCAAAGCATATACACCACAAATAGCTCTCCACGAATTGACTCACCACCCCCGTTTGACCATCTATTTGAGGATGGTACGCCGTCGACATCTTGAGCTGAATCTGCAGAACCCTGAGTAACTCTTTCTAAAATTGACTGATAAACACAACAACCTTATCACCAACCATCGATTTAGGTAGGCCATGCAACCTTACCACTAAATCTAGAAATGTCGGGGCTACTTTCTCAGTCGATCAACCACCAATAAAATTTTAGTTTTCCTGCGGCTCACTGAAAACCCATCGATGAAGTCCGTGGAATCATCCCGCCATATTCATTCAGCCACTGAAAGAGGTTGAAATAAACTCATTGGCTTTTGATGATCAACCTTGCAATGATGGAAGACATCACACTTCTGAATATAGACATAGATTTCAAGCTGCATTTTCTTCCATAAAAACATCTTCTTCAGCCTATGGTATGCCACATTGATGTCTGAATGGCTTCCCCGCGACACCATTGTGATATAGTTGAAGAAGTGTAGTCCATACAATTTCATCTTTCCCTCACCAGTTTTGGCATTTCCTCTTCAGTAAACCCTATCTCAAGATATATTTGGGTTTGCTCAAGTCATTCCGCTCTTTCTCTTAGATGACGACCTGGAGATGGACATCTTGGATTAAAGAGTCTTTGATTTGTTATAGAATGTTTGAGGATAATGTCACCAACACATTTAGTTCTGTAGCCGCAACCTCATGACAGCAGGATAACACATCAACATAGACATTTTCCTTCCCCTGCTTGTACTGGATCTGGAAGTCATACCTCATCAGCTTAGCCAAGTGTTGGTCCCTTCTTATTATAAAGGGGCACCCCACCAAGTAATGTCGCCAAAGGTGCACAACCATTGCAAATAGTTCCTTCTCGTACACAAAAGACATTCTTTGTTCTCAACACCTTGCTGTAATGGGCTATTGGTTGCCCCTCCTGTAACAACAGAACTCCTGAAACACCTCAACCTAGTTTAACAGGAAATCAGCAGTCCGACCGGGCCTGCGATAAAAAGTAAATTAAGTAACAGTATATGAACCAATATAAAACAGGTAAAAATGAAAGTGCTAAAAGGAGACTTACAGCGGTAGTAGAGTAAGAAATGCTAACTATGATAAAAGTGTACCTTGCAATGCTGAATTCACTGAGCTAACTAGAACTGAATATAACACTATGAGACTGAAATACTGACAATCTGTAATAAACTGGCACATCAACAAAATATGGAGTACAACAATACATAATGTCTACAAGTAAATAAGGTACAACACAAGAGGTACAACTATAATGACTGACAACAGTGATGACTGCACTGCCTATCTTTAGCGGATCCCCTGACCTGAGCCCCGTGTAAAAATAAGTTTCAATCGGGTCAGGCCCACTGAAGAGTAAGAAAAACTACTCCCTCCATCAACACTTAAAAAAATAATGATATAAGTGAATATTACTTGAATTTAAAATATGCATAATTTGTCTAACATTAAAACTTAACACTTGAGTTTATGTTCTTGTATAGAATCGACCTACTGTGTGCCCCGACACACATTTTTCTTAGTTTTATAAGTCGTTGCTTTCTAAAGATTCAGAAATGAGTCTGATGAAAGTTTCAGCAACCTTCCATATTAGCTTATTAATTCTTGTCACTATCGACGACTGTGCACAAACTAAAATCTGTAGTCTGAGTGACAAACCTGATGGTGCCCTGAACCGAGTGTCCCTCAAGTGGAAAACAGACTCCTATCTGAGGAGTTCCATATTTGTAATAGGGGCCATCGACCCTAAACTTGGAATTCGTGTGGTGGCCTACCGGCCCTGAGAAAATGGTGTTGTGCCTCCACCAAAACACGAGGGTGAACCTCTCTCGCTATTATCTGAATTATTTATAGATTAGTGTTTAGTGAGACGAACACGGGGTTGCGTTCTAGTTAAGTGCACTTAATTATGGATTTTCATGCAACCGCGTCTGATACTTTTAGCCTAAGTGTAGCTACTCCCTTGACTTGATTCTGACTATAGGAACTTGTATTTTCCAAGTGCGTATATTGACTTAGATAAAACATGAATTCAAAGTAATCTGAACTATTTGACTAAAAAGAGTCAAATTTCTTACAACGGTGTTTCGACGCTGGTACACGCGGCGGGGTGACATGATTCTCCTTCTAAAAGGTCTGACTGCTATGAACTGCTCCAGCCAGAGGTGAAAAATACCCTTTCTGAATGTTGGGAAAACCTTAATATAAAATCCATACAATACTTATAATTAAGAGCGATTTCCAATAAAATATAATACGCTGGCTGGAAAAACAACTGAAAAGGAATTCAGAGACAAATGTCTCACCTTGGATCATAGTAAAATGTGAAGTTTCTCCAATTTCTTTGTCCAAGGACTACCAAAAATCTGAATTCCAAACGATAACTCCAATTTAAGCCTTTCCCCCCTTTGGGTTTTCGGTGGAATCACTCAAAATGTGCCAAGGAACTAATTTAACAAAATATGAACAACGTAAACGGTGCATTACCTCGATCTAACCACAGTTAGATCCAATATGCATGGCCGATTTCGGATTGGGGAAGACCGAGATCTCTGATTCCTGAATTTGGAGCGAGAGGAATGTAGAGTAATCAAAGTTGGGCATCTAACGTGACGTTTTTGACAAAAGATAAGGAATAGAAGAGAGTCGGCACTAACCAGAACCAAATTGGCAGTCTAGGAATTTTTTCCCGTCGGCTAGGGTTGAGGCTGAACTCCAACGAAGCTTGGAGAGAGGGAGAGGAGATTGCAGAGGCCCTGGGGAGGAAGGAGGAGTGGGCCGACTAGGGCTGCGACTGCTTCTTACCGTACGATTATGGGAGACAAGAGCGACGACTGCTGTGGTGCGGAAATAGTTCCGCTCGGCACAGGAAAGAAAGTAGGTTACAAGAGGATTTATCGGGAGAGAGCATGCGGGTTTTCCTTTTTAACCTTGCGGGATAATTGAAACGACAGGGGCCAGTTAAGAGACTGATTTTCATTTTTTTAATGACACAAACTCGCGCGAAATCCTAATTGTTGCAACCACTACGAATTATTAACCATTTAATGTCGACACTACATTATCTGGTTATCATGCTCAATAAAATTATTAAGAATAAATTATTACCTTCACAAGTCCCCGACTCGATAAAATTTACTCGCAATCGGTCCCTGAAATTAAAATTGATCGTGACGTTAAAATTTTGGGCATTACAAATCTTTCCTCCTAATAAAATTTTCGTCATCGAAAATTACAATCATACCTGAATCAAAGAGGAAAGAATAATCTTCGTTGCTCCGGAGTTCATCTTCTTTTTCCCAAGTATATTCTGGATGACCACAATTCATCCAAAGGACCTTAACAAAATGGATCTCTCTGTTCCTGAGCTTGTGAATTCACGAGTCCAAAATCCTGACTGGCAAAATACTGATATTCAGATTTGACTCAGTTGGTGCATCCTTAGTATTGATCACCTATTAGGATCTCTGACAGCTCTCCTTAGATAGGAGACGTAAAAGACGTCATGTAATCCATATATATCCTCAGATAAGGACAACCTGTAAGCAACCTCACCAACGCGCTCAAGTACCTCAAATGGACCAACAAATCTGAGACTCAACTTCTTCAGTCGCTTTATCTTAGAGATTCCCTTGACTAGTCTAACCTTCAGATAGACGTGGTCCCCAACCTTGAAATCAACTGCTCTATGCCTCTGATCGTCATACTTGTCTTGTCTGTCCCGTGCTAACTTCATTCACTCCTGAATGAGTCTGATACAGACTGTGGTCTTATCTATCTATGATTCTTTGCTAGAAGCTCTCTCTTCACTTTCTGCCCAACATAAAGGTGTCCGACAACGCTTGACATATAAAGCCTCAAATTGTGTCATGCCACCATGTTGCCACCAAAGTGATACACTTCTCCCATTTTGCCACCAAAGTACAAGATACACTTGCGAAACATGTCTTCTCCGGTTCTATTTGTACGCTTTGTCTGTCCATCAGTCTGGGGGTGGAAAGTTGTGCTGAACTTCAACTGAGTGCCTAAACGCTCCTGAACGTACCTCTAATCGTTGGCGGTAAATTTGCCATATCTATCTAACATAATAGACTTCGGCACACCATGAAGTCGAATTATCTCATCCACATATAGCTGAGCCAACCTTGGACCCTGGTCGGTCCTCTTATTGGGAATAAAGTGTGCAACCTTGGACAGTCGATCCACAACCACCCAAATTGAGTCATTCCCACTCTGGAATCTAGGGAGGTCATGCACAAAATCCATAGAGATGTCTTCAAAGTTCTACTCAGGAATAGGTAGAGGCTGCAACTTGCCATCGGGCCTCTAACACTCTGCCTTAACCAACTTGCAAGTCTCGCACTTCTCTACATAATCTGAGACATCCCCCTTAAGTCCTGGCCACCAAACTGACTTCTTGAGGTCTGCATAAATTTTTGTGCTGCTTGAATGTATGGAATACTTGAAGTTATGAGCCTCAATTAAAATGTTCTCACGAAGATATCCGACATCAGGAATGCACACTCTGCCCTTAAACAACAATAACCCATCACGGACCATGAAGTCATCTCTCTAACCTGTCCGAGTCAAATTGAAATCTCCGTCATCTTTGGATCTAAGGGAAAGGCATCACGAATCCTCTCCTTGATGTCGCACTTAATTTCAATCCAACTTAAACTGACAGGGCCAAAACTAGTGCACAACACCATGCTGATCTCTAGCCTTTCCAAGACTCGCACCAACTCTTCTTGTTAGGTGATGAGAGAATAACTAGAACTCTTTCTACTGAGAGCATCCGCTACTATATTAGCTTTTCCCGGATAGTACTGGATAGTCACATCATAGTCTGCTAAAAGCTCGAGCCACCTATACTGCCTCATGTTGATCAAAGATGTACTTGAGATTCTTGTGATTTATGAATACCTCACATCGTACACCGTAGAGGTAGTGTCTCCATTTCTTTAATGCGTGGATGATAGCTGTCAACTCCAAGTCATGCACAAGATAATTCCTCTCATGAATTTTCAGTTGCCTGGACGTAAAAGCTATAACTTTTCTATGGTGCATGAAAACACATCCCAAACCCTGACCTGAAGCATCACTATAAATCTGAAAACCATCCACGCCTGAAGGAAGACATAATACCGGTACTTCAGACAACCCGGTCTTCAACTCCTCAAAAGTAGACTCGCGCTCTGAGGTCCAACTAAATGCTCTTCTCTTCCTGGTAAGTGAAGTCAACGGGAAGGATATCTTCAAAAAATCCTTAATAAATCTCCTGTAATAGCCTGCCAAACCCAGAAAACTATGGACCTCCGCAACTGTCTTCGGCCTTGGCCAATCTCTGATCACCTCTATTTTCTTTGGGTCAACGACAAGTCCGTCTCTACTAACCACGTGACCCGAGAATTCCACCTTCGAGAGCCAAAACTCGCACTTAGAAAATTTACCGTATAACTGATTCTTCCTAAGAGTGCTCAAGATTGTCCTGAGGTGTGCGATATGCTCCTTCTTGCTCCTGGAATACCCCAGGATATCATGAATAAAAACAATCACGAATCGGTCCAAGAACTCTCTGAACACCCTGTTCATAAGGTCCATAAATACAGATGGGGCATTGGTCAACCCAAACGGCATGACCACAAACTCAAAATATCCGTATCTGATACTAAACACTGTCTTCTGAATATCCTCATCACGAATCTTCAACTGATGGTATCCCAACCTCAGATCTAACTTGGAGTATGTGCAAGACCCCTCAAGTTGATCAAACAAATCGTTTATCATTGGAAGAGGATACTTGTTCTTAATAATAACTTGGAGTATGTGCCGTCCTTTTTCTTCACAAAAAAGACCGGAGCTTTCCACGACGACGAACTGGGTCTGATGAATCCC
This sequence comes from Platanthera zijinensis, assembly GCA_039513925.1. NCBI lineage: Eukaryota > Viridiplantae > Streptophyta > Magnoliopsida > Asparagales > Orchidaceae > Platanthera > Platanthera zijinensis. The sequence goes on from CM077087.1 coordinate 63,451,055, forward strand.
AAATCAAGCAACTCCTGCAACTGGATCTTTAACTCAGTCAACTCTCTAGGATCCATGTGATAAGGAGCCTTGAACACTAGGGTAGATCCAGGAATAAGATGAATCTGAAAGTCAATCTCCCTAGAGGGAGGGGAACCAGGTAGCTCCTCGGGAAAGACATCTGGAAACTCATAGACTATTGGATATCTCTTACAAAATAACGTTCTCTTCCGCATGCAACAGTACCAAGAAGACGGGATACCCTTTACTGACATGTCTCATAGCTTTTACAGACGAGATGATCAACTTGGAAACGCTTTTCAAGACTCGAAAGGTAATGAGAGACTGATCTGGTCCTTCTAACTGAATCTCCTCACTTCTGCAATCTATCTTGGCATTCACCTCGGTCAACCAATCCATGCCCATAATCAGATCAAATTCTGAATTAGGTAAAAGGGACGCCCCCACTACGATTTCTGCTTCTATAAATAATATTGGCGCCTTGCACTTACAACTGGTCTGCATCACTGATCCATTAGGCATCATGACATCTAATGAAATCGAGTCGGTGATGATTTATAGGACAAGCTTACATGCAAAAGATTTCGCTATGAACGAGTGTGATGCACCCGTATCAAAGAGAACCTTAGATGGTATGCCATGAATTATGAGGATACCTATATGCAAATTTATATTATTTTAATTAAGTGTTGCTGGAAGAAGGAGAAATAAACATTTCAAATACTAAAGTTCCAAAACTGTTACCACATCCTCCTGCTCCTTGGCCTCCTGCTGGCCAAGACCATAAGCTCGAGGCTGAACCAAAACACGTCCTGGAGCTAGCTTCGAGTCAACGACTACCACTGCCTTCCCTTTATCGATCCCACTCGAACTGCCATGCTCGAATTTTGGCTGAAAGCCATGATACAATACAAGTGTTTATTGGTTATGTTGGATGGTGGTGTGCGGATAACATTTATTCTTGTATTATGTATTTGGCAGAACGCAAAAATCGCCATCTCCTGGATGTGACCCGATGCCTTCTCCTTTGGTCCCATGTCCCCAAGTTATTTTGGAGCGCTGCTCTTCTTACGGGGACCTTTTTGGTCAACCGTCTGCCTTGCCAGCCTCTAGCGTGTCGGGTTCCTCTGAGCCTCCTATATCCCAGCCGCCCTTTGTTTCCTATTCCCCTTCGGGTGTTCGGATGTGTGTGCTTTGTCCAATACCGTAGTCCCACTCGGACTAAACTTGATAACAAAGCTATTCGATGCTTATTTTTGGGATATTCGTCCTCATCCATGGGATATCGCTGTTTTGACCCCACTTCTCGCAGGACTTTTCACTCCATGGATGTGACGTTCTTTGAGGATACCCCCTTCTACAGTATCCCTCCACCATCACAGCCTGCTCTAGTTCCTATTCCTCCTTACACACCACCACAGCCGACCCCTGTTCCCCTTGCTCTATTACACGACTCGATTCCGGCTCAGACATATACCCGGGGTCCACGTGGGCCCTCACATGTTCACCCTATCCTTCGTACTCCGCTAGTAGAGCCCAGCTCACAGTACCTGATGCCATATCCTCTGACAGGTGATGTTCTTCCTTCTTCTGACTTGCCTATTGCACTTCGCAAGGGTAAGCGTTCTTGTGTTACTGACCATCCTATTGCTAGTTTTGTGTCCTACTAGCGTCTCTCCCCAGGTTACCGGGCTTTCCTGACTGCCACCGATCAGATCAGGATTCCGCATTCGACGACTGAGGCATTCCAGCATCCTGAGTGGGTGGCGGCTATGGAGGCTGAGATGTCGGCTTTACAGATGGCTGGTACCTGGCGTTTGGTCCCCCTTCCCACCGGCAAGAAGACTGTTGGGTGTCGGTTGGTCTACACCATCAAGTATAATGCTGATGGGTCTTTTGCACGCTACAAGGCTCGCCTTGTCGCGAAGGGATTCACCCAGACTCCAGCTGATTACGGGGTGACCTTTGTAACACCCCTTTCCAGTATTTCAGAAATCAGCCGTCCGGCCGGGTCAGCGATATAAAGAAAACTAGGAAACAATATTAAAACTAGTAGCAGCAGGTAATGAAATCTATACTAAGCAATTAAGACTTACATCAGAAGTTTAAAAAGTAAACTAAGGGTAACCACATACCTGATATCTGGATTCACAGAGCCACTAAACAGGAAATAGAACTGAATTAACTGAAAATCTGGTTAACCATAAATAGTCTGATACAAATTAGATAAAAACATTAATCTGTTACAATGTTCTCATCTACAAGTACATGCTGAACTAGAGTAAACTGAAAAAAATAAATAATACAAACTGACGCCACCATAATGCTTATCCTAGACGTAGCTTCCCACTGGGTCACCTGAAAAACAGTGCCCACGAAGGGTCAGAGTAAGAAAAAATAACTCCTCCTAGTGACACTAAAAACAGTTTTACTTATGAATGCATGCATGCCTTTAAAATAGTCTCGTGCACTGAAAACATTTTATGTTATATGTTATGCATGTTTTTCCCATACTTCCTGGTCAACACATCTATTAGTTCTATATTCGCAACTTTTTGTTCTTTTACCCAAGTCCTGACGTTGACTAACTAGTGTACTGACTCACGACAGGTCTATACTTGAGTTCTATGTGATTTCTAACCTGCTCATCTACTAGGAAGGCTCTAGGCAGAGTAGCTCCTAACGCGCAACTGAAACTGACGACCCGAGACCATCTTACGAACCCAATTATTCTAGTGTCACGCGGACACGGTCTCGAATCTACTAGCTGGCTCAAGGGAAGACACTTCCCAAGTCTGTACTACTCATAAGGTTCCATGTGCCTTATGAGAAAGGTAGTGCGCCTCTACCTAGCACGAAAGAACTCTGTGTGCTGGCTGACCTTTTTGGTCTGACGCTACTCTGCATGGGAAATCTTTTTGGGGAACTACTAAACGACCATTGACTTTCTTGTGGTTTACTAGAATGGACATTCACGCCCTTGTTCGGAACAAATTCCAAACCTACGAACACGGTTAACGCTTTCGTACTCTATGTTTCTGTTCATGATCCGACAACTTGGGTCTCAGGGAAATCGTGTCACCCTACACGTTTTTCGTAACTGTTTGCCTATCACCACACCTTTCTATGCATGGACATGGTACTTGAAGTAAATCTACTCATGCGTATATAATATATATATTTTATTCTATGTCTAATTAGCAAAAGTTAGGTTTCCTTACAGCGGTGCTGCGGCGCTCGTAGACTCGGCGCGACGACATCTTCTATTCCGAAGGTAATCCTACTGCTGGGGACCTTCAGATTGCTGCCCCGACCCCACCAAAGTCCTGCAAATTTAGGGCAGCCCTAATTTCATAATTTTCCCCTAAGGGTTTCCGGTGGAAAAATTCCAAAACAACTAGGGTTACCAAAATTAGAAGCTAAACCTTACTAATTTACCTTTACGCAGAGCGATTGAGGTTCCCAAAACGTCCTACTCGAATTCCGCGTTGAACCACGAACGCCAAAACCTAAAATAGGGCAATAGGAAATGAAAATTAGTTTAACCTAACCTCCAAATCGAAGGATCTTCATGAGGAAATCGAGATAAAGGAGGAATCGACTCACCGGAACCAAAACGGAACTCAACTCCTCCGGTTAGGGTTTGACCCACTTCTCCCACGGCCAAGGAAGGAAAAGGAATACCCACCAATGCTCGTAGAGGAAGGAGGAGAAGCCGGAGTAGACTTCTGGAGGAGGATCGGCCGCCGGCTAGGGCAGCGGGAGGCGCCGGACTCGCGGAAGGCGGACGTCGGGCGGCTGCTTTGCGAACAGGAGCGTAACGGGAGAAATGGCTTGCGGTTCGGCTTGTCTCCCGTGAGAAATAAGAGTGCGGGCTTTTAAAACTATCGCATGGTGCGGTTTAAGGCTTAATATTATGCCTAGCGGTTTTCTTAATAACCGAAATAAGAGAGGGGGGGGGGAATCTACTATTAGCACCCCAAAGAGTTATATCACACTACACTGACGCCTTTTTAAATAGACGATTCTTTTCGCGCATTGGCACTAAAACTATAAATGCGTCTTACTAATTATGACTAACCTAAATCCCATTTTAATGAATGCGGTCAATTGGCCAAACTTATATCATACCTCGACGATGCGCTGCCTCGGTCAGAAATCGTCGCAACTTGGCCCTACATTAAAAAATAAATAAATTTCGCGTCAAATTTACGGATGTTACAACCTTTGCCCCTGTGGCCAAGCTTTCTACTGTCCGTCTTCTTGTTTCCCTCGCTGCTTGCCTTGGATGGCCTCTTCACCAGCTGGACTTGCCGAATGCCTTTCTTAATGGCTCTCTTAATGAGGAGATTTATATGGATCCGCCGCCCGGTTACGAGCTTAAGGGGGAGTATTTGGGACGTGTCTGTCTTCTGTTGATGGCTCTGTATGGGCTGAAGCAGTCCCCTCGTGCGTGGTTTGAGCGGTTTGGGACTATTTTTCTTCAGAGTGGGTTCACCAGATGTCATGCAGATCACACATGCTTTGTTCGGACTTCTGCGGATGGTCACATGGTTATTATTCTTGTCTATGTGGATGATATCATCCTTACTGGTGATGACAGCTCGGGTATTCTTCAGATTAAGGAGGTGCTTCATACGACATTTGAGGTAAAAGATCTGGGACCTCTGAAGTACTTTCTCGGAATTGAGGTGGCCAGATCCAAGCAGGGGATCTCCTTGTCTCAGCGCAAGTATACACTCGACCTTTTGAGTGATACTGGCCTTCTTGGGTGCTCTCCAGTATCTACACCCATGGACCCGAACCACCGCTTACACGCTGAATCCGGCGACCCTCTCCCTGATCCGGGCAGATACCAGCGTCTTGTTGGCAGGCTTATCTACTTGACCAACACTCGCCCTGATATTCACTTTGCTGTGATTGTGGTCAGCCAGTTCATGCATGCCCCCCGTACTTTTCACCTTGATGCAGCTTTTCAGATACTTCACTACTTGAAGGGATCGCCTGGCCTCGGGCTCTTCTACCGTTCGTCCCCATCTCCCGGACTTATCTGTTACACAGATTCTGACTATGCTGATTCCATCACTGATCGGCGCTCTACTTCAGGGATGTGTACTTTCTATGGTGGCAATCTCATTTCCTGGAAGAGCAAGAAGCAGAGTGTCGTCTCCCGCTCCTCTGCTGAAGCTGAGTACCGAGCTATGGCCCATGGAGCCACATAGCTCCTTTGGCTTCGTACTCTCTTGACCGAGCTGGGCTTTCCTCCTTCCGGTTCCTCGACGCCGGTGTTTGACAACCAGTCTGCTCTCATGGTAGCCTCCGACTCTGTTCTGCACGAGAGGACTAAGCATATCGAGGTTGATATTCATTTTCTCCGGGAGCACATTCGTTCAGGGACTCTTGCCACGACCTATGTTCCCTCCGCCGAGCAGACTGCAGATGCCTTCACCAAGGCGGTTGGGCCTTCCAGACTTCTCTCTACTTATGGCAAGCTGAGCTTGCTTGATCTCTTCGCGCCAGCTTGAGGGGGAGTATTGGTTATGTTGGATGGTGGTGTGCGGATAGCATTTATTCTTGTATTACGTATTACTATTTATACCCCCCCTATGTGGAAGAATATATGCAATTTTATTTTCTCATCTTATTGTGTTAAACTTACAAGGAAAGGTTCTGGTTAAAAGAAAATCACTAAGCATAAGGTCAAATTACCTGATTACTCGCATACTCTGAAAAATTCCGCGCAATGTATCATACTCTCTGACACTTGTAATAGACACCTAATGTAGCCGAACATTCTCCATAATGATGACAATTGCATTTAGAGCAAATAGGGTAGTCTCTGGGCTTGCCCCCAGACTGATTGCCCTTCTTATAATCCGACTTCTGTTTTTTACTCCAGTGGTTTCTTGTCTGATTATTGTCCTGCTGAAACGGTGGCCACCATGAGGCCGCTTGGGGCGGAAACTATCATGTCTTTGAACTCGCTGCTGGTCGGCCTCTAATCTTCTTGCCATATCCACCAGACTTCTGTAATCGGCGTTGACCATGGTCATCAACGACTGTCTCAAAGAGTCTCGCTGGCCATCAATACAACTGTTGCACTTCTCGACTTCATCTCCTTGCATCGAGCCCGCATAGCGAGATAAGTGTATAAGTTCTCGCTCGTACTCGGTAACAGTCTTATCCCCCTGGAAGTGTCTGAGATACCTCTCTTGGGGACCTCGACGAACGGAATGGGGGCACGAACCAGTTCGCAAGAACCCTAGAAAAGTCATCTCAAGTAAACATATCTGTTGTACGATCTGGCAAGGTTAAGGGTCACATTACGCAACACTAAATAGATAATAATTTCCAACAAAAGAGGGATTTTAACTTGATATCTTACCGATAGGATCCTCTGTTAGATACTTAGTCCACCAAATTTTTGCCTCACCTCGAAAAAGAAAAGTTGTTAGTGGAACCTTTTTATTTTCAGGACACTATAACATTCAACAAATCTCTGGTGTTTGCAATCAAATCATCTGTATCCCTCGGGGTCCCATCTCCACTGTAGTTGGAAGGGTTGAGGTCTCTAAAATCCCTTAACGATCCATACCGACCTCCACGACTATCGGTGCAGGGACTGGTGCTGGGACTAGAGCTGGGATCCCTGCAGGCTGACTTTTTTGAAACTCCAATAAAACTACAACTACTACCTTGATAATATGGGTTGCCAAATCAACCAGTTCTGATGCTGCTGGTGTGGGTGGCGTAGGTGGCGCATTAACATCACTCATGGAGATATCAGGAGCAGTGTTCTGATGTGAGGGTTCCCCCGCTTCACTGGCTCGAGATGCCTAAAGGACATAAAAAAAGAAATTATTACTACGAATGATATATCTGAAAAAGTCTATTACTGAAGGTATTTTCATACACCCACGCAATCAAAAGTTAGACTAACTCGATGACTTTGCTGACAAAAGTTTAATTCTGATACAATTCTATGACTCTGTGAATTTTCTGGATACATGGGTCCTAAACTTGGCTCTGATACCAATTGAAACACCCTAATCTAGTTTAACAGGAAATCAGCAGTTCGGCCAGACCCGCGATAAAAAGTAAACTAAGCAACGATATATAAACTGATATAAAACGAGTAAAAATGAAATTGTTAAAAGGAAACTTGCAACGACAGTAGAGTAAAAAAACTATAGTAAAAGTGTACCTTGCAATGTCTAATTCACTGAGCCAACTAGAACTGAATATAACACTATGAGACTGAAATACTGACAATCTGTAATAAACTGGTACATCAACAAAATATGGAGTACAACAATACATAATGCTTGCAAGTAAATAAGGTACAACACAAGAGGTACAACTGTAATGACTGACAATAGTGATGACTGCACCGCATATCCTAAGCGGATCCCCTGACCTAAGTCCCATGTAAAAAAAAGTTTGAAATGGATCAGACCTACTTAAGAGTAAGAAAAACTACTCCATCCAGCAACACTTAAAAAAAAATAATTGTATAAGTGAATATTATTTGAATTTAAAATATGCATAATTTGTCTAACATTAAAACTTAGCACTTGAGTTTATGTTCTTGCATATAATCGACCTACTATGTGCCCCGACACACATTTTTCTTAGTTGTATAAGTCGTTGCTTTCTAAAGATTTAGAAATGTGTTTGATGAAAGTATCAACAACCTTCATTATTAGCTTATTAATTCTTGTCACTATCGGCGATTGTGCACAAACTAAAATCTATAGTCTGAGTGGCAAACCTGATGGTGCCCTGAACTGAGTGTCCCTCAAGTGGAATATAGACTCATATCTGAGGAGTTCCATATCTATAATAGGGGTCATCGACCCTAAACTTGGAATTCATGTGGTGACATACCGGCCCTGAGAACATGGTGGTGTGCCTCCACCAAAACACGAGGGTGAACCTCTCTCTATTATCTGAATTATTCTAGACTAGTGTTTAGTGAGACTAACACTGGATGACGTTCTAGTTAAGTGCACTAAGTTAAAGATTTTCATGCAACAAGGTATGATACTTTTAGCCTAAGTGTACCTATCCTTTTGACTTGATTTTAAATATAGGAACTTGTATTTTCCAAGTGCTTATATTGACTTAGATAAAACATGATTTCAAATTAATTTGAACTATTTGACTAAAAGGAGTCGAATTTCTTACAACGGTGTTTCAACGCTCGTACATGCGGCGATTTCCAATAGAATATTAATACGTTGGCTGAAAGAAAAATTGAAACGGAATTCGGAGACAAATGTCTCACCTTGGATCAAAGTAAAATGTGAAACTTCTCCAATTTCTTTGCTCCAACGACTACCAAAAATCTGAATTCCAAACGATAACTCCAATTTAAGCGTTTCCCCCCTTTGGGTTTTAGGTGGAATCACTCAAAATGTGCCAAGGAACTAATTTAACAAATTATGAACAACGTAAATGGTGCTTTACCTCGATCTAACCATAGTTAGATCCAAAATGCATGACCCATTTCGGATTGGGGAAGACTGAGATCTCTGATTCCTGAATTTGGAGCGAGAGGAACGTAGAGTAATCAAAGTTGAGAATCTAACATGACGTTTTTCACAAATTAGAAGGAAAGGAAGAGATTCGGCACTCACCGGAACCAAATTGGCACTCCAGGAATTTTTTCCTGTTGGCTAAGGTTGAGGCCGAACTCCAACGGTGCTTGGAGAGAGGGAGAGGAGGCTGTAGAGGTCCTGCGGTGGAAGGAGGAGAGGGCCGACTAGGGCTGCAGCTACTTCTCACCGCGCGGTTATGGTAGACGGAGGAGCGGCGACTGCTGTGGTGCGGAAATAGTTCCGCTCGGCACAGGAAAGAAAGTAGGTTACATGAGGAGTTATCGGGAGAGAGCATGCGGGTATTCCTTTTTAATCTTGCGGGATAATTGAAATGGCAGGGACGGTTAAGAAACTGATTTTTCATTTCTTTTTTTTATTTACGACACAAACTGGCGTGAAATCCTAATCATTGCAACCACTACGAATTATTAACCATTTCATGTCGACACTACATTATCTGGTTGTCATGCTCAATATAATTATTAAGAATAAATTATTACCTTCACAAGTCGCCGACTCGATAAAATTTACTCGCAATCGGTGCCTGAAATTAAAATTGATCGCGACATTAAAATTTTGGGCGTTACAACTCCCACACATCTATCTGATGCATCAATCTTCATTGCAAAGACTTTTTTAAAGTCAGGTAGGTGTAAAACTGAATATTCAGATACAACATGCTTCAAGTGCTCAAAAGCTAAAACTGCCTCCTTTGTCCACTCAAATTTATTAAGCTTCAAGAGGTTAGTGAGGTGTTTAGCTTCGGTAGTATCCAGTAAGTTGTTACGGCACCTACCAAGCCCGAGGGGCGTTGGGGACACACGTGAAAGAGAAGGGATAGATATAACTCTAGAGGGGGGTGAATAGAGTAATCAAAAATTGCACTAGCAAAGTTGACTTTTCTACTCAACTCCCTTGGAGTTAAATGCGGAATGAAAGTTATAGATATTTGAGATTAAACCTTAGAGCCTAACACAAGTGTTGTGCACAAAAAGGCATCCAACTGTAATTACAGTTAAGGCTTGGAAACCTAAACAACAATTAACAAACCTAGTTAAGATCTAATCACAGCCACAATGCAAGTAATTAAACAAAGCAATCCAGACGACACAAGAAATTTATTGTGGTTCCCCAAACAACTTGGGTACGTCCACTCTTCTACCAACAAGGTAGGAATCCACTCAGGTTTTTGATCAGGTGCCCTGCCACCAACAAGATCTGCTTCAGGTAGATCAAGAAACCCTTTAGACTTTTGATCAGGTGTCTAAAAACCAACACAGGTTTTTGATCAGGTGCCCTGCCACCAAGGGATACTTTTGAAGGGAGTAATAACCCTGTACAGGAGGGGGAAAGGAGGTTAAGGTGTCTTCTCTATTTTACAATAGATTAGAGAAGCACAATAACTTGCACTGAGCTAGAAAGCTCTAAAAGAATCAAGGCTCCCCCTGGCTAAAAGAACGTCCAGGTGAAGTCTTGCTTCAGTGCAGAAACACTTCAGAAAATACTGAAGGAAAAAGCTACAAGAAGATAAAATAATATGAAATAAGATTTTCTTCTTCAGGCAGCTATCTTCTTCTTCTTCAAAAAGGCTCTGAGTGAAGATCTTCCTGTAAGCAGGAGAACTCAGGTTGAAGAAGAGTGAAGAACTTGAACTTCTTCTCAGTTAGATGTGAAAGTGCTGAGAGCAGTTTGGAGACTGTAAGTTCTTAAGCTTGAATGTAGCTGTTAGCTTTTGAATTCCTTTTTCCTGGATGAACTTGATTTTTGCTATATGGACTTTTTCATTTCTTTCCTCAAGGAGGTCTTTATATAGCAGCAGCAGCAACGGCTCTTACTTGAGTTTGAATCTTGTCTTCTTCTGAACTCTGCAAGCTGGGCTGTAAAAAGCATAAAGCAAAACAAAATACTGCAGGCAGATATCCTATAAAAGGATAAAGCTTTCTAAGAAGCTGCAAATACTTCTGATGAAATAATATAAGAGAAAGTCACATCAGAAAAGACTCTTTACAGCCAAGGAAGACTTTTTGAGTCTAACGGCTATAAAGGACAGCCTGACAGAAATCATATCTCAGCTATAAGACAAACAACTTTGTCAGAAAAGATTAGCTCATGCATAAAGAATAGAACTGATATTGCATGGAAATAATATCACAATTTATTCAGATAATCTTTTATAAAATATGCCAAAATAAATATGAAATTAGTCACATCACAGAAGACGACAAAACTATTTGAAACATACAGCAAAACGTCGAACGACCCTCAGAGATCGTCGACCGACGCACGGAGATCGTCGACCTATCGGACAGATAGTCGAACGATCCAGATAGTCGAACTATCAAAGAAGATAGTCGAACTACCTCGGCAGATAGTCGACCTATCAGAACAGATAGTCGAGCTATCAGATAGTCGATCTATCAAGACAGATAGTCGAACTACCAAAGCAAAACAGATAGTCGACCTATCAAGCAGATAGTCGACCTATCACAGAAAACAGATAGTCGACCTATCAACAGATAGTCGACCTATCAAAACAAAACAGATAGTCGACCTATCAACAGATAGTCGAACTATCAGATAGTTGAACTATCCAAGCAGATAGTCAAACTATCAAAGCAAAACAGATAGTCGACCTATCAACAGATAGTCGAACTATCAAAGCAACACAAATAGTCGACCTATCAACAGATAGTCGAACTATCAAAGCAACACAGATAGTCGACCTATCAACAGATAGTCGAACTATCAAAGCAACACAGATAGTTGACCTATCAACAGATAGTCGAACTATCAAAGCGGACAGAGATAGTCGACCTATCAACAGATAGTCGAGCTATCAGATAGTTGAACTATCAGGACAGATAGTCGAACTACCAAAGCAAACAGATAGTCGACCTATCAACAGATAGTCGAGCTATCAACGCAGACAGGACGTCGACCAACTGATAGACGATCGTCGATCAGCCGATAGACGATAGTCGAGCGACGTTCGACTATAGTCGAATGAAAAACTACTTAAGCAAATATTCATCTGGAAAAGCAATTCTACACAACTAGAGAATCTAACCTATCAACTAACCTTTGACCATAGATAAATCTTGGGTCAAGAGACAGAAAGAGAGGACTGAACTCAAATCAAAACCTAGGGTTCCAACAATCTCCCCCTATTTGAGTTAAGTCTCTCAACAATTAAAACATACAAAACTAATTACTGAAAGTAAAATGCATAAAGAGAAACAACTAAGCAGATATCATCAATCAATCAGATAAGAAATTAACTGACAATCAATGAAAAAAAAAATTATGGAGCTTCAGAGTCAGGCTTAAGATCAGAAGAGCTAGAAACAAAAGTAATCTTTCTTGTGGGATCTATAACTTCTTTTCTTGATAGCTTCAGGTCTTGTTCTCCAATAATTTTCAATTCTGTTGTTCTTGGGACCACTGCCTCAGGATGCTTTTCCATATACTTTGAAGGATCAAATATCTCAGGTCTAACCTGGAACTTGTCGAGCTCCTTCTTTCTGAATTTAGACATTGTGGTCAATCCTGCAGTGTCCTTTCCTTCTGCTTTTGCTTTCTTAATTTGCGCTGCTCCAACCAGTTCAAGAAAACGAGCCATCCTAAAGTTAGGATCAAGCTCTGGGCTTTCATAAATAATCTCAGAAGAAGTATCAACTGGTTCTTTATCCTGATTAACTAGATAACAAGAAGGAGTAGACTTAGCAAAGTTCTTGCTAGAATTTTCAGTTAAAATAAATTGCTTACCTTTTGGAGCATCCTTCACAGAAAGATCTGGCTTAGAGATTGAGCTTTTGATTTCTTTAGACTGAGGAGGAGAGAAGGTTGGTCTTTGATATACTACCTCCTTAACTTGTTCTTTAACAGCATCAGGTCTTTGATGTCCAGTTTGGCTTTTACCTTGGAATCCTTGCGAACTTCTCCTTTGAGCAGATTGAGATGGATTTGATCTTTCAGATTGAGAAGCAGGTTTTGAAGATAAGTTTCCTGAGGCTCCTGCACTTGGGGGTGGAGGAGGAGGACCTCTAGGATTCCATCTAGGTACAGGAGAGTCATACCTCTTTGACTTTTTCCTTTGCTTTTGCTGGTTCTTAGAGAACAACATCCAATGCTGGAAGTCTTTTGACTTTGGATCAATACCTTTCAGTATATAATAGGGTGTATCATTATCTGGATTAGCAGGAGGAGGAGCAACAACTTTTCTTTTCTTTTTAACAATCCTTTTTCTTTTAGTTTCAGCAGATTCATCAGAATCGATTTCATCTTCAGAATTAGAAGAGATAGGCATATCATATGGGTCAATAGCATCTTTCAAAGCTTTTTCCTTTTCCTTTCGAGCAGCTCTTTCTAGTTCTTCTTCCATGGCATCCTGTGCCAATAGAGCATCTAAGTCCAAGCCCGGGGAATCATCCCATACAGTAGATTTTTCAATCTGGGCATCTGCAGCTGGTTCTTGAATCTCAGAAACTGTCATAGTGACCAGTTCTGCTTGCACTTCTGGCTGAGCAACTTCAGAAATTTGAGTCTCTGGTTCGGGTTGAACTTCTGGATCAGGTTGGACAACATGCTCTTGAACATCTAGAATTTCTTCTAATTTATCTGTAGTATTATGAATAAAATTGTTCTAAATGACATCTAGTCATGCCTTCCAGATATTCCCAAACTATCATATCAGTTATCAAGTCTAAAAAGTAAGTAAAGGGAATACCTTCAGAATCGACCACAGCATGTTCTAACTCCCACAATTCATCTAGAAAGGAGGTGATGATTCCTTCTAGGTACAGGGCAACCAAAGGAGTAGAACTTTCTTCTAAACAAGCTTTAACAAAGAATTCAGATTTCAATACTGCATCAGAAATTTCCTTTTCAGATAAAGAAGGAGGAGCTGAAACTTCTATTGCTTTCTCTGCTACTGCAAGATGAACTGCTGGAGGAGAGGCCAATGGCTGCTCAGAGACGTCTTCATCAAGCATCTCCCCCTGCCTGATTTCAGTAGAAACTGAAACCAGGCCCCTAGAAGAAGAGGGCTCAGCAGACTTTGAGAGTTTCAGAATAGCAGCAGTCAGAGAGGAGATAGAAGAAGCAATGGGAGCAATTGCCTCGTCAATCATAATTTTGATTGAGGGGGTAATTAACTCCACAATGCTAGAAATAAAAGCTTGAGTTATTTCAAAAGAAGATGATGAAGATGATGGAGGAATTTCAGAAGATGGAAGATCAGTAGGGATGGTATATGCAAGATGAGCTGGAGAATGAACTGGAGATGCATGAGTGGATGCAGGGTGATCAATGTGATCAGGAGAGGGAATTGGAGAGTGAACTGGAGTAGAAATTTCAGACATCAACAAATCAAAACTAGGATGAGAAATCCCAGCAAGATGAGTCGGGAGAGGAGATGCAGGAGGAGAAACAGAATGTCGTACTTCAATTGAAGTTGAAGGAACTTCAACTGAAGTAGACGGCAAAACTGATGAAGAAGATGGTAGAGATGGATTTGCTGAGCCAGCTGCTAGAAGGGGGGGAGTGACTGCGACAGTCCTGGTGCTCTCAGAAGTAACTGGAGCAACCCCTGCGGGAGCGGGCTTCAGGAAGGTCCTTTTCCACTTTGCAAACAGCGAAGGATCCATCTTCTTGCTGGCGTTGATGGAGGTGGCGGCTGACACTAGCAGGTGGGGGTATTTCTCCTTCAGAAAAATTCCAACTACCCTTCCTAGGGTAACTTCTTTCTTTCCATTCTTTTTCCTTATCAAATCAAATAGAACGCCTGCCCAATTTATCTGCTTCTTATTAACAATTGCACACATTAGTGCAAGTTGCTGCCTAGTAATATTATCGTGGGCAGAGTGCTTTCCCAGTAACACTTTTCCAACTATTTCCGCAAGAAACTTGATCTTAAACGGGAAATTCACTTTGAGCAGCTTAGAGGGAATGCCTTCGGCATGTCCCAGCTCTGTTAACATCCTTCCGAACTCAGGAGCATCTTGCTCATACTCTTCTTCACCATTAATCAATCCAAAAATTTCAGTCAGAATAGCGAGAGTCAATATTACCTCTTCTTCGCTAATTGTTCCAGTCATCGAGTCATCAGTTGAAGATGAAGAGAAAGCCCACTCTTTGATCCCTTGAGCGTTTATCTTTATTCTGTAGGACATGAGTTTTTCTAATCCTTGATCTTTGCACAGATTCAGAATCTCCACTATTCCTGGTTCGCAGCAGCTGAAGGCGTCGAAATCTACGCTGAAACCGGCATCAAACTTCACTACTGCAAGAAGCGCTGGAGCAATCGCCATCGAAAGAGCTGTAGAAGACGAGAGAGAGACGGTGAGGACGGAGCGCAAGACAAAGAGCAAGCGGGAAGACGGAATGCGAAAAGACGCTCTCCGTCGACGATAAAAGCAACTATCTCTTAACCTAGGTCGACCATCGGCTTTATATTAAAACAACGATCGTCGATCTATTTAAAAGATATTGGAGACGATGGTCGAACGGTCGTTCGACGATCGGTCCTGAAGCAGAGTAGTCGATCAATCGTTCGACTATTTCTGTCTTCACAAACAACAAGCTGTCGTCAACCATAGATCGACGATAGGCTCGACTTGTTCGACTATCTTCGAACGCCGGTCGACGATCTTCAAGCAGATAAGCTATCTTCAACCATAGGTCGACGATAGACTTGATCCGCTCGACTAACGTCGAACTTCGTTCGACTATCTTCGAACAAGTTTCAACAAGACAGACGTCACACTTAGTCTCTTCCATTAATCATGCCTAGTTGAACCAAAAAGAACAGATGCTTCTGTTCATCTAAGGGCTTGGTGAATATATCACCTCTCTGAAGGTCTGTGGATATGAACTCAAGGCTGATCTTGTTCTTTTCCACACAATCTCTCAGGAAATGGTGTCTAATCTCAATGTGCTTCGTTCTAGAGTGGTGCACTGGATTTTGTGCAATGGAGATATCACTTGTACTGTCACACATGATTTTAGTGTTCTTGTGTGAGTACCCATAATCCAAAAGTTGGTTTTGTATCCACAGGATCTGTGAACAGCAACTAGCAGCTGCTATATATTCAGCTTCTGCAGTTGATGTTGAGACAGAGACCTGCTTCTTACAGAACCAAGAGACCAATCTCTCTCCCAGGAACTGACAAGTTCCTGAGTTACTTTTCCTGTCAACTCGACAGCCAGCATAATCAGAATCAGAATATCCAATTAATTCAAATTCTGACTCAGCTGGGTACCAAAGTCCTAGATTTGGACATCCCTTCAGGTATCTCAAGATTCTCTTGAGAAAAATCAGATGAGATTCCTTGGGGTTGACCTGGAATCTAGCACAAAGGCATGTAGCAAACATTATGTCTGGCCTACTTGCAGTTAAATACAATAGGGAACCAACAATGACCCTATAATTCTTTTGATCAACAAGCTTTCCATGATCATCAGAATCAATAACTACATTAGTAGCCATAGGTGTATGCATTGCTGAAGCATCTGCCATCCCAAACTTCTTTACCAATTCCTTGACATATTTGGATTGGGAGATGAAGATGCCATCAACATCTTGCTTTACTTGGAGACCAAGAAAGTAAGACAGCTCACCCATACTACTCATCTCAAACTTAGAATGCATCAAGTTGGAGAACTTTTTGCATAGTTTGGGATCAGTGGAACCAAAAATAATGTCATCCACATACACTTGAACTAACAGGATTGTGTCCTTGTGGTGCTTGACGAAGATGGTTCTATCAACTACTCCCCTAACAAAGTTGTGCTCTAACAGGAAACTAGCTAGAGTCTCATACCAGGCTCTTGGTGCTTGTTTTAGTCCATAAAGAGCTTTCTGCAACTTGAATACATGTGAGGGCTGAGTTGAAGAAACAAAACCGGGTGGCTGTTCAACAAAAACCTCTTTCTTTAGCTCACCATTAAGAAAAGCACTTTTGACATCCATCTGAAAAACCTTAAACTTCATATAGGCTGCATAGGCTAAGAAGATCCTTATTGCCTCTAGCCTTGCAACAGGAGCAAAGGTTTGGTCATAATCTATACCTTCCTCCTGTCTGTAGCCCTGAGCTACAAGCCTAGCTTTATTCCTTACAATGATTCCATTTGCATCCAACTTGTTTCTATACACCCACTTGGTGCCTATGATCAGTTGGCCTTTTGGTCTTGGAACCAAAGTCCATACTTTACATCTTTCAAACTGATTGAGTTCCTCTTGCATAACAATGATCCAGTGGGGATCTAGCTCAGCATCTTTAATGGTGAGGGGCTCAATCTGTGAAAGGAAACAAGCATGCATCACATCCTGTCTTAACTGTTGTCTTGTTTGAACACCAGCTGATATGTCTCCTATCACTTGAGATGTAGGGTGATCTCTAAGTGTGACAACATCAGCAGGTGGGATGTGATCTTCAGCAATAGTTGGGATTAATTCCTCAGGAGGAATTTGATCTACTATTGGTGGTACATCAACAACTTCTGCAATGTCTTCATCACTGTCTGATTCAGTGATATGAAGAGTTGAAAGATGGAGGATTTCTTGAGTGACATCTTTGGTAGATTCTTGTACCTGTAATGAACTTGAGGAAGGGGAAGTTTCCTTCTCCTTGTAAAACATTTGGGATTCATCAAAGGACACATGAACAGACTCTTCAATTTTAGAAGATGATTTATTAAAAATCCTATAAGTTTGGTTACTTGGGAATATCCAAGAAAAATTCCCATTGAAGCCTTTGCTTCAAACTTTCTAAGATATTCTTTATTGTTATTATGAATATAAACAACACAGCCAAAAACTCTAAAATAATTTATTTTAGGTTTCTTTCCTTTAAGTAACTCATAAGGAGTTTTACACTTAAGCTTGTGTATCAGACTTCTATTCAAGACATAGTTGGCTGTACTAACAGTTTCTGCCCAATAGGAAAGAGGCATATTAGCATCTGCCAACAATGTGCCAGCAGCTTCAATTAGTGTTCTGTTCTTCCTTTCAACTACCCCATTTTGTTGGGGAGTTCTAGGAGCTGAGAAGCTATGTTTGATACCTTCTCTCTCACAGAATTTTTGCATGAGAAGAGAGTCAAACTCAGTACCATGATCACTTCTGATCAAGGCCACATGAGTAGAGTACTCAGTCTGCACACATAATAGAAAGTCTGTAAGGGCTTTGAAGTTATCAGCCTTAGTTCTCAGAAAGAACACCCAAGTGAACCTAGAGAAGTCATCTACAATGACTAAGGTGTAATACTTCCCTCCTAAACTCTGTACATTTATTGGGTCAAATAGGTCCAAATGTAATAAATACAAGATTCTAGGAGAATCACTTTTATTTACTGATTTAAATGAGTTCTTGGTTTGCTTGCCTAGTTGACAAGCCTTGCATAGGCTCTCCTTCTTGTAGGGGCAAGAAGGTAAACCTCTAACAAGGTTGTGTTTAGATAACCTAGATATATTCTTGAGGTTAACATGACTAAGCCTTTTATGCCATAGAGAATTGTTGTTTGTTACCTCATTAAACAAGCAGATTTAAGAGTGAGTTGAATTAAAATCTACTAAATAAATATTACCTTGTCTAATGCCTACTAATACAACATTATTATTTAAAATAATATTACAAAGAGAGTTAGAGAATGATACCTGATATCCAGCATCATATAACTGACTTACTGAAATTAGATTATGCTTCAGTCCAGTCACATAAGCAACTCTCTTGAATGTAACAGCTCCAATTGTCATCCTGCCATAACCTTCAGTTTGACCACAACTTGAATCTCCAAAGATTACCTTTGGGCCAAGCTTTGCCTTGAACCTTGACAGATGTTCCTTATTTCCTGTCATGTGCTTGGAGCAACCACTATCCAAATACCACTTATTTTGAGTGATAGGATAGGTCTTCACCTGCAAATAAATCAATTTAAACATTGTGGACCCAGGTAACCTTGGGTCCCTTGTTTTTCACATAAGAAAAACTGGAAATAAATGAATAAGCAGGCTGAGGGTGATAACCTAACGGGTAAGATCTCTTAGGTGAGATTCTCCATGCAGATGATGGGTCAATGAACCTAGGGTTTCTATTCATATTCGGGTTTCTAACGTTCTGGTTGGAATTTTGAAATTCTTGTTGAAAGCGTCGATCGACGTTCGACGATTGGTACCCAGATCGTCGATCTTCGTTCGACCATTGGGCCTGCGATCGTCGAGCAGCGTTCGACGCCCTTTGTAATTCCTTAAATTTCTGTTTTCTTTTCTCTCTTTTAGATTTATTTAAAGCTCTATTTACTTGATTGACTTGCTCAATGTTTTTTATTCCACTAGATGAAATAAAATTCACTGGAGTTGAAAGTTGGTTTTTAAGAATGATTGGGGGCTCACTAGAAGATGCTCCTAAGCCTAATTTGTTATTGCCTGACCTAGTGTTAGACATGCTGGTTATTTCAAGCAACTTAAGGCTTCTACCATTCAGAGACTCTTCTAATCTTTTAAACTTAGCTAATTCATTCTTAAGAAATTTAATTTCTTCACTAGAGTTAGTGAGATCTTCCTTTAACTTAATGTTTTCAATAGATATGATTTCTGATTCAGCTAGCCTATGTCTAAGTTCTTTAATCTCTTTTTCAGGACTGATTAAATCTAAACATAAGGATTTAAATTCTAATCTAAATTCTGCAGATGTAAAATCATAAGAAGACAATACCTCATCTTCAGTTGGCATTTCTTCATCAGAATCTGAATTCTCTGCAGCTGAGTGATTGCTGCAGGCATCAATTGCCATCAGGCAAACTTCCTTTGCCTTCTTTTCTTCTTCATCCTCATTGGAGCTTGAGGAAGAGGATTCCTCATCTGAATCACTTCAGGTTTCAGCAACAAAGCCTTTCTCCTTCTTTTTGTTCTTGTAGGAGGATGACTTGGAATGCTTCCTGTGCTGATCCTTGTCTTTTCTTTTATCTTTGTTCTTTTCCTCTGGACAATCTGGAAGAATATGTCCAGACTTCCTGTAACCATAACAGATTATTTCTTTAGAGGGGGTACGATCATACCTTGATTTATCTTCATACTTTGAAGATTTCTTTCTGAATTCCTTCCTTCCCATCTTGAGAAACCTTTTGGCAAATAATGCCATCAGTTCCTCATTGGACTGACTGCCTTCAGAAATGTCAGCAGCTTTGAGAGCAAGGGTTTGCTCTTTTCTTGTAGGAGTTGGGGTCTTTGCTTCAGCTTCAGCTTCCCTGGACTTCAGCACTTGCTCAAAAGACTTGAGCTTGCCGAGAAGGGCTTCTGTTGAGATTTCATTTGTGCTTCTGGCCTCCTTGATAGGCCAGATCCTTAGATCCCATGTGCTAGGGAAGCACATAAGAATCTTATCATTGACCTCTGTCAATGAAATATCCTTATCAAGGGTCCTCAGCTCATTGATGATTGAGCTGAGCCTTGTGTACATAGCTTCAACTGATTCAGCATCAGTTTTCTTGAAATTCTCATACTGTGAGATAAGGTTGGACCTTCTGTCCTTCCTTTCATCAGCTGAACCAGCGACAATTTGGTTCAGTGTATCCCACATAGCTTTTGCTGAGGAGCAGTCAGCAACCTTCTGGAATACTTCATCAGACATTGTCTGAGCCAGGATGTTCATTGCCTTAGCATCTGCTATCTTTGCCTTTTTGTATTCATTATTGTAGTCTGGAGGAGGCACTGCACTCATATCAGATGATGATGAGACAGTAGCTGCAGCAGGTGCTCTTGGTGGTGCTGTCAAAATAGAAGCAAAAATACTTTCATCAATAGAGTTCATATATAATTTGATCTTTGCCTTCCAGATGCCAAACTTAGCCAAGTTGCATGCTGGAGGTCTGGTGCTAGAATAGTCCTTGGACTGAGCCATGATAGTGAAAGTGAATATCTATAAACTTTGGTATCTATCAGGATCTTGTGACTTAGGTGTTAGCCTATTCAGTCAGTCAACCTCCCTCTGATACCAATTGAAAGAGAAGGAATAGATACAACTCTAGAGGGGGGGGGGGTGAATAGAGTAATCAAAAATTGCACTAGCAAAGTTGACTTTTCTACTCAACTCCCTTGGAGTTAAATGCGGAATGAAAGTTATAGATATTTGAGATTAAACCTTAGAGCCTAACACAAGTGTTGTGCACAAAAAGGCAGCAAACTGTAATTACAGTTAAGGCTTGGAAACCTAAACAGCAACTAACAAACCTAGTTAAGATTTAATCACAGCCACAATGCAAGTAATTAAACAAAGCAATCCAGACGACACAAGGAATTTATAGTGGTTCCCCAAACAACTTGGGTACGTCCACTCTTCTACCAACAAGGTAGGAATCCACTCAGGTTTTTGATCAGGTGCCCTGCCACCAACAAGATCTGCTTCAGGTAGATCAAGAAACCCTTTAGACTTTTGATCAGGTGTCTAAAAACCAACACAGGTTTTTGATCAGGTGCCCTGCCACCAAGGGATACTTTTGAAGGGAGTAATAACCCTGTACAGGAGGGGGAAAGGAGGTTAAGGTGTCTTCTCTATTTTACAATAGATTAGAGAAGCACAATAACTTGCACTGAGCTAGAAAGCTCTAAAAGAATCAAGGCTCCCCCTGGCTAAAAGAACGTCCAGGTGAAGTCTTGCTTCAGTGCAGAAACACTTCAGAAAATACTGAAGGAAAAAGCTACAAGAAGATAAAATAATATGAAATAAGATTTTCTTCTTCAGACAGCTATCTTCTTCTTCTTCTTCAAAAAGGCTCTGAGTGAAGATCTTCCTGTAAGCAGGAGAACTCAGGTTGAAGAAGAGTGAAGAACTTGAACTTCTTCTCAGTTAGATGTGAAAGTGCTGAGAGCAGTTTGGAGACTGTAAGTTCTTAAGCTTGAATGTAGCTGTTAGCTTTTGAATTCCTTTTTCCTGGATGAACTTGATTTTTGCTATATGGACTTTTTCATTTCTTTCCTCAAGGAGGTCTTTATATAGCAGCAGCAACGGCTCTTACTTGAGTTTGAATCTTGTCTTCTTCTGAACTCTGCAAGCTGGGCTGCAAAAAGCATAAATCAAAACAAAATACTGCAGGCAGATATCCTATAAAAGGATAAAGCTTTCTAAGAAGCTGCAAATACTTCTGATGAAATAATATAAGAGAAAGTCACATCAGAAAAGACTCTTTACAGCCAAGGAAGACTTTTTGAGTCTAACGGCTATAAAGGACAGCCTGGCAGAAATCATATCTCAGCTATAAGACAAACAACTTTGTCAGAAAAGATTAGCTCATGCATAAAGAATAAAACTGATATTGCATGGAAATAATATCATAATTTATTCAGATAATCTTTTATAAAATATGCCAAAATAAGTATGAAATTAGTCACATCACAGAAGACGACAAAACTATTTGAAACATACAGCAAAACGTCGAACGACCTTCGGAGATCGTCGACCGACGCACGGAGATCGTCGACCTATCGGACAGATAGTCGAACGATCCAGATAGTCGAACTATCAAAGAAGATAGTCGAACTACCTCGGCAGATAGTCGACCTATCAGAACAGATAGTCGAGCTATCAGATAGTCGATCTATCAGGACAGATAGTCGAACTACCAAAGCAAAACAGATAGTCGACCTATCAAGCAGATAGTCGACCTATCATAGAAAACAGATAGTCGACCTATCAACAGATAGTCGACCTATCAAAACAAAACAGATAGTCGACCTATCAACAGATAGTCGAACTATCAGATAGTTGAACTATCCAAGCAGATAGTCGAACTATCAAAGCAAAACAGATAGTCGACCTATCAACAGATAGTCGAACTATCAAAGCAACACAGATAGTCGACCTATCAACAGATAGTCGAACTATCAAAGCAACACAGATAGTCGACCTATCAACAGATAGTCGAACTATCAAAACAACACAGATAGTCGACCTATCAACAGATAGTCGAACTATCAAAGCGGACAGAGATAGTCGACCTATCAACAGATAGTCGAGCTATCAGATAGTTGAACTATCAGGACAGATAGTCGAACTATCAAAACAAACAGATAGTCGACCTATCAACAGATAGTCGAGCTATCAACGCAGACAGAACGTCGACCAACTGATAGACAATCGTCGATCAGCCGATAGACGATAGTCGAGCGACGTTCGACTATAGTCGAACGAAAAACTACTTAACCAAATATTCATCTGGAAAAGCAATTCTACACAACTAGAGAATCTAACCTATCAACTAACCTTTGACCATAGATAAATCTTGGGTCAAGAGACAGAAAGAGAGGACTGAACTCAAATCAAAACCTAGGGTTCCAACAACACGTATCGGCGTCGCCTACCCGCAACGGCGGAAGAACAACTTTAATTCCCGCCTTCTTTTTTGGAACTTATGTTTTATTTGTATGCGAACGTTTATTTGTACCCACATGTCTAAGCCCAAGTGGGGGGCCGATTTGTGTTTGGCACCGGGCTTATTAACCGGTTGGACTCTTTGATTTGGGAAAGAAGAGAATTAAAGTCTCCTTCCCTCTCTCTCTCTAAATCTGCTCTCTCTCTCTACCCCTCTCACTCTCCCGCAGTCGTCCTGTAGGGTTAGCGCAAATCGCAGCGCCGCCCCTTCCCCCCCTCCGGTGTTCCCCTCTCGGTCTAGCAGCCCTCTCCCTCTCCTCCTCCTCTCTCTCTCTCTCTCTCTCTCTCTCTCTCTCTCGCTGCTCCCTCCGGGAGGCTCTTCCGTTCCGCAACCATAGAACCGAACGAGCAGCCACCCGCTCTGTCGGATCTACGGGGTGTCCCCTATTTCGAAGGTCCTATCACTCGATCTCGGTTGGGAGGTCGTATCAACTTGGTATCAGAGCCAAACGCCGACGTTCTTCACTCCGGCTCATACCGCGCCGCCCTTTTCCGCCCTCACCGTCCCTCCGCAGCGCCGCCGCCGCCGCCGCCGCCGCCGAGCCTTGCCGCGGGGCTCCTTCCGCCCCCCGCACCTGCTCTCCGACTACCGCCTCCTCCTGCTGCTTGTCCGACCGTCTCGATGGGCGAAGGTTCTCCTTCCCTCACTCAGATCATGGATCTATTTCAGCAAATGCTAGCCGACAAGATGGATGTCATCACAGCCCGTCTTGACTCTCTCCAGGGTACACCGCCTCCTCCCCCGCCTCTGCATCTTCCAACCAACTCTTCCACCGCCAGTCGGCCTGATCCAACCCCTTTCCACAACGACCTACCGCCTTTTCACCGCTCCGTGCGCATGGATTTTCCAATTTTCGAGGGCCGGGAAGACCCCTTACCGTGGCTACAGCGTTGTGAGTTCTATTTCACTAATCAACACGTTGCCGAAGAGGACAAAGTGAGTTTGGCTTCTTTCCATCTCCTCGGGGCTGCCCAATTGTGGGTCACTCAGCTTCTTCGGGAACACCCGGATGCCACTTGGGAGGAGTTTCGGGCGTCGTGCATGCTGCGTTTCGGGCCGGCTATGCCGGGCAACCCTCTCGGGGATCTGATCGCCCTCAAGTACACGAGCTCGATGGACACCTACTTGGAGCAGTTCCAGTCGCTCCTATCGCGCGCAACCTCTGTTTTATCGTCGCAGCAGGTTCCCCTCTTTACTGCCGGCCTTCCCGACCGCCTCCGCTGGGACGTGGAGTTCCAAAAACCGGCCGATCTGCTGCAGGCCATGAGCTTGGCTCGGGCCTTTGACTATCGCTCTTCCATCGACCGCCCACCGCCACCTCGTCGGGAGTTCTCGGGCCCCCGTTCATCCAGCGTTCTCCCCTCGCCGCCGCCAGGCCACGCTGAACTGACCCGGACCCCTTACCGCCGTTGATGGAGGCGTCATCCCCCGACATGTTGATTTGGAGCGTCCCCCTCCGGACGACGATGGTGATCCGGTACATGTTGAAGACCCGTGTCACGTTGCTGAGGAAGATCCCCTTCCGGATGATTATGGTGACCCGGTTATGTTTGGTGTCGTTGTTCGTCGCTATGTGGAGTTTGAAGATTATGATGACCGTTGCCGCAAACTTGAAGGTTGGGACTTGACCGCGACATCCTCTGCCAAGGCCGCGTCAACATCTCCGCTAAGGCCGCGTCAACATCTCCGCCAAGCCCGCGTCAACATCTCCGCCAAGGCCGCGTCAACATCTCCGCCGCATCTACGCATGAAATAATAATATTGTTGTTTAATTCCAATATTTAATTTCAGCATTTTAATTATTATTTAAGCACTTTCATGTTTATTTCATGTTGGCCTATGTTTAGCCAAATTTTGTTTCTCTTTAGAGTGGGCTGCATATAGCCACTTGTTTGTGTTGTAACCTATATATAGGCATTGTTTTGTCATAATCCAAAAGAAAGAATGAAAAAAACTTAAACCAAATTTCAAGTTGAAATTTTGCCTCCTCCTCTTCTCCCCTTGGGCGCCGCCCCCTTCCTCTCCTTCCCTCTTTGGCCGCCGGCCCTCCTCCTCCCACCCCCCTTCTCGGTTTCTACCCTCTCGTCCCCTCTTCTCCATAACTCTCTTGTCCACCCGAGCCTCCTCTTCCTCCACCAAGAAAGCGACCACCCTCAACTCCTTCTCCAATAATTCGGCCAAGACTAAGAGGTGAATCTTGTGGATCTTCAACGACGACGTGAAGGCAACGAAGGACAACGTGTTTCCCTCCAATCGGTGTGCTTCCGGTGGATTCGGAAAGAGACGATTCAAGGATAGGAAAGCCGGACTCATCCATTCCGGTTGGGTAACGAACATCTCCACTCTTGAGCGTTTCCTTTCTTAGACAATTCTCGTGGCATAAGCGACGCGCGTTACTTGTGAATGGTTTGAAATTTCGTGGTTGATTCATAATAGATTTGTTATTGTCTCTTGTCTTCGTTTACATTCGTGAAGCGTGGCGGCCCTCGGTTTATTTTGTTGGGAGAGAACCACCCATTATCCGAATCTTTGTTTTCGGTGGTGTCTCTTTTGGTACAACTTACGCTCGACCGAACCGTATGAGTTCATTTCGCTTGAGAGGAACTTGGCCTATAGCCTTGGTATTATTTTGAGGGGCTTAGCGAACCCCTCGTCACCTAAATATTTTAATTATTGTTATTGCGTAGTTGCTGCATTTTGTTATTGTGTGGACGTAAAAGTGATAGTAGAGAAGCGTACATGTGAATCCCTTAGCCGTCACCGTGTCGAATCGGGTAGCCTACATCAATTTTGTATCAGAGAGAGGTTCTCGTCAATTTCCTAATTGGCACTCCTCCAATTTTAAAATTCAAAATTCAAAATTCAAATTTCGAATTTCAAAATTCAAAATTAAAATTTCAAATTTCAAATTTCAAATTTCGAAATTTCAAAATTTCAAAATTTAAAATTCAAATTTCAAATTTTCAATTTCAAATTTCCAAATTCAAAATTCAAAATTTCAAAATTCAAATTTCAAAATTTCAAAATTCAAAATTCAAAATTCAAAATTTCAAATTTCATAGTTTAAAATTCAAATTTCAAATTTCAAATTTCAAAATTCAAAATTTAAAATTTAAAATTTCAAATTTCAAATTCAAATTTTTCTCCAAAATTACAATTTTTTTTTTCTTTTGTGGTCTGCCAATAGCCGGCTAAATTTTATTTTCAGCAATAAAAAAATCAGAAAAAAATTAATTAATAATCTCCATATTTTTGCCAACAAGAATATCAAAAAAAAATCATATATTATTTTGAAATATTAGCGGGAACAAATCTATCTTTAAAAATAAATAGGAGCAGGCTATTTTTTTTCTTTGCATGTGCGCGGTTCTTTACTCCAATGGAGGGTTGTTGGAAACCCATTCCTTCACCGTCCTCGGTTGAAGCTTTTCGCAAGGAAGTGAAGCCCCAATGTGAGGACATTATGAGTTTGATTTCACAACTTCGTGGTCATCTCACTTCTAGGCGTGTTAGAATTCCTGCTCCGACCTATGACGGACTAGGAGGACCGCAAGTGTTTCTATGTTGGGTAGAAAATATGGAGCGTTATTTTGAGCAATATCGTATTGTGGATCCCCACAGGATTCCCGTTGCGAGACTGCAATTATTTGGTCGAGCTCATACCTTCTTGCTCAACGAGGAAAGACGTTTAGGAATGCCCTCCGTCGACCCACGTATATGTTGGTAGATTATGAAAAATTACTTAACGGATGAGTATTACCCTACCTACTGTCGTTCCCAGTTTCCTGATTGTAGGAATGACTATAAGCCTCACGCTAGATACTTGCCCCGCAAAGATCTGATTATCTCAAGCACGAGTACACTTACCTATGAGAGGAAAGAGAAACTTAGGACCTTTATCCTAGGTCGTTAGACGTAAGTGCTAGGAATGCCATGAGCACACGGGGTGAGAGTGTTCCTATTAACATGATTGAGTCTGAGGCTGTGGTTACGAGTGTGCCCGTCACTAAGGACGAGGCTATTATCACTGACGATGGTAGCGACATTGAGGAGACTGGTTACCATAGTGACCTGGATGACGACTTCTTCCCCGAAGAGTCATCTCCATTTCCCTCCGACGATATGTCTGCATTGTCTACCTTGATTGACATGGAATTCTCTGTTGAGCCTAACTCGGGTGATAAACTGGATGAGTCGGAAGATTTATATTTCGATGCGAGCTTACCCAGTCGTGATTCAGGTGACGATCTGTTAGGACTTGAGCTTGATATTTCAAGCCCGAGACATATCGAAGTGCCCGTCCCTGAGATATTTATTGCTACTGATGTCCTGACCGATGCGTTGGAAGATTGTCTTAGTGAGGGAGTTATAACTCTGGAAGACGTTATTGAAATAGAGTCGGATGAGCATCCCCTGAAGCTAATTCCTTTGCCTGAATTTGAATGTGATCTTAACTCTCTCCCGATCGTTGTATTACCGAATTTTTCTCCTGACCCGTTAACTCGACGAGCAGACTATTTAGGACACGAATGTGGTACGTCTGATTATAGTAGTCTTACGGTACGCCCTGAGTTCACTCTGCTAGTACCACCAGAGGTGGTCCCCTTAGTGCCGCCTGATCTCGTAGTATTGGTGCCGATCTATGACCCGATCACTGAGTTCGAATCACATGATATACATAATGAATTGGAAGACATGTCAGATGAGTTTTCCATAAGGGCGAATCCACTGTTTGAATTTTCTTATGATTTTAATGTCTTGCAGCCGGACGATATTTCTTGGACGTCAAATCCGAGTTTTGAGGTTTCGACTTGGACTTCTAGTGATACCTTGGCTATGGTGCCTTATGATATGATGTCCCCTCGACACACTTATTTGCCAAGCATGAACGCTCGCATTTATCCCCCTCCTTTTGATGACTCGTGCACGCGCATACTGATGAAAGTAGTTGGGAATGTTGAGTTGTGTCGCCCGCACGTCTTTTCAAATTCGGGAGCGTCCAAATCTAAAGTTGGTGATGAGTGTTATCCACTGGCTTTTCTTCATGACGTTTTAAAATTTAAATTTAAGCCTAACTTCGACGTTGGACTGCACCAACTTTACCACTGATTTTAAAACACCCGTGCCACTTGACTTAGTCCCGTTATTTCCCACTGTTGAAACAAGTCATGTTGCACATGGGTTCTCCCCACACAGTTTTAAGATTGTTAGTTTGTATCGGAGAGTATCTTATCGTTATACGAATGATTTGGTTTTGGCTTGTCTCGCCCCTGAACGGATGCCTCCGGGCACCTTAGAAATATTTACGAATCGGCAAGTCCATCTTTTGCGAATTTTATGGAAATTTAGTAACATGACATTTCTTGTAGAATTTCCCACTGAATGGGGCATAGCTCCTATTTTCGATTTTTCATATTTAACGCTTCATGCTTCTATGCCCCTTGAAAAGTCTATCTCCACGTTTACATATTCCACTATGTTTTCTATTGGGTTGGGTGGTGTTAGTATTTCTGGATCGTTCTCTTCCCCGGTCTCCATCGGAGGGGGAGATTATTCTGTCCGGGTTCCGGACTCCGGGTGATCTCCTAGGAGATCAAATTTGATCTCCTAGGAGATCAAATTTGATCTCCTAGGAGATCGAACATACCTTATTTTCTTATCTCCTAGGAGATCAAATGTGAGAGATCAGAAATAATCTTTTAGGAGATCAAATATAATCTCCTAGGAGATCAAATATGATCTCTCATAGGAGATCAAAAAATACCTTTCTTATGATTTAATCTCCACCTTTCTTTCCTCCACGCGGCAAAGTAATATGCAACCCGGACATAGATTTGGAAACGGGCTCCGGTTCCAATAATTTCCCCCATCGGAGGTATGTGGGTTGGGTGGTGTTAGTATCTCCCCCTTTTGCCTTGAAGGTTCCTTTTCCCCGACGATTATACACAGGACTACTCATCAGTGATGAGTATTTTTGAGAGGGGGAGGATTGATGGAGCCGTCATCCCCCGACATGTTGATTTGGAGCGTCCCCCTCCGGACGACGATGGTGATCCGGTACATGTTGAAGACCCGTGTCACGTTGCTGAGGAAGATCCCCTTCCGGATGATTATGGTGACCCGGTTATGTTTGGTGTCGTTGTTCGTCGCTATGTGGAGTTTGAAGATTATGATGACCGTTGCCGCAAACTTGAAGGTTGGGACTTGACCGCGACATCCTCTGCCAAGGCCGCACCAACATTTCCGCCAAGGCCGCGTCAACATCTCCGTCAAGCCCGCGTCAACATCTCCGCCAAGGCCTCGTCAACATCTCCGCCGCATCTACGCATGAAATAATAATATTGTTGTTTAATTCCAATATTTAATTTCAGCATTTTAATTATTATTTAAGCACTTTCATGTTCATTTCATGTTGGCCTATGTTTAGCCAAATTTTGTTTCTCTTTAGAGTGGGCTGCATATAGCCACTTGTTTGTGTTGTAGCCTATATATAGGCATTGTTTTGTCATAATCCAAAAGAATGAATGAAAAAAACTTAAACCAAATTTCAAGTTGAAATTTTTCCTCCTCTTCTCCCCTTGGGCGCCGCCCCCTTCCTCTCCTTCCCTCTTTAGCCGCCGGCCCTCCTTCTCCTCCCACCCCCCTTCTCGGTTTCTACCCTCTCGTCCCCTCTTCTCCATAACTCTCTTGTCCACCCGAGCCTCCTCTTCCTCCACCAAGAAAACCGACAACCCTCAACTCCTTCTCCAATAATTCGGCCAAGACTAAGAGGTGAATTTCGTGGATCTTCAACGACGACGTGAAGGCAACGAAGGACAACGTATTTCCCTCCAATCGGTGTGCTTCCGGTGGATTCGGAAAGAGACGATTCAAGGATAGGAAAGCCAGATTCATCCATTCCGGTTGGGTAACGAACATCTCCACTCTTGAGCGTTTCCTTTCTTAGACAATTCTCGTGGCATAAGCGTAGCGCGTTACTTGTGAATGGTTTGAAATTTCGTGGTTGATTCATAATAGATTTGTTATTGTCTCTTGTCTCCGTTTACATTCGTGAAGCGTGGCGGCCCTCGTTTTATTTTGTTGGGAGAGAACCACCCATTATCCGAATCTTTGTTTTCGGTGGTGTCTCTTTTGGTACAACTTACGCTCGACCGAACCGTGTGGGTTCATTTCGCTTGAGAGGACCTTGACCTATAGCCTTGGTATTATCTTGAGGGTCTTCGCGAACCCCTCGTCACCTAAATATTTTAATTATTGTTATTACGTAGTTGCAGCATTTTGTTATTGTGTGGACGTAAAAGTGATAGTAGAGAAGCGTACGTGTGAATCCCTTAGCCGTCACCGTGTCGAATCCGGTAGCTTACATCAGCCGTCGTCTTACAAGACCGTAGATGGCCGCGCGCCGCGCCAAGGGCCTTTGTTTCAACTGCGACGAGCAGTTTACACCGTCACATCGGTGCAAGCGCCTCTTCTGGTTAGAGGTCGACGACCCTCCGGACGACGAGGAAGCCGACAATGAGGATTTGGGCACTCCTTAGCTGTCCCTGCACGCCTTGGCTGGGCCACGAGAGGGCTCTACCATCTAGCTATACATTACTATTGGGGGCCACCCCCTCCTTGCTCTTTTGGATTCGGGAAGCATGCACAGCTTCCTCGGCCGGGATAAGGCGGGCCAGCTTCGCCTTCCCTACATCGCTCGCGACAACGTCAAGGTGGCCGTGGCCAACGGTCAACATATGGTTTGTCCGGGCGTATGCCGCCGGGTGGAGTTCCTGGTGGAGGATTACCCGTTCCACACGGACCTATTTATCGTCGACTTGATGGGCTTCGACGTTGTCTTGGAGGTCCGCTGGCTGCGGACTTTGGGCCCCATTACGTGGGATTTCAATCGGCTGACGATCTCTTGGCAGGCGGGCACCCGTTCTGTTCGGTGGCAAGGTACGGCCCCAACGCCTTCTACGGCATCCTACTTGGTGTCACCAGTTCTGCTGCCACAGCCCGAGGTTTGTCACTCCGAATTGGCCGCGGTTCTACAGGCTTTTCCGGACATCTTTACGGACCAGCTGGCTTTTCCCCCGCGCCGACAACAAGACCACCGCATTTGTCTCCTTCCGGGTGCGGCCCCGGTAGTGGTGCGTCCTTATCGGTACCCGTACCTCCAAAAGGACGAAATTGAGCGTCAATGCGACCTCCTCCTGCAGCATGACCTCATCCGGCGGAGCGTGTCACCGTTTTCATCACCGGTGTTGTTGGTCCACAAGAAAGACAACTCTTGGCGCATGTGCGTGGATTACCGGGCGCTCAACGCCATCACCGTCAAGGATAAGTTTCCGATACCGGTGGTCGAGGAACTTTTGGACGAGCTCCATGGCGCTTGCTTTTTCACCAAGCTGGATCTCTCGTCCGGCTACCATCAGGTACGGATGGCCGAAGGTGATGTGGCAAAGACGGCGTTCCGCACTCATCACAGGCACTTCGAGTTTTTGGTCATGCCCTTCGGCCTCACCAACGCCCCCTCCACCTTCCAGGCGCTCATGAATGAGGTATTCCATTCACTCCTCCGCAAATTTGTGCTTATGTTCTTTGACGATATCCTCGTGTATAGCCGCTCTTGGGAGGAGCATCTTGTTCACCTGCAGACGGTTCTTGGCTTGGTGCACTCTCACCATTTGATCCTCAAGACGTCCAAGTGCTCTTTTGGGCAACGCTCCGTGGCATATTTGGGCCACATCGTGGACAACGCCGGCGTCTCGGCCGACCCGGCCAAACTACAAGGGGTGGCCGAGTGGCCGCTACCCACATCCACCACCGAGCTCCGGGGATTCTTGGGCCTTACGGGCTATTATCGCCGTTTCATCCGCGATTACGACACTATCGCCGCCCCCTTGATGGCTCTTCTTCGCAAGGATGCGTTTGTTTGGTCGGACGCCGCAACTCAAGCTTTCCGTTCACTCCAAGCCGCCCTGCAGTCCGCCCCGGTGCTCAGCCTTCCGGACTTCACGACCCCCTTCTTGATAGAGTGTGATGCCTCGAGCATAGGCTATGGGGCTGTTTTACATCAAGGCGGGCATCTGGTCGCTTATTTC
This sequence comes from Platanthera zijinensis, assembly GCA_039513925.1. Classification (NCBI taxonomy): domain Eukaryota; kingdom Viridiplantae; phylum Streptophyta; class Magnoliopsida; order Asparagales; family Orchidaceae; genus Platanthera; species Platanthera zijinensis. The sequence continues at coordinate 63,483,164 of CM077087.1, forward strand.
AGCCGCCCAACCGCTTCCCACCATCGCAAGCTACCGACATACGAACAGGAGCTCATTGGCCTCGCCAAGGCCGTGCAGCATTGGCGGCCGTACCTGTGGGGCCGGCCCTTCATTATTCTGACGGATCACTATAGCCTCAAGTATTTATTGGAACAACGCCTCACGACCGTACCGCAACAACGGTGGGTTAGCAAGCTCCTTGGCTTCGACTTCCAGGTAGAACATAAGGCCGGTACGCTCAACCGGGCCGCCGATGCGCTCTCCCGCCGGGACACACCGTCGGACGGTGCCCTTCTCGCCATCTCTTTTCCAACAGCTCAACTCTTGCCCGCGCTCCGCGCCGAAATTGCAACTTCAGCGGAGCTATCCGAGCTTTTGCGCCGGGCCGATCAAGGCATGGCGGGCCCGCATTGGACGACCTCTAACGGGTTGCTCTACTATCGCACCCGGTTGTATGTGGACGCCGCCTCGCCGCTTCGCTCGGCTATCCTCGCAGATGTGCATGCACGAAGCCATGAAGGCGTGCAACACACACTTAAGCGCCTCCGCTCGGAATTTTTTTGGAAGCGGATGTGGCGCCATGTCCATGAATTCATTGCCAACTGCGTCGTCTGCCAACAAAACAAGGCGGATCACCTCCTTCCGGCCGGCTTGCTTCAGCCCCTGCCCGTGCCCACTCAGATATGGGCGGACCTCTCCATGGATTTCGTCGAGGGGCTGCCCTCGGTTCGCGGGAAGTCTATATTGATGGTCGTGGTGGACCGTTTCTCCAAGGGGGCGCACTTCATCGCTTTGACTCGACCGCTCGTGGCGGAGACGGTTGCTCAGGTTTTTTTTCAGGAAATATTTCGGCTCCATGGGATGCCGGAGACGCTTGTCTCGGATAGAGATAGGGTGTTCACCAGTGCTTTCTGGAAGAAGCTGTTCACCCTTAGCGGCACTAAGCTCGCCTTCTCCTCAGCTTACCATCCCCAGTCCGACGGGCAAACAGAGGTCGTCAACCGGACCTTGAGCATGTATTTGCGATACATCACAGGTGACCGGCCCCGCGATTGGCCGCGTTGGCTTCCATGGACAGAATATTGCTATAATACGGCGTATCATTCAGCCTTGCAGACCACTCCCTTCCGCCTCACTTATGGTCGCGACCCTCCCCGGCTGCTCTCCTACACGGGGGGCTCGGCCAATTTGGCCGCCGTGGACGCCAAGCTCCAAGACCGTGATGATTTTCTACTCATTGCCCGGAACCGTCTACTACAGGCTCAGCAACGGATGGAAACGGCTTACAACAAGGGTCATCACGAGCTCACACTTGCCGTGGGTGATTGGGTGTGGCTGCGCCGTCGCCCTTTCCGCCAAGTGTCCGCCGTCCGGCCGCCCTCCAACAAGCTTGGGCCGAAGTTTTTTGGCCCCTTCCAGATTACCGCCCGTATTGGCAAAGTGGCGTACCGGCTTGCGCTTCCTCCTGAAGCCCGCATACACGACGTCTTTCATGTCTCGCAGCTAAAGTTATTTGTGGGACAACCGCCGGCCGCACCTCTTGTCGACATTCCGCCCCAGCTTGTGGACAAGCTGTCTTTGGACGAGGAGGGTGATGTTACGGCACCTACCGAGCCCGAGGGGCGTTGGGGACACGTATCGGCGTCGCCTACCCGCAACGGCGGAAGAACAACTTTAATTCCCGCCTTCTTTTTTGGAACTTATGTTTTATTTGTATGCGAACGTTTATTTGTACCCACATGTCTAAGCCCAAGTGGGGGGCCAGTTTGTGTTTGGCACCGGGCTTATTAACCGGTTGGACTCTTTGATTTGGGAAAGAAGAGAATTAAAGTCTCCTTCCCTCTCTCTCTCTAAATTCTCTCTCTCTCTACCCCTCTCACTCTCCCGCAGTCGTCCCGTAGGGTTAGCGCAAATCGCAGCGCCGCCCCCCCCCCCTCCGGCGTTCCCCTCTCGGTCCAGCAGCCCTCTCCCTCTCCTCCTATCTCTCTCTCTCTCTCGCTGCTCCCTCCGGGAGGCTCTTCCGTTCCGCAACCATAGAACCGAACGAGCGGCCACCCGCTCCGTCGGATCTACGGGGTGTCCCCTCTTTCGAAGGTCCTATCACTCGATCTCGGTTGGGAGGTCGTATCATAAGTCCCAAAAAACCCCTCAATCTCTTCAAGGTTGTGAGGGCTCGTCACTCCATCATGACTTTGATTTTCAGAGGATCTGGCGCCAGCTCCTGGTGAGAAATCAAATGCCCTATGTAGTCCATTTGTGGGCTCCCAAAACTGCATTTACTTCATTTGAGGAAGAGCTGGTGGGATCTTATGATCTGGAATGTAAATTGTAGGTGCTTAATATGATCAGTTCACGGTCGACTGAACACTAAGATGTCATCGAAGAACACCAAGATGAACTTTCCGCGTTGGTCCTCAAACAACCTATTTATTAGGCTCTGAAAAGTTGGTCAAGGATTCGTCAAACCAAAGGGCATTACCAAAAATCCGTAATGACCTTGATGAATGCGGAATGCGGCCGTGTGGATGTCCTGCGTGTCCATCCTAACCTGTTGATAGCCAACTCTTAAATCAAGCTTGGAGAAGAACATAGCTCCCTACAACTCATCAATCAACTCTTCAATAACCGATATATGAAGCTTGTCTTTCACCATAAGGCCATTCAATTTTTTGTAATCGATACAAAGCCTCCACGACTCATTAAATTTCTTTACCAAGACCACCAATGATGCATATGAACTATTTTTTTATCTTATAATTCCTGCCCTTAACATTTCTTTAATCTGCTTGTCGATTTCTGACTTATGCAATGGTGTATATCGGTAGGGGCGTATATTTACATTTGCATTGCCATCTTTTAAAATGATGTGGTGTTCATGATCCCGCGTGGGAGGAAAACCCCATGTTTCTTCAAACAAGTCGTTGAATTCAAGCAAAAGATCATGTAATTACTGTTCTTCCATGGTTGTCAATGATTTGCCCATTAACTGGTAGGTTTGAGATTGTTCTGAACCATCTATTATCTTCTGGAGGAACAATCTCCTGGACATTGCAGACCGCCATCATCTGTAATTAGCCTTGCTTTGATAGCAGTTTATTCATTTGTCTCTGTTTCATCCATTTGCCAGCCAGATTCTTCGAACCACAGAAATATTTTTGCCTTGACTTGTAAATTCCATTTTAAGATTGTTGAAATCTTTGTGGATCACCCCCAGAGTTACAAGTCAAGGAAAAAAGATTTCTCTGCGCGGTGTGGGATCCATTTGTCTCTGATTATTCATTATTCCTTCCTTTGGGGGGGTGTGAAGAGCTATATTGGCATTCCAGCGTGGTGCGGGATCGTGCACTCTGATACAAATATTACAATCCATTCTAGGGAGATCCACAACAAGAAATGCAAGCAATTGGATCCAATTTAACAATACATAAGCAATTGGATCCAATTCAATCAAACAAATCACAGTTCATTGCATTCAACAAATCATCATTCAATCAAACAAATCACAGTTCATTGCATTCAACAAATCATCGAACACATTCACAAAAGTAAGAACATACAAGATCAATCCTAAGAGACGCGAGTCTCTGAATGGATGATTATAACCGCTAGGGATTCGAGCTCAGCTCCTCTCCCCAGATAGAACTAGCAAAACTATTCAATTATGAATTCAAAAGACATGCCTTCCCTCACATTTCTCTCCTTTTATTCGTTCAATCTAAAAGCAAGAAAATTACACTTATGCCCCCACAATTAACCACCGTTTAAACATTAGCTTTCCCGCCAACGTCTGACTTTTTCAGATAATTGTAAGAGATTAATGGACTGTATCAGTTTCTCAAATCAAAAAAAAATTTTTAGATCATCTTATTTATGTGTCTGCATATCTCGTACACTTTTGTGACTAAAAGGTCTATCCGTTTTTTTATCACTTACAAAATATATGTGGACGTGAAATAGTTTATTCTCATCATGTAAAATAAATTTTTTATTTAAATTGATGAAATTGTATAAATTTCTATTTACTAACTTCTTTTGTTCAGGGGCATGAATTATCTTCACCAGTGCAAACCCGAACCTATTGTTCACTGTAATTTGAAACTAAAGTAAGTTGATTACTTAATATAACTAATTATTAAATAATGTTCATCTTTAGGTTTTAATTACTAGCACTAGTTTTTTATGTGCTGGACTTTACTATTTGAAGTTTTGGCAAGGTGCCAGAAATATCTTGTTGGATAATGTGGGCCAATTGAAGGTAGCAGGTTTTGGCTTGATCAAGTTATCAAAAGTATCTACGGATAAATTCAGGCTAGCTCATCCCAGAGATGATATTTTCAATTTGAGTAAGTTATTTATCATAAATATATGGCTTCGTTTGGTTAGGCGTTTAGGGGCAGCGTTTGGAGGAAACGCTGCCGCAGGGCGGTAGAACAAACAGATCGCCGGCTCCGTTTCCTCCTGCCGGACAGAGGAAATGACCTCCCACGCTCCGTTTTGATCCCCCCTCCCCCCTCCAGTCCCATTGCTCTCTTTTAGCCGCCGGCTGCTCCCGCCACCGCCTAATCAAACGAAACCTAATCTGCTTTCCGTTTCAGAGTATGTGCAGTCATCTATATTGCATGTTTTGGGGGTGTAACTTTCCGTTCATCAGTTCACTGTACTTTTGGCTCTTCTCAAAACTACAATCTCAGATACATAGCTAAAATTTTATAGCGACTCTATTGGCACACATTCACATATGTTCATGTACTCAAGTGAGTTTTATATATAACAAGGATTTTGTAGGAGTAACAGAGAGGTGAGATCTCGTAGGAACTTTAGATTGAGAGCGCCCACATGTATGTATGTATCTATATCTATATCTACACACACATGTACATGTATAGATCCGCTTATTACCAATATAATTTGACTGGAGTGTCTTCTTGGTTTTATGTGTGATACAATGAACACATAATGATAACAATTTGCTGGCTTAGATTTCTGCATCCTCATTCTACCATTCTTGTCAATGGAAAATGAAGCAACATAGTGCAAGGGCTCCTTGGATCCATAGTACATTGCGTGACACACATTATTTTAAAGAAAGCAACAAAATCATGCAGAAAATGAAAAATATTCTTCTAATCCAAGAGAAATAGGATATGAAACAGTGGAAATTTACTCTGGTATTCATCGTCCTTGCCCCATCTTCTCTGAGCCAATATATACAATCTACTTTGAATTGTCATAAACGGTTCAGGAATCCATTAGAAGGAACCATTATAAAGATTGAGTGAATAGCTATAAGGCCTTGTGCACATATGAAGTGTTGAACTGTGAATATAAGGCCTTGTGCACATATGAAGTGTTGAACTGTGAATATGAAGTCCTTGTAAGAGGGTGAATATCCAGGTAGTACTTTGTCTCGATTTAATCTTCCTCAAAGAAAATGGTGGCGATCGACGACAAACACACATTTATTCCCGTTGGAGGTAGTGATATGTGACCCATATGGGCGATCTGATTCCGCGGATGCGCTTGGATGGTCATTCCGAGTCTTTTCCATATATTATTTTGTGTATTTTGTGTTGTATTTGGCATCGGATCGGCCCGAAAGTTATTAGGCGTCTGATCCGGGTTCCCTAACTCTTTGTTTTCTTCTCACCTATTTATACATGCAGTTTCCACTGGTTTGGGGATTGTAAGATTGTGAACTGCAACCGCCAGTTTCTCGATGGACTCCGAGCACTACCTCTCTTCCATCGAGACTCCCGACGCCATTCCCCCTTCCCGCCGGTCCTCTTACAACCCTACTGCCGCCTTCCCTGCATTCCTCTTTGCACCGATTGGCCTAGTCCAGCCTTACCGCTGCCACCTCCCCCCCTCCCCCCCCCCTCAATCCTGTTCGACACCCCCAACCCTACCGCTTCCTCCTCTCCTTTCCCCAACCCCATTCGACACCCCCAACCATACCGCCACCTCCTCTCCTTCTCCTAATCCCGAATGACACCTCCAACCCACTGCCACCTGCCCACTGTCGTAACACCCTCCCAATTCTCCTTCTTGCACATTGCAGCCCTCTGCTAGCACCTTGCCCCATCCGCAACCCCTCTTTGGAGCCACCTGTCAATCCAAAGTTGTTGCAACTAACAGATCTCCTCCCCCAAATCACGCCGCTGCATGCATGAGCAAATATTATTATTCGTTGCTTGATTTGCGGGTTCCATTCGGTACACGCTTAACTAAAATTTGCGCCTCATTTTGACGGTAAATCATAAACTGCTCTTTGATCGATTTAAGTTGTTTTCAAATGTTCAAATTGGATTAAGGCCTATTAACTTTATTACTGTTGTTAGATCTTAACCCGGGCTGTTTGCACCATCATCACATTTACACTGCATTTAGATTGCTTCATAGTTGATCGAGTCATCGTCAGATTACCCTTGCATAAAAAAATCTTTCCTCGATTCACTACCAAAGATTTCTTTCCAAGTATACAATGTTTTAAATTAAGTTGAGCGTCTTCTCACACACGGTTGTAACTTACCCTTTGCTATTAAAGAAAAAATATTTGCTTTCCCATTGTTTTCTTTTAGTTCCCATTGTTTCTTTTGATAGGTCTATCATTATGTATTTTTAGGTGTATATTTTATAGTGTTTTGTTTATATCTTGTAATTAGAGTTAATTATTACTTAAGTAGACAAAGTTCTTTTATCTTTATGTCGGGAAATTTTGCAGTTGTCCATTTGTTGTGGACCTTTTGGCAAATATCATTGAGTATGTTGTGTTTATATGCCCTTTGGTCCTTGGAATGGAAGCAAGAAATTAGACCTATTTTCTCCTCTCAACTCGCATAGTTCTCTCTTTAGTTAGGGTTAGAGTTTTCATAGCACCCACTCAATTGTTGTGTGCTCCGTTTTGAGATCGAGTGATAGGGAGGACGAGAGAGAAGCCCCTCAAGGGATTTCCCGTCCCCTTCTTGGATCCCAATGGAGTTATGACTGTAGAGTTTTTTGGGTCTAGCATTCCTTCACTTGACCCGTGACGCTTTGCTACTTCCTTAAGGGAAAAAAGAGTAGCACCCTTTTCACATGTCCGGGCTTTTGGAACAGTTGGTTAAGCGCTTGATTCTACAAGTGGTATCAAAGGAGGTCACGGGTCTGAGACCGGGGGAGGGGGGCTGATAAATCCCGAAATTGCTCTCTACCTGTGTGGGTCCGGCTTGTCAGGCGACCGCAACCATGTGGCAACACTATCTCTGAGCCATATGGTTTTCCACCTCTGAGCCATGTGGGGTCCACCTTTGAGATGGCGAGTCATGCTAGATGCTAGGGGGGATTGTATTGTCCAACATTCCTTCACTTGACCTGTGACATTTTGCTACTTCCTTAAGGGAAAAAAGTAGCGTCATTTCTAGAAGTCTGGGCTTTTGGAACAGTTGGGTAAGTGTTTGATCCTACGGAGTTGATCAGAAGAATAAGAGGTGAGGAACAACAGTTGCGAGCGGAAAACACGACAATCCTAATTGTTAGGGCTGCTTCGGTCGCGGGTTTCCCTGGAGGAAATGCAATACGGTGGGGGTGGGGGGTAGAGAAAGATTGGAACAATAACTTATTAATCTTTCTCGTGAGTCCAAACCATCATAAGTAGGTTCAAGAGCCCCTCACTTGGGTCATAACACAAGTAAGTTAAATTAGAACATGCACAAAATTTAAAACATAAAACGTACAATAACGTGCTAATAAAAACTACGATCAATGACTGACGGATGGAACGTGATGCTGTTATGTTCGCTCCCAATGTGGGCCTATAACATCTTCTTTCCCGTCGTAAGCCAGCTTGTCCTCAAGCTGTGGTGGCAAGCTAATCATTGACTCAGTTGGAGTGCCACCCACGAATGGATTTAGTTGAGACATATAAAATACGCCGTGTATGCGAGCCTCCGGTGGAAGCTGAAGTTGGTAGGACACCTCGCCGATGCGTTGGAGGATCTGGAAGGAGTTGTAATATTTGAGGCCTACTTTATTGGAGGAAGTGGCAGTGGACGAAGTAGGCGGTAAGGCCGGCGTTTCATCCAAACCCAATCATTGATGACGAAAGAAAGCTCTCGGCGGCCCTGGTTGTATGCAAATTCCATGCTGTGTTGAGCTTGGAGGAGATGCTCCCACGTTGCAGAAAAAATTTGATCCTGGTCGAGGAGATCCCGGTCGACGATCTCAAGCACGGCGGTGCCCCCATCGTAAGAAAATAGTCAGGGATGATCCCTCCTGTAAATCAATAAGAAGGGTGTAGGTGTTGTAAGAGGTGTTGTAGCAGTGTTCGATCCAAAGTAACCACCTGACCTAGTTCATCGGACAATCCCTTGTGATGCAACATAGGTACATTTTCATTGTGCGATTTACTACCTTGGTCCGTCCATCAGACTGCGGATGGTAGACGGTGGAGAAGACCAATTTTATGCTGCTAAGAATGAAAAGCTTCTTCCAAAACCGGCTAGTAAAAATCTTATCGTAGTCAGATACGGTGCTCTATGACATCCTATGCAGACAGAACAATCCGTCGAAGAAAATCCGTGCGATATTCTTAGCAACAAAGGGTTAGACCAAGACAATGAAATGTGTTCCCTTGGAAAAGTGATTGACGACGACCATGAGGACGGTCATTCCTTAGCGGTGGGCATCCCCTCTATGATATCCATGGACACGTCTGCCCAGATCTGAGTCGGAACCTTCAACAGCTGTAATAAGCCTATTAGAAGGAGATGATATGTCTTGTTCTTTTGGCAACCATGGCATGATGCAATGAGGTCTTGCACCCTGCGATGTGGGCCCTTCCAAAAGAACTCCGCACGAATGCGCTGCAGGGTCTTGTGGACCCCTTCGTTTCCTCGGCCATGAATGCCAACAGAAGAGGGGGGTTACTACCGTCACCCTGCTGTTATTGAAACTGCCCTGGCCGCATTTGTTGGAAGTGTCACAGACCTCGTTGATTGAAATTTCTCCCCCGCGGGTTTGGGGGCCAGTATTTTTGGCGAAAGTGATTTGCGGGAACAGGAGGACGCCTGAACGAGTTCTGCGAACGCTTGGCTCCCAAGTCTGAAAGGCCTACGATGAACTCTTCATTTTCAACTCACCCTCAATGAACTAGCTGGCTTGTTCAATGGGCTCGCTGTAAGACCTCAGTTTCCTCTCGCAAATTGGGAACTAAAACAACCTGGGTCTTAGCGCATTTGTGAAAGTGACCCGATAGACCTGGGAGTCTACTCTGGAAGCAATTCACGTACTGTCCCAAGGTTTCCTTTGGTCCTTGTCGAATTAGGAACAAGCATCGATGCCCGCCCTTCGCCGCTTGGACGTGACGAACCTCTGCAAAAACTCTTTTCTGAACTCTCTGAAGGAAATAATTGAGCCATGGGAGAGGCTATGGAACCAATCCCTCAGTGAGAGGTTGTAGGGATACCGTGGCGTCAAACGCCCGCAGTTGAGAAGCGGTTTCTTTTTCCCCGTGAAGCGAGGGAGTCGCGACTCTGAAGCCATAGAGGGCGGTCTCCCCAGCGATGACAGGGACGAAGGGCGAATACATTTCTGTCCCCTTATTGGGCCCTCGCTCTTCGAAATCTAAAGCCCCTCCCTGATATGCCCGGGCGGCTTCTCAAAAGAATTATTGGCAAGCCCGTGCGTCCTCAACATGCGGATGCAGTGGGGGAGGATTTAGCGGTGGCAATGACAACTCGTTAGGTGTCACGAGCTTTCGAGGGGGCTTGGCGACCTGAGCGCGATGCCCCTGGGCGACCAGCTGATTGATGAGGCCGTGTAGATGATCGAACTCTGCGCGGGTGATGGGTTGTTGCTCGCGGTCTTACGGCTGCGGTGACTGCCCGCCTGTCATAGGATGGTTTCACCAATTGGCAGTATCTGAAGTTCGCGTATTCGAACTGTTGGTGCAAAATTTGTCACTTAGTTCTTTCACCCTCTACAACCAACTTGGGAGTTCGGGGAAGATATCAGAGATTGCAACCGACCGACTACTTTGCCCTCCCAGCTCGACGAGCCGTCACGACGAATGCCTCTCTTGCGGCGGACACTTATATTACTCCAAGAAAGATTACAAAGGAAGGTGCGAGTACCCGCGAAGTATGCACAAATACAAGAGTGGTGAAAGAGAAGAGGGCTGAGAGACTTAGTGCCCACACCTACAACGGGGAAGATTCTAGGCTAAGTCCGCTATCCCCTTTTGAGAACCCCTGGTCCCTATTTATACTTGAGGGAAGACTGCTCGAACGGTTCATGAAGAGCCAAACATTCAATGGCTCATTAAACATGACATTAAATGCGCTTCCACTCATGGTACACGAAGAGTCGGACGGTGGGGGGGGGGGAGAAGAGACCTTGCGTAACCGCTGTGTCGATGCTGACGAGATGAGCACGGGCTTTGATGTAGTGCCCGCCGCGAACCCTTCGACGGATTGCCGAATTGTTCCCTGAGAGGTTGCACGGCCTTCTGCCGAGCACTGCCGTGTGTGTGCCCTACCTGGAGAGTACCCATGGGAACCCGGAGTAACTGCCCGATTGCTTTGTCTGCCGTTGTCTGATGCTGTCTCCCGTCGTAGGATTTGGGTTAACACCCTGATTTTTGATATGATGATGTGTTAGATTCATGCACGATGTGATAACTGTCTTGGTGGATCCATTGGAAATATCCGATTGCATTCATGTTTGCATATCTAGGCACCTTCTTTATATGGTCAACATAGAGAATTTGTAGGGTGCTTGAGACACGGGTAGATTATACCTACTTGTAATTTATCATGTTGCTTTTATTACAAAGTGCTGGCTTGCAGGGTGATACAGTTCCCCGGGGTCTACTAGGACATCTGGGAGGAGGGAAATCGTTATGCGTTTTTTTGTCAACTCATATAGCTGACCCATGTTTTTCCTCTGATGTGTATTTGGTTGCAGGGCGTGACATAGAGTCGAGTGCCTGTTAACTTGCATGAAAAAATATGATAGCTTCATGAAGTGTTTTTTTTTTACCGATTTTTACATGCCCTGTATACATGGTGCACCTACTTCCAAGCCAATGTTACTTGAGTTTTGTTGTAGAATATTTGAAAGTTGTAATAACCATAAGGACAAGGACTTAGTTGTGGACATAGGCAGTCTCTTATGTTTAGTACTTCCATTGTGAGTATTTCGTGTTTTGTTTATTAGTTGATTGGAGTAGATTTGTATTTTTTTTTTACCATCTTGAATATCTAACTTGTGATGCTAGTATATTATGGTGCCCGATCGGATTCATATAATACAATTATTGCATATTGGGTGTTGTAAGTGCAAGGAGGGTTTGCCCCTCGAGCGTGATAGCCATCTGGATTGTACGACCCTCCCGAGGGCTGGAGATGGCATGAAGGGAAATCTATGAAACTCCCGTGTCTGCATCATCATTGCCATGATATGAAGGGTTGACCACTTCCACCCAGAAGAGACGTTTGCATCAGTGGCCTGGCCCTAAAGTCTTGCCGCAATTGAAACAAAGGTCCTTGGTGTGGCGGTCAGCCATCTTAGCGAAGAAGAGGCGACAAAAAATGGAGGGTGGATTGAATTGTCCCCCTTAAAAGAGTTGGGGGGGGGGGTACGGTCTCCCGGGGTGCTTATCGTATCCCTGCGGTTGCCTTGGGGTTGGTCTAACAGTAAACACTTCTGACAAACCCGCACGAGGCTCATCACAGTTGTGAGGTCTGGAGGGGCTTGAAACTGTACGTCGAACCTGCTGGGTGGAGACTCAGAGAGGGAGCACGGGCTAACAGAATCTGGAACTTCTCCATGTAGTCTTCACAAGAATTGCTGCATAATGGAGGACCGAAGTGGAGCTTGCAAGAGTCCTTGAATTCCTCCTAGGTGAGCTGGGGTTGCTTCCTTTGCAGTTGAGCGAACCAAAGTTTTGTTGGGCCCATGAGGTGGACGTAGGCAATGAAAAGATGTCCATTGGTTGGTGAAGAAGTGATCACATCGGTTGAACCACTTGTGGGGGTCTTTGCGGCCTTCAAAAAAGGGGAAATGCATTTTATCTTAGCAAGGAATACCACTCCCTTTGAACTTAGGGTGGCCTTGCTTGCGGGCCTGGGGCGGTGGGCGGTATAAGGGCATCATTGGAGGAGCTGAATGCGCGCGGTGGGGGATGGATGAAGTCTATCCGGGCGTGGAGGGAGGCCACCCTCGATTGGAACAACTCAATCAATTGGGTCATGGTGAAACCACCGTCTTCCATGGTTGCACGCGGCGGTAAGGAAGGGCATGGTAGAGGAAAGAGCCCTGAATCGCAAGCGACGACTAAGGGGGAGGAGGTGCTGGAAGGAGGGCAATCAGTTGCACCGGTGCACTTGGAGATAGTAATTGTGGTTTGCGCAACACTGGGTGGAGAATTCGATGGGCTGAGCGCAAAAAGCCAGTGTCACATTCTGTAGAGGGGGGAAGATGTCGTCGCGTCAGCAAGGAGTGACTCTGATACCAAGTTATTGTGTGCTCCAGTTTGAGAACAAGTGATAGAGCGGACGAGGGAGAATTCCTCAAGGGATTTGAGTCCTTCTTGGATCTTGGTGGAGCTATGACGCAAAGGAGTTCATCGGTGGAAGAAGAGACAAGGAACGACGATTGCGATCCGAAGGCCCGATCCCGGCCGCTAGGGCTTCAGTCGATGGTTTCACGGGGGGTAATGCTATACGGGAAAAGTGGGCTTAGAGGGAGAGAGGCAAAGAAAAAGAGAAGAGAGAGCTTGGAGTAGTAACATGTTAATCTTTCTCACGACTCCAAACCATTACAAGTAGGTTCAAGAGCCCCTCACTTGGGTCATAACTTAAGTGAGGAACATGCACAAAATTTAAGATAAAAATAGTACGATAACTTGCTAATAAAAATGCAATCAATCCTTTGTGGGTTGAACACGATGCTGGTATGTTCGCCCCTAATGTGGGTTCATAACATCAAGTTCCCTACCCCTAATAACCACTACAATGCTTCTTTTGCATCGTTATGATCTAAAGATCATAACAATTTGATATCATAGCCACTCGATCCCTATTTCTCTACTCAGTGCGTCAAAGCTTCCCACTTCCATTACACAATTAGTTGAAGAAGCTCTGTCCCATCATGCTTCCAAAATCCCTTTCAAATTTCATCTCCGCGAAGCTCCTCACCGAGCCAACTGCTTGGCTAATATTCCACAAAAATGTAATATCAAAGCCTCCGGCACGTGTTTCTAATATTGATATCGTTCCATTCCAGACAAACAGAATGAGGACATACCCACATACAGTTGTTCGATCCGTCTCCAACCTCGATCATTTATGTTTTCTCTTTCTCATGAACAATATCTTTAAGTCACATCTTTGTTCGATTGATGCAGACGTTTACTCATCCATTCAATTTGACATCGCCCTAGCCACACAATCTCTAACGCTTCTCCTCTATCCAAGATCGATGCCCGCCTTCTCTTTGAAGAAGCCCTATTAAGCTTAACATGACAAACCTCCCCTAAACATTGTTGAGGCACCTGCACTTCACCCAACCATCAACACACCTCAGTCCACTCCAAATGTAGTCAATCTTAGCAATCTTCCTGTCAATATCTCCATTCTACATAATCGACCATCACATTGAACCTGTACTGGTCACAGGTTACTTCGTGCTGATGCCATCCTTGAACTTGTCCTATCCCTATTTATGGAGAGCCTACAGTTTTTGTTGTCCATGAACCTCCATGGGTTGCCATACCGTCTGCAATTGCATTATGATTAACTAATGGAGCTTTTAGGAAAATATATGGAACAACTCAAAGCCCTTGAATGCAAGGAAGATGTGACAGACAAGAAAAGTGACATTGTAATGGACTATGTCGATCACCTACCCCTTGAGCCGCCAGCTCCAACAACCACTACTACACAACCTTTGACCATTAACATGTCTCTGCTCAGTAGACCACTTGTGAGGTATTAGGTTTGAAGAGGAGAGGGAAGGAATGAGACGAAGGGTGAAGAATAAGAGAGATGAATCTTGCTCCTAAGGCTCCTTCAAAATAGTTCTTACTCCTCGATGCCCCAAATGAAAGACAAGTCTAGGCTTGTATAGTGCCTATATACAATAATTGCGAGAACAAACGGTAAATAACCACAACTCGAGATAAATGTTCTCTATGCCCATGCACGCTACTGAAGAATGTACGTCATCGAATTGAGATCCGTATCCACGCCGCTTTTGTCCCCGCATGGACATATGCATTGAATGCTCGTGTCCTCGTTCCCGACCCTCTTCCATCTTAGTAACAATGTCGCCCTCTCGAAAATTCGCCCTGTCCTCAAGGCCGAAGTAACTTCTTGGATGCACGACAATTGGGCTGGTGGAGGGGTAGTCGGGTTTTTCGGCGCGACGTCGTCGCGCAGGTGGGTGGCAAAGTTCACAACTACTTGCTGTAGAGGCATAGTTAGGGATGCCGTCGGGATGGGAATGGACACCGCCCCGGCAAGGAGGAAAGCGACTTCCGCTTGAAGAAGACACATCGTCATGCGAGCCCAGTTGACATACACATCACTCAGGGTACAAAGCCATGTGATATCGAGAATGACATCAAGGACACCGAGCTCGTAGGAATAAAAATCTGCATGGAGAGGGCAGGGGCCCATAGTCAAGTGCAGGTCTGTAAAGTGGCCCCCACTGGTAGTGCGGTGGCCGTCGGTCAAGCGAACTGCAAGGGGAGCTGGAGATGGTAGAATATGGAACAGTGTCACCAAGCGCGGGGAGTACCATACACAAACCTATAGAACGTCATAGTGAGCAAGCCATATGGGTCTCTAGTCACCGAGCACAGAAGTTTGAGACGATGCTGCCACACATGGGGTCCCGTGATGGCAAGGAGTCATTGCCCTCTAGGGCTTCAAAATCCTTTTTGGTGATCTCAGGGTCTTCCTCGTCAATGGTGATGCGGAGCACCTTCAAAGGACAGTCGTGAGTCGGAGAGTAGAGTTGTTTACAACGAAAACAAAGGCCCTTAGTGCAAAGATTGTGATACTCTTGGTTTGTAACATCCGTAAGTTTTGACGCGAAATTAATCTATTATTGTAGGGTCGAGTCGCGACGAATTCTGACCGAGGCAGCGCGTCGTCGAGGTATGATTTAAGTTTGGTCAACTAACCGCATTCATTAATATGAGATTTAGGTTAGTCATAATTATAGTAAGATGCATTTTTTTATTTTAGTAACGATGCGCGGCAAGAATCATTTAAGTTCAAAAGAATTTGTGTAGAGTGGGGTGCCAATAGCATTTACCCCCCCTCTACTCTTGCGGTTATCACAAAAACCGCAAACCGCAAATCCTAATAAAAGCCGCAGCTCTTATTCACGGGAGAAAAGCCAACCGTAACCCGCAACGTTCTTTCTCTCGGGAAGTAGCCGCAGCCCGTCGTCCGCCTACCGCTAGCCGGCGCTCTTCCGCAACCTTAGCCTGTAACGGCCCAAAAACCGCCACAATTTGAATCATTAGCTCGAGCGGGTTTTTTACATAATTATGCGCAGCAAAATGAATATTTAAAATGTATTAGTGCAAACATAACATCACATTTCATTTATTTCCAAAATATACACTATCTACAAGTATTCTACTACGAATCAAGCCAACCAGAGTACAAAAAAAAAAAAAAATATATATCACGCTAACCCGTGGACGAGCCACGTCTTCAACTGGTATCCGATCGGCAT
Source organism: Platanthera zijinensis (assembly GCA_039513925.1). Classification (NCBI taxonomy): domain Eukaryota; kingdom Viridiplantae; phylum Streptophyta; class Magnoliopsida; order Asparagales; family Orchidaceae; genus Platanthera; species Platanthera zijinensis. The sequence continues at coordinate 63,498,893 of CM077087.1, forward strand.
CTGCCTGAGCCCGTCTAGCGGGGTCTGGTACGCTGGTGCTCGGTTCTTAAAATAAATTAAACATCTCATTAGTTTAGAAAACTAAGTGAAATCCTTACTTTTTACCTGTAGCGCCGCACTGCAAGCAGACAAAAGAGTCAGCAGTAATAAATCTATATAAGCATATTTCTAATCTAAACAGGTAAAATCATCTATATCTGATTTCAATTCATATTTTCATATCAATTTCCTTTCTTCATATTTCATTCGCGAAATACTAAGGGTCATTCAACTATTTCATTCATCCGGGTCCGTCTACCCATCATATCTGTATCCACTTTAGGGCGCTTCGACGCGCAAGGCTTCAACGCCTCCTAAAGGAATTCATATCATCTGTAGGAGTTCGACCCCCCCTTACGAGGTGTGAGAGTTCTACCCCCCTTACGAGGTGTAGGAGTCTGAAACTTCCCCCCTACTAGGCCGACCCTTCGCATTTCGTTGCGTCGACGCGAGTTCATTTCATTTCTATTTCTATCAGTTCCTTTCATTCATTTTATATCAAAATAGAATATGTTTTTATTTGTTTCCCCTCAGAATTCTGTCGCTAGCATACTTGTGTTAGCGTTTTCGGCGATTCATCAATTCAATAACAGCTGAAAAGTAAGTAGCTTCACAGGAAAAGAGGAAAAAGCAGTAAGGACTCACCCCAAGTTTTCCTTTGCCCTTGTCCCTCGTAGGATTCTCGCCGCGTCTATCACCGGACGCCATCCTCTGCAGTATCAATAAATCATTTACTTTAGGGTTGCGTCGCAAACACACACGAGCAGACTCCTAAAACGGTCACAACTACGACTCTAGGAGTTGCCTAGGGAAGGACTAGCATGGGTGATTCCTTACTAAAAGTGCAACATTTCAATTTGCTCCAACATACAACCGCAAGGGTTGCCGTCAAGGCAACTCCTAGGGATGTGAATTGCAGCTCATCATAAGGGATAGTCCCATCATATCTCACATAATCAGCCCACACAAACAGCACAGCCGGCACACACACACACTATTCAGCCCACATAAACAGCATAGCCGGCACACACACACAACTGGCATCGCATAAACAGCATAGCCGGCAACATCACATCTCTCATAATCAGCCCACACAAACAGCACAGCCGGCAACATCACAGAAAAAGGGGTAAAACAAAACCCTAACTTCACCTTACCCAAAAATGGCTCAAAATCAAGATGTAGGGTTTTGGAAGCCATGCAGAAACTTTTGTACACAAAAGAAAGTGAAGAAACTCAAAAACTCCAAAACCCTAGGTTTCCAACTATCTCCAATCCATACACAAACTCCAAAATCAACACAAGAGGAGTGGAGGAAAGAAGATTACCTTTCAATCGCAAGAAGAATCACAAAAATCGGAGGAGAAACGAGCCCGGTAGAGCAAACGGTGGAATCGGCTTCTGCGGCTTTCTCCCGTCAAAATCCCGTCCAAATGAAGCAGGAAGTCGACGAGATTTACTTATGAAGGCTCGGGAGGTCACCGCTTAACCGGTAGCACCGGTTGCAAACAAATAAAAAAAACGGCCATAGGAGGTGGCAACCCATTTTCTAAGATTCAAGCCAATGTAACAGGCCAAGCCAGTAAGCTCATATAACATGTCATTCCAAGTGTAACAAAAAAACTCAAACGCTATGAAACGACTGTCGCACAAAAATCGATTGCAACAAAATCTGAACCTCAAAGTAACGTGCGACGTCGAATCGACACTGAAATTATTCTTTCATCATCGGGGAGTATTCATATAGTTTTTAGTAAACAAAATATCAACAGTTAAAATTTTCGGGTATTACATAGCCGGCGTCCGATAACTCTCCAGAACCCATCGCCGGCTTCCTCTCCCTCCTCTACAGGCACCGGGGAGCACTCCTCTTCTTTCCTTAGCCGTGGGAGAAGTGGGTCAAACCCTAACCGGAGAAGTTGAGTTTCGTTTTTATTCCGGTGAGTCGATTCCTCCCTTATCTCGATTTCCTCATGAAGATCCTTCGTTTTAGAGGTTAGACTAAACAAATTTTTGTTCCTATTGCCTTATTTTAGGTTTTGGTGTTCGTGGTTCACCGCGGAGTTTGTGTGGGACGCATTGAGAGCCCCAATCTCTCCGCGTAAAGGTAATATGCGAAGCTAGCACATGTATTTTTGCAACCTTAGATATTTTGGAGTTTTTCCACCGAAAACCCAAAAGGGAAAATTATGAAATTGGGGTTGCCTTGGATTTCAGGACTTCGGTAGCCTCAGGGGCAACACTTTGAAAGTCCCAGACAGTAGGATTTGCCTTCGAAAAAGCTAATGTCGCCGCGCCGAGTGTACGAGCGCCGCACCGCCACGGTAAGGAAATTCTAATTTCTTTTAGTTAGACATATCAAGTAATTATATTTTTATACGCATGAGTAAGTTTCGTACAAACATTATAACCATGCATAGAAAAGTGTGGCAGTAGGAAAATAATCGTGGAAACGCGTAGGATAATGCCCTTTTCCATAACCACGTTAGTAAAGTCATGAGCAGTTATTTAGGTACGAAACTTTACCCGTATACGTAAGTTTGGAGATTGTCCAACCAAGGGCGAGAAGGTCCCTTCAAGTCGACCACGAGAAAGTCAAGGGTCGCTTGGTAGTACACCAGAAAAGATATCCCATGCAGAGTAGCGTCAGACCAAAAAGGTCAGTGAGCACACAAGTTTTTTTTCGTGCTAGGTAGAGGCACACTACCTTTCTCATAAGGCATATGACATCTTGTGAGCAGTACAGTTTATGGAGTTTACTTCCCTTTGAGACAGCTAGTAGATTCGAGACCGTGTCCGCGTGACACTAGAACATGTGAGTTCGTCAGATGGTCTCGGGTCGTCAGTTTTAGTTGCGCGTTAGGAGCTACTCTGCCTAGAGCCTTCCCAGTAGATGTGTAGGCTAGAAACCCCATAGAACTCAAGTATAGACTTATCGTGAGTCAGTACACTAGTTAGTGAACGCCAGTATTTGGGTAAATGAACGGAAAGTCACGAACATAGAACTAATAGTTGTGTTGACCAGGAAGTATAGGAAAGACATGCATAACATATAACATAAAATGTTTTCAGTGCACGAGACTATTTTAAAGGCATGCATGCATTCATATGAAAAACTGTTTTTAGTGTCACTAGGAGAAGTTATTTTTCCTTACTCTGACCTTTCGTGGGCATTGTTTTTCAGGTGACCCAGGTGAGAAACTTTGTCTAGGATGAACATTATGGTGGCGTCAGTTTGTAGTATTTTTCCCATTCAGTTTACTCTATCTCAGCATGTACTTGTAGATGTGGACATTGTATCTTGTTATTGTCTTTATATAACTTGTATCAGACTATTATTGTTATACAAATTTTCAGTTAATTCGTTTTCAATCATGTTTAGTGGCTCTGTGAATCCAGATGTCAGGTATGTGATTACCCTTAATTTACTTTTTAACTTCCGCTGTTAGTCTTAAATTGCTTAGTATAGACTTTTATTACCTGCTGCTACTAGTTTTAATACTGTTTCCTAGTTTTCTCTATATCGCTAACCTGACCGATGGCTGATTTCTGAAATACTGGGAAAGGGGTGTTACAAATTGGTATCAGAGCCAGGTTTAGGATCCCTGGACCCTAGAAAGAATTCACACAGCCATAAGATTGTGTAAGTGTAAACTCTTGTTAGTAGAGTATTTTAAGTGACGTTTAAGTCCTAGTTTTCGCTAGAGTACGAAATAAAATTTGCTAAGCCAGATTTCTCAGATGCTTGTTAAATAATCAGATTTCTTTTGTATGGTGTATCAGGCACCACGAGTTAGTGAACCAGGTGAATCTTTACGTCAGGACCCGGTTCCTAATGCGACCATGTGAGACGCTGCCGTGCCTCAGGTACCACCAGTTCCAGCAGCTCCAGAAGGCACAGACATAGCGTCTCAGATTGCCAAGGCGGTCACGGTTGCCTTGATGGAGTTTCAGAGAGGACTGGCTGCAGGGTTTCCAGTTCCAGTACAAGTATCAGTCCCTGCACCAGCTCCTGCCCCAGTACCCGTGGAGATGACCCTGATGCGCTATTTGAGAAATTTTTGAGAACTTCAGCCTTCAAACTTCAGTGGGGATGAGACCCCGATGGACACAGATGATTGGATAGCTAACACCAGAGACCTGCTGAATGTTTTGGAGTGCCCAGAGAACAAGAAGGTCCCTTTGGTTGTTTTCCTCCTCCGGGGAGAGGCGAAAGTCTGGTGGGACAAGTACCGGGCAGATGATCCTGCAGGTAATGCGAAATGAAATTTCCTCATATTTTTAGGAAGTGATGCGTTTTCTTTTTAAATTGTATGACCATATGTTTTGCCAGGTCGTACATCAGACATGTTTACTTGGGACGAGTTCTCTAGAGCCCTTGCAAGTTGGTTCGTGCCTCCTTCCGCACGACGAGGTCTTCAGGAAAAGTATCTTAGGCTTTTCCAGGGGGACAAGACAGTTACTGAGTACGAGCGAGAGCTTACTCATCTGGCTCGATATGCGGGCGTTATGCAGGGAGATCAGACTGAGAGGTGCAGTCGCTTTGTGGATGGCTTGCGTGACTCTTTGAGGCAGCCGCTGATGACTATGGTCAACGCAAATTACAGGAGCTTGGTGGATACAACTCGCAGACTGGAGGTTGATCAACAGAAGGTTCAAAAGCGGAGTAGTTTCCGTGCGAAGCGATCTCAGGATTCGCACCCGCCGCAGCAGAGCAGGAATGATCAAGGAAAGAACTGGAACAAAAAGCCGAAGTCTGAGGCTAAGAAGAGTGGTCAGTCTGTTGACAGGAGCAAAGACTATCCCACGTGTCCCAAGTGTCAGCGTCGCCATCCAGGAGAGTGTTTGGCCAGCGCGGGCGTATGCTACAAGTGCCGACAACCTGGACACATAGCTCGTTTTTGTCAGGAAGTTTGTGCAAATCAGGTAAGCAAAGTTTGTTGTATTACATTTCTTTTCTTATAATTTTAGTAGATGTTAAATGAAAATTATTCCTACAGTCGAAGTTCGAAGTTGGTGGCTCTAGCAGAGCTGATAAGGGCAAAACGTTGATGATTACTGATGGGAGACCACAACAGGGTCGAGATTTAGTGCAGCCCAGAGTGTATGGGCTGGGTCAGCAGGAGGCGAAGGATCAGGAGGATGTAGTGACTGGTAAGTGCTCTTTTTTTTACTTAACAAGTTTATTCAAATCCTCCGTAGTGACACATTTTTTTTTTCATCCTTCATATTTCATTCATGTAGGCATCCTTATGATTTGTAATTTACCCTCTAAGATTATGTTTGATACGGGTGCCTCACACTCGTTTATCGCGGAATCTCTAGTGCGTAAGTTGGATTTAGAAGTCTTCCCAGAGTCAGTACCGTTGGAAGTTATGATGCCGAATGGATCCCTTCTGCAGACCAAGTGCAGGGTACCAGTGCAGTTTGAGGATACTGAGATTGTCGTGGAAGCTTTACAACTACCTATAGCAGGATTCGTCTTGATTTTTGGTATTTACTGGCTTTCGGCAGTCAACGCCAGGATTGACTGTAGGGCGAAACAGATTCAGTTCGATGGCCCCAACCAAACATCTTTTTCTTTTCAGGGTTTGAAGGGAGTAGTGAAGATGATCATATCTGCAGTCCAAGCGAGAAGGTGCATCAGTAAAGGTTGTGAAACCTTCGTAGTACTGATGAGCGCGGAGTCTAAGACTGACTTGTCAGAGGTACCAGTGGTGCATGAGTTTCCCGATGTTTTCCCGGAAGAGCTCCCTAGTGCCCCTCCTGATAGAGAGGTTGAGTTCCCGATAGACTTGCATCCTGGGGCTACACCGGTAGCCAAATCTCCCTATCGGATGGCTCCAAGAGAATTAGCAGAGTTGAAGAGCCAGTTGCAGGAGTTGCTTGATTTGGGTTTTATACGCCCCAGTACTTCGCCTTGGAGTGCTCCAGTACTGTTTGTGAAGAAGAAGGATGGTAGTCTGAGACTGTGCATAGATTACCGTGAATTGAATAAGCTGACCGTAAAGAACAAGTACCCGATTCCCAGGATTGATGATTTGTTCGACCAGTTGGTGGGATCGAACACCTTTTCTAAGTTAGATTTGAGGTCAGGCTATCACCAGTTAAAGATTCGTGACGTAGATATTCAGAAGACTGCTTTCAGTACCAGATATGGACACTTCGAGTTCGTGGTCATGCCGTTCGGGCTGACCAATGCCCCTTCAATATTTATGGACCTGATGAACATGGTATTTCGAGAGTATTTGGATCATTTTGTCATCGTCTTTATAAAAGATATCTTGATGTTCTCTAAGAGTGCAGAAGATCATGCCACATATCTCAGGGTTGTGTTGAATACCCTCAGACAGAACCAGTTGTATGCTAAGTTTTCAAAATATGAGTTTTGGCTTTCAGAGTTTGCATTCTTAGGCCACATCATTAGTCAGAAAGGGGTTATCGTTGATCCGAAGAAGATAGAGGCTATAAAGATTTGGCCAAGGCCGACGATAGTGTCAGAGGTTCGCAGCTTTTTGGGTCTTGCTGGATACTACAGGAGGTTCATCAGAGATTTCTCAAGGATAGCCTTACCACTGACTTCCCTCACTAGGAAGGGTAATGGTTTGGATTGGACAGTCGAGTGTGAGTTGGCTTTTGAGGACTTGAAGGATAGGTTGATGACCACACCGATTTTGAGTTTGCCTTCAGGGCCAGACGGGTTTCAGATTTATAGTGATGCTTCAGGTCAGGGTTTAGGTTGTGTTCTCATGCAGCATGGAAAGGTCGTAGCCTATGCCTCGAGACAGTTAAAGGTTCATGAGAGGAACTATCCCGTGCATGACTTGGAGCTTGCAGCAGTTATTCATGCTCTGAAGATTTGGAGGCACTACCTCTATGGAGTGCGTTGCGAGATCTTTACTGATCATAAGAGCCTCAAGTATATCTTTGATCAGCGAGAGCTCAATTTGAGGCAGCGTAGATGGTTAGAGTTTCTTTCAGACTATGATTTAGACATTCAGTACCACCCAGGAAAGGCGAACGTGGTAGCTGATGCTCTAGCCGTAGAGGCTCGTGTTTTTACCTTCTCACTCAGCAGAAGGAGTTGGTACGAGAGCTGGAGAGACTGGACATCGTCGTTGTGCCCCGTTGCGGTTTTGGTTCAGCTTGGTTGAGTTGGATGGAGATTTCGTGCGATATTAGAGATCGGATCAGGACAGCTCTACCGTTGGATCCAAAGATGGCAGAGATTTTGATCTCAGTGCAGTCAGGTCAGAAAGAGAGATTCTCTATTCAGGATGAGTTATTATTGCATGATGGCAGAGTGTGTATCCCAGATGCTAGTCACCTTCGCGAGGACATTCTTTTCGAGGCACACAATTCTAGATATTCCATACATCCTGGTAGCACGAAGATGTATGCAGATCTTAAGAAGGTAGTCTGGTGGCCAGGTTTGAAGAGTGATGTTACAGATTATGTAGAGAAGTGCGAGACATGCAAGTTGGTTAAGGCCGAGTGTCAAAGGCCTGGAGGCAAGTTGCAGCCACTTCCCATTCCCGAGTGGACTTTTGAAGATATATCCATGGACTTTATTCATGGTCTGCCGAGATCGCAGAGTGGGAATGATTCTGTGTGGGTTATAATTGATCGACTTTCTAAGGTCGCCCATTTCATTCCTCTTAGGAAGACGGATCAAGGTCCGAAGCTGGCACAGTTATACTTAGACGAGATAGTTCGACTTCACGGTGTTCCCAAGACTATAATTTCAGACCGAGATGACAGATTTACCTCCAGGGAGTGGCGATACGTTCAGGAGCGGTTGGGTACCAAGTTACATTTCAGTACCGCATTTCATCCCCAGACCGATGGACAGACTGAGCGCACAAATAGGACTTTGGAGGATCTTCTACGGATGTGCATACTAGATTTTGGAGGAAAGTGGGAGAAATATGTTACTCTTGTGGAGTTCTCCTACAACAACAGTTTTCAGGCGAGTATTGGGATGATACCGTTCGAGGCCCTCTATGGCAGACATTGTCGGACACCGTTGTGTTGAGCTGAAAGTGAGGAAAGATCTACCATCAGCGAGTCATGGATTGATAAGACCACTGATAGGATCAAGCTTATTCAGGAGCGTATGAAGACAACTCAGGATCACCAGACCAAGTATTATGATCAGAAGCACAGGTCAGTAGAGTTCAGTGTTGGAGACTACGTTTATCTGAAGGTCAGACCAGTCAGAGGAGTCTCTAGAATTAAGCGGATGAAGAAACTGAGCCCCAGATTCGTTGGTCCTTTTGAGGTGCTGGAAAGAGTTGGTGAGGTTTCATATAGGTTGACCTTACCTGAGGAAATGAGTGGTGTACATGATGTATTCCAAGTCTCCTATCTGAGGAGAGCAGTCAGTGATTCTAGCCAGATCATCAGTACCGAGGAAGCATCAATTGAGACAGATCTTAGTATTGGGGTTAGACCAATCAGAATAGTGGATTCAAGGATTCAGAAGCTTAGAAATAAAGAGATACGTATGGTCAAAGTCCTTTGGATGAACTGTGGCCGTCCAGAGTATACTTGGGTGCGAGAGGATGAGCTTAAAAGTAATGCAGACTATTCTTTTCTCTTCGATTCAGGTAGGGTTACAATTTTCGAGGACAAAATTTTTTGTTAGGAGGAGAGATTTGTAACATCCGTAAGTTTTGACGCGAAATTAATCTATTATTGTAGGGTCGAGTCGCGACGAATTATGATCGAGGCAGCGCGTCGTCGAGGTATGATTTAAGTTTGGTCAATTAACTGCATTCATTAATATGAGATTTAGGTTAGTCATAATTATAGTAAGACGCATATTTTTATTTTAGTAACAATGCGCGACAAGAATCATTTAAGTTCAAAAGAATTTGTGTATAGTGGGGTGCCAATAGCATTTCCCCCCCCTCTACTCTTGCGGTTATCACAAAAACCGCAAACCGCAAATCCTAATAAAAGCCGCAGCTCTTATTCACGGGAGAAAAGCCAACCGTAACCCGCAACGTTCTTTCTCTCGGGAAGTAGCCGCAGTCCGTCGTCTGCCTACCGCTAGCCGGCGCTCTTCCGCAACCTTAGCCGGCGCCCGATAACTCTCCAGAACCTATCGCCGATTTCCTCTCCCTCCTCTACAGGCACCGGGGAGCACTCCTCTTCTTTCCTTGGCCGTGGGAGAAGTGGGTCAAACCCTAACCGGAGAAGTTGAGTTTGTTTTGGTTCCAGTGAGTCGATTCCTCCCTTATCTCGATTTTCTCATGAAGATCCTTCGTTTTGGAGGTTAGACTAAACAATTTTTTGTTCCTATTGCCCTATTTTAGGTTTTGGTGTTCGTGGTTCACCGCGGAGTTTGTGTGAGACGCATTGAGAGCCTCAATCTCTCCGCGTAAAGGTAATATGTGAAGCTAGCACATGTATTTTTGCAATCTTAGATGTTTTGGAGTTTTTCCACCGGAAACCCAAAAGGGAAAATTATGAAATTGGGGTTGCCTTGGATTTCAGGACTTCGGTAGCCTCGGGGGCAACACTTTGAAAGTCCCAGACAGTAGGATTTGCCTTCGGAAAAGCTAATGTCGCCGCGCCGAGTGTACGAGCGCCGCACCGCCACGGTAAGGAAATTCTAATTTCTTTTAGTTAGACATATCAAGTAATTATTTTTTTATACGCATGAGTAGGTTTCGTACAAACATCATAACCATGCATAGAAAAGTGTGGCAGTAGGAAAATAATCGTGGAAACGCGTAGGATAACGCATTTTTCCATAACCACGTTAGTAAAGTCATAAGCAGTTATTTAGGTATGAAACTTTACCCGTGTACGTAAGTTTGGAGATTGTCCAACCAAGGGCGAGAAGTTCCCTTCAAGTCGACCACGAGAAAGTCAAGGGTCGCTTGGTAGTACACCAGAAAAGATATCCCATGCAGAGTAGCGTCAGACCAAAAAGATCAGTGAACACACAAGTTTTTTTTCGTGCTAGGTAGAGGCGCACTACCTTTCCCATAAGGCATATGACATCTTGTGAGCAGTACAGTTTTGGGAGTTTACTTCCCTTTGAGACAACTAGTAGATTCGAGACCGTATCCGCGTGACACTAGAACATGTGAGTTCGTCAGATGGTCTCGGGTCGTCAGTTTTAGTTGCGCGTTAGGAGCTACTCTGCCTAGAGCCTTCCCAGTAGATGTGTAGGCTAGAAACCCCATAGAACTCAAGTATAGACCTGTCATAAGTCAGTACACTAGTTAGTGAACGCCAGTACTTGGGTAAATGAACGGAAAGTCACGAACATAGAACTAATAGTTGTGTTGACCAGGAAGTATAGGAAAGACATGCATAACATATAACATAAAATATTTTCAGTGCACGAGACTATTTTAAAGGCATGCATGCATTCATATGAAAAACTGTTTTTAGTGTCATTAGGAGGAGTTATTTTTCCTTACTCTGACCCCTCGTCGGCATTGTTTTTCAAGTGACCCAGGTGGGAAATTACGTCTAGGATGAGCATTATGGTGGCGTCAGTTTGTAGTATTTTCCCATTCAGTTTACTCTATCTCAGCATGTACTTGTAGATGTGGACATTGTATCTTGTTAATGTCTTTATATAACTTGTATAAGACTATTATTGTTATACAGATTTTCAGTTAATTCGTTTCCAATCATGTTTAGTGGCTCTGTTAATCCAGATGTCAGGTATGTGATTACCCTTAATTTACTTTTTAACTTCCGCTGTTAGTCTTAAATTGCTTAGTATAGACTTTTATTACCTGCTGCTACTAGTTTTAATACTGTTTCCTAGTTTTCTCTATATCGCTGACCTGACCGACGGCTGATTTCTGAAATACTGGGAAGGGGTATTATAAATTGGTATCAGAGCCAGGTTTAGGATCCCTGGACCCTAGAAAGAATTCACAGAGCCATAAGATTGTGTAAGAGTAAACTCTTGTTAGTAGAGTATTTTAAGTGACGTTTAAGTCCTAGTTTTCGCTAGAGTACGAAATAAATTTTGCTAAGCCAGATTTCTCAGATGCTTGTTAAATAATCAGATTTCTTTTGTATGGTGTATCAGGCACCACGAGTTAGTGAACCAGATGAATCTTTACGTCAGGACCCGGTTCCTAATGCGACTATGGGAGACGCTGCCGTGCCTCAGGTACCACCAGTTCCAGCAGCTCCAGAAGGCACAGACATAGCGTCTCAGATTGCCAAGGCGGTCACGGTTGCCTTGATGGAGTTTCAGAGAGGACTGGCTGCAGGGTTTCCAGTTCCAGTACAAGTATCAGTCCCTGCACCAGCTCCTGCCCCAGTACCCGTGGAGATGACCCTGATGCGCTATTTGAGAAATTTTTGAGAACTTCAGCCTTCAAACTTCAGTGGGGATGAGACCCCGATGGACACAGATGATTGGATAGCTAACACCAGAGACCTGCTGAATGTTTTGGAGTGCCCAGAGAACAAGAAGGTCCCTTTGGTTGTTTTCCTCCTCCGGGGAGAGGCGAAAGTCTGGTGGGACAAGTACCGGGCAGATGATCCTGCAGGTAATGCGAAATGAAATTTCCTCATATTTTTAGGAAGTGATGCGTTTTCTTTTTAAATTGTATGACCATATATTTTGCCAGGTCGTACATCAGACATGTTTACTTGGGACGAGTTCTCTAGAGCCCTTGCAAGTTGGTTCGTGCCTCCTTCCGCACGACGAGGTCTTCAGGAAAAGTATCTTAGGCTTTTCCAAGGGGACAGGTGAGTTACTGAGTACGAGCGAGAGCTTACTCATCTGGCTCGATATGCGGGCGTTATGCAGGGAGATCAGACTGAGAGGTGCAGTCGCTTTGTGGATGGCTTGCGTGACTCTTTGAGGCAGCCGCTGATGACTATGGTCAACGCAAATTACAGGAGCTTGGTGGATACAACTCGCAGACTGGAGGTTGATCAACAGAAGGTTCAGAAGCGGAGTAGTTTCCGTGCGAAGCGATCTCAGGATTCGCACCCGCCGCAGCAGAGCAGGAATGATCAAGGAAAGAACTGGAACAAGAAGCCGAAGTCTGAGGCTAAGAAGAGTGGTCAGTCCGTTGACAGGAGCAAGGACTATCCCACGTGTCCCAAGTGTCAGCGTCGCCATCCAGGAGAGTGTTTGGCCAGCGCGGGCGTATGCTACAAGTGCCGACAACCTGGACACATAGCTCGTTTTTGTCAGGAAGTTTGTGCAAATCAGGTAAGCAAAGTTTGTTGTATTATATTTCTTTTCTTATAATTTCAGTAGATGTTAAATGAAAATTATTCCTGCAGTCGAAGTTCGAAGTTGGTGGCTCTAGCAGGGCTGATAAGGGCAAAGCGTTGATGATTACTGATGGGAGACCACAATAGGGTCGAGATTTAGTGCAGCTCAGAGCGTATGGGCTGGGTCAGCAGGAGGCGAAGGATCAGGAGGATGTAGTGACTGGTAAGTGCTCTTTTTTTTTACTTAACAAGTTTATTCAAATCCTCCGTAGTGACACATTTTTTTTCATCCTTCATATTTCATTCATGTAGGCATCCTTATGATTTGTAATTTACCCTCTAAGATTATGTTTGATACGGGTGCCTCGCACTCGTTTATCGCGGAATCCCTAGTGCGTAAGTTGGATTTAGAAGTCTTCCCAGAGTCAGTACCGTTGGAAGTTATGATGCCGAATGGATCCCTTCTGCAGACCAGAGACAAGTGCAGGGTACCAGTGCAGTTTGAGGATACTGAGATTATCGTGGAAGCTTTACAACTACCTATAGCAGGATTCGACTTGATTTTTGGTATGGACTGGCTTTCGGCAGTCAACGCCGGGATTGACTGTAGGGCGAAGCAGATTCAGTTCGATGGCCCCAACCAGACATCTTTTTCTTTTCAGGGTTTGAATGGAGTAGTGAAGATGATCATATCTGCAGTCCAAGCGAGAAGGTGCATCAGTAAAGGTTGTGAAACCTTCGTAGTACTGATGAGCGCGGAGTCTAAGACTGACTTGTCAGAGGTACCAGTGGTGCAGGAGTTTCCCGATGTTTTCCCGGAAGAGCTCCCTAGTGCCCCTCCTGATAGAGAGGTTGAATTCCCGATAGACTTGCATCCTGGGGCTACACCGGTAGCCAAATCTCCCTATCGGATGGCTCCAAGAGAATTAGCAGAGTTGAAGAGTCAGTTGCAGGAGTTGCTTGATTTGGGTTTTATACGCCCCAGTACTTCGCCTTGGAGTGCTCCAGTACTTGTTCTTTACGGTCAGCTTATTCAATTCACGGTAATCTATACTTTCTGGGTCTTGCTGGATACTACAGGAGGTTCATCAGAGATTTCTCAAGGATAGCCTTACCACTGACTTCCCTCACTAGGAAGGGTAATGGTTTGGATTGGACAGTCGAGTGTGAGTTGGCTTTTGAGGACTTGAAGGATAGGTTGATGACCGCACCGATTTTGAATTTGCCTTCAGGGCCAGACGGGTTTCAGATTTATAGTGATGCTTCAGGTCAGAGTTTAGGTTGTGTTCTCATGCAGCATGGAAAGGTCGTAGCCTATGCCTCGAGACAGTTAAAGGTTCATGAGAGGAACTATCCCGTGCATGACTTGGAGCTTGCAGCAGTTATTCATGCTCTGAAGATTTGGAGGCACTACCTCTATGGAGTGCGTTGCGAGATCTTTACTGATCATAAGAGCCTCAAGTATATCTTTGATCAGCGAGAGCTCAATTTGAGGCAGCGTAGATGGTTAGAGTTTCTTTCAGACTATGATTTAGACATTCAGTACCACCCAGGAAAGGCGAACGTGGTGGCTGATGCTCTTAGCCGTAGAGGCTCGTGTTTTTACCTTCTCACTCAGCAGAAGGAGTTGGTACGAGAGCTGGAGAGACTGGACATCGTCGTTGTGCCCCGTTGCGGTTTTGGTTCAGCTTGGTTGAGTTGGATGGAGATTTCGTGCGATATTAGAGATCGGATTAGGACAGCTCTATCGTTGGATCCAAAGATGGCAGAGATTTTGATCTCAGTGCAGTCAGGTCAGAAAGAGAGATTCTCTATTCAGGATGAGTTATTATTGCATGATGGCAGAGTGTGTATCCCAGATGTTAGTCACCTTCGCGAGAACATTCTTTTCGAGGCACACAATTCCAGATATTCCATATATCCTGGTAGCACGAAGATGTATGCAGATCTTAAGAAGGTAGTCTGGTGGCCAGGGTTGAAGAGTGATGTTACAGATTATGTAGAGAAGTGCGAAACATGCAAGTTGGTTAAGGCCGAGTGTCAAAGGCCTGGAGGCAAGTTGCAGCCACTTCCCATTCCCGAGTGGACTTTTGTAGATATATCCATGGACTTTATTCATGGTCTGCCGAGATCGCAGAGTGGGAATGATTCTGCGTGGGTTATAGTTGATCGACTTTCTAAGGTCGCCCATTTCATTCCTCTTAGGAAGACGGATCAAGGTCCGAAGCTGGCACAGTTATACTTAGACGAGATAGTTCGACTTCACGGTGTTCCCAAAACTATAGTTTCAGACCGAGATGACAGATTTACCTCCAGGGAGTGGCGATACGTTCAGGAGCGGTTGGGTACCAGGTTACATTTCAGCACCGCATTCCATCCCCAGACCGATGGACAGACTGAGCGCACAAATAGGACTTTGGAGGATCTTCTACGGATGTGCATACTAGATTTTAGAGGAAAGTGGGAGAAGTATGTTACTCTTGTGGAGTTCTCCTACATCAACAGTTTTCAGGCGAGTATTGGGATGACACCGTTCGAGGCCCTCTATGACAGACATTGTCGGACACCGTTGTGTTGAGCTGAAAGTGAGGAAAGATCTACCATCAGCGAGTCATGGATTGATAAGACCACTGATAGGATCAAGCTTATTCAGGAGCGTATGAAGACAGCTCAGGATCGCCAGACCAAGTATTATGATCAGAAGCACATGTCAGTAGAGTTCAGTGTTGGAGACTACGTTTATCTGAAGGTCAGACCAGTCAGAGGAGTCTCTAGAATTAAGCGGATGAAGAAACTGAGCCCCAGATTCGTTGGTCCTTTTGAGGTGCTGGAAAGAGTTGGTGAGGTTTCATATAGGTTGGCCTTACCTGAGGAAATGAGTGGTGTACATGATGTATTCCACGTCTGCTATCTGAGGAGAGCAGTCAGTGATTCTAGCCAGATCATCAGTACCGAGGAAGCACCAATTGAGACAGATCTTAGTATTGGGGTTAGACCAGTCAGAATAGTGGATTCAAGGATTCAGAAGCTTAGAAATAAAGAGATACGTATGGTCAAAGTCCTTTGGATGAACTGTGGCCGTCCAGAGTATACTTGGGTGCGAGAGGATGAGCTTAAAAGCAATGCAGACTATTCTTTTCTCTTCGATTCAGGTATGGTTACAATTTTCGAGGACAAAATTTTTTGTTAGGAGGAGAGATTTGTAACATCCGTAAGTTTTGACGCGAAATTAATCTATTATTGTAGGGTCGAGTCGCGACGAATTATGATCGAGGCAGCGCGTCGTCGAGGTATGATTTAAGTTTGGTCAACTAACTGCATTCATTAATATGAGATTTAGGTTAGTCATAATTATAGTAAGACGCATATTTTTATTTTAGTAACAATTCGCGGCAAGAATCATTTAAGTTCAAAAGAATTTGTGTAGAGTGGGGTGCCAATAGCATTTCCCCCCCCCTCTACTCTTGCGGTTATCACAAAAACCGCAAACCGCAAATCCTAATAAAAGCCGCAGCTCTTATTCACGGGAGAAAAGCCAACCGTAACCCGCAACGTTCTTTCTCTCGGGAAGTAGCCGCAGCCCGTCGTTTGCCTACTGCTAGCCGACGCTCTTCCGCAACCTTAGCCGGCGCCCGATAACTCTCCAGAACCTATCGCCGACTTCCTCTCCCTCCTCTACAGGCACCGGGGAGCACTCCTCTTCTTTCCTTGGCCGTGGGAGAAGTGGGTCAAACCCTAACCGGAGAAGTTGAGTTTCGTTTTGGTTCCGGTGAGTCGATTCCTCCCTTATCTCGATTTCCTCATGAAGATCCTTCGTTTTGGAGGTTAGACTAAACAATTTTTTGCTCCTATTGCCCTATTTTAGGTTTTGGTGTTCGTGGTTCACCGCGGATTTTGTGTGAGACGCATTGAGAGCCTCAATCTCTCCGCGTAAAGGTAATATGTGAAGCTAACACATGTATTTTTGCAATCTTAGATGTTTTGGAGTTTTTCCACCGGAAACCCAAAAGGGAAAATTATGAAATTGGGGTTGCCTTGGATTTCAGGACTTCGGTAGCCTCGGGGGCAACACTTTGAAAGTCCCAGACAGTAGGATTTGCCTTCGGAAAAGCTAATGTCGCCGCGCCGAGTGTACGAGCGCCGCACCGCCACGGTAAGGAAATTCTAATTTCTTTTAGTTAGACATATCAAGTAATTATTTTTTTATACGCATGAGTAGGTTTCGTACAAACATCATAACCATGCATAGAAAAGTGTGGCAGTAGGAAAATAATCGTGGAAACGCGTAGGATAACGCATTTTTCCATAACCACGTTAGTAAAGTCATAAGCAGTTATTTAGGTATGAAACTTTACCCGTATACGTAAGTTTGGAGATTGTCCAACCAAGGGCGAGAAGTTCCCTTCAAGTCGACCACGAGAAAGTCAAGGGTCGCTTGGTAGTACACCAGAAAAGATATCCCATGCAGAGTAGTGTCAGACCAAAAAGGTCAGTGAACACACAAGTTTTTTTTCGTGCTAGGTAGAGGCGCACTACCTTTCCCATAAGGCATATGACATCTTGTGAGCAGTACAGTTTTGGGAGTTTACTTCCCTTTGAGACAGCTAGTAGATTCGAGACCGTATCCGCGTGACACTAGAACATGTGAGTTCGTCAGATGGTCTCGGGTCGTCAGTTTTAGTTGCGCGTTAGGAGCTACTCTGCCTAGAGCCTTCCCAGTAGATGTGTAGGCTAGAAACCCCATAGAACTCAAGTATAGACCTGTCGTGAGTCAGTACACTAGTTAGTGAACGTCAGTACTTGGGTAAATGAACGGAAAGTCACGAACATAGAACTAATAGTTGTGTTGACCAGGAAGTATAGGAAAGACATGCATAACATATAACATAAAATATTTTCAGTGCACGAGACTATTTTAAAGGCATGCATGCATTCATATGAAAAACTGTTTTTAGTGTCACTAGGAGGAGTTATTTTTCCTTACTCTGACCCCTCGTCGGCATTGTTTTTCAAGTGACCCAGGTGGGAAACTACGTCTAGGATGAGCATTATGGTGGCGTCAGTTTGTAGTATTTTTCCCATTCAGTTTACTCTATCTCAGCATGTACTTGTAGATGTGGACATTGTATCTTGTTAATGTCTTTATATAACTTGTATAAGACTATTATTGTTATACAGATTTTCAGTTAATTCATTTCCAATCATGTTTAGTGGCTCTGTGAATCCAGATGTCAGGTATGTGATTACCCTTAATTTACTTTTTAACTTCCGCTGTTAGTCTTAAATTGCTTAGTATAGACTTTTATTACCTGCTGCTACTAGTTTTAATACTGTTTCCTAGTTTTCTCTATATCGCTGACCCGGCCGGACGACTGATTTCTGAAATACTGGGAAGGGGTGTTACATGGTTAGTCATCCGGGGGTCGTGCGGCAGCCGGGGTGGCCAAGACGGTTGGCCGAGATGTGGGAGAGATGCAGTATACACTTGGGTGGCGGTTGGAAGGGTGGAGGAGGTTAAGCGACATGACAGGGCCTCAAACTCCCCGGAGGCTGAACATTGTCGACGGAGGGGACATTGAAGTCCGCTTCTATCAAGCGGGTGTGGTCCATGGACTCAGCAATAGAGAGAGGGTGTTATGTGCACATACGAGAACGAATATGCAGGAAGAGCCCATGCATGAAGAAGCCGAGGTAGTGATCGGGGGGAAGGCCGGGCGCATGCGTTGCGAGAGCAATAAATTTGTCAATGTAGTCATCGAGGAGTCCCGTTTTACGAACACGACAAAGGCGCTCCACCACTGAACCCGAGTAATGGACATCATATCGATGAATGAGAAATCTTGCTCTAGGTCGGGCCAAGAGAGAGCAGGGTTGGACTGCTAGAGCCAACATACCCAATGGAGTGCGGAGCCCTCCATGCCTATCAGAGCTGTATTGACTTTGTGCGACTCTGAGATTTGTTGGATTTCAAAAAACCGCTCTGCTCGCGCAATCCAACCCATGAGATCTATGTCGGGAAGAGATTCTGTGCCTTATCTGGAGACAGTGCCCCAGTATATTCGAGGGGAGATGAGCCGTATAAACTCTCCCTTTGTTCAGATGTTCATATTGGTCATGAGAAATCTTCCCTCGTTGCTGAGCAAAAGAAGTGACATTCAAGAAATATGAAACAAGAAGATAAGAGTAAAATAAAGTGCCCTCACTGTGGGAAGAAAGGACATGAGAAAGAGAAATGTTGGGATCTTCATCCTCACTTGGTTCCTTCAGGTTAGATTTGTGGTTCTGATGGGAAATATGTGAGATCCCAAACAACTATGTATGACAATCTAGAGAACACTGGGTATCTTCTGGCGGAAAACAAGAGTTTGACTTGAGAATTCAAGGCCCTGAAAGCTAATGCCGCTGGAAGACCTTTTGCTGGTGACTTAGCGTGTACGATTGCTCATGTTCGTACTACTTCTGTGTCCTCTAAAGGACCATCTGCTCCTTGGATAATTTATTCAGGGGCATCCGATTATATGACCGGGTCCTTTGTGGGGGTTGTTTCTGTTTCTCTTGCATTTGGCTGTGTGAAACTCTCTGATGGATCCTCAGCTTCAGTAACTGGTAAAGGGGTTATTCATCCTTCTCCCTCCATTTCTCTCAAATCTATGGTTATTATACTCTCATTCCCCACAAATCTGTTATGTGTGAGTAATTTGACTAAGCAACTTAACTGTTCTTTCACTTTTTTTCTCTTCTCATTGTGTTTTCCAGGATCTGGCGAGTGGGAAGATGATTGGTGGTGGACATGAGTCAGGTGGTGTGTATGTCATGGACAACCGTCAATCTCTTGGTGCTCAGAAGTCTATCAATCCTGATCAATTGATGTTGTGGCATAAGAGATCTAAGCATGCTAGTTTGAAGACCTTAAAGGCTATCTTTCCGCATTTTCTTAATGTTAGAAAAACTACCTTTGATTGTCAGTCTTGTGAATTGGCTAAGCACTGTAGAACCAACTATGCTCCTAGCCGGAGTCGAAGTGTGAAATGTTTTGATTTGATACATTCTAATGTCTGGACATCTCCTATTTGCTCTCTGAATAGTTTTCAATATTTTGTTTCTTTTATTGATGATCACTAATGCTTTACTTGGGTGTACCTTATGAAAAGGAAAAATAAAGTTTCAAAAATATTTCAGTTATTTTATCATCATGTGCAGACTTAATTTGAAACTGAAATTAAAATTTTCAGGAGTGATAACAGAGGTGAATACACATGTAGCGATCTTCAGATATTCCTGGGAGAACATGACATTATTTTCCAAACATCCTGTTCAGGGACTCCTCAACAGAATGGGGTAGGCGAAAGGAAGAATCATCATATCATGGAGGCCACTCGTTGCCTATTGCAAGAGATGCCCGTCCCTAAGGGTTTATGGGATGAAGGTGTCCTCACATCCTTCTATCTAATTAATCGAATGACCGCTAGTATATTAGAGGGAAAGTATCCCCTATAGCTTCTTTGCCCAAATATGCCTCTATTCAATCTTCCTCTTAAGATATTTGAATGTGTTACTTTTGTTCATATTGTGGGGGCCTCATAAGGATAAATTAGGCCTGCAAGAGATAAAATGTATCTTTGTGGGGTATGCTATCAACCAAAAGGGGTATAGGTGTTATTCTCCTGCTCTCTGGAGAAGGTTCATATGATGTTACCTTTTTTAAAAACACTCCTTATTACTCCGATGAGGGCAAAACTATTACATTTAAGGAGAAAAGCAAAGATGAGAGCGATACGATGCCACCCCTACCTGTGCTAGTGGATGTGCTTTCTTCGGGCAGTGTGGATATTCCAGTTAGAAAGGAAGCTCCAACCAATGACCTTCGTGTGTACAAAAGGAGGAAGGATCTTCAAGTCACCTGAGAAGGTAAAACAACAATATTGTACAAGAATGTCACACTCATGCTCCACCATCCACCACCAATCCGCCATATCCAAGCAATAACATCACTTAGGAGACCACTTATGTGCTTCAAATTCATAGTGGTCGTACTAGATATCCTATTGATAAGTATGTCTGGTATCACTCTATCTCTCACTCTTTTAAAGCATATATTGCATCTGTTTCCTCTATTTCTATTCCTAACAGTTTTTCAGAAGCTAGCTTGAATCCCCATTGGAGAAAAGCTATGAAGGAGGAGATTGATGATCTCCAACGTCAAAAGACTTGAGAAATTGTCCATACCGCACATGAGCGTCACTCAGTTAGATGCAAATGGGTATATACTACTAAATTTTTTCAAGATGGAACTCTTGATAGATATAAAGCGAGATTGGTTGCTAAAGGCTTCACTCAGGTCTATGGAGTTGACTTTTAAGAGACATTTGCTCTTGTTGCTAAACTTAACTCAGTAAGAGTCTTATTGTCGATTACAGCACATAAGTCTTGGACTTTGCACCAGTTTGATGTAAAAAATGTCTTACTCCACGGTGAATTGAAGGAAGAAATCTATATGACTCCTCCACCTGGCATGAATGTTCCTAAAGGACATGAGTGTCGCCTTAAGAAAGCCTTGCATGGTCTCAAACAGGCACCTCGTGTTTGGTGTGCGAAGCTAAGTGCCAAACTCTTGGATCTAAATTTCACTCGTTGTACCTCTGATCACTCAGTTTTTGTCTGCAGAAATAAGGAATGTACCACTATTCTCATAGTCTATGTGAATGATATCATTATTACCGGATCAGATGACCACCACATTATTCTGGTAAAAGTGGAATTGACATCTGCCTTTGAAATAAGGATTTGAGTCTTCTTCGGTACTTTCTCGGGATTGAGATCGCTCAATCTGCCAGGAAGATTATGATCTCCCAGTGCAAATACGTCTTAGAGCTTCTCAATGACATTGGATATTTAGGAGTCAAACCCGTGGATAGTCCTGTGGACCCTAATTATGACATTCATAAGGAGACTTCTCTTGATCTTGAGAGGAAGTTAGAATTTCAACGTATTGTGGGAAAGTTGATTTATCTGACAATTACCCGACCCGACATCTCCTTTGATGTTTGCTTGGTTAGTCAATTCATACACATTCCTAAAGTTCATCAGTATCAAGCTGTTCTCCGAATTCTCAAATACTTTAAAAAAGACTTTGAAAAAAGAATTATCCATCAAGATCATGACCACCTTAAGGTACACAAGTACTGTGATGTTGATTGGGCGGGTTCTTTCCTGGACAGAAGATCTACAAGTTTATATTCTATCTTTGTTGGTAGCAATCTTATTTCCTGGAGAAGTAGGAAACAAAATGGGGTTGCTCGTTCCTCCACTGAAGCAAACTATCGTGCCATTGTTGTCACTACATGTGAACTTATCTTGGTTAAATCTATCTTGAGAGAAATGGACTTCCCTGTTCTTGAGGCCATGCACCGTCACTGTGATAATCAAGCTGCAATTCATATCGTCAAAAATCCAGTCTTTCATGAGAGGACAAAACACATTGAAATTGATTGCTACTTCGTGCGAGACAAAATTCAGGTTCAGATTGGTACTACGGTGTTTGTGTCATCTGAAGATCAACTTGCTGACATATTCACCCAAGCTGTATCTGGTAAATTTCTTCATTCATACTCCCTCAGGCTCGGGATGCTGGATGCTTATGGTGTTAGCTTGCGGGTGGGGGGGGGGAGGTAAGATGCAAGCTAACATTATCTCACCGGGTGGTGACCATATCCAAAAGAGTGACTGATTGGCTTAAATGGGGGGTTTTGCTCAAATGGATCAGCGCATAAGAAAGTGAATCCTAAGGTAAGAAAGTGAAACCTAAGGTGCACTCTCCTCTTGCTCTCTCTCTCGCTCGACAATGTATCCCCTATGGCTCCTTCAAAATAGTTTTTACTCCTCAATGCCCCAAGTAAACGACAAGCCTATACTTATATAGTGCCTAAATACAATATATGCAACAACAAACGGTAAATAACCATGACTTTAGATGCATGTGCGATAATTAAAGATAACGAGAACGGGTGCGCTGTTCCCATGGACACTATTGGATTATGTCTATCATCGAATTGAGATTTGTGTCTGTTCTTCCTTGGTCTCGACGTTGACATATGCGTTGTGTACTCGTCCCTGATCCTCTTCTATCTTCGTAACACCACTCTTCATCCATTGTTCCATGTACCTCGACCTAGGCGCTACCACTGAAAACCCCTGTTGTTAACAACCAGCGGTCCCTCGTGCATCAAACCCACTATTATCAACCAATTGGCCTTACTTTAGTCCCCTCTTCCTGACTTCAATCATCGAACTGCCAAGCTTGGTAACATCAATTTCATTCTCGTCACTTCCCTCTTAACACAAGAGACTAGTAGCTCACAGTAGTGGATTTTTCCACCCCCACCTGGGCGAATAGACTGTATCTATTTTGTGGTGATGCCAATCATTAGAGCCTTATTACAAGGTTCATTTATGGCTGGAAATAAAAGAACCAGATGATTCAATCGTCAAATTCCCTTCCGAGCTTCATAATAAGCTCAAATTGAAGGACGTCTGAAGTGATAAATATCATTACTGGGTCTAGCATTATATCACGTGTCTTCGATAATTTCTTGTTTATGCGTCTTTTAATCATGGGTTAATTATGATTAACTAGCCAAAATCTTCTTTTATCCTTATGTTGGATATTTTTGTAGTTGTTTATTTGTTTTGAATCTTTTTGCAAATGTCATTATGTGTTTTATTTATATGCACCTTGATCCCTCTGAATGGAAGCAAGTAATTAGATCTATCTCCTCTTGTAGTTCTCTCTTTAGTTATGGCCAGGTATTTGACAGCTCTCCCTTGAGCTCCCTGCCTCCGGCAGCTGTAGCAAGATTCCCTTGTACTGTTATAATCTATGGATCATAACATATATGTCGATATATTCCCCCATTCTTTACAGACATCTACATGATTTTCTGAGCTTATGGAGCAGCTTTTATTTCTGCGTGGGACTATAATTGTTATAATTTATACTCATAATAAAAGCATAATAGTAACACAATGGTTGCAAACAAAACCTATTAGCCTGATATTTCTGGTGACGTCTCTGAATTGTTGTGAAATCTTATTTTTGTGATAAATAGGAATATACCAAGTGATTTTGAAGTGTTGAGCTCTTAATTCTCCTAATAGTTCATTTGCATAAAAACAATTTAAGAGTAATGCGTCTTAACGAATTAAATAATGTTTCTTTTAACTTTTTGATCCGAATGTTTTCTTCTTGATCATGTAGGTATATACTCGGCACCTGAGATTTGCAGGAATGAAATATTTGATGCTAGTGTTGACACGTACTCTTTCGGAGTCATAGTCTATGAGGTTTGTTTCTCATGTTACTTTTCAACATAAATCGTCTTTTTTTCTATCTGAAGCTACAATATTTTGAAATTAAGCATGCGCTAGATGACAGCCTAAAAGAATAACATTATGTAATGTAGATTAAAACTCTTTTTAAAAGTACAGAGCGGTCAAAATCTGAATCAATGCTATAAACAAACTAAAGAAGAAAATTCTTGCAACATAAATCCGTGTGGATAAATAGTTGTTCTTTATTAGTAGTTCTTATTGTAGAAGAGAGGAGAAAAAATACCTAGCCGATCCGAGTTTCAGTAGGGATCACACTTGTAATCTCTCACACCCAGCATATCCCTCTATTTATTTGGCTTTTTATATATGTCCACCTTTTAACCCAAAAAGCCCCCATGAATAGATAGCACACTAATGTGGGTCTATTTAGCTTGAATATTATCTTCAACTCCCCATCACAAGCTAATTTTGTAGAAATCATGAAGACTCAACATAGTATCATTGTCTTGTAACCCTATTCCAGATAGAACTTTAGTAAACATGTCGGCAAGTTGATTTCTAGAATTAACAAAGGAAGCAAATATGATATTGGTCTGAATTTTATCTCTCAAGAAATGACAATCCACCTCAATATATTTGTTTCTTTCATGGAAACAAGATTATTAGCAATATGAATAATAGATTGACTGTCACAATGTAAAGGCATAGTTCCCTGGACCTCAAACCCCAATTTTAGTTATGGATTTAAGCCACATTAGTTCACGTGTGGCAGGGAGCATAACTTTATATTCAATTTCATCTATTGATCGTGCCACAACATTTTGTTTCTTGCTTTTCTAAGAAATGAGATTCCCTCCCAAAACATACAATATTGACTGGTGGGTTTCCTATCGTTGAATGACCCAACCTTGTTAGCATTGCAATACCCAAATAAAATCAATTGCCATTGATTTTTTTTACATAATTTTCTTCTCTGGCTTTGCTTTGAAGGATTTCACTATCTTCAAAACAACCTCGTAATGATAAACTCTAATGCTTGTATAAAATGACTTACCACCATAATACAACTTCCAAGGTAATGTTAGCATGTGGGTCACTTTTTTTTCATTTTTTTATTCTAGAGGCTTTCCAATTCATCCAAATAAGTCAAATACAGTTGGCCTTTAGTAACAAAAAAGAGCTCAAGGCCCAGTAATTCAACAACCAAGCCTTGCAGCCGATATAAGTATAGAAAAGGCAGCCCGGTGTACAAAGCATCCCCGCATAACGAGGGTCCGGAGAAGAGTCCCACCACAAGGGTGAAATGTACGAGTAAATAAAATTTCAAGAGGATAATGCCCAACTGTAAAGTGGACATGACCCAACTAATTAGGAATTGTCAACATTCATTAATCAAAAGCCCAAACATTAAATCCATCCACTAACAAGCATCATAAAGATAAATAAGATAATTAAGATTAGACGGAAAAATTAGAAATTGAAAAGTATCGGAAGTAAAGACACGCTTGGTACTCAACCCTTAAATCGTATCATCATTAGAGAGACTTATTTATTTTCTTATTTAAATTTATCTTTTAAGAGCAATATTTTTTTTAAATAAACTCAGGCTTTACAAATGCGACATATATGCTACTAGGATGGAGAGGTAATAGTTGAATCTAACATAGTGTTATCCGTGACTGTGAAAAACGGCTAAATATTGGGAAATTTGCTCCAAAAGGTTAATAATACAAGGGTATGCCCCCATTTATAGAAAACAGGGGGAAGAGAGAGAAAACAAGGGAGAAAATACATAATGTCTATCACATGCGACTAGCCGGATACATAAAAGCAGACAATGCGGGCTGTGCGGTTAGACAAATCTAACTGCACGATTACACCTTGAGACACGAACGAACTTGCTCTGGTCTTTATCCGTCTTCAATGAGGCAGCTCGCTCCAGGGTAACAATGACGGTTAAAATAGAGTCTAACCACCAGACTGCAATTACTAGCACCAGGAGGTCGCCAAACTCAGTCGCGGTAAGCACATAAGACCTCCTGTAGCGGCTAGGCAAATATTAACCGTCAGTTTGCAACTGGGCCGTCTTTGCCGACAGCCACACCTTGGCCTAACAACTTCCAGCGGTCAACCTTAAAAAGACACCAGGCCGCCAGTCCAAGTCGCCAGTCCGCCAAACCACCATGACCAAATCTGCCAGACCGCTATGACTTAGTTGCCAGTCCGCCAGATCCGTCCGCCTATTCAGACCGTCATGCTGCTCGGGCTCCATATTTTTTGACAAACTCCATTACCCTTGTGGTACCACAACCAGATATCCCAGAGAGGCAGACCGCCAGGAATAAACCACTAGATCGCCAAACCCGTCTGGCACTGCTATCCTCCAAACCGCCTAACCCGTCCTCCAGTCCTGTTCGCCAGACCTCCAGGACTACACAGGTTCTGACAGTGACAACGTCCTCTTGCTCTTTGGATTCCTGCTTTTTGTGTCCACGTGCTCTGGATTGAATCAGACCTCGACCTGCTATTGGGTTCGCATTGGAATCCATCACTGCTTTCCCTTTATCGCCTCAAGCTTCTGCTACAAATTTATCACGATACAAAATATCAGACTACAAAGACACGATAAATCTATATGAAACACTAAGCTTAAACTAAATTACATGATTATTGGGCAGCCCTGAGCAGAAGCAAGCTATAAGCCCTACCTACTGACATTTGTTATATACACCTAAAGAAGCTAAGCATTCACCCTGATGGTGATGATTACACTTAGGGCAAAGCGAAATGTCCTTGATCTTAGCCCCGAACTGATTTCCTTGCTTATCGCCCTCCTTCTGGGTATTATTTTGATGTTGTCCTTGATGACTATTGCTACGAGGATGTTGCGGCGCGCTTTGCTATTGCTTGTTCATTTAATTGTTGCGCCTCTGCACCTTATTCTGATCCGCCTCTAACTTCCTAGTGGTGTCCACCAATCTTCTGTAATCAACGACATTCATCGTCAACAAGGGCTTCCTGAGAGAGTCACAAAGTCTTTCCTTAAAGCAATTACATTTATCATCCTCACTCCCTATATGGAAATTTAGATATTACACAATCAAGGTATCAACAGGTCTACGCTCACTCATCTTTGTCTTCTCAAGAAAGTTCATTGAGTATTTTCTTTGAGAAATAGACATTTTATGCTTTGATCTCTCAACTTCAATGCGCAAGAAGTGTCTGAGTTTTCCCAGGTCTTTTATCCCAAACTCATCCGCCAATTTTTTGTTGCAGTATCCTTATCTCTTTCGGATCATTCCATGCTATAACAATGTCATCAACATAGACTATAACGACAATAAATTTACCTGTTTGTACTTGATGAACAATGTATAATTTGCATTGCTCGAGTTATATTCGAAGGACATGTTGTGGAATCTTTCAAACAAATCTCTAGGTGACTATTTTAGCTTGTGTATATGGCTTTATTTAACTTGCAAACTTTCCCTCAAACCCTTTAGGGTCATGGCGAGGCAGAAGAGCCATGTAGACCTCTTCTATGCTCCCGTAGGAAAACATATTTCTTACATCTAGCTGGTTGAGGACCCATCCTTTGCGAGCAATATGTTATGTGCCTATTTTTGACGGGTTGTTGGAGAGCGGCGGGTGGAGGATACAAGGGGTTGAATCCCTAGAAATGGTGGAGGAGAGGAGAGAAGATGAAAATCCAAAAAGAGTGGGATGTGAGAAGAGGAGAACTAGAGAGAGAGAGAAACTTGAGAGAGAAGGAGAATTTTGATTAATTTCTTGCATAACTACAATGACCCCATGAGCCCCCTTAAATAGAACTCATAACGACATAATCGTAAATACGACAATAGACATGTGAATAAAAATACTACGACGTTAAGACTACGAATCGACTCGATTATAATGACTCGTCTCAATACATAAAGACTCGATTCGATAACATAAATAAGACTATCGATATAAATACTAGATAACTGGCGGAGGATCCATAACAATCTATCAATCCTTCAAAACGAGGTTTCCCTCAAGCTCGTGCACCATAGGAGTGACCGGATCATCTGGTACCTTGACCTCCATCCAGAACAACGCGCGGTAACGCGTATCCGTGGCGGTGGCGTTGGTGAGTTGCCGCGACGTCATCAGTAAAATGGGCGGCATATGGAATGGCTTCGACGGGGCCGCTGGAGGGGTTGTGAGCCGCAGCCACACGAAGGTCAGAGGGCCGACGACCAGCAGCAGGAATGGATCCGTCGGGGTCACCGGTACATGGACCGACGGAAGAGGCGGCGATGTGGCCAGTGTGAGCGGCAAGGCAGGGGCCGACGGGGCAAGAACCGGGAGAGGAGGCAGTGAGATGGACAAAGGAGGCGACAAGGCAGGGACTGACGGAGTTAGAGCAGGTAGAGGAGGCGGTGACGACGGCAGTGACAGCGGTGATGTGGCCGGAGGGGGCGGCAATGCCATGGTTGGCAGAGTAAGAGCCGGTAGAGGAGGCGGCGTCGGCGGCGACGACGACGACGGCAGCGGCAGTGGCGACGACAACGGTGGCGGCGATGCGTCATAAACAATGGAGGACGGTGGTGGCACCATCATTGGAGGGGGAGGCGAGGAGTCCAGTTCCAGTGGTGGTGGTGACAAAAAAACCGCAAACGAATCGTGAGACATGCGGAGGGCGTCGAGCGTGAGGTCGAACTGAGCATCGACGTGGCCGAGTCGAGCCTCCCGATGAGCAATACGACGGTCCAGCTTGGCGAGGGTGGCGAGAAGCTCAATGCGGTCGGCAATGCTAATCGACATGATAAAAAGTGGGTTAATTAAATAACTAATTAAATAATTAGTTAATAATTAAGAGAAGGATTGCATCTTTAATTAATCAAGGGGATTAATTAAGTAGGAGAGGGGCGGTTGGAATGAGAAATAAAAAAAATAAAAGAAAAGGGGAATGAGGCGGGACTGTAAGAAAAAAACTAAAATAATAATAAAAAGAAACGGGGAGATTGGTGTGGGACAGCTAGTGCTAAAAGAGCAAATGACCGATTAACTCTGATACCATGTGCGAAAAGAGATAAATAACAAATCTTTATTACTTCAAAAAGTTACATAATACATTAGTATGCCCCTATTTATAGAAAAGGGGGATTAGAGAGAAAATACAAGAAAGAGAATATACAACGCCTATCACAAGCGACTAGGCGGATAGATAAAAACCTAGTTGCTAGGGCTGTGCGGTTAGAAGAGCTAACTGCATGACTATATAGAGCGAGAAAAGGCACTAACAAGATTGCTCTGGTCTCTATCCGACAGTGTCCAACGAATAACTCTAGGAGAGAAAGCTGCGGTTAGACGAAGTCTAACTGCCATATCACACCAGATTTGTGCTTGAGAACTTCTAACACCAACTTTGGTCAAGCCTCTGCTGATCAACAAAGAACACGACTGTGGGAAGAATAAAGAAGCATCTCATGTGGTTAGGAGGGAGCTAACCGCCTGACCAACAACTGGATCTGACCTCAACAGTCCGCACAACCACAACCCCTGATAACCAAACCACACTGTAGTTAACTGGTGTGGATTACAACGAAATATTGCGAGACCGCTAAGCCAGGTCGCCAAACCGCCTCAACTACGGCTTAACCGCTAGAGAGGAACCACTACTAAGATCGGCAGACCGCCAAGGCTGTCCGCCACTGCTATCCGCCAGACCACCAAACCTGTCTGCCATGTCTGTCCTCCAGACTGCCTGGACTTAGGTTCCGACACCCGCCATTTTCAATGCAATTAGTGGTTGCCGTAGGTTGTCCCGCAACCCCTTATAGAAGCAATGCAATTTCTCCTCATCATCAACTATAATATTCCCCGCATAACGGCTCAAGCGGGTGAACTCCTACAAGTATGCACCCAAAGTCATGTCCCTCTGTAGTAGTCTCAAAAAATTTCCCTTGAAGGGCTAGCCTCATCGTTGTCGGGAGATAGCGCTTCAGGAAAGCGGTCGCAAATTCGCCCATTGTGATTGGGGATGGAAGACACCCAGGAAGCGCCTACAATGCTCCTCTAATGCTTGGCATCCCCCTCTAGCATAAACGTGGTAAGCGACATCTTCTGCTCCTTGGTAGTCTTTGCATCCTTTAACAACTCCTCAATACTGGCCAACCAATTCTTGGCATTAGTTGGAGTGTCGACCCCCTTGAAAGTCGGAGGATGAAAGCCCAAAAAGTACTTTAGCTGATGGTCCCTCTGATAACCCGCTTGCTCCACAATTGGCTCTGCTCGCTCTACTACCCTTTCTTGTGTGATAGAAACCATATTAGCTACAAATCTTGTGGCCTTCACCGCCACTACAACTTCTGCTAGCTTCTTACAAAAGTCTGTGGGAGACATGTTCATATTCAGAAGGCTCGAGGCAGCGTTGTTATTGTCCGTAGGGTCCACTCGAGCCCTTGAAGTCCCCGCTTTGCCACTAGAACCCTAGTGCAAAGAACATCACACGTCGGATCGTAAGTAATAAACAAAGGTCAAGTATAGGAACACACATGGTTCCAACGAACAACCCTATATGTACAACTCTTCTTAATGGTCTAGAATCACTAAATGTTTTCCTATCAGTCAAGAACTTCTAAAACTTGCTCTGATAATAAATTATTATACCCAACCCGCGATAACTGTATAACATGGGTCTAGTCGGCCCGCCACAACATACACCTATCACAAATAGAGTATTATAAAAAGGTATACAAAGTCCTCTTAAATAACACAATGAAAGTAAAAAATCTAAATAATAGAGTCCACAAAACTTATATACTTTAACAAGTTCTTGTCCCTAAGGTCTATACATCACATGTCCATAAAAGAAACAAGCTTACTTCCTACCTATGTTGCTCTGACACCGACACGTGACACACGACTTGTCAATTCTCAAAAAATACCAATATTCCGACACGCTGAGACACGTATATTAAATATTTTTTTATATTATAAAAATACTAAAACATTTAACAAAAAAATAAAAAAAAAAGAATAATTAACAAATATTCAAATAAACCGAGTCATGTTTAAATATTACTCATCAAATATTCAAACGCAAAACCTAACAAAAGGTCAAAAAATGATGAAACATTAACACATTATCAAAAATAATGGATTCTCAAGCAAACTTTTTCCCTCACTTTCAATCTTCTTTTTTCTAGAGAAAATTTCCACCTCACTAGTAGATCCACCTTCACTATTTGAAATGCTAGAATGGGGAAAATGCAGATTTTTAGGAGCAAGACTCGTTATTCTAGCATTAACCTCTTCTTCTAGTTTTTTCACCTCAAATAGATCACTCATTGAGACTTTTATATACTTTCTAATTTCCTTTTCACCAATCATTAACAAATGTGCTCTTGCTCTTGTATATGAACTTATAAATTATTTTTCACAAAAGTTGCACTTCCATGACAAATTGCCCACCGCCTCGCCATGAGTAGCT
This sequence comes from Platanthera zijinensis, assembly GCA_039513925.1. Classification (NCBI taxonomy): domain Eukaryota; kingdom Viridiplantae; phylum Streptophyta; class Magnoliopsida; order Asparagales; family Orchidaceae; genus Platanthera; species Platanthera zijinensis. Next base: position 63,529,953 of record CM077087.1, read on the forward strand.
AGCTTAGAGACACGCGTGTTCGATTGAGAGGGACACGCAAGTCCCGCGTGAGCCAGCGTGTCGGACTTCCGACGCGAGTGTCGGAATTCCGACGCGAGTGTCAGACTTTCGATGCGAGTGTCAGAGAGTCGGACTTCCGACACGAGTGTCGGAGAGTCGGACGAGTGTCAGAGAGTCCGACACTGACACGCTGGGCATTTAGAAGTGTCGGTGCTTCATTTCTTCCTACCTCGGTACATGGGCCGAAACATCATCAAAAGATAGCACAAGAGATAAGAAAAGAAAACACTTCATGAGGCTTATTTTCTTTTTAGCTTTTTCAGCGGGCTAGTGCGCGTATGCTTCTGATCCGTGCCCACTAACCAAACAACATGAGAGATTAAACACGGGTCAGCTATGAGCTGACCACAAACCGCGTAACGACCCCACTCGTCTTGACCGTCCCAGCGAATCTCAGGGAATTACATTGCTCTGCAAGTCAACACTTTGTATGCAAACAAAATAAACGCGAACTAGCATATCTAAAGCTACTGTCTAGATATCAAGTATCAACCATATTCTCTATATTGTGCAATAAAAGAAGGGGGCCTGCAATGCAATCATGCATGCAACCAGGTATCACCCACAGATCCACCACGACACCATATTTCACAATTATGAATTTAATATATCATCAAACAGAATCAACCAACACATAAGACAACGACTTATGTGTGCCATGATTTCGTAATCACTCTTGGGTATGATGACAATATACATAGATATGGTCTCAACAAACGATACCTCCTTTTCATAATTCTAACCAAGTAGGATGACAGTATGTATAAAGTTAAATAGCCTTCTTGGCGACATTTTAAATAAAGACTGAAGACCGATATGTTTTTCAAGACAAATATATTGGAAACATATAAAGACTCACAACTAATTTGGCGATGGAATTATATGTATACCCAAGGTCGATGCCCTCTCCAACGAGTATAATCAAGAACACATGCAATCGTAAGGTGGTCACGTCTAAAAGATAAGGATTTCACGTGCCCCACATGCCCTAAACCCAACACTGCATGCTCTCACGAAAAATGGGCCTTATAATGGTGATATGTACGCATTCTCACCTCTATCAAATTCTCAAAATGCAACGTCAAGCAACATCACTGAATCTGCTCACCGGCCGCGAATTGACTCCACCCACAATTCCTAGCCCAAAAATGAAACCGAGAAATCGAATGCAAACATGTCGGGGTTGTAATCCCACGCCCCAGTGATTCCCATGGAACTGTGGCTACCCGAAGCCTTTAATTAGAGTCACTAGATGCCACCATTACAAACAATGCATAAGAGGAAGCAAAGAATCCAAAAACACAACATAACACCGGGAAGAGTGGGTTGTTACCTTCGTCGTTTTTCTCCCGCCATGGAATCCTTGCAAGAATGGATGGAGAATGATCGTGGAAGCCCAATCTATCTGCTGGCGGCGACAACTCTATGTATGAAGTCACGGAGCTCTGACGACCTCCACTTCTTCCTCCAACTCTTTCTCCTCTCCCCTTTTCTAACCAAAATGAGAGATAGAAATGAATCAAATGAGGGCTTTTCCTCCCCTAATTCCGACATAAGGATACCATCAATCAATCATATTCTTTAAATCTTAAAACCCACGATTGGATGGCTTAAAATCGGGCTAGAAATAGTTTTACGATCCCGTGCACGGCCTCCCCCACGACCGTGTTCTTCTACACAACAAACTACTTCACACGACATCTTTCCTGGGCATGGGCACACCCCTAGACACTGCTTGGTCAAGCCGTGTTCTTGGCCGCGTACAATAACACGACCTCTTTACATGGATTGACCTAGCCGTGTATGACTTGGGAAAATTGCTCTTCAACAGTGCTGGGCCGTGTAGAGCTAAAATCTCCTCTAAATGACCCCCAATTTTTCCTCAAGCTTCCACCAACCTTCATAGGGCTTTTCTAAGCTTCATAAGTTTCTTAGAGTCACAATTAAATGGAAATTTGGGACGTTGCAAATCTTATATCTTAGCGGAGCTAGACGTAGAATGTCATTACTTGTGAAGGCTGGTTTTAGATCCATGTCCAAGACATTTTTGTAGGTTATGGTTGAAGATTCTTATGAGAGATCTAGATCTCCTGGCAACTGAGCTCATTAAGTTTTACAATGATAATAAGGATGCTATTAATACTGCTCATGATTTCAAAATAGTCAAATAACACACTTTGAAATTGACATGAACATTATAAATGTGAAATTTGAGGATGAAGCCATGTGGTCCATTCATTCAGCCCAAAAATCAACTTAAGACTTGTTTACAAAAGGATTGAGTGAAACATCCATCATTGAGAATACACACAAATTAAGCATGAACATGTTCAACTTAAGGGGGAGTGTTAAGTCTGGTTTCTTGTTTTTTTGTGATTCAGTCAATATGATTTCCTCACTTATATATAAGACATGAAGTCTTAGGGGTTAAGATTCAAGATAGATAATGGAACCTCAACTCAAAGCTTCCAGGTATTATTGGAACTCCATAGAGGTTTAAGGATGACCAAAAAAATGGTGGCTTTGACACCATCAAACTAGGCATGAGATCTCCTAAGTGTCTAATTGCTGAATGCAGATTTTTTCTAACGACAAGATGATGAGTAGTAGAGTTTTTCCAAATCCATGGAGAGATAAAACCACGGGCAAGGGAGAGAGTTTCCAAGTATTATTATTTTCAAGATCGTAATACAAGAGTCCTTGTAAAGATATTGCTATGCAGTTTAGCCCATGACTGCCAAAGTCTCACGTCTTTGATTGGATTGTCATGGTGATGGATTGCCTATTGAAGTACACTCACACTGTCACCCTTTGTTACACACGTAGCCTTGTCCATGGCTAGCTTCTTTCTGCTGGAGATTGTTCGTTTGCACGGGCCTCATTTGTCTTTCGTCAATGACCGCGATCGTGACCACGACCACGACTATGACCGTATAATTTTGGCGCGAGCTTGGCAAGATTCATAGTATCATGAGCTATGCACTTCCCCTAGACAGATGACTAGTTGGAGGTCCTCAACTGCTGCCTTGAGGCATACTTGAATTTTTTTGCATCTGATCAACCCCACCACTGGTTGTTATGGCCCCGCATAATGAACAATTCACGGGTCAGCAATACGCGTGGCGGCGGAAGGAGGCAACACAAAATAGGGCTGAACCTACCGGTTCAGCCCTCCCCAATTAAACCACGGGGGCTTGAGGCTGAACCTGCGGGTTCACCTCACATGGGGGGCCGACCTCTTCTCTTCCTCCTCAAGTCTCTTCTATTTCCTCTCCGTCTCTATCATTTGGTATCAGAAGACACGTTCCCCCTAGCCCAGCCACCATCCTGTCTTCCGCGTCGCCAGCAACTCATTTTCCGCCAAGATTGTCGCCTGTTCCGCCAGATCGACAACGATTCCCAATTCCCCGACCCAGATCGCCTCCTTTCGCCCGATTCACAACGAGTTCCGCCCGATCGACAACGAACCTCGACGCCCGATCCAGATCGCGTGTGTTCCGCCGATCACGCCTGATCCGCCGAATGGCAGTTTTCGCGTGTTCCGCCAAGGCCTCCAGAACGCTGCTTCGGGAGTTTCCTGCAATTTCCGGCGGCAGTTTCCAGCGGGCCTTCTGCGTCGGATTGCTGCGACTATCTCTAGTATCACTGACACCGGCCGGGTGCAGCGACTACTCTACGTCGAAACCAACCGCGTCTCTCTTCGAAACCCTAGAGTCTACAATGGTGACACGTTCATAGGAAGAGTCCTCGAGGCAAGAAACCCTAGAGGAGAACTACACGGAGCTCTCAGATATGGTGACGACCATCGAAGAAAAATTTAGAGCGTCAGAGAAACGTTTGGAAGAGCGATTGGACGCTCGTATAGAGGAAATCAAGAATCTGTTATCCCAAAGTGTTAAGGGCAAGGAAACGGTGAATGAGGAAGCAAGCACTCATCAAGGATCGATCCAATTTCCAGGCGGTCCCAGCAGGGGACGAGAGGACCTGATTGATCAGCGACCTAAGTAGATGGTTTTCCCTCCTCAAGATGGGCTTCTGCCTAGCCTTATAGGATTGGGACAAGCCGACAGTAGAAGGACAGACGGCAGTTTGGAGTACAGGCCGACACCGGCGGGTACAAGGCTGGGATATCAACACAGAGTGGAAGAAGGATACCCTAATTGGCCGACAGAGCGTCGACGGCCTCTTGGCTTTGGCCAGGAGTATGGAGCACACAGACAGCAGAACCCGAGAGCTTACATGCCACCAAAAATTACCTACATGAATTATCAAACCTTCAAAGGAGGCGACACAGTGGAATTAGTGCAAAAAGCGGAGTTATTTTACAACTACCAGGAGATTCCAGAAGAGCAGTGGGTGCGATTGGCGTCTTTTCACCTAGAAGATGATGCATTCTAGTGGACTCAGTGGTTCCTCTGAGGACGTGACTTTGTCCCGTGGGCAGATTTCGTTGACGGTTTCACAGCCAGATTTAGGCCTCTCGAGTATGAAGATTTTGATGCTCTCCTCCAGAAATTAATGCAAAAATGTTCAGTAATGGAGTACCCCACAAAGTTCGAAGGCTGGGGAACAAGGTGCAGTGGGAGGAGACGACACTTATGAGTTGTTTTGTTTCTAGACTAAAGGAGCACATTTGGGATGAGGTACACATGTACATGCCGCGTAGCTTGAACCACACCATCAGTTTGGCCCGAATTCAGGAGGAGCGCTTCAATCGACAAAGAGCAAGGATGGCTAATGGGAGGAACATGACGAACCCGACAAAGTCCAGACGGGAACAAATTGCGACAGGAAAAGCGACGGTGAAGAAGCTAATATGGCCTGAGCTACAAGCAAGACGGAAGAAAGGGATATGTTTCAACCGCAATGAGAAATATGGCCCAGACATAAATGTTAGATGATCTAGGCATGCATGCTGAGGGAAGAAGAAGGCAGGGGAGCTGAAGGCGAGAGAAATGAACCAGAAGAAGACCTCGACCTGACTGAGTTCGGCGTATCCGTCCAGGCTATAGCGGGTGGCACCACACCCTTGACTATGTGTATCGCCGGAAGGATCTTCCAACAGAAAGTGAACATTTTGATTGACAATGGGAGCACCCACAACTTCATCAATCCCGCCGTTGCACAAAGGCTGTGCCTTGAGATCAAACGTGATGATGCCTTTCAGGTTATGGTAGCCGGTGGCCCGACAGAATCAAGTTGCAGTGTGAAGGAGTCAGCAGAGGGGTGGAACTTTGGGTGCAAGGGTACGTGTGCCGATTGGAGGATTACTTGTTGGCCATCAAGGGATCCGACATGGTCTTGGGAGTCAAATGATTACAACAGTTAGGGAAGGTCATCCTGGACTGGGACCACATGATGATGGAATTTATCTAGGATGAAAAGTGCTACTGCCTGAATAGTATCAAGACCTCACCCATGAAGGAGGTCACCCTTCGTTGCTTGGAGTGGTTGTGGGACCAAGAAGTCCCCATGGCGGTGATCATGGGGCTGGCGCCACTACCCACTTCTCCACATGAAGTGCCAGAGCAGCTAGAATCCTTGCTAGTGTAGTACTCCGACATCTTTCAGGAACCACATTTGCTTCCACCACAGAGATTTAGAGACCACCAGATCATCCTCAAGGAAGGAACTGAGCCAACAAATATTTGGCCTTACCTCTACCCGCACATTCAGAAAGCAGAGATAGGACAAAACGTTAAGGAGATGATAGCAGTGGGGATTATCAGGCCCATCACCAGTTCTTTTTCTTCACCCATCATTCTAGTGAAGAAGAAGGATGGTTCATGGAGGTTTTGTGTTGACTACCGTGGCCTGAACAGCTCTACCATCAAGGACAAGTTTCCCATCCCCATGATAGAGGAACTGCTAGACGGGTTACACAGAGCACGCCTGTTCACGAAGTTGGATCTACGCTTGGGTTACCATCAAATCAGAATGAAGGACGAAGAGACAACCTTCCAGACCCACGACGGCCACTACGAGTTCCTCGTGATGCCCTTCAGGCTCTCCAACACACCATCTACCTTCCAGGCGGTGACGAATGAGATCTTCCTACCCCTCCTCCGCAGGTCCGTATTGATATTTTTTGATGATATTTTGATCTACAACGCTAGTTGGCAGGAATACCTCAAGGATGTAGAGCAAGTTTTGGTGATTCTCTGGCAGCACCAGCTCTACGCCAAGCTATCCAAATACTCCTTTGGACAAGCAGTGTTCGAATACTTGGGTCATATAGTCTCGGAACAAGGGGTACAGACCGATCCAAAGAAGATTGAGAGCATGCAAACGTGGCCCCGGCTACGTACGGTCTGTGCTCTTCGCGGCTTCCTCGGGCTGATGGGCTACTACCGACGGTTCGTGAAAGATCATGAAAAGATAACACGACAACTCACACAGTTGTTACATAAGGATGCGTTTTGCTGGCAAGAGGAGACGGAAACGACGTTCCAGGCTCTGAAGATAGCGATGACTATCATGCCGGTGCTAGCCCTACCCGATTTCATTAAGGAGATTATCCTGGAGACCGTTGCCTCAGGTGTCGGGATAGGGGCTGTCCTCATGCAAGAGGGCCAACCGATAGCTTTCTTCAGCAAGGCTTTGGCACCTCGGACACTAGGCTTATCTACCTCACGACCATATCTTCTAGGGAGACACTTCAAAGTACGATCACCAGAGCCTGAAACACTTTTTTGGAACAATGAGTGACCTCTCCTCTACATCAGAAGTGGGTTACAAGGTTGCTGGGCTATGACTACGAGATCATGTACAAACAAGAGAAAGAGAATGTGGTGGCAGACACACTGTCCCGCATACCAGAGGGGACGCTTCACCAATCGGGCCGCTGATCTGGGCTTTAGATGACATACTGACAGAGATTCTGCAGGACCCAGATTTACATCAAATTGTGGAGTCACTTCAACAAGAGCAGGATACTACTCCAGGGTTTCACTTACAGAATGGGCACCTATACTACTACGACAGGGTCGTCATACCGGCTTCATCACCATTGAAGATCACCATGTGGCACGAATTTCATTCATCGCCGATCGGGGGTCATGCGGGCGTTCTCCATACTCTTCAGCGGGTACGGGCCAATGTGTTATGGAAGGGCCAACGGAAGAGTGTTCAACAATTTGTGCAACAATGCGAGATATGTCAACGACAGAAATACGAGACCATGTCCCCCGCGGGTCTGCTTACTCCTCTGGAGATTCCACAACAAATTTTGTACACAGTTTCTATGGACTTTATCGACGACCTACCAAGATCTTAGGGGCAGACAGTCATCTGGTTGTAGTGGATAAACTGTCCAAATACGATCACTTCTTGGCCTTACACCATCCCTATACGGGGATCAGTAGTTGATTTATTTGTACTGGAGATAGTTAGGCTTCACGACATTCCTCGGGCCATCATCTCTGACCGGGATTCAGTGTTTGTGGACAATTTCTGGAGGGAGCTATTCCGACTACAGGACACTTGGCTGTGTATGAGCACTGCCCACCACCCCCAGACGGACGGCCAAACGAAGGTGCTTAATCCGGGGGTCGAGACGTACTTACGATGTTTTGTAATGCACCCCGCACTTGGACCCGTTGGATCCATTGGGCCAAATACTGCTACAACACCTACCACACTGCAAGTAAGCTCACTCCGTTTGAAGTTGTGTGCAGGCGGTCCGCCCCGACCTTGGGGACATATGAAACAGGGGGCCCGACACTACCAGCTGTTGATCGGGAGTTGCGCGATCGGGATCGTACTCTTTCCCTTCTGCGTGAAAACCTCCTGGCCGCTTAAAACAGAATGAAAGTTCGAGCAGATAAACACAGGATGAAACGAGAGTTCGCAGTCGGAGATGAGGTCTTCCTCAGGCTTCAACCATACAGACAAACCTCGGTGTCTCGGAGAACAAATCAAAAGTTCGCACCGCGCTATTACGGGCCCTTCAGAATCTTCCAGAGAGTGGGACCGGTTGCCTATACATTGGCTCTGCCAGAAGGATCGCGTATTCACCCAACATTCCATGTATCCTTGTTGAAAAAGAAATCAGGGACACAATACAGGTGTGCCCTACCCTACCTGAAGCAACCCACAATGGGGAACTACGACCGCTTTCAGAGGAGGTACTGCTTACCTAATGGAAGAAGCGTGGTACTGAGTACCGCCAGGAGATTTTCGTCAAATGGAAGAACTTATCGGCGACACACAACACATGGGTTGATTTGCTCGAGTTCCGAGAATTTTATCTAGACTTTCATCTTGAGGACAACTGGCTGCTGATGAGGGAGGGAATGTTATGACCCCGCATAACGACCGATTCACGGGTCAGCAATACGCGCGGCGGCGGAAGAAGGCAACACAAAATAGCGTTGAACCTACCGGTTCTGCCCTCCCCAATTAAACCACGGTGGGTTGGGGCTAAACCTGCGGGTTCAGCCCACATGGGGGGCCGACCGGCCCCCTCTTGGCCCAAAGGTATAAATACCTCTAGGAATGGTCTGACAAGGACAAACAAAGAACTATTCAGGTATTTCCCTGTCCTTCTCTCAAATCCTAACCCTAATTCTTCTCTTCCTTCTCAAGTCTCTTCTATTCCCTCGTCGTCTCTGTCACTGGTCCACCTGGTTTCCATAGGTGGCATTCTCATGCAACACTTCCTATTATTCGGTAGATGTGATCACCCTCTTTCAGATTGCTTGTGGCCTCCCTCACCACAACTTGCGAATAAGTGTCACAACAATGCGAATTTTGAACCTGGGGATAAAAGATGGCTGCCCGATGCACAAAGCATCACCGTACAACGAGGGTCCGAGGAAGGGTCCCACCACAAGCTGAAATGTAGGCAAACCTTACCCTTCTTTTTTGCAAGAGGCCGCCCTTTTGAACCTGGGGATAAAGTTGAAATTTTTTTAATGTCCTAATGCTGTACTTATCCATTTTCTGACTTCAGATGATTGAAGGAGCACAGCCATTCCATAACAAGACCAGGGAAGATGCAGTCAGATTGATTTGCTTAGAGGGAAAAAGGCCACAGTTAAAATACAAATCAAAAGGCTATCCTTCAGAACTTAAGGAGTAAGTATTTTTTTCCAGATTCTTCGGTTAATTTTACAGTAAGTTATCTTTATTGTTCTGTAATTTCTTTTTAGACAACATCATTTCTATTTGTAGGTTAATTTTACAGTTTATTTTGGATATTGTTAATATTTCCTGCAGGTTAAAAATTGTGGAAACTTAGTTGTATATGTCAAGAACAAACTTTATTTGATTATAACGAAGGTTCATAAAATTACTGTAGAATGTTATTATGTAGAGACCTCTTCCATTAAATTGAAAATCTGTACTAGATAATTATAATTTGTGAGCTCCTATCATGACCTCTATTTGGGGTGCATGTTACGTGTTAAGAGTATGGATTACTCACTACTAGTGAGTTCATTTAGTTATAATAGAGGAAGTAGTATATTGTTCTAAGCTACGACCAAATAAACATACAACACACAATGTAAAGTACTTCCATAATATGATATTTCGTACACAAGGCTCCCCCTCATGTTGGGAAATTTGTGGATCCATGTCCAAGACCGAGATCTCGATCCGGGAGTAACAAGATTGCGACACGTGGCATACCAAAAAATTGAAATGCGGAGCCTGAAATATAAATGTCAGGTGGAAAAATTGTTTACGTTCCTATTCTGCGGCTTAAATAAATTACCTCTTGATTTTTCTTCGCCCGATTAGCAGAGCGGTAGATGTAGAAGAAGCGTCGGCGATCACCTGAGGGGAGCTTTCAAACAACATTACTATCAAAACTGCTACGGGAGCATACTAACATTCATTTGTCTCCGCATTGTTTTCATGTAAGTTCCTTGCATCATGAAGTAATTTCTAGGGTTTGCTTAAAAAATTGCGTGGACTGTTATCAAAGATGATTCTTCCATGGACAAATTGGTCGAAAACCTTTAGTTCGATGAATCTTCAAAGCTTTCTGCGATCTTTTTAAAGATCAAGTCTGATTTTCATACATTATTTTCGTTCACGATGAAGATTTAAATTGCTCCATAGAGAACGGAACTGATTACCATATAGATTAAAAACGATTTCTATGGAGATTGAAACTTAACATTGTTGTTTCTATATTGTTTGATTTGCCTGCACATGTTTTACTCCTCTGGCAGGTCTCCATCTTCACAAGCTCTCCACATTATGCAGACCTCCACCTTCCTCGCCAAGCATTGTCGTCTTGGCCGTCCCTCTGTTGCTACTATGCAATATTTATTTCATTTTTTCACTGTGTATCAAAAATCTTTTTTGTGATGTATGTGTTGTTGTCAAACATCATATTTTTGTTAACCATGTATTGTTACCCCGTACTGCTCCCTTTCATACCATTCACACTGATATTTCCTTAATTTTTGGATTTCGTTGATTTAATACTTTTCTTTAATGTTTTTATTGCACTACTTGGTTATCTTTGATGAAAAACAAGAGTGAAAAAATTTCATAACATTTTTCTACCCAATTTTCTGCTACTATCAAAATTTTACTCAGTGATATTGGTCCGGAGAATATCAACTCCCCATTTGAACACTACCTTACCGATAATGACATTATCCATCAAAGTTCATGTTGTCACTCCTCAGAATGGTGTAGCTGAGTGAAAAAACCATCATCTCATAGAAGTTACTCAGTTTTTGCTATTTACTATGAACCTTCTTAAATTCTATTAAGGTGTTGTCATTCTCACGGCTATCTATCTCATCAACCACATGCTCTCTCTGGCCTTGGGGAACCAACCTCTCTTATCTCCTTAGGTGTAACCCCAACTACACAACCAAAAATATTTAGTTGTGTGTGCTTTGCTCACATACATTCTCCGAGTCATTCTAAACTTGATCCTTGTTCTCTCAAGTTTGTGTTCCTTGGCTACTCTCTTACTTGGAAAGAGCATAAATGTTATCACCATTCTCTAAAGTGGATATTTGTCACAAGGGATATTACATTTTGTGAATTTGAGCCTTATTATGAACCTCACTTCAGGGGGAGTCTACATGATGTAGTGGTAGGTCGACTCGGGGTGGACTCACTAAATGCAATCCTATGTGCGATGAGGTGTAATGCCAATGTAGAAAGTGACCCACTCAAAATTACAACTGTAATTAATTATAATTAAAAATTAACAGAGGCACAAACGATCACAAACAATAATTAAGGAAAACGAGTTTCAATTCATCAAATAGAGGCGCAATTATTTTTAAGCACGCACAGTATAAACCCTACAAATTATACGGTCGTAAATACTAATAACAAGTAAAATAAACATTCACTACAGGTATAGTGTCAAATATACAACAATAGAAAATAATAACTAAAACAACAACTTACGCATGCATGTGGTGAACAATAATGGTCGGTTGTGGGCATCGAAGGTCGCTGCAACGTCGGGTGGTGTAGGAAGAGGGGACCTGGACGAGTATGACTCGGGTAGGGTTGTGGAGAGGAGGGGAATGACTGTTTTGTGGTGGAGACCACGACAAAAGATAACAATGAAGTTGACGGTAGCAGAAATGTAAGGGATGCGTGGTTGTAGGACTAGGGGTGAGGTATGGGTTCTATGGCATGGGAAGATGGCTGGGAAGACTTGGTGGCGGGCGTTGGCGTGAGGTTGACCTGATGGATGATGGGAAAGAGGAGACGGATGGCATATGGAGAGAATGGAGAGGGTACTGCATCGGGATAGGGAGAAATAATAGACTAACGGGACTTGGCTGTGGGGGAGGAGGAAACGGATTAGGGGCAGTGCTATCCTGGCATCGCACCAACAAGAAGTTGGCTGTGGGGGAGGAAATAGAGGTGTGGGTTGTTGAAGAGGATAGGGGAGGACTTGGGAGGAAAGGAGGTGGCCTTACAATTGCCCGTCAGTGGAGGAGGAGGAAGAGAGAGCTGGGCTATCCCGGCATCGCACCAGCGAGAAGAAGCTCTCGGAATCGCACCGAGCGCATGATCGATAGTTTAGAAAATAGTAACTGAACATTCGATCCCCGACATCCGTGAAACACACGCCTATTTATATACGTAAACATCATAGGGCACCCGAATTGTATGGCTCATATTATTTGGTCTGATCGGGTATCAAATACAACTCAAAATAAATAAAATGACATTTCAAACTGACTCAGAACAATCAGCTGGGCGCAACTGTTGACTCGGATCGCCTAAACGGGTAGCGGTTCACCGCTTCTTGCAAGAATAGACCTACATCGGGCGTCACGTGCCATGAACTTCCCCCGACTTGAAAGCACTCATCTACGGTGAGTTAAGATGATCATACTCCCTTTGTAGTTGTGGGGCTAGTCTCTCGAGCTCCTTTGAAGAAATCTATGTAGCGTCATGAAGCGGGCAACCGCTCCAACAGACAAGATAATGCACAATGTCTCGCCCGTCTAGGGTGTAGAGTCATGATCGATGATCTGAAGTATGTTGTCGGTAAACATGAACGACTCTGACTGTAATGTATTTCGGTCCACCTGTTGGATTGGTGGGGCCGTCGTTGGTACAATGTGATCCTCATGGAGAAACTTCTTAGGTGGAAATAGGGAGGGACTGGTAGGGGCAAAAGGAGGCGAATGCTTAGATTGGGGCGTGGAGAAAGGGTCTATATACACACGCTCCTTGTAGTAAGAAGTCAGATCCTCTACGATGAATACTCTGTTGATGCCTATACCGGGAGGGATGCCAATTTCATATGCGTTTGTACCAATCCGCCGCTTGACTGTATAAGGGACATTCAACGAACGCTTAATTTTTTTACTGGTCCTTGCGGGACCCTCTCAGGTCGAATGCAAATCAACACTTTCTCTCCTACCTCATAGATTTGTTCCCGCCTGTGCTGCTCTGCTCGATCTTTATAATAATCATTACTATATGCAATTTTTTTGTGGATCGACTCATGAAGTGCATGCATATGCTGGATAAAAGCCTCTGCTGACTCACTTGGTCTGGACTCGAGAGGAATATCCATCATGTCAATAGGTTTCTTAGGCTCATACCCAACTTGATATAGAATGAACTCAAATCTGTGGTCCTATTGACAAAACTGTTATATCTAAATTCGGTTATAGGTAGAACATTCATTGTTTCAATTTCTTGTAGTATGAATGTTTCTGTATATGAGAACTTTGTAAATAATTGAATTTTATTGCTCCAAAAACTTAATATTACACATGTATGATCCCTTATTTATAGGGGAGAGGAGATAGAGAGAGAATTTAAGGGACTATTTACATCAGGCGAACTGCAATTTACAGACCGCGACGATTTGTACGATTAGACAAACTAACCGCAGAACAACATACAGACCGATCGTATCAACAAAGTATTCGCCGGTCTCCAATCCACAGATTGCAGTTGACCACTAGGAGCAATAGAGGCGGTTAAACAGACTCTAACCGCCAGGCCGCAACAGCTTTAGTCTTCTGACCGCCAGACTGCAACAGCAGTAAACCATCACCAGGCTTCTCTTGCTCTAACAAAGGTGCGGTTATACTGGTCATCCTCAAGACAGCCAGTCCGCACCAGACCGCCAGAGCATTCTACCAAATCACCAGGGCTAGAAGGCTAGAGCATAACGCCAGATCGCCAGAGCAGACCGCCAACACATGTTCTAACACTCTCCCTTAAGTTGGAGCATATATGTCAATCATGTCCAGCTTGTCACAAATATTTGAAAAAGAAGTAGATACTGGTTTGGTAAAAATATCAGCTAATTCCTTGTCGGAAGTGACAAACAGAGTGCAGATTTGATTCTTTAATATTTCCTCTCTCATAAATTGACAGTCAAATTCAATGTGCTTTGTCCTCTTATGAAAAACTGAATTCTTTGACTTGTATATAACGGTTTTGTTATCACAGAACATTGACATATGATGATCATAAAATTTCTCTAAGTCAAGCATAAGTGCCTGTAACCATTTCAACTCGCACGTTGTCGAAGTCATGCTCCTGTATTCACCTTCAACACTTGATATGGATACAATAGATTGTTTTTTGCATTTCCAGCTAACCAGATTTCTTCCCACAAATGTGCAAAAACCAGACGTAGACTTTCTATCTTCTTTATCATCAACATGACTGACATCAGAGTAGACTTCAATCCTTAAATGACTATTCTTCTGAAAAAACAATCCTTTCCTTGAAGACCCTTTCACATATTCCAGGATTTTTAGGACTGAATGAAGATGACACTCCCTGTGAGTCTGCATAAACTGACTAACCCTGTCTATTGCATAATAGATATCTGGTCTTGTTACAGTCAGATAGATGAGTTTATCCACTAGTCGTCTGTACCTGGTGCTATATGAAGGAAAAGGCAAATCCCCACTCCAACACTTGTCATCACCAACAGACATCAGACATCGAGAGGGTCTTGCCCCAAGAAAACTAGTCTCTTTCAAAAGGTCCAACACATATTTCTGTTGTGAGAGCACTACTGAGTTGTGTTTTCGTGAGATTTTTATTCCCAGAAAATACTTAGGAGATCTCATATCTTTTGTAATAAAATGTTGCAGAAGATGTTTTTTTGTTAGATCAATTCCTTCTTTATCATCACATGTAAGGATGATGTCATCCATATAGACAACAACCAGCCCGTTTGAAGTTTTGCGTATGAAAAGAGAATGATCTGCAAAATTTTGAGCAAAGCCAATAATCGAGATAACTTTGCTGAATTTGTCGAACCAAGCCTATGGGCTTTGATTCAATCCATATATTGCCTCCTGCAAGTTGCACACCTGAGACTCCCCCTGAGCAACATACCCAGGAGGTTGCTCCATATATACTACTTCTTGTAGATCGCCATAAAGGAAGACATTCTTGACATCTAACTGAGACATCTCCCAATCTTTGTTAATGACCACATAAAATAGAACACAGATTGTGCTAATGCGAGCAACCGAGAAGAAGGTGTCAAAGAAGTCCACACCATACGTTTGAGTAAATCATTTGGCCACCAGTCTGGCCTTATGACGGTCTATAGTACCATCAGGATGAAACTTTATTACAAAAACCCATCGAAAATTAAGCGCATCCGCCCCTAGAGGGGTAGGGACAAGAATCCAAGTACCCCTGGTCAAGGTCTTCATTTCTTCATCCATAGCAGTTTTTCAATGAGGAATAACAAGAGCTTCTTTATAGGTAGCCGGGGTGTTAGTGGCCGAAAGTACGAGAGCAAAACTCTTGCAAGCGGGGGGAAAGACAAGCATATGTGATAACATCATGAATGGAATGCTGAGTGTATGTCTGAACTTACTTACAAAGAGCAATTAGAAGATCAAGGTCCGACCTGCCCTTTGTATCAGATCCATCCGTTGGAGAGAGTGTTGGCCCGGGAATTGTCAGCGACGTCTCCAAAGGTATAGAAGCAGTATCAGGAGAAAGATAAGGAGAAACAAAAACTGGCGTGAAAAGAGGATGGGGAAGCTCAAGTAGAGGTGTAGATACAATAGGTAGAGAAAGAGTATCACTAGGTGTGGAGAGAACAAAGGCTTGAGCAAAGTAAGGAGTATCTTTAAAGAAAGTGACGTCAGCGGAGATATACTGTTATTTACAGACCGCAACGAGCTGTGCGGTTAGACTAGCTAACCGCAGAACAACATACAGACTAACCGTATCAACAAAGTATCCGCTGGTCTCTAATCCACAGATCACAGTTGACCACTAGGAGCATCAGAGGTTGTAAGACAGACTCTAACCGCCAGACCGCAACAACTTTAGTCTTCTGACCGCCAGACCGCAACAACAGTAAACCATCATAAGGCTTCTCTTGCTCTAACAAAGGTGCGGTTACACTGGTCATCCTCAAGACAACCAGTCTGCACTAGACCGTCAGAGCAGTCTGCCAAATCACCAGGGCTAGACCGCTAGAGCAGACCGCCAGACCGCCAGAGCAGCCCGCCAGCACATGTTCTGACACTGTATTATGAAATTGTTTTCTACAGTTGAGGTAAATCAATTTCATATTTCGTTTATTAGATTTATATTTCATGGCTTACTGATTACTTTTTGATTATTGAGTCCCTGATGACAAACAGATGTGCCCTGGCTTGATGTGTCTTTTGTGCGGAACACATACTCACATCTGGAAATATCCAAGTGTGGAAGTGTGGGTCGTCGACCTCATGTTTTTGGCTTATATGGCATGTTGGGCCCTATGAGAATGATGGCGTGCATTGATCAATCACGAGGGAAACCTCTCATTCTACGTGTCATCTGCATGATGTCACTAGTTTGAGGCTTATTACGTATTTTAATTTTTTATTCTTCTTCTAGTTCCATCCATCACCTTTAGTCAATTTTATTTTTACAATAAGATGTAAATTTTCTTATGTTGATTTATGTGTCACATCATAATAATTTATTTGACCGTTAATATGCAAAAAAATCTACGTGCAATTTGATTTCACTTGCATTCTTATGCGACCTAGGCAATGAATCTAAAATAGGTGATATGTCTAGCCAAGAAGAAGTGGTGCAGGACAGTCGTCACACCTTTCTTGCCACCCTGACATCACCACCAAGGGGCCCACCTTAGCGTCGCACCAAGACGGCTTTATCAGGACCATGAGCCATATACCCCAACCCGTATCTGGTCCCACCACAGGAAGTCGAAAGGCTGTCATGTGCCCGATCCGTCGATCCGACACCTTCCCGCATCGTACGCATTGACAAGCCCTTGTGTGGCTAGTCCGCTTCCTCCGTCAATGCGCCGGCTCGAGACGAGGCTACAACAAGCACCCCATATCTGCCTACGACATCTGGCATTCAGATCCCCTCTAGATCTACAACCTGACGGTCTCGCCGACCCTAGCCGCTGTTCCAATAGGTTCGGCCCTCCCGCCTAGCACTTCCATCGGTTTCGTTTCCATCTTCCTCCATTCGGCTGAGTGTATGCCCTTTCGACTGCGATCAATGGTCAACACCGACGCATCACTGCAGCCCACAACCGCCGATCCCGCCATCCTTCATAATTTGGATGAACACGACAATTCGATCGCGTCGTTGTAGGCCCTTATTCTACACATGGATGCTAAGATCGACTCCCTCCTGGCCGTCCGCCCTACCACATCCTCGATGTCCGCAACGTATTTGTCGTCCCTCCTCGGGGCTGCCCTGGAACTCTTCCATGCAACATCCTCCCTGCCCGGGGTGTGTTCACCGGGCCCTCGTTCCTTTTGATATCCCCTCTTTTAGCGACACCAATCCCATGGGTTGGATTGCCTGGGCTGAACAGTTATTTGAGATACAACAGATCTCAGAGCCACAGAAGGTCTGCACGACATTGATCCGCATGGAGGGATCCTCCCTCCACTGGGTGCGCTAGCTCCGGCAATCCAAAACGACCATGTCTTGTTTGGACCTTCAGCAAGAGCTCATTCGCCGTTATGACATCCGCTACTTAGGCTCTGCGGTAGAGCGTCTCTGCGGCGTCCACCAGACGGGCTCTTTAGATGAGTATATCGATGAGTTCATCGCTCTCGCAACGCATGTGCCGGGCCTTCCGCCAGACCACTACTTCAGTTTTTTCTTGCATGGGCTCCTCCCACACTTCCGTGCCTGTATCTGCACCCACCATCCGTCGTCGATTGTGTAAGACATGGATCTTGCCCGTTTGATTGAAGCGGAATTCGAAACTCGGCCTCCGGACATAGGCGAACCGCCCCCGATGCATAGGGTGCGCATGGTCAACCGGTCAGCAACGCCCTACCATGCCCCCAGCTTGAAGTACCCCTGACCCCCGGCTGCGCCGCACCCTCGCCACGCCCTCCTAAGCCTATGGCCCACCCTGGCTTTCCAATCAGAAATTCCATGATCTGCGCACCTAGGGGTTGTGCTTCCGCTGCAAGCAACCCTACTCTCCTACGCACGTGTGCTCGCTGAATGACCTCCGGATCCTCATTGGCGAGGAGGAATCCGAGGCGACACTCGCGGATTTCGAGGCCCTCGAGTTGGATGTGGCGACCGAGGATCCCCCAGCAGATACTTTTCACCGCATGGACCTTTTACTATTTAACGTTGGCGGATTCTCGACCCACAGACGCTGAAGCTTCGTGGGACACGACACGGGGCCTCTGTTGTGGTGATGATCGATAGCGGGGAGAGCCACAACTTCACCTTTTAGTACTTGGTGGATCGTCTGGCACTGCCAGTGCAGGCCGCCATGCGTTTCTCGTTGCGCTTAGGAGATGGGAGGCGGCGGCTGCAGGTGGTCTGTGTGCGATCCTCACTCTCACCATTGACAACAACCCATTTTAGGCAGACTTCTACGCCTTCTCTTTGGCCGGGGTGGATGTTATTCTCAGGGTGGTTTGGCTTCGTACCCTTGGGGACGTAAACATCACCTGGAACCACATGACTATGTTCTTCTCCACGGGGGGCACACCTTTCTTGCTGAAGGGCGATTCAAATTTACTTCGTCAGACTGTCTCCTTACGGTCCCTCCAGAAATCAACCGACGTGGATTGGGCGGCCTCCTTGTGGCACACGGAGGGGCAATCCTCCCAATGCTCTCCGACCGCTCTGGCGCTGCAGGCTATCTTGAACCTCTTTCTTGACGTATTCGCCGACAAGAACCATTTCCCTCGGCAAGCCGACGGATCACCACATTCCCCTGCAAGGTGGTGTGTCGTTCATCTCGGTCCGACCATACCGCTATGGTCACACTCAAAAGGGCGAGATCGAGATGCTGGTGGACGACATGCTCGCGGCAGGCATCATTCTCCCCGGCGCTAGCCCCTTCTCAATCCCTGCCCTCCTGGTCCGCAAGAACGACGGTAGCCGGCACTTTTGCGTGGACTACCTATGTTAGGATTAGGGAAAGGAGGAGAAGGAGGGGGGGAGGAGATAAAAGAGAAGAAAGGGAAGACAGAAACCAGAAATTCTAAATACTTTCAAGCATGTCAAAATACAGTGTGTCTCCGACTTATATACTTGTCCGAGTCACATAATGAAACGAAAACATAAATGATAATAAACGAAATAAAAATATAAATGAGACTCCAAATGTAACGGACACCATAACTCCTCTCGACACTTGTCGACTAGGACGACATACCATGTGCGTCGCGCTCGCTACGTCGGCATACCCTCCACAATGGCGGTCGCCCCTCACCTTTGTTCGCTTCGTCGGGGTCCGTAACAATTCCGCCCTCTGGGAAATTCGCCTTGTCCTCAAGGCAGAATTCTGGGAACTGATGGAGCATATCCTCTCGATCTACCCTTATCGCCTCTGAGAATGGGCGATCCCGCAAAACGACTAAGACCTGATCAACAGGCTGGCCCATGCTTAGGATCGTGCGCGTGTCCGTAATACGCTGGGGAAGGAACTCCGTTGGGATGTCGTCAGGTGCCCACAGGGGAAGTGTCTCCTCGACTTGGTGGTCTCTGATCACCCGCTTGAGCTGCGAGACATGGAACACCGGATGAATGCGGCTCTTCGGGGGAAGACCAAGGCGATACGCCTGGGTGCCCACCCGGGCTAGGATATCGAAGGGGCTGTAGAACTTAGCCGCCAACTTGTAGTGGGTTCGTGAGATCAGAGTCACCTGTCGATGTAATCGAAGCTTAAAAAACACTGAATCACCCTCGGAGAACTGGACGTCGCGTCGATGGCGGTTAGCGCAAGCTGTGATTATCTGTCCAAACTGTGAAGTGGCGGCCCAGCAGGTAGGGCCGCCAATGTTGTACTGCTAGAACCAACGTCATCAGCTCGGACTCACATGCAGAATGGGGCCGCACGGTGGCGCCGAACGTACGTTTGTAGTAGGAGATGGGTTGCCTGGATTGCATTAAAACAACACCGACACCCGAGTCTGATGCGTCACACTCAACCACAAATGGCTGTAAAAAATATGGCATAGTTAACACCGGGGCGGTGCTCAGTATCTGGTGAAGGGTCCGGAATGTCGCGGCTCCTGCCGGTGGACACTGAAAACTATTGGTCTCTGACTTCAACAAGTTGGAGAGAGGTTTGACAATCTTGCCATTGTCTCAGATGAATCACCTGTAGTACCTTGTGAGACCCAAGAATCCACGGACGTCACAGAGTGATTGGGGAGTGGGCAACTGAAGGACGACCCAAACCTTGTCTGAATCCATAGCTATGCCGTTTTCGAAGATGGTTTGTCCCAAGTAACTAATTTTCGTCTAGCCGAAGACACTTTTCTTGGTGTTTACATAGAAAGAGTGCTCCCGGAGAGTTGAGAGAGTAGCCGGAATATGGTCCAGGTGGTCCTGCAGGATGAGTTGTAACTTAGAATTTCATCGAAGAAAACAAATATATACCTGCGCAGGACTGAACGGAACAAATCATTCATTGTGGTCTGAAAGGTGGAAGGAACATTCGTCAAGCCAAAATGCATGACCAGGAACTCATAATGACCATCATGTGTGCGGAACACCGTCTTGGGCACATCCTCCTCTCGGACCCGTATTTGATGGTAGTCGACACGTAGGTCCAACTTTGAGAAATAGACTGCTCCTCGTAGCTCGTCCAAGAGCTACTGAATGACCGGGATCAGATATTTATCCGGGATGGTGACCTTGTTGAGTTCCCGGTAGTCTACGCAAAAACGCCAGCTGCCGTCTTTTTTGTGGACCAGGAGGACAGGGCTCGAGAAGGGGCTAGCATTTGGGCGAATGATGCCAGCTGCGAGCATGTCACCCACAAGCGTCTCGATCTCTCCCTTGTGATCGTGACCGTAACGGTATGGTCGGATTGAGATGGAGGACACCCCCCTTGCAGGCGAATGCGGTGATCCGTCGGTCTTGCTGGGGGAAAACAGGTCGTGTCGGTGAAGACGTCCAAAAAGAGGTTCAAAATGGCTTGCAGCGCCGGGTCGGTCAGAGAGCATTGGGCGGATTGCTCCTCCACGTGCCATAAGGAGGCCACCCAATCCACATCGGTGGATTTCTGGAGGGACCGTAAGGAGACAGACTGATGAAGTAGGACCGAGTCGCCCTCCAGCAAGCAGGGTGTTCCCCCACAGAGGAAGCGCATCATCATGCGGTCCCAGTTGACATTGACGTCTCCAAGTGTGCGAAACCAAGCCATACCGAGAATAACATTCACCCCTCTTAGAGAGAAGGCGTAGAATTCTTTATGAAATGAGTTGTGGCCTAGAGTGAGAGTGAGGGCTGTGCACAGGCCACCCATTGCCCGCTCTCTACCATCTCCTAAGCAGACTATGAAGCGATCGACCGTTTGCAATGGCAGCGCCCAAGGTTGTAGATGTCGGATGTCGGGTTCAAGTCGGTTTGAGTTTAAAATGTCGTATGTCGGATTGCGTGGGATATATTATAAATATTTTATAATATCGGATTTTAATATTTAAATAAAGATAATAGTATTTATAAACACATTTTTTGCAAATAAGTAAAAATGTACAGAGTGGCTACATACAATATATGTTTATAAACTATGCATTAAACATATAATAATATGATTATAATTAAGTAATGAAGTTTTAAACAGAATAAACACAAATTTGCATATTAATAAATGGTAAAGATTGAAGAAAACAACTTGCTTTTATTGTTATGATTGTTTTTGGACCAGTGATTCACCAATTCACCATCCAATAGTTCCATGTCATGAAGGCTTCTAGGTACCATCAAAACCGACATGAACCAAAAGTCATCCACCTTATCAACAATGCTTTTGTAATAATTGCTGAAAATTCATTCTAAAGAGAGTAATTATATATTAACATGATTACATGAATAAACTGATTACAACATAATTCAATTTGATTGATTAAAAAATAAGCACCTGAACTTCAGACATATCCACCTTATCAGCAAATTGAGATTCAATGATCTTCGAAACATTTTCAGGCAGCTCACCTGACTGTATTTCATGCAAACAAAATAGCTTCTTCTACGCAGAAGGAAGCGTATGGACTTCATACTTTCTAGAGTATAAAGTATTCAATTGTGCTATAAAGATTTGAAAAGGCTTGGACTATTCAAGTAATCTCTTCAAGGATAAAGCCAGTAAAACAGTAATGATCCAAAGAAAACCATAATTTCTCAACCAACACAAGATCAATAATCAAAAATAACTCTTAGTAGTTAGCAGTAGTTGAAATCAGCAACAAATAGTAACTAAACTAACACACCAAATAACAATCAATTTCTAAAATAGTAAGAGAATAATAATACAAGTACCAGAGAAAATTGAGCAGAAGCGTGAGCAGAAGCAAGAAAGCCATTGTCAAAGAAAGAAGATGAAAATAGAAGAAGGGGGCTTACGGTAGATTGAAGTAGTAGAACCCTAAAGCCCGTCAAAATCAAAGCAGTCGAGCATGAGCAGAAGCAAGAAAGCCCGGTGTGTAGCCGATTCGTCGTCAGAGATGTCATTTCGTTGCCGGGAGATGCCGATTCCGCGGAGCTGTCGACCCACCGCGCGAGAGAAAGTTAGGGCAGAAGAAAAGAAGCGTAAGGCGTGCCTCTCTCGTGAAAATAGAATAAAAGAAGCAAAAAAATATAAAATATAAAAAAAGACTGTACGAGCGTTATATCAGCGGCAAATATATCGGGATTTATCGTCATTTTTTTACAAAACGTTATTTTCCTCAAACAAATCGATTTCGTTGCGATTTACCCCCAAAACCTTTATGTCGGCTGTCATATCAGACATGTTGGCCGACATCTACAACATTGGCAGCGCCAGACGATCCAGCAGGTGCTGAGAGATAAAGTTGTGGCTTGCTCCTCTATCAATCATCACTATTATAGAGGTCCCGTGAAGCCCCCTACGGAGCTTCATCGTCTGAGGGTATGAGAAGCCGCCGACAATAAAGTGTGGAAGATCCAAGCGTTGGAAGGTGGCAGTTGGGGAATCCTCGGTCGTAGTATCCAGGTCCAGGGCCTCGAAGTCTGCGAGCGTCACCTCGGGTTCCTCCTCGCCAATGAGGATCCAGAGGTCTTTCAGCGGGCACTCGTGCGTAGGAGAGTATGTTTGTTCGCAGCGGGAGCACAAACTCCTGGTACGCAGGTCATGATACTCTTGATTGGAGAGCCGGGGTGGGCCATAGGCCTAGGAGGGTGGGGCGGCGGTGCGGCTGGGGCGGCGGTGCGGCTGGGGCCTGGGGGTACCTCAAGCGGTGGGGCACTGTAGGGAGCTGCTGGCCGGTTGATCGGGTGTGGTGGGGCATGGTAGGGCGCTGCTGGCCGGTTGGCCGGGCGCGCCGGAGGCAGCAGGGGAGGTTTGCCCATGTCCGGAGGCTGAGTCTGGAACTCCGCTTCAACCAAGCGAGCGAAGCCCATGGCTTCCGCAATCTACGACGGATGGTGGGTGCGGATGCGGGCACAGATGTGTGGGAGGAGCCCATGCATGAAGAAGCTGAGGTAGTGGTCCGGTGGAAGGCTTGACACATGCGTCGTGAGGGAGATATACTCATTAAGGCGTTCGTGTTGACCTTCTGTGCCTCGGAGATTTGCTGAATATTGAAGAACTGTTCGGCTCGGGAAATTCAACCCATGAGATCGGTGCCATTGAAGGAGGGGACATTGAAGGAACGAGGGCCTTGAGGGAAAACCGCGGGTGGAGGAGTCGGGTCCCTGTAAAGGTCCGAGCGGTGCCGAGGAGAGACGGCGAGTCCGCGTTCGAAGTCACAGACGTGATGGGGCTGCTGTCCATAATGGTATCGAGTTTCGCGCCCATGCACAACATGATGACTTGGAGGGATGCGATGGCGCCACCATGATCCTCAAGGAGACGGAGGATGGCCGGAAAAGTCGAAGGCGGCGACATCCAGACGTCAGAATGGGCCATTGAGCGTAAAAACTTGCGACAGATTCGGCGGGCGGCACAACAGAGCGATCGGAATGAACGGGCCGGAGTGCTAGCGGACGCGATGCGACGAGCTGACGGATCTGTACGATGACGCGTCGATCTGGAGGAAGAGGCACAGGGTGCTTGTAGATGCAATGCGACGGCCTGGCAATGGAAACGTTGATGCAAGGGAGATCACTGAGCGACGGGATTGGCGACGAAAACGCCGATGCCAATGCAAGACTGCTGAGGCACGGTACTTCGGGTGGTGGAGACTGCGGCTGAAAGGCGGCAGGTCGAACCAAATGTTAGGGTTAGGGAAAAGAGGAAAAAGGAATGGGGGGGGGGGGAGGAAATAGAAGAGAAGAGAGGGAAGACAGAAACCAGAAATTCCAAATACTTTCAAGCATGCCAAAATACAATGGGTCTCCGACTTATATACTCGTTGAGCTCACATAACGAAACGAAAACATAAATGATAATAAATGAAATAGAAGTATAAATGACACTGCAAATGTAACGGACACCATAACTCTTCTCGACACTTGTCGACTAGGACGACATACCATGTGCGTCGCTCTCGCAACGTCGGTATACCGCCACATTGGCGGTCGCCCCTCGCCTTCATTCGCTCCGTCAGGGTCCGTAACAACCGGGAACTCAACAAAGTCACCATCTCAGATAAGTACCCTATTTCAGTCATTAAGGAGCTCCTGGACGAGTTGTGGGGAGCAGTCTATTTTTCCAAGTTGGATCTATGCATTGGATACCATGAGATTCGGGTCCGCGAGAAGGATGTTCCCAAGACGACATTTCGTATGCCGGACCAATGCTCAAACCACCATTCAGACTACCATGAATGATCTGCTTTGTCCAGTCCTGCGCTGATACATATTGGTTTTCTTCGATGACATTATGGTTTGTAGTTCATCTTGGCAGAACCATTTGGACCATGTTCGGGCCATTCTCACCACTTTCCTGAAGCACTCTTTCTGTGTGAACCCCATGAAATGCGTCTTCGGCCAAACAAAGATCAACTACTTGGGGCACACCATATCCGCGAACGGTGTCGCCATGGATCCAAACAAAGTTCGGCCCGTCCTTCAGTGGCCCATACCCCGATCACTCCGCGACGTCCGGGGATCCTTGGGTCTCACCGGATACTACCGTCGGTTCATCCAGGACTACAACAAGGTCACTAAACTGCTCTCCACCCTACTGAGGAAATCAGAGACTGACAGTTTTCAGTGGCTACCTCCGGCGGCCGCGACATTCCATGTCCTTCAGCAGGTCCTCAACATTGCCCCCGTGTTAGCTATGACAGATTTTTTGCAACCCATTATGGGTGAGTGCGACCCCTTCGGCTCGGGCATCAGTACAGTTTTGATGCAGACGAAATAGCCCGTCACTTATTTCAGCCATTTGTTTGCGGCCACTGTGCAACCTCGCTCCGCATATGAGTCTGAGTTGATGTCGTTGGTCTAAGAAGTACATCATTGGCGGCCCTACCTGCTAGGCTGCCACTTAACCGTTCTGACAGATCATCATGGCCTGCGCTATCTCCTCCACCAGAAGATTGCGACCCCGTCACAACAGGTTTGGGCGGCCAAACTCTTGGGGTATGACTTTGACATCGAGTTTCGAGCAGGATCGTCCAACCGGGCGGCCGACGCCCTCTCCCGCCAATGCCAGATGTCGAATCTGACAGCCATTTCCCGACCGGTCTGGGAGGATGCCTCCATTCTTCCGCACGAAGTTGCAGCCGACCCCGAGCTTCAGTCGATTGTGGAGACCTTGCGGCTAGATGTCACCGCTCTGCCCCTGTTGAAAGTCTTTGTTTTCAAGGATAGCTAAATCACCTAGAGGGGGGGGGGGTGAATAAGTTTCTTAGTCCTTAGTGACTATCTTTTATTTTCCTTGTGTTGGATACTTTATTAATTAATTAAATTTTGCTTTCAAGACATACAACCTGCACAAAGAAAACAATACAGAAAAGCACTTAGCCACTTAGACTACCTGTCCCATCATTGTTACTAGGACATCCTGCAATCACTAAATTTGAGCACAAGTTAGATCACCACATGTGTATACATTGTTTGCTAGGCCTTCTTCAAATCCAGGACATTTGGATCAATGGACCTAACAATCTCCCCCTATTTGAAGGAGTCAAAACCTATGCCAATGTATACACTAACATACTTATGCAACATTTACAGAAAACATTAACACAACATGAATCAAAAAAATATTGAGCATAATCATAACAAATGATATTTCATTTAACATATAAGGAATTATAATGTTTGTGCATGAACCAAAATGTCACATTCCTTAACCCTATAAGCAGAACCTGAAACTTTTCAAGTTTCAGGTTCCCTTATCACAATCCCACTGCCCTTTGGCTTCTTAACTTCTTTCTCCTCAGCAACAACCTTCTTTCCTTTGCTATCATTCTTGTCTGCTTTAGCTGCTTCAGCTTCTGCTTTATCTGTCTTCCTTTGAAAATAACTGAAGGGCTTGGGGAAGTACTTGGATGGTTCAATTGCACCAGGAGGCGAAGTGTTAGTATTCTTGTTCTTCCAGTAAATTCTCCTTTCAATGTCTCTCTTTTCCATCTTCTCTCATTCCATTTTGTTGTACCACTTTCCTCTGTCTGACCTTTTGTTTTTGACC
The DNA here is from genome assembly GCA_039513925.1 of Platanthera zijinensis. NCBI lineage: Eukaryota > Viridiplantae > Streptophyta > Magnoliopsida > Asparagales > Orchidaceae > Platanthera > Platanthera zijinensis. The sequence continues at coordinate 63,556,519 of CM077087.1, forward strand.
TCATCCCAAGCAAGCAAAATGATAGATCTGGACTCTGTGCTCTATTGTTCGAAATTTGGTCTTTTCTCCATTTCTTCTCTATATTTCCTCTTATCCTGATTTCTTCTTCAATTTCAGCAGTTGTAGTCATTTTTTTGGTTAGTAATGTCTGGTCCACAGTGGGGCTGAAGGAAGGAATCTCAGCAATAGTAGACTGTTCTCCCCACTGGGAACCAACACTATCACCTTCTTCTATGTACTGGACATACTCTTGATTATCTTGTACCTGATCAGCAACAGACATTCTGTACAATGCATCTTCCACTTGAGCGGGCATCATTGGGGTGTTATCATGTTGAATTTGCTCCATTCCCAATGAGCCTCTCACCACATTGGTTGCCCAGACCATATTTTTAGTATTAGTTCTTATAGCCTCACTTTCCCCCTTTTTGACTTCTTCAACTATCTTATTAGTCTGGGTGGTGCAGGCCTTGCTTCTTTCTGTTTGTAGATAATTAACTCCTGCAGTAACATGATTCTGTACTTCCAACATATGATCATCAAGTAGCTTAGTACAGGCATCCATCTTGGTAAAGATTTCTGTCTTCTGTTTATCCCTCAGAACTTTATCAGTATCATGAATGTTCAACATGTTCTGATTCTGAATGTTTTGATTTTCTATGACAGTGACAACATCTTGTCTTGCCACATCCAGCTTGTCCATGGTGTAATGCACAGCTGGAGCAGTCCTTTTAAAGAACTTTATAGTTTCTCCTTTCAACAAGTTTACTTCAAATCTTATAGATTTGATTTCTGTTGCCAGATCATTTCTGATATCTTTTAATGCATCATTCACAAATGTTTCTAGGGATCTTCTTTGTTCATCTAGAAGTTCCTTCAGCTGAGCTAGGAATGTTTGTGGCAACTGATCTATTCTGGCAGATGTGCCCTCATCTAGAGCTTCCTGTAATGGCTTGTTCCCCATTCCTTGTGCAGAGTCACTCTTGAACTGACCATTCTCTATATGTGCTGAGGAGTGTGTTTTCTCATTACTAGATTCCTCTTTCTCAGATTCAGAAGATACTAGATCATGTACTTCATGAGCAGGGAGTTTAGATGAAATCTCCCCCTCAACCTCTATCATGCCTTCATTTGCATGTAGGTCAGCAGCAGCAGTAGTAGTATCATCTGTAGGCTGAATTTCTATAGAGGGGATCTGAATTGCTCACCCACATCTGCAAGCTGCTCCCCCTTATCCATTGCAGTTCTGTTCTCAGCAAATGCAATTTCCATGAATTTTTCATGAAGATGCTCATCTTCAGACATTGTAGTTTCCATTTCAGAATTCAGATTTATCTCCCCCTTACTCTGATGACTCTGTCCATCTAGAGGTTCTTGGGGTGGTGAGAGGGCAGCACCAGCACCTCCTGGGAACTCCAAAGCCTCCCCTTCCATCTCTGCAGAGAGTCTGTTGACTATTGTCTCTGCCACTTGCTCAGCCTCTTCAACTGGAGGAGAAAGAGATTCTTGCTCAGTTTCAGTTGACTTCTGAGCATCTATATCCTTCCTGGACAGATCCTTAGAACTTGTCAGTTCTTGATCATGAGGTTCTTCCTCATCATAAGAGCTGCTAGTGGATCTGGGCTCAGGAACATCTATCTTCTTCCCTTTCTTTTCTGCAGCTGATGGTCCATGGGGTTGAAGTACCCTGTCCCACCTTTCCAGCATCTTGAAGTCCATTCTTCTCATGTGATGTATTCCTGCTCCCAGTTTCAGGTTCAGAATCTCTGGAACAGTTTGTCGCAGCTACAGGGACAAAATTCTCCCTAAATTTGGTACATTCATGCACTCAGTAATCCTTTCAAAAAGAATTATCCCCCAATCAGTTCTCCTGGTCAATATGACCGTGCACATCAGCTCGAACATCTTTTTCAAGATCTTGTCGTGGGAGCCTGTTTTACAGAACAGAGCCTTCCCGATGATATCTTCCAAGAACTTGCCTTTCAGGTTCAATTCCTTCCTTAGGATTGATCCGGTGGAGTGCTTGGACAACCCACACCATTTTAGGGCAGTCTTTACATCATTTTGCGACAGTTCGTCTTCGTCATCAGCCGCGGAGAACTTTGTCAGCTTTAGGGCTTTGCTTAGCCTTCTTGATGTTATCTTGACTTTTGTTCCGCTCACAGTCGTCTTGATTTTTCCAGCTCCCGTATCTTCCTTGGCATTGGAGAATATCTCTAGAACCTCCCATTTCCAAAGCAAACAGGGTTCCGACAGGATGAATTCTAGGTCAGATGTTCGGAGAAGATGAACATACTGTACCTCTTCAGAAGCATCTTTGAATCCATTTCTCACCAATTCCGAACCCTCGAATAGGAAATCTTGTCCCTTGGGCGCCATTTTGCTTGAGAATTTAGCAACCTAGCGAGAACGACTTTCCGTCGATTCAGTGAATACAGGCAGGAGAGGGCAAGGAACAGTGACTTTGCTTTATGCACAAACTCTACTATTTATAGTTATCTCTTAAGAGAAAGCGAAAAGTCACTTACCCGATTTGGTGATCAAATTTTGATCAACGGTCTGGATTAAGTCCTTTTACTTAGCCTCCCACAAACAACTTTTGCATTTACTCATAAGTCTTACTAGGTCGACCAATCCTGCAGGGTTAAAATTTTCTTGCAAAAATATATATATTTTTAATGAGTGTGCTAGTGGAGTGCAACTAGACATAAATTCAACATGCCTATGTCAAGTTTGAAGATGTTGAGTATAGTTGCATATAGTGGCAAATTTCAAGGATAGCTCAATTTGCCAACTCAACAGGGATTAAGATGACCTGCAATGCACATTATAATATGTGTCCTAGTGTAGTCCAATTTGAACTAGCTTCAACATGCTCATGTCAATTTTGAGGATGTTGAATCTAGTTACATCTTGCGGCATAGTGAACATGTGAGCCACTAACTTATTTATTGAGAAGAGTTTTTGGACGATTGTCCCACTTCTTCTCAGACTTTTAATTTCAACTATCTTATCTCTAAAATGCATAATTTTAGCAATTAAGACATCATTTAGTAGAGTCATAAACCAGATGAATTCTACTTATCTTTGTCCTGTAGTATTGGATCAATTGCTGGATTCACAGCCACTTCCTTGCATCCTGCAATGTCTCCTTTTTGGCCATAGATTTCCATCTGCCCCTATCTGACTGATCCACCTAGCTCCCCCTCAACAATTGCACATGTGTTAGGTATCTTGTGCATGCTGGTCAATTCATCCAATCCTTGTACCAAGAGTTAGGTCTGGTACAGCTCTGTCCAAGGACCATAAATGGGTATGACCACTTAAACTGTCCTGCAAAACAGAATTTACCTTACCTTAAGAACCCAAACTGATTTGGGTCCTAGGTTCCTGTTAGCATAAGAATGTATATGTCTACCTACAGGAGTCCTGTCAAAAATACACTGCCTTGCTTTTGGCACACTGGGGTTGTGCCAACAATCAATGACAAAGTGACCCACTTTGCTACATCACCAACATTCATGAATGTTGTATCTCTTTTTCTGAACACACCTTGAAGTGTGCAAGCCACTTCTGGCTGGCTGTTCAGTGGGGAGAACTGTGGCCTTTTTCTTGTTTCTTTTAGCAAGAGCTTGACCAAAAGTGAGTCTGCCAGTAGAGGAACTTGGCTTACTCTAAACATCATTAACAACAACCTTCTTTGCAGATGACATGTTCTTCATGGATTCAGGGATAGCCAAGGTAGCCTCACTGACTGGCTTACCTTTGGTTTGAGTTCTTGTTGGAAGAACTTTAGAATATGCCATAACCATATCCTTGAATGTGTGGGCTGAGGCACCAAATACAAAAGGTCCAGATTGGGCCTTTTGAACTTCTACATGAGGAGCCTTCTGAGCACTCAATCCCATGACCTCTCTTCTTCCATTATAAGGTACTTTGGTAATCTTACATGAAATATTTCCACACCTCCAGTGACCACACATACAGTCTTGGTCATATCTGTTGGATGAGAGAATTACCTTGTGCGAAGTTGAATGAGGCCTGACAGGAGCTTGACCTCTTCTCTGAGATTGGATAACTTTAGAAATCCACTCAGATTCAGATTTTCTCTTGATAACATATATCTTAGAGAAATTTGCCACAACCCTCTTCTCCCTTTCAAGTTTCCCTTCAAGATCCTTGATGATAGAGTCTTTATATTTGATGGACTCAACATGGATATCTACCATGATTTTCAAATGAGCTACTTCCCTCTCTTTTAGATATTGCAAAGATGAAGTCTCATCTTGCTGGGAAGCAGCCAGTTGTAGGGAGGTAATTTTCTCTGCTTATTTCTTAACAAACATCTTGCTTTTCTTGAAAGCTTTCAGAAGTGCAACATGATTTTCAATCAATTGATTAATATCATCTTCTGACAGAGGACTCTCATCATCACTTGATGAGGATGCATCAGAGTCTTAGCAGGATTCATATGCAGACTCTGATGATGAGTTAGATGGGGAATATACCTCATTTTGTCCAGGCTAATCCTGGCAGGATTCTTCTTCTGGTGTAGCTGTCAGCCCATAACATCTGCATTCACCTTCCTCAGCTCCATCCACCTCTAAGTCACTACTTGAATGTGTCAGAGGGGCCCTGATCTTTGCTCTTGTATCTGGATAGACTTTGTCTTCTGTAAGAGCTGCCAACAACCCAATGTTGTTCTTGTTCTCTCTGCAGACTTGGAGCTCCATTGATCTCCACACCTTATGGTTCACTTTTGAACACATAAGTTTAAATCTTTATAGCTATCCTTTGAGGTCTACTCAGACTGTTATGTCCTTTTTGAGTAACCTCCCTTTGATACCACTTGAAAGTCTTTGTTTTCAAGGATAGCTAAATCACCTAGATTTCCACCTGAACAATTGCATCTGCCCCTATCTGACTTATCCACCTAGCTCCCCCTCAATAATTACACATGTGTTAGGTATCTTGTGCATGCTGGTCAATTCATCCAATCCTTGTACCAAGAGTTAGGTCTTGTACAGCTCTGTCCAAGGACCATAAATGGGTATGACCACTTGAACTGTCCTGCAAAACAGAATTTACCTTACCTTAGGAACCCAAACTGATTTGGGTCCTAGGTTCCTGTTAGCATAAGAATGTATATGTCTACCTACAGGAGTCCTGTCAGAAATACACTGCCTTGCTTTTGGCACACTGGGGTTGTGCCAACAATCAATGACAAAGTGACCCACTTTGCTACATCACCAACATTCATGAATGTTGTATCTCTTTTTTTGAACACACCTTGAAGTGTGCAAGCCACTTCTGGCTGGCTGTTCAGTGGGGAGAACTGTGGCCTTCTTCTTGTTTCTTTTAGCAAGAGCTTGACCAAAAGTGAGTCTGCCAGTAGAGGAACTTGGCTTGCTCTAAACATCATTAGCAACAACCTTCTTTGCAGATGACATGTTCTTCATGGATTCAGGGACAGCCAAGGTACCCTCACTGACTGGCTTACCTTTGGTTTGAGTTCTTGCTGGAAGAACTTTAGAATATGCCATAACCATATCCTTGAATGTGTGGGCTGAGGCACCAAATACAAAAGGTCCAGGTTGGGCCTTTTGAACTTCTACATGAGGAGCCTTCTGAGCACTCAATCCCATGACCTCTCTTCTTCCATTATAAGGTACTTTGGTAATCTTACATGAAATATTTCCACACCTCCAGTGACCACACTTACATTCTTGGTCATATCTGTTGGATGAGAGAATTACCTTGTGTGAAGTTGAATGAGGCCTGACAGGAGTTGACCTCTTCTCTGAGATTGGATAACTTTAGAAATCCACTCAGATTCAGATTTTCTCTTGATAACATATATCTTAGAGAAATTTGCCACAACCCTCTTCTCCCTTTCAAGTTTCCCTTCAAGATCCTTGATGATGGAGTCTTTATATTTAATGGATTCAACATGGATATCTACCATGATTTTCAAATGAGCTACTTCCCTCTCTTTTAGATATAGCAAAGATGAAGTCTCATCTTGCTGGGAAGCAGGCAGTTGTAGGGAGGTAATTTTCTCTGCTTATTTCTTAACAAACATCTTGCTTTTCTTGAAAGCTTTTAGAAGTGCAGCATGATTTTCAATCAATTGATTAATATCATCTTCTGACAGAGGACTCTCATCATCACTTGATGAGGATGCATCAGAGTCTGAGCAGGATTCATATCCAGACTCTGAAGATGAGTTAGATGTGGAATATACCTCATTTTGTCCAGGCTGATCCTGGCAGGATTCTTCTTCTGGTGTAGCTGTCAGCCCATAGCATCTGCATTCACCTTCCTCAGCTCCATCCACCTCTAAGTCACTATCTGAATGTATCAGAGGGGCCCTGATCTTTGCTCTTGAATTTGGATAGACTTTGTCTTCTGTAAGAGCTGTCAATAACCCAATGCTGTTCTTGTTCTCTCTGCAGACTTGGAGCTTCATTGATCTCCACACCTTATGGTTCACTTTTGAACACATAAGTTTAAACCTTTATAGCTATCCTTTGAGGTCTACTCAGACTGTTAGGTCCTTTTTGAGTAACCTCCCTCTGATACCACTTGGAAGTCTTTGTTTTCAAGGATAGCTAAATCACCTAGAGGGGGGCGGGTGAATAAGTTTCTTAGTCCTTAGTGATTATCTTTTATTTTCCTTGTGTTGGATGTTTTATTTGTTGATTAAATTTTGCTTTCAAGACATGTAACATGCACAAAGAAAACAACACAGAAAAACACACACAGATTTATAGTGGTTCTTCTAACAAGGGTACATCTACTTTCCCTCCCACCTATCCAACTATCTTGTTGGACTACACATTTCTCCAAAACTCTGCTCCAAAGAGCTTACACCTTAGATCCCTCAGGATCTCTCAGTCTCCTCCAAGACTTACAACTCAGCCATAAGGGCCTACAACTCAGTGATCAACAGATCACATACCTCAGGCCAAAGACCCTACACTCAGGCTGGGAGGATAGTCCTGCCTCAGATCTACTAGGGATCCTACCTCAGAGCAAACTTGCTCCTACCACTTAGATCTAAGAGGATCCTACAAGATGGAAGTGGGTTGGTGAGTCTTGATTGGACACAAGAGAAATTTTTCTGTGCCAATCTACCTTGACTGAGATAGACTCAACCCAACTTTGACTTCAGGAAAATATTTTCTGAGTCTACCTTTACTTGAACTGAGATGTACTCAGTCCTAACTTCTTCTTCACAGTACTAGAGATTTTTCCTGCTGGAACTGTAAAGTGACTGCAACAAAACTTGCTGTTACCTGAGCTGAAAGATTCTCAGCTCAACTTCTTCACAGCAACAAGGATACAGATCTTACTTTGACTTGTGCTGGAAGTAACTTGCAGAATAACTTTTCTGTTTCTTCTCTCTTTCCTGGGCTGAAGATGTTCAGCCCTAACTTTTTCTCCACAGCCTCCAGTAGATGTTCTTCAGAGTTGTATAACTGGATCTGTGAAGAACTTGTTGGTGCAGATAGAAAATTACACCAGCTAACTTTCTTTTTCCTCTTCAGAGATCTGCTCTGATCTTGCTGTAGTCGATGATGAAGATAAACAACTAATTTATTTTGCTCTTAGTCTTGCTGACTTGAGCTTCTTGTACTTCAGTCACAACAACAATGACGATGAAGAAGAAGCACATTAACCGCTGCTTTTTCTGTAAAAAGATTCTCCTTTTATTGATTGCAACCCAGTGACTCTTTTAGCAGTAGGCCCCACACAATTGATGGGTCGCTGCAACCTTGCTTTAACGTCAACTGTCGTACAGTAGCTCTGCGGCGCCTTTTGTCATGTACTGTAGCTTTGCCGCTAATAATTTGAATAAGGTTGACTTGTTTACTTGCTGATGTCTCCATCTGTGGACTTAGCCAAAAATCAAGTATCAACAACATAGGCGTTGAGCGAGCAAGCTTCACTCAGCGCCAAAACACTTAGACAGAATTCTGTCTATCTAGGCGTTGACAACGTTGAGTGAGCACGCCTCACTCAATGCCAAAATTCTTAGCCAATCTTTCTGTCGTTAGGCGTTGACAGCGTTGAGTGAGCAAGCCTCACTCAACGCTTTTTGCCTTAGCTCATTCTTTAGCCTTTTCTGCATGCTTGGCATTGAGAGCGTTGAGTGAGCACGCCTCACTCAACGCATTTTGCTTTTAGCCAGATTTTCTGAATCATGGCGTTGAGAGCGTTCAGTGAGCATGCCTCACTCAACGCTTTCTGCTTTAGCCAGATTTTTCTCCACCTTGGCGTTGAGAGAGTAAGCTCCACTCAACGCATTTGGTCTTAGCCAAATTTCTGTGTCTGAAAACACAGGTTCTGACTGAATGAGATATAATCAACGCTTTAACACATGACGTTGAGTGAGCTTGCCTCACTCAAAGCCTGTGCACTTAGTCAAATTTCAGCACAGATTTTCTGTGGCTTTGACTAACTGAGCTTGTCTCACAACCTTCTATCACATGGCGTTGAGTGAGCTGTCCTCACTCAACGCTTGTGGACTTAGACAAATTTTCCAGTCTATCTTCTTTGGCTTAGCCTGTCCCACAATTTTTTGTTGTATGGCGTTGAGTGAGTATACTTCACTCAATGCCTGTGGACTTGACCACTTTCTCAGCTTGCCACTACTTTGACTTTGACTGTATAGGCTCCACTCAGCGCTATAAGTTATCTGATGTTGAGTGAGTAACCTTCACTCAACGCCCGTGGATTTAGATAGATTTCTGTCTATCCACAACTTAGGTAAGTGTTTACCTGACGTAGCCACTTAGGTTACCTGCCCTATCATTATTACTAGGACTTCCTGTAATCACTAAATTTGAGCACAAGTTAGATCACCACGTGTATACAAGGTTGTGAATGTCGGATATCGGGGACACGTCGGTTTAAGTTTTTCATGAGGGTTTTAATATGTCGGGGGATATATCGGAGATATTTCATATATCGGGTTTTAATATTTAATTATTTATGTGCAATTATTTATAAATTTAATCCTTTTTAAATTTATATATATATTAATGTATTAATAATTTGATATTTATTGAACTCTTAAATTTATCAAACTAATATAAACATTTTGTGTTACACAAATAATAACAGTATAATGCGTGAAATAAAATAGGAGCAAGCAGAATGTCGCGGCGATATCGATGACAATGAAAGATAAAAAACTTTTAGTCCATAATTCATAGATCATGCATAATTGAAGTCGATGACGGACTTGAGCAAGGAAGAAAGTCAGAGGAAGGGAAAAAACAACATAAACAATGAAACAATATTGGTCTATTATCTATTGGAGCATAGACACTAATTAAAATAAAATTAAAAACATCAGTCAATAAAATGTCGGGATATATCGGTTGATATATCGGCAAATATATCGCTCAATAGCAGACATATCGGAGGATATATTTCAAAAGGATATTTTGCAAAAAATTATCGGAAACGTGTCGTTTTGTCCATAAAACCTTTATGTCGGCCGACATGTCGGCCATGTCGGAGGATATCCACATCAGTGTGTGTATATATTTTTTGCTAGGCCTTCTTCAAATCCAGGACATTGAGATCAATGGACTCAACACCTATATCGCCTTGTGGGCGACCGCCTATACTATCAAGATCTTCTGATCCTTTCCGCTTCCTCTCATCTGATTCCTCGCCTGCTCATCGGTTTCCATGCGATCTCAGAAGGGGGTCACGCGGGTGCTTTCAGGTCCTATCACCGCCTCGCCGCCTCCCTATATTGGTCGAGAATGTTCCAGCAGGTAAAGACCTTCGTCGCGGCCTGCCTACTGTGCCAGAGCGCAAAGTACGAGTCTACCTATCCCGGGGGCCTCCTCCAGCCGCTCTACGTTTTGACACGGATCTGGGAAGACATTTTTATGGACTTCATCTCCCAACTTTCCCACTCCAATACATGGGACTGCATATTGGTGATTGTGGATTGCCTCTCAAAGTATGCTCACTACATTCCGCTTCGACACCCAATCACGGCTCCCGGAGTGGCTGTTTCCTTTGTTGATGGGGTGGTCCGTCTTCATGGGTTCCCTCGCTCCATTGTGATTGACCACAACCCTCTCTTCCTGAGTTTATTTTGGCAGGCAATGTTCAAGATGCAAGGTACACAATTTCGGATGAGTACGACCTACCACCCGTAGACGGACAGATAGTCCGAAGTCATGAATTGATTCTTGGAGACCTATCTGTGTGTTTTGTGTGTGATCATCCGCGGGCTTGGGCCGAATGGCTCTCTTGGGTAGAGTACTTCAACATGTCCTACTCCAGCACCTACCCCACACCGTTCGAGGCAGTTTATGGGAGGACTCCGCCCTCCCTCACCCAGGCCGTGCCAGGCGAATGCGTGGTAGCCGCCGTGGACGTCCTCCTCCGTGATCGTGATGCCGTGCTTCGTCTGCTGCGCCAACACCTCCACCGTGCCCAGGATAGGATGGTGGCCTCAACCAACCGCCACTGACACGACATCCACTTCACTGAGGGTGATTAAGTGTTCATCAAGGTCCGGGCGCACCGACAAGTCACGGTGAACCCGCGGACACACTCCAAGTTGGAAGCCATGTTCTATGGCCCCTTCTAGATCCTAGCCCGGGTGGGCACTCAGACATATCTCCTTCATCTACCTCCGGAGAGCCAAATCCATCCGTTGTTCAATGTCTCGCAGCTCAAGAGGGTGATCGGTGATCACCCAATCGAGGAAGCATTTCCTCAAACAGTCCTCGACACCATCCCAGCGGTGTTCCTTCCTTAGAGCATTACGGACACGCGCACGATTGTCCTCGCGGAGAACCCAGTGGATCAATTCTTGGTGACTTGGCAGGATCGTCCTCTCTCGGAGGCGACATGGTGGACCAAGCGAATATGCGCCACCAGATCCTGGACTTCTTCCTTGAGGACAAGACAAATTTCCCAGAGGACGGTATTGCTACGGATCCAAATGGAGCGGACGTGGGCGGAGGGCGGCCGCCAGTGTGGCGGGTGTATCAACTCCGCGAGCGTGGTGCGCATAACTTGTCGGCCTAGCCGACATGGGCGAGGGGCGTTATTTTATCCTCTACACTATTGTTGTCTTATTTTTCGGTACCGTTACTTTATGTTATGACCGGCGACTATATAATCCAGGGACTATTGTTTTTCTTTGCATTCTTGGATGAATTTGGAACTTCTTGTTTTCCCTCCCTCTTTTCTCCTCTCATTTCTCCCCCCTTCCTCTCTCTCTCACTCTCTCTCTCTCTTTTGAACCCTTACAGAGAACCTAGTTGTTGTAAGATCAATGCAGTTTATGCAGCGTTAAGGGAGACAAATCAAGTTTACTTATACACAGAGACCGACAAGACTGTGTTACGTCTGTGGATAATCGTTAGGATCGATTGCCGATTGATTGAAGGGCCAATTTGACATTTGGGACGACTTGCATTCAAGAAGTATAGAGATTGGGGTGCAGCTATTTGAATTAGAGATACGATCTAAAGCAAGTAATCCAGAGATGTGTGGCTGGAAAAGACGTTTGTGAAAGAAGCATGATTTGCGATCGGCGAGATGTTGAGAGAGACCAGTGAGAGAATTCATAAGGTCAATCAACTAGAGAGAATGACTCACTCAAACCTGACTTCAGTACCACGTAGATATTTTAATTGATAATTAAACATGTGGCATATATATTTAGGGAGAAGAGAGCTTCTAGAATAGTATAGGTTATAGGGGACTAAATATAACTACATAGTATAATACTAAAATTTCTTACATATTTTATTTCATTTATTGTTTGATATTTTCCAAAAAAAAGTTGATTTCAAGTATTTGTAAACATTACTTCATAATTATAAATTTTACTAAAAACACATCCTACATTCTCAAGTGTTAATGTGTCACCTTGCCTCACATTTTTAATTCTTGTTAATGTTCTAGCTGGCTATGAGAACTTTTAACTATATTGTAAAATTGTCCCTGAAGAAATGAAACACTAGAAATTTATAAGTCCTTGTTAATCTATTTATTTTCTATTTTGATACATGTTCTTATAGCATGCTCAATATAACTTCTTTCTGCAAATAACAGACCATAATACATCAATAGATCGTATGCTTTCTTTGATTATATGGTTAACATCTATACTTCACAGGTTGATTGAAGAATGTTGGGATCCAGAACCTTTAATCAGGCCCTCGTTTTCAGAAATAATTGTGCGTCTGGATAAACTTTATGCGCAATGCGACAAAGGACAGTGGAAGGACACCTTTAAACTTCCTTGGTATGTAATCATTTTACACAAATTTGTTAGATTGACTTTCTTAGCTCTTTTTTTGAGAGTACACTTTGATAAAAATTTTGGCGTACCCTTGCAGTTTCCATGACTTGAGTCAAGATGTTGAAGTTGGATAGGATAGTACATAGGAAATAATTTAAAGCTTCTGCAACTTAATGTAGCCACTCCTTAATCATGTAGGGTAACGAGGGCTCTCCTATAGATGAGCACATCTCATAATAATCTATTTCGCAGTGTTCAATGTTGCCTCATTGTTTGTTGCACATTCTCTCTCTCTCTCTCCCTCTTGACACACGCATGCACACACATGCGTGCGTTTGCACATACACATACTCTATATACAGTCGGATGTGAGATCAATATGATTAAGAATCATTATTTCTCGAATTGAAATCTATTATTTGTCTAACATCTGCCATCTAGTCTAGCGTCTGGCTTTATTGTGTTCTCCTCTCGCAAAAAGTAAAGCTCTCTAGTCATGGCTTTTTGAATCACCAAACTCTGCTTCTTCTCATAATGTCTTCTCTCATGATGCCATGCTCTTGTCGTTGCCCGTTGCTTCTTCTCATGACATTGAACCCTTGCCCAAATTTATTCACTATATCGATTCTTGTTTGGTATCAAGTGCTATCTTAGAATGATATTTTCGACATTATATTTACCGAATGATATTTTCGACATTATATTTACCACATCGGGTAACTTCTCCTTATTTTCTTTTTTTCAATGCAGATTTCGACTTTTAAACGACATCTCTCTCTATCTATGACCTCTTTTCTTCTTATCAAAGAGTAGAGACTCGAAGAGTCTTGATTTTCACAATGAAAGAGGCTTCTAGCCTTCTACTTATCTTATTTGAGCTCTGCTGCATTCGTCATATCCTTTTAGGGAAAGGGAAGGGTAATCATTGCTACGGGTATCCTCTTTCCTCAACCTCTTCTTTGTTACGAAAATAGCAAGTTAATTTTCGCACCATCAACCAGATGGTGAACTCCATGGATGGAGATGTGTACTACAACCTTATCTTCCTTGACACAACTATGGCGGCATGGGTCACTCTCTTAAATTGTACTCCTCGGAAGATACTCTACAACGATTATATGATGCCTTTGTTGGATATTGGGATGGGGGGATAAAGTTCCTTGTAGTAGCTTCTATAAGCACGTGTTTAGTTAGTTATGGCATACACAAACTACTATCATGGATTAGCACAATAATTTAAGCCTCAACATCAGATTCTCCCTAGATCAAATTTCCCTTGTAATCCCAGAAGGATGAATACATTTTCTTGCAATAGATACTATAAACTCATATCTAGTCAGTTATGCCATACCAAAACTGTGATCATGCATTAGTAGAATAGGATATGCGGCATATTCCTCAACATCAAATGCTCATGAGATCAAACTTACCTAGTCATCCCAAACTAGGATGTATTCTCCGCACTCATAGATGCCATACTCTAGTATCCCTCACTGGACAAAATTACAACTCCACCAGAGATCGCACTCTAGTTATCCCTCACTAAACCCAGGTACAATTTACTAGAAGAAGCTCCCTTGTCATCCTACACCATACATATATTGCCATTCAAGATATTACAATCTAGTCGTCCTACACTAGATGAGTTACAATTTCATACAAGAATAAACAAAGATACAAACAATTCCTTATTTGAGTGTTGAGATGATTGAAGAGTTTATCACTGTAGATGGGGACTACAAGTTTCCTTCTTCTTATTCTCTACTTGCCTTCAAGAGTGAGTGTTGAGCTTCAATGGAAAAGAGTCCTCTTTCTCCAACAGTGGAGTCAGGGTTTCTTGATCTAGGCCGAGGGTGAAAAGGGTCAATGAAGTAGCTTCTACTCCCTTTCTATTTGCACGGAAGATAGTTGAAGATCTTTGATTATGTCCCGAAATAAGCTTTTTTCATTCAAATTTCTGCTCTATATTGGGTCTTGGTATGGTCAATCTGAAGGCTGATTCAACCATTTGAAGATTCAGCATTCTGGCCACTAAAGTTTCTTGTAGTAGCTACTATAAGCACGTATTTAGTCGGTTATGGCATTCACAAATTACTATCATGCATTAGTAGAGTATACTAGTGCAACATCAGATGCGCCCAAGATCAAACTTAGTCATCCAAACGAGGTTTGTATATCTTTTTTTGCAGTAACTACTATATGCTTGTAGATAGTCGGCAATGCCATACCCAAACTACTATCATGCATTAGCAGAATAGGCTAATCCTCAATGTTTGATGCCCCCTAGATCAAACTTACCTAGTCATCCCAAACTAGGATGAATTCCCGACACTCAAAAATGTCACACTCTAGTTATCCCTTGCCGGACAAAAATACAACTCCACTAGAGTTCACACTTTAGTCGTTCCTCACTAGACTCACGTAAAATTTACTAGAAGACACTCCCTTGCAATTCTACACTAGATGTATATGGTTATGCTAGACATCGGAGTCTAGCCGTCCTACACGGAATGAGTTGCAATTCCATACAATCATAAATAATGATAAAGCACAAATTTATAATGTATTGAGTGTTGAGACGACTGAAGAATCCTTGTTAGTATTGTGAGCGGGGTCTTCGAGTTTCGTTCGTCTTCTTATCCTCTACTTACTTTCAAGAGTGAGTGTTGAGTTTCGATGGAAAGATTCCTCCTCTTTCTCCAACAATGGAGTCAGGGTTTCTTCTAGGATGAGGATGAAAAGGGTCAATGAAGTAGCTCCAACTTTCTTTGATAGGAGTTCTTATGGTTAAGTCCCGAAGTAGGCTTTCAATTTATAGCATGTTTAATTTATACACCAGATTGAGTCTCCTGTTACAGACACAAAGGAGGGTGGCCTAGAGGAAGGAGCATTGTCTACGTGGAGCGTATATTCTCGAAGGATTAGACCGGCTGATGGGACTACAGTAGGATGACTTGGCGAGATGGCTTCCGTTATGTTACTTTATTTTATTTGTCGCATCTTCATTTTGTCGCATCTTTATTTTGTTTCGCATGGATTGGGAGGGGTTATATAACTCCCGACTCCTTTTGTTGTCTTGTCTTGTTTCTGGATTTTGAAAAGGAATTGGAGCCTAGGGTATGCCAAGCGGGATCTTCCCCTTGGAGTGCATCGTTCATTTTAAGGCGTAATATTTCGTCCGACCCTGCCGCCCCGCCTGCCGCGCGTGTGCCGTCGGGTTTGTACACTGCAACATCTCCTTCGGCGCTCGCTCGTGCCCTGTCTTCCTCCATCGCTTTCCTCTTCCGCTGGATCCACGATCGCCGAAACCGTCACCGCTTTCTTTCCACGCTCACCGACGCTGCTTCTTCCGCGAGTTTCCTCCCTTCCGCGTGTTCATTTGCCAGCGATTGGCCTTCCGCTGATTCTTTCGCCAGATCTTGCATTCATGGATGCCGCTCCGCCTACCAGTGATTTCTTCCATTGAGTCGGCCCCAATACTCCCTCCCAACTCTCTTCTCCGTCAAATCTCGCACTCCTGCTGGCTCATGGTGCCCCGCCAACGGCGGTCAACCACTCCCGCCATGACCGACACCCACCTCGACGCCGTCGAGCGTCGTGCCTCGACGACCAAGCTAGTTCTCTCGCGTCTATCCAAGCGATTCTCCAATGCTTGGAGGCCCGGGATGCTCGACTGGACAACCTCTCCTCTACACTATTGCCTGGGGAGGATCCCTCCTCGTTCACCGGTCAGCCCGCCTCTATGTCGACTCTCCCTCCACTCATCGCGCGGGCCACAGCCCATGCACCGTGCTCCCTCGAGGTTCCTCACTACAACGACACCGATCCTCTAGGATGGATTGCAAAGCAGAGTAATTCTTCGATATTCACGACACCCCGGAGGGACAGAATGTGGCTCTGATGACCCTCTCCATGGAGGGCTACGCCCTCCATTGGGTCTGTTGGCTACGCCAGTCGACCCCACTCCTTTCATGGACCGACCTGGCTCAAGCGCTACGATCGTAGGTACTCGGGCAATACGGTGGAGAGCCTATGTGCCCTACGACATACCACCTTTGTGGAGCAGTGCATCGACTAGTTCATCGAGCTCGTCAACCACGTCCCTGAACTCCCTCCAAATCACTACCTTGGTTTCTTTCTTTAGGTTCTTCAACCTCGTGTTTGCTCCCGCCTACGCACCCATCATCCTCGGGATCTCTCTGACGCAATGGAGGGTGCTCGATTGGTGGAAGCTGATTTCTCGGTCTGTGCGGGGGACCGGCCCCGCCGCTTCCAGCAGTTCCTCCCCCCGGCTCATATGACGTATGTGACTCCGCCGCCTCGACTTCCAGCAGGGGAGCAACAACATCCAACTGTGCCTCCCAGGCCACCATGCCCCCTCCATCGCCTTACCTCCCAAGAGTACAATGATCTGGGGGGAAGAGTTTGTGCTTTCACTGTAAGCAACCCTATTCTTCGACACACATCTGTCCGTTGAAGGAGTTGCGGGTTCTCATGTGTGCTGACATGGACGAGGTGACGGTCGCTGAACTTGACGCCCTGCTGCTAGAGGACGATCCTACAGAGGAGTCAACGCAGCTCGACCAACAGCATTTGGAGCTTTCATGTTCTTCTACGTGGGGCATCTCAGGACCCCGCACTATGAACCTCCAGGGACGACTCCAGGCAACACCGGGGGTGTTTGTGATTGATAGTGGCGCGAGCCACAACTTCATTTCCCACGACTTCGTGACACTCTTACAGTTGCCTTCGGATACGACACAGAGTTTTGTCGTTTAGCTCGGTGATGGTCGTCGATCACCGACTCGAGTCCTATGTCACGACCTCTCTCTACAGCTGGGCGAGTATACCGCCTCTGCAGATTTCCATGTTTTCCACTTAGGCGGTGTCGACGCTATTTTTGGCATCACCTAGTTGCAGACTTTGGGCGACATAAACCACAATTGGGCTTACATGCGTATGACCTTTCAATGGGCCAATTGGCCATGCACGCTTTAGGGTGATGCTTCCCTATAGGGGATCTCCATCTCTTCTCCTGCAGCCCAGCGCATTGATTTAGTGGATTTTTACTGCTTTCTTTGGCAGATCACGACGGCGGGGACTGAGCACCTACCAATGCCACCGACTTCTCATCCGCCCCAGCTGCCCCGCCTATTGGAGGCCTTTGCCTTAGTGTTTGAGCCGCTATCGGGTATTCCATCACAGTGCACCACCGACCACCATATCCCCCTCCATGTGGGAATCCAGGCGATCTCAGTCCGCACATACCACTACGGCCACATTCAGAAGGATGAGATCGAATGCTTGGTCACCGACATGTTGATTGTCGTCCTAATCTGACCGAGCATGAACCCGTTTTCCAGTCCGGTCCTTCTGGTCCGTAAGAAGGATGATAGTTAGAGATTCTGTGCGGACTATCGGGAGCTTAACAAAGCCATCGTAGCAGACAAGTATCCTATCCAAGTGATATGGGAACTTCTGGATGAGCTGAGTGGAGCTACTTATTTCTCCAAGATCGACTTGCGTTCCGGTTACCACCAGATCCGAGTATGCGCAGAGGATGTTCTGAAGACCGCCTTCCGCACGGATGACGACCATTACGAGTTCTTGGTTATGCCATTCGGCCTAACCAACGCTCTGACATCCTTTCAGGACACAATGAACAACATCTTTCGGGCGGTGCTTCGTAAGTATGTTCTGATTTCTTTGAAGACATACTTGTTTATAGCTTGGCGTGGTAGGATCACCTACGCCACCTTGAAACTACCTTGGCGACTCTACGACAACACTCATTAGTCGCCAATATGAAGAAATGTGCGTTCGCTCAACGCGAGATCTCCTATATTTATCATAATGTATCTGCTCAGGGGGTGGCAATGGACCCAGACAAGGTGGCGGAGGTTCTGCAGTGGACGTCACCGCACTCCTTACGCGAGGTCCGTTGTTTCCTCGGTTTGACCGGCTATTATCGTTGTTTTATCCGCGACTACATCAAGCTGACACTACCTCACACGTCTTCTGCGCAAGACGACTGACCCAACATTTCGGTGGACCCCCGATGCAGCTACCGCTTTCACAGCCCTACATCAGGCCTTGTTTACGGCCCAAGTGTTTCATGCCAGATTTAACTCATCCCTTCTTCATGGAGTGTGATGCCTCCGGCTCAGGCATTGGCGCAGTGCTTATGCAGGCCGGGAAGCCGGTTGGGTACTTCAGCTTGTCTTTCTCTTCTACCATTCGGTCCCGCTCGGCGTACGAGAACGAGTTGATGGCACTCGTCTTGGCAGTTCAGCATTGACTGCCGTACCTCTTTGGGAGACAGTTCATCGTCTGCACAGATCACCACAGCCTTCGGTACCTTCTCAGCCTGAAGATGACTACCGCGTCACAACAGCTTTAGGTGGCAAAGCTTTTGGGCTATGACTTCACGGTGGAATACCGTTCCGACAAATCCAATTTGGCGGCCGACGCCTTATCCCGTCAGACAGTGTCCGCGGAATTGACAACCATATCACGCCCAATTTGGTAGGAAGCAGAGACTTTACAAAGAGAGGTGAAGACCAATCCGACCTTGAGGGCCATTATGGAGCGCTTACGAATGGATGTCGATGCCTGCCCCCCCCCCCCATACACCCTTCTTGGAAGTCGTCTATTCTATCGGGGTCAATTAGTCATTTCATCGTCTCCACACAGCATTCTGCGGCCCCTTACGGAGTTCCATACTACCCCGACAACGGGTCATTCCGGGGCGTTTTGTACTTACCGCCGCCTAGCAGTGGCACTCTATTGGAAGGGAATGATGCGACACGTGGAGGAATTCGTGGCAGCTTGCCTCGTCTACCAGCAATCGAAGTACGAGGCCGCATTTCCAAAAGGCCTCCTGCAACCTTTGCCCATCCCTGATCTCATATGGGATGATGTGGTGATGGACTTCATCATCCGCCTCCCTCGATCCTCGGGTTACAACTGCACCCTGGTGGTGGTGGACCGATTGTCCAAATACGGTCACTTTATACCCTTGCGCCACCCATTTACAACTCCAACAGTGGCCGAGGCGTTCTTTTCTGGTGTCTTCCGACTACACGGTTTTACTCGTTCCATCGTCAGTGATCGCGATCCGGTTTTCATGAGCTCCTTTTGTCAGGAGTTTTTCAAACTCCAAGGCACACAGCTCCAGATGAGTTCGGCCTACCACCCCCAGACAGACGGGCATTCCGAGGTTATGAACCATTGCTTCGAGACATACTTGTGTTGTTTCGTATCCGACCGCCATCGTGACTGTAGCAAATGGTTGGGGTTGGCCGAGTTCTCTTGCAACACCTCCTTTCAATACTTGACCGGTATGACCCCCTTCAAGGCTATCTACGGCCGACCGCCACCCACCGTGATCCAACACCTTTTGGGAGAATGTCTCGTCGAGGCAGTGCGCACCCAGCTTTTGGACCATGTCGAGATTCTCTGAATCTTGAAGACCCACCTCCATAACACACAATAGAAGATGATTCACCATGCAAACAAGTGCTAGAGGGATATTAAGTTTCAAGTGGGGGACGCGGTATTCGTCAAGCTCCAACCTTACCGCCAAACTTCAGTGGCGACACCCGCTCTCATCCCAAGCTATCTGCTCATTTTTACGGCCCGTTCGAGGTGATTGCCCATGCTGGCGAGGTGGCTTATTGCTTCCGTCTGCCTTCCCATAGAGGCATTCATCCAGTCTTCCACGTCTCCCAGCTCAAGCGGGTGGTAGGATGCCACTCGGTCGAGGAGACCCTTCCACCGGGCATGGCCTCTGACACTCTGCCGTTTACCTTCCTGAGGCGTTCTTAGACCGCAAACCCGTCACTATGGTGGGTTGGGTATGAGATCAGGTTCTGGTCGCATGGTGCCAACGGCCCCACTCCGAGGCGACGTGGTTGGATCGCGACGACTTTCACAGCTAGTTTTCGGAGTATTGCCTTGAGGACAAGACAAATTTTTTAGATTGGGGTATTGTTACAGACACAGAGGAGGGAGGCTTAGAGGAAGGAGCATCGTCTATGTGGTACGTATATTCTCGAACGAGTAGACTGGCTGAGGGGATTACAGTTGGATGACTTGGAGAGATGGCTTCCGTTATGTTACTTTATTTTATTTGTTGCACTTTATTTGTCGCATCTTTATTTTGTTTCGTGTGGGTTGAGAGGGGTTATATAACTCCAAATTCCTTCTTTTGTTTTGTCTTGTATCTGGATTTTGAAAAGGAATTGGAGCCTAGGGCTGGCAAAGTGGGATGTTCCCCTTGGAGTGCATCGTTCATTTTAGGACATAATATCTCTGATATGGTCAATTTGAAGTTTGATTCAATCATTTGAAGATTCAACACTGGCATTAATCAGGAGCCCGATTTGGAATGATGGACCCAATTCTTACTGGTCCAAATCAAGCATTCTGGATTTAATCAGAGACCTAATTCCCTGAATAGGAAGCCCTATTCCTCCATGTACAAAATGGTTTCTTTGGAACCAATGGGGTCCAGATTGAATGTCTCAGATACCTGATTCCTCCAGGAAAGAATTTTTGAGTAGGGAAGCTACAAAAAATATCACTATAAAAGGGAAACCCAGTGCACAAAGCATCCCCACTCAACGAGGGTCCGGAGAAGGGTCCCACCACAAGGGTGAAATGTAGGCAAACCTTACCCTGCTTTTGTGCAAGAGTCTGCTTCCATGACTCTAACCCGTGACCTCAAGGTCACAAACAATAACACTTTGCACACATAGAATATCATCATAGTTTGATAATTATCATACCAGGGACACCAAGACATGTGCCTCCACAGTCTTTGGAGAGATGTTCATACACATGGGGGTGATATTTATTAATATTGTGCTAAGTATCATTATTTGTTTACAGAATGAAAGACATACCAACATATGTCCCCAGACATCACTGTTTAAGACAAATAAGACGCTCTTGTTTTTGTTCTGTTTCTGTCATGTGTCCCCTTATATAATTGTTCAAGCCAAATATTAAGAGACTCTTGTTTTGTTCTGTTTGTCATATATATGTCCCCTTGCATAATTGTTCAAGCAAAATATTAAGAGGCTCTTGTTGTTATTCTTTCTTTGTTTAGTGTCAAAATTTGTCTCGGTGGAGTTCGGTCTTGAACTCTATCATCCCTATGTAATGTCTTTGTTACTCTTTCCTTGATTCCTCCACCTGCTGTTAATACTACCCTTTGCAAATAACTTAGGCTTGATCTGCAGTCCTTATTGTGGTGAGGCTAGCCTATCTATAATTAGTTGTGCCTGCTTTACTTCTTATGTTTGGTTTGATCCTTCTAGATGTACTAGTAATGGTGTCCATTCCATATCTTTTAGCTCTTAATATTGTATGTACCATGTCATATGAATCATGCATGCAGAAATTATTGAATTTGTGAAGTAAATAGTCAGTGGTCCTCACATCAAGTTATCCCTCAGAGACTTCTACGTCGGGTACCTCTAGCAGCTCGTTGGTAACTTTAGCTAGTGAAGAAGACTTCAGTTAAAATGAAAATTTTCCAGCTTCACCTGCTACTCATGCTTCCTCGGGCATTGCTCTTTTATCTAAGTGCACTCAGTGTATTATTGATTCTGGTGTAATTCCAACCATATGACCACTCGTGCACAATGGTATCTATATGATGAATTGTTCTTTAATATTATTGTGTTGCCTCTCTCACTACTCCTCACTTGTTTCACCGTCACCATGTTCGCCAGTCATTTTTTCAATTTTAACACTCATCCTTGGCATCTCTTCAGATTCAAAGGCCCTTTATGTAATTATTGAGGATGTATTCTTAGGAAGAGGCATGCGTAAATCACTATTTTTCTCTTGCAATTCTATTATTCTCTCTTTCACTTGACACATTACTTACCCATATTTTTGCTTCCTTAAATTCATCTATCTCGTTTAGTTTAATCCCTTCTGAGCTGCTTTGTTTCGAAAAAGACAACAAGTTAATGTTCTCATCATCAACTAGATGGTGAACTATATGGAGGGAGATATGCACCACAACATTATCTTCCTTGACACAATTTTGGAGGCATGAGTCACTCTTCATAAATTGTACTCCTTGGAAGATAATCTACAATGATTATATAATGTCTTTGTTGGATCCAATAGCCAACCTTTTTAGGAGGGCGGGGGAAGGTGAATAAGGATTCACATTGTAACTACTATAAATGCCAATTTATTACTCAAGTTTTGTATATTCAATGCACAATGAATTAATCAATGCAGAGTTGATTCAGTTTAATAAATAGAGTTCAAGTACATATAAGAATTGTTATGGGTCGCTTAGCGTTCCTACGGACCAGAGGAATCAAATTGTCTTAGCTCGAGAGTGAGCCAAGTGCGCAAACAGTCAATGAGAGAACCAACAACAGAACACAACAAGATTTTTTACGTGGAAAACCCGGAGAGAGCAAAACCATGGGGCCATGCCCTGTTCTGAAAAAATCCACTAGCTTGTGTTGGTTACATGAGTTAGTTTAGGAGGGTGACATGCCACCGCTCCTTTATAAATTTTTGGAGAAAAAGCTAAGTCTTGAGTTGTGCTTGCGGGAGTAGTCTTTGGAGGAGAACCATCCCAAGTGGAGCGAGCAATGAGTAGGAGGAGGATGAACCGAGAGTCAAGTTTCACCGAGAAACCTTAGAACCCTGTCTTCTCCTTCTTTTCTTTGCCCCTCAAATGAAGGTCTGAGAGTCTTTTATAGCTTTTTTGTGGGGTGCGCTAGTAATTGCTCCCTTCTGGATGTTGAATGGGCGAATAGTAATGCACAGTTTCGATCAGCTGGATCACCAATTTTTGGAATATGATGATTATACCCCCCGGGTGACTCTGGCAATCCGGGAAGGCTGGCCGGCAAGGCGGCGGTGGAGGTGACGACGACGGAGGTGACGACGGAGGAGAGCACACGAGAGGCGGCGGGGAGTGCCCCCTAAGTGCGCGTTGCGTAGGTGCACGAGCGTTGCCCGCATGCACGCAAGGCCCACTCGCGCGCGTGCTACGTCGTGCGAGTCCCGCGTGTGTTGTCCGCACGCGCGCAAGGGAGCGTGAGGCCCAAGTGCACGCAAGGGCGTGCGAGGCCTGCGCGGGAGGCCCTCATGCATGCAAGGAACTCGAGTGCGCAAGGGCGAGTGTGGTATGCACGTGCTCTTGCCCACTTGTGATCTCCGGAAAAGAACATGTGGACGGGTTCTGTCCTGCAAGGCTTGTGTGCTGGTCTTCTAATTGAGTCGGGATCCCTTATGTCCGAGGAAAATCATTTCGGTGAGGCGGACGGCGTAGTAGGCTACAAATTCCAGCCTGACTTAGATAGATTTTAGGGGAAACCCATCAAGAGTAAAGATGTCTCGAATATAGTTTTCCATCTCCACGGTGGAAGACGATAATATAAGCAATGGTTTTAACACTAGAACTTGCATTCACTTATGAGATACACAAACTGCTACTATGCGTTCGTAAAATAGGATAAGACTCGACATTAGATGCTACCTAGGTCAAACTTACCTAGTCATCTAAACTAAAACGAATCCCCCCCTAGACGTATCAGTGTTGTTGCCCCCTCACTAGACAAAAGTACAACTCAATTATAGATCGCATATCAGTAGTCCCTCACTGGACCTGGGTATAATTTATCTGATGATGCTCTCTGGTCATTCTACTCCAGACATATGGGTTATGCTAGTTATCCTACATGAGACGAGGTACAATTCCATACAAGAGTAAATAAAGATAAAATAAAGCTAAATCACAAATAAAATGATACAAAGGAAACCCCCTAAGTTGGATCTTACATTGTAATGAGCATTGAGATGATTGAAGAATCTTTGGTAGCACTGTGAGTGGAATTTTCGAGTTTCTTTCTGATTCTTCTTCTCTACTTGCCTTGAAGAGTAAGCTTTGAGCTTCAATGGAAAATATTCATCCTTTTTGGATAACTATGAAGTTAGGGATTTTTCTTCTGGTGAAGAGGAGGAAGAGGATGAAGAAGGTCTTTTGAGATCTCTTTGGTTGATACTCTCTTCTCCTTAGTGCAGTAGCTCCATTTTTTTATTTACTTGGAGGGCGTTAAGGATATTTGATAGATGTTCTTAGGGTTAAGTCCCGAAACAGTCCTACATCTTATAGCCTGTCAGATTTGTGTGCCATATTGGGTCCCCGATACAGTCAATCAAAAGCCTAATTCTTTCAGTTGAAGATTCTACATTGTGGCATTAGTATGGAGGCTTATTTAGAATACTGGCTTGACACCTACAGGTCCATGTCCAACATTCTGGATTTAAACACAGACATGATTCGCTGAATAGGAAACATAATTCCTCCAGGTCAAAAATAACTTCTTTGGAACCAATTGGGAAGACAATTTAATGAATCAGATGCCCGATTCTTCTAGGGAGTTTCTTGAGTTGGCATGATGCAAACAAGACACATAATGCACGCACATCAAAATCAACCATGATTTGTAAATTATTAAACTAGGAACACCAATAAACCTGCCTCCGCATTTTACGAACATGTACATGACTACTCACGAGAATGATATTCTTTGTGCAAAGGAAGGTGTAACAGCATATGCTCCCTAGCAAAATTGTTCAAGACAAAAATGAGAGGTTTTGGTTGTCCTTTTTCTGTCATTTGTCCCCTAACATCATTTTTCAAGGAAAACAATGAGGGGCTCTTGTTTTTATTTATTTTTATCTAATGTGAAATCCTGCCTTAGTGCGGTTCAGTTTGGATACATGCACAACAATTCCCATATCATGTCTTTGCTAGTCTCTGCTAGATTCTTCCGGCTTATATTACTTCTTCCTTTTGCAAGTATCTCAGTACTTGATCTATACTAATTTTTGCAGCCAAGCTAGCCTCTTCTATTATTCATGACAGATCTCCTTCTCGTCAAGCTTAATTTGGTCCTTTCTATACTGGTGATGATGGTCATTCCTTATCTTTTAGGTCTCGTTATTGCATGTATGATATCATATGAATCATGTGCACTAAATTATTGTGATCATCAGGCAAATAATATCAAGTTACCCCTTTGACACTTTTACAAAAGGTACCTTTGGTATCTCACAGATAAACCTTCATCAGTGAAGAAGACATCAGTTTAAGTGCAGTTTTTCATGTAACATCCCTACCTAGTTTGACCATATTTCATATGTAATGCCCCAGTCTAGTGCGGGTGGGCTACAGGTCTGCAGAATAGTGACAATAACCCATATCCACGAATCTGATTGGTTGCAGCCACTAATTCCAATGACAGGTTGTTTAGGGGTGAGCTTGAACCCCAGACCTCCTAGATAAAGGAGCTCTAAACTGGTCATCATCACCAACTTTGTTGCAGCTGAGTTGGTGATGAGGACCAGTTTAGAGCTCAATTATTTTGGAGGTCTGAGTTTCAAGCCCCAGCCTCAACAACCCGCTATTAGAATTAGCGGTTGCAACCAATCAGATCCTTGGAGATGGGTTGGGGTCACTGGTCTGCAGCTCTGTTGGTGATGTAGACCAGTTTAGAGCTCCCTTATCTAGGAGGTCTGGGTTTCAAGCCCCAGCCTCAATAACCTGCCATTAGAATTAGTGGTTGTGGCCAATCAGATCCGTGGAGGGGGGTTGGGGTCACTGGTCTGTAGACCTTCATCGCACCCACAGTAGAGCGGGGTGTTACAGTAGGAGAACAGGAATAGGTTTGTAATTAATTATACAAAAGAGAGATCCCCACACTTATATAAGTGAGGGGGAAAAACGTACAAAGACGATAATACCTTTATGGGTAAATACAAGACAAAACTAAAAAACAACTTGATTTCAACTCTCCCCCTCAAGTTGGATGGTAGATGTCTATCATTCCGAGTTTATGGATATCATCAGTAAAGGCATCGGAGCCAAGACTCTTGGTGAAGACGTCGGCTAACTGATCTCTGGAATGGACGAAGGGTGTGACTAGGCTTCCTTTGTCAAGATGATCTTTGATGAAGTGCTGATCCACCTCAACATGTTTGGTCCTATCATGCTGAACTGGGTTGTGCGCTATGCTGATAACAGCTTTGTTGTCACAGTACAAGGATATGGGAGCTTCCTCCTTAAGATCGAGATCTTGCAATAGGATGCTCAACCAAAGGCCTTCACAGATACCCTGAGACATCGAACGGTACTCAGCTTCAGTACTGGATCTAGCCACCACACTTTGTTTCTTGCTACGCCATGTAACCAAGTTTCCTCCAATGAAGGTACAATAACCTGTTGTAGATTTCCGGTCATCATGACATCCAGCCCAATCTGCGTCGGTGAAGACCTCGATCCGCAGATGTTTGTTCTTCGAGAACATCAGCCCCCGTCCACGTGACTTGTTTAAATACCGGAGAACACGATAGGCAGCCTCCTGGTGTCTGACCCTTGGGGCATGCATGTACCTACTCAGGATCCCAACAACATATGTAATATCAGGACGAGTATGTGAGAGGTATAAGAGCTTTCCTACCAACCTCTGATAACTAGAAGCATCAGTACGATCACCATTGCTGTCCTGATCAATCTTATGGTTCTCCTCCATAGGTGTGTTAGCAGGGGCACACCCAAGCATGTCAGTCTCTGTCAGCAGGTCCAACACATACTTGCGTTGGGAGATAAAGATACCCTTGTCAGAATGGGTCACCTCAATTCCTAAGAAGTAGCGTAGCCTTCCCAGGTCCTTTACTTCGAACTCGGCTGAGAGAAGTCCCTTCAGCTTTGAGATTTTATCTGTATCATTTCCGGTGATCACGATGTCATCAACATAGACAATTAGCACAACAATTTTCCCTTCATTTCTCTTGACAAACAGAGTATGATCAGAGTGTCCCTGCTTGTAGCCAAACTTGATCATGACCTTGTGGAATCTTCTGAACCATGCCCTCGGAGACTGCTTTAGCCCATACAGGGACTTCCATAACCGACAAACAAACCTCTCTTGCCCCTTCTTCACAAAACCTGGGGGGAAAGACATGTACACCTCTTCCTCGAGGTCACCGTGCAAGAATGCATTTTTAATGTCCAGTTGATGAAATTCCCAATCTAAGATCGCAACACAAGATATGATCACACGGATAGAGTCCATCTTTGCTACAGGAGCGTAGGTCTCTTGGTAATCAACCCCCTAAGTCTGAGTGTAACCACGAGCAACCAACCTAGCTTTATATCGCTCAACTTTCCCATCCTGATTTTGCTTAACTGAGAAAACCCATCTTGAACCAATGGGTTTCTTGCCGAGAGGGAGAGAGGTGACATCTCAAGTGTGGTTCTTCTCCAAAGCTGACATTTCTTCCTTCATTGCTTGAGCCCATACTGGGATGCAAAGTGCCTCCTGCCATGTTTTAGGGATAGAGATCTCGGATAAGGAAGATATAAATGATTGATGAGGCTTAGAGAGATGATCATAAACAACATGATTAGAAATGAGATGTTCAGTACACCGGGCCTTACCACGTAGCCGAGCAATGGGAACATGTAAATCAGCATCAGGATCTGAGTCCGAAGACAGCTTTGGCAGCAGCGGGGCGACAATGGGCTGTGTACCTGGTTTTCGACGATGATATACATGATGTAGAGGAGCGATGAGTGAAGGATGATGAGAGAGAGGTGTATGAGGAATATCTGTAGTGGATGGCATAGTGGAAGGTGTATGAGGGATATCTGTAGTGGAAGTAGGAGGAATAAAAGTTAGAGGAACAGTACCAATGACATGAAGAGGGACAGTATCAATGACCTCATCCTCCTTCTCCCCCTGACGACAAGGAGTCAAATCAAGGTAATATGATTCGTCCTCGCGGAACGTCACGTCCATGGTACAGAACGTACGTCTGGTTGGGGGGTGATAACACCTGTACCCCTTGGTGGTGGTAGAATAACCAAGAAAGACACATCAGATAGCTCGAGGATCGAGCTGGTGAACATGAACAAAACAAACACACCCAAATATATGAGGAGGAAGAGATTAGGTATGAACGACAGTCTTAGAAGTAAGACGAGCCAGAGGTGTAGCAAAATCGAGAACCCGCGAGGGGAGACGGTTGATAAGATGAGTAGCTGTCATGATGGCATCACCCCAATAGGATTTCGGAAGGTGCATGGTTGTGAGAAGGCAACGAGCAACATCAAGGAGATGCCTGTTTTTCCGTTCTGCCACACCATTTTGGGTGGAAGTGTAAACGCAAGTGGTTTGGTGGATAATGCCATTGTTCGAGAGGTAGGCCCCAAACACACCACAATCATCATATTTTCCCCCATTGTCACTACGAAGGACACGAATGGTTTCATTGAACTGAGTTTGTATCATCTTATGAAAGGTTTGGAAGACAGATGCGACATCCCCCCCTTTTTTTTAAAAGATAAACCCAAGTAGTACGGGAAAAACAATCAATAAACATAACAAACCATCTATATCCAGTCAAAGAAACAATTGGGGAAGGTCCCCAGACAGCTGAATGTATAACAGAAAAAGGAACACTACCAGGAGAAGACAAGTGTGATGATGAATGACGCACATGTTTATACATTTCACAAACATCACATTTAAAACTAGAAACAAACTGAGATAAAGCAGGAAAAAGTTTCTGAAGATAAACAGGAGACGGGTGACCAAGACGCAGGTGCTAGCGTCGAGTATTAGCAGTAGTAACAGCAGAAGAGGACAGAGCAAGGGATGATGGTTTTGCATCCAGGTAGTACAGACCACCGCGGTTCCTACCACTGCCAAGTATCCGCTTCGTATCCAGTTCCTGAAAAATACAAGAATCAGAGAAAAAGGTTACAGAACTGTTAAGAGATTTTGTAAGATTGCTAATAGAAAGTAGACTGCGGGGAAAAGATGGAACATGCAAAACAGAAGTGAGAGGAAGCGAAGAAGAGCAGGAGAAATTGCCCTTGCCAGCAATGGGAGACAAGGTGCCATTGGCGGAGACAACTTTGTCCTTACCAGACAAGGGGGTGTAGGAGTAAAAACCTGAAGAGGACCCGGTCATATGATCAGTAGCTCCTGAGTCAATAATCCACTCAGACGACGGAGTCACAGCAGCATGAACACTGGGCATCGCAGCAGTGACAAACAAAGAGGAATTACTCGGTGTAGGATCAGACTGAGAATGTAGCAGACGGCGGAGCGCATCCAATTCAGACGTGGTGAAATGATCTGGGAGCTGGCCATGATGACCCCCTTGAATCTCTGTGGAGTAAGCAACATCATGAGAACGGGTGTCAGTGTGGCGGTGTCCACCAAAGCCAGGACCACGCCCACGTCCACGACCACAGACATATCCAGGTGGAGCAAGGTGCGGGTGATGCTTGAAGCACGCTTCCCGAGAATGGGCCCGACGGCCACAATGGTCACAGGAGGGTATCTGGGTGGTATGGCTAGAACCACCACGGCCAGTACTAGCAAAAGCCGAGCGGTCAGAAGGAGTCGCTGTGTTGAGAGACCTCCGACGATCTTCATAACCAAGAACCATACTGAACGCCTCCCTGAGAGATGGGAGGAATGAACGATGAAGAATATTGGTGCGAACCATATCCAACTCCATGCTCAAACCAATCAAGAACACATGAAGACGTAATCGTTCATCTCTCCTTTGCAACAGAACTTCATCGGCAGTGCAAGCAGGGGTAAACTGATCGAAGTAATCCAACTCCTGAGATATACGCTCAAATCAGAGTAGTAGGTGGAAACAGTCATAGATCTCTGTCGTAGTTCCAACATACGGCGGGTCAGCTCATAAACCTGAGTGGAATTCCCGATCTGAGAATAAGTCTCCCGCGCTCGAGTCCAAATCTCGTAAGCAGAGTCCATTAGCATATAACTGCGGTATACCTTTGGTGACATAGAGTGGAAAAGCCAGGCAACTACCAGGGAATTCTCGGAATCCCAACGCGACCATGTTGGATCAGTCAGGGGGGGTGCCACCTTGGTCCCATCAATGTATCCAAAGAGCTGGTGGCTGCGAATAACATGTTGCGCCGCACGAGACCACTCGAGATAGTTAGTGTCATCTAATGACACCGTGGTGATCTTCAGGGAGCTAGTATGACCAGAAGGTCGCTGGAGTTCACCCATCTGGGAACCTGAAGACCGCTGGGTTTCCCCCACTTGGGGAACAGTAACACTCAGTGATGGAGAGCCACCACCAATCGAAGAATCATTCATGGGAAACAGCGGAATAGAGATCAGATCGGAGAGGCTCAGTTACATTAGATCTAAAAAAAGAGAGAGATGTCGGGGAAATAACAGTAACAGTATCCGGAAAAGAATTGGATCTGAAGAAGACAGTGAAGGAGGCGGTGCAGGAAGCACGCAGCAGCAGCAGGAGATGTAAGGAAGCAGGAGAAGATGCAGAAAGCAGCGTAGGAAGGCAGCATAGGAGACGCAGGAAAGCAGTAGGAGTCACACGATCGGACACGTAGCATGAGTCGAGCGAGCGGCGGCTAGTCGATGCAGGAAGCAGCGCAGGAGGCGGTGCAGGAAACCCACGCTGAGAAGGAGGCGGTGCGGTGGGCTGGGTGCTTCATGGAAGGACGGCGGCAGCGTCCTTCTCAGCAACCGGCGGTGGCTAGGAGGCCGCCCGGCAGCCACATTAGAAGGGCAGCGCCGAGCGGTGAGGACGAGCGGAGATCAACGCCGAGCGTGCGTGCGAGCGGGATGATGACGAGCGAGCGGCGAGGGAGCGTGACGAAGACGAGCGAGCGGCGGCTAGGGTTATTCGCTCTGATACCAAGTAGGAGAACGGGAATAGGTTTGTAATTAATTATGCAAAAGAGAGATCCCCACACTTATATAAGTGAGGGGGAAAAACGTACAAAGTCGATAATACCCTTATGGGTAAATACAAGACAAAACTAAAAAACAACTTGATTTGAACTGTTTCATCATAAGCCATGTTGATACTTATAATATGAAAGAAACCAAGCAATAATAACAAAATTGATATCATTGTAACTAGAGTACATTGCGGAAGCAAATAATTTGAGCTAAGGTTAAAGAAATTTCTCAAATTCTAATTCACAAAATCAACTAGAAATGAAAAGTGCAAGATGTCTAAATAACTAAAAATTTAAACCATGTGATACATAAGTATATACATAAAAGTTCTATCAAACTGAAAAGTAAATAAATTAAAATGTGAAAAAAATCAAAGAAAGTTTATCCTAAGTGAATCTCCTGGCGTGAGCTCCCTGAAAAGATATGTTGGTAAGATTTGGTGACGCATGACGAATCTATAGGCGGCGGGAAACCTGCGACCTAACCCTTACATGCTATGCAGATCCAACGATTAGATCACAAATTAGATAATAAATAATAATCATCTCACGCAGTTAATGCACAACAAGACAAAGATAATTTATTTAGGGCGAAACAAGCTTAGGGTTTCCTCCGCGGGGAGGGCCAAAGAAAGAGCGCGCGGCGTATGAATCCTTCCTGCAGTTAGAGATTAATTCATGCACAAATAACTATAATAAACCAAACACTCAAGCAACCATGTAATAAACTACTGTAACAATGTTTTACAACTAAATACCGATACAAAAACACAATACGAATAATAGAGCTGCTGTAAATAAAACAAATCTGAATATTAAAGGGCTCAAAGAGGGGTTCCGGTGGTTGGTGGACCGGATCGGGTAAGGGAAGGCTGGTTGGGGGATTATGAAGGCTAGATCGGAGAGGTAAGTGGCTATATCTGGGCTGAAATGCCCAGATCTTGACAGATTTGGTGATGACCGGTTGTTGGGAGGTGGATCCACGTGATCGGGAGTAATGACAACAAATAAGGAAAGTGATAGTTTTACTTTCAAGACAACCTAAACACCTAGAGGGGGGGTGAATAGGTTCTTATTGCTTGTTCAAATTTTTAGGCAGAATTCATTTACATAAATTAAAACATCCAGCACAGCATTCACAGACATTTAATCATCACAGATTGCACAATGTTTTATAGTGGTTCCCCAAGGTCTGGGTACATCCACTTTCCCCCTTCACCTATCTAGCAGTATGCTAGATTCGGCCAAACTTCCACTATTCTCAGATCCTCAGATCCTACAGCTCAGAACCTGGATAGATTCCTACAACTCAGGCACAACAGCCCTACCTCAGCCTTGCCACAAGGCCTACAACTCAGAGAAGAAACTTCTCCTACACTCAGGCAAACAGCCCTACCACTCAGAGATCAACTCTCCTACACTCAGCCTTTATATCACAGGCTTACAACTCAGATCTGTGTAAAATAGATCCTACAGAAATTTAGAAAAGAAGTTTTAATGTCTTGCCTTTGTTGAGAGAGAAGAGGACAAGACAATTCTTGATCAGCTGATGAAATCAACTGAATCTGAGCTTTCTTCAAAACTTCTTGAATCTGAACTTAGCTGAGTTGATTTCCAAACAGCTTCTTGAGAAACCACTGATGGCTTCCTTCTTCTTCTTCAAAATGGATGGATCCCTCTCTATCCAACACCTTTGATGATACTTCTGAATTCTTGTTAGAACTCTTCTTAGATCGATCCTGAGATCGTCTTCTTAGATCTTCTGATGAAGATCTTCTTTAGTGTATTACACCTTCTTGATTTGATTTCTAAATTTGATTGCCAAAGTTCAATCTTCTTATCGTGTGTGTACTTCTCTCTGAATCTGTCTATATATAGATCTTCTTAATGGTAACCGGCTGATCCGGTTTATAACTGTCTTCTGACAAGTCTGACAACATCAGTTAACTGGCTGCAACCCACAGCTGTCAAGTCTTCAAACAGATCCTGTGCCTTAGTCTTGGTCAGCAATGTGTTGAGACAGTCTGTCAGGAAGTGTCGAGATCAACTGTCTGTATGTGTCGACACAAGTAACTTTGGTGTCGACACAGCCTTTGATGATGTCGACAAGTTTGCCTTTAAGTCGACACAGCTTCTTCAGAGAATAACTTGGTCTTGACTTTGCAGTGTGTCGACACAAGTCCTGTGTGTCGACACAGTTGTTGTAGATTCAGAACTCAGTATGTGTTGACTTAGTCTTCTGGTGTCGACACAAGTATTGTCAACTTCTGCCAATGTGTGTCGACTCTGTCTCATTGTGTCGACACAGCCTCCCAGTGTCGACACAAATGTGGTCGACTATCTTCCTGTGAGTCGACACTACTTCCCAGTGTCGACACAAATGTGGTCGACTATCTTCTCTGTGAGTCGACACTGCTTCCCAGTGTCGACACAAATGTGGTCGACTATCTTTCTCTGTGAGTCGACACTGCTTCCCAGTGTCGACACAAATGTGGTCGACTATCTTTCTCTGTGTCGACACAGCTTCCTTCAAGTGTCGACACATGGACTTAGAATATTTTTCTGCATTCTTTAACACTTCTTCACCTGCACATGTCAACTTAAAACAACATCAAATACACCTTGATGTATATCATTGAGCTAAGTTGGGTTTCTTCAAATCAGGTACACATTTTCCAATGTACCCAACAATCTCCCCCTATTTGGAGAAGTCATAACCCTTATAGCCAATGATATACACCTTTTATAAAAAGTATAATATGATGATATATGACATAACAGGAATACTTAATATAAATAAAATATGAACAATCCATCACAGAGTGAACATTATATGATTCCAAACAAAATATGAACAATCCATCACAGAGTGAACATTATATGATTCCAAACAAAATATTGTTTATAACTTGATAATGTTTGATTACAGAGTTTTTCATTGAATGATTTAATCAAAGCATTACAAAATACTTTTGAAAGAACTTAAAATTAAGACTGATCAGGCTCTATTATGACAATCCCTTTGCCAGATTGGATTTGAGCCTTCACAGGAGCTTCAGCATCTTCAGCTGGCTTCTTGCCTTTTTGATCAGCCTTCTTCTTTGCTTCTTCCTTGAGCCTTTGCCTTTCAAAGTAATGAAGGGGCTTTGGAAAGTACTTGCTCGGCTCCTGAGCATCTGGTGGCAGCCTAGCCAGCTTGGCTTTTCTTCTGAACTGTACTATTGCCTCCTGCCCTAGCTTCATGCTTTTGCCATTCTATTTCATTATACCACTTTCCTCTTTCATGAACTTGGTCTTTCACAGCCTTCCATGCAGTGAGTATAATATTTCTTGAAGTAGGGCTCCACTGCTCAAAATCTGGCTTAAGTTCAGCCTGCTCTCTAAATCTCTTCTTAGATAGTAGAGCATCTTGCTGTTCTTTCAAAATGGCCTCAGGCTTATCCACTTTCTCAATAACAACCCTGTTAACCTCCTTTGGAGGACTATACATTTCTTGAACTTGCTGATCAATCATATCAAAATCTGGAGGAAGGTAAATGACTTGGGCAACCTCAGGTTGATTGCCTTCAAGTAGACCTGTTTGTATTCCTGACTCAGCCACCATAGCATCATCACACAAAGGTGGATATCTCAATGTGGCTCGAATACTATTGGTCACCCATTTGGTGTGCTCTGAGCCTGCATGAACTAACAACCTCTCCCCCTTTATGGCTTCTCTGGTAATATGATCTCTTAGATCTTCCTTCTGAAATCTGATCTGTCCATCCAGATAATTCACACCCTCTTTAAAAAATGGTTTTAACTTTTGAAGCTTGTCAGATATGTCCTTTTGAGAGGTAGTGATAGCAGTTTTAATAGATTCAATAGCAGCTTGAAATGTCTTATTAAATTCTTCCATCTCCTTTGCTCTAGCTGCAGGCAGGCCTGGAGTATTCTTTTTCAATTCAGCAATAATCTCATGATGAGATTCAGTTAAATTGTTATTCATCCTTATCTGATTCTCCAAAACATAGCTTTGCTTTACAGCAATATCATCCACTTTAGGGATGATGGACTGCTGTTGTTTTGCCAAATACACCACAGCATTACCTCCCTTATGGAAGCAATCTGTCATCTCCTTCTTATGCATATTGACTTCAAATCGAATTGACTTTATATCCTGAGCCAAGTCAAATTGAAGGGCCTTATTGCTCTCATCAACATATTTTTCAACTGCCACTCTATGGTCATCTAACTTAACTTGCAAATCAACCATAAACTTGTTATAATTAAATTCAGAATGGGATGGTTGAGTTGTAGTCTGTAGAGCCTGCTTATAACCTTTGCTCCTTCTCTTGAAGACTACAAGTTTTCTCTTCTTAGCCATTCTGGCTTCTTCAGTCTCAGATTCAGATGAACTATCAACTTGAACTCTTTCTTGAGGAGGAGGAGGAATATCTGTCTCAGTGCCATGTTGTTCAGCCTCAACATGCACAGACTCCCTCTCAATCATTTGCTCCTTTTCAATTTCTATCTCCATGTCAAGGGCCTTTTCAATCTCTTGCCTCTCTTCTACTCTATCAGTAGCCATATCAACATAAGGGAATAACTCATCTAGAGTATATTCCTTCTGAGCTTGAACAGAAGATGTATTAATTAGATCTTCTATATTCAGATCTTTGGAGATATCAATTTGGACTGCCTCTTGCACTGGGTCTGACATCTTCTCCCCCTGTACTTGTTCAGTATTGGTAATGTCCTGGGCAGGTGAGTACACTTGCTCCCCCTGCAATTGTACAGAAATTGAA
Source organism: Platanthera zijinensis (assembly GCA_039513925.1). NCBI lineage: Eukaryota > Viridiplantae > Streptophyta > Magnoliopsida > Asparagales > Orchidaceae > Platanthera > Platanthera zijinensis. The sequence goes on from CM077087.1 coordinate 63,592,409, forward strand.
ATATTAGAAATGTTTTTTATAAGAAAATGCACCAGCTCCCCCTGCAACTGTACCTGGTTAGGAGTAGGTTCATTCTGGGCAGGAGAATGAGCTTGCTCCCCCTGCATCTGTGCAGGTATAGTGTCTTGCTGGGCTGGAGTAGACACAGGGTGATCTTCATCCTGCTTCCTCTCTTGTTCTTCTTGAAGTTGCTCAGTATCTTGAGCATGAGAAGAGGATTTCACTGGGGTGTCCTGCCTGCTCTCATCAGGCACATCCTTAGACAGCACCCTATCCCACCTAGAAAACAATCTCATGTCCATCTTTCTCATGTGATTGATCTTTGTTCCTGGCAGGTGTTGCATTACCTCAGGGATCACTCCATTCAGATATAAACTCATAATCCTAGCCAGATTTGGCTTCTTTATTCCTTCCTTGATCTTTTCAAAGATTACAGCTGATCAATCAGTTGGAATTGTAAACACAATTCTGGTCATAAGGCTGAACATAGAGGCTGAAATCCTATCATGTCCCCCTGGTTTGCACAGAATCACCTTGCCAACTACTTCAGACAGAAATTTCCCCTGCTGATTCATCCCTTTCCTGTTGAAAGCAGCTCCAATCTTCAGAGAGGGATCCAATCCGCACCATTGGATAGCCTCCCTTAACTTAGAAGCAGGGACTTCTTCTTCATTATCAATTATTGGTAAATGTAGAATCTTCCTTAGACTTCTTGGGGTAATCTTCACTGTCGACCCATGCACAGTGGACTTTATCTTGAGAACATCTGAACCTATTGATGCAGATATAAAGAATTCATGCACCTCCTTCTTCCATATCTTGGAAGGTTCAGAAACTATGAACTCTAATCCGGATTCGGAAATAAGAGAGATAACTCGTTGAACATCTGCTGGGGCTTCGGCAAAGGCATTCCTTACTAACTCATAATCTTCATTGACGTTGTCTTCAATCTTCGGCGCCATTGTTCAGGTGAGAAAGCTTGAGAGAAGAGAGTGAGAGAGAGAGAAAGTTGACACAGGGTTTCAGTCTCGAAAACCTTGTAAGCGTGTCGACTGAATAAGTTCTTGACCTATTTATACCTTCTATTGAAAGAAGATCAAAAGGCGGGCAAAAACAGTCTATATGTGTCGACACGGATGGAATGTGTCGACACAAACTTCTATTGTCTCGACAACAAATCTGTCTACTATGTGTCGACACCAAATGTGGATATGTCGACACCTGAGAGATATAGTAGAGTATCAGAAAATCTGTGTCGACTCTTAGGATAAGTGTCGACACAAAATTTGTAAGTGTCGACATCACTATTCTGGTGAAGTCGACACTACATTCCTGGATAAGTCGACAATTTAATTCTTAAGTGTCGACACATATTCTCTGTGTCGACACAACATTCCTGACTTGTCGACATTCCTTCACTGAGTCGACACATTTTTACTGAATGTGTCGACACTATTTTACTTAGCCAATTTCTGTTTCTGTCTACACCACTTAAGACCATTTGATAATCTAATATGTTATTTGTAAGTTTGTTGATAATCTAATCAATGGTCAGCATGCCTAATTCAATTTTAAATTTATTGAATTTTGTTTCATCCAGAGGCTTAGTGAATACATCTGCTATTTGATAATCTGTTTTAACAAATTCCAATGTGATGTCTTCTCTTTATACACGATCTCTAAGAAAATGGTATTTAATTTCTATATGCTTAATTCTACTATGAGAAACAAGATTATTAGCAATAGAAATTGCACTCTTAGAATCACACAAAAGAGGTGTTCTACTTACTTGAATACCATAATCTTTAAGCTGATGCTGTATCCACAATAGTTGTGCACAGCAGCTGCCAGCAGCAACATATTCTGACTCAGCTGTAGATATAGCCACACTGGTCTGCTTCTTACTACTCCAAGATATCAATCTTCCTCCCAAGAATTGACAAGTACCTGTTGTACTCTTCCTATCCTCTCTACAGCCTGCAAAGTCTGCATCTGAATAACCTGTTAGTAGAAAATCTCTATTCCTAGGGTACCAAAGGCCTAGATTAGGTGTGCCCTTAAGATATCTCAGAATCCTTTTGACTGCAGTATAATGAGACTCTTTAGGGCAGGCTTGGTACCTAGCACAGACACATGTAGCATACATAATATCTGGTCTACTAGCTGTGAGATATAGTAGAGAACCAACTATTCCTCTATACAAAGTCTCATCAACAGGTTTACCTGCATCATCTTTGCATATAGGCATACTTGTCCCCATAGGAGTTCTCATGATGGAGGATGACTCCATACCATACTTCTTGATTAATTCTTTAGTAAACTTTGACTGGGATATGGACAAGCCATCATCAGTCTGTCTTACTTGGAGTCCCAAAAAGAACTTCAGTTCCCCCATACTACTCATCTCAAACTTCCCTTGCATAAGTTTGGCAAACTTTTTACAAAGGTTGTTTTCAGTAGATCCAAAGATTATGTCATCAACATAGATCTGAACTAAGATGATCTTGCCTTTGGATTCCCTAAGGAATAGAGTTTTGTCAATTTTTCCTCTTGAGAATTTATTCTCAATAAGGAAAGTAGACAGGGTTTCATACCAAGCCCTTGGGGCTTGCTTTAACCCATACAAAGCTTTTCTAAGCTTATAAACATAATCAGGTTTAAGAGGATCTACAAAACCTGATGGCTGCTCTACATATACTTCTTCTTTAAGATCACCATTCAGAAATGCTGACTTCACATCCATCTGGTATACCTTGAAGTCTTGATAGGCTGCATAGGCAAGGAACATTCTGATTGCCTCCAGTCTTGCTACTGGGGCAAAGGTTTGATCAAAGTCAATCCCTTCTTCCTGCCTGTATCCTTTAGCAACCAATCTTGCTTTATTTTTCACTATTATTTCATTCTCATCCAACTTGTTCCTGTAGATCCATTTTGTCTCAATTATATTGTGGCCTCTTGGTTTAGGAACAAGCTCCCAGACATTGCACCTTCTGAATTGATTCAGCTCCTCTTGCATAGCATTAGTCCAGTGCAGGTCTTGGATGGCTTCTTCAAACTTCTTAGGCTCCATTTGTGACAGGAAACTTGAATGCAGAACTGTGCTTTGACTTCTGCTTCTAGTCTGCACTCCCTGTCTTGGATCACCTATTATCTGATCAGTTGGATGGTCTCTTAAATGTCTTGTAGCTGGAGGAAGATTCCCTTCTGGTTGAACATCTCCAGCTCCTTCATTATGCTGAACCTCTTGGGTTTCTTCATCTTCTATTGTGTCTTGTACTCCCCCTGGACAATATCCTTCATTTTCCAATACTCCATCTTCCCTTGAAGCTTCAGCAATGGAGAGCTTGTCCATTCCTTTGCTTATACCTGTTGAGTCATTTGATCTACAAGACAACTCATAGTTGATTAATCTTGTTTCATCAAACACAACATGCACAGATTCTTCAACAACTTGAGTAGTCAAGTTGAAGATTCTATAGGCCTTACTATTTGTGCTGTACCCAACAAATATCCCATCTTGGGATTTGGCAGCAAACTTAGTCAAATATGACTTACCATTGTTAAGTATATAGCACTTGCAACCAAAGATTCTGAAGTAGGAAAGATTTGGTTTTCTACCTTTCATAATCTCATAGGGAGTCTTTTTGTGGCTCTTGGTGATAGAAGCCCTATTGATCACATGACAAGCAGTGTTTACTGCCTCAGCCCAGAAATATTCTGGTAGAGAGGTGTCACTCAATAGAGTTATACCAGCTTCAATTAATGTTCTATTCTTCCTTTCAGCAATTCCATTTTGCTGAGGTGTTCTTGGTGAGGAGAACTCTTGGAAAATCCCAAAGTCTTCACATAACTTTGTCATGCTTTCAGATTGAAACTCAGTACCATGGTCACTTCTGATTTTGACCACTGTACTATTCAGTTCATTCTGAATTTGCTTTACAAAATTAAGTAAGACACTTGGGGTTTCAGATTTCTGTCTCAGAAAGAACACCCATGTAAATCTAGAATAGTCATCTACAACCACAAAAGTGTAGACCTTCCTACCTAGACTATGAACTGGCATAGGACCAAAAAGATCCATATGCAAGAGGTATAAGTATTGGCGTTATTATTGTTATTATCTGTATATTGGTCTGTATTTAGCTTGTAATAATGATTTGTCTATATATTTGATTCCTCTCCTCATTTGGAGATGAGAGTTTTTCATCCAACATGGTATCAGAGGGATTCTAGGGTTTTCGTTTCCGCTCCGGGGTCGCTCTTCCTCCCGCTCGTCGATCGCGATCTCCCGGCCTCTCGGGCATATCGCGACTGGATCGTCTTTTCCTGCATCGATCGGCTCCGTTCTCGGGTTTCCGTGGATCGTCTCTTCCTCCCGCTCGTCCTGCATCGATCGGCTCCGGCATCGAACACGATCGGCTTCTGCATCGATCGGCTCCTGCATCGATCTGCTCCGGCATCGAACACGATCGGCATCGAACATCGATCGGCTTCGTCTCCTGCATCGATCGCGATCGGCTTCGTCTGCTTCAGCCGCATCGATCGGCCCGCATCGATCGGCCTCTCTCGCAGCCGCATCGATCTGCCTCTCCCGCTGATTTTCTTTTGTTCTTGATCCTCGATCTCCTTTGTGGGAGGGATCTCCTGTTGATTTATGGCTTCTACAGACACCTACGAATCCTCCTCGAGGAGGATCACTAGCATTCTTCTGGATGAGCGGAACTATTCTTCTTGGGCTACATCGATGAAGGTGGCCCTTGCAGGCCGGAACAAACTTTCTTGATTGACTGGAGGACCTCCCAAGCCTCCTGATGACAAGAAAGATGATTTGGTCAAGTGGTCCACGGAGAAATTCATGGTTCTTGGCTGGATTCAGTGCTCGATGGAACCTCGTATCTTCGGCCAGTTCATGCGATTTGAAGACATCACCGAACTTTGATCTGCGTGACACTGAGTGAAGCCTATCTGAAGTATAACAGTGCTGAACCGGTCAAACCAGGCACGCGGAGATTGCTTCAGGCCGTACAGGGATTTGTGCAGACGACAAACCCTGCCCGAATACTCCCCCTTAAGGGCACGCGGAGATTGCTTCAGGCCGTACAGGGATTTGTGCAGACGACAAACCCTGCCCGAATACTCCCCCTTAAGGGCAAATACTCCCCCTTGTTCCTCCACCTCCCGCTCCTTTGACGAGTTTCTTTGCTCGGAAGGCACCCTCCATCAGTTTTCGTGTCCGGCCAACCCCGAGCAAAATGACGTGGCCGAACGCAAAAACCGTCACCTGTTGGACACTGTTCGATGCCTTCTTCGGGGCATGCATGTTCCTCAGTCCTACTGGAGTGCTGCTCTTCTTACCGGGGCCTTTCTTATCAATCGAACTCCGTCCCGCCCTCTTGGCGGTATTGCTCCCTATAGTCTTCTCCACCCTTCCGCCTCTGTTTTTCCCATCCCTCTTCGGGTCTTTGGCTGTGTGTGTTTTGTCCAGGATCGGCGTCCTTCGCGGACAAAACTCGACGATCGGGCTGTCCGTTGCCTCTTTCTCGGCTACTCGACTACCACTAAGGGGTATCGCTGTTTTGATCCCCGTTCCCGTCGTATCATTCACTCTCGTGATGTAACGTTTCACGAGGAAGTACCCTTCTTTGTCTCTTCCTCGACTACCCCGGACCCTCCTACTATTGTCCAACCTGTCCCGGTCGTCCCCATCGTCTCCACCCGTTCTACTTACTTACACTCGCCGCCGCGCGCCCACACCAGCTGTTACTCCCATTTCTCCCTCAGTTCCGGATCCATTGCTCCTTCCGGTTGCAGGTACTTCTCTTGAGCCTTCTCCCTCTACTACTTCTGATGACTTGCCCATTGCCTTGCGCAAGGGCCAACGTGCTTGTGTTCACTCCTCTGTTACTAAGCACCCGCTGGCTAGTGTTGTTTCCTACCAGCGGTTCTCTCCTTCTTACCAGGTTTTTGTGGCCGCTGCTGATTCGGTTCGAATTCCTGCTTCGACTGCTGAGGCTCTCCTTGACTCGCGGTGGGTTCGGGCCATGGAGGAGGAGATGTCTGCTCTTCGTCATACCGGGACGTGGTCCCTTGTTCCTCTACCTCCTGGGAAATGCACCGTTGGGTGCAAATGGGTCTATACTGTGAAATATGGTGCTGATGGTTCAATTGACCGCTACAAGGCTCGTTTGGTGGCTAAGGGATTTACTCAGGCTCCGGATGAGTTTGGTGCCACGTTTGCTCCCGTGGCCAAGCTGACTAGTGTTCGTCTTCTGCTCTCTCTTGCCGCCTCTCGGGCATGGCCTCTCTACCAGCTCGACGTCAAGAATGCTTTTCTTCATGGCACCTTACAGGAAGAGGTTTATATGGCTCCTCCACCGGGATTTGCCCTTAAGGGGGAGTATTCGGGCAGGGTTTGTCGTCTGCACAAATCCCTGTACGGCCTGAAGCAATCTCCGCGTGCCTGGTTTGACCGGTTCAGCACTGTTATACTTCAGATAGGCTTCACTCAGTGTCACGCAGATCACACTTGCTTTGTTCGCGCCGCGACAGATGGCCGTCGTGCCATTGTCCTGGTCTATGTTGACGACATTATTCTTACTGGGGATGACTCTGCCGGTATTTCTGAGGTGAAAGCTACTCTCCGGGCCGCCTTTGAGGTGAAAGACCTTGGATCTCTCCGTTATTTCCTTGGGATTGAAGTGGCTCGCTCCCGACAGGGCATCTCCATATCCCAGCGAAAGTACACCTTAGATCTCCTCCGGGATTCTGGTCTCCTGGGATGTCGTCCTGCGCGTACGCCTATGGATACCAATCATCGTCTTCATGCGGAATCTGGTGATCCTCTATCAGACCCTTCTCAGTACCAGCGTCTGGTTGGCCGCCTGATATACTTGACAAATACGAGGCCAGACATCAGCTTCTCAGTAGGTGTTCTGAGTCAGTTTATGCATTCTCCTACGACTGCTCATCTTGAGGCCGCTCGACGTGTTCTTCGCTATCTCAAGCATGCCCCGGGACTTGGTCTATTCTATCGGGCTGACAGTGTTTCCAGTCTCTCCTGCTTCACTGATGCTGATTTTGCCGGTTCTTTGACTGATCGGCGCTCTACTACCGGCCTCTGTGTGTTTCATGGGGATCATCTTGTTTCATGGCGGAGTAAGAAACAACACATTGTATCACGCTCGTCCGCTGAGTCCGAATACCGGGCCATGGCACACGGTGTCACTGAGTTAATCTGGTTGCGATCGCTGCTGACTGAACTTGGTCTATCTCTGACCACTGGCTCGACTCTCTACTGTGACAATAAGTCAGCTCTCCTTCTCACTCAGGATTCAGTGCTTCATGAGCGTACCAAGCATATCGAAATGGATGTTCATTTTCTTCGTGACCACGTTCGTACTGGGACTGTCCTTCCGACCTATGTTCCTTCGGTCGACCAACTTGCTGATGCCTTCACTAAGGCCCTTGGTCCTACGCGTTCAGATTTGCTATCTTCCAAGCTGGGCATGATTGACATCTTTGCTCCACCTTGAGGGGGAGTATTAGCGTTATTATTGTTATTATCTGTATATTGGTCTGTATTTAGCTTGTAATAATGATTTGTCTATATATTTGATTCCTCTCCTCATTTGGAGATGAGAGTTTTTCATCCAACAATAAGCACCTCACAGAATCCTTGTTTTCAAGACTTTGAAAGGGGGATTTTGTCTGCTTGCCCTTTTGACAAGCTGAGCATATCCCTTCCTTTATACACTTAACTTGAGGACCATTCCTCACTAACTCTTTGATAAAGAGTTGGCCAATTGTCTTGTAGTTAAGATGAGTCAATCTCTTGTGCCACTTAACACAATGAGAAGCATTGTCATCAGCTACAAGACAGATGGGAGAAGCTTTATTCTCACATACAAAATTAAGACAATATACATTTCTCTTCCTATACCCAGTCAAAATGATCTCTTGATCACTTGACCTTTTGATTTGACATCCATCCTTAACAAATGAAATGTCATATCCTAAATCACTCAGCTGGCTTATGCTTATTAGATTATGTTTCAAACCTTTTACATAAGCCACTTGGGTGATAGTAATTAGGTTGGAAGAAATGTTACCAAACCCTTTGATGACTCCTTTTTCAGATCCACCAAAGATCACTTTAGGTCCATCTTTGACAGATGAATACTCCTTCAGCAGTCCCTTTGTTCCAGTCATGTGCCTGGAACAACCACTATCCAAGTACCATATAGGGGAATGGTTACTTGGATTCACCTGCAACACAGATTTACTTACCCTTAGAACCCAAGCAAGTCTTGGGTCCTTGGTTCAAGTTAGCATTAACAAAGCTACCATTATTTCTTCTAACAGGTAGACTATTGTTCTTTCTAACACTTGTGTTATACCAGCAGTCTAGTGCAAAATGGCCTCTCTTGGCACAGCACCAACATTCAAACCTATTGTATCTAGTTCTAGATACATCCTTGACAAAAGAAGTTCTGTCCATTGCTGGTGCTGCAGCAGCTTCACCCACTGATTTTTTATAACCATTGGGTTTATGAACATAGGTAGGCATGTTGGCATTTACACCCTTGTTTTTCAGAACATTAGACTTAATATGACCATGAATATTTTCATGATCATATAGGTTAGAAGGCACTTCCACCTTTCTAAACTTAATAGGGACTGAAAAGTTCAGTGGCTTGACAGGAGCTTTGCCTTTCCTCTTGAATTGGCCAGCCCTGGAGTTACCTTTGAATCCTAATCCTGCCTTACCCTTTTGATTCACAAATTCATCAATCAAGGGTAAGACAGACTTTGACTTAGAGTAACTAGCCACTAAATCTTTTTCAATTCTTAGTCTGGCCTCCAGACTCTTCACTTGATCATTGGTATAATTAATTGTGCCCATCTGAATAATAGTTATATTCTTCAGCTTGGCAATTTCATTTAACTTTTGATCAATTACTTTCTCTAACTCAGTTGCAGTTACCCTTAGTTCAGCAATTTCATGAGCCTGAGATTTAACCAGGTTCTTGCTTTTCTTAAGGGTCTGCAACAAGTCCTCATACTTATCTATCAATTGATAGACATCTCCTTCAGATTCAGATGCATCTACATCACTTGATGCAGATGTAGCTGATTCTGTACTTGTACTACAAACAGATTTCATAGAAGGACATTGTACCTTATTAGGACCAGACTGATTCTGGCATATGTCCTCTTCTGATCCTGCCATTAGTCCCATGCACTGATGATCCTCTTGATCATGGATGTAGTCTAGCAACTGCAGAAACTCCTCTTCTTCAGATACAGCATATAGTCCAATATATGCTTCTGCTTCAGATTCTGACTCTAAAGTTGACTGATCTGATAGACTCTTATCCTTCTTTGCAACAAAGGATTTCTCCTTCTTGCCCTTTTTATGAGTCTTATTCTTGTCTGAAGACTCATTTCTCTTATCAGGACAGTCAGCCACTACATGTCCAAGTCTATTGCAACAATAGCAGACAATCTTTGAAGTAGTAGCCTTGCTGGGCTTTGATCTGCTCTTTTCTTTCCTTGATGACTTTTTCTTCTAATAATAGTCATCAACTTGCTGTGAAGTAGAGGGCTTAGACTTCCACTGTTTATTCTTCAAGAACCTCTGGAATTGCCTTGTGAATGCAGCAAAGTCTGTATCTGAATCACAGCTTTCTGAACCCTGATTATCTGAATTTTCTGAACTGACTTCTGCAATTTCCTTAGGATGGGATGGTGATATCCTCCTATTCTTTCTGATGGATTCTGCATTGAATGCCACAGTCTTTTCTCTATGCTCTCCTCTTGAATTCTTTTCCTCCTCCTTCCTCACCAAAAGTTGCATTTCATAGGATAGCAGCTTTCCAAACAAGGTGGGAGGAGAGATCTCTGCCAATTTAGCCACTTCTCTTATGACACAGATCTTTGTGTCCCAATCCTTTGTTAAGGATCTCAAGAATTTGTCATTCAGTTCATAAGTACTGAAGACTCTTTCATAGGACATTAGCTCATTCACAATTCTATAGAATTTCTTATAGCACTCAGTTATGCTATCAGATTTTCCTTATCTAAAACTTCCATATTCCTGATTGAGCATAGATTTCCTGTCCTGTCTTACTTCTTCTGATCCCTCCATGTAGACAATCAATGTGTCCCACATTTCTTTGGAGGTCTTGCAGTGAATCAGATTCTGAAATGTTGAATCATCTATGTCACTTACAATAATGTTTTGTGCTCTTTTATCCATGGTTGCCAAAATGATTTCATCCTTGGTCATTTCAGAATAACTCTTTGGAGTTTGAATATTAGCATCAAGAACTGATACCTTCATTGGAATGAAGGGTCCTTCCTGAACTGTGATGTATATTCTTGGGTCAGATGCCTCCATAAACAACCTGACTCTTTCTTTCCAAATTCCAAAGATTTCCTTCTTGCATATGGGTAATTTCATAGACCCTAGCTCCTTATGATTCTCTCCAGAACCCATCTTCTTGAATCTTGATTCTGCCTTTCAGATCTACCTCAGACTGTTAAGTCCTTTTTGAGGAACCTCCCTCTGATACCACTTGATAGTTTTACTTTCAAGACAACCTAAACACCTAGAGGGGGGGGTGAATAGGTTCTTATTGCTTGTTCAAATTTTTAGGCAGAATTCAGTTACATAAATTAAAACATCCAGCACAGCATTCACAGACATTTAATCATCAAAGATTGCACAATGTTTTATAGTGGTTCCCCAAGGTCTGGGTACATCCACTTTCCCCCTTCACCTATCTAGCAGTATGCTAGATTCGGCCAAACTTCCACTATTCTCAGATCCTCAGATCCTACAGCTCAGAACCTGGATAGGTTCCTACAACTCAGGCACAACAGCCCTACCTCAGCCTTGCCACAAGGCCTACAACTCAGAGAAGAACCTTCTCCTACACTCAGGCAAACAACCCTACCACTCAGAGATCAACTCTCCTACACTCAGCCTTTATATCACAGGCTTACAACTCAGATCTGTGTAAAACAGATCCTACAGAAATTTAGAAAAGAAGTTTTAATGTCTTGCCTTTGTTGAGAGAGAAGAGGACAAGACAATTCTTGATCAGCTGATGCAATCAACTGAATCTGAGCTTTCTTCAAAGCTTCTTGAATCTGAACTTAGCTGAGTTGATTTCCAAACAGCTTCTTGAGAAACCACTGATGGCTTCCTTCTTCTTCTTCAAAATGGATGGATCCCTCTCTATCCAACACCTTTGATGATACTTCTGAATTCTTGTTAGAACTCTTCTTAGATCGATCCTGAGATCGTCTTCTTAGATCTTCTGATGAAGATCTTCTTTAGTGTATTACACCTTCTTGATTTGATTTCTAAATTTGATTGCCAAAGTTCAATCTTCTTATCGTGTGTGTACTTCTCTCTGAATCTGTCTATATATAGATCTTCTTAATGGTAACCGGCTGATCCGGTTTATAACTGTCTTCTGACAAGTCTGACAACATCAGTTAACTAGCTGCAACCCACAGCTGTCAAGTCTTCAAACAGATCCTGTGCCTTAGTCTTGGTCAGCAATGTGTTGAGACAGTCTGTCATGAAGTGTCGAGATCAACTGTCTGTATGTGTCGACACAAGTAACTTTGGTGTCGACACAGCCTTTGATGATGTCGACAAGTTTGCCTTTAAGTCGACACAGCTTCTTCAGAGAATAACTTGGTCTTGACTTTGCAGTGTGTCGACACAAGTCCTGTGTGTCGACACAGTTGTTGTAGATTCAGAACTCAGTATGTGTTGACTTAGTCTTCTGGTATCGACACAAGTATTGTCAACTTCTGCCAATGTGTGTCGACTCTGTCTCATTGTGTCGACACAGCCTCCCAGTGTCGACACAAATGTGGTCGACTATCTTCCTGTGAGTCGACACTACTTCCCAGTGTCGACACAAATGTGGTCGACTATCTTTCTCTGTGAGTCGACACTGCTTCCCAGTGTCGACACAAATGTGGTCGACTATCTTTCTCTGTGAGTCGACACTGCTTCCCAGTGTCGACACAAATGTGGTCGACTATCTTTCTCTGTGTCGACACAGCTTCCTTCAAGTGTCGACACATGGACTTAGAATATTTTTCTGCATTCTTTAACACTTCTTCACCTGCACATGTCAACTTAAAACAACATCAAATACACCTTGATGTATATCATTGAGCTAAGTTGGGGTTCTTCAAATCAGGTACACATTTTCCAATGTACCCAACAGAAAGACTTGGCGGCTGGTTATGGTTGGAAAAATTCAGATCTAGGCTGTTTTGGGGCTGTACACAATTAGACAACTGTAAGTGGGTAGCGACAGGGCTGGACAGCAAGGATGGGGAGTTTATTAGGGGGTAGCGGGCTGGATTTGATGGGGAAAAGGAGGGGAACGGTGGTTGTGCAGGGAAACAGGGAGGCGATTATGATAGGGGTGGTTGGAGGGACAATCTGGGGAGGCCGGCGGCTCATCTGGGGGGAAGAGAGGGTGGTGCGGTGGGCTGACCGGGATGGGCAGCAGGGAGAAATCTGGACATCAAAATAGGAAAGGTGGGGGGAGGGGGGAGGAGGAAAACAATAAAAGATACAAGGCCTTACCCAAGGAGTCGTCACCAAGGGGTTCCACGGAGTCGACACCGCGGAGGAGATCACCGGAATGAAGGAAGACACTCTCTTCTCCAAACATTCAGCAATGAGAAATGACGGCAACCCTAAACCATCTATTTATAAGAAATTAAAGTTAGGGCACCTGGAATCAACGGCTATGATTGTGCGTTGGTCTCAGGGTCAAAACTACATGAAATAAAATCCGAAAAGTACAAAGATATATATGAAATTGATTTGCAACGCGAATCCGGACGCATCCATGGAGTCAGATCGTCGATCCGGACACGCCATATATTGTAAGTCTCCAAATCAACCCTGAATGGGCCCAAAGCTCGTTCTCGTCTCTGCTCCGCATCACTCACCCCGGCTTAAAAGAATTCATCTCCCGAGGAATAAGGATCATAATTCTCTCGCTGCATATCAGGTAAAGCTCGAAGAGGTCCACTAGAGGTCGCCCAAGTGTCGTTGCTGGAAAAGTGTCCTCGCCAATCAAATCCTCCAGACTGAAAAGCTTCCATCTCCAGTGAATGGAGACGGTCGTACTGAAGTCGAAGTCCAGGGCGAGTCGATCAAGCTCCGCTGGTAGCATCCAGGTGTCGTCAATGAAGGATCGTCCGCGCCCGCAAACCAGGTTGCGACACACAAGACCAGTTGTAGAGGGGACAGACTCATGTGTAAAGATCTCAGTGATAATCTCATCTCTCAACATAGTAACAGAAGGATCCAGTGTGATCTGAGGTGCCAATGGTGGAACCGTTGGAGACAGGATCCCGGGTAAGTGGGGGTTAGAAATGGGCTGAGCACGGGGAAATGAATGTGGTAACCAGGGCTCGGGGGTAGACTGAGTGGTGGGTGGTAAAAACGGTGGTAAAGGCTCGGGAGGGACACCAAGATGCGGGCCTGAATACTTGTGAGGTGCAAAGTATGGCATCAGGTCCTTGACATTGAACACAGTATGGGTACCCATGCTCGCGGGGATGTCCAGCTCATAAGCATTTGTCCCTATGCGTCTCAGGACTGAGTAGAGACCCATTCGCCTAACGCTCAAGCTTTTAGCAAGTCTCGCATGGAGCCTCACAATGCAGATTCTTACCATCACCTGCTCGCCTTCATGAAGTACCTGCACTTGTCAATGAACATCCGCATGTGATTTACAAGATTTATTATCAATATGGATTATTCGTCGGACTGACTCATGACACACATGCAAACGATAAACAGACAACACAACAGACTCATGCAAAAGATGACGGAACGACTCAACAGACTCATGCAAATGATGCAAATGACACATGACCGACACAACGCACCTGCTACAGGAAAGTCTAATAATGACCGGGACGTCTCTAAAATATGGTGGCCTATCAGGGGGCTCTCTCGGTGGAGTTTAGAAAAACTCATCCCGTGTGTGACGAGTGCTCAGATGATCGTGAGAGACAATTATACTCAAATACGGGCTCGTAAAGAGCCAAATGCCTCTCAGGGAACGTGACACATCAGGGGGCTCACCAGTAGGTGTGTACGAGAAGTCATCGCGAATGAAATAACCACCTGAATGAAGATCGTGCACACTGACTAGAAGACGTGACTCTTGAGTGTGGTGAGTGTCCCCGACAAGGAAGAACTCATCGGGTGAGTCAGCGGGTGGCGTGTCCAAAAACTTATCGAGGGTGCGATGTGTCATAAGATAGACCCTCAAAATATGTGTATGCTCAAGCGTACTCAAGGAAGGCTCTACATACGTTATGCTTCACGCAAGATCAATTCTCTGGGGCAAGGCTATAGATGATAGAGAAAGAGACGCCAATAACTCAAAGCTCATAAATGAGCGTCTCACCCGAATTGTATCCTCACCAAGATGTGGCGGCTCATCAGGAGGCTCAACAGGGGGTCATCGTAAAACTCGTCACTAGGGTCATGATCCTCCACATGAGTACCATCATAAGGGGTCGTGTCCCCGTGAATGGGTGACATAATCACTACGAGATCAACATCAAGCTCTGGGCTCTCGGTCGTGATGTGACTCAGGGCAATGACAACGGGAGAGCAACATAGACCTACACTCAAGAATGGGTCTATGGGTGTAGTGTCAGGAATTGGGTCTACGGTGAGGGTGTTAACTAACCCGGTGTTTGGCAGAAGAAGAGGTGAGGATGAGGACACAATACTGCAGACTCAATAGATCGTTCAAGCTCACTCTCAATCAGAGCCGCAGGAGACGGGTCAGAGATAAGAGATAGGTCACTCACTGGGCTAAGCACCTCACTGGGGTGAGAGCAATCCGCCTCGTGTATCACTTCTGTCGTGGCTGACAGGATAGTGGTAGGCGTCAAGGGACTCGTACTGCGGAGGTCAAGGTGAGAATCCCATCGACCAGCTCTTGCGGATCTTAATGACCGTTCATAACGAAGGGCGAGCTGATATGTCTGCTCGAGGTACTCCGAGCTATGATAAACTACCTTAGTACGAATATCAGATTGAAGCCCAGATCGAAATCTGGTAGTGACCATGGCTGGATCCTCTCAGATATCGCTCCTCAGAACTAACTCATCAAAGCGATCCATGTACTCAGCGACAGACATGGATCCTTGCTGCAGGAAAAATAATTGGTCGAGCAAGCGACTCCGATATGATGAAGGCAGATATCTCTGACACAATATACGCTTCATGTCCACCCAACCAGTGATGCGACGAAGACGGTCTCGCTCGCGGGTCCTTTATACTCTCGACCAATAAGCCCTCGCCTGATCTAAAAGTCTAAGTTTCGCAAACTTGACGCGACGCTCGCCGAATAACTCAAAATGATCTAAATAATGCTCCATGTCCACGGGCCAATAGCTGAAAGACTCGGGACTCGATGAGCCATCAGAGGAAGGAGAAGCAGTACGGAACTGACTCTCAAGATCTCTCTCGGAACGACTATCCTCATAATAATCATTCCTTAAGTAACCGAGTCGTATCGAAGGATCAACACGATCTGCTCGCGTGTACGGATAAGCACGACGACAATCCTTATACTGATTGTCTCTAGCATAGTGGGGTCGTGTCGGTGGGTCAACATGATCTCTGAAAGTGGTGTACTGCGATCGAGAATGATCGTCGTAATAATGTGAGGATCTCCCTGACGAGGCTCTGTGAGAGCTGGTGCAAGTGGACTCAAGACCTCCAAAGTGAGGTGGGTACAAGTGGTGATACCTAGACATAATGAAAAACCTATAGAATCTACAACTGCGTATCGAAAAGTGTGTGCAACCTCCCTATGATACCAATTGACGCAGGACGAATCTATAGACGGCGGGAAACCTGCGATCTAACCCTACATGATATGCAGATCCAACGATTAGATCACAAATTAGATAATAAATAATAATCATCCCACGCAGTTAATGCACAACAAGACAAAGATAATTTATTTAGGGCGAAACAAGCATAGGCTTTCTTCCGCGGGGAGGGCCAAAGCAAGAGCGCGCGGCGTATGAATCCTTCCTGCAGTTAGAGATTAATCCATGCACAAATAACTATAATAAACCGATCACCCAAGCAACCATGTAATAAACTACTGTAACAATATTTTACAACTAAATACCGATACAAAAACACAATACGAATAATAGGGCTGCTGTAAATAAAACAAATCTGAATATTAAAGGGCTCAAAGAGGGGTTCCGGTGGTTGGTGGACCGGATCGGGTAAGGGAAGGCTGGTTGGGGGATTAGGAAGGCTAGATCAGAGAGGTAAGTGGCTGTATCTGGGCTGAAATGCCCAGATCTGGACAGATTTGGTGATGATCGGTTTTGGGAGGTGAATCCACGTGATGGGGAGTAATGACAACAAATAAGAAAAGACTTGGCGGCTGGTTATGGCTGGAAAAATTCAGATCTGGGCTGTTTTGGGGCTGCACACAGCCAGACAACTGTAAGTGGGTAGCGGCAGGGCTGGACAGCAAGGAGGGGGAGTTTATGAGGGGGTAGCGGGCTGGATTTAATGGGGAAAAGGAGGGGTACGGTTGTTGTGCAGGGAAACAGGGAGGCGGTTATGATAGGGGTGGTTGGAGGGACAATCCGGGGAGGCCGACGACTGATCTGGGGGAAGAGAGGGTGGTGCGGTGGGCTGGCCGGGATGGGCAGCAGGGAGAAATTCCTGCAGGGAGGCTGGACAGCAAAATAGGAAAGGTGGGGGGAGGGGGGAGGAGGAAAACAATAAAAGATACAAGACCTTACCCAAGGAGTCTTCACCAAGGGGTTCCACGGAGTCGGCACCGCGGAGGAGATCACCAGAATGAAGGAAGACACTCTCTTCTCCAAACATTCAGCAATGAGAAATGACGGCAGCCATAAACCATCTATTTATAAGAAATAAAATTTAGGGCACCCGGAATGAACGACTATGATTGGTCGTTGGTCTCATGGTCAAAACTACATTAAATAAAATCCGAAAAGTACAAAAATATATATGAAATTGATTCACAACACGAATCCGGACGTATCCACGGAGTCAGATCGTCGATCCGGGCACGCCATATATGGTAAGTTTTCAAATCAGCTCCGAATGGGCCCAAAGCTCGTCCTCGTCTCTGCTCCGCATCATTTGGTGAGTAAGAAAAATTCTTTCTCGCTAGTGACACTAAATGGCATAATTAAAATATGTATGAGCAATTAAAATATGCAACAATTAAGTATAGGAAACATGATCATTAATGGGATAGTTATGCATGTTGCGTATAAAATAAACTGTAGTAACATAAATTTCTCTTACTACAATTGTCACATTATGAGTTACATTTATGGTTTTAATTTTTTCAAATTTAGGGGTTCCTGCGTTCTGAATTCCTTTCTAGAGTTGAGATAAATCAATTTTATATTCCTCTTGTTAATTTATATTTCATGACTTACTGAGCACATTTTGAATATTGAGTCTCTGATGGCAATCGAAGGTGCCCTGACCAAATGTGTCCCTTGTGCGGGACACAAAATCATACTTGGCTATTTCCAAGCATGCAAATGTGGGTCGTCGACGGTATGCCTGGTGTGCATACAGTCTTGTTGCCCTATCCGTATGATGGTGTGCATCCATCAATCGGGAGGGAAGAACCTCTCATGCCCCTCTAAAATGATCACTTAGTGGTTGGTATGATCATAACAATATGTCGTCCACTTGACGCCACTGGTTTAAGGCATATTACGTGTTTTAACTTTTACTTTTAGCCTAATTGCATTCTACATCTGTAATCATTTTTATTCTTGATTTAGGTGTTCATGCATCGATTTGTGTGTCGCATTATAAATAATACATTTGACTGACTTATGCAATATAAGGCTACGTGTTATTCGATTTCATGCATTATATAATAGTTCCTTCTAGTTATTAACATACAATATAATAGTTCCTTCTAGTTATTAACATACAATTGAAATTTGTGTTCAATTTCATATGCATTCTTACGCAACCTAGGCAATGTATTTATATTAGGTTATATGTCTAGGCAAGAGGAATGAAATTTCTTACCTCGGTGTTCATAAACATGACGCGACGACATGATTCTTCGGGTTAAATGTAAATAAATGCAAAAATTCTTCGATTTACTCTCTTCACTGCTATGATTTCTTCGAACCTATAAGAGAACCACATTAAAATCAGAGAAATCAAGAAGTTTCTCTACTTCTATGGTTAAACAAAAACCCATCATCCTTATTTCCTACGAAAAGTAAGCAAGGTAGTGTTGTTGGAAGAAAGAATAGTAAAGGTAAACCTCATAACAACTTCGAAAACTTATAAGAGAAAGCAAGCAGGGAAGAAATACTATGTTTCTCAAAATGAAATCAATAAGTGAAAATGATCGGCTGACGCTGTAGAAGAAAATTTCTCTTCTCACGGCATTGTACGGCTGACCAAAATGGCTACAAGCAGCTTCGTGCCTCCACGACTTGGCAGGTAAGTCGACAATGGCTTCTGACGAGGGAGGAGGGGTCGGCGTCTTTGATCGGTGGAAGGGAAAAGCCCTAGCGGTGGTTTCTTGATTCCTCGATAGTACGCACTCCAAAAGACGAGGGATGAGGGTATGTGTTACGATGCAAGAGAAAATTTTATGAGTATCAGTTATGGTAAGAGAGCGTAATATGGTAACTGCATGCCTCAGTTTCTTAGCATGCAACACCCCAAATTTTGATTTTAATGACCATTATTTCAAGAATGCCACTATTGAACAATTACATAATCAAATACGACACGATCTCATGAATTATTAAATTGTTCCTAAATAAAATTTGTAAAATATTTTTATTAGTCAATTGACCATAATTGCGCTAAAACACATGATTTCCTCAACCAATGACTGCGACGCTCGCACTAACTCTAGTCCGATCCTGAATTAAAAATTAAATTTTTTTGGTTGTATAATGCCTTCTATTGTAACATATATTGTAGTTGAAGTTTGAGGATGGCGTTCCGAGCAGGATTGATAAAGGAAAAGCGGTGATGGATACTAATGCAAAGACAACCCCGTGACTACGTCTGATGCAACTTAGAACTTATGGACTTAGCTAGCAGGAGGCCAAAGAGCAGAAGGATGTAGTTACAGGTAAGGAGCATGAAGCTTATGAAATGGGCTCTGATAGTATAATAACTCAACCCTCGCAATATTAGAAGTATTGTTTGCTTTGGTTAATCTCATACCATACTAAGCTGAATCGCATGGTTTTATCCTTCTCCATAGGTGTCCTACGAACAATTCTTAGGAGGTCACTCATCTTAGAACTACTCTCACCAGAGCACACTTAGCCTTGAGGTTTCCAACACGATTGCACCACTAACTCTGAAATAGCGCCTCTGATATTTGAGAATTCGAATTATTACTTAAGCCCAACAACTTTTTTTCCAATTTTGATGTTATATTCGGTTCATTCTTGCACGTCCTTTCACCTAGAAGCCTGCCAGGAGTTGCTTTGTCTGGCCTTTACTACCCCAAAGCACTCCCCACTCTCATCAGATTCAGGATGTTATAGTTCCACCAGCTTCTGCATGGTTCATCCCCGAACCACACATCGTACTGCAGGAGGTCTATCTCTGATATCATTAGAGATCATGATGCCTAACATTTCAATTATGCAATCTCGTTGCAAGTGTAGGGCTCTTGTGTTGTTCGGAGAATTAGAAATTATCATAAAAGCGTCTCTCCTTCCTATTGTTGAGTTCGATTTAATTCTTAGTATGAACTGGCTGTTAAATGTAAATGCTAACATAGACTGCAAGAGTAAAGAAATTCAGTTAGATGTACTTAGCTAGTTAATCATTATTTTCCAGGCATGAAAGGAGTTTCCAAACTGATTATTTTATCGGTCAAGGCAGTCAAAAACATTAATAAAGATTTTCTTGCCTTTCTAGTGTTGATGCATGCCGCGAAGCAAAGAGCAGTTTGCAGGAAGTACCGGCGGTGCGAGAATATCCTGATGTCTTCCCAAATGAACTACCCAGTGCTCTACCTGCTAGAGAGGGTGACATTCAAATCGACCTTGTTCTGAGATCCATCCAAGTGGCCATGACCCTTTACCGCGTGACTCCAAGAGAATTGGTCGAATTGAAGATCTAGTTGCAGGAGTTACTTGATTTGAGGTTCATTAGACCCAACACGTCGCCTTAGAGTGCACATATTGTCTTTGTCAAGAAGAAAGTCGTTAGTTTGAGGTTGTGCATAGATTATCGTGAGTTGAACATGCTCACCTCTGAGGATAGACGATTTATTTGATCAGTTCGAGGGGTCTTGCACATTCTTCAAGTTAGATTTGAGATCAGGATATCATCATTTGAGAAATCGAGATGGGGATTTTTAAAAGACATCTTTCACCATGAGGTACGACACTATGAGTTTGTTGCCATGCCATTCAGGTTTGTTAATGTACTGTCTACCTTCATAGACCTACTGAATATGGTATTTCGAAAATCTCTGGATCGCTTCATTATCATCTTCATAGACGATATTCTGATGTATTTTGAATAGGGTTTTTTAAGTGTGAGTTATGGCTTCCACAGATTGCCTTTTGGGGATACATTGTTTGTTAGGGTGGACTCTCAATTGATCTAAATAAAGTAGAGGTAATTAAAGATTGGCCAAGGCCGAAGGCGGTTATTGATATCCGTAGTTTCCTTGGCTTAGCGGGTTATTACAAGAGATTTATTATGGATTGCCTTTTGGGGTTACATTGTTTGTCAGGGTGGTCTCTCAGTTGATCTAAATAAAGTAAAGGTAATTAAAGATTGGACAAGACCGAAGGAAGTTACTAATATCCGCAGTTTTCTTGGCTTAGCCGGTTTTTATAAGATGTTTATTAAGGATTTCTCGAGGATAGATTTGCTCTTGACGTCACATACCAAGAAAGGGAAAGTCTTCAACTAGACAATGAAATGTGAGTATGCATATGAGGAGCTGAAAAAATGATGATGTCCCCAATACTATGTATACCTTCTGATGTTGATGACAGATCCACAGTGATGCTCTAGGTCAAGGTATTGGTTGAGTACTTATGTAACATGGAAAAGTTATAGCATTCGCATCCAGACAATTAAAGAATCACAAGAAGAATTATTTTGTACATGACTTGGAGTTGGAATCCTTTTTTCATGCAATGAAAAATTGGAGACACTACCTCTATGGAGTGTGATGTGAAGTCTTTATGGATCATAAAAGCCTCAAGTATACCTATGACCAGTGTGAACTCAATATGAGGTAGCGTAAATGATTGGAGTTTCTGTCAAATTACGATGTGGATATTTTGTAACACCGAGCAAGGCAATTGTTGTCTCAAATGCTCTTTGTAAACGAAGTTCTTGTTATTGCCATATTACTCAACAAAAGGATTTGATGCAAGCTTTAGAGAAACTGAAGATCACGTGCGCTAGTGGGTTTTTTGCAACCTTAAGCTTGATAGAAATCACGTGTAACATAAATGAATGAAGCAGACAAACTCTACAATTAGTTTCAAAGATGGAAGAAATTTGGGAGTTAACTCAGGTAGGCCAAAAAAATACTTTATAATTCAGGAGGGATTACTACTACATAAAGGAAGAGTTTGTATTGCAGATGTCAGTTACTTTCGCAAAGACATGCTCCTTGAGACTCATAACTCCAAGTACTCTGTACTTTCTGGTAGTACAAAAATGTATGCAGATCTTAGGAAATCTGTTTAGTGGCCAGAAATGTAGTGTGGCGTTGCAAAAGTATGTTCGGAAGTGGGAGACTTGCAAGTTAGTCAAAGATGAATGTCAGAGACCTGGGGGCGAGTTGCAGTCACTTCCTATTTCAGAATGGAATTTTGAAAACATCTCGATGGATTTTGTGCTTGGTCTTCCAAGGTCGAAGTGGGAATGATTCTTTAATGGGTGATCGTTGATCGTCTTACCAAGATTGCTCATTTCATTCTTAATAAGAGGACTGATTAGTGTCCAAACTTGGCTCAGTTATATGTGTTTAAGATAGTTTGATTGCACGGTGTTTTGAAGTCTATCATTTCAGATATTGATGATAGATTTACTTCTAAGCAATGGAAATATGTTCAGGAGCACTTGAATACTAAGTTGAAGTTTAGCACAACTTTTCACGCACAAACCGATTGACAAATCGAGTGGTAATCGAACTATTAAAGATATGCTACGAATTTGTATTCTGGATTTTAAAGGTTAGTGAGAGAAGTACGTCACCTAAGTAGAATTCTCATGCAATAATAGTTTTCGGACAAGTATAAGTATGTCACCTTTTGAAGCTCTTTATGGTAGATGTTGTAGGACACCTTTATGTTAGACTGAAGTGAGTAGTTAATGGCAAATACATAAACATGGATTGATAAGACCATAACTCAAGTCAAACTCATTCAAAAGTATATGAAGACAACCTTGGATAAATAAGTAAAGTATTACGATCAGCGACACAGAATAGTGGAATTCAACGTTGGAGATTTTGTTTATCTCAAGGTCAGACCAGTTAATGATGTCTCTAAACTTGTGCGGATGAAGATGTTTAGCCCAAGGATCATTGGTCCATTTGAAGTACTTGAACGCATGGTGAGGTTGCATACAAGTTAGTCTTATCTTAAGAGATGAGTGGTCTGCATAATGTGTTCCACGTCTCCAATTTGAGGAGAGCAATCTGAGGTTCTAGTCAGATGATCAGTACTGAGAATGCACTAGTCAAATCAAATATTAGTATTTGTGTTAAACCAGACAGGATTATGGACTCAAGGACTCATAAATTGGGAAAGAGTGATATTCATTTTGTTAAGGTATTTTGTATGAATTGTGGTTGACTAGAGTATTTATGGGAAAAATAAGACGTGCTTCAAAATAATGAGGAGTATGCCTTCCTCTTTGATCCACGTATAATTGTAATTTTCATGGAAAAAAATTATTATGAGAGAAGAATTATAACATCTAAACAATTAATTGCTAATTAATAAGTTTTAAATTCAGGGTCGAACCCGAGTTAGTTGGTTGATGTAATCATGCATTTTAGCGCGCTGTGGTAAATTGACTAATAAAATAATTTATAAATTTTGTTTAGGATCAATTTAATAATTCGCGAGAGCGTATCGCCTTTGGTTGTTATGGAATTGTTCAATAGTGGCATTTCCGTAATAATAATCATTCAAATTAAAATTAGGGATTGTTGGAATTATGATTTTATTATTATATTAGTCTATTAGAGTTTATAGGAGTTTAGTCCCACATCGTGAGTCCGGTTTTAAGTGTCTTGTTGTAATGCTATAAATAGCCCATTTGAGGATGAATATAAATGCACTTCTATTTTCCATTTTTCCTCTTTCAACATGGTATCAGAGGTGGAATTGAGTCCTCCCTGAAATTTGGTTGCCCTAGGGTGACGTACATTTCACGGTGGCTTCCTCTCGAAATACTGTTCCTTTCTCCCGTTAGTTTTCTCCTCGACGATTCGTGCTTCCGCTCCCGTCAAAAAATCGACTCCAGATTTCGACGGGAGCGGCTTGTATTTCCCTCGACGACAACGGAGAACCTGTCGTGAAGGTCTGTCATCGATCCCGTCTGCGTTCTCCCATGCCAATCTCGCTTCCAGCCGCTGGTGCTTATGGTCGTTGACCCTGTTGCTTATGCCCGTTCCTTTGGCGTCGCTACTCGTAATTCCGTCGAGCCAGATTTTGTGCTCGAGCTTTCCCGCTGTTGTTTCTGGAGCTTGTTGTTGCAGTCTACGTTTCTATCGCAAATCAACGCAGATCCAGTTGGCCTCATTGCTTCTCCAGTCGGTCTTCACGACGTCAGATTTGGACGACAACCCCGCTGATTGCATTTGTATGGGTTCTCTTCATGTTGCACTGCTTCCATATCTGCGCGGCTACTTGATTTTCCAGCAGCCTCCAACCTCTTTTCGTTGTCTTCTAATGACTTATGTTGCCTCCAGTCATTGTCCCTTTTTAGGGTGGTAATATCCAGTTGATGATGATATTGTTTTGTGTTTTCAGTTATTTGTCTATTCTGTTATTATGGTCGGTTGATATGCTTATATGCACGTGATATTCACGTGAGGGGGAGTTTTGGGACGAAGGCGACTCAGATGATCTTTCCTGACCTTTCGCCTTCGTTCCACACGGCCTCTAGGATTATGGTGTATGTGGTTTGTGCCTCCCCATATTTCTTTCGATTGGCCGTGTTGGGACACGGTTGACGTTGGTGTTCTAATCTCAACAGGTTGTGTCGCGTGAGACCGTGTCGTGTGGGACTGTGTCGTGTGAGACCGCTTTTGGTGCGGATTATCCCGGACGGATTATCCCTGGTTGCCTGGTTGATGATTTGCTCTACAACTTTCGTTCTCGTTCGCATATTGTGTGTGTAGGTGATGTTGGTTGACCTGTTTCCCAGCGAGTCCACGTCGTGTCTGGGTCATGGGTCGTGTGTGGGTCAGCGTCGTGTGTGGCTATGTCCCTGGCTTGATTCCCCGGTTTGAAATTTCCCCCGGTGGCTCGTCTGATGTTTTGTCCCGCATCGCCTACCTCCATTGTCGTTATTTGTTGTGTCCAAGCTGAAGTGTCCCCCCTTCAGCTTGAGGGGGAGTGTTGGAATTATGAGTTTATTTTTATATTACTCTATTAGATTCTATAGGAGTTTAGTCTCACATCGTGAGTCCCGTTTAAGTGTCTTGTTGTAATGCTATAAATAGCCCCTTTGAGGATGAATATAAATGCACTTCTATTTTCCATTTCTCCTCTTTCAATAAGAATGTTGCATACAAAGAAACTGAGGCACGCTGTTTTGACATTACACTCTCTTGCCATAAATGAAATTCCTCATAACAACGCCCTTGTGTCGTAGCCAAAACCCTCGTCCCTCGTCTTTTGGAGCGCGTACTATTGAAGGATCAAGAAACTGCCGCTAGGGATTATCCCTTCCGCCGATCAAAGACGCCGACCCCTTCTCCCTCATCAGAAACCATTGTTGACCTTTCACTCCTAGTCATGGAGGCTCGACACTGCTTGTACAATGCAATGAGGGGTTCAATTTTTTTTCTACTATGATAGCCGATCATTTTCACTTTTGGTTTCATTTCGAGAAAGAGAGTAAGTTTTTTTTCCTCGTTGCTTTCTCTAATAGGTTATAGATGTTATGAGGTTTACCATCACCCCTCTTTCTTCTAACAACACAACCTTGTTTCCTTTTTGTAGGAAATAAGGACGATGGGTTTTGGTTTAACCCTAGAAGTAGGGATTTCAATATGTTGTTCTCTTTTAAGTTTGGAGTAATCCTAGCGGTGAAGAGAGGACTGATAGAGTAAATCGAAGAATTATGCATTTATTTACTTTTCTCCTGAAGAATCATGAAACTAGCCCATGCCGGTCTCAAGCCCGGATGAAAAATTGTGAGGGTTGTGTTAGGTAGAAAGCCAACGTAAAATTTAGTCACGTTTATGAATACAGATCATTTTGTATTTAGACATTAGTGAGATTATGACTAAAGATAGGGCACAATTGCGACAAAAGATCCGTATAGGCGACCCCACAATAGTGAGATAAAAACTTGAGTATTGTTGTTGTAATCTAAAGAATCTTGTTGTTGCATCATGCTTACGAACCCGCAACACGAAGGTAAGAAATTTGATTTCGCTTGGCTAGACATATCACCTAATATAGATGCATTGTCTAGGTCGCATAAGAATGCATGTGAAATTGAATTACTTACAACGTTTAAGAATATGTCAATAGCCAAAATGTATTATTAAAAATGCATTAAATCAAATAACATGTAGCCTTATATTGCATATGTCAGTCAAATGAATTATTTATCATGTGATACACAGATTGATGCACGAACACCTACATCCTATAGTAAGAACCAAAATGATTAAAGATGTAGAATGCAATTATGTTGAAAGTAAAATATTAAAACACATAATATACCTCAGACTAGTGGCATCAAGTGGATGACATAATGTGATGTTTGTATCAACCACTAGTGATCAATTCATAGAGGCATGATAGGTTCTTCTCTCATGATTGATGGATGCACACCATTACATTCATAGGGCCAGCAGACCGTATGAGCCTTAGACATGGGGTCGATGACCCACACTTTTATGCTTGAAAACAGTCAGATACCGGAATGTGTCCCACACAAGAGATGCAACAAGTCAGGACACCTTTAGTTGCCATTAGAAACTCAATATTCAGAATGTTCTCAATAAGCCATAAAATACAAATTAATAAGAAGAACATGAAATTTATTTTCCCCAATCTTTGGACGGAATTCAGAACACGGTAACCTCTATACTTCTAGATATTAAAACAATGAATGTAATTCACAATACGACAATTACAGAGAGAAATTTATATACTATAGTTTATTTTATACAACATCATGCATAATTATCTGGTTAATGATCATGTTTCCTAGATTCTACTGTTTTATATTTCAACTGCTTATACATGTTTTAATTATGTCATTTTAGTGTCGTCAGGGGGTAGAGTTTTTCTTACTCACCAGTTGGGTTGACCCTTTTTTAGACATTTCATTTTAGGGCGTTCAGGTCAGCTTAGAATAGACTTCTTAAGGTTTTTCCACATTTTAGTTTGTTTTACCTTTCATTTTGATTTAACGTTTATGTACGGACTTATGTATCGGACATTGTTTAAGTTTCCTGTTATTCAAATTTCTTGCTCGTTTCATTTCTGTTTGTCTATGTGAATCAAAATTTGAACTATTTCTTAAATATTAGCTGCAGTTATTTACTTCCGATGTGTACTCTAGTTATTTTCCTACAATGATATCAATTTTATTATTATTGCTTGGTTTGCTTCATATCACAAGTGTCGGTCAGACTTATGAAATGTGGCTTAACCAAATAGGGCATTAGCGAACAATACTTCTAATATTGTGAGGGTTGAGCTACGTTTCATAATCAATAGCTACTCTTACTTCTTCAGGTATTGCTCTTTTGTCCGAGTCCACTCCATTGATTATTGATTCTTGTACAATTCCAACCATATGGCTACCCATGAACATAATGGTGTCTATGTGATGAATTTTTCTTTAATACATATTGTGTTGTCCTCCATCACTAATCCAAACTAGTTGCAGCGTTGCCCTTCATTCTCCAATCTTCAACATATTATCATTATCTCTTCATATTCAAAGGTCTTATTCAGTGTTGCTGAAATATTCTTAGCAAGAGCCTTATGAAAATCATCACTTTATTTTCAATTCTATCATTCTCTTTTTGTCACCCTAACCAACCCTAACCCTTCACTTTTCCAGCTTTTTCTGTTCTTTAACTTTGTCTCTCATGTAGTTCAATCCTTCATAGGGTGTTTTAGGGCCCATTTGAGGATATGTACACCGTGTGAGTGATTTCCTCCATTACATCCTATGCTATGCAAGAAGATATATCTTTATTTCATGGCACCCTCCCGAAAACAGCTTGCGTTGACGGTCTCCACTCCTCTCTTAAACAAAGTCTTAGGCTCCGTATGAGGGGACTTATTTTCACCGGTCAAGCGGTTACGACCGCATGAACCGGACCTTAATTAAGGTTTATGCGGTCGTAATCGTTTGACCGGTGAAAATAAGTCCCCCCAAACCGAGCCTTAGTAACCACAACATTATCACACCAATGAGCTTATTGTAACTAAATCTATTGTAATGCAGGATATGAACAGCGACTTTTATTTTATTCTTCTTCCGCCAAGAGACGGTGTACATACAAGTTGTCACTCCGCCATGCTACTACAGTTTGTGTCCTCTCAAGTCAAAATTTCCTCCATCTATGTGACTTTGCAGTCTATATTAACATTTATTTATCCACTTGCATTTGTTATAATTAATTGAATATATATGTGGTCGTTGATTATAATACATTGAATTGTTTGTCTTGTTTCTCTTTACTTTTTCTTTAACTTGCTCAAATGTACAAGAAAATTTTCAAATTACATGAGGACAAAAACAAGTAATATTGCCAAATTATGTAATTATAACTATAGACTTTTAAAAAGGAAGCTACACTTAGGTTATGTTTGGTGCGGCTTATCGCGGCTTATTTGCTCCGGTGAGGTTGGACAAAAACGTCATTGTCATAGAATGTATGTTTGGAATGACAAATGCTACTACTATTACCAAAAAAAGAAACTAGTTTGGGGCATAAGATTTTGGTATGACAATGACATTTTTGTCCAACCTCACCGAAACAAATAAGCCGCAATAAGCTGCGTCAAACGCAGCCTTAATATATACTCTACCAAAAAGAACAACTCAGATTATTAATATCATAAATATTATGCCACAGTTTGAGATATTTCTATAAAAAATTATTATACTAAATTAAATATGCTAATATTTATCTAGTATCATATATGTATCATATATAAGGTATCCAAAACATTACGTCGGAAGTTATGAATTGACTTCTATGAATCATAACTTTGTTCATCATGTTACCTTGTTCAAAGACACTCGGAGCACCATTGGAACTTTGTTTAGAATGCATATTAAGCTCTAATTGGAACATTTAAGAGCATAAGCTAAATAGAACATTACAAACGCCACCTCCATTTGATTCCCTGACTCCTAGAAGCCCTATAAACATTTGTCAAACACGACATCTATGCATGGACTTTCAATCACAAACATTTTAGTTTGGAAAGCGAATTTGGCAATGAAGATGACAAGAGTATCTGTCTTGATTGATGTCCCCGAATTTAAAGAAGCTGAATTCATTATGCTCAATTTCGACTTATGAAGTTGCCTAAAGTTGATCTAATATTAACAATATTTAATTCAATATATGATTATTGATAACTTGGATAGAGTGATCCTAAAATTATGATCATAGTTTTCACAAGGTGTTCACTAATACAAGAGAGTCTTTCTCATGATGAAATATATCATTTTGGATACTTTGGAGTTGATGAGTATCTCTTATCGTGTTGATAACACCGAGATCATTATCTCCTTGTTAATGCATAAAGGTAAGTGTACAAC
This sequence comes from Platanthera zijinensis, assembly GCA_039513925.1. Lineage (NCBI taxonomy): Eukaryota > Viridiplantae > Streptophyta > Magnoliopsida > Asparagales > Orchidaceae > Platanthera > Platanthera zijinensis. Next base: position 63,621,519 of record CM077087.1, read on the forward strand.
CCCATGTACGGTGAGTGGGGTTGGCAGGAGTAGGCCCAGTCAGGTAAGGCACGGTCTAGGCCTCGGGCGAGTCGGAGGAGTGAGTGTCGTAGGGTTTGCCCGACTTGCCCGAGCAGGGGGAAGCAGAATGCGGGGAGAGTGGAGCACCTAGGCTCGCACTTGCCCCTAGACCTTAGAAGGCGATGGGCCAGTGGGATGGTCAGATCCACACTCGCCCAGGATCCCGACAGGGGGAGGCGAGTGCCAGCCCCATCGAGCACTCGTCGCCTCGGGCGTGTAGCGCCGCCCCAGGCGAGTGGTCTTTTCAGGGGCAACCCGCCTGGTAGTACCTTTTACTATTTTTCCCCCGTTGGTCTGTCAATAACCCGTCAGAACAACAGATTTGCGTGCTTGACAGACCGATTCAAGTTGCGTATAGCCTGTTAGAACAACGGAGTTGCTCTGTTAACAGACCAGGTTTGGAATCTATAAATAGACTCACAGGGGTACCTCTGAAGGCAAGCTTTTCTTATTTTCTTGTCTTGTAGCGCTTTCTGAGGTACTCTTAGCTTAACACTTGCTAAGTAGGGGAAGCGCTTTAAGATCTTTCGGGTGTGTGGTGAGACCTTTGTGCTGCAGTCGTGGGTCATTCTCCAATCCTAAGTTTCCGATTGGGCGAGCTCATTTGGAGAAGTAGGTGTGCGGTCATCCCTCATTAGGGTCTGAACTCCACAGAAGCCGGTTTCCTGTTTCAACATTTTTGTGCGGTGAGCGTGGAGCGTGACTAGCAGAGAAAATCCCTAGTGAGCTCAATGGCTGGAGGTGAAGGACAAGGAGCTAATCCGGCGGACTCGCCACCTCCCGATCCCCTGGCCACCCACGGAATTTTCGAGGACTTCAAGATGGAAGTCCGGGATCTCGTACTGTTCGCTCTCGCGACTCGCGGCAAGTGCTCGACACCCTCCATCCTGGTGTTCGCTGCTCCGGCTCTAGGTGAGAACACCCCCATCAGGCGGCCCGGGAAGGAGGTTGCAGGGGAAGGTGGCGAGTGAGATCTCCCAGGGCGCATGCTGCTCCCTAGTTCGGCGAGTGCGGGAAGGGCTATCAAGGTCGATGCGCGAGATCAGCCAGCTCGCCCTTCAGGGGAGGGGAGTCTGGTGTTATAAACTTGATGCGATAATTTCTACACTAGTATAAACTATGTAGATAGGTAAAAGCAAATTGATTTTAATCTCAGGCAAGTGCACCTATTAATTATAGTATAGGAGAAATCTGCATCTCGTGTCGTATTCCTCAGGGTCATTTCAAGTACTCGTACTCACTCTCACTCTATTATCATACCTATAATTAAAATGGGTTGTTAATCTAAATTACACTATTGAGACTAATTGGATAAAGTAACATCGGAGGATTAAGGATAGTAAAAAAACAGATAGTCTAAGAGTAATCACATGAGAATATTCACTCATTAAATCAATTCTATGTAACCACGTATTAACAATATTATCAAATGCGTTGTATTGTAAGGGTTCAATATTTATCGAATTCTCTCTCGAGCAATTCAATACCTAAACTTAAGTTGAGTAAATTTTCTCTCGAACAATTCACAACACTCAAATTTGCATTAATATAAGGTAATCATGTCTAATACATAAATCCATGAAATCCTATCTTTAAGATACCATGAATCCATTATTCGTATTTCCAAGAAACCAAAATAACATATCTTTCGAACATGAAATTTGAAATACAAAGAGAAAGAACACCAGAGAATGAAATTATAAATCATCATTACAAACATCTAATTTCTCAATCTAGAAGTTTGGAATTCATATAAAACAAATACTAACTTCAAATCTATGATCAAACTCTTTATTTGAAAGCACATATATGAATAAAATACCACAAATCCAAAATGAAAATCAACATACTTGATTACTGAATCAGTTCAAAAAAAAAAGTCTCAAGCGAAATATAAAATAAAGTTTAGATCCACTAAGAGAAGGGAGAAATCAAAAGAGATACATAAAAATTAAAACCATACGGATTATCTCCTTCGATTTTCCCTTCGCTTGAGTGCTCCACTTTCGTCCTCTAGAAATTCTCCAAGTTCTTTTATCCAAAAGTGTTTTCTTTTTTTTTTTGCAGGCTTTTATAGTCTTCTTGAAAAACAGAAGTCGAACACGGGTTCCAACACGGTCGTGTTGGGTATGAAAGAGTGCGTCTGGCCGATTTGAAATGAAAAGGTGCGTCTGGTCGTGAGCCGTGTCGTTTGACACGGCTAGTAACACGACCGTGTGTCCTTCACGGCTCGACACACTGGTTGGTTTGGCGTCTGACCTTTGATTCTTCCCGATAAGGACACGGGTAGTGACACAGGCGTGTGCCTGCCCGTGTGGTTCTCTTGTAAATTTTTATGCCTTTTCTTCCAAGCTTTGCCATCAGTCATGTTAGATCCGTGAACACCTCTGTTTGCTCAAAGACTTTTAGTTCCAAGGACTTGCAATACCTGCATTAATAAGATTAATGAATAAATAAATAAATTAATAAAGGAAGTAAAGGAAAATCTATGTTGCGCTCTTCTATTCATGATAATTCAAATTCTTAACTATTTTCGTGCAATTATAACGAATGAAGGTAGATAATAGTAGACATTATTACAAATATGATAGTAAAAAGGACAAATATAATTGTACTCATCAAATACCCCAGACTTGAGCGTTTGTTTGTCCCTAAGCAAACTAATTCAAGCATTTGGGTTACCAATAATTAATTTTTTTCTTCCGCAAGCTGGTTGCTATGAATTCAAAGAGAAATTTGATGTTGTAATTGCACAAGAAATAGTATAGCAGACTTTTCTAAATATAACTTTATCTTAAAATTCCTCCTACATATCTCTTAACTATCATTCACTCTTTCCTAGAAATAAAATTACAATCATCCATAACAAATGTGAGGTGAAAATAACAATCTTAATAAAGTAGACATTAGTGTTTCAAAACTTATAAGTATCAATATTGATAGTCATAAGCTTGCCTTTTCACACCCTCTCCATGACGCTAGTTTGGATTAGCAAAGTTGGATCCTTAGGACTTGTATTATGATGTAACTTTTTGGCTTTGGATAAAAGATTATCGGTGGGGTAATCAAAGATATACTCGATGGTTCTTATCACACCTAGATCACGATTGAGCCTCTTGCTATGTAATTACCCTAACATACATCAACATTATAAAAGCACCCCTAGATTTCACAATCATTATACTTCCATTTTTTTGTATTATTATTTTTTTTCTTCAATCCTTTGTTCTTCTTCTTCTTCTTCTTTCTTTTGATACATACTCAATTTTTTTTTCACCAATGAATAGCTTATCAAAGTGCTTTACACCATCATTTTAAATTTTGTAGTTCACATAGCAAAAGGTGTAAACTCAATGATAGATGTGCTAATAGGTAAGGATTTTTTGCCTTGGTGAATTTTAGTAGTGGTGTATCGAAAGAAATAGGGATTAAGTCCAAATTGGTTATGCAAGGGTATAATGTTTAGGGTTTTGGGTCTGCAAGACTCAAGCTATCCAATGGGAGGCCTAAGTCATTTCCGCCCTAACTAATAAACTTATGCGAATGTTTTGAGGATCTCTAGGGGCAAGTTCTAGACACCAATAAAGAGCATTCTTCATTTTGATTCCCTAATACAAAATTATCAAAATGTTGTTCTCTTCGACTCGCTTAATTATAGATAATTTTATTTTCTAAAATAAAGTGATTGTTAGTTAATAATATAGAGCCCTAATCTTAAAATTAAGTTATATAGAGAAAATTAAGCTAATGAATTTCTATACATAATTATTAACAACAAATTTGTACACTCAATGAGTCTACTTTAATTCATTTTAATCAGCTTGCCAAAGCAAATTAACTAGTTATAATCCCAAATGAGTGAATTAAAGAAAGCTTAAAAAGAAGCAAAAACAATTTTATTAGGAGGGCTTATCAATATTGAGTAACAAAAATATTAGAATTGTTTATTTGGGCCTGTTTCTTAACAAATTGTAATCATGTCCAATTGTTAAATATTAGAATTTAAGAATATCCACTCCCAGACTTAAAATTTGCAGTATTCTCAATGCAACGTGAAGAACTGATAAAGCAAATAAAATAATATGTAAAAAACTGAGCATCGATAAAATAGAAGAGCAGAAGAAGTAAATAGGAGCCACAATGATAGCATATAATATCTGATGATACATATCCAAATAGATGATACTACAGAGAAATCAAAAATAAACTTGTGGGTCGGCAGGATCGTCGGGGAGGTGAGGTGGGTAGGGAGCTGTCGGTCGTGGACGGGAGATCCCCAAGTGATCCCTGATCTGAGCTATGGCTTCCTCAGTCCGCTGCTGTGATTCCTCTATACGTTGTAAGTGCGGTGAGATCTCGGTCTCATAAAGGTGATGGAAATCAAGCGAATACTGAGAGCGCGAGCGAGGAGGGGCAGAAGACTCTCCATGATGATGAGTAGGCTGGGATGGAGGAATCAGAGGCTCGTCGAGGTCATGGTCATCATCGTCGGAATCAGAAGAAGGTTGAGGTCCGCGCCTCGCAATAGAATAAATAAGCCCACCCTGACCCTGACGTGCAGTGACAAGACGGATTCATCGAAGACTAGTCATAGTGATTGGAACTATCCTCGCTACTACTATCATCGAGGAAAGGGAATCAAAGATATTCATGTTCTTCGCCAGGCGTGTGATGTAGTGCGCTACACAGATACACCCGATACGGGAATTGTCGGCTTGATGAAGAATGAAATGAGCTAACATGTATCCCAAGTGAATATGGTAACGCGAAGACATGCTATAGAGGTAAAGAATATCCTGTCTATTCACCACACCAGAGCTTTCGCCCCGGCCACTCAAGGTATGACTCAGCATATGATGAATGTAATGAAGAGTGGGAGAATGCAACTTAGAGGCCTTAGACCTCTTGGCCTCATATGGAGACAGATCGAAAGCAAGCCGAGACCAGATATTGGCGGCGTGGTCACGAGAGGGGAGCTCAAGGTGAAGGTCGGAGTATGCAGCACTATAGAGGAAAGAGTCCTCATACACCCCTAAATACTGGGTGAAATGAAGAAGAGAAAGAGTATAGGTGGTGCCCGCGACTCGAAACGAAATAATCCGTTTCTGTGTGTTGGTCGTCTCGGTGAAGGTCGGTCTGAGATTGAGGTAGAAAGATGACATAAACTCTAAAGTAAGTTCCTTAAACCCCCAACTCATCAATATCAAAAAATTGTGCCCACCCCCCGACAGATACTAACTCTCGAACTTCGGCGGCTAAATGGATCTCCTCTAAAATGCTCCAATTGATAGTACGAATTTCTTGAAATGTCTTGGACTAGAGGCGATTAAAACGATTAATGTGAGACGGATCCGTAAACTCCAGATGCGTAGCATTGCCGCGCCTTTCTGTAGATAATGCTGTGAGATCCGGACGACGACGGCATCCCCCTTGCGATCGTCCCGTCGATATGATCTAGGAATATAGGTTGAGAGTAAGAGGAGACGGATCCACAAAGTTTGAAGGCAATGAATCCCAACTGAGTTTGAGGCGTGAAGGGGTGCTGGAAGTAGGGCTGAAACCAGGAAATGGAGAGGAAGAAGATGACACAGCCATATATAATATATCGAACACGGGTTGCGACACGGGCGTGTGTGGACCTGTGTTCATTAATCAATAACCGCGCAGTACACGGGTCTCGAAAAGACGTATGGTCAAATTGATGGGGAAACAGCGCGCCAGGCAAACACGGTCAACAACACGTGTGTGTGTTGACCCGTGTGGTCCAACTGATGGGAAAACAGCGTGCCAGGCGAACACGGTCAACAACACGCGCGTGTGCTGACCTGTGTGGTCAAACTGATGGGAAAACAATGCGCCAGGAGAACACGGTCCACAACACGCACGTGTGTGGACCCGTGTTCTGTTCCGGAACATTGCTTCGTCGAACTCGCTACACGGGTGCTCACACGGCTGGGTATCGACCCGTGTCCTGCTCGGGATCATGCTTCGTCGAACTCACTACACAGGTACTCACACGGCTGGGTATCGACCCGTGTCCTGCTCGGGATCATGCTTCGTCGAACTCACTACACGGGTACTCACACGGTTGGGTATCGATCCGTGTCCTGCTCGGGAGGAGTATGAGAGAAGTGGAGCTATTGCGACACGGCAACGCACACGGGTGGGTGTCAACCCGTGTGGTGTTCGGGATGAGAATGAGGAAAGTGGAATGCAACACGGCAACGCACACGGGTGGGTGTCCACCCGTGTGGTGCTCGGGATGACTATTTCCTACTTAGGTTTCATATTGAACACGGCTGGGTGAAAAAAAATCGCGAACGCGACAAGGCATACGGGCGAGTGCAAACCCGTGTGCTCCTCTAAAATTGAATTACTTTCCAAGTTATTTTATAATGTTTTTATACTAAATTTTAACTACAATTCTATCAACGATAATAATAAAACTTAGAAAATTTATTAAATTACGCTTAATCCAAGTCTAGTCGGAGGCATGATTCTTGGCGAGAGAAATCTTGGGGAAACTCTCCATAATAGAGTTTTAATCGGTGCCCGTTGACTTTAAAATCTCTCTTCTCAGGGTGGGTTAGTTCGATGATGCCATAGGGAAAAACCTCTTTGACCTGGAAAGGTCCGGACCACTTAGACCTTAACTTCCCTAGGAATAAACGAAGACGGGAATTGTAAAGGAGGACTTGGTCACCTTTTTGGAATGTCTTCGGTTTTCGAAGGTGCCGGTCATGGAACAATTTAGTCTTTTCCTTATATATCCGAGAATTTTCATAAGCCATGGTTCTCCATTCATCTAATTTGTTAAGTTGAAGTTTTTGTTTCTCCCCTATAGAATTGGTGTCAAAATTCAAAGAGCGTATTGCCCAATATAATTTATGTTCTAATTCTATGGGCAAGTGACATGATTTACAATAGACTAGTCTAAAGGGAGTGGTCCCTATGGGTGCTTTGTAGGCGGTCCTATATGCCCACAAACAATCGTTCAGTTTCTTAGACCATTGTTTCTTATTCCCTTCTATAGATTTTTCTATGATTCTCTTAAGTTCTCTATTTGAAACTTCAACCTGACCACTAGTTTGTGGATGATGACTGGCTATCATATGTGTGACCCCGTACTTTTGTAAGACTTTATCTAACTGTAGATTACAAAAATGTGTACCCTTATCGCTGATAAGCGTGCGTGGTGTGCCAAATCGTGCAAATAAGGATTTCAAAAATTGAATTACTACTCTACTATCATTAGTAGGAAAAGCTTGCACCTCTACCCACTTCGATACATAATCTACAGTCACCAAAATATATTTATTCCCATAAGAAATTGAAAAAGGTCTCATAAAGTCAATCTCCCACACATCAAACACTTCACATTCAAGAATAATTTTTTGTGTCATTTCATGTAATTTAGAGATATTACCTGATTTTAAACAAGAATCACATGAAAGTACATACCTTTGGGCATCCCTGAATAGAAGGGCCAATAAAAACCGGAATCAAGAACCTTTTTAGCTGAGCGGTTTGCTCCAAAGTGACCACCTGTAGGGCCTAAATGACACTGCTCCAAGATTTTTCAGCCCTCCTCCGCTGATACACATCTACGTATAATGAATCTGCACATATCCGAAAAAGATAGGGGTCCTCCCAAAAATAATATTTCAAGTCAGAGAAAAATTTCTTTTTCTGCTGATATGAAAAATCTTTTGGAATGACCTTAGCCACAAGATAGTTTGCATAGTCGGCAAACCACGGATAATCAGTAGTTATATTTGTAGATAATGCAAACAACGATTCCTCCGGAAATGTATCACTAATCTCAGACTCATCTACATTGTTCGTAGCGAATTTTCTAATCGTGAGAGATGATCTGCCGCTAAGTTTTCTGCTCCTCGTTTATCCCTAATTTCCAAATCAAATTCTTGTAATAACAGAACCCAACCGATTAAACGAGGTTTTGCTTCCGCTTTGGCAAGCAAATATCGTAGGGCAGAGTGATATGTGTATACTACCACCTTATATAATGTTAAATAAGATCTAAATTTATTGAAGGAGAAAACCACTGCTAGGAGTTCTTTTTCCGTAGTTGTATAATTTTTCTGTGCGTTATTAATTGTTTTGCTAGCATAATATATAGTGTGAAAGTGTTTGTTCCGACGTTGTCCTAAAACAGCCCCTACCGCAAAACTACTAGCGTCACACCTGATCTCGAAAGGTTGAGCAAAATCAGGTGCTCTCGAAAGGTTGAGCAAAATTAGGTTCAATCATAATAGGAGAATTAATTAATCTTCCTTTCAAAAACTTAAAGGCTTGCAGACACTCTTGATCAAAAATAAAAGGTGTGTCTTTCTCTAAAAGCCTAGTAAGTGGTTTAGTTATCTTATAGAAGTATTTAATGAACCGACGATAGAATCCGGCATGACCTAAAAAGCTTCTCACTGCTTTAACAGAGGTTGGTGGTGACAACTTTTCTATGGTTTCAATCTTCGTTTTATCCACTTAAATTCCTTCGCTTGAGATCTTATGGCCAAGTACTAACCCTTCTTGCACCATAAAATGACACTTCTCCCAACTGAGGACTAGATTGGTTTCCTCACATCTCCTCAGAACTTTTTTTAAGTTTCTCAAACACAAATCAAAAGAATCACCAAACACAGAAAAATCATCCATAAAGACTTCCATAAAATCTTCGACATACTCATTAAATATAGCTAACATGCACCTTTTGAAAGTGGCGGGTGCATTACATAAACCAAATGGCATACGTCTATTGGCAAAGGTACCAAATGGGCAAGTGAATCTTGTTTTCTCCTGGTCTTCTGGTGCTATAGGGATTTGGAAATACCCAGATAATCCATCTAGAAAACAATAATAAGAATGGCCTGATAATCGTTCTAATATTTGATCAATAATTGGTAGAGGGAAATGGTCTTTCCTTGTAGCATCATTTAACTTCTGATAATGAATACAGACACGCCAACCTATTATTATTCGCGTTGGAATCAATTCATTCTTATCATTTGCTACTATTGTTAAACCACCCTTCTTAGGAACGACTTGTACAGGACTAACCCATTAACTATCCGAAATAGGGTATATCATTCCAGCATCTAACAACTTAACAATCTCAGCCTTCACTACTTCTTTCATATTTGAATTTAGCCTACGTTGCGGTTGAATAAAAGGCTTATAGTTTTCTTTCAAAAGGATCTTGTGAGTGCAAAAACTATGGTTGATACCTTTTATATCAGTTATTTGCCTTGCTATAGCACCTTTATACTTCTTTAGCACATTTATTAACTTTTGTTTTCAGTTTCAGAAAGATTAGAAGAAATAATAACTGGATAAAAAGAATTAGATCCTAAGAATGCATACTCAAGATGATCCGGTAATTTCTTAAGTTCTACTATCGGTGGATCCTCAGTATTATTCGTAAGAACTTCAAGATCTCCTTGTGTAATCAAACTATACTTAAGCTTCCTATTCATCAAAACAGAGTTGTCTAGATATATAAATGTTCAACAATATCTTGATTTTTGTCTTCTTCTAGATAACTGTTAGTGATGCAAATCTCTAAAGGATCTCTATAATATAATTCAGAATTCATAGAAGTCATAATATTTTCAACAATATAACAAAAATAGCAACAATCATCATTATCCCAAGATTGCTTCATTATATTGTTGATTTGAAAAGTAACTTCATCTTTCCCTACTCGCAAAACTAATTTACCATCAAAAACGTCAATAAGAGCTCTAGAAGTGGCTAAGAATGGACGACCTAGTATGAGTGGCACTTCTACGTTTTCGTCCATATCTAGAATAATAAAATCGGCAGGGAATATAAACTTATCCACCTTAACCAATACATCATCTATTATTCCTCTAGGATATTTAACCGAACGATCTGCTAATTGAATACTCATTCGAGTAGGGCAAAGTTCTTCTAGACCTAGTTTCAAATATAGTTTATAAGGCATTAAGTTTATACTAGCTCCTAAGTTCGCTAAAGCTTTATTCACTTGTACATCACCGATTAAACATGGAATTGAAAATGATCCGGGATCGCTAAGGTTTTGTGGTAATTTGTTTTGTAAAATAGCGAAACATTCTTCACTAAGTGTTACTAAAGATAACTCTTCTATTTTCTTTTTATTTGAGATCAAGTCCTTCAGAAATTTAGCATACTTTAGCATTTGAATAACTTCAGAAAAAGGTAAATTAACATGTAATTGTTTAAACATAGATAAGAACTTACCATATTGCGCATTCATGCTCTCCTTGTTCAGCTTCGCTGGATATGGTATTGCCGGTTGATACTCCTTCAATTTTGAATTCATCTCGTTCTGTCCTTCGCCACTAGATTCCTCTTGAGGTGCTTCCTTTGTAAGCCTTTGGTCTTGTAATTCCTTTCCACTCCTCAATTGGATTGCCTTTGCATGCTCCTTCGGGTTTGTTTCTGTATTACTCGGAACTGTTCCTTGTTGTCTTTCAGATACCATCCTTGCGAGTTGACCTATCTGATTCTCCAAATTTCGAATAGAGCCCTCTTGATTCCAGAAAGCTACATCAGCTGTTTGCATGAACTTGGTGAGTACATCTTCTAATGTTGGCTTCCTTTGCTCTGGTTGTTGTGGTTGTCCAAACGCAGGTTGCTTACCTTGATTTCTTTGTCCTCCCCAAGAGAAATTTGGGTGGTTCCTCCATCCAGGATTGTATGTAGAACTATATGGGTTGTTTGCTTGGTTGAAGAGAGGTCTGGTATTGTTGTCCATATAGTCAACATGTTCATGCACTTGAGGTTCACAATCAGACATTCCACTAAATGAAGGGTCCCATTATTGAGGTACCATGGAGGGTGATGCTAAAGATAGATTATCCATCTTTTGATGAAGCTTCTCCACTTGAATAGCTAAGGCAGTGACTGCATCCACTTCATAGATTCCTGCAGGCTTATTAGGCTTTTGTCTTACGGTAGTCCATTGATAGTTGTTCATTGTCATGTCTTTTATCAACTGAAACCTCTTCTGGTGTCTTATTATTCAAGGTGCCTCCACTAGCTGCATCGATCATCTGTTTAGTGGCTGGATTGAGACCATTGTAGAAGGTCTGAATCTAAAGCCAGGAAGGTAATGCATGATGGAGACATTTCCTTAATATATCCTTGAATCGTTCCCATGTGTCATACAACGATTCAGATTCTGATTGAACGTATGTAAAAATTTCATTCCTTAGCTTTGCATTCTTCTCCGGTGGAAAATACTTCATCAAGAACTTCTCAACCATCATATCCCATGTAGTGATCGACCCTCTAGGTAATGAGTTTAACCACTGCTTCACATTGTGCCTTAGTGAGAACAGAAACAACCTCAAGCGAATGACATCATTGGTAACGCCATTGATCTTGAATGTATCACATATCTCTAAGAATCCGACTAAATGTGTGTTGGGATCTTCATCTTGCAGGCCATCATATTGGATATACTATTGAACCATCTGAATAATGATAGGCTTTAATTCAAAATTGTTGGCGTCAATTGGTGGTCTAACGATGCTTGACCCAGTACCCTGGAGATTAGTTCTAGCAAAGTCAGACATTGTTTGCTCGTTCTGATTTGCCATGATATCTGGATGATGATCTCCTAAGTTTACTATTTCCTCTTCTGAAATTCCCTTTGAACTATCTGTGTTATCAGTTCTCAAGTTCTTTTGTAAGGTGTTGCGAATAATCCGTTCCGGGTCAGGATGAAATGGTGTTATCCCAGAATTTCTCCCCCTGATCATAGACTAACAGACTACAAAACAGAGATTAAGTGATATAATTATGCAATAAATTAATTTTCAAAATATTTAAAACGAGTCCCCGGCAATGACGCCAAAAACTTGGTGTTATAAACTTGATGCGATAATTTCTACACTAGTATAAACTATGTAGATAGGTAAAAGCAATTTGATTTTAATCTCAGGCAAGTACACCTATCAATCATAGTATAGGAGAAATCTACATCTCGTGTCGTATTCCTCAGGGTCGTTTCAAGTACTCGTACTCACTCTCACTCTATTATCATACCTATAATTAAAATGAGTTGTTAATCTAAATTACATTATTAGGACTAATTGGATAAAGTAACATTAGAGGATTAATGATGGTAAAAAAGCAGATAGTGTAAGAGTAATCACATGAGAATATTCACTCATTAAATCAATTATATGTAACCATGTATTAACAATATTATCAAATGCGTTGTATTGTAAGGGTTCAATCTTTATTGAATTCTCTCTCGAGCAATTCAATGCCTAAATTTAAGTTGAGTAAATTTTCTCTCGAATAATTCACAACACTCAAATTTGCATTAATATAAGGTAACCCTGTCTAATACATAAATCCATGAAATCTTATCTCTAAGATTCCATGAATCCATTATTCGTATTGCCAAGAAACCAAAATAACATATCTTTCAATCATGAAATTTGAAATACAAAGAGAAAGAACATCAGAGAATGAAATTATAAACCAACATCACAAACATCCAATTTCTCAATCTAGAAGTTTGGAATTCATATAAAACAAACACTGTCTTCAAATCTATGATCAAACTCTTTGTTTGAAAGCACACATACGAATAAAATACCACGAATCCGAAATGAAAATCAACATACATGATTCTTGAATCAGTTCAAAAAAAACAAGCCTCAAGCGAAATATAAAATAAAGTTTAGATCCGCTAAGAGAAGGGGAAAATCAAAAGAGATACATAAAAATTAAAACCATACAGATTATCTCCTTCGATTTTCCCTTCGCTTGAGTGCTCCACTTTCGTCCTCCAGAAATTCTCCAAGTCCTTTTATCCAAAAGTGTTTTCTATTTTTTTGGTCAGGCTTTTATAGTCTTCTTGCAAACAGAAGTCGAACACGGGTTCCAACACGGTTGTGTCACTGACCGTATTGGGTATGAAAGAGTGTGTCTGGCCGATTTGAAATGAAAAGGTGCATCTGGTCATGAGCCGTGTCATTTGCACGGCTAGTAACACGGTCGTGTGTCCTTCACGGCTCCACACACGGGTTGGTTTGGCGTCTGACCTTTGATTCTTCTCGATAAGGACACGGGTAGTGACACGGGCGTGTGTCTGCCCTTGTGGTTCTCTGGTAAATTTTTACGCCTTTTCTTCCAAGCTTTGCCATCAGTCATGTTGGATCCGTGAACACCTCTGTTTGCTCAAAGAATTTTAGTTCCAAGGACTTGTAATACCTGCATTAATAAGATTAATGAATAAATAAATAACTTAATAAAGGAAGTAAAGGAAAATCTATGTTGTGCTCTTCTATTCATGATAATTCAAATTCTTAACTATTTTCGTGCAATTATAACGAATGGAGGTAGATAATAGTGAACATGATTGCAAATATGATAGTAAAAAGGACAAATATAATTGTAACTGCTCGGAGAGTCAACAATGACGAACCGACATTTCCTTGAGGTCCCCCCCAACTTCACATGGAGTCTGACTCCACCTTCTACCTCCTTCCTTTCCCCTGAAAATACGAACATGGGTTCGTCTGAGGCCAACACCCTCCTTGGTTCCACCTTCATCTCGTCAAACGCCTTCTTGAAAACGACGTTGACGGAGCTCCCATTGTCAACCAAGATCCATTAGACGGTGTTGCCTTCGATGACTATCTGGATGACCAGTGCATCGCAGAACGGATCCTCATGATCTGGTATGTCCTTCATTGAGAAGGTGATCTTTTCCTCTGGGGGTGGGGTCTGGGATGTCGAGGCAGCGCTCCGACGGTACATGACATGGAGGCTTGCCTTTCGCGTGGCCTCTATCCCCACTCCACCGTGGATCACTCTTATACCTCCTCGGGTTCCTATGCCGACTCGGTCCTCACATACGTCATCTTCCCCTACTCTGGGTAGAACTTCTTCAATCCGCACCGGCGGCTGCTGCTGGGTTGGGCCTTTCGCCTCTCTCACTTCCAGGAATTCGGGACAGGTAGCTGTGGCGTGACCCTCTACCTGGTGGAAGTCACAGTATGACAACACTCTTCCTTCCCTTCTTCGACGGGCTGGGTGATTTCTCCCGTCACCTCTTCCCCCTCTTCATATCGACATGGCTTGCTGCGGTGGGGGTAGGAGCTGCCTAGGGGCTTGCCTCTGGAAGTTGAACCTCCCTTGGCCTCCATGGAAGTTCCCCCCACCCTGGACGAGACCTCTTCCTGGACCCTGAACGGACCCTCCCTGTTGCCTCCTACCTGGCTCCAGACCTTCCTGAGGTCCCTGGAACCCATGAGCTCTCTGTTTTTCTCTCCTTCTTCCCTCCTGATGCCTCGAGCCACCTTGCTCCTTCGACTCTGCCTCTGTTAACCTTGCCAACTTCTTGACAAACTCTGGGTTGGCCGCCTCAGTTGCTATCTCCTCTATCGCTCTTTCCATCAACTCCTCGAAGGATAGGGGGCCTTTCGGGTCAGAATCATCTTGAAGAACCCCTCACGTAACCCCACTGTAAACGCCATCTGGAGGGCATACCCCGGCATCTCCTGGATGTCTAGGATCTCTTCTTGGAACCTGTCCACATATTGGGCCAATGACTCCTCCGCCCTCTGTCTTATCAGGAAGATGGACTCGGGACTCTTCCTCCTCTTTTTAGAAGTGGAGAAGCGAAGCTGAAAACTCCGGCTCAAGTCTTCGAATCCGTAGATCGATCTCGCTGGGAGTTGATGGAACCAATCCCTTGTCTTGTCATTCAACGTGATCGCGAAGAGGCGACACTTAAATGCATCTGTTATCGGCCTGATAGAGACTGTATCTTCGAACCACTGCATGTGCTGGACGGGGTCGTCTTTCTCGGTATAGTAAGTCATGTCAGGCTCTCCGAACCCCTCGGGAACGGGAGTTGAGACAATCAGCTTGTTGAAGGGTGGCCCCCTGCTTGGTGGTCTTGCATGCTCCACTCACGTGACTTGCTCGCCTTGGAGGCTAGCACTCGTCGGGCTGGAGAATAACTCTCGACCGGCAAGGTCTCGCTCGACCCCCTCTCCCATCCTTTCCTTCCATGGTCGTCTTCCTGATGCACTTTCTTCTACCCCTCCTGGGGTCATCTCGCCTAGAACCCTGGGAGCTGTTTCGCCGAGACCCCTATGAGCTGTCTTGCCGAGACCCCTGGGAGCTGTCTCGGAGAGACCCCTGGGAGCTGTCTCGGCTAGACCCCTGGGAGCTGTCTCGTCGAGACCCCTGGGAGCTGTCTCGGCAAGACCCCTGGGAGCTGTCTCGCCGAGACCCCTGGGAGCTGTCTCGCCTAGACCCCTGAGAGCTAGCTCCTGGGGGGTGGGAGTTGAGCAGTCATCCTGAGGAGCAATACTTCGCAGCATCTCCATGATGCCTTGGATGGATGTCATGAACTCTTCCTTCCCTACAAAGGGTGATGGGCTGGGGAGCTCGCTAGAGTCATCACCACCTCCAAGATCTCCCGCCATGGAACTTGCTCAGGAACTTCTGTATGAGCCACGGTCCACGCTCACCGCACCAAAATGTTGGAACTGAGATTCAGTTCCACCTAGAGTTCGGACCTAGGGGTGCAGCTCACACCTACTTTTCCCAAGTCGTCCCTTAGTGAGAGACCTGAATTTGGAAAATGGCCCTTGGCTCTAGCGTGGAGGTCCCACCTCACACTCGAAAGACCTTTGAGATCTCCCCCTGCCTAGCCAATACTGAGCTAGGTGTCTTGGAGGATGAAGGAAGAAGATGAAGATTGCTGACCACGGATCCTCCTTCAAGGCACCCCAAGAGTCTATTTATAGATTTTTAGTATCTGGTCTGCCAAAAGTGTAATTCCGTTGTTCTAAAATTACTGAAATACCCTGGGCTGGTTTGCCAACAGCCAAACTCCGATGTTCTAAAATTACTGAAATACCCTGGGCTGGTCTGCCAACAGCGAAACTCCGTTGTTCTAAAATTACTGAAATACCCTGGACTAGTCTGCCAACAGCCAAACTCCGCTATTTTGAACAGCTATTTGCAGCCCCACCATAGGCAAGATAGATGACCCTCAAGCCGGGCGAGATCCTCGAGCCGGTCAAGACCCTCAAGCCGGGCGAGCTGCTCAAGTCGGGCGAGCTTCTCAAGCCGTGCGAAACCCCCAAGGGGCGGGGGGGTGTCGGGACCCCTGGGAGCTGTCTCGCCGAGACCCTTGGGAGCAGTCCCGCCGAGACCCTTGTGAGCAGTCCCGCCGAGACCCCTGGGAGCTGTCCCGCTGATACCCCTGGGAGCTGCCCCACCGAGACCCCTGGGAGCTCTCCCGCCGAGACCCCTGTCGAGACCCCTAGGAGATGTCCCGCTGAGACCCCTGGGAGATGTCCCGCCGAGACCCCTGGGAGCTGTCCCGTCGAGACCCCTGGGAGCTGTCCCGCCGAGACCCCTGGGAGATGTCCCGCCGAGACCCCTGGGAGATGTCCCGCCGAGACAACTGGGAGCTATCCCGCCGAGACAACTGGGAGCTGTCCCGCCGAGACCTCTGTGAGCTGTCCCGCCGAGACCCCTGGGAGCTGTCCCGCCGAGACCCCTGGGAGCTATCTCGCCGAGACCCTTTGGAGTTGTCCCGCCGAGACCCTTAGGAGTGAGGTCGGGGCGGGTTTCGGCCTCCCGCCGCACCCACCCCCTTGAAAATGAGGTCGGGGCGGGTGCCAGCCTCCTGCTGCACCCGACCCTTTGCCCCCTTGGCCTTTGGGCTCATTTGTCTCGGCCATTCTCTGAATTACACCTTGCGCTTGCTTGGGGACCCCACTCCGCGAATACGGGGTTGTACACCCATCAACTCCATTTACTGTTTTGAGGACCTGCGTCGGGGGTTCTTGTTGAGGTTTTCAACTTCAAAGAAAAGGAAGGAGTCAGAGCCCCTATTTCTCGTCAAGCACGGGGTGGAAGAGACGTTGGGCAGCTACGTCGACAGGTTCCAGGAGGAGGTCCTCCAAGTTCAGGAGATCCTTGGGCATACCCTCATGATGGCCTTCACTTTGGGGCTGCGACAAGGGTTCTTCAGGATGGAGCTGAAGTGAGTGCCTCCACGGACCTTTGAAGAGCTGATGGAGAGGGAAGACAAAGAGGTCAAGGAAGAAGCATCGAATTCGGCATTCGCTCGAAAATTAGCCAAGTGGGCAGCTGAGGAGGTGGGAGAGCCAGGAGGAGGCAGGTGTCAGGAGGTTAGAAGGGTAGAGCCCATGCAGCGGGAGCAGCAGCAACAGATATGGGGACGCCAAGAGTCAAATAATAGGCTAGGTTGGAGGCAGCAAGAGTGGCACGACAAGGGACAAAGGAGAGGTTTTCATGGAGGGGAAAACCGCTAATGGGGGCAAGGCCATTTCAACCCTCAAGGATGGAGGCAAGGCCAGAGGCCCCCTATCCCCAAGCAGCACCAGGCTATTGTGATAGCCCTGGGGAGGAGGAGACGTGTCCACAGGAGGAGACACGAAGCCAGAGCAGAGTTGCCCTACTGTGATTTTCACCAGGAGGAGGGTCACGCGACGGCTACCTGCCCAGAGTTCTTGGAGATGAGGGGAGAAAGGGAGCAGGACCCGTAGTAGTAGCGACCCTGTCAGGAGGTGCAGATTGAAGAAGTTCTGCCAGGAGCGGAGGAAGACAGATGTGAGGATCGAGCCGACGTAGGAGGCCGAGGAGGGATCAGAGTGATCCACGGGGGAGGGGGGAGTCGAGGCGGCCTGCAAGGCGAGTCTCCACACCATGTATATTCGGAGCGTTGCTTCGAATTCCCAAGTCCCGCCCCCGGATGAGAAGATCACCTTCTCCCGGAAGGATATGCCGGATCATGAGGTTCCAATCTACGATGCGCTGGTAATCCAAGCCGCCATCGAAAATTTCTCTATCGCCCGGATCCTCATCGACAAAGGGAGTTCCGTCAACGTCGTCTTTAAGAAGGCATTTGACGCGATGAAGGTGGAGGCCAAGAGGGTGTTGGCCTCGGACGGACCTTTGTTCAGGTTCTCTGGGGAGAGGAAGGAGGTGGAAGGGGGAGTGGGACTGCATGTCACTTTGGGGGGCCAGTCCAGAAATTGCAGGTTCGTCATCGTGGACGCTCCTAGCAGTTATAATGCAATATTCGGGCGGCCCCTTATCAGCGCCTTCCGTTGTGTACCTTCGTTCTTCCACCAATGCATCAAGTTCAACGACGAAGGAATCCGGGTCCGGATCCGGGGAGACCCCAAGGCAGCAAGGGAATGTTACGTCACCGCGGTCAACACCATCTCATTGCAGGGGGGAGCTGAGGAGATGGAGAGAAGAATGGAGGAGTTGTCTAAGTAGGAGACTGTGGCAGAGGAAGAGGAGATGGAGGTGGAGATCCCCTCCATGAGGGGAGAGCAGAGGAAGTTCTGGAGGAGCAGGCCGAGGTAATGGCAGTAGAAGAAGTCGGGGAGGAGGAAGCCCTCATCCCTGGTGAGAGGGAAGCGGGCGAGTGGGAAGAACAGTCCCAACTGGAAGTGGCAGAAGTGGTGGTGGATTTGGAAGTCCTCACTCAGGGAGGAAGGGTGGAGAAGGTGCGAGTCAGTAGGGGCTGAGCCCGGAGGATCAGCAGAAGATGCTGGAGTGCATCCAGAAGAATGTGGACATCTTCGCATAGAGCGCGAAGGACATGCCAGGGATCTATACGGATGTGGCTTGCCAGCACCTCAACCTTGATCCCGACGCTCTCCCCATCCAGTAGAAGAAGAGGTCCATCACCGACAGGCTGGCTGAGCCCATCCGGGAGGAGATGGGTAAGCTTCTTAAGGCAGGGTTTGTATCGGAGATCCAGTACCCATGCTGGGTCTCCAACATAGTAATGTTTAAAAGGGAGACATGCACTGGAGAATGTGTATTGACTTCTCATGTTTAAATAAAGTCTGTCCTAAGGATTGTTATCCCCTGCCTCGAATCAACGCGCTGGTTGACTCAACCGTCGGTTTTTCTCTAATGAGTTTTCTAGATGCCTTTTCAGGGTACCACCAGATCAGGATGCATCCCCCAGCCATAAAAGATGTTTCCTTCATTATAGGGGATGGGTGCTATTGCTAAAATATGATGTCTTTTAGGCTAAAGAATGCAGGGACAACATATCAAAGGATGATGAACCGAGTCTTCCGGGAGCAAAGGGGGAGAAATTTGGAGGTGTATGTAGACGACCTCATGGTGAAGAGTCGGGATACGAGATCTCATCTCCAAGATCTGGAGGAGACCTTCAACACCTTACGAAAGTATAAGATGAGGCTGAACTCTCTGAAGTGCATTTTCGGGGCAAGCAGGGAAAGTTCCTAGGTCACCTCCTTACTCCTGCAGGGCTAGAACCCAATCCATATAAGGTGAGGGCGATCATGGAGTTGGAGTCACCGCAGAATGCCAAAGAAGTTCAGTGCCTGACATGGAAGCTTGCAGGGCTGAGCAGGTTCCTCTCTTGGGCAGGAGAGAAGTACTCGCCCTTCTTCAAAGTGTTGAGGGGAGGCAACAAATTCGAATGGTCCAAGGAGTGCGAGCAAGCCTTCCAAGCCTTGAAGAGATAGCTCACGCAGGCTCCGCTTCTCTAAGGTCCAGAGGAGGGGGAAGATTTATCCATTTACCTTGGAGTCAGAGTCAAGGTCGTGAGCTCCGTCCTGGTCCGAGAGGAGGGAAAGAAGCAGCTGTCAATCTACTATGTGAGCAGGGTCCTGAGGAAGGCAGAGCTCCGGTACCTGATCTTGGAGAAGCTGGCTTTTCCTCTAGTCGTCTCGGCTCGGAGGCTCAGGCCATACTTCCAGGCACATGCAATCCGGGTGGTGACAGATCATCCCCTTCGTAACATCTTTGAAGGAGTGGAGCATTCGGGGAGACTTGCGAAATGGTCGGTGGAGCTAAGCGAGTTTGACATATCATTTGTCCCTCTCCTCTCGATAAAGGCCCAGGCGATGGCTAACTTTTTGGCCGACTATGTGGTCGAGGTGTCAGAGACGGAGCTCACTCGTCTGGTTTCCTGGAAGGTGATGGTGGATGGCGCCTCGGGGAGACATTCCTTGGGAGTAGGAGTGATCCTAGAGAGTCCTTAGGGAACGAGGATAGAGTAGATAGTGGTGATCCATTTCCCCATTACTAACAATCAAGCGGAGTATGTGGCAGTAATCACGTGGTTACGTCTAGCAAGGGACCTAGGGGTGCATGATGTGGAAGTGATAACAGATTCCCTGGTAGTGTCTTCTCAAATCGACGGTAAGTTCGAGGCAACGGAGCCTACTCTCCAATTGTACTTAGAGAAAGTTAAGAGCATCATCAGCAGGTTCCAAATGTTTTCCATCCGACATGTGCCGCGGGAAGAAAGCGAGCAAGTGGATCAGCTGGCTAAGTTCGGACCCCATGCAGGAGGAATTATAACTGACCTATTTCTCCCCTCTATTGAGGAAGGGGAGTTGATGGAAGTGGACCAGCGCCCCTCATGGATGGAACCCTTCATAGTTTTCTTATCCACAAGAGAATTCCCGGGAGGTCTGGACAAGAAGCGATTCAAGTATAAATCGACATACTACCTGATGCGCGATGGGAAGCTGTACTGGAAGACCCTCTCAGGATTGCTGGCACGTTGCGTGGCTGAGGAGGAGGTCCTGAGAATTTTGGAGGAAGTCCATGTCGTTGAGTGTGGGAGTCAGTCGGGAAGCAGGACTTTGGATGGAAGGATAGTAAGACAAGGGTATTTTTGGCCAACCCTGGGCCGAGATGCCACCTAATTCACAAAAAAATGTCTGAAGTGTCAGTTGTTTGCCCTCTCCAACTATTACCGGCCAAAAGACTCAGAAGCATCACTGTGCCATGACCCTTCGCTATTTGGGGGATCGATCTGGTGGGGACCTTCCCTCAGGGCAGCGAGCAGAGAAGGTTCATGTTAGTTACGATCGACTATTTCTCTAAGTGGTTGGAGGTCAAGGCTCTGGCCAAGGTAACCTCTCAAGTGATTCGCAACTTCGTATGGGGGGATCATTTGTTGGCATGGGCTGCCTCAGGCCATTGTCGTGGATAATGGGCCACAATTTGCCAGTGCAGAGTTCATCAGCTTTTGTGTCCAACTCGGGATAGATCTTAGATTCGCGCCAGTACATCACCACCGGAGTAATGGGCAAGTCGAGGAGGCAAACAAGATCATTATGTACTTGTTAAAAAAGAAGGTTGAAAATTTGAAGGGGGGTTGGGTAGAGCAACTCCCTTCGGTCCTCTAGGCCTTGAGGACCACACCCAACAAGGCCACTGGGGAGACGCCTTTCAAGCTCTCCCACGGTTGCGAGGCGGTACTCCCGATAAAATTTGAGATTCGGACGCCGCAAGTAGTGGAGGCAGGAGAAGATAGAGAGGAATGGAGGGTCGAGAATGAGGACGAGTTACGACTTTCTTTGGATCTAACAGAAGAACTCTGTGACGTGACCACCATCAGGCAAGAGGAAATCAAGTGACGGATGACCAAGTACTTTGACAAGCATGTTAAAATCAAGCAGTTCGCAGAAGGAGACCTAGTCCTAAAAAAGGTAGATGTCGCAGGAAGATCAGCAACTGTGGGAAAGCTTCACCCAAATTGGGAAGGCCCATACATAGTTATGGAAGCACTGAGGTCAGGTGGATATTGCCTCCAGAATGTGGAGGGAGAGACCCTAAGTCACACATGAAACAGTGATGATTTGAAGTGCTTCTATCCTTGAAACATGTATGTAACATTATCATCTAATACTGAACTTCTTAGTATTTGAGATCTTTTGCAAATGGATTGCAAGTGTGATGGGAGATTGAGAAAGCTGACCCCGAGATGATCCCGCTGACCAAGCTCCCACTAGCTGGTAGGGCTGGAAGTCACTCGATGGCGTCTGGAATGCTGACACCGAGAATACCCCAGTGACCAGGCTCCCACTAGCTGGCAGGGCTGGAAGTCACTCGATGGCGTTTGGAATGTTGATCCCGAGAAGATCATGTTGACCAGGCTCCCTCCCACTAGCTGACAGGGCTGGAAGTCACTCGATGGCGTCTGGAATGCTGACCCCAAGAAGATCCCGCTGACCAGTCTCTTACTAGCTGGCAGGGCTGGAAGTCACTCAATGGCATCTGGAATGCTGACCCCGAGAAGATCCCGCTGATCAGGCTCCCACTAGCTGGCAGGGCTAGAAGTCACTTGATGACATCTGGAATGTTGAACCCAAGAAGATCCCACTAACTAGGCTCCCACTAGCTGGCAGGGCTGGAAGTCACTCGATGATGTCTGGAATGCTGACCCCGAGAAGATCCCCCTGACCAGGCTCCCACTAGCTGGCAGGGCTGTAAGTCACTCGATGACGTCTGTAATGCTGACCCCGAGAAGATCCCGCTGACCAGATTCTCACTAGCTGACAGGGCTGGAAGTCATTGGATGGCGTCTGGAATGCTGACCCCTATAAGATCCCGCTGACCAGGCTCCCACTAGCTGGCAGGACTGGAAGTCACTCGGGGATAGGCTGAAATACAGGACCAAGCAAATCCAACTATCCAGACTCGCGTTAGACCGGATCTCGCCGGCTAGTTGGGGGCAATAACTACTCGATGGCAGAGTAGGGAGTAGGCGAGTACTGTCGTTCGGGGTGGATCTCGCCGACCAGGGGCACTCACGCAACTCCCTGATTAGCCAACATCAAGCATCAGGAAGTGGTTAGGCGAGTTGAACCTAGTCTCCCACTCGTGACTAGTCCCCAGGGGGTGAGAGCTAGTAGGCGAGTGCGTGTGTTGCACGAGCCATCCCTCTACAGCTACAAGCTACCCTATCACGTTTTGCCTTAGAAGAATCACACTTCCTGATTGCCCATCCGATCATGCGAAGATCGCGGGTCCGGGTGCAGCAAGTGGTCCGACCCTGACTACCGAGAAAGGGGCGAGATCTCGAGGCCTTCATGTAAACGTGTATCCTAAACTAATTTGGATAGATGCTACTAGTGAGTGTTACCCTAGAGAAATCGTGCCTCAAAGAGCGATATGCGCGTACGAGTGCAACGTGGCAAAAAGACTAAGAAAAAAGAGGCTCAAAATTGTTGAGCAAAGTTTTCATTAATATATATATTCAATAAAAAAAAGAGAATCGCCTCGCGGCGAGTATACAAAAAGGTGGGGGGGGATATTACAGAAAGAAAAGAAAGTTACATTTAGTCTCCTGCCCCGGACGGATCGTCCCGCCAGCCCTCCACCTCGTCAAAGAGCGAGTCGAGCTCGTCCTCCTCCTCGCCTGGGATTGGGATGGGGATGAACAGCTCGGGAACCAGATCCTTGGCGATGACCTTCTCGCAGTCTGGCATCAGCGCTTAGAGGTCTCGCATGACCTGCAACGTATGGTCAGCAGCCTTGATGGAGGTGACCCTCATCATCTCATTGACCTCCGCCTCGCTGTACATCCGTGGATGCTTGGCTTGACTTCTTGGCTCTCCGTGAGATGTGGGAAGGAGGGAGTCCACCAGCGAGTGACCTCCGCCTGAAGCTGCTTGTTTTGTCCCGCCAATGCCTTGTTCTTTTCCTCAAGGTCAGCAACGATGGCGCGTAGGCGGTCGGCTGTCTCAGCATCCTGCGTGTCGGAAGGCAGACATCAATAAGCTAGGCGAGTTGAAGAAAAAGGGAAGGAATGACCAAAACTTACCACCCCGCCTGAGCTCTTTTCGAGGAGGTTCTCCGCAACCTCGAGCATGCGTTTCAGGTCCACCAACCATCCGCGGCGAGAGCCCGAGCCTCCTCAGCATCAGACCATTTGTGGTTGAGGGTGAAGTCGCGGCGGACGGACATGTGAGCGAGCTCCATGGAATGCATCTGGGCTCGTGTATACTCATGGGCGAGCCACTGCAGGGTCATGTCGTCGTAGGACTCGGCATCTTCCCGACCATAGAGCCTGAAGCCGAGTGCGAAGGCATGCCCGCTGGGAGGTCGACACTCAAACCAGGAGGGGAGGAGAGGTGAAATGGAGACTCGGTGAGCCTTCTCATCCCATAGAACCATGGGCTCGCCGATCTGGTCCTTCGCCTTTCCACCGAGACCAAAGTTGCGGTGGGCCTTCGGCATTCCCGGCTCGCGGGTTTCGGATGCTTCCACAGTCGGGGATGCCGGGAGATCGACCTCACCTCGCTCCCTTTCCGTCGAGTCGAGCTGAATATGCTTGTCCTTGGACATCACCGCCTTCTTCAGTCTCTTTCCCGGCGATAGGAAGCGAGGTGAGCTGGAGCCGACGGGGACGGGCCGCTTCTGGCTCTTGGAAGGTATGGCGGACTCCAGCTCCCTATGGCACGCCTCCGCGACAGCCCTTTCCCGCGCGAGTGGATCGTGGTACAATCCCGAATTCACGAAGGGCGGGTGCTCTGGGATCAATCGCTCCCCTGCAAAGAATAAACTTAGCCTCATCAGAAAAAGCAAACAGCTTGGTGAGTCCAAAGTGAAGCGAGTAGGAAGCATACCTTCCCCAAGAAGAACAGACATGAGCGAGTTGAGGCCCCTTCGCATGAAGGAGACCTCGAAATCCTTATGGAGGAAAAATTGGTGGAGGTTGGTGTAACGCCCCGAAAATTGTAAACGAACCGGTCGCGTCCTAAGGAATTTTTGGTGCCTATATAGGGCTACATGGCCTGGGACACGGGCGTGTGCTTCTGTGTTGGCTGGGCTGTGTCCAGGAAAGGACACGGTAGGAAACACGGTTTTGAACAGTAGTGACATGGGCGTGTCAGGGGTGACACGGGCGTGTCCTCACCCGTGTCACCACCCGTGTTCTTCTCGGGTTGAAAACCTGGGGTGTGTTGACAGGAGTGCACGGCCGGGTTACACGGGCGTGTACTAGTCGACACGGGCGTGTTCCTTTTTGCACGGGCGTGTCCTTACCCGTGTCCACCAAGGGACGTGACGGTTGGCGTGGCGGTTATCTGTGACACGCCCCTAGGTCACGGGCGTGTCGGGACCCAACACGGGCGTGTCAGGTTGAGACACGGGCGTGTCTCGACCCGTGTCCTTTTCTGTGCTCGACGATCGTGCCTGTATCGGGGCACACGGTCTGGGACACGGCCATGTGCAAAGCCGTGTTCGGCCCAGGATAAGAAATTTTAGGCTAATTCTAGTTGTTCGTTTTCTTTAAATACGATCTGACGGCCCAAATGAGGTACTGTTGTGTTAAGTTCGGGAATAGTGGATTAATCCCTCATTTTCCTCTTAAACTCTCTCTTTCTAAGGAGTTAGAAAGAGAAGAGAGTAAGGAAGAAGGAAGGGAGGAATCTGGCCGCCGACGGAGCATCGGAGCACCAGATTGAGAACCGAGACTAGATCCGTGGAGAGAATTCCCTTGTGTCTCGACCCGTGTCCTTTTCTGTGCTCGACGATCGTGCCTGTATCGGGGCACACGGTCTGGGACACGGCCATGTGCAAAGCCGTGTTCGGCCCAGGATAAGAAATTTTAGGCTAATTCTAGTTGTTCGTTTTCTTTAAATACGATCTGACGGCCCAAATGAGGTACTGTTGTGTTAAGTTCGGGAATAGTGGATTAATCCCTCATTTTCCTCTTAAACTCTCTCTTTCTAAGGAGTTAGAAAGAGAAGAGAGTAAGGAAGAAGGAAGGGAGGAATCTGGCCGCCGACGGAGCATCGGAGCACCAGATTGAGAACCGAGACTAGATCCGTGGAGAGAATTCCCTTGTGAAGCCTTCCATCCGACTAGTTTTCATGGCGCCAAAGCTTACTTCAAGGGTAACAATTCTCAACTTGGACATGTGAAGTCCTCTTCCTTTCTGCATGGGAAACCCGCTCCCGCGAGTGTGCGGTGAGTGTGCGGTGTTCCTTGGGGTAGATGTGAATAGTCCCCCTTGTGTTGCATGTAGAGTTCGGAATCGAAGTACGGGCATATGCATTGTGTGTGAAGCCTACCCGGACGTGTTTGTCTGGATCGGTGATGTTGCATTGTGCATGGATTGTCGGAGAAGACTCCGTATCGTGTTGTTTTTTGGGTTTTCTACACGGTAGATTGCAACAGGGAGCCTTGGGGATTAACTCCAAGGTGCACCCGGAAAACTGGGCGGAAACGCATTTCTGCCAACTAGGTGGTCTGGGGCCAACCTTGTATATAATTGGGATTGTATGTGCGAGGCCTGTCTCCAGGAGACATGTAGGGCCTTTCTTTGGAAAGCGGTGAGCCCATGGGGTTCAGAATTATTAGGCCAGGGAGCCGAACAGGAAAGGCAAAACTGACCCGCGCCCTGCAGGTTTGGCCATTAGTACTACGGTATTCGGAGACGGTAGGGAGACTTGAGCAACGGGAAATGGTGGAGTTGTACCTACGTTATGTAGACTATGACATGAGAGTAGCGGAAATTGGCTCTCATCGGTGGCATAACGAGAGTCTCAGGCCAGGGGCCGTAAAGACTGAAATGCTCAAAGTAACCGTCAAGTCAAGGACCTCTGAACGGAGGTGGTATCCGGGAAGTCTGGTACACCGTCAATGTGCCCTGAGTGCACGGGGTGGGCGGTCATGCGAGCCTCCACCTGTGGTGAATTGTGCTAGGTTGAACTTTCACTAGGATTTTTGGATGTACTAATGAAATGCAGGGAAGGAGCACCGCCGTCCCGAATAAGGGGCGGGGTCGTTATAATTTGGTCAGCTTTAGCTGACCGTTGCTTTGTTTGCCACCGTACGGTGGAATGTTGCTTGCAGATGCTGCGGAACTAAGTACCAAATAGCGGGTTGAAGCCCAAGCTACTGTGCTGGCCCTCGAAGGCCAAAGCGAACTGTTATTTTACTTCTATCATGTGTGGCCGGCCTGCGAGCCGATGTCTGTAAAACACTATGTTATTAAGTGAACATTTGTAAGGCCATAAGGCCAAGTACTTTTGTGTATTTTGGTATTTCATTCCTATTGTGGTTAGTGGACACTCATGATTCATACTATCTGTTATTTGGGTTCTTTCAACTACTTAAAAGCTTCCGCTAGTTGCTCTATGTAGGACGTTTGTGATTGGAAGAATGGTTTCATTCTGTAACCCTTCGGTCTGTCTGTAGTATATGGCGTCGGGCTCCGGCCGGACCTACTGCCATATATCATGTGAAGGATAGGGGTGTTATAATTTGGTATTAGACTACCGGTTCCGGTCTTGCTTATTGGAATTTGTGGGCGAATTCTTTTAAGGGGTGGTGAGCACATGTATGTGCGTCATCGTTATAACATTAAAAAAACCCATGAATGCCCACTTAGGAATGAAAATACACTTGTTTTTGAGGAACATGAGTGTTCCAATGATTGCTTTTAGCAATTTGTATGTCGCCTAATCGATAGTTATGCTATATAGGGGACTACGAGTGGTGTGGGGCAGTCGCAAGGTCAGCACTCCACGGAGAGTAGTGCACTTAACAATGTGCCTTTGACCCTGCTTTCTGTTGAAACCATAAGAAGGATGTTTGAAGTGGTGTTCGCGGTGACTAAAGCACAACTTGGAAGGCAAGTGCAGCCCCCTGTCCCTGGGGTGACTTCAACACCGAGTGGTGTGATGGAACAACTGGCATGTATAAGACCTTCTGATCAGCCGTTGAACATGCTTTTAGTGCAGGGTACACACTTAGTTGAGGAGTATTTGCAGGCGTTTCTTATCATAAAGCGCTACCCAGAGTTTGATTTGGAGAACGAGCAGACTATAGTTAATAGATTCTACAACGGTCTGCGTGATGAATTACGACTGTTACTCGTAGGACCAAAGCTACTTGGATTCCGAGCGTTAGTGGAGTCGGCTAGAGCTTTGGAAGCAGATCTGGCCAGAATCAAACAGACGTCAGAGTACAGCTTACCAAACTCCCCTGGTCCCGCAAAGTCTGTTCACCGAAAGAGGAGTAAAGTGAGGTCTGATGTATCTGCTAGTCAAACTCCATAATACTGTTATAAATGTGGAAGGTTTGGTCACTTTGCCCGAGATTGCCGTAAAGACGATCAGGGGACATAGAAAGCTATGAAGGGAGTCCAAGAGAAGAAAGACTCCAGTGCTGAGAAGACAGAGTTCAAGGCGCTACCCACCTCGAAGTCCGGTTTCCTTAGATGGTGTAAGAAGGCAAGGAGGTCGGGTCTAGTTCCTTCTTTTGGTGCGTCTGGAACAACTATTGGCCGAGACCCGGACGCATGCTTTTGCTGTGGGAAGCTGTGACACTTTGCCCGGGAGTGTCGAAGCGGACGTCTGGAGTCCGAGAAGAAGCCTAGAGCGACCTACGAAGAGAAGGGCAAGGGGTTGGTGGCAGCTACACCTCAATATGCTCCATCCCAACCTAGAGGATACAACTTTGACCATCAGGAGGTTATGGAATATGGTGACAGGTATGATTTAATTTTTGGTATGTCAGCTTTAGATACTTGTTGCCTTACGCATGTTAGCCTATGTTTGGTTGTGATAGGATTTGTATTGATTTTCTGAGTGTCCGGTGAAAGCACTGTTCGTCCTGGGAACTTCTCATTCCTTTTTTCCGAAGGATGTGTATCGCGCATCGGAGTTCCTTATTCGATGGCAAGAGAAAAATCGATAGTACTGCTTCCTATCAGGTGCTCTATACACGCGAATAGTGTCTGTTGTATGAAGTTACGGATAGGGAGTCAGGAGTTTGACTTGCAAGCGTTGCTACTGCTGTTTGTAGAATTCGACGTAATCTTTGGTATGATTGGATCTCGGAGCAGCGTGCGTACATCAATTTCAAACATAAGGTGGTCAGTTTGGTACTAGCTATAGGTTGTGAGATGTCGGAACTGAAGTATTACTTCAAGAGTTGGTGGAACAGGGTTATGTGCATCCAAGTTTACTGCCTTGGAGCACACCGGTCCTCTGGTTAAAAAGAGGATGGAAGCTTACAACTCTGTAATGGTTACTAGAAGTTGATTAAGTTAACGAGAAAAGAATAAGTATCCAATCCCAAGTAGTGATTATCTATTCGATCAACTCAATGGGTCAAGTGTGTACTCAAGTTGAATCTGAAATCCGGATACTATTATTTGTCGTTAAAGGAAAGTGATATTCCCAAAACGGCGTTCAGCACACAATATGGGAATTATGAGTTCATCGTTATGCCGCTTGTGCTGATAAATGCGCCGTCCGTGTTTATGGATTTGAGGTATAGGGCGTTCATTGAGTACCTGAACCAGTTCGTGATAACCTTTATCAGCGACATACTGGTATACTTTCAGTATGAGGGTGATCATTCCAAGCATCTGGATTCAGTATTGGAGACGTTAAGGAGAAATCAGTTGTATGCCAAATTCTCCAAGTGCGAGCTTTGGTTACCCTCAGTAGCGTTTCTTGGTCACGTCCTGAGTGGAGAAAGTATCGCGGTGGATCCGTCAAAGATATTTGCGATACGTGAGTTGCTTGTGTTATCTGCATTGGCGAAAAGTCCAAAGTTTATAGGACTGGCCGGCTAATACAGACGCTTCATAGAGAACCTCTAGCGGATAACATTACCCCTCAAGACTTTGGCGAAGAAAGATCAAAAGTTTGTGTGGTCGTTGGAGTGCGCGCAATCTTTCGAAGAGCTGAAAAGTCGGTTGACCTCGGCAACTATTCCATGTTCACCGAGTAGGACCGAAGGAGTTGAGATTTACAGCGATGCTTAGGGCAGCGACTTGTATTGTGTTCTGCTCCAGCATGGGAGTGTAATAACATATAGCTCGCGTTAGTGGAGGTATGCGAGAGGATTTATCCAGTCCATGACTTGGAGTTAGCGGGCGTGATATTCGCCCTAAATCTATAAAGGCGCTACCTAAACGGTGTGAAGGTCGGTATCTAAATCGATCACAGGAGCCTGAAGTACTTATTGGATCAAAATGACTTAAACTTGTGGCAGCGGAGGTGGATGGAGTTACTGGGGGACAACACCTTCGACATAAATTTTGGCGTAAGTTTTGGAGATATTGGAGATCACTTGCGTGGAAAAGAAGATCATGGATGATGCTTTTGATAGGTCAAATTCCCAATATGTTTTTGAAGACGGACTGTTGTGGAAGGACAGTCGTCTGTGCGCCCCAAGTGTAGAGGGTCAGCGGCAGGAGTTGATGTACGAGTCTCATTATATCAAGTACTCAATTCACCACAAGTGCACAAAATGTTTAGAGGTTTGAAGAAGTTGTTCTGGTGGTCAGGACTGAAAAAGGATTACCAGGTGGAAAAGTTAGCCAAACTCTACATGGATAACATTGTTCGGTTGTATCGTGCACCCCACAGTATTGTAAGTGACTAAGATGAACGCTTCACGTCCAACGATACCAGGCTGGTGCATAAATTGTTGGGAACTAAGCTAAGCTTCAGTACAGTCTTCCATCCACAAACAGATGGTCAGATCGAATGGGTCAACAAAACGATGGAGGACATGTTTCACATGTGCGTCTTTGATTACTGAAAGCAGTGGGAAGATCACATGTACATAGTGGAGTTTGTGTATAACAACCGCTACCAGGCGAGTATACAAATGACGCCCTTCGAGACCCTTTATGGTAGAAAATGTTGCACGCCGTTGTCATAGTTAGAAACGGGTGAGACAAAGCCTTTCAAGAGGCAAGAGTTGGAAGATGCAACGTCATTGGTACGAACTATTCGAGGAACGTTTGCAGACCGCTCAGGACCCGCAGGCAAAATACTATAACGCTAAAGCTTAGGAATGGGGAGTTCGCTGTTGGCGGTTGGACGTATTTGAAAATCAAGCCGTTCAATGGTGTCTCGCGAGTCCGTCGCTTGAAGAGGCTGAGTCAGAGGTACCTTGAACCGTTTGAGAGCCTGGAGCGAATTGGTGAAGCAGCGTATCGATTGAAGTTGTTAGTGGAGTTGAGTGGGCTACACGATACATTCCACATATCGGTGTTGTGGAAGACGGTACAAAAGCCTTCACAGGTGGTTGCGGTCGATCAGGTGCCGGTTGATTGTGGGATGATGACGAAGGTCAAGCCCGTATGCATTGAAGACTCTGAAGTCAAACGACTCCACAATAAGGAGTTCTGAATGGTTAAAAAGTCCGTTGGGATAATTGCGGTCGTGAAGAGCTTTCATGGAAGCGAGAGCGGATTATGATGGAGGAATACCCCGTGTTATTCCGCTCAGGTAAAATTTAGTTTTTGTACTTTTAACTAATTTCGGGATGTAATTCTTTTAAGGGAGGGAGATTTGTAACGCCCCGAAAATTGTAAACAAACCGGTCGCGTCCTAAGGAATTTTTGATGCCTATATAGGGCTACATGGCCTGGGACACGGGCGTGTCTAAGGTTGTGTCCTTCTGTGTTGGCTGGGCTGTGTCCAGGAAAGGACACGACAGGAAACACGGTTTTGAACAGTAGTGACACGGGCATGTCAGGGTTGACATGGGCGTGTCCTCACCCGTGTCACCACCGTGTTCTTCTCGAGTTTAAAACCTGGGGTGTGTTGACAGGAGTGCACGGCCGGGTTACACGGGCGTGTACTAGTCGACACGGGCGTGTTCCTTTTTGCACGGGCGTGTCCTTACCCGTGTCCACCAAGGGACGTGACGGTTGGCGTGGCGGTAATCTGTGACACGCCCCTAGGTCACGGGCGTGTCGGGACCCGACACGGGCATGTCTGGTTGAGACACGGGCGTGTCTCGACCCGTGTCCTTTTCTGTGCTAGACGATCGTGCCTGGATCAGGGCACACAGTCTGGGACATGGCCGTGTGCAAAGCCGTGTTCGGCCCAGGATAAGAAATTTTAGGCTAATCTGAGCCATTCGTTTTCTTTAAATACGATCTGACGGCCCAAATGAGGTCCTGCTGTGTTAAGTTCGGGAATAGAGGATTAATCCCTCATTTTCCTCTTAAACTCTCTCTTTCTAAGGAGTTAGAGAGAGAAGAGAGTAAGGAAGAAGGAAGGGAGGAATCCGGCCGCCGGCGGAGCATCGGAGCACCAGATTGAGAATCGAGACCAGATCCGTGGAGAGAATTCCCTTGCGAAGTCTTCCATCCAGCTAGTTTTCATGGCGCCAAAGCGGACTTTAAGGGCAACGATTCTCAACTTGGACATGTGAAGTCCTCTTCCTTTCTGCATGGGAAACCCGCTCCCGCGAGTGTGCGGTGAGTGCGCGGTGTTCCTTGGGGTATATGTGAATAGTCCCCCTTGTGTTGCATGTAGAGTCCGGAATCGAAGTACGGGCATATGCATTGTGTGTGAAGCCTACCCGGACATGTTTGTCTGGATCGGTGATGTTGCATTGTGCATGGATTGTCGGAGAAGACTCCGTATCGTGTTGTTTTTTGGGTTTTCTACACGGTAGATTGCAATAGGGAGCCTTGGGGATTAACTCCAAGGTGCACCCGGAAAACTGGGCGGAAACGCATTTCTGCCAACTTGGTGGTCTGGGGCCAACCTTGTATATAATTGGGATTGTATGTGCGAGGCCTGTCTCCAGGAGACATGTAGGGCCTTTCTTTGGAAAGCGGTGAGCCCATGGGGTTCAGAATTATTAGGCCAGGGAGCCGAACAGGAAAGGCAAAACCGACCCGCGCCCTGCAGGTTTGGCCATGAGTACTACGGTATTCGGAGACGGTAGGGAGACTTGAGCAACGGGAAATTGTGGAGTTGTACCTGCGTTATGTAGACTATGACATGAGAGTAGCGGAAATTGGCTCTCGTCGGTGGCATAACAAGAGTCTCAGGCCAGGGGCCATAAAGACTGAAATGCTCAAAGTAACCGTCAAGTCAAGGACCTCTGAACGGAGGTGGTATCCGGGAAGTCCGGTACACCGTCAATGTGCCCTGAGTGCACAGGGTGGGCGGCTGTGCGAGCCTCCACCTGTGGTGAATTGTGCTAGGTTGAACTTTCACTAGGATTTTTGGATGTACTAATGAAATGCAGGGAAAGAGCACCGCCGTCCCGAATAAGGGGCGGAGTCGTTATAATTTGGTCAGCTTTAGCTGGCCGTTGCTTTGTTTGCCACCGTACGGTGGAATGTCGCTTGCAGGTGCTGCAGAACCAAGTACCAAATAGCGGGCTGAAGCCCAAGTTGCTGTGCTGGCCCTCGAAGGCCAAAGCGAACTGTTATTTTACTTCTATCATGTGTGGCCGGCCTGCGAGCCGATGTCTGTAAAATACTATGTTGTTAAGTGAACATTTGTAAGGCCATAAGACCAAGTACTTTTGTGTATTTTGGTATTTCATTCCTATTGTGGTTAGTGGACATTCATGATTCATACTATCTGTTATTTGGGTTCTTTCAACTACTTAAGAGCTTCCGCTAGTTGCTCTGTGTAGGACGTTTGTGATTGGAAGAATGGTTTCATTCTGTAACCATTCGATCTATCTGTAGTATATGGCGTCGGGCCCCAGCCGGACCTACTGATATATACCATGCGACGGATAGGTGTGTTACAGTTGGCGTCGTCGCCTGATACCGTCGGCGCTCGATACGTCTCCTCAACCCGTTGAATGGGCGAGTAGGGGATGTTGCCGAGATCGCCCTTGATGAAGAAGAACTTGGTGAACCAATGACGGTTCTTATTGGCAGTCTCGTGCACCTTAAACTCCGAGACGGCGAATAAGGCGACTCCGTCATTGGTGGCGCGTTAGATGAATAACTTTTGGAAGACGGTTTGGTTGAACTCGATCCGTTCCTTCCGGAGGTAGCTTGAGAAGGCCACCAGCATGGAAATCGCATTGGGGTTGAGCTACATGGGGATGACCCCAAAGTACTTCAGGACTTGGCGCACCTCCGGCCAGAGAGGGGGGCACAGCCCCACCTCAAAGTGCGAGATGGAGAAGACAAGTTTGTCGGGGAGGAAGGTGTTGATCGCCTCGCCCCTTCCTGGCCGGCGCACGGTAAACCCCGGGGGTATGTAATCTGCCACAAAAGCGAGATATTCCTGCTCCGAAGGATTCCCGTCGAAGAAGGGATACTTGGAAAACTACTTCGCGCATTTTGACCTTCCGTCGGCTCACGTCTTTCCCATCCTGGCTAGTCTTCGTGCGAGTGCAGGTGGCGAGAAGTCGGGGTCAAGAGGATGTGACTACAATAAATGCGATGGGCTAAAAGTATGTGAGGGGGTCCTATTTATAGAAAAAGTTAGTGCTTGCCGAGCCGCTCCCTTGGTCCAACTCGCCAGCCTCGATGCCGACCTCTCGCAACCTATTCAGGCTGAAGCGAGCCGAATCCAAAGCAAACATTGCATTCGCGCAAGATCAATAAGTTCCAAATATTAAACATCATTGCAATTATTAAGTATAATTATGTGAGAGTCCTCAAGAAAAATACAACAAAGGGAAGGAGTTATTACAATACACGGGAAGATTTGTAGGGCCCAGAGGGCGAGTGTCGGTAGGCTCAGCTAGGGAGTCATTTCCATCTACACCGACCTCGCTCCCCCGTCCCCGGTGGTCGGCGAGGATTATTGAACTCGCAGATCCTCTCAAGGTCTTGATTTACAAGGCGCATATTCTCTTGTATGCGGTCCATGAGGGGTCCGGGAGAAGTCATCTCGCTGCCCGATCCTCGCCTCACCTCGTCTGTCAGCATCACATAGTCTTGCTCAAGCGCGCACAGCCGCTGCTTGCCGATGGCCCTCTCCTCCAAGACCTCGCGCAGCATGAACCCGTACTTCTTGAGGACCCCAATAGTTCGCTTCCTCATCTCGACAGGGTCGATTGAGACATCCAAAAAGCCTTCCAGCAAGTTGGGAGAGGGAGGTGGCGAGTAGAGTCTCGGGTTGGAAGATTCTTCGGCTTCAGATTGCCCGAGAAGGCCTGCGACAATAGCAATCCAGATGAGGTGTGACTCGGGGTTCAAACATGGTGAATGCTTCAACTAACCATGCGAGGTGGACGTCCACTGGGGGTGTGGCTGGTGAGAAGAACTCGGCTGTCCCTGGTTGGGCCAAGCGAGAGCAGAGGTGAGCGCCTTGTCGTGTCCCGGACGAAAGGAGCCTGGGAAGGGGATCAGATCGAAGTCAGGGATAGGGATGTCCCTCATGACTCCCCCCGCGAGTGAGGGGCTGGGAGTATGTTCGCGTGATGGTTCGCGAGCTGGCGATTTCTGCGACAGCGTTCCCAGGCC
Source organism: Platanthera zijinensis (assembly GCA_039513925.1). Lineage (NCBI taxonomy): Eukaryota > Viridiplantae > Streptophyta > Magnoliopsida > Asparagales > Orchidaceae > Platanthera > Platanthera zijinensis. The sequence goes on from CM077087.1 coordinate 63,656,620, forward strand.
GGTGGTCCCGAAGGTTGGAGCTGAAAAGTTAAAAGAAAGAATGGGTCAGAGGGATAGTGAAAACAGGCATTGGGGTAAGACAGGTTACCCAGGCTTCCCGCGTGATCGTCGATAGCGGTTCGAGGGTGTGATTCCTTAGGAGAAGAATCGGCTCGCACCAAGGAGGTATCCACATCGACTCGTTGGGAAGGAACGTGGTCGGCTGGAGCATCATCGACCTCCTTCCCCTTAGACTGATCAGCCTGCAAAGAATCCTGGAGGGGTCATTCCCTAGCTGTCTAACTACAATCAATAAGTACAAGAATGATCTCCAGATACCAACTACGTGGAGGAGGAGGCGAGTCCACGATCTGGTGTGGAGGGCAAGTCGCCGGGGACGATCTCGCCGACTTCTGGGTCGGGTCCAGCCATCTTTGCGAGCTTGCGCTCCAATGGTTCGCTCGGTGACTGATGGGAGAGCCAGGGGCGGAGCTCGGCAGCACTAGCAGAATTGAGCTCCCTAGCGCGGTTGAGCTACTCCTGGAACTCCTTGGAAAGAGGCATGGCGTAGCTAGAACCCGAAATATAGGGGGGACAGTAACGTTCTCCCAAGCGGGCAGACATATATATAAAGTTGGTGGATCCTACCATAAGATTCCCTACTCCTGCCGCACTCGTCGATCTTCCGGGGTTGGATGATTATTTTCGAGTTTGGGGTAAGCTCACAAAGAGCGGAAATTGTGTGCAACCCCATGCAAGACGAGTGGGGTCGGCAGGAGCAGGCCCAGCCATGTAAGGCGCGGTCTAGGCCTCTGGCGAGTCGGAGGAGTGAGTGTCGTAGGGTTTGTCTGACTCGTCCGAGCTAGGGGAAGCAGAATGCGGGGTGAGCGGAGCACCTGGGCTCGCACTCGCCCCTGGACCTTGGAAGGCGATGCGCGAGTGGGATGGTCGGATCCTCACTCGCCCAAGATCCCGGCAGGGGGAGGCGAGTGCCAGCCCCATCGAGCACTCGCCGCCCCGGGCGAGTAGCGCCGCCCCGAGCGAGTGGTCTTTTCAGGGGAAACCCGCCCGGTTGTACCTTTTACTATTTTGCCCATGTTGGCATGTCAGTAGCCCGTCAGAACAGAGGAGTTGCGCTGTTGGCAGACCGATTCAAGCTGCGTATAGCCTGTTAGAACAGCGGAGTTGCGCTGTTAGCAGACCAGGTTTGGAATCTATAAATAGACCTACAGGGGTACCTCTGAAGGCAAGCTTTTCTTATTTCCTGGTCTTGTGGCGCTTTCTGAGGTACCCTTAGCTCAGCACTGGCTAAGGAGGGGAAGCACTCTGATATCTTTCGGGTGTATGGTGGGACTTTAGTGCTGCAGCCGTGGGTCATGCTCCAATCCTAAGTTTTCAGTTGGACGAGCTCATTTGGAGAAGTAGGTGTGCGGTCATCCCTCATTAGGGCCCGAACTCCACAGAAGCCGGTTTCCAATTTCAACAGTGTGATCAACTCATCAATGAATCATAGCTTAATCATATGATGTTACATAGACGCATCGATTCTTACAATATATTACACAGTTAATTTGTGTCACACAAAAACAGTACCTAAAGCAAATATTTATAGAACATCGCAATGATCAAACTAACTTATTCAGCATAAATCAAAATAAGTAATCCTACCAAAAGTATTGTCGAGTGAGTTTTCCTACAAACATAACATTACTTTAGGGGTCAGCTACTATTGACCTTGTTACTGCTATAGCTTCTCAATCATCCTACAGATTGCCCTTGCATTCACTCCTTGCTGAGTTTACATATAATCACATATATCTTACTTATTGAATTTATATTGCAGGTCAAACTGAAACTTTTACTGAAAGTTTATCTTATAGCAATGTAGTAAACTCATTATGGAGCGAATTCATCATGCCCAAAAGTGATATCAATAGTGTTGCGGTCACCCGGTTTTTCCCCGGTCTTGAGAATCAGATCGTTTTAGCTCGGAATTGGATCAGTCGCGCAAATAGTTAATGAAAAATAGCAACAAATGATAAGATGCTTTTTTTTACGTGGAAAACCCAGAAATGGTGAAAAAACACGTGGCCGGATCTGTGTTAGGCTAAAATTTACTATTTTGTTTGGGTTTACAAGAGTTGAAAGTTTCCTCAGAGGGTGATAGACCACTTCTCCGTTACAAAGCTTTGAGTACAAGAACGATAGAAAATAAACTAAGTCCATAATGTTCTGTCTAGAGCATTCAATGGAGCTGAGCATTCAATAAGGTTCTGTTTGGTTGGGTTATTGCTGATGGAAAACTGCCGATGGAAAATTGATGATGAAAAGCTGCTAATAGGAAAAGTGTTGATTCTGGAAAATGTAGTTTTATTAAAAAACTGTTTGGGTGAAATGGAGTTTTGGAAAAGTTATTTGGAAACAAAACAGAATTTTGAGTATTTTTTTTAACATAACTTAGTTACCAACAATTAAATATATGAAAAAAATATTTTTTTTGATAACATAACACCCAACACAAACCATTATTTCAATCAGACATTTTTTTTGGAACAAGTACCCCCACCATTTCTGTCTACACTCTAGTTTCATACAAGTGATATGCTATAATATCACGTAGTGCGATCATCTCCTCTACACCACCTATAGTGTCAGAGTATGTTTCTTGCCGCCTTTGAGAAGCCATCCCATGATCTTGACCCCCTTGCTCACACTCACTGAAATCAATATCCACACGCAAAGGTGCCGACAAATGAAATTATGCATAGTCATCGTGGCGATATCAATAGCTGCTTGTTTGTCAAAGCTATAACTTGACATGTCCCGCAGTATGACCCACTTCTTCCAAATCCCGAATGATCGCTCCATCACACTTCTAAGCGATGAGTGTGCATGATTGAACATCTCTCGACGTCCTTCTGCTCGACGACCACCACGAGCAAAGTCAGGTAGATGATACCGTGTATCTTAATACAGTTTCAAGTAACCTCCTTACAATCCAACGATGAAAAAAAACACACACACATTAGAACATACACACATACACATTTATGAACCAAACTGAGGGGATTCCTATTTTCATGAAAGCTGAACCTATTGCTATCACATATCTTTAGTAATTCTTGTAACGGAGAAAACAACAACTCCAGTTTTCTCCAAAAAAAATACTATCAGAAATGCTCCCAAAAAAACACATAGCAAAAGCAGTGAAGGAGGATACCTCACACACAATACCATAGTCAGAGAGAAGAACTGTGCACAATACCACCGTCGGAGAAAAGATGTGCGCGTGTTACCACCATTGGAGAGAAGATCTGCGCAAGATTGGAGAAGATCTGCAACATCAATTTATGGCGGTGGTTGTTCGTCGTCGCCGACAGGAAAAAACAATGTTGAAAAAATGTCGAAATCCAAACCGGCGAGGAAGAAATGAGAGAAGAACGAGACATACATGGAATAGGGAGATCGAGGAATGCTAGAGCGGTGGTTGTTCGACGTCGTTGATAGGGAAAACAACAACGAGCAAGGTGTGGATCGGGAAATCACAGGTCGCGGGGATAGTGTTTTTGGGGGCGGCTGCTTCTCCGGTTGAACGCAATATAAAATAGCGGACGACAACAAGTATAAAAACGCAAAATTTTAAAACCGACATTTTTAAATTAAGCTGCGTCAAACGCAGCTTATTCTCAAACGACGGTGTGTTTCCACCGCACCGCAGGCAAAAAGCCCAACCAAACGCCACATAAGTCTTTGGGCGTGGATGAGAGCATTCTTCCAAAAAAAAATGGCTAAGTCTTTGTAGCGTTGAGCGTTGCACGCTTGACAGCCTAGAGATGGAGTAGAGCGAACTCCGAGCGGAGAAACGATCTAAGTCCCACGCCCTCGCCGGAAAATGTTAGAGCTCTCTGTAGCCTCTGGAATTGCTTCTCAAATGAGAGCGTTGGAGCCTATTTATAGTTTTCTGGAGGAACATGTTGGTGATTGTGCTGGGGCGGATTTTGAGCTGATGAATGATGTCGCTCTGTTACGGTCACCTGGATCACCAATTTTCAGGAAATGACGGGCGTGCCCCCCTCCCCCGGCGGGTCGGGCAGGTTGCCCGGCGGCGGCGGAGGCCGAAGGCGGCCGATGACGACCGGAGGTGGCGCAGGCGGCCGGCGGTGACGTCCATTGGCACGCACGTGCTCCGCTTAGGCATGCTGCATGCGTCCTACGCAAGCGTGCTGGGGGGGGGGGGGGAACACGCATGCTCCACACAGGGGCACTGTGCGCGTGCTGGGAACCCGTGCGTTGGACGGGCACCCTGCGCGCGCGCACAGGGAGCATGGGAGCACTACACGCGAGCACAGGGAGCGCCCGAGCGTGTGGCGCGCATGCACGTTGTGCGTGTGTGCGGCGAGCACATGGCGTGTGTTGTGCGGGCTTGTTGTACTTGCATGCCCCTCCTTGTGCGGGTGCTTGGTTTCTTTGGCTTCGTTCGGGAAAACCCATGGGGAATCCAATCAAATGCCCCCAAATTTTCGCGGGTTGTATTTCGCAAAGTAACGAGCTCGGGAATTTATAAGCTTGATCATTTCATCTTGGGGTTGTGGACTTTGGATTACTTCATCTAGCGTGCGCCATAAGGCACTTTTTTTGCGTGCGCTGATCACATGACGCTACTCGTGTTCTACTATTGATTCCTAGACCGTGATTCATGTGGTTGATTGCTCGTGCATCGCCCTTTCTCGTTATGCAGTGCTGCGGCGTGTTGCAGGAACGTCCTCCTACTTAGCACGTCGTGTGCTGCGTTGGTGCGGAAGCGTGTTGCTTTTCACACTTCCCCCATATATGAATATGTGAGCATGACATTGTGCGCTAGCTTGTGCGGTTTCCGCAAAAAGTTAGCACTGGTGGCAGATTCTTGGACGCGATGTGGAGGGATGTTCTACCCTCCTTGTCTTGATATTGTGAAAGGACCAGCGGGTCCGTTCCTACTATAATATTCGGAAGGACTTTGTGTCTGTTCTCGTGTGGTGGCATAAAAAGACTTGGTGTTTAGTCTTATCAATAGGTTGAGGAGGGGCCTTTTAAGGTGGAGGTCATTGTTGGCGTCTTTTCCTTAGGATGCTGGAGCGGCATGAGATTTTTATGTTGCTGATCGCAGAGAGTCCTAGGGCCTTGGAGCGATGCGGTGACGGATGGTTGAGTGGGCCTTGAAAAGACAGTTATGAGGGTTGGTCTGTCACGATAGGATGGGTCATCATTGTGCTCTGTCTGGCACTTGGCAAGAGGTCTCGTGCGGTACGAAGGATGAAGGGGTGTTCCGTCCCTTGAATAGGTGATGCCTCGATGGTTGGTGCTGATGTTGGGGGAGTACTCAATTGTGTTCATGACATGCACGCTCTTTGTACCTTTGGTATGTATACTGCCCTTGTTTCTTTCTTTGCCCGGGCACGCGAGTCTTGGCATGACGCGCTGAGCTCGTGACTTTCCTCGGGTGACAGTCTTGCATAGTGAAGATCCTGCAGTCATCATTAGGCAGGGGATCTTGATAATTATCAAACAACTCCTTGCTTTTGTCTTTGTGGTGACAACGTAACTTAGCGTTGTATCATGCTTTTGCGTGTTGTAGTGGTCCGAAAGTATCTTATGTCTCACGTTCCTTGCTTATCGTGCGCTATCGCTTGCAATGGTTGTCGAGCGTTAATTGCGAGGACTTGTTGCTCGAGAGTGATGAGTGGGGTCATCTGCCCCCCTTGCCCTGGCGGTGTAGACGGATTCATAGTCTGCTCTTTATTTGATGATGTATGTGGATTCAGGGTCCATCCTGGGGAGGAATTCGGAGGAGGATTTGCGATTGACTTTTGTCTTGAAGATAAGACTCGGGGTCTGTTCTTGTCATGTGGCTTGTTTGCTCAGGTGATTCCAAAGGTCCTAAGTTATGCTTTTATGAGGAATCATCAGAGGACTTGGTGCATGTTTCTATCGAGAATCGAGGCAGAGTTGTTCGAGGCGGAGGCCGGGTTGGTGTGGCCGTAGGAGGAGGATGAGAGCATTGTTGCGCTTTACCTTGCGCTTGGCAAGAGGTTCCATGCGGCACGAGGAATATGAGTGTGTTCCATCCTTTGAATGGTTGATGCCACAAAAGGTGGTGTTGATGTTGATGCTGAGAGATTACTTGATTGTTTGCGTGTTGCGCGCACCCTCTGTTTCTTTTGTTTGAGCTCTGCTTTTGCTGCAGCGGGCTTGACTTAGCCTGGTAACTTGCCTCTTGCTTGCGATCGTCACAAAGTTGTTTTCTTGTTTGAGCCTTGGGTGTCTCACTGAATCGGGAGTGCTTTTACCCCCTTGCTTTAACACGCGTGTTTGACGCGACGTGTCGAATTTGTGACTTCCACTAGGCGTGAATGCCTGGAGCTGATGCCCGAGTGTTGTGCGAGGGGACGTTTGTCCCCTTTGTCTGGATGGCGCCTGAGGACTCAGAGTTCGCTTTTGGCTAAGTGTTGTATGAGGACTCGCGGTTTTCCCAAGTCAGCATTCATGGGAGGATTGGGGACTTATTCCCGCCTTGAGAGTGTTTGGTTTTGTTCCCTTAGAGGTGGCGAATGATCTTTGTCCATTTGTGTCTTGGATCGACTTGGGGTCTATTACATTATTGGTGCATGTAGAAAGAAGCTTTGTTCGTTCGCGCCTCAGGAGGATCGAGGTCCGTCCAGGTGAAAGTGGCGAAAAAACTTTGTTTGATCGCGCCTTAGGAGGACCGGGATCGGTCCGGGTAGAGGTGACAAAGAGCATTTTTTAGCGCGTCTCAGTAAAACTGGGGTCCCTCCGGGTGGAGGTGGCAAACAACCTTTGTTCGCTCGCGACTCAGGAGGACTGAGGTCCTTTTGGATGAGATGGAGAAAAACCTTTATTCGTTTGTGGTTCAGGAGGACCGGGGTCCGTAGGCGGAGATGACGAAGAACCTTTGTTTGTTCCCTCCTCAGGAGGATCAGGGTCTGTCCGGGAGGATGTGGCGAAGAATCTTTGTTTGTTCGCTCCTCAAGAGGATCGGGGCCCGTCCGGGTGGAGGTGGCGAAGAACCTTTGTTTGTTCGCACCTTAGGAGGATCAGAGACCGTCCGGGTGGAGGTGGTGAAGAACCTTTGTTCGTCCATGCCTTAGGAGGATCGAGGTCCATCCAGGTGGATTTGACGAAGAACCTTTGTTCGTTCGTGCCTCAGGAGGACCGGGGTCCTTCCGGGTGGAGGCAGCGAAGAACCTTTGTTCGTTCATGCCTCAGGAGGATCGGGGGTCCGTCCTGATGAAGGTGGTGAAGAACCTTTGTTTGTTCACGCCTCAGGAGGATCGAGATCCATTTGGTGGAGCTGCAGAAGGACCTTTGTCCATCTTTCCTGAGAGGTGAAGGACTTTCGTCCTTCTTGCCTGAGAGGTGTTGTGAGCGCACTACCAGAAAGCAGGTGCTATTAGCACACTGTCCGGAGGTAGGTATTATTAGCGCACTATCCGTAGGTAGGTGCTATTAGCGCGCTTCCAGAAGGCAGGTACTGTGAGTGCATTGCCAGAAGGCAGGTGCAGTGAGCGCGCCGCCCGAAGGCAGGTGCAGTGAGCGCGTCGCCCGAAGGCAGGTGTAGTGAGCGCGCCTCCCAAAGGCAGGTGATGTGAGCGCGCCGCCCGAAGGCAGGTGTTGTGAGCGCACCGCCCGAAGGAAGGTGTTGTGAGCGCGCCACCCGAAGGCAGGTGTTGTGAGCACGTCGCCCGAAGGCAGGTATTGTGAGCGCGCCGACCGAAGGAAGGTGTTGTGAGTGTGCCGCCCGAAGGTAGGTGTTGTAAGAGCACTTCCCGAAGGCAGGTCCTTTGTGCGGGTCGCCCGAGGGCAGTTGTTGTGAGCGCGCCGCTCGAAGGGAGGTCCTGTGAGCGTGCCGCCCGAAGGCAGGTCCTGTGAGCGCGCCGCCCGAAGGCAGGTCCTGTGAGCGCTCCGCCCGAAGGAAGGTGCTGTGAGCGCGCCGCCCGAAAGTAGGTGCTGTGAGCGCACCGCCCGAAGGCAGGTCCAGTGAGCGCGTCGTCCGAAGGAAGGTCATGTGAGCGCGCCACCCAAAGGCAGGTGCTGTGAGCGCGCCGCCCGAAGGCAGGTGTTGTAAGCGTGCTGCAGGAAGGCAGGTCCTATGAGCGCACCGCCCAAAGGCAGGTGCTGTGAGCGCGCCGCCCGAAGGTAGGTGCTGTGAGCTCGTCGCCCGAAGGCAGGTCCTTTGAGCGCCCCGCCCGAAGGCAGGTCCTGTAATCGTGCTGCCCGAAGGAAGGTGTTGTGAGCGCGCCGCCCGAAGGTAGGTTCTGTGAGCGCGCCACCCGAAGGCAGGTGCTGTGAGCGCGCCGCCCCAAGGCAGGTGCTGTGAGCGCGCCGCCCGAAGGCAGGTGCTGTGAGCGCGTCGTCCGAAGGTAGGTGCTGTGAGCGCGCCGCCCGTAGACAAGTGCTGGGAGTGCGCCGCCCGAAGGTAGGTGTTGTGAGTGTGCTCCCCAAAGTCATGTGTTGTGAGCGCGCCGCCCGAAGGCAGGTGCTGTGAGCGCGCCGCCTGAAGACAGGTGTTGTGATCGCGCCGCCCGAAGACGGGTAGAGCTCTGATGCTGGATATGGAGTTTCCTCCTAGGATGATTGCCTTAGGAGTTACACCTTGACCCTTCCTGGTGAGCGGATAGCAGACCCTTCGTTGTTCGATCCTTGTTTGGTTATGTAAGAACCTCTCTAACAGCCCTAGCCTGACGAGACATTCAATTTCTTCCTTGAATTTTGAGCAATTTTATATGATATGTCCTTTATAACACCCCGGTTTTTCCAGATCTTGAGCCTCTGGAAGCACCGCACGGCGATAGGTAGCTATCGCCCAGCGATAGCCTTGTTTCGTCGAGTCCAGGCGTTGAGAGCGCTGAGTAGCTAGGCGTTGAGAGCGTTGAGTGCTAGCGTGCGGCGTTAGCTAGCTACCGTTCGATAGTAGCTTGGCGTTGAGTGCGTTGAGTGGCTGACGTTGAGTAGAGGCGTAAGTGATAGGCGTCGAGTGAGCTACCGCGGAGCGTTAGTACTACCGTCGACATTAGCGCGATATTATTTTTTTGGTCGAGCGCTCGGGAATCTACCGCCCGGCGGTAGGTAGTTATCGTCTGGCGATAGTGCACTGGAGCAGTTCCATCGTTTGGCATTTTAGCCGTATGTTTTCTCTTAGGATTTGATCCTATGGCCCAGGATGCTCCCCCAAAGGGCATATAAAGGGCTGAAACGTTCTAAACCTTCATTCTCTTCTCTTTTGAAGTGGGAGTTAGGGTTTGAGAGCAAGAGTTTGGAGGAGGAAGAAGAAGGTCTTTCTCCGCCTTTGACGAAGCTTCGAGGCTCTGATCGTTGATCTGAGGCCAGATCTGTGGAGTGGACTTGAAGGCGCACGTTTTCATCCGTGCAAATCAAATTTTCCATGGAAAGGAAGAGGAGTCGCAACTCGAAAGGTAACGACACTTCTCCTCTCGGTCTTTAGGATGCGTGCATGACCTCCATGTTTATTACTACTTTCTTTCAAGCATTTGGGTATTAGATCTCTCAAATGAGATGGGTTCGGGTTGTCATGGCTCAAGAGGAGCCACCGGTCGATTGTGTCTGTCCCCGACATAATATTGCATTAGAAATCTGCTTCATTAGTGGATAAGGCATTGTGGGTGAAGCGGAAGTCGCAACCGTTAGTCCGACTCAGTGATGTTGTATATCGAGCCTAAGGATTGTACTAGAAATCTGTTTGCGGCAAGATGTCGTTTGTGATGATTGCCCCCCCCCCTTATTTTCGCGTGAGTACGAATGGTGGATTAGGGCGGGAAAGGCTTTTGATTGTGATGTGCTAAGGCGTGACTTTGTCTATGTGGTCGGCTGGCTATCCCGTGACGTTGCAAAGTCATGTGTGGAGAGTGTCCCGGTGAGACAAGACCCCTTCTATGAAACTAACGAGAATGTCAAGCTTTGGACAAGCCCGGACGATGCCAGCTAGGTCCCACTGGATATCCTTCAGTGAACTTGGCCCCGATTTAGAGCCGGGCCTTGGTCGTCACGAGTAGGTGGGGTCTAGCAAGGGTTCTTAGCATCGGTTTGTGGTTTGTGTGACAAAATCCTGATGTGAGAAGTCATAGCTTGCAGGCAAGCCCGGGTTTTTAGACCCATGAGCGGGTGGGGCCTAGACAAGAGTTCCCTGTGGCGTCTTGTATGTCGTTAGGGGAAATTGGAAGTACCCATGTGTTTGCGGCTTGAATACCGAAGGAGAAATTGGAAGTACCCGATTATTGATGTGTGGTGATGTGTTAGATTCATACGCTTTAGGGTGCCTTAGGTGAAGCCCAGGATTGCATACATCCTGCATTGTAGGCCCCTTTTTCTATATGCTCAACATAAAAACATGTTTGTTGTATGTGACATCCAAACCCGTTTTACTGTTTCTATGTTCATGTATATTTTCATATGAAGTGTTGATCTGCAGGGTGATGGAGTGCCCCGGGGTTTGCTAGGGATGGCCGGGAGGAGATGTGTTGGTTACACAGTTGAAGTCAGTCTTTGCTGACCCACGTTACCACCAATTTTTATAAGGCAAGGATCGTAAGTGGGAGTAAGCTCGCTGGCCAAAAAGGCCTAAGCCTCATGAAGTGATCTCTTTGTTTGGTAGCTCTGTTTGGGTGAATGTTATGCTTAGTGCACTTTAAATCTGGCTTGCATGCAGAGGTAGCCTAGGAGTGTTTTTGCACGTTGATATATTATTGTTTCAGTTTTGGACTCAAGAATGTTGCAAGACCTTAAGACTGATTTGATACCCTTGTGTTAGTGGATAACTTATAGTGTTGTTATTTGTTTTCGTTGTTTTTAATCTGAGTTTTGAGTTGGACAGTTTATATCATCTTATAATGCTTAAGTTGTGGCATCTGTATGTTGTGGGGCCCCGCCCGGACCCATATTATGCGGTCATTACAGGGGAGGTGTTACAATTTGGTATCATAGCTAGGTCAGTGTCCAAGGTAAGGATTCGTGGTCAAATGTCATAATAGGATCACGTTAAGAAATTATCCACATAGGAGTATCGCGGGATCATGAGTGTCCTTGTGTCTAAGTTTTTGCGAGAGAAGATGATTCTTGTTTTACCTTATTTTTGCTAAGGGTGCAAGCGACGGGGCGGGGACGTTGAGGCCGCAAGAGGAGCCTTCGGCGAGCAGTGTTGCTACTCCAGGTCCGATGGGCATGGGTGTAACCCCAGTCGACTTCTATCATATGCTAGCAGAGGCAATGGTAGCGGCCCAAGCAGCAGCGACAGCGCAAGTTGTGACCCCTGTTGCATAGGTAGCGACTCCTGTTACCCCGAATGCGGCACCAGTCATACCGGGCGGAGGATCCAGGCCAATAGAGCCGTTGGTTGAGATAGTGGTATCGGGCAGGGAGACCAATAGATAAAGTATTTTCTGAGTTTCAATCCTCAAACATTCAAGGGAGTCGGCACGCCGACCGATGCGGAGGATTGGTGGGAGAGGATTCAAGAACTTCTGAGGGCGGCAGAGACGCTAGAGGATAAGTAGTCTGAGTTTGCAACCTTCATGTTAGAAGGTAATGCTAAGTTTTGGTGGGTGAGCCATAAAGTCCGCCAATTTCTTGGACGCACCCCATCCATAGAAGAGTTCGGGAATGCCTTCTTGAAAAAGTATATCCCTTCGTCGATAAGGTTATCCCTTCAGAGACAGTTTTTGCACTTGGTGCAACGAGACAAGACTGTGGATGAGTATGTTCAGGAGTTTACTTGATTGGGTCGTTATGCTGGAACGACCATGGCCGATGATGAAGAGAGGGACAATCTCTTCTACCATGGGTTGAGAGAGAATCTGAGATAACCCCTCATAGCTATGTAGAATGCGGGCTTCAACGAGTTGATTAAGGCGGTCAGGACGTTCGAAAGTTATATAGAGCAAACCCAACATCATAAGAGATTTACAGTAAAACAGGGAGAAGGAAAGCCTTCTCAGTCGCAAGGGAAGTCGGAAGGGAGTAAGTGGAAAAAGAAGCTTCATCACTACAAGTCATGGGAGAAGAGCAGTATGACGTCTGGGAGATCTCGCTTCAAGGGACCACCATCGTGCTACAAGTGTGGCAAGCCAGGCCACATAGCTCGTTGTTGTACTGAAGGTGGCGCTGAGCAGGAGCCAAGGCAGGAGCAGTCAGTGCGGTCTGGTCCCAACGCCGCAGAGAAAGAGAAGATGGCGGAGTCGAGCGCTTTACATTTCCAACCCGTGCAACCAAAGGCGTACAACCTTGGGCAGCAGGAAGCAATTCGACAACCCGATGTGGTGACAGGTATGGGAAAAGTTTAAGTTTTTTTATTTTCTTTAGACTTTCGAGACTTTTATGTATATCAGTTGTGTTATAGACTTCGTACTAGTTTTTGGATACCCCGATAGGGTATTGTTCGACACGAGAGCGTAACACTCCTTTATTGCGGAAAGCTTTATCCGAAGAATTGGAGTCGAGTCCTTTTCGACGGACGCAAAACTTAGGGTGCGCATGCCCAATTGGTCTTTCAAGACTACCGGGACGAGAGGGCGCATTGGTTGGAGTCTGGACGGAGTTGACTTCATGTTGGTAGCAGTAGTTCTGCCGTTGGCCGAATTTGATGTAATCTTGGGGATGGATTGGCTTGCAGAGCAATGTGCTAGTATCGACTGTCTATCTAAGGTGCTGACCCTGAGAAGAAAGGGAAAGTAAGAGGTTAAATTTGAGGGCCTTAGCGGAGTGGTCTGTTCCCTGATCTCAGCCGTGCAATTGGTGTTGGCAGTTAACCAGGGAGGAGTAGCTTTCGTAGCATTGTTAGAAGTTCAACTTTCCAGGCTATCAATTGGAGAAGTGTCGGTAGTGGCAGAATTCTAGGATGTGTTTCCTGAGGAGTTACCTGGAGCACCTCCTCGACGAGATATCGATTTCTCGATTGAGTTAGTACTAGAAGCTAGGTCGGTGTCACGTCCTCCTTTTAGGATGGAACCGAAGGAGTTAGCTGAGCTCAAGGTATAGTTGTAGGAACTGTTGGAGCAGGGGTATATCAGACCCAGTTCATCTCCTTGGAGCGCGCCAGTGCTGTTTGTTAAGAAGAAAGATGGTAGTATGCGGCTGTGCATAGACTATCGGGAGTTAAATAAATTGACCATCAAAAATAAGTATCTGATTTCACGGATAAATGACCTGTTCGACCAGTTGGTTGGGTCAGTGGTGTACTCTAAGTTGGACTTGAAGTCCGGATACTACCAATTACAGATTTGAGATGAGGACATACCCAAGACAGTGTTTGGTACGAGGTATGGTCACTTCGAGTTCTCGGTGATGTCGTTCTGGTTGACGAACGCGCCATCGGTATTCATGGATTTTATGAACCGAGTGTTTTGGGAGTATTTAGACTCATTTGTGGTAGTCTTCATCGATGATATTTCAGTATACTCCAAATCGGAGGCGGAGCATGAGGCTCATCTGAGAGTCGTCTTGCAGACTCTGAGAGAGAACCAGTTGTATGCAAAGTTCTTGAAGTGCAAGTTCTGGTTGGAGAAGGTGACTTTTTTGGTCCATGTGATTAGTGGTGATGGGGTGGCGGTGGATCCAGCGAAAGTTGAGGCCATCAGAGATTGTCCAGTTCTGAGCACCGTGGCAGAAGTCAGGAGTTTCCTTGGACTAGCCAGGTACTATAGAAGGTTTGTGGAAAACTTTTCGCGGGTAGCTCTACCCTTCACTACTTTGACTCGTAAGGACCAGAGGTTTGTGTAGACTCAGGAGTGCAATCAAGCGTTCGACACCTTGAAGGAAAGGCTGATGACAGCTCCAATCCTAAGTCTTCCTAAAGGGACTGAAGGATTTCAGATTTTCAGATACGCATCAGGTTGCGATTTGGGTTGCGTATTAGTGCAGCATGGCAAGGTGATAGCATTTGGGTCTAGGCAGTTGAAACCTCATGAGAGGAATTACCCCGTCCATGACTTGGAGTTGGCGGCAGTAATTTTTGCATTGAAGTTTTGGCGACACTATGTGTATGGTGCCAAGGTTGAGATCTTCACGGACCAGAAAAGCTTGAAGTATCTCCTAGATCAAAAATATTTGAACATACGGCAGTGCAGGTGGGTAGAATTCCTTGGGGACTACGACGTGGCAATTCAGTATATGTCAAGCAAGGCAAAAATGGTGGCGGATGCCTTGAGTAGGAAATATTTTGGACAAGGAAATTGGATTGAAGCTCATGATGAGTGATTGGTGCGGGACTGTGAATCCCTTGGCATTGAGTGTGTAGCCAGAGGCGAGTCTAGCACGGCTCGGTTGAACTGGATAGAGTTGCAGAACGACTTATCCGATCGTATCTGGGAAGTGACCAATGTGGATGTGGAGTTCCAGCCATTTGTGGTGGAAGCTCAAAGCGGCGAGAGTAGTGTCTGGGAGATGATTGATGAGATCTTAAGGAAGGACGAAAAGATTTGTGTATCGCATTTCGACAAGCTCCGTGAGGAGTTGATGTTTGAGGCTCATTTCACGAAGTACTCCATTCACTCGGGCAGTACAAAGATATACTTGGATATGAAGAAATACTTTTGGTGGTCTGGTCTGAAGCAGGATTTAGCTTTGTACGTGAGTCGGTGTCAAACTTGTGCCCTAGTGAAGGCTGAATGTTAGAAGCTGGGCGGGTTCCTGAAGCCTCTTCCTATCCCCGAGTGGAAATTTGATGACATATCCATGAATTTTGTGCTTTGTTTACCTCGGTCGCAACAGGGTAACGATGCGATTTGGGTGATCGTGGATCACTTGACCAAAGTGAATCACTTCATCCCCAATCGGAAGGAGGACAGTGTGGAGAAGCTGGTATAATTGTATGTTCGCAATATTGTGCGGCTGTATGGAGTCCCAAAGAGTATTGTTAGTGATCACGATGGACGATTCACGTCCAAAGACTGGAGATTACTACAGAAAAGTCTGGGCACAGAGCTTAATTTTAGTACGGCGTTCCATCCGCAAACCGATGGACAAACGGAAAGGACAAATCGTACAATGGAGGGTATGATGAGGATGTGTACCCTTGACTTTGGCAAGAGATGGGAAGATCACCTCTTCATGGTGGAGTTCGTCTGTAACAATAGTTTTCAGGCAAGTATCAAGATGACACCATACGAGGCTTTGTATGGAAGGCGGTGTCGATTACCAATATCCTGGATAAAGGCGGGAGACACCAAACTTTTGGGAAAAGAAGTGGTGACTGATGTTTGTGAGTTGGTGCAAACGATTCAGGAGCGCATAAAGGTTGCTCAGGATCAGCAGGCAAAGTATTTCAATGCGCGTCATAGGAACGTGGAGTTTGCGGTAGGTGACTGAGTATATTTAAAGATTAAGTCGTTCAAAGGCATTTCGCGGAATCGCCGACTCAAGAAGTTAAGTCCGAGGTTCTTGGGACCGTTCGGGGTCGTGGAACGTATTGGAGAAGTAGCCTACCAGTTGGCGTTGTCCACAGAGCTGATTGGATTGCACGATGTCTTCCATGTCTCAGTTTTGAGGAAAGCCTTGATGGAGACAAACGTTGTGGTCGAGGCGGCAGCGGTGGCGGTAGAAGAGGACTTGAGAATGGAAGTCCATCTGTTTGACATAGAGGACTCAGAAGTTCGGCAGTTACGGAACAAAGAGACCAAACTCGTGAAGGTGCGGTGGAATAACTGTGGGCGAGACGAGTTTTCTTGGGAGCGTGAACAAGCAATGCGGGAGGACTTCCCAGAACGTTTTTCTTCAGGTATGCTTTTGTTTGAGTACATACCTAATTTAGAGGACGAAATTCTTCTAAGGGGGGAGGAGTTGTAACACCCCGATTTTTTCAGATCTTGAGCCACTGGAAGCTACCGCGCGACGATAAGTAGCTACCGCGCGGCGATAGGTAGCTATCGCCCGACGATAGGTAGCTATCTCCCGGCGATAGCCTTGTTTCGTCGAATCCAGGCGTTGAGAGCGCTAAGTAGCTAGGCATTGAGAGCGTTGAGTGCTAGCGCGTGGCATTAGCTACCATTCGGCAGTAGCTTGGCGTTGAGTACAATGAGTGGCTTACGTTGAGTAGAGGCGTTGAGTGGTAGGCGTTGAGGGAGCTAATGCGCAACATTAGTACTACCGCTGGCGTTAGCGTGACATTATTTTTTGACCAAGCTCTCGGAAAGCTATTGCCCAACGATAGGTAGTTACCGCCCGGCGATAGCGCACGGGAGCAGTTCCGTCATTTGGCGTTTTAGCCGTCCGTTTTCTCTTAGGATTTGATCCTATGGCCCAGGTTTCTCCCCCCAAAGGGCATATAAAAGGCTGAAACATTCTAAACCTTCATTCTATTCTCTTTTGAAGTGGGAGTTAGGGTTTGAGAGCAAGAGTTTGTAGGAGGAAGAAGAAGGTCTTACTCCGCCTTTGACGAAGCTTCGGGGCTCCGATCGTCGATCCGAGGCCAGGTCTGTTGAGTGGACTTGAAGGCGCACGTTTTCATTCGTGCAAATCAAGTTTTCCATGGCAAGGAAGAGGAGTCGTAAGGTAACGACACTTCTTCTCTCGTTCTTTAGGATGTGTGCATAACATCCATGTTTATTACTGCTTTCTTTCAAGAATTTGGGTATCGGATCTCTCAAATGAGAGGGGTTCAGGTTGTCATGACTCAAGAGGAGCCACCGGGTCGATTGTGTCCGTCCCCGGCATGATATTGCATTAGAAATCTACTCCGTTAGTGGATTAGGCATTGTGGGTGAAGCGGAAGTCGCGACTGTTAGTCCGACTCGGTGATGTTGTATAACAAGCCTAAGGATTGTGCTAGAAATCCGTTTGCGTCAAGATGTCATTTGTGATGATTGTCCCCCCTTGTTTTTGTGTGAGTATGAATGGTAGATTAGGGCGGGAAAGGCTTTTGATTGTGATGTGCTAAGGCGCGACTATGTCTCTATGGTCGGCTGGCTAGCCCGTGACGTTGCAAAGTCACGTGTGGAGAGTGTCCTAGCGAGACAAGTCCCCTTCTGTGAAACTGACAAGAATTCCAAGCTTTAGACAAGCCCAGACGATGCCAGCTGGGTCTCGCTGGGTCTCCTTCGGTGAACTTGGTCCCGATTTAGAGCCGGTCCTGGGTCGTCACGAGCGGGTGGGGTCTAGCAAGGGTTCTTAACATCGGTTTGTGGTTTGTGAGACGGAATCCTGATGTGAGAAGCCAGAGCTTGCAGGCAAGCCTGACTTTTGAGACCCACGAGCGGGTGGGGCCTAGGCAAGAGTTCCGTGTGGTGACTTGTATGCCATTAGGGGAAATTGGAAGTACCCATGTGTTTGTGGCTTGAACGCCGAAGGGGAAATTGGAAGTACCTGATTGTTGATGCATGATGATGTGTTAGATTCATACGCTTTAGGGTGCCTTAGGTGAAGCCCAGGATTGCATACATGATGCATTGTAGACCCCTTTTTCTATATGCTCAACATAGAAAAATGTTTGTTGTATGCAACATCCAAACCTGTTTTACTGTTTCTATGTTCATGTATATTTGCATATGAAGTGCTGACCTGCAGGGTGATGGAGTGCCCCGGGGTCTGCTAGGGATGGCTGAGAGGAGATGTATTGGTTACACAGTTGAGGTCAGCCTTTGCTGACCCACGTTACCGCAAATTTTTACAGGGCAAGGATCGCAAGCGGGAGTAAGCTCGCCGGCCAAAAAGGTCTAAGCCGTATGAAGTGATCTCTTTGTTTGTTAGCTCTGTTTGGGTGAATGTTATGCTTAGTGCACTATGAATCCGGCTTGCATGCCGAGGTAGCCTAGGAGTGTTTTTGCACGTTGATATGTTATTGTTTCAGTTTTGGACTCACGAATGTTGTAAGGCCTTAAGGCCGATTTGATACTTTTGTGTTAGTGGATAACTTCGAGTGTTGTTATTTGTTTCCGCTGTTTTTAATCTGAGTTTTGAGTTGACTAGTTTATATCATCTTATAATTCTTACGCTGTGGCGTCTGTATGTTGTGGGGTCCCGACCGGACCCATATTATACGGTCATTACAGGAGAGGTGTTACATCCTTGTCCACAGTGGAACTCACAATATCTTATGGTTATGCTAACCTCTTTCCTATTAGATGTGGAAAATATTCTGTTAATTGTACGGTCCTTCAAAATATACTAGCAATATCTTTTAGCTATTGATGTTGGATAAGACGAGAGTGGCACTAATTATAGAGAAGTGAGAAGCTCGATTAAGATGGTTCGGACACGTCAAAGGTGGCCATTAGAGGCACCTTTTAGGCATTGTGAGAATTTAACCACTAGGCATGCTAAACAGGGTAGGGGGAGAGAGATAGTTTAGCATTAGTGAGATTATGACCAAAGATAGGGCGGAATGGTGACAAAGGATCCAAACAGTCAACCCCACTATGATGGGATAAAGGCTTTGATGTTATACACATTCATGTGCACTGAATTATTATAATCGTCCAAATATTTGTTAATAGTGTGCATCAAGTTACTCCCTCTAAAACTTCTGCAGTAGAAACCTATGACACCTCTCACAAGTAACTTTAACCAGTGAAGAATACATCAGTTTATGTGCAGTCTTTCAAATTCAACTGCTACTCTTGCTTCCTCAAATATTGTTCTCTTGTGCAAGTCCACTTCATAGATTATTGATTCTCGTGCAATTCAAGCCATGAACATAATGGCATCTATCCAATGAATTTTTTTTCTAGTATATAAAGGTCTTATGCAAGTATTGTAGATATATGCGTAGGAGAGGTATACGAAAATCATTATCTTCGTCTCTCAATTCCATTATTATATCCCTTTCTCACCCCAACGAATCTTGCCGAAATTCTTCTCTTATCTAATTCAATCTCTTTTGATCTTCTTCTTTTAGGCCTCATTCGAGTGCATGTTGATACTTAACCTCATTTCCCCGTTTATGTCATCGTTTGAGCGAACCTATGCTTGGCAATAATTAGAGATAAATCTTTGTTTTGTTACAAATCATGACTTTGATCCAAAAATGATGAATATTGATACTCCTCTGCCCTTTGCCAAATAGAGCTTTAGTAACCACAACATTATACTAGTGCCTTCCTTCTAAAAGACTGAATCTAATGAGTTATACACCAATGCACTCATTAATCTGAATCTATTGTAATGTAGTGCAGGATATGAGTTGCGCTCGACCATGATGCTACTGTTCGGGTGGTGCCAAGTTTAAATCTTTTTCAGTTCTATGGCCTTGTACTTATCTACTTCCCATTGTTGTAATAAATTGAACTAAAATAACTACCTATAATAATTATAAATAAAATATTCACCTCTTTATTCATAACGTCTTCTCAAACACATTAAATGTGCTTTTCATCAATCATTAGAACATATTATCATAGATTTCAAAATGTTGAGTTGTTTTTAATTGCATTCTCTATACATTTGTTAACTTGCTCGTACATACAAAAAGATCCTCAAATTTCATCAAGAGAAAAAAACATAGCAATAAATACTAAGTCATATAAAAAAAGGAAACTTTACATGACAACTATAGTTGATGACCACGAAAAGCTATTATAATATGTATATTTAATGTTTACTTGTGTTTGAAGTTGTTATTTTCACAATGTATATTATATTATCTCAAAGAAAAATACATCAAATATATCTAGTATATCCCATCCTACATACAACAAATCCTATATAATGATGTAAATATAGCTTAATTTTCAAGTAATTTAGAAAAGAAACCCACATAGTATCTATTGTATTCCAAAAGGCACAAGCTAGAGTATGAATGTTCTATTATTCCATCATATTCTGAGATTATTCCCAGGGGAAGCAATCTTTGAATTCCGACGGTAGCTCGATCACCTGCTTTTGCAGTGCAGGATCCATCAATTGGCTGATGTAAGGTTGTTTGTGTCCCTAAGTTCACCTCCAAGAATGGATTTTGCCCTTCCGCCTTGCCTGAGATTATGGAGAAATGCTTGCTTTGAAATAGATAGCTGGTGGAACACAGGCTGCCAATGAAAGCATGGGACAAGCCTTACAAACAAAGCTCTAAGAAGGCTTGCTCCTGATATCTAATATTTTTATGTGCATCATATATAGGCTATCCAAAATATTCATTGCATTTGTCCTATATGACTTAATTACTATGGATCAAAAATTTATTCCCTTACTATTTTTGTCAGAAGACACTCTGAACATCATTAAGGCTTAAATACATCATTAACTTTGTTATAAACTTAATGTAGTCTAAAATGTACATTAAGCTCTTATTAGCACGTTTAGGCTCCGTTTAGTGTGGCATTTTTGCTCCAGTGAGTTTGAACAAAAACGCCACTGTTATAGAATGTATGTTTGGTATGGCAACGGTTATGACCATCACAAAAAAAGTAAAACTAGTTTTGAACACAAAAGTGGATGAAGTTCATTAGGTGAGATCGGGCGTTCACGAATGACGGTTCTTAACCACTGTGTTCATGATCACCACTGTCATACCAAATGGAGCTTGATAGGAATAAATAAACTAGGAGATTACAAATACCACCTTGATTTAATATCGAGTCCTAGAAACCTTGTCTGTATTTCTCAGCCATAACATCTTTGCAAGGGCTTTTTCTCCAACATATTGGTTTGTAAAGCGGACTAGACAATAAAGATGAAAAGAGCATTTACCTTTTATACTCAGCATATAGAGGATGTTGAATGCGCAACACTCAACTTCTTGCCTCAGAAGTTCCATAAATCTAATTTTTAGCAATCAATTTATGTTTGATGATAACTTTGATAGATGCTCCATTTGGCGGAGCGATTTTGCTCCTGTGTGTTTGGACAAATTTGACATCATCAAAGAATATATATTTGGCATGACAATGGTTATGACCGTCACGAAGAAAATAAAACTAGTTTTGAACATAAAAGCAAATGAATTTCCTTAGATGAGATCGGGCATTGACAAATGATAGTTCATAATCACCGCGTTCACACGACTGTTGCTGCCATGCCAAATGGAGCCAGAGTGATCCTAAATGTAGTATCATAGTCATCTCAAGGAGATGAGTAATGCAATGGATACTTCTTAAACAATATTGTACATCAATTTAGTTACTTCCCGAGCTTAATAAATTGATGAATATGAATTCCCATCTATCTTGATAAGAGTTAGGCTTTGTTTGGCGCCGCGGTGAAAGTCATGAACATGGTGATTATGAATCGACGTTTTGATGAGATATTTTTCTTCTGAAAGGGGGAACTGTTATACCTTTAAGAATTCTCTAGAGGGGGAGGGTGAATAGAGATTTAAAAATCATTTACCCCAAATACAAAAAAGTTTCAATTATTCTCATATTAGCATTCACAATCACACACAACCACAATTAAGTTAGTATAGTAGAAATAAATCCAGAAAATAAAATAGAAGCAAACACTTAAAAAACACAACACAGAGAACATCAAAACAATAGTGCTTCCTCAAAATTTGGGTACATCCACTCTTTTATCACTTTGGTAGAAATTCACTATCTCAGTATCTGAGTCTTTTTTATAAGGAGGCTCTTAGAACCAGTGACTGAGTCTTTTGATAAGGAAACTCTATGAACCAAATGACTGAGTGTTTTGATAAGGAGATTCCTAGAACCAATGCAACTAGATACTTTGATAAGTAGATCTTAAACAAGACAACCAGATCTTTTGATAAGGAGGTCTTGAACTTGACTGAATCCTTTGGAGAGAGATTCTAAAAACGCTTTTTACAGGAACAGAAAATGAGAGAGAAAGAAGCAGAGGTGAAGAAGAAAAATTATCTTATGATTTGAATCCCCTTCAACAATTTATTTGGGGATTCTTGGTACTTTAGTGCACTAGATCTTTGTATATGATTAATCTTTGAAGAGAAGAATGATTATAAACATAGATCCACTTGTCTTAGGTTTTCTATAGAAGAGAGGGAGGAGGAAGAAGCCAAAAAATTGTCTCTGAATAATATTATAAGGGTGCTGTTAATTACACCCCAAAAATAGATATTTGTAACCCAACGATATTTGTACCCAAATAAGCTATTTTTACCCATTTAGGATATTTGTACCCACAGTACATAACCTAAACCATCTATTAATAGCCTCACATATCTTTACCTTGGCGCATGTACTAACAAATAAAATAATTTAGGACAAAATGATAATATAGTTAGTGTTAGTGTTCTTTTACATCAAACATTTGATCAAAATGTCAAAATGTCTCTCATATCCTCCCATATCAAAATGTCAAACTGTCTCACATATCAAAATGTCAAAATGCTATATCCTTCTTTGCCTCCCATATCATTCACCTGCAAGAAATAACGGTTCAAATTAAATGTGCAAATGCTAGTCAACAAATTAATAAGTTATTTTTTTACCTTGTTTGGAGCAAAATGTAGCGGGCTACTTCAAGTAGTGACAAGACAATTTGCATTCCAGAAATCTCCAACTTTTATTCTTTGCACACCCATAAAAAATTCATAAAATTCAATTTAACCTACCTATTAGCTTTACTAAACACAGCCAAATTTTTGGACTGAAATCAGATTTTTGGACTGAAATCAGATTTCAGTCCAGAAATCTCCAGATTTCTGGACTGAAATTTTCAGTCCCGAAATGTGCAGCAGTCCAGAAATGTGTGCAGCAGTCCAGAAATGTGTGCAGCAGTCAAGAAGAAGAAGAAGAAGAAGAAGATACCAAGCTCGGGCACGGGATCAGCGCGGGCACGGGAGCAGCGACGGCAAGGGCACGGGAGCAGCGATTAGGGCGCGGGAGCAGCTGGACGAGCCTCGGGCACGGGAGCAGCTGGACGAGCCTCGGCACGGGAGCAGCGACTAGGGCGCGGGAGGACGAGCGGCGCAGAGAGGGGGAGATGGGGCGCGAGGGCTGCGGGCGAGGGTTTAGGTCGGGTACAAATATCGGGTCTGAAGAGGAAGGGTTTTGCTATATTATTGAACTTTTAATGGGTTCAAATATCCTCTTTTGGGGTGTAATTAACAGCACCCTATTATAATATGTATCTTGTTCGCTTCATTTTTTATGCTTGAAATCAAAGTATTTCAATCCCAAGAGAATTTAAAATTCTTCCCACTAGATTGTCTTTAGAAGGAATGAGATAATATCTTTCTAAACCAGTCTTTAGAAAATCCCGTCCATTCTCTTCAATCATCTTCCAAATATGTCTTTCAGGACATATGTAAAGAATTCTTTCCTTAAGCCTTCTTCTAACAGTTTTTCAATTTTGAATAACTTTCATAGGTATAATCTTCTAATCTTTCTGAAAGAGATATTCTGAATTTTCTTTCTGGATGAGTATCGAGACTACGTTGAGTTCAAATAGAAGGAGCGTCAAATTCTACTTCAGAATAAAAATTTATCACCTTGATTGAATTATCAACGTCACATCGATAACTTATCAATGCATGCGTCGACTACTGCTCAGGAGAGGAATCGACATTACTTCAGAGAATGCGTCAAAAGTTAGTCGAAGTTACGTCGACTTCTAGTCGACGTTGCATTGATTTCTAATTGAAGCAATTATACTTTGGGAGAAAAGCTAATTATGTTGGTGTGATCGATACTTCAAGGAGTTCAAAAAGCTACTGATGTAAACACCTCTCTTGCAAAGCAATTATTTCTAATCGAAGCAATTATGCTTTGGGAGCAAAATTATGTTGGTGTGATCGATACTTCAAGGAGTTCAAAAAGCTACTGATGTAAACACCTCTCTTGCAAAGCCCCCCGAGATCGGGAGAATCTTCTCATCTACTTGGGAGTAAAACGAGAAGCAGTAAGCTCAGAACTTGTTCGAGAAGAAGGAAAAGAGCATTTCCCAATTCACTATGTCAGTTGAGTCCTGAAGGAAGCAGAAAGAAGGTACCCCATCCTTAAAGCAGAAGTTCAAAAAGCAGAAAGAAGGCACCCGATCCTTAAAGCAGAAGTTCAACCACTACTACTTGTTGGGAATACGAGCAACCAATCCCGACCAGAGCACCTGTTGCAAATTTGAGCGAGCACCTGTGCGATCGCGTTCAGCGATATGCAAACGAAAACAACAATACAATACGAAAATAAAAGCAACAAAAGCACAGAAAAGCACACAGAGAATTTTAACGTGGAAAACTCAATTTGGTGAAAAATCACGGGACGATCGGAGTACAACCCGGAAAGCCTCCACTAAAAATGTGTGAAAAACACACGCACGGATTACAGGATTTCCCTCCACCGATCCACAAAAGATCTCCACTCCTCCAACACAACCAAAATCCACAAAGGATCTACACCACCACAATAACCTCTTCCAACAACCACACAGACACAATACTTGAAAGAGAGAAACAACAAAGATAGAGAAATCGTTACCCGGACGGATTGAACAATCCGTCCCAACGTAAAAGACGACGTTCCTCCAACGGCCACGAAGAAGGTGGCTATGCACAGCCCTTCAAAATCAGATCACGAACCAGCGGACCTCCTTCACAAGGAAAGGAGCAGCTGGACTTCGGCGGTTCCAGAAGAACCTGGAACGGGGGCGGCTGCTTCCTTCGGCTACAGCGAACACGAATGGGCGGCCGACGACTTTAGCAACTCCAGGGGCCGGCGGCTCCTTGCTGCTCCAGCAGATGGCAAGAGTCGAGCGGCCTCCTTGCGATCCCAGCAAGCACGAAGCGGGGGCGGCGATGATTCGCTCGATCGGGATGAATGGGGGAGAAAGCGGCCGGCCTTTTTTTCTCTCGTGAAAACCTAACCCCAAAATTCTCTTTTGCAATCTGTCAGCCAGTGTAGGAGAGCCAGCTGCTTTTATTTTTCCCTTTCTTAATAAATGGCTGAACCGATTTTCACTTGCAATTTCCAGAATTAAACCTGTCCCGATTTTTGTCTTTGCTTATACTCCTTTTAATTGGTTTTATATATAAATATATATATGTGTGTGAGAAACGCAAAGGTAAAATCACGAGCCGCTATTAGCGCACTCGGTGGTTTTTACTGACTCGGATGGGAACCACACCCAACAAATCTCCCCCTTCACATCGAGGCGGAAGAAATCGTCATCCCGGCAATTCTAACGCAATGCTCGAACTTCACCCTTGGCACATTCTTGGTCAGCATGTCTGCCCCATTATCATCAGTGTGCACCTTCTGAAGATCAAGCTCCTTCTGTTGCAGGACATCGCGTATCCAATGATACCGCGTGTCGATGTGCTTCGACCTCGAGTGAAACGTGGGGTTCTTCCCCAGGTGAATAGCGCTCTGACTATCACACAGGAGTGTGTATCGGTCCTGAGTGAATCCAAGTTCTTTGATGAACCTCTTCATCCAAAGCAACTCCTTCCCAGACTCAGTAACCGCAATAAACTCAGCCTCCATGGTGGACAGTGCAACACACTTATGCAATCTCGACGCCCACGAGACAGCTCCCCCTGCAAACAGAATCATGTATCCTGACGTCGATCTCCTGGAATCCACATCTCCAGCCATGTCAGCATCAATGTAGCCCAACAGCTCAGGCTCATTGTCCCTGAATCTCAACGTCAAATCTGAAGTCCCCTGCAAATATCTCAGTATCCACTTCACTGCGCTCCAATGTCTCTCCCAGGATTGGAGAGAAATCTACTGATTGTCCCAACGACATGCGCAATATCTGGCCGTGTACACACCATCACATACATAAAGCTCCCAACTGCAGATGCAAACGGAACCTTTTGCATCGCCTCGATCTCCTCGGGTGTGCACTGATCAGCGGTAAGCCTGAAGTGAGCTGCAAGAGGCAGACTCACCTTTTTCGCCTGATCCATATCAAATCTCTGCAAAACCTTGTGTATGTACCGCTCCTGGGATAACCAAAGTAATCTAGCTCCCCTGTCTCTGCGAATGTGCATCCCCAAAATAGTCTTCGCAGTACCCAGATCCTTCATCTCAAAAGTAGAACTCAACTGCCGCTTCAACTCAGCAATGCGAGCAGCGTTCCTCCCGATGATCAACATGTCGTCCACGTATAATAGCAGAATGATGAAATCCTCTGGAGCATACTGCTTGATGAACACACAGTGGTCAAGGGTGGTCCTGCTGAAGTCGATCTCCCCCATGAAAGAATCAAAATTCCTATACCATTACCGCGAGGCCTACTTCAGGCCATATAAACTCTTCTGCAAGCGGCACACCAGACCTTCCTTCCCTCTGACACTGAAACCCTCAGGCTTCTCCATGTATAGCTCCTCCTCAAGATCTCCATGTAGAAAGGCGGTCTTGACATCCATCTGCTCTATCTCCAAATCAAGCCTCGCAGCAAGTCCAAGTACAACCCGAATAGATGACATCTTCACCACAAGCGAGAAGATCTCATCAAAGTAAACACCCTGTCGCTGTCAAAAGCCCTTCACCACCAGCCTGGCCTTGTATCTGGGAGGTGTGGAGGAATCACCCTGCTTCACCCTGAAAATCCACCGATTCTTCAAGGCCTTCTTGCCCTTAGGCAATCTCACCAAGTCATACGTGTGGTTCTTTTACAGCGACTGCATCTCCTCCTGCATAGCAACCATCCACTGACGCTTCTCGGTGCTCTCCACAGCCTCGGCATAACTTTCAGGCTCGCCCGCATCAGTCAGCAATATGAACTCTGATGTAGAATATCTAGTGGGTGGGTGTGTGGCTCGATCAGACTTCCGTAGGGCCGGCTCCGGGGCCGGTGCAGGTACATCATCAGCAATATCCTCAGCGACTACTGGTTCACCATCAGTGGTGATATCATGATCTGGAAGGGCATTAGTGTCATGTGTTGGCTCAGGCTCAGTAGCCTCCTCAGTATCCTCAGCTCCAACCATAGGTGACTCCGCAGCAGTACGAGAGTCAAGCTCCAACTCAACAGTCCCCTCAAGATCACCAACAGTCTGATCCTCACAGAAAACAACATCACGGCTACGTACAAGCTTCTTCTCAACTGGATTAAAGAACATGTACCCAAAATCTCCGTTGTAGCTGTACCCCAAGAAAATGCACTACCGGGTCTTCGAATCCAACTTCGATCTTTCGTCCCTGGGGATGTGCACAAAGGCTTTGCAGCCAAATACCCGTAAGTGACTGTAAGAGGGGTCTTTCCCATACCAGACCCTATCTGGGACATCCTCCTGCAATGCTAAACTCGAAGAGAGGTTGATGACATGCGTTGCAGTAAGAAGAGCCTCTCCCCAGAACATCCCTAGCAGCTTCGACTCAGATAGCATGCACCGAATCCTCTCCAACAGTGTCTGATTCATCCTCTTAGCTACTCCATTCAGCTACGACGTCTTCGGCGGGGTCTTCTCATGTCTGATGTCATGGTCCCTGCAGTACTCGTCAAACGGACCAATGTACTCTCCCCCGTTGTCGGACCTAATGCATCTCAGCCTCTTCCCAGACTGTCTCTCCACCTCAGCGTGGAATCTCCTGAAAGTATCAAGGACCTGATCTTTGGTCTTGAGAGCATAGACCCAAAGCTTCCTTGAATGATCGTCGATGAAAGTAACGAAGTACAAAGCTCCTCCTCTAGTTTGGACCTTCAGAGGTCTGCAGACATCAGTGTGAACTAGCTCCAAAGGTTACGTTCTCCTGGTGGACGTGTGGCTGTGGAATGAAACCTGGTTCTATTTTCCAGCCATACATTTATCGCACCTCTCCAAGTGAACATCATAAATATCGCTAATCAGCTTCTTCTTCGCCCGGCATCCCAAACCCTTCTGGCTAATGTGAGCCAGCCTCCTGTGTCACAAGGAAGTGGATGCCTCATCCCTGACGGTGTTGGCCTGAGCAGCTCCAGGCCTCCCCTCCATGTAATACAGTCTAGAATCTCTATAACCCCTGGCCATCACAAGTGATCCCCTGATCAGCTTCCAGAAATTTCCTCCAAAGAACACTCAGGTGTCCTTCATCTCCAAGTCTGCCAAAAGATATCAGATTGAAGCGGATGTCTGGCACATTTCGTACATTCCTCAGAACAAGTAAGGCTCCAGTACTCGTCTTCAAATACATGTATCCACGCCCAAGCACCTTGGACGTATCCCCATTGCCCATCCTCAACACCCCACACTCATGAGTGGTGTAAGTGGCAAATAACTCCTTGTTGTGGGAGACATGCGCAGAGGCTCCGGAATCAATGATCCAGCATCGGTCATCACACGCGAGTGCAGCAGTGACGTCATCCCCAATAATAATAACGTCGTCCTCCTCAGTCGAAACGACCCTCATCTTTTCCCTCAGTGGCAATCCCCTTCTTCTTATGATCGTTCTTCCACGAATAACAGAATTTCTTGATGTGGCCCTCCTTATGGCAGTGGTGGCATTCCACGTTCTGATAACGTGACTTCGACTTGCCCCTACTCTGACTCCTGTCCTCCTTCCTTCCTCGGCTCTTACTCCTTCCTTTTCCCCTGTACACAGTAAAGAGAACGTCAGCTCGTGAAGAAGAGCATGAAGTCCCCTGAGACTTTTGTCTCACCTCCTCATTCAAGATCCCACTCTTGGCGATCTCCATGGAAACAATCTCCTGGGGGGAAGAATTGATCAGAGATACTGTGACCATCTCCCAAGAGTCTAGAAGTGACTTGAGTAGCCACAATGCTTTCACCTCGTTTTCGAAAGACACCTTCATAGAAGTCAGACGATCAATAATCCCCTAGAACTCGTTGACATGATCCAAAATAGGAGAGCCCTCCCGGTATCTGAACTCTACAAGCTTCTTCAGCAAATACAGCTTATTGATGCCCGTGCTCTTGACATACAAGGTCTCGAGAGTCTTCCACAGATTCTTTGCATCATTGATGCTAGTCACATGGTTATAGACATTTGGCTCCACGAACTGTCTAATAAACCCACACAACTTTCGATCCTCCACCTTCCATTTCGCAGGATCCGTGTCCTTTGACATCTCCTCAAAGACGGGAGCATACCAACCCTTCACATATATCAAGTCCTCCATCAGTAGATGCCACTGGTGATAATTGGCACCATTCAACTTTACCATCTGATCCGAATCAGAACCTGATGCGGACTCCATTTTGCTCTTCCAACTGGCCGGACCGACCACTGATCTTTGAGCCGACTATCTCAAGGTATACAACTGGAGAGGATAGCTAGCGGGCCAATGGTCGTAAACTATCACTCCCAACTGCACACCCTAGATCACAATCGACTCATCCTAAAAACCCCAAAGGTCAGCCCGGTATCTGCTCTGTCACTGAACCTGCTCGGTCACTGATTCTGCCTCTGATACCACTTGTTGGGAATACGAGCAACCAATCCCGACCAGACCGCCTGTTGCAAATTTGAGCGAGCACTTGTGTGACCGCGTTCAGCGGTATGCAAGCGGAAATAACAATACAATACGAAAATAAAAGCACAGAAAAGCACACAGAGAATTTTAACGTGGAAAACTCAATTGGGTGAAAAACCATGGGACGATCGGAGTCCAACCCGGAAAGCCTCCACTAAAAGTGTGTGAATAACACACGCACGGATTACAGGCTTTCCCTCCACCGATCCACAAAGGATCCACTCCTCCAACACAACCACAATCCACAAAAGATCTACACCACCACAATAATCTCTTCCAACAACCACACAAGCACAATACTTGAAAGAGAGAAACAACAAAGATAGAGAAATCGTTACCCAGACGGATTGAACAATCTGTCCCAACGTCAAAGACGACGTTCCTCCAACGGCCACGAAGAAGGCGGTTATGCACAACCCTTCAAAATCAGATCATGAACCAGCGTACCTCCTCCACAAAAGAAAAGGAGCGGCCGAACTTCGGCGGTTCCAGAAGAACCTGGAACGGGGTCGGCTGCTTCCTTCGGCTCCAGCGAACACGAATGGGTGGCCGACGGCTTCAGCGACTCCAGGGGCCGGCGGCTCCTTGCTACTCCAGCAGATGGTAAGAGGCGGGCGGCTTCCTTGCGGTCCCAGCAAGCACGAAGCGGGGGAGGCGATGATTCGCTCGATCGGGATGAATGGGGGAGAAAGCGGCCGGCCTTTTTTTTCTCTCGTGAAAACCTAACCCCAAAATGCTCTTTTGCAATCTGTCAGCCAGTGTAGGAGAGCCAGCTGCTTTTATTTTTCCCTTTCTTAATAAATGGCTGAACCGGTTTTCACTTGCAATTTCCAGAATTAAACCTGTCCCAATTTTTGTCTTTGCTTATATTCCTTTTAATTGGTTTTATATATAAATATATGTGTGAGAAACACAAAGGTAAAATCACAAGCCGCTACTAGCTTGCTCGATAATTTTTACCGACTCGGATGGAAACCACACCCAACACTACCATTGTAACTTCTCTGTCCTCTCCAAGCATCCTAAGAATGAACCTAGAGAGCAAACCACCTATCTACTACATGAGCGTGCACTAGGTTAGCACTTCTAAATATTCAATAATGTAAATCTATTTGTTTTTATGTCCGAGTATAATTGTACCCACAAAAATTTAAACTTAAAATCTTTTTATCGCTAAAAACTACCCCGCCCCACGCCTGAAATAGCCTCCCTCGCTGATACCCAAACCACCTTCGTGAAAATTGCATGTAGGCGAGCACCACCTCCTCCACCTAGTTGCATCCATCTCTCCCATTGTGGTCATAAGTGAGTCCTCCATTTCTCTCATCTTTTCTCTCTCTCAAAACTACCTAGAGTTTCTCAAATCTCTTAAAAAAAATTTGTTGTACATTTTGGAATGTTCTAATCAATTATTTTCTCTTCCATGGAGGTCGCGTCCCCCACCAATTTCGCCTCTTTTTTCTCTCCTAAACTCTAGGGTTTCTCAAATCTCTCTAAAATTTTGTACTTAGGTTTTAGTTGCTCCAATTCATTTTTTTTTCATATAAACTCATAGAGTTGTGATCTTTAATGGTATAATTCCTAGATTAAACTGTACTTTATAGGTTCTGTAATAAATAATTCCTAAATTTCTTCAAGGAATCTTGCAAAAATTATTCTTATTATTTATACCATATAAATGATGTCAATGTCTATCCAACACTTGCATTTTTGAGTTGCGAAAGCATTCCAACGTAATACCCTCAAGTTTCAAGTTTTGGTTTAGTATTATATTCTTTATGTGCCCCATTTAATAATGCTTATATGCCTTTGGTGTCATTGTGTGAACTTATCTTAGATTAAAATGACTTCAAAAGGTATTAAGTATTGGCATATGTAGACTGTTCTCAAGACATCCTGATAGACGATGTTGAAATGTGTTGAGATTAAATTATCCAGCAGGTCACGTGTATGTGGGACCGTGTTTGACTTCCCCCACCGCGTTTCAGGTCTGGGTGTTGACCCCAGTGGGCCCCTCTGGCGGAATATCCCTGCGGGCCTGTGGTTGGGGTTAATCCCACACCGCATGCAGCTTTCTCCCCTCCGTGTTCATGTATCCAGCCACCCTTCATCTCAACACCTGGGTTTTGAGATGAACTGTTGGGTTGGCGGGTTCTCACATGGTATCATAGGAAACGATCGATTCCACCTGATTCCTTTGGCTCTTCTGTCTGCGCGGCTTCGTTCTCTGTTCGCTCAGATACCTGTCTATCCGCGCTGCTTATTTTCCTTGTCGCTGCCCTGTTTGCGCGACTTCCTTCCCTCTTTTCTGCGACCTGTTTTCGCGGACTCTCTGCTTTCCTTCCGCTCTCTCTTCTCGTTCGCTCAAACTCTGTGTGTTCGCGCGACTTCTTCTCTGTTCGCCTGGACTCTTTCCTGTTCGCGCGATCTCCCCTTTTCTCGCGAACTTCCCAGTTCGCGCGACCTCTGTCCCTGTACTTTGGTCTGCTTCCTGGTCGTGGCCCTTCTTGCCGCTGGTGTGCTTACACTGTGACCGTTGCAGCTTCTTCTCTTTAGCCTGCTGCGGTTTCCTTCTTTTCCGCTGCGGTCTCCTTCTCTTGTCGCGGACTCCTTCTTTTCCGCACGGCTTAATCCCTTTTCTATCTACGTGACTTCTCTTCTACTCGTGCGGTTTCTTGTGTTTCTCTATGGACAATTCCGGTCTCTCCACCCCCATCATCTCTACCTCCACCACTCATGTGGCTCATCCTCCTCCTCCTACTCCTTCCGGAAACCTTGGCACGGTTTCTAAACTAGTTGGTTCCAACTATCCGGATTGGAGCGTTTATTTCACCTTTCTTCTTCGCTCTAGGCGCAAACGTCATCACCTCATCGATGGCCCTCCTCCTCCTGACTCTGCTCAATTTGATGACTGGGATGCGAGTGATGCGCTTGTCCGCACCTTGCTGGCCAACAGCCTCTCTGATGAATGTCTTCCCTTCATCCGCCATGATGAGACAGTCAAGGCTGCATGGCTTCACCTCGCTGCTCTCTAGTCGAAGGGGGCCCAGACGTCCCACATTTATACTCTCTATGCGGACCTCTTCGCCCGCCATTCCATGTCTCCTGCTGCGGCTTATCAACAGGTTCAGGCTCTTGGCGCCGAGATCCTCCAGAATCGCCCCTTCTCCGCGGACTTGGTCGAGCAGCACAAGCACTTCCAGGAACTCCTGGTTGTTTGTTATCTTCCGCGACTTCCCGAGTCCTTTGATATGATCCGCCAGCAGATCTTGGGCGAGGCGGAGTCTCCCACTTTAGATGCCATCGCGGCTCGTACGCCGTTGTTACTTCGCTTCTCCAGCATCCTCTGTTGTCCTCCCCTCCTCCACATGACTCCTATGCTCACCAAGCTCAGCGGGGTAGCACTAGTGGTCGCAGCCAGTCAGGCGGGCGCGGTTCGTCCAGGTTCCTCTGCTCTCACTGTGATCGTACCGGCCATTTTGTTGACTGCGGGTTGCAAAAATATCCTCATCTTCGCCCCTCTGGTGATGCATCTTCTTCCACCTCCGCCTCCTCTCAGTAGTCTGCCTCTGTGGCCACGACTTCAGGTAGTGCCCACGTCGTTACCCAAGTTAAATGGTCGATTGACTCTAGTGCTACAAAACACATGACCGGCAATTCTCAATGCTTCTCTCTCCTAGAAACGCATGATCGGTTGCCCCTGGTTCTTGTTGTGGATGGTTCACCTTCCCCGGTTCATGGGACGGGCGTGTTTCAAGTCACCCCGTTGCTTCGCTTGGTGGACACCCTCTATGTCCCGAAGTTCCCTTGCAATTTATTATCCGTTACTACTTTATGCAAGCAACTTCAGTGTTACGCCTTATTCACTCCAACTTCTTGTTCTTTCCAGGACCCGAGAACCCAACAGACGATTGCTACTGAGATTGAGAGCGGCGGCCTCTACTTCCTCGACAATGTTTCCGCTCTGTCCGCCTTCTCCTCATCTTCTACAGATCTGCTTCAATGACATCTTCGCCTTGGACATCCTCCTCCTCGGATTCTTTGTCAGCTTCTGCCCCACTTACCTCAGACCAGTCCTCCGCTCAACTGTGATGTGTGTCAGCTTGGAAAATATCACTGCTCCTCCTTCCCGCCGAAGCAAGGTCATGGCTCTTCTCGCCCGTTTGATCTCATTCATTCTGATGTCTTGGGTCCTGCTCCTACCCTCACCGTTGGTCGGGATAGTTCTTACTTTGTAACGTTTATTGATGATTTCTCTAAATGTACCTGGATGTATCTATTAAAAGATCGCTCTGAACTCTTTTCTGTATGACAATCCTTTTATTATATAGTTCAAACTCAGTTTGATATTTCTACTAAAGTCTTTCGCTCTGATAATACTAAGAAATATCTTAGTCATGAGTTTTCCTCTTTTTATATTCAACATAGTCTTGTTGATCAGACAACCTGTGTTTACACCTCCCAGCAAAATGGGGTGGCAGAGCGTAAAAACCGTCACCTCCTCGAATGTCTCTCGCACTCTCATGACGCAGATGTAGGTGTCTCGCTCCTACTGAGGCTATGCTGTTCTCCTCGACTGTTATCTCATCAATCGCATTCCCTCTACGGTTCTCCACGGCCAGACCCCCTTCTCCATTCTCTACCCGGGCAAGGAACCATTTCCTCTCCCTCTCCGTATCTTTGGGTGCACGACTTTTGTGCATGCTCCATCCGCTACCCGTGACAAGCTTTCCCCCCATTCCACCAAGTGTGTCTTTTTGGGTTACTCTACCACTCAAAAAGGCTATTGTTGATTTGACTCCGTTCTGCGAAAGCAGTTTGTCTCCGCGGGCGTGACCTTCTTTGAGAATGCGTCCTACTTCCGGCCTCCTGAATCCCCTCTTCCCCCTTATGTCTTTGATTCTCCATCGTCTCCCTCCGTTCCTTCCACGCATATCGACGTCTCCCCTCCTACATCATCTCCTCCTCCGTCTCCTCCTCTCTCCATTCTACCCCTCCCCCTTCTCCCTCTTCTCCGCAGCTGTCTCTCTAGTCCCGGGCCAGCCTTCTCCGCCACGGACACTCCGGTCACTGAGGCACGAGTCGATCTGGATCTTCTCATTGCTCTTCGCAAAGGGGTGCGGGCGTGTACCCAACACCCGCTTACCACAGTTATTTCCTATGATCGGCTTACTCCTTCTCGCAGGTGTTTTGCTTTGGCTATCTCGGCTACTGCCACTCCCCGCACCTACCAGTAGGCTCTTGCTATTCCTCATTTGAAATCTGCCATGGATGAGGAGATTGCCACTCTTATTGAAAGGGGAACCTGGACCCTTGTTCCTCCACCAGTGGGTACTGATGTGGTTGGCTGTCGCTGGGTGTTTGTTGTGAAGTTTCTCCCAGACGGCACTATAGATCGCTGCAAGGCCCGACTGGTGTCCAAAGGCTTTACTAAGACTTATGGGGTTGATTACTTTGATACTTTCTCTCCGGTCGCTCGCCTCAGTATCATCCGGGTTATTCTCTCTGTGGCCATCAACAGGGATTAGGCTATTTACCAGCTTGATGTCAAGAATGCCTTTCTCTATGGGATCTTCAGGAGGACGTCTACATGGAGCAACCTCCTGGGTATGTTGCTCAGGGGGAGACACGAGTATGGCGGTTGAAGAAGGCCATCTATGGCCTAAAACAGAGCTCTCATGCGTGGTTCGACAAGTTCAATGGCATTGTGGCTACCATCGGCTTTACAAGGAGTTCGGCTGATCACTCCTTGTTTATTCGCAAAACCGTCTCGGGACTGGTGGTTTTGGCGGTGTATGTGGATGATATTCTTCTTACTTACGATGACCAGGCTGGGGTGGACTTAACAAAGAAACACCTCCATCAACACCTGGTCACGAAGGATATGGGCTCCCCGAAATACTTTTCGGGGATAGAAATCTCTCGGAAGCCCGACTCGTTGATTCTCTCCCAACGGAAGTATGCTCTTGATCTTCTACAAGAGGCAGGATTGACTGGTGCCAAACCGGCCCGGTATCCCATGGCTACTGGAGAAGACAAAATATGGACAGATGACTCTCCTCTTCTATCCGATATCACGAGGTACAAACGTCTGGTGGGCAAACTCATTTATCTCACGGTGACCAGACCCGACATCTCCTATGTTGTAGGCAAGGTTAGTCAGTTCATGCAAGCTCCTAGGAAATGCCATCTTTAGTCTGCCTTGAAGATATTAGAGTATGTCAAAGCAGCACTAGGAAAAGGGCTACTCTTTTAGAAGAATGGTCATCTGAGGATTGAAGCCTACTCAGATTCAAGCTATGCGGGTGATAAAGGCGACCGCAAATCTACATCAGGCTTTTGCACATTTGTTGAAGGAAATCTTATGAGCTGGAAGAGCAAGAAACAGTCTGTTCTCTCCAGATCCAGTGTAGAAGCCGAATATCAGAGTATGACGTTAACCACGTGTGAGTTAAAATGGTTGTGTGCTCTCATGTTTGATTTAGGAGAGGTCTACGAATATCCTCTTCCTATGTTCTGTGACAACAATGCCACTATATACATATCTAAAAATCCGGTCTTCCATGAGAGAACAAAACATATAGAAGTCGACTGCCATTTCATTCAGGATGAGGTCTTGAATAAATAGATTTGTACTCTATTCGTCACCTCCGACAAAGAGTTGGCGGATATCTTCACCAAGCCGATTTCTACTTCCTTCTTCCACATCTGTGACAAGCTGGACATGATTGATATCTATTCTCCAACTTGAGGGGGAGTGTTGAAGTATGAGACCGAGTGGTCTGGCGATCTAAGTCTAGCGGGTTGTAGACTGCGCGGTCTAGCGGTTACTCTCCAGCGGTTTGATATCTAGACTGTTGTTGTTTGTAGTCCGAGCAGTTTGGCGGTTTATCTCAGATGACTTGGAGACTGGGCGGTCTAGCGGTCTCCTACTGCGACTTATTCTCTTCCTTCTGGTGTTGCCGAACGGTTAGCCCATTTGTCTAACCGCTCGGCCTGATCGGTCCCTTTATTTCTAGCCACACAGCTCTGTAATTTTTTAGTCACACATTGTTTATTCGTACTCTCTCCTCTCTCCTCCATTCTATAAAAGGGAGGTCATACTTTTGTAAATTTTATCTTTTTAGATAATAAAACTTTCAATTATTCAAATTTCTAGCTTGTTTTTAGTTCGCTACTTTCACATGGTATCAGAGGGATGTTGTCCTGCTGCGGGAGTGTGTTGAGATTAAATTATCCAGCAGGTCACGTGTATGTGAGATCGTGTTTGGCTTCCCCACCGCATTCCAGGTCTGGGTGTTGACCCCGGTGGGCCCCTCTGGCGGAATATCCCTGCGGGCCTGTGGTTGGGGTTAATCCCACACCGCCTGCAGCTTTCTCTCCTCCGTGTTCATGTACCCCCGCCACCCTTCATCTCAACACCTGGGTTTTAAGATGAACTATTGGGTTGACGGGTTCTTTCAAAATGCATTTTTTCATACTTGATTTTTCCTAGTTAAGAAGTAGTCGTGTGTGCTTAAAATACTGCAAAAACAGTGAGGTTTATTTATTAGTCTATTACTTCCATTGTCTCTGATTTGTAAGAAGTCAAATAAGTCAATGATATACACCAAGTTGTATATGATGTATGGTTAAGTTTCATGTGCAGGGTGAAAACGTAAAGAAATGACTAAGTACAAAAGTGTTGACACACTTCACAACTATGTCGATACCTTTGTAGGAGAAGTGTCGAGATCAGAAAGATACAAGACAGAAATGTCAAGACACAGCACTTGACTCGACAGTTCAGACAACTGTGTCGAGACAATTCAGTTATCTTGATGCCTTGAAGATCAAGTCATCAGTGTCGAGACAAGTCAGATATCTCGACACCTTAAATCTTAGGACAGTAGTGTCGAGACAATACAACTGTCTCGACACAATGAAGAACCGAGTGCAGACTTAAAGATGTCGACACTCAGCAGACTGTAGTGTTTAGACAATTCAACTATCTCGACATAGTGAAGATTTAAAGCAAATCTATCACAGAAAAATAGCTAAGTCCACAGGCGTTGAGTGATGTCAACTCTCTCAACGTCATGCGACATAATTCGTCCAGTATTGCTGCCTAAGTCAAAGCTGCAGAGTTTTTGTCAAAGAAAAATAAGCTAAGTTCAGAAGCGTTGAGTGAAGCCAGTTTACTCGACGATATACTGATTCTGTCAACGCCAGTTGAAAGAAAGTTTTGAGTCAAGCTCTAGCAGTCAAAGCCAAGAGGAAAGAGTGACAGAAAATGGCAAAGTACAAAAGCGTTGAGTGTTGAAGCTACACTCAATGCTCTCAACGTCATGCAGTGGAGCAGTTGCGGCCAAGTACAAAAACGTTGAGTGATGAAGCTACACTCAACGCTCTCAACGCCGAAGTTACTGAAGAAGCAGAAAATGATATAAGGCAAAAAAGCGTTGAGTGAAGAAACTACACTCAATGCTCTCAAAGCCTAGAATGCAAAAAGTGCAGAAAGTTGAGCTAAGTATAAAAGCGTTGAGTGAAGGTCATTCACTCAACGTCACTCAATGCCAAGGAAGCTGTAGAATGACTAAGTACAGAATCGTTGAGTGAAGGTCATTCACTCAACGCCACTCAACGCTTGAGTGGATTCTGAGAATTTGGCTAAGTCCAAAATAGCTGACGACGTCAGCATGAGTCAGCAAAAGTCAACAAAGTCAACGCAGTTCAAAATAGTAGCGGGAATGCGGGAGAACAACGTTAATGGCGCGGATGGCCAGCTGGTTGTCTTTTTGTGTAAAAGGAAGGTGATATTCCAGCAATTAAGGTTGTGCCCACATAGAAAAGAGCCGTTGATCAACGTACAATAAAAGGGAAGATTGGCTGAGTCAACAACAACAATTAGGGTTTTTTATTTACACATTCTTGTGGCTGAACATCGTCTTCTTCCTCGCCTTCTTGCTGAGCCTGAAGAAGAAGTTCAGATCAATGAACCTGAAAGAGAATCAAGATAGCTGATGCGATTTTCATCTGTGACAGCAAGTTCAAAATCATATTCTGAAAAAAAAAGAAGGAGCGGAGTTCTAAAATATCTTCAGACAAGTTGGCTGATTGAAGAAGATAAAATCAGTTATCTTCAACAGCAGTTCAGAACAGTGATTCTGAGTTTCTTCCAGCACAAGCAGCCTAGTACTGAAGACCTTGTCAACTTTTTACTGTGAAGAAGATATGGCTGAAATCTGCTCAGCCCAGGAAGACACACACAGAAATCTCTCTGGTGTCACACTGTAAATCATCTTATCTATTTTTGTAGGATCCTTTAGGATCTGAGTGTAGGCCTGTGTTATAAAGGCTGAGTTGTAGGATCATTTGATGATCTGAGTGTAGGGCTTAGGAATGAGTTGTAGGATCATTTGTTGATCTGAGTGTAGGATCCTTTGGATCTGAGGTAGGGCTTAGTGCCTGAGTGGTAGGTCTTGAATATGACCGAGAGATCCTGCGGGATCTGTATTGTAAGCACTTAGGAGCTGAGTGTTGGTGTTGTGCCTCATCTGACACACTGTTAGAGAGGTGGGAGGGACAGTGGACGTACCCAAAATCGGGAAACCACTATAAACCGACTATGTCATCTGCGATTGATCTTGAAATCCAAACTAACCTAATCACTAAGCACAACAAAATTAGTTAGGGTCTAAATAAATCAAAAAGAGGCCTAAAACCTATTCACCCCCCAGGTGTTTAGCTAACCTTGAAAATAAGACTTTCATTATTATCATTATTCTGAGGGCAAATAAGCTTACCAACAGTGTAAAACATAGGATAATTCCAAGTTATGATAAAGCCGAATTTCTCGTGATAGTCAAAACATGGAAGCAAGAGTAGGTAAAGAAAATATTAGAAATTCAACTTCTAAACATTGTAGATGTAAGCTTGCACTTAAAGGACGTAGAAAAGATAACATTGAGTGGAAGGTTGAAGTAAAGTATGATTTCCACAATCATGATTTTGTTCGTGTAGAAGTGCACAAATATGACAATAAGCAAGATGATAATATCCAAAAGATAATCGAGGAGATGTATAATGTTTTAAGTCACGCAAGATATTTTCAAGTTGAAGAGAAATCCAGAAAATACAATATCTATTAGAACTATATATAATGAAAATGTCAAGTTGTAGGGAATTAAATTAGATGGTGAAACTCCAATTCAATATTTGTTTAAATAGATTAATGGATATGAGTAAATTAATTGTAATCAGGTGAACGAGGCTACTTATCATTTTGAGAGTTTGTTATTTGCTCATTCTACTTTTGTTTGATTAAATAATATGTTTTCAAATAAATTTTTAATAGATTGCACTTATAAGACAAACCATTATTATTTGTCATTACTTTGCATAGTATGTGTGACAATAGCAAATCAATCAATTTTCTCTCCCTTTGTATTTATGCCCAATGAAATTTGATTAAGTTATAAGTGGTCTCTAGAATATTTCAAGTTATGTTTGATGAAAATGTTTTTCCTAATGTATTCATTACAGATCGGGTGATTTTCTTGATGAATGCAATTAAAGTTGTGTTCCCTCAAATAAAAATTATTTTATGTCAAGTTTATATAAACTGGAATACTTTAGCACACTGCAAGAAGTATTTACATGTATATGTACACAGATCATCAATACCATCGATTTTATGGGTGTCGTCCATTGAAGATATAACACACTTATATAAACAATATAACATAGGCCCGACTGGGACCCCACGATGTATTGAACTCACAAGCTAGGTATTAAAAGATAATAAATAGTAAATTAAACTAAACAAAGTAAGGTAAAACATTAGCGAAAGCTTTGATTTAAAGTCATACATGAATGCCCACAGTTTCTAAAGAATTTTTTAAAATAGTGTTTAGGCCATACAACACATCTAGTGTATCAAAACAATAATATGCTAATACAGACATCGATGTGTAGGCTAACAAATAAGGAAACCAGTAAAAGGTAGTTTGTTATTCTTTGGCCAACTCAGCTCAGGACTTTAGTCTGCTACTTCCCTCTCTACTCCACGACATCTACACCAAACAAAATTGGAGGTAAATAAGGGTCGGTTATGAGATGACTACAAAGTGCGTAACGACCCCCCCTGGTCCATCCTAGCTAAATCCGGGGCGTAGTACCACTCACTTGCAAGCAAATCGCAACATGCAACATGTATCAAAATAAAGAAACTACAACTACTCTACACACAGTGAGGTTTCATGCACAATTAATCTTCTAGGTTGAGCATAAAAGTAAGATAACCCTAGGAATGCAAATGATGTTGGTTGGGTTCACCATAACCTCCTAAGAAACCATGCATGAGGCTAACATAACAACACTCAATAACACTAAATTCTTGGGTACTCATGACCACATGATTTCATGCACTCAAGACATACACTAGGAGTACTCTCACATGAGTGCTATCTCCAATCTAAGTTATGTGAACCTAGCTACCGTTTGAGATTTTGCTGAGTCAGGTAATCCCGCCCGACACGATCTATCCCATGGAATCATCATTCAAGTTAACTAGCGCTGAACTACATGGTGTACGTGGATTTGGTTCAGCTTTCTCGTCTCAAGTTGATGTGACATCGACATGATGAAGGTGTGGCTTCCCCTTTTCCCATACTCATTTAATATATATTGATGTTACAAAAACATCATGTTACACACTTAATCCACTCGTGAGGATGTAGGCTTTGCATGCTCTGCATAAGCAGGAGGTCTAAGCGAACTCTTCTACGCTTTGTGGTGAAGGTTTGAGTTCTATCACATCACAACCCTGGGGCTTTTGATAGGTACTCCAAGAGTTCCCTAAATTTCAAGCCCAGTAACATAATGACGCATTTCACAGAGTCATTCTCCGGCATGCATACTAGGCTTAACTGAAATACATCGTCAAATCAAGCATCACTGATCCGGGCCTACGACCACGGGTAGGCTTCACACATATTACCTAAGTTTCACATGAGTA
The DNA here is from genome assembly GCA_039513925.1 of Platanthera zijinensis. Lineage (NCBI taxonomy): Eukaryota > Viridiplantae > Streptophyta > Magnoliopsida > Asparagales > Orchidaceae > Platanthera > Platanthera zijinensis. The sequence goes on from CM077087.1 coordinate 63,697,925, forward strand.
TCAGATTTCTACATGCAATTCATGTCAAGAACAGACACAATCGACTTGGGGTTCTAACAAACCAAAGGAGGTCGTACCCTCCACTAATTAGTGGAGGAGACTCATCCTATGCAATAAAATCAAAATGAGAATGGACATACATGTCCTAAGACCGAGAAGAAGGATCAAACCTTGGAGCTCGCTTTGGTGCCATGGAATGAAGATTAAGTTGAATGGAATCGACCGCAATGGACTCATCTCCACATATCCTGACTTGACTTGCAATTTGGAGCTTCAGAGCTCCTCCAATGGCGGGTTCTCCCTCCTTCCTCCTACTCTCTCCAATTTCTCACACTTGGAGAGAGAAAATCTAAAAGAAAAAGAGCTCTAAAGTCCCCCTTTCCCAACCTAATAAGTCCAGGACTAAATCCCAACCTTTAGATATTAAAGCATCTCATCCAACGACTCAGATTTCACCTTGAAATTGAGTTCACAGCCCTGTACAGGTCTTGGCACGCGGTCATGTGACAGGCCATATCAAATTCCTTAAGGACCAGGACACGCACACGGGTTGGCACATAGCAATGTGCCAAGCCTTATCGGGATAGCAATCCCTCACAACCTAGGACTGTGCATGGGTTTGTACATGGACATGTTCCATGCCATGTTTATTGACATGCCCGAATACCCAGCCATGTTAACAAGCATGACCTACACTGACTCTCCTTCCAACTTTGGACACCATGTATATGGGTATATACACGACCATATTCCATTGTGTGTCTACTGACAAGCCCTAACACCAAGTCATTTCAATAGGTTGTGATCCTCTCTGACTACTTCTAGCCTTAACAACTTGTAGACAAGTAGAGATATGCTCGTGTCTTAGGACGTGTACATCCTTAAAGTCTCTAAATAGCCTCCTAAGTACACCCAATTAGCCTTAAACCCATATGGGACTTGTCCAAGTCTCTTAGACTTCTCATGACCTATTTGTATTCGGGTTTTGGGTGTTACAAGTCCCCCACCCCCCAAATAAATTGTCCCTAAATTTGATGAATAGGAAAGCACACAAAATTAAGTTGTATCTAAGGAAAATAACTCAGGGTACTCCTCAAGCATGGTCTGCTCTCGCTCCCAAGAGGGCTCCTCTCGTCCGCAATTGTCCTAGTAAACTTTGACCATTTTGAACAATTTGTATTGCAATTGCTGGACTTCAGTGTCTTCGATGCGAATGATCTTGACTTTGTCGTTAGCCCACCATCGATTGGTACCTTGTCGATCGCAATTATGTATGTAGGCTCTTGCACCGCCTTTTTAAATATTTTTATGTGGAATATGCCTTGTAGACCGGTTAACTATGTGGATAGAGCAAATCGGTAGGCAACTTCACCAATGCGCTCTGTAACCTATAATGGTACAAGGTACTTCAAACTTAGCTTTTTCAATCGCTGTATCATTGATACCCCCCTTGAACGATTTGATTTTCAAGTAAATCTAGTCGCCAATAGTGAACTCAATGTTTTGGTGCATGACATTAAAGTATTTTACCCACCTATCTTGAGTAATTAGCAATCTTTCTTGTATTGCTTAAATTGATGTGTTCACTTCTTCAACCTCTTTCCACTTCAATAGCTTCACGTTAACCATTTTTGCCCAAGATAAGGGCGCACAACACTTCCTTCCATAAAAGGGCCTCAAAGGGCATCGTTTGAACACTTGCTTGAAAGTTGTTATTGTAAGTGAATTCTATCATATAAAGTAATTCCTCCCATCTCTTTTTGAAGTTCAAGGCGCACTTTTAGAGCATAAACTTAAGAGAAAGAAGATAAGAGCTAAACTCATAGGTTCTATTTGTATATGATATACATCTGATAGTAGTGCTACAAGATTTCTCATTACTAACTCTTAGATCAGTGAGATCTCAAATAAGATTATCTTTGAAACTACATATGCGATTAAATTTGAAGATAAATTTGCATATAAATTTGCATATAAATTAAATAACTTATCTCAACTTTCTATTAGTTATATCCCGCCCTCTTCTTATGTAGACTCTTTAGAAGTTGATGAACCTAGATGAAACAAAAGAGTTAGAGACAAAAAGATATTTGTAGAGGATTACTTCACATATTTAATTGAAGGATATTGTAATACATAAGAGGAAGCTATGACCTCATATGATTCTCTTTTTTTGGAAGGAAGCCATTATTATAAAAATTAACTCTATATTGGACTTGGGTTCTAATTGATCTACCTCCGGGTAGCAAAATCATAATTTGTAGATGAATATTTAAGAAGTTTAAGTCAGATGATTCTATAGAAAAATATAAGGGTCATCTCATTGTTAAAGAATATGCTCATAAATACTTGATAGAATATTTGGACATAAATATAATCATATCACATTCCTTCATGTGTTAGTAGTTTTAATCTCCATTGATGATCATTCAACAAATGAATGTCAAAATTGTCTTCTTGCATAGAGACTTAGACGAAGAGGTTTATATGAGTCAACCTAAAGCCTTCATTGTTAAGGGACAAGAACGTAAGATTTGCAAACTTGTTAAGTCTCTTTATGGACAAAAACAATATCTGAACAAAAATGTAATTCGATTGTATTATCATTTTGGTTAATTGTTAATGATGATGATAAATCTTTATATGCAAAACAAGATGTACTTGATATGATTTTACTTGGTTTTTATGTAGATGGAATTTTGATTTTTTGGCATTTCATTAAAAAATATTAATGAAATTTATAATTATTTATCATCTAAATTTGATATGAAAGATTTAGGAACAGTAAACTTCATTTTAGACATGAAGCTAAATAAAATAGATACGATGTATCGATATCTCTTTCTCGCTTGAATGATAAAATGTTACACAAATTTAGCTTATATGATACTACTCCCCCATCCACTCCTTATGATGTTGGTATAAAATTTTGCAAAAATATATGTGAACTTATTGATCAATGTATGCTCAAATTATAAGATCATTATTATATATTGCTAACCGCACTAAGTCTGATATTTCATGTAATAGGCAGATTGAACATGTACATAATCTTAGTAATGGGCATTATATATCACTCACTGGGATATTTAAGTACCTTCTAGGAACTATTGAGTATAGTTTAGTATATATGAGATCTCCTGGGTATTAAAAGCATATCCAGATGTCTATTGAGAAAAAAATAATTCATTAGATGCTAAGTTTGTGACATGATATGTTTTTATTCTTGGAGAGTTTGTCATTTCATAGGCTTCTACCAAACAAATTGTTATATCTAGGAGTACTATGGAGTCCGAACTCATAGTCTTAGATAGACTTGTATAGAAGTTGAATAACTTCTGAATTCTTTCTGAAATTTATGTGTATTTAAAACATATATTTGCTATTTCATTATATTGTGATGATAAACCTGTAATATATTTAATTGCTTGTAATATTACTAATTAAAAAATGAATACATTCATAAAAATCAAGTACAAATCAGTGAAGTAGAAAAAAAATGTGATATCATCAAACTATGTAAAGTCAGAATTAAATTTGACCGTTAATCTTACAAAGGAATTGCCCTGATGAAAAATTTAATTGTCATCGAGGAGAATGAGGTTTAACCCACATAATTTGCTACCATTGGTGGATACTCAACCTATATGATTGGAGATCCAATGAATTATGTTCTATGTATTATAAACGAAGTCATTGATGTAGTAGGTGCACTAATTTAAACGGCTAAAATAATCGCTCTCATACTTCTATGATGTAGTGCTTCATATATCATGTAGATTGAACTTATATTTCTTAATGATTGCAAAAAATAAAATTTTTAGAGATATTACTTATGAAATATCTTTTGAGCCACCATCTATATGGGAGTAGTCGTGAGACCGCGAGTTTGGGGTCTGGGTTGAACCCTAATAGCTTCCATAAAATTAAAGTATTGCACATGGTCATTAAATTGCTCACTATCATAACCTAATGAACATTCAATCTTATGTGTGCTTAACTAGTATATCGATCAAATGATTATAATTTAAAACATCTAGCAAATTATGTTCTTTCATACAAAAAATACTAATGTAGTTTCAATATAATTATTTCGCATTCACACATTGCATATATAGAACATGATGAAACAAATATCTATTTGATTTATTTAATTAATATTGCTCTCATATTTTTTTAAATTTTATTTTTGATTTTCCACTTTTTTGGGGAATTATTATAATTTTGATATCTAACATTATTTCATGAAACTTTCATGGTGTTCGGTCTTTGTGCACTACATTAATTAATATGAAAGGTCAAAACTATTTGGAGAGAAATCTTTTTCATGAAATGATAAAACATTCAGTCCTATCTGACCTAATTTCACTACTTTATGTGGGTATATAAATAATTTCTCATTCATATTTTGCTCAAAGAAATATAAAGAAAATCTATGAGAAATATTTGATTTGAATTGTTATTTATGCTAAAAACATTGATGGGTCAACCCCAATTTATAGAAAGAATCGGGCTGCACATAGCGAAATCGCTCTCACCCCCATTAAGGTCAGGAGAGTTACGCAGGTAATCGCCGCGAGCGGGATCCACGCACCCGATCCACACAGTAATTACCGCGTGCCGGATCGCGTGAATGGAGACGGGCAGTCCCGGCACGGCCGGCCTCTGCAAAGGCCGGCCAAGGCCACCCACCCTCGGGCGGCCTCGCCGCGGCCGACCCCCGCAAGGGGCCGGCCAAGGCCGCCCGATCCCGGGTAGCCTCTCCGCAACCCGCCCTCGCAAGGGCCGGCCAAGGCCACCCAGATTCGGGCGGCCTCGCCGCGGCCGACCCACGAAAGGGCTGGCCAAGGCCGCCCGATCCCGGGCGGCCTTGCCGCGGCCGGCCCTCGCAAGGGTCGGCCTCGTAAGGGTCGGCCCCGCAAGGGCCCGGCCAAGGCCTCCCGGATCCGGGCAGCCTCTGAGAGAGCCGTCGGAGGGCGCCCACCCCTGGGTGACCACTCCGCTGCCGGCCTCCCACGCCGGCGTCGTCGGGCCGCCATTCCTCGCGGACGGGCCTTCCATCGACCTGGGTGCAAGGTGGTCATTTTCTAAAAGTGGTGATCCGTGTGATCATTTTCGAGCGATTCTCTCGGCCGGTCCGGTTATTATTAGGCAAAATTACCGCACCGTCCTTGCCAAAATCTATAAATATGCTCAGTTTCTATTTCAAAATGGTCTTTTTCCCGGTTAACTCCATTTCACTCTCTTTTCCTCTTTCTTTCTCTCAACAGAATCCCCGTTCAAGACCGCTTCCGCAAGATTCCTCCAAGGCGGCAAAGTGAAGGGGAAGTCAGTGGAGAATCAAGTCAAGAACGAGACGGCCGGAGTCGTCACCGCTGACACGTCAAGATAACTCTGGAGGCCAGGAAGAGCCCGCACCTCCAGCGAGCGCATGATGGAAAATCGTGGAGTCAGCACAGCGGCCAACGACACCCGACACTCACTCTCCCCCATCTCATTAAGTGTAACGAGACGCGGCCTGTCGCCCTCGCATCGAGTGTACCGACCGCGTGATTTTTCACCCCGATTGCGGGTTTTCTACGCCATCAAGTCTTTGTCACAACATCTAGTTAATCTTTGACTGTTGGCACGCTCGGTCGCTCACAGGCTAAGATGGTTGAGTAGACCCGGTCCGACTAACATATTTTATGATTTTGCTAATAATCGGTCCACATTCACATGCTGTTTTTTTGTCGTTCATCGACTGGGCGACTGAGATTGTTCGCTGATCTGCCTGCATTGATCGCCGTCTGAGCCATCGCCACTCGCCTACAAAGATTTCGCTATTTGCTGACCGTTCCTTTAAGCATTCGTCACACGAACGCACCTTTACACACTTGCTGACTGCACTTTGCTTTTGCCAACTGCAGATCAGATTTTCGTCACACGCCAAGCAAGTTGCAATCAACATTCATTTATCGCAAATCTAGTGTAATAAATTTGTGTTCTTTGTGTGCATAATCTTTGTTATTCATCATTAATTTTAAATTTGCTTTGATTATTTTTATGATTATTCATAATTAATATTTTAACTCGGAAGTTTCAGATTTTATACAAAATGAAAATTAATTACAAGATTAATTCTTGCAATTTCCTGTGATTTTTTTCGACTCCCTGTGATATTTCGCTGATCTGTGAGTTTGTATTACCAGCTGTAACATCAGGTACTTTGTGTTTTTTGATGTTCACGCACATCAAATTTTTCAGGATTTAGCCGGATATTATAGCTTGAAGAAGTGATCATTTGTTGAAATCTCTACCGAGGACTCCATAGGTCGCACAATTTTTAAGGCAATGATCACACACAATTCTGTGGCTCATTTTCTAACTCAATAACATTCTTGTATTTTTTCAGTTTTTTTTAAAAAAGAAAATTTATCATTTTTATGATTGTTATGTTTTTAGGATCTGGCTTGCATAAAGAGATTTTTTTTAAGTATTTTAAGATTCACTTTCAAAATTAAATGAAAAATATTTGATCCAGAGAGAGTCAAATGAGATATGACTAGAAATTCAAGAGAATTTTATCTTTTTTGAATTAGAAATCTAATCTATATTACGAGATTATTTCAAGCGGTTTTACGTGACTTCTTATATAAAGTATTTTCTGAGAACAAATGACTATCTGAGTTTTTCTTATCCTCTAATCCAGAATTTTCTCCGCCCTTTGAGTTTGCTTCATCACATGAAAATTCAAATGAAATCAAGTCGAGTGTTATATCTTGGAGAAATAAATATTGGTTATAAAATATCAGAGTGATTCAATCTCTTTAGGACAGTAATTACACACCAATAGAGGTTCAAATTCTAACTTAAATTTCATTCTTACATTTTTCAGTTGTTAAAAAAAGAAAATATATCAATTTTATGCATGTGATTCTTTTATAATTTTTCCTAAGGGGGGTTGGGGAACCAATAGAGAGGAAAGGGTTGAGGGGGAGTGGACCATGCGTTAGGGTTGGGTTTGCATAAATATGTTTTTTTTCTAGTATTTTAGTTTTTCATTTTCCAAATTAAATAAAAAATATTTAATCACGGGAGTCAAATGCGATCTAAGAAAAACAATTAGAGTTGTCACGGTCCCGGTTCGATTCCGATTCGACTAAAATCGTGAACCGAACCGTTAAGATAACGGTTTTTTAAATTAGAACCAAAACCTTATTTGTTTTGACCGATTCCGGTTCCAGTTCCGGTTCCAGAATAATTTTTAGAACCATCATGTCAACGATTCCGATTACGGTTCAACAAGAATCAAAATCAAACCGGTCACTAACGGTTCAGTCCGATTCTATGCGGTTCGGTCCGGTTTCAATCAGTTCTAAGAAGAACCAAAACTAAATTTGGCAAAATGAATTGGGGAGATCAAAAACACAAACCCGAGGGAAAATGTAAATCCGTTCAGTTTTTTTGTAAGGACTTTGAAGTCCAGGAACCAGATTTAGGAATTTTGCATTACTCCAAGTGAGATTACTTTTCTGTATAATATAGTAAGTAACACTAAAAGTTAAAAACTGAAATCACAAAATTGCACCATATCGCACTGATTTTAAACTGCACCGATTTTAAACCGTACTAAATGATTTGTTTGTTGAGTGACTTCGTTAGTTGCAAAATAACATAGTTTGCAGTACTGTTTTTTGCGGTGCAAAGTCGACAAAACCGTGCCGCATCATTTTCTTCGAGAGGGCATGATATCCCAATCATCGTCAACAAGTACAAGTTATTTTAATTATTTCAAGAAAATGTACAAGTAAAATTGAAAATATATTATATAATACTGTAAAAATTGAAACTGTATCATAAAACCCGACTCCAAACCGCACCAATGTCAAACCATACTACACAATTTTGGTGTGATGCGATTTTGTTCGGTCCAAAAACAATCGTTTTTAGTACGATTATGATTTGAATCAAACCACGTCAGTTTTACTCATACTAATAATCATAGATATTATAGATAGATTATAAAAAAATAACAATATAATAAAATTAGTATTATTATTATTAAATTATAATAATAAACGGGTTGTGATTTGATTCTGCTTCGGTCCGGTTCGGATCGGTCTAAAAATCTCTGAACCGCTTGAGACCTGTATGTTGCGGTTCCGATTCCGGTCCGAATAATAAAATAAAAGAACAACACCTGGACCAATGATGTTCACGGTTCCAAAATTCAAATCAGAACCCAAATAATTCGCGAACGGTTTGATTCGGTTCTTTGCGGTTCCGGTTCAGTTCCGATTTGATTTTCTGTTTTCAATTTAAAGTGACGGCTCTAATAACAATACCGTGAAATTGTCAAAAAGACAACGATATAACTATAAATTCAAGAGAATTTTTTTTTATCAAATTAAAAATCTAGGCTCCATTTGGCACCGTGGTGGCGGTTATGAGCACCAGATTAATTTGTCATTTGTTAATACTTATCTAAGAAACTACATTCCCTTTTATGTTCAAACGGGATGGTATTTGTTAGGTGATCCTTAACAAATGATGTTTTAATCCAAACGTTTACAACAACCACCACCGTGCCAAATAAATAATTTTTGGGAACGCTACTCGCTCCCAAAGGAAAGAGCACGGGTAACGATTTCGCAGTCCAATTGAGCTTCAAAATTTATGCTTTTTTTCTTTGTTTTCTTTTTTTATTTCGGCGAGATCACCGACGCTGACGCTGGATATGCGAGATCAACGACTTAAATTTCACCCGCTCTTAGAGGAAGGGGTGCTATCCATACGCAATTATTATTCGTGCCAAACGGAAGAGTTATAGCATAGTGACCACTTGCACACCTTTTATTTATAAAATACAAGAACCACCCTTGTAAATTTTTATTTCATAACATCTAGCACAAAAATACTCTTTTGAGTAAACCTCCGGGGGTGTTGTTGATTTTGTGATTTCGTCATTTTCACGAGAACATACAAAAAAGAAAGAACGGATGTTAACTGCAGATCAAATATGGGTAGGTGCAACCCGGGAAAAAACTAAAAATCATTAATATTTATAATTCTTATATCCTAAAAACAAAGTGCAACACAACTAAACCCCAAGCTGCTCTCCGCCGAGAAGTTATTGTGGAGGGAGGAGAGATCTTGGGGTTGTCATCCACTGCAGAATTTACAATTGAAGGAGGACTTGATGAGGTTAGAATGGGAAGTGAGACTCTAGTCCCCGCAGAACCTCGTGGCAGGAGGAAGAGAGAGTTGTAAGTTTTAAAAAAAAAATAGCCACGCCGATTCATGGACTCATGCATCTGATATGGAGATTTGGAAATAATAGAGAGACATATTTCGTAGTACATTTAAAGGAACAATGGTTCGGAAGGAGAACTTGATAAATGATCAATCACATTCCAAGAGGCGTGCCCGGCTCTCTCTCAATCTCCATCTGGTTCTCTGTCTATCTATGCTTTATAACTGCGCGAATTGCAGAAGGCCAAGCGGATTTATTTTGTAGGAATGTGAATTATGATTGTTCCTTTTTTCTACTAAAATAGTGAAAAAGTGCTTACTGTTCTCTTTACTGAAGGCAGTAAAGATAGTAATTCTCTCAAACTGGGAGGTATGATCGTGTTAGGTGATTGGTCAATCATTATCGTTCCTCCACTGATGTCTGATTGGTATACGTAATCCAGTTAGCGAGGAATTAAACTGATGCGGGACAGGCATCACATCTACCCGTCACCCTGAAGTCCCACCAGGGGGCCCATCTGGAGTCAGCACCAGACGGCTTTCATCAGGACCGCAGCCCATACACCCCAACCAATTCTCCGTCATGGAGTCACCACCATGCGGCAGGTTATTGAGGCCGGGACTCGATCCGCGGATCAGTTGGTGATGAGAGTGCTGATGAAGGCCTCTTATCTAGGAGGTCTGATGATCGAGCCCCGGCCTCAACAACTTGCCGCATGGTGGTAACTCCATGACGAAGAGCTGGTTGGGGTGTACAGGCTGCGGTCCTGATGAAAGCCGTCTGGTGCTAACTCCAGGTGGGCCCCCTGGTGAGACTCCAGGGTGGTGGGCAGGAGTGACGCCTATCCCGCATCATGAACATATTAGAATGGGGATTTTGAACCTGCTTCTGTAAATGAACATTTTTTTGTATTAATTTGGCTTATCGTTCTGTTTTTTTGGTCTCCTTGCCAGGAGTAATTGCTTAGCTTTGGATTTCATTTACTTTTTAGTTCCTTGCTTGACTGCACTTTCATCGAATAAAAAGATATGAGTTCCGATTATTTTCATACAAAGATTGATTTTGGAATTGATGGGGTTTCCCCTAAATTTTCTAAGCCAAATTGGTAGGACTACAGCCGAGAATATTTAAGCGATACGACCCAACTGAGCGAGCCGTCAAGCCGCGCCCGCTCAAAAGGCCCAAAATCATCCCGAAAGGAGAACATGACCAAACACACAAGGAGGCCGGGCAAAACCCGTACGCACGCAGCAAGCGCGCGCCTTGCGCAAGCAAGAACCGCATGCGCGACCTCCCCCCCCCCCCGGTCGGGCCTCACTTCAGTCCGACTGAATCGGACTGAAGTTAGGCGATTCCGGAAATACCCTCCCGCTTATCGCTATTTGCCCGATGCCCTGCTGCTTCTCGCGATTTGGCCGATACCCTGCCTTCCCCGCTCGCCAGTTTCTCCCTCTCGCCATTCACCACCGCTGCCTCCGACTCCCCCAAGCTCGACGGCGTCTCCTCCAGGCGTCGCACCGGTCAGGCCGCCTTCTTCCCCTCCTGTCGCCGCCGTTTCTCGCGATTTTGCCCGATACCCGACCTTCCCCCGCTCGAATTTCTCCCTCTCGCCATTCATCTCCCGCACACATGCTCTTTCTCTCCCTGCTCGACGGGAGCCCCCGAAGCCCCCGCAACAGCCCGTCGCTCGCCCTCCAGAAGCCACTCGTGTTTCTAACTATGTTCACTGATTCAAGAAACGAATAGTTCAAGAATGGTGCATCTCAGAACAATCATCATTGATTCATTGTGCCAAATATTGTGCTGTGTTTCTAACTCCCAATTTACTTTTTGCTTTGGTAAAAGAGGGCGTCAATTGCTTTTATTTTTTCTTTAACACACATTTTACCTTTTGTAGAGGTATATGCTGCAGGGGAGAAAAATGGCATCTATATTCCTAGGAAACGTTTCCTACAAGAAGGAGAGAAGAAGGTTTGCACATCATTTCTTAAATGCTATTCAAAACTGCATTATGATATTGATTGGGATAATTATGTGTTTTCACATACTTGTTTTAGGCTATGACAGAGAAGATTGAGCGCATGGAAACTGAATTAGGCATCTTCCCTAGCTTTAATCTCTATTTTACTTAAAGTGAGATTTTCTGCGCTTCTAACTCTTTGTTATGATCCTGTGACCAGCAATTAGTTGGATAAAAATGCCACCGCCATAGAATGCATGTTTGGCATGAGTATTATGCTTGCCATCAAAAAAAGAAAACTAGTTTTGAATATAAAAGTGGATGAAGTTTCTTAGGTGAGGCCGGGCATTCATGAACGATGGTTCATAACTAGGCCCTCATTTGAGAGCGTGTGTCTCAATCAATTTCTTGTTCAATTGAATGATCTATATTAGGAATCAAACGCTTGCTGGATTTAGAGTGTGTGTGTCTCAATCAATTTCTTGTTCAATTGAATGCAACACAACTAGGCCCTCATTTGATAGCAGATTGTGCACCCCGAGACATGCAATATATCACCAGAGTAGCTGTATAAGTGCACGTCCAAACCGGGTTTATGTGACGTCAATCTTAATCGTGACTGTAAAAATTTACTGTAACATTCAAGATCATGGAGTATGGGAAAGTTGTATATTAGACATGGATAATTCTACTTTATTTGGGCACAGGCACAAAGATGTTGTACAGGATGATGATGCCACAATGCAATCTGCTACAATTTGGAGCTTTAAATAACTAAAATTTATTCTTCTAAAAGATGTTAACTTACAAGTTGGAGCTTTACTGACTGCTACAGATGCTGATATAATGAGCATCATACTCATAACCATGCAAGAGAAGAGAGTACCAACTCCTTGTATGAACTTTTCTTGCCAGCTTATCAAATTCTGAGCGATGTGATTCTGAAGGGAACTTTAGAATCAGGTTTTTGATAGTGATTACCGCCCCATTTCTCTTTGTGTGAGAAGGGATTCCAGTCTCGGTTGCCTTGATGGATGATTAATTCGCAATAGGGATTTAATCATACTTCCTTACCATTAGGCCAAAAAATTTAGAGAGTGTCTTGACAGGGAATCTAGAGGATCTTTCAGGATCCTGATATTTATTAGAAATTAGTTGTTCTCCTATGTTATGATTATGAGGCAGCAACTTTTCCTCTTCTCTCCTTCTCTACTCCTTCCCTTCTTCAATGGCTGACATGATGGACTCAATGCTTCAAATTTATGGTGGTTTTTCATATTTACTAACACAAGAGCAAGATATGTTCTCTTATCTAAATTATATATTTTTAACTGTGAATACTAAATTAAAGTTGCATAACATTAGATTTAATTATGGAATTATAGAACGCATATTATAGAACACAAGAGCTATGACTATGTTGTTGATTTTTCCTGATACGCTCATTGTTTTCCTGTATATGAGAATTTTGTAACTCTAGCGGTAGACTTCCTCTTGTTCACGACCAGTTAGGAATACATTTTTTTCCCTTAGGCATTTGTGGTGGGAGCCAAGTGATCCAATTCTTTTTTAATGACAGGTGATTTAGAATGAAAATTTCAACTCTACAATGTCTTTTAGACTAGCACTTAGATACCATATCTGAATAACAAGAACAAACAGTAATTCATGGGCCTTCACAGCCTGAAAAGCATGTGATTAAGTTCACCATGTATCTGAATTTAGTTCGATCCTGCTCCTTGAATTCCAGGGCAATACGAGCAAGGATGGTGGGAAGCAAGCAGCTGGAGCGCCGCCCTTCACACACTTTTGTGGCAATCAGCGTTTATGTTTGGGATACGGGCTCGGTCCAGTCGAGGTTCTGTCTTCCTCCACTATCTTGTCACCTGATTCATGTACTTTATGCAGCTCTTAGATGATGCTTGTGACGATGATGATGTTTTCTTTAAAGATTTGAACTTTGAATGTTTGTGCATGATAACAGTTGGGAAGTGGCAGAGAAGGATAAGCTATTGTTCTTCCCCACTGCGAGGATGCTAAAGGGCTATCCCATCCATGTGCAGTGCCATAGATCTCTCTGAGAAGAGGAACGTTATACTCCCTCAACAACTCGTGTTTAACTTTTATATAAACAAGGGTGAAAGAGATTTGGTTTTTAAATAGAGATTTGTTCAAGGAATGTTCTATTATTGGATTATAGCAAGGTATTGAGAGTTTGCAAGGGTTGGGGTGACAGATTCTTTCTCGTAGAAAGTGAAGCTGAATGTATTTTGTGCTTGAAATTAAGTTGTGTTGGTATGGTGGTGTCTGAAACAGTTGTTTGTAAAAGGTAGGTCCTTTTGACAAAAGACTGAGCCCGAGAAGCTCGTCGAGATGTTTCTCATAGAATGTGTTGTTGCTGCTATTTGTTCTTCACCTTGACGTTGGTTTGCCATGTTTCATGAGTGAATTGTTATCTCCTGCATTTGACATTATTTCTTCAACTGAATTTTGATAAATTTGGAGACCACCTTGCCACCGGAGATAGAGGGAGCCTTGTGGTTTTATTCGAATCGACAAATGTCAAGGAAGTATGTCACCTTCCATTTTTTCTACTATTTTTGGCAGTGTAACACCGCTTAATTTTACATTCTTGATATTTTAATTTTATATTAACCCTGACACTACTTTAATAGCTTGGTATGTATTATGTATTTATTGTTCAACAACTTTAGCTTGTACAAGTTTGTTTTCTTCAAAAACATTTCAAATTATTTTACAATGGGACCCTGTGGCGTTGTCTCCAGTTGTCTCCAGGTCTCCGATCAGAGAGGCAAACTGTTTTGGGCTCCCTGGGATTTACTCTTGACATGTTTTGTGGTATGGAAGAAGCAGAGAATACAGAGTTTTCCCCTCCATCAAAAATTACTTTTTTGAACTATATTTGGATGAAAACTATCAGATCTGCTTCATTTACTCCCAAAGTTAAAGGTTAAATTCTTATCTTTATAAAGATACTCATAATATATGAGAAATGATGCTTACAGAAGTGGCTGCTTCGTGCATTAGTTTCCATGCATTGTTGGTGTCCTAAGTAACCCATTGCTTCCATACCAAAACCCAAAGGTAAAAAAGAGGCGCTTGGTACTATTAAACACAAATGGGTGATGCGTGATAGACAATATGAGAATAATAACATTAGGCGGGTCACACCAGTGATCGTCTACAGAGTGATTCTACATGATGTATTGGTCTCACTGGAGCCACGACTATCAACATATAGTGAAGAGCAAGCATCCTTCTTGTTTAATTGGTTTCCAGACTTTAAAAACATTTCTATAGAACACAATTGATGTGCTATATTAGTTTAAAAAATGAAACTTTCTAAGCAAAATTCAAACATTCAAATAATATTTATAAGCTTCTACATTTAATAGATAATTTTAATCATTTTGAATCATTTCTTACCAAGATTAAATTTCTCAAACCCCTGTTCCCTTATATCCCTCGTATCAACCGATTCACATTATTAAGATATTTTAAATCATTGTCTTCCCCCCCCTTTTCTCCTCCCCCTCTTTTTCTTTCTCTTCCCTCCCCCTCCCCCCATTTTTCCCCCTCATACCAGAGTGGAACCCGGCGCCCCCCCCCCCCCCCCCCCCCCCCCCCCCCCCCCGCGCGCGCAACAAGCGGTGCGTGCCCAGGGCATTCAATGATCGCTTCCTACCTGTTGAAACCGGAAATCAGCTTCTTGTGGTGTCCAAACCCTTGGAGAATGGGTGACCGCACACTTACTTTGCCTAGCAAGCTTGGCTGACCGAAGACTTAGAACTTGAAACTGACCCAAAGTTCTATCGCGTAAGTCCCACCACACACTCGGAAGATCTTAGAGCGCTTCCCATACTTAGCATGTGCTGAGTTAAGGGCACCTAAGAAAGAACTATAAGACAAGAGTAAGAGAACTGGAAAGCTTGCCTTCTGAGATACCCACTTTGGTCTATTTATAGTTTTTAAAACCTGGCTTGCAAATAGCGTAACTCCGCTGTTCTAAATAGCTATTTGCAGCCCTGCAATGACATCGAGGTAATTTTACATCTGGACCCTACTGGGCGAGTTCCCATGAAGGCGCCACTCGCCTAAAGGGGAGAGTGCTAGGGTAAACCAGGCACTCGCCTCTGCGGCACCCCATCATGTGTAAATGCGAGATCTAAGGCCACTCGCCTCACTCAACGTCAAGGAACTGAAGGCGTCGGCAACACTCGCCTCACTAATCGCCAAGATCAGAAGGCGGCGACAACACTTGCCTCACTCAACGCCAAAGAACAGAAGGCGTCGACAGAGCGCGCCTCACTCAACGCCAAACAAGCCGAAGGCGTCGACAGCACTAGCCCCACTCAACATCAAGAGCAAAAGGCATCGACAACACTCGCCTCACTCAACGCCAAGGAACTGAAGGCGTCGACAGAGCGCACCTCACTCAACGCCAAGCGAGCTGAAGGCGTTGACATCACTCGCCTCACTCTACGCCAAGGAACTGAAGACGTCGACAGAGCGCGCCTCACTCAACGCCAAGCGAGCTAAAGGCGTTGACATCACTCGCCTCACTCAATGCCAAGGAACTGAAGGTGTCGACAGAGCGCGCCTCACTCAACGCCAAGAGAGCTGAAGGCGTCGACAAGACTCACCTCACTCAACGCCAAGAGCAGAAGGCATTGACAGCACTCGCCTCACTCAACACCAATGAACTGAAGGCGTCGACAGAGCGCGCCTCACTCAACGCCAAGCGACGGGCTCGCGAAGCTTGCTCGACGAACACTGAATTGCACATGTTACTGGGTAAGTGGTCCTTGAAGCTTCCACTCGCATGGGGCGGCGAATGCTCGATAGGGCTAGCACTCGCCACCTCCAGATGACTTGGGGCGAGTGCGGGCCTGGCCTACCACACTCGCCTCGCGCCCGCCTTACCCCAATCTAATCGAGCCGAGCTGCACCGATGCACTCGCACCCCCTGGCCACGTGACGAGGCCGGCTCTTGTCGATCCCGCTCGCCGGATATGAGGTTGTACACTACCCTCAATCCACGATCGAGCAGCTATTGAATTTGGGGTTATTCTGATTGTTGACGATCAAGCTGCTTCAGGTTTGCGTTTCCCCTAGGGCCTCAACATTATTCAGGTTTGCAGTCCACTAATTTCACATTACATCGAAAGAGGTCCTGGAGGTGAAGCCATTTACAGGACCTGCAGAAGACGTTATTCCGACCAATGGTTCTGTTTATGGAGGTGGGTTTCAAATCTTTTTATCTCTTCAAAAACAACTAAGACTTCGTTCGTTTGGAGTTTCGTTCGCCTGTAGGTGGACTTCACAGAGCGGTCGAGCGCGCACACAGTCAATGTAAATGTGAAGTTGACACAAGGTGTGATGACGTGGAAAAACTCCTCAAATGGGTAAAAAACCACGTGACCGGGTCTATGCCGGTCAAATTCCACTAGCTTCTGATGATTACAATGTGTTGGATAATCGGAGCGACAGACCGCTCCCGCTACAACTTGGGGGGAGAGAGAGAGAGAGACTAAGACTCCCGGCGGGCAACAGGCTGCGCCACGGGAGTAACTTGGGTGTTGAACTGTGCAGGACGGCCCTGGTGTTCTGACGCTCGGGGCGACGCACATTTGCTTGCAGGGGACGTCTTCCTCCTTTGGTTTTCCCAGGGACTTGGGTGTTTTTCTGCTGGTGGCGCGCTGGTGGTTCACGATGGCTGGAGGCTGACTCGGGGGAGGAGGCCGAAGAGTTATTTCCTGAGGAAAAAGATGATCCGGAGCAGATAAAGGTGAAAAATGAGGAGGCCCTGTGGCTCCTTTTATAGTCTCCGGGGAGGATCATGGCGGGCCCCACCACTAACGTAGTGGGTTAGTGGGTGGTTACCCTCCCGATCGGACGGCGGGGAGAGCGAGTTGGTAGGCAGCGGCGTCCTGTCGTGGCCAAGCTGCGGCGAGGCCGGTCGCGGCCTGCCGCAGCGAGGCCGGCGGGAGGTCGGATGCCGACGGTGGTTAGGCCGCCCGACAGTGGTTTTCCTCCATGGGGAGAGGGAGTGGGCCCCACCCCCCATGATTTCCTCATCATGAGAGTTCATGAGGGGTGGAATTGACTTGGTCAACCCATGATCCCCACTTTGGGTGGAGATCGTAGGGAGAGCCTTTTCCTATAAATGATGGTGGAACCCATCAATTGCCCCACAAATCCTTGCTATCCGAGAGCGAAGTGAGCGAGAGAGGAAGGATTTCTCCCGTTATTCTATTCTCACGACAATTCCCGGTGAGAAGGTAGAGGCGGCGACGATCAGTGCTTCCAAGGTATTCGGAGGGAAATTTATCGGGAGGAGTTGGTAGGCGAGGACGTCGAAAGGGGTCGCACAGCCTCCGGCCGCGTTTTCGTACTTAGGCCGCGCGCGCGAGGCAGGCGCGCCAGTCGGCCGCCCTCCCGGCGAGCTTGGGAGCACCCGACCTGCAGGCGCGGGGATGGCCGCGCGCAGGTTGGGCGCGCGCAGGCCGGGCGCGCAGGCCGCGTGCGCTTAGGGCGCGAGCGCGCGCAGGGCGCGAGCGCGCGCAGGGCGCGAGCGCGCGCGCGCGCGGCAGTCCGCGCGTGCGCAGTCCGCGCGCGCGCCTGCTGCTTGTGCGTAGGTTGTGCGCACGCTGGTCGCGCGCGGTTTGCTTTTCTTGCGCGCTGCTCGGGATGTGTGCTTGGATGTCTGACCCCGGGCTTTTACTTTTGGGCAATCCTGACCTTTTAATTTTTGCTTTGCGCAGGTTTCGAAACGTTCTTCCGGCCCGATGCGCCTACGCTCCTCTTTGACCGATGATAGTGTGGAAATTTGGAGGACAAAGTATGGGCTTCCTGCCGACTTGGAAATGAGGATTCCGCGCCCCGAGGAGCGAGTCCAGAATCCTCCTCGTGGTTGGTTGACGATCTGCGAAGTCTCCTTGAGGTCCGGCTTCCGTTTCCCATCCTGCGAGGAGGTGATTGAGATCTTGAAGTTTTGTGGAGTGTCTATCTCCCAGTTCATTCCGGCTGGAATCGTTCGAATTATGGGCTTAGTTGCCTTTTTCCGCGAGCATGGGGTCAGTTTTCTTTGGACCAATTCCGAGATTGGTGCGATGTTCGTTCTGATGGTAGTGAGCGGATGGAGGTACGCAACAACAAGAGTTGGTTTGAATTTGAAGCCCGTAAGGACCGTCGCCACGACAACACTTTGTTTGGATATGTCAAGAATTTCTGGGGTCTCCCCGAGATGTGGGATGCGCTTCCCGATCGCTGTCGCCGTGTGAGGGGGAAGGAGCGGGATTTTTCCCCGGTGCTCGGGTTTTCTGAGCCTCGTGAGTTAGCCAACCGTCTATTCAACATTTACGTCTATATGGAGGAGAAGCGTTTGTTGCGGTGTGGTATTTTTTTCGACACAGTTCGGTCAGCAGGGGCTTCTCAAGGAGGGGGTCGGAAGAGGAAAGCGGTGGCAGCCCCTCCTGGCGACCTTGACGTGGTGGTGGCAGCGGTTACTTCTGATACTTGTCCTGGGTCGACTCCTGAGGTGAAGATACTTGCTTCTCCAGTTCCTCAGGTGTATGCTGGCACAGTAGCTCCGCGGATGTCCTCTTTCTTAAGGGCGATGAGCGACGAGGTAAGGATTTGACTTGTTCCCAAGGCTTTTTTCCTTATTTTCTCTTGCTGATAGAGGCTAATTTTGATCTTTTATTTGTGCAGATAGAGACTCAGGCGCAAATTGCAGTAACCTGGAATGATCATTACTTGAGTCTGAAGGACGGGTATCTTGCTCTTCAGGAGAAGCTTCGGTCGACGACGAGTTCGCTTGCCTCCCTGAAAGAGGAACACGACCGGGACATTGCGCAGTTCCGCCGGATTGGTTCGGAGCTGAAGTCCGAGCTAGAGGATGCTCGCGCGGCTTTGGAAGTGGAGAAGACTTTGGTGGAGAGGACCACCCAGATGTTGAAGCATTCGAAGGAGGAAACTTCAGTCTTGGGAACCCAGCTACAGGCGGCGCGGGAGGAAGTTTCAGGCCTTAAGACTCAGCTTCGAGCGGCGAAGGCGCGGGTGGAGATGTTGTCCTCTGATGACCATGCATCAGAGCTGAAGGCTGCAGGGCTTGCGGAGTACCTGGAGTCACTGGACTACATGCGAGACCGTAGCCTGATTGCGGAGGAGGTTCGTGACGAGATTTGGTCCAAAGAGGTGGAGCCTTAGATGGACGATATTCGTGAGTTGGCACTCCGACGCGGTATTTCGAAGACCTTTTGCTTTGTTGGCAAGAGCCTAGGATGTGACACATCCTGTTTCAGTTTTGCAGTTGTTTCTGAGGATGAGCGTTCCGACTCGGATGCCGAGGACGAGTAGTAGCATTCATATCTTCGTTGTTTTATGTTTTGTTGTTTAGTTGGGCGTATTGTATTTGCCCTTTGTTTAGCATTGGTTGTTGTTGTCTTTAGGCGCTGATTGTCCTTGTATCATTTTGTTATGACATTATTGTTTTTTATGTAATCTCGGCTGCTCGTTTGCACAGCTTAGGTCCGTGACTTAATTTGCGCGAGGGATACTCACGGCTTGGTTCGTACGAGGGGTGCTTGTGGCTTGATTTGAGCGAGGGATGCTCGCGGCGTGGTTTGTGCGAGGGATGCTCGCAACTTGATTTGCACGAGGGATGCTCGCGGCTTCTTCGTGAGGGGGCAGACCCCCACGGTACTGCGCGAGGGTTGCTCGCGGCTTGATTTGCGCAAGAGATGCTCGCAGCTTGGTTTGCGCGAGAGATGCTCGCGGCTTGATTTGCACGAGAGATGCAACCCGAGCTCCTCCGGCCACCCATACAAGCCACATTATTTATAAATATGTATATTAATGCATGTATCTAAATCACTATAAAAGAAATATAAACTGTATGAATTTTAAATTCATTGGATTGATTGCAGCCGTCAGATCTGAATCAATATTTGTACAACCATTTATTATTTAATTATTAAACAAATAAAAAACAATAGGAATCCTAAACCTACAGTGCACTAAGGACAAGAGAGAGAAAGGGAGAGAGCATGTAGGTTGTAGGCTTAAAATTAAATCACTTATTATATATTATTATACACATATAATATTAAATAAATAGAAAGAAAGAGAAGAGAGGGGGGGATTGTGTTCGGCTGAGAGGGAGAGAGGGGGGGAGAGAGAGAGAGGGAGAGAAAGAGTTTAAGAAAAAAAGATTTTTACATATATAGGGATATTTTTTTAAAAAAATAAATATTGTAATATATATATATATATATATATATATATATATATATATATATATATATGAGTATGTGTATATATATATATATGTGTGTGTGTATATATATATATATATATATGTATGTGTGTATGTTTATATATATGTATATGTTTGTTGTATGTATATATATATATCTATATGTCTGTCTGTATGTATATATATCTATATGTCTGTCTGTATGTATATATATATATCTATATGTCTGTCTGTATGTATATATATATCTATATGTCTGTCTATACGTATGTATATATATATATTTATATGTATGTATATATATATATATGTTTGTTTGTATATATATATATATATATATATCTCTACTAATATACAAAAACTATTCTTTGGTGAAACATTGCCTGATGTCCCTATATTGCCCTTATAGTTGTATTCATAATTACACAATTATATCACACTTTATATTAATATATTATAAAGACAATGTCCTTTTAGGTAATTACACAACTTTACAATATTAAAATAAAAAAAATAAAAACACTAGATACCCTAAATCCTATTGTCTATAGCTAGGAATGACAAGAGAAAAATTAATGTTTTGGCGTTAAAATATTATTTGTTTTACAAAATAAAAATTGTATTCTTGATATATATATTTTTTATGGTCATTTTGAGTACTCATATGTATATGTTGCGGAGCGGGCGGGTACTGTCGCGCGAGGCCATAGGGGCGGGTACTGTCCACGACAAATGTCGCCGCCCACGACAAATGTCGCCGCCACGACAAATTTCGTCCCCACGACAAATGTCGCACCACCGGCGAATGTCGCATCCCGGCGAATGTCGCACCCCGCCGAATGTCGCACCCCGCCGATTGTTGCACCCCCGCCGAATGCCCCCCGGGCCGAAGGCCCGTGCCTGTCACTTGTAATAGCCCACGACAAATGTAGCCGCCACGAAAAATGTCGTCCCCACGACAAATGTCGCACCACCGGCGAATGTCGCATCCCGGCGAATGTCGCACCCCGCCGAATGTCGCACCCCGGCGAATGTCGCACCCCGCCGAATGTCGCACCCCGCCGATTGTTGCACCCCAGCCGAATGCCCCCCGGGCCGAAGGCCCGTGCCTGTCACTTGTATATATATATATATATATATATATATATATATATATATATATATATTAATATATGAAAACTACTCTTTGGTGAAACATTGTCTGATGTCCCTATATTGCCCTTATAGTTGTATTCATAATTACACAATTATACCAAACTTTATATTAGTATATTATAAAGACAATATCTTTTTAGGTAATTACACAACTTTACAATGTTAAAATACAAAAAATAAAAACACTAGATATCCTAAACTTATTGTCTCTAGCTAGCAATGACAAGAGAAAAACTAATGTTTTAACGTTAAAATATAATTTGTTTTACAAAATAAAAATTGTATTCTTGATTTATATTTTTTACGGTCATTTTGAGTACTCATATGTATATGTTGCGGGTTGGGCGGAGCCCGCCGGGAGCGGGCGGAGCCCGCCGTCGTCGGTCGGGTATTGTCGCGCGAGGCCATAGGGGCGGGTACTGTCCACGACAAATGTTGCCGCCCACGACAAATGTTGCCGCCCACGACAAATGTCGCCACCCACGACAAATGTCGCCGCCCACGACAAATGTCGCCGCCCACGACAAATGTCGGCGCTCACGATAAATGTCGCACCACCGCCGAATGTCGCATCCCGCCGAATGTCGCACCCCGCCGAATGTCGCACCCCGCCGATTGTCGCACCCCCGCCGAATGCTCCCAGGGCCGAATGCCCTCAGGGCCGATTGCCCCCAGGGCCGAATGCCTCCAGGGCCGAAGGCCCGTGCCTGTCACTTGTATATATATTAATACACACACACATATATACACACATATATACATATATACATACATATATATATATATATATAGGGCCATTTACCGGGACCTCCCCTCTAACTTTGCTAAATTACTGACAGCATCCCTCTTATTTTCGAAATTACAAAAACTTCCCCTAAAGTTTTCATTTCATTACAAAAACCTCCCTTGAAGTTTTAATTTCATAACATCCATGCACAAAAACACCCCCCTGGGTGAACAGTGTCCAGGGGGGTATTTTTCTTCATGGATGCAATGAAATGAAAAGACTAGGGGAGGTTTTGGTAATGAAATGAAAACTTAAGGGGAGTTTTTTGTAATTTCGAAAATAAGAGGGGTGCTCTCACTAATTATGCTAGTTTACAGGGGAGGTTTGGGTAATTATTTCTATATATATATATATATATATATATATATATATATATATATATATATATATATATATATATGCTGGCAGCAGCTACAGCCAGCAAACACCAGCCGGCCTCCTCCATGAAGCTCCGCCACCTCTGCGTACAGCAGCCCCGGCCACCAGAAACTCCTCCCAGCAAGCCCCTCCCTGCTGCAGCTAATCAAGCTCCACCACGAAGCTCAGCCTCCCCACTCCAGCAAGCAGCAGCTCCACCAAACCGCTCCGGCCAACACCTCCTGCATGCAGCGCCACCTCCGAGTTCCACCACACGTGCATGAAGCCACCTCCATCCTCCATGCACAGCAACCTGCAGTTCCAAGCCCGTCAACCTCTCCTCCAGCCAGCTCAACCTCTAGCAAGCAGCTCCGCCACCTCAGCTCCTCCACGTCAGCAATCCGGATCCAGCTCCTCCATGTGCGCCTAAAAATTATTGCTGTATCTTCAATACCTGCCGTTACTCCACGCCAGCCCGAAGCCACCAACTCCGCCTGAAGCCACGCCTTCTCCATGCATGAATGACGCCTCCAATTTACTGCAGACTGCACCTATAAAATGGTTGTCCTCGGGAACAGCGGAAAGAGGGAGATTGGAGGCAGTGAATGGGAAAAATATTTATAATTTAGGAGAGTTTTTAATTGGAGAAAAGGAGTCCAGCAAGGAGCCAAGAATTCTCAATCTAAGGTTATTGTCTAGTCAAGATTATAATCGAATTTATTTGTTTTAGCTACTCCAATAAATCTTGTAGTTTTCTTTTCTCTAAATTTAGAGTATCGTCAACTTGTAATTTTGCAATTCTATTTCATATAATTTCTTTCTCTACTAGCAATAAAATATCGTCTTTTTGTGCACTTAACATTTTACTTTTTTTCTACTCTTATAATCTTACAATTTTGCCTTTGGTCGTGTTCTTAATTTTATCATGCCGTATTCCTATGCGAATGATCTCTCCATCTCCATGAGCGGCTAATTTTTATAGTGCTCGGTCGCGATGATCCAAGGATGAGTTAATTGTTGATATGATTTTAGTTTTGTTTTTCTCAATTTTTTAAACGCTCACGATTTACCGTTGATCAATTCATTGAGACTATATATTTTATATAGTTTTCATAATGGTTTCGCTCTTTAGTTAGCCGAGAAGCTCGTAAGGCGAATCGATCACTCATCGGTAAAAAGAATAGAACGCAACCCTCGAGAGAGGACAACGTAACTCTTCCGGATTAGAGTAAAATCCAATAGCGAGGTTTACAACCTAAAGCAAGTCTTAGGCGATGCGATTTGAGAACGAGAGTTCGGTCGATACACCTAAGCTTAGTTGAACCTAATCCTCGAAAGAGGGGGTGTTCATGCTTCAGGAACCTCCACGGTCAAGACTTCTTCAACAAGAGAATTGCATTTCTATTTTCAGCCCATCATTTTCTATTTCCGAGGTGATTCAAAAATCGGGCACAACTTTTAACCCATCGAATTAATTCAATTAGCGTCTCTAGTTTTTATTAATCACAAACCAAACTTCAATTTCTATTTGATAAGATAATAACGATTTTTTTCAAAGTAGAATTACTCAACCACCCCGAGTCTAATACGACTTTGTTTTCTTTAAACCTATTCTACTCTCGATACGGTACACTTGTCGTTGTCGTTTGCGGATATAGTTTTGGGCAATAAGCAGACCCTCATGGTACTGTACGAGGGTTTCTCACGGCTTACTTTGCACGAGGGATGCTCGCGACTTCTTCGTGAGGGGGGCAGACCCCCACGGTACTGCGCGAGGGTTGCTCGCGGCTTACTTTGCACGAGGGGTGCTCGCGGCTTCTTCGTGAGGGGGGCATGCCCCCACGATACAGCCCGAGGGATGCTCGCGGCTTACTTTGCACGAGGGATGCTCGCGGCTTCTTCGTGAGGGGGCAGGCCCCCACGGTACTACGTGAGGGTTGCTCGCGGCTTACTTTACATGAGGGATGCTCGCGGCTTCTTCGTGAGGGGCGCAGGCCCCCACGGTACTGCGTGAGGGTTTCTCGCGGCTTACTTTGCACGAGGGATGCTCGCGGCTTCTTATTGAGGGGGGCAGGCCCTCACGGTACATCGTGAGGGTTGCTAGCGGCTTACTTTGCACGAAGGATGCTCACGGCTTCTTCGTGAGGGGGGCAGGCCCCCACGGTACTGCGTGTGTTGACTTTCCTTTTCGTGTATACGAGATTTGCAGCAACATAATTAAATACTTGTATGAAGATAACGTGCGCGGGATCGGGCCTGCGGCTTACACACATCATAGTCTTAAATAAACATACACAATTAGATAATTATAAAATGGGAAATCATTGATAAAATCGGCACAGATTCTGCGTGTTCCAGGTTCGGGGGAGAGTCTTTCCATCGGCGTTCCGTAGCTTGTACGTTCCTGGCTTCACCATTGCTGTGACGACGAATGGACCTTCCCAGGTCGGGGATAACTTGTCGCCGTGTGTTCCTTTCCCAGCCGCTTCCAAAGTGCGAAGCACCAAGTCTCCTACGTTGATCGGACGAGACTTCACTTTTCGATTTTAATAGCGGGCTGCGCGTTACTGGTAGGCTGCAGCGCGGAGAGCGGCTTCTTAGCGGACCTCGAAGATCAGATCTAAATTTTCCCTGAGAGCAACGTCATTTGTCTGGAGATTGAAATAGGATACCCGGGGGCTTGGAACGCAGATGTCAACTGGGATGACTGCTTCAGTTCCGTAGCACAGATTGTACGGTGTTTCACCTGTAGGAGTTCTTGTTGTTGTCCGATATGCCCACAATACGTTGGGGAGTGCGTCGGCCCATTGCCCCCCTGCGACTTGGAGTCGCGTCTTTAGTCCCTTCAGTATGCTTCGGTTGGTCACTTCGACCTGGCCATTGGATCGGGGGTGTGATACTGATGTATGCCGCAACTCGATCTTTAAGTCTTCGCACAACTTGGTGAAGGATTTTCCTGTAAATTGAGTTCCATTATCGGTGATAATAGTTGCTGGTACACCGAAGCGGCAGACAATGTTTTTCCACACGAATTGCTTCGCGTTCTTCTCAGTAATCTTGGCTAGAGGCTATGTTTCTACCCACTTGGTGAAATAGTCGATAGCCATGATGATGAATTTTCTCTGCCCCGAGGCTTGGGGCAAAGGGCAGAGAAGATCGATTCCCCACTATGCGAATGACCAAGCTCCTTGTAGCGTGGTAAGGGCAACGGGCGGTTGTCTGGGAACGTTGGCATGCAGCTGACAACTTTTGCACTTTTGGACGAACTCCGTCGCTTCTTTCTTCATGGTAGGCTAGTAGAATCCTTGGCGCAGGATTTTTCGGGCCAAGGCCTTCCCGCCCAAATGTTCTCCACATACCCCTCTGTGAACTTCGTGGAGGGTATACTCTGCGTCAGTTTCTGCTAAACATTTCAGGTAGGGTCCGACGAAGGACCTTTTATAGAGTTCTCCGTTGATTAGTGTGAAGGTGGCCGCCCTCATCCTTAAGCAACGGGCTTCCTTCGGGTCATCTGGGAGCTGCTGGCTCTTTAAGTAATTCACCAATGGGGAGATCCATGATTGTTTGATTCTTCAATCTCTGTTATTTCTCAGGGTCCTTGGATGCTAGAAAATAAAATTTTTTCAACCTTACGTCTTCTGGACTGATAGCAAAAAAGATGACGTGGCAAGCTTTGACAGGGCATCTGCGCGGCTATTCTGTTCTCTGGAGATGTGGAGAATCTGAACTTGTGGTATTTGTAGCAAGAGAGACCTTATCAGTTGGAGGTATTGGATGAGTTGCTCACTTTTGGCTTCGTAATCCCCTTCTACCTAGGATACAACGAGTTGGAAATCAGAGTAAATTGTTAACTTGGTAATGTGGAAGTCGGTGGCAAGCCTGAGCCCTGCAATTAAGGCCTCGTATTCTGCTATGTTATTGGTAGTCGGGAACCTCAACCGGAATCTGTATTCTAAAGTGACAAGTTCTGGGCTTATGAGGAGCAATCCGGCTCCTGCGCCCTCTATTCTGGATGCTTCGTCAACGTACATTGTCCATCCTTGTCTTGGCTCTGCTGACACAACCTATGGCTCTGCTGGCAAAGTATTTTCGACGATAAAGTCTGCTAAGACTTGTGACTTGATGACAGGGCGTGACAGCAAGTGGATGTCAAATTCGCCTAGCACAACTGCCCATTTGACCAGCCGGTCGGAAGCCTCTGGTTTTTGAAGGATTGTACGGAGAGGCAACTCTGTTAACACTTTGATGGTATGAGCTTAGAAGTAAGGACGAAGCTTCCTTGCGGAGAAGACGAGCGTAAAGGCTGTCTTGTCTGCAGCCGGGTAGCGGGTTTGGGTATCCGAGAGGACTTTGCTAAGATAATAGATGGGGCGCTGGACGCCTCCCTCGTCTTTCACCAATACGGAACTCAGCGCGGCTGGGGAAATAGCAAGGTACAGAAAAAGAATTTCTCCTGGATCTGGCTTCGACAGCAGCGGGGGGGAAGCCAGGTACTTTTTTAGTGACTCGAAGGCTGATTGACATTCGTCCGTCCACTGGAATCCAGTGGTTCTGTCTCCTCGGAGAATCTTAAAGAAGGGCAAATATTTATCTCCGGTTCTTGCCAAGAACCGAGAGAGTGCGGTGATTCTCCCATTCAGCCTTTGTACTTCTTTAAGAGATCTGGGCGGTGACATGTCTTCCAAAGCCTTAATTTTCTCAGGGTTGGCCTCTATCCCTCATTGGGTTACCACGAATCCTAAGAATTTTCCAGATGTAACCCCGAACGCACACTTGGTGGGGTTAAGCCTCATGCCATACTGTCGGAGGATCTTGAAACATTCATCGAGGTCTTCCAAATGATTTTCTCGGCGAATACTCTTCACCAGCATGTCATCCACGTATACTTCCATTGTCTTGCCGACAAGGTCTTTAAAAACTTCGTTCATGAGCCGCTGATAGGTGGCTCCTGCGTTCTTGAGCCCAAAGGGCATGACTTTGTAGCAGTATATCCTTTTGTCTGTTCGAAAGACCGTATACTCTTCGTCTGTTAGATTCATCCGAATCTGATTGTATCCGGAGTAGGCGTCCATGAAGCTGAGGAGTTGGTGTCTGACGGTTGAATCAACTAACTGATCAATTCTGGGGAACGGGAAGTTGTCCTTGGGGCATGCTTGATTGAGGTTGGTGTAGTTCACACACATCCTCCATTTTCCTGAAGACTTTTTTATTAGGACGATATTAGCTACCCATGTAGGGTAATTCACTTCGCGGATGAAATGGGCGTCGAGGAGCTTCTCTACTTCTTTT
Organism: Platanthera zijinensis; assembly: GCA_039513925.1. NCBI lineage: Eukaryota > Viridiplantae > Streptophyta > Magnoliopsida > Asparagales > Orchidaceae > Platanthera > Platanthera zijinensis. The sequence goes on from CM077087.1 coordinate 63,725,988, forward strand.
TCGATTGTCTGAAAGCGTTCTGGGATAAAGTTTCTCTTTTTCTGAATAACAGACATGCATACTGGATTAATGTTGAGGGAGTGTTGGATGATGCGAGGATCTATGCCGAACATATCTTCAGGAGCCCAAGCAAAAATATCCTTATTGTTTCGGAGGTAAACCGTTAGTTTCTCCTTTTGTTGTTCCGATAGGAGCGATCCAAGCCGGATGGTGTGAGCTGGGTTTGTTGGCGAGAGAGGGATCTCGATCAGACCTTCCATCGACATTCCTCGTTGCAGTACTGCTTCATCGCGCAAGTCAAAATCGTCAATGTTCAACGTAGTGAATTTTGTAGGTTGTGCTTGCCTGGAGTAACAATTCTTAGCAGCCTCTTGATTGCCGTGTACGACTCCAATACCTCCCGGAGTGGGGAACTTCATTGCGAGGTGAGGAATTGAGTGGATGGCCTTGAAGATAGTTTGTATGGGTCTTCCGAAGATGGCGTTATACGCAGAGCTTGAATCTACCACTACGAATTGAATCTCATGAGTTACTTGTCTTGGAAATTCTCCCATGGTGACTGGGAGAGTAATCATTCCCAACACCTGGACTGGATGGTTGTCGAAGCCGTAGACTGGTCCGGCTTCCTGAGTTAGATATTGATTGGAAATATTCATGCTCTGTAGAGTAGCGAAGAACAAGATATCGACGGAACTTTCATTGTCGACGAGGATTTGCTTGATGTTATAACATGGATCTCCAATCCCAACGCTGATTACTAGAGGGTCTTGGTGAGGTGTTCGGAGCCCGACAAGGTCTTCATCTCCGAAAGTTATAGTGATATCTTGCTTGTACTTTTTGTCTTCATGGGTTTCGCCTTGCCTGCTAACTGAGAAGATTTGAGCGGAGAGGATGGGTGATCTGGCGATGGTTTCAATATTTTCGACCATCTGCCTACCACCTGCTCCCCCAGGAGGGGCGTTCTGCTGATCTCTAGGAGGCCTAGGCGGGTCATGTTGATTCTACACATGTCCCTGCAAAAATCTTCCGAGAAGTCCTAGGCGGACCAAGCGCTCGATTTCTTCTTTCAGGTGGGCGCAATCTTCCGTGGTATGTCCAGTGGTTCGATGAAACTCGCAGTATTTGGACTGATCATTTCTGGGATTATGAACTGGTTGCTTTGGTCGCTGCAATGCCGACTCATTTTGTATAGCATATAGTACATTAGTGTGTGTATTGTTGAGGAGAGTAAAATCTCTAGGCGATTTATCTCATTGAGGATCTCGCTGACGCTGCCCGTTCCGGCGGTCTTCGCGAAATCTCCCTTCTTGACGCTAAGGAGTTGAATCTCTTTCTCTCTTACGTTTCTGAGCGTCATCAAACTGCTGGCGATGGGCCTCAATAACTTCATCTGCGGCGATCTGGGCTTCAACCCGATGTACGAGGTCAGGATAACTGGGGACAGTTTCTCGCATTAATGCTGAGTAGAAGCCGCTTGGGCGAAGACCTCCAAGGAACAGCCCTCGCAATAACTCGGGGTCGACTCCCGGAATTTGACGGGCTTCGACGGTAAAACGTCGGAAAAAATCTTTCAGGATCTCTCCTTTGTTCTGGCGAATTTCTGATAGATGGGAGGGGTCGCGGACGATCCTGCGATTAGCAATGAACTGATCGACGAACTGTCTTATCAGCTAAGTGAAATTGGCAATGGTACTGGTCCTCAGCGAATGAAATCATGTTCGGGCTTGTCCTTTGAGAGTGGCTGGAAACACTTGGCAGAGCAGCTAATCTGGAGCATTGTAAATTCTCATAATGGTGGTAAAATGGTTAATATGTTCTAGCGGATCATCGGTTCCGTCGAACGTTTCAATATTTGGGAGCTTAAATCCGTTCGAAATTGGATGGTCAAGGATCTGGGGTGCCAGAGGAGAGCCTTGACAGAATGGTCGGCGGGTACGAATGCCTCTTGCACCAGCCTGACGATATTCTTCAGCGATGACTTCTCGAATTTCCTCCCGAGTGAACCTTTCAAGCGGAGGTAGACGGGCTTCATTGGCAGGATTGTAACGGTGATGGCCCGCCCTCATTCTTCTCTGGTCTAGGTGAGCGAAACATGCAGCTTCAAAATATTCTTCGGATATTTCATGTCTTGGAGGAACCTCTTGGGTTCCACCTTGTTTGGTTGTGGCGGAGGATCTGCTCAAACTGGTTGCAGCGGGGGAGCTGGAGGCGCTCCAAGGTTGCGCAGCAGGGTGAACATTTCGATTTGTTGCTCTTCCATCTGGCGGGCGCGTCCCTCCAAGGCGGTGACAGGAGCAAATGCGGCCTCAACGGTCAATGACACGTCCATCAGAGAGTGTAAACGTGCAGGCTCAAGATGCTCGCCAAGGGCGGAGCCTTCAGCGGTACGGGTGCTTCTCTTTGCTATTAAGGCTTGAACTTGGTAGGGGCGATGCTAATGATCTTGTACTTCAACGGATGTTGGGGAAATTGTCTTCGCACAGACGGCGTCAAACTGTTGCGGACTAACTCGATGCCCCGGTCGGGCCGATTGTTTTTGGACCGCCTTAGCTCACGGAGCGGTCGAGCGCGCACACAGTCAATGAAAATGCAAAGTTGACACAGTGTGATGACGTAGAAAAACCCCTCAAACGGGTAAAAAACCACGTGACTGGATCTGTGCCGGTAAAATTCCACTAGCTTCTGCTGATTATAATGTGTTGGAGAATCGGGGCGACGGGCCGCTCCCGTTACAACTTGGGGGGAGAGAGAGAGACTACGACTCCCGGCGGGCAACAGGCTGCGCCACGGGAGTAACTTGGGTGTTGAACTGTGCGGGACGGTCCTGGTGTTCTGACGCTCGGGGAGACGCACGTTTGCTTGTAGGGGGTGTCTTCCTCCTTTGGTTTGCCCAGGGACTTGGGTATTTTTCTGCTGGCGGCGTGCTGGTGGCGCGCTGGTGGCCGCTGGTGGTTCACGGCGGCTGGAGGCTAACTCGGGGGAGGAGGCCGAAGAGCTATTTCCTGAGGAAGAAAATGATCCGGAGCAGAAAAAGATGAAGAATGAGGAGGCCCTGGGGCTCCTTTTATAGCCTCCGGGGGCGGATCATGGCGGGCCCCAATACTAACGTAGTGGGTGGTTACCCTCCCGATCGGACGGCGAGGAGAGCCTCCCCCCGATCGGACGGTGAGGAGGTCGTCCACAGCTACGGAGGGGGCCGGCCGGCGGCGGGGCCGGCCGGCCTGCCGTGGCCTGGTCGGGTCTGTGCCGGTCAAATTCCACTAGCTTCTGCTGATTACAATGTGTTGGAGAATCGGGGAGACATGCCGCTCCCGTTACAACTTGGGGGAGAGAGAGAGACTACGACTCCCGTCGGGCAACAGGCTGCGCCACGGGAGTAACTTGGGTGTTGAACTGTGCGGGACGGTTTTGGTGTTCTGACGCTCGGGGAGACGCACGTTTGCTTGCAGGGGGCGTCTTCCTCCTTTGGTTTGCCCAGGGACTTGGGTGTTTTTCTGCTGGCGGCGTGCTGGTGGCGCGCTGGTGGCCGCTGGCGGCCGCTGGTGGTTCACAGCGGCTGGAGGCTGACTCGGGGGAGGAGGCCGAAGAGCTATTTCCTGAGGAAGAAGACGATTCGGGGGAGGAGGCCGAAGTGCTATTTCCTGAGGAAGAAGATGATCCGGAGCAGAAAAAGGTGAAGAATGAGGAGGCCCTGGGGCTCCTTTTATACCCTCCGGGGGAGGATCATGGCGGGCTAGTGGGTGGTTACCCTCCCGATCGAACGGCGAGGAGAGCCTCCCCTCGATCGGACGGTGAGGTCGTCCACGACGACGGAGGGGGCCGACCGTGGTCTGGCCGCGGCATGCCGCGGCGAGGCCGGCCAGGCCTGCCGCGGCCTGCCGCGGCGCGCACGGCCAGGTCGGCTGCGGCGAGGCCAGCCGCGCCCGGCGAGGCCGGTCGCGGCTTGCCGCGACGAGGCCGGCGGGAGGCCGGATGCCGGCGGCGGTTTTCCTCCATGGGGAGAGGGAGTGGGCCCCACCCCCCATGATTTCCTCATCATGAGAGTTCATGGGGGTGGAATTGACTTGGTCAACCCATGATCCCCACTTTGGGTGGAGATCATGGGGAGAGCCTTTTCCTATAAATGATGGTGGAACCCATCAGTATCAAAATATTTAATAATAATACTAATATGTTTGTGTACCTTCTAACGCACGATCGGTCTAGGTAAAGTGTAGGTGTATATTCCTAAATGACTTCTAAAATTTATCCGACACTGGACTTGCATTTAGAAATTTACAAATGTTATGCTCACTACCACAATCAAGTGGAGCTCCAAAGAAGAAAATAATGATGTGCACAAGAGTGCAAAATAATAAATACTTTAGCAAACAAAGCTTAGTATGACACAAGATGCATTGATGCAAAATTACTAAACAATATCAACAAGAACAATGAATTGATATACAATTCAACAAAAAGAATATTACAACTATATAATGAACTCACAATGACTAGATGCCTTTGGGACAGAAGTCCTTAAAGATGTAAATTGAGACACTGGAAGTCAGGAACCAATTGTGGGCTGAATCTGGACCTTCGGAGGGGAGTCGGAGGGGTGGACGGGAATGTCCTGGTACTGAAAGGTAGTCCCTGATGTCTGGAGAAGGTAGACGGTGGCTGTAGAGGGGCTGGTTGGGTTCAGAACGGTGGCTGGAGGAGTCAATTGGCTGCTATTAGGGCTGGGCTTGCACCGGGAATAATTTCCAGGTGCTGGAATTTATTTCCTGTGCATAAATTTTATTTCCTGTTCCTTCTACTGTGTTTCTCATAAATTCTTCTTCTATATTGTCTTCAACTGTATCTCAGAGTAGAGACAGCCATGCAACCTTCTATCCCGCATCTCTTTATTACTACCACTCTCCCTTTTGTTAACCCACTATCTACCCAACATTTATGATCTCTGGCCTACCCCCGATTGAACCATCCCACCAACCACGGGCACTAGTTTCCGAAATGCAGCAACCCTTCTCTGAATCTTCAGACCGGTCGACATGACAGCAGGTCTGTAACCTTTATTAGTCTGTTATGCTCTTATCACCACACTATTTCAAAATTGTTGTTTTTGCTTCAACTAAAGATACAGAGGCTTCCGTAATTTGGCTTTGGTGGCTCGTCCGATTAATTTCTGCATTAATATATTTACAGGCCAACGATACGCTCTGCTGGCAATTCAGTAATCGCCCAAACAACAACCACTACTACTGCCACCACAAGCACCGGTCTAAATTTTCAGATACTCTCTTTAGCCAGCAATTTCATCTACTACTGCCACCACAAGCACTGATCTAAATTTTCAGATACTCTCTTTAGCCAACAATCTCATTATAGGGTTTATAAATTAACCAAATTTGTTAATTTATGTACCAATTCCTTAATTTTGAATGGTTAAATCATTTACTAACTCTGTGATTTGCAGGGCAACGCTTTTGTTGGGATCCATAGTTCTCTTGGTCATACCTTTCTGCAGAAAGTCTATACGGTTACAAGGTAATAGATACATGTACATAATTCTTAATTTTATGTTATATATACAATTTCCACCGCAAGAGCCATAACATTGACGCGCTAATTAACAGATGTGACGAAGAAGGTAGAGTCGGCGGCGAAGGTGGTGGAGATGGTGGCCGAAGCAACAGAGAAGGTCGCAGTGGAATTGATACAATTGCTCCCAAACGGATGGCTTAAAGAAGCTGCTGTGGAGTTGGAGAAGATTGCTTTCTTTGTTGATAAGAGTGTTGACGTTACTGAGTCCATCATTGATAAGGTAATTAATTATTATCTTTAGTGTTATTTGTTAACAATGTATACATATACTTTATATGACTTGTAACATTAACAATATTTCAAAATATATTGCTGAATACAGAGATAATTATATATATAATTATTACTGTATTGTATATGTCATGCAGGTTGATGATATGGTGGAGGTGCTGGACAGCCATGAAGCCAGCGTTGAATGGAGAGCAAGTTAAATTAGATGGTGATGGGGAAGGAGTGACAGAGAAGATTGGGATGCCTACCAAAATTAGTGTAACTGACGAGTTGAAGGAATAATGTTCTGCACTAATAATTACTAGCGGTCGCATGCAACATTAATGCTAACAATAGCTATTTATTATTCTTTTTCAAATGCATATATGTATATTAATTTTCCAATTTTTTAATTTGTTGTGCATTAATGCTAATAATATAGGCTTTTATTTTGTTTTTTTAAAACAGAATTTTTTTTTTTTTAACTACTAACTTATTATTAGCCAGGGTTTCGCTAATAATAAGATTGTTTGCCACGAGCCCAAGCAGTGGCAAATTGTTCATTTATGCTTACTTGGAAGCTTTTGCCAGGGGAGAAAGACCGTGGCAAAAGGTCAAAGTATTAGCCACGATAATTTTTATTTGTGGCTAATACTATGTGTACAACCCCATATTCACTGAGTGGGCCCCTCCGGCAAGATCAGGGCTTTGTAGAACAGTCAGGTTCAGCTGTCAAAGTAGGCAAACGGGGCAGCAGACCCACACTCGCCTAGAGGGAGCGAAAGGGTTCCCGCCCATAACAGGCGGAAAGGCTCTTGCCCATAGTAAGCGAGTGACATGTTGATCTCGCATCCGCCCTTTTAGGAAGCTGTGGAGGTGAGTATCAGACTCACCCAGCACTCGCCCCCTTTAGGCGAGTGGTGCCTTCATGGACCACTCGCCACATAGGGTCCAAAAGTAGAATTTCCTAGATGCCCTTGAAGGACTGTAAATAGCCTTCCAGAATAGCGGAGCTACGCTGTTGGCAGACCCAGTTGAGCTGCATATAGTAATTCGGAACAGCAGAGTTACGATGTGTAACGGCCCCAAAATAAAAGCAAAGTATAAGATAAAGAAAGTCCCGATGATGAAAAGAATTAGAAATCAGTGTCGAGTCGACGTCGCACATTTTAAATTTTAAGTTCGAGATTTTCGATGTTTTTGCGACGTTTGTCTCGTTTCTTTTGTTTACGATTTATTTATAAATCCTTTGTATTCGACTTGGTTCAAGTACTGGTTCAAATGATTTATATGAGATCTTGGTGCTGGCCGGTTTTCTTTGATTTGTGAACTGAGTGTTGTTGTGGGCTTGGTTGGACCGGTTGATGCTTGGCTGTTTTAATAATGTGGCTGTTTATTCTGTGTTGGCTTGGTGATGTTGGTTGGACCGGCTAGTGCCTGGCTGTTTTGTTTCTTTTTTTTTTGTGTAAGAAGAAACCGGATGAACCGGTTGGTGGAACCTGCTGTTTAGGTTAAGCGGTGGCTTGTACCTGTGTTATAATATTATGCTGCACTCGTTCCTCTTTTTCCTTATCGAAAGAACGAACTCTCACGGAAACCGCTGTTGCGCCGATTGCTCTAGCCGCCTCAAAGCTCCTCCATTTCGCACGATTTCTTCTTCCTTGTGAAGGTCATCTCTTTCCCTTCCATCCTCTTTCTCTTTGTATAAATAGTTATGACATAACACTTTGAAAGGATTGGAACCCTAGGGTTAGGGTTTTGAGCTCTTGTGTTAAAAGCATGAAATGAAAGTTCTATTCTTATTTTTCCCGGTATTTTTCCCGGTGGAGAACTATGTTGTCCGGTTAATGTCTCCTTGTTTTGCTGGCTATTTTCCTTGCTGATTTGCTGGAGGTTTATCTGATTATTTACTGGCTAGCTTCTGGAGAACTTGCTGTCTTGTTTGACTGAGTGTCATGCGAGTATTCGAGCTATATTTACTGGTTTCTGCTGCTGATTCCTGCTAAGTTTTCACTAATTCCTATTGTCTTTTTCCCTGTTATCCTGCTATTTGATCTACTGTAACTTGCTGCTTCTTCCGGCTATTTATTGTTGGGCTATGCTGCTGTTTTCTGCTGATTTCTCACTGATTTCCTGCTAAGTGTTTCTGGTTGTTTACTGACTGGTACCATGTTGTGTTTTAGCTGATTTCCATGCTGGTTTCAGTACTTTTCTGCTGTCCTCTTGCTATTTTAGTTCAGATTTGACCCTATAAGGAAAGGGTGAATGATCGGTTGTGTATTCTTTCCCTAGGCAACTCCTTAAAGTCGTCGTTATGTCCGTCTTCGGAGTCCGATCGTGTGTATTTACGGCGCAACCCTAAAGTAAATGATTATTTGATACTGCAGAGGATGGCGCCCGACGATAGACGCGACGAGAATCCGGCGAGGGACAAGGGCAAAGACAAACTTGGGGTGAGTTCTTACCGCTTTAATGATATGTGAATATTTTGTTTAGCTTTCAGAGTTGAATTATTACTTACTTAATATAGTTCGAAAGTTGAATCACTGAAAGATAGAGATATGTGGAATGTTCAAGAGCAAGACCAAAGCTGAAAGATCCTGAGGGATGTACAAATTAATATACTTATTTCTTTTATTCTTAAAATATATATGAGAAATCGTAAGAAAGAAAAGATAAACTACAAAAAGATGCGTGCATAACATAGCCGTTGAAGGCCCAGGGGTCGTTGAAGACCCAGATGCATACATACAGTAGCCGTTGAAGGCCCAGGGGTCGTTGAAGACCCGGATGCATACATAACATATCCTGATCATTTCCAAATTAAAGAAAAAGAATAAAAAGGAAATTCGAATATAACTTATGGAAGAAAGAATATATGGGGATAGTGCACATTTTAGTATTACATTTATTGAATTGTACTTGCTTAATGATACTAACGTTTATTGTTTACTTGTAGCGCGATGAAAGAGGTATGTTTTTCACTTAGTCATATTTTTATGACTAAGCCCGTCTTCTTCTTTTGTTTAGGATGTTGAGTTGGAATCGACTGCGCAACGAAAAGCAAGAATCATTGAAGAAGAAAGAAAAAGATTAGCTGTGGAACGAGCCAAGGTATGAGTGTTGTTTTATGTGTCCTTTTAGTACTCATGTTAGATACTTAGAAATCTGTTACATCGAAAACTTGGCAAACGATTAAGAAAACGAATTTCAGTGGGGTTAGCGTTGAGACCTCACACGATGTCGGCAAACCAAGGTTAGAAACCTATAAATAGAACCGAGGGGGGCACCTTTGGAGAGGGGGGTTCAACAGTTTCCTCTTGCTTCTTTCATCTTCAGGCTCTCTCCAAGGTGCCTAAGCTCAACATTGGCTTGGGAGAGGAAGAGTTCATTGATCTTCCGGGTATGTGGTGAGATCTCCTGGCTGAGACCTCGGTTCTGTTCCTAAGTTCCTGAATCTTCGGTCTGGTGTGTTAGTCAGAGGGAAGTAGGTGTGAGGTCATATCCTTTTGGGACCCCGAACTCCACAGAGACCGATTTTCGATTTCAACACTTTGGTGCGGTGAGCGTGGAGAGTGACCAGCACAGAAGAACCTCAACTAGTTCAATGGCTGGAGACGAAGGGCAAGGATCTGGCCGGGAGAAGTCGCCACCCCTGCCAGGTCTGGCGACTGTAGGCATGTTCGAGGATTTCAGAAAGGAGGTCATGGAGACCTTGCACCATTGGCTCAGCACCACTCGCGACGAGTGCTCAACTCCCGCCGTCCCAGTGGCGGCGCAACCCACCCTGGGCGAGAACACCCCGGTCAGGCAGAACGGGAGGGGGAAGGAAGGCGAGATTCACGTGCAGGATCCCGCTGGGCGAGAACTATTCCTCGACTCGCCGAGTGCGGACCGGATCTGTGAGGTGATCCTGCGAGAGCCACCCACTCGCGTGATAGGCGGGAGGCCTTTCAGCGAGTTGGTCATGTCAGCCCCAGTTCCAGAGGGGTTCAGGGAGCCAGAGATGTCTTACTACACCGGCAGGGACGACCCGGTTCAACACGTCCAGTGGTTCGAGGACGTAATCTCCATAAGGCAGATGACCGATGCTTTCAAGTGTCGGCTCTTTGCCATCTCCTTCAAAGATAATGTGAGGGACTAGTTCCACCAGCTTCCTAGTAGTTCAATTTACTGCTACGCGGACCTGCGTCGGGCTTTCTTGGTAAGGTTCTCGACTTCGAAGAAGAGGAGTAGGGTGCGGAGTTTATTTTCGCAGTCAAGCAGGGACCGGAGGAGACCCTGGCGAGTTATGATGACCGATTCCAGGAGGAAGTTCTTGTTGTGGAGGAGGTGTCAGGGTTTACCCTGATAATGGATTTTATCTTGGGGCTGCAGGAAGAGTTCTTTAGGGTGGCGCTGAAGCGGAGGCCGCCGCTATCTTTCGAAGAGGTAATGGAAAGAGCGGCGTAGGAGATCGAAGGAGAGGCAGCAAACCCCAACTTCGCTAGAAAGTTGGCCAGGTTGGGAGGAAGCGAGGAGAAGGAGCAGGGGGCGAGCAGGCGTTGGGAGGAAAGAAGAAGGGACGAGCCCAGGGGGTAGGGACTCCCAAGGCAACATCAAGGGTGGGGTTACCAGGAACCCACCAATCAGCTGGCCTAGAGGCAGCAGGAAGGGCTTGTTCAAGGCCAAGGAAGAAGATTACAGGGAGGAGGAAACTATCAAGGGGGGGAAGGGGAGGTTTAATCCCCCTGGGTGGAGACAGGGCTCGAGGCCACCTCTGTCACAACCCGCATTTTCTCAACATTTAAGTTATATCAGAGTAAGAGAAAATACGCGCCGTGATGTCACGCTGTGCAGCAAATAACTGCAAGCGCTCAGGCAAAACTCCAAACTCTATAGTTTATATGAAATCCATAAGTTATTAAGTAAAAACCAGTTTAAATTGGATGGTCGTATCCCTCGGCACAGTGGATCAACTAGTCCACGAGTAAAAGTATATTTATACGCTGCGGAAAATACTTTGATTATGTTGATTAACACCCTCCATGAGTATGAACATCCCCAAAGGACAACTCATGACATGCAAGACTCTAGATTTATTGTAAGTATTAAAATAGTATTTACGTTAGCTAGAAAATAGTATTTTAGTTTTAGAAACATGAGATGTATGAAATACTAGTAGTAATGCTTTTATAAGTGAAAATATCTAACATACAACCTAGCATAAAACATTTCCGAAGAGCAAGTAAAAACAACCACAAAAGGTAAAACTAGCAGCTTAGCGAAATATTCAGCAATTCAAAAAATAAACTAGTGGGCGTCAACAAACTGACACGAACCCACTGGTCAGTATGTTTGTATGTACTAACAAGAAAACAACAAAAAACTACCTCTCAAGATAGAGGAAACCTCTGCAACACTGCAGTCCACTAGCAAACACAAAACCTACTCGCTCAACCGGCTACTGTCCTAAACCTGAGGCATTAAAAGAAAGAACACCTTATCAAGAAAAATACAAGTGGCAAACAAAACTGTCAGTAAACAAGGGAGTAGTAAGATTACTAATCCAAACCTGAATAGCTGTCAAAAACACAGCAAACTAACTAGAGATTAAGAACGAAAGAGTTAACTTATAAAGTTAAAAGATAAAGAAATTTGCACCAAGTGCGAACGGAGTAATACTCCGAGAAAATCTGCGAGAATATGCAAAAATAGCATAAGTTTAATCCATAAGAAACAAAAATGAGACTAAGGCTCAATAAACACGTGAATCATTAACACCGTAACGCAACCGGATCTGAGTCGGGACCAACCGGTCAAACCTGAACTAACAGACCCAAACGTCTCAAAAACGGGACTGCGGTGGTGGCCATCTGGTCCAACACAACCCAACAGCCCAAAAAAACAAGACCCAAACATGTTCGGGTGTAATGATTCACGAAACTAAGCCAACCAACCCAAACCCCATATCGCAAATACCCATAAAACCCAAACTCGACAAATTCAGCAGAAACCCGACGATTCTAACTTGGCAAAACTAAGCCATTAGAGATACGCGACAAATCGGTGAAATGACACGAGTCTAAGGGAAAAGCGTCGAGTACACACGACGCCGCGTCGAGTGCAGTCAACGCACTCGACGCCATAACTCAGCACAATCAACGCTAAAACCCAACAGCAAGAACAGGCGATGGCGTTGAGTGAGTTCAGATCACTCAACGCTTTACCACTTAGCTGCCAAAATCAGATGACGACGTTGAGTGAGTTCAGCTCACTCAACGTTGTCAACGCTTTAACACTTAGCTTTACAGAAAAAGAGACAGCGTTGAGTGAGTTCAGCTCACTCAACGCTGTTAACGCTTTAATACTTAGCTTTACAGAAAAATAGACGGCGTTGAGTGAGTTCAGCTCACTCAACGCTGTCAACGATTTCTACTTAGCTTGCCGATTAAAGTGACGGCGTTGAGTGAGTTCAGCTCACTCAACGCTGTCAACGCTTTCTAGAATTTACAGAATGACGTTGAGTGTGCTAAGCTCACTCAACGCTTTTAACTTAGCTTCTCAGACTACTCAGCAATGCGTTGAGTGCATTCAACACACTCAATGTTTTACTTAGGCTAAAAACGGAACTTCTACACTAAGATTACACTCAAAGCTTTAGGTTATATACACTCAGCTCCACTCAAAGTTTTTAGACAGAAACCTGCCAGAGGGTTATCATCCCAACAGTACCATACTAACAATTTCTAACTATGTCTAACCTAAACCAGAGATGTTATTACTGTAATGCTAAGACTCATCTGGCCTACTAGAACAGAAAATCGAAGGGCAAAAAGCATGGCAAGTAAACACCACTTGCCTCAAGATCTACATAAAATTATTTTTTGTACATGGGGAAAATCCTACCGTAATCCAACCGATTGTAAGTTTGGAAATCCTACAGGAAATCATTCCTTATACAGATCAAGAAAACAAAAGAGAAAGGAAGAACAAGCAAGGGAAAATCACTACTTGCCTCAAATCTCCAGAAATTCGGCCAAACAACGCCCAACCTCACAGATCTGGCTGCAAGAACACTTAAGCAGCAAACCTGAAACTTTTGAGATGAGAATAAGGTAAAAACCGCTTACCTAGACCTCTAAAAAATCACAAAATTGGGAAAGCTTACCGTAGAAACGTAGATATAAGCGAGATCTACCCGAATTCACTCTCCAAAGACGAAAATCGAGCACCAAAGCTCCAGAAATCAGCGGCCGAAGGCTTAGGGATGTCCGCCGCTCTCGTTCTTTCGCAACAGGCCGATGGTTTCACGAGGGAGACCATGAATAGAATTTTGACGTGATAGGTTTCTATTTATACTACTTTATCCTATTATTTTAATATAGGATAACATAATTAATTAAATAAAACGTCAAAACGACTAGAAAACCAAACATACCTGGGATTTTACGAAAATCGCACCGTAGCTAAGTACCGACGCTACGAATCCAACGACGAACTCGAAATCGAAATCCGACTAACCAATCTCGGGTAAACACCTCCCGAAGCCAAAACACAAGCATTCCCAAAGAGGTTCCACCGAGTCACCAAAACAGACCCGTCTCGCTAGGAAATCTTGCAAACAGGCTAAACCCAGCCACACAGAAAACCCAAGAGCTAAAACCCACGCTCTAACAACGGCACACGTCAATCATGCGTTAACGTAACGCTTTGACGTCATAAATACGCCAAATAAAAGAATTAACTAAACATCGAAAAATCAGGGGCGTTACAACCACTCCCCCTAAAAAGAAATTTCATCCCGAAACTTTACGCACCAAAAGATTCCACAAAAATGGAATATAATCAAAGATTATAGAAAGGGAAATACATACTGTAAGAAATTAGGAGAACAGATGAGGATGAGTCTCCCTCATAGCTAACTCCAACTCCCAAGTCGCGCTTTACACGTATTGATTTCGCCACAAAACTTTAACCATTTGTATGGTTTTCCTCCGCAACACTCGGTCTTGAGTATCCATAATGCGGACAGGCATCTCAACATAGGAAAGATTAGGCTCCAACTGGGGTACAATATCAAGAATCTGTTGGTCGCTGAGCACACATTTCCGCAACTGGCTCACGTGAAACACGTCGTGCACACCGGGAAAATATATGGGCAAATCAAGCCTATAAGATGATACACCATACGCTCAACAACCTTAAAAGGTCTCACATACCTCGGGTCCAACTTATGATTCTTACCAAACCTTTTAACTCCAGACATCGGGGAAACTTTGAGAAACACCAAGTACCCTACAACAAACTCTAAATCAGACCTACGCCGATTGGCGTTCTTCTCATATCGTTCTTGCGCTATCCGAAGCTTTTCCCGAATAAGCTTCGCAGAAATATCCATTTCTTCTAACACTTCAGGACCCAGCAACGGTCTCTAACCGACCTCGGCCCAAAACAAGGGAGTTCTGCATTGCCTCTCATACAAGGCCTCAAACGGGGTCATCTGCAAACTTTCTTGATAACTATTATTGTATACGAACTCCATCAATCTAAGTCGCTCATCCCACGCTTCTCCATGTTCCAAAATGTAACATCTGATCATATCCTCCACGATCTGATTCACTCTTTTCGTTTGACCGTTTGTCTGCGGATGATAGGCTGTGGAATACCTCAAATCGGTACCCAAACCTTCTTGTAAACTCTTCCAAAAGCGAGACGTAAACCTGGAGTCTCGATCTGATACAATACTAACTGACACTCTATGTAACTTGATGACTTCATCTAAATATAGCTCAGCTATCTTCTTCATGGGGTAATCAATCTTAAAAGGCACGAAGTGAGCACACTTCGTTAGTCTATCAACAATAACCCGGACTGAATCATGACCTCAGGGAGATCTCGGTAAACCAGTAATAAAATCCATTGAGATACTCTCCCACTTCCAACTCGGAATCTCCAAGAGCGTTAGCTTGCCACCAGGTCTTCCATGATCGGCCTTAACTCGCTTGCACGTAAAACATTCTGAAACGAACTTCGCTATATCACCCTTCATTCCGAACCACCAGACGATCTGCTTCAAATTTTGGTACATCTTAGTTGAACCTGGGTGTTAGGCCACACTGGAACCATGAGCCTCACTGCACAACTTAACTCGAATACCTTACATCGGGGATACAAAATCTGCTGCGGTACTTCAAGGTACCAGCATCATCGATCGAAAAGTCTGGCAACTCCCCCTTCTCAGTCCTCTTGTAAAGGTGCAACAAATCAGGATCTTCCGTCTGATGCAGTCTTGTGAGTGCAATCCATGAAGGCTCAGCTACCTCCAAACTACTAGACGAGTTACAACTCCCAACAGAAATGTCCATCAAGAGAAATTCTTCTACCAGAGAATCCACTGAGAGGTTAAAAATCTTAGCTGTCTTCTTACTCAAGGCATCGGCTACAACATTGGCTTTGCCCGGATGGTACTGGATCTCAACATCATAATCAGCAACGTACTCTAACCATCTTCGCTGGCGCAGATTCAACTCCCTTTGAGTGAAAAAGTATTTCAAACTCTTGTGATCTGTGTAAATCTTGCATAATGCGTCATACAGCAAGTGCCTCCACAACTTTAACGCATAAATAACTGCCGCAAATTCCAAATCATGCGTAGGGTAATTCCTTTCGTGAATTTTTAACTGTCTCGACCCGTACACAATTACATTTCCTTCTTGCATCAGCACACAACCAAGTCCAACGTGCGACGCATCTACATACACAGCATATTCCAACCCTTCAGTAGGCAGAGACAAAACTGGAGCAGTGCACAATCTCTTCTTTAATTCCAGGAAAGCTTCCTCGCACTTATCGCTCCAGACAAAAGTTGCGTTCTTTTGCGTCAGTTTAGTCAGTGGCGCAGACAACGTAGAGAAACCTTCTACAAACCTTCTATAGTAGCCAGCCAACCCTAGAAAGCAACTTATCTCCTTAGGTGTGGTTGGCCTATTCCAATCCATAACAGTAGCTATCTTCTCAGGGTCAACTGAAATTCCATCTTTATTTACCACATGACCCAAGAACGAAACTTGAGGCAACCGAAACTCACACTTGCTCAGCTTAGCAAACAGCTTATGGTCCCTCAAGGTAGACAAAACTAAACGCAAGTGTTGGGCATGCTCATCAGCACTGCGGGAATACACCAAAACGTCGTCTATAAACACGACCAAGAAACGGTCCAGAAAATCCTTGAACACGCGGTTCATCATATCCATAAAGGCAGAGGGAGCATTGGTCAAACCAAAGGACATTACCAAAAACTCAAAATGTTCATACCTAGAACAAAAAGTAGTCCGTGGGATATCCGTCTCACGAATCCTTAACTGGTGGTAGCCCGAACGAAGGTCAATCTTTGAAAATACTGTGCTACCACTTAGTTGATCAAACAAATCATCTATTATCGGTAAAGGATATCTGTTCTTAATGGTGAGTTTATTCAGCCCTTTATAATCAATACAAAGCCTCATTGATCCATTCTTTTTCTTTACAAACAAGACGGGAGCACCCCAAGGCGAAGAACTCGGCCTAATAAAACCATTCAGGAGCAACTCATCCAACTGAGTACGCAACTCCTCCAACTCACGCGGGGTCAACCGGTACGGCGCCTTAGCAATAGGACGGGTACTCGGCTCCATATCTGTGACAAACTCCATGTCCCTCTCAGGCGGAAGACCAGGAAGATTAGCTGGAAAAACATCCGGAAACTCATGCACCACCGGAATCTCCTCTACACACGACAAGCTAACAACGGTTTCCAAAACTGAAATCAAACAAGCAAAACATCCGGAATCTAAAAGCTTCCGAGCACATACCGCAGAAATAATTGGAGAAATTTGGCGCGGACATCCATAAACACTTCTGGGTTGACCGTTGTCCATCTTAAATTCCAAGCGCTTAACCTTGCACTGGATAACAACATTATATTTGGACAAACAGTCCATGCCCAAGATCACATCAAAATCTTCCAAGTCTATCACCTTCAAATCAGCAATTGCTAGAAAATCGCCTAACAGAATCAGACAACTCTGAATACCTTGGTCCGATATCACAGATTCACCAGAAGCAAACTTGACACAAAACGTGTCACCAACCGATTGAGAGTCAAATGATGACGCTCTATGAAATCCCTAGCCACAAACGAGTGGGTAGCACCGGAATCGAAAAGGACACGCGCCCAGCGATTCTTTACCTTAAATTTCCCTATAAAAGCTTACATAACTAATCGAACAACATCGATACTACAGCTATGAGCAAAAAAATAAATAAACTAGGTTAGGAACTAACCTAAAATAACTTGTGTAGAAGTCTGGGCTTCCTCCAGAGACAGCAAGCTCAGCTTTCCCTTCCCTTTGTCTATAGGCTGCGGCGGTGGCAAGGCCCGAAGCGGAACTGGTTGTAGTGCAGGCTGAGACTGCGGGTACTTTGACTTAACGTGGCCTTTCTCTCCGTACTGAAAGCAGACTCAGACCTTATCCCAACAATGGGCAACATCATGCCCCTTCTGTTTGCACGAAGTACAAACCAAATCTCCCTTAGGAGCACCCTGGATCGCATGGACCTGCTCCTGCCTCTGAGCTCCTATCCTCTTGAAACATTTCTCAAACGAGTGGCCTGGCCGGCCACAGAAACTGCATAACTCTTTGTTTCTCATCCTCGAAGCAGCACCGGATTCCTGGGAACTCTTACTCTCACCAGTCTTCCTCTTATCCTTTCTCATTTGTTGTCCTCGATTCTTGGCATTGTCGATTACCTCAGCCTTAAGAGCTGCTTCGACTGCCTTAACATAACTCTCTGATCTATAAGCACTTGCCAACTGCTGGATGTCACTCTTCAGACCACCCAGAAAACGATTGATTCTACTGTCTTCAGAAACTACTAAATCCGGGGCGAACCGGCTCAGCTTGCTAAACTCCACCTCATACTCACTCACCGTGAGCTGCCTCTGTTTTAAGTGCAGGAAATCATTTAACAAACGGTCTCGCTAGACCGACGGTAGAAACTTATTCAGCAAAAGCTCCTTGAAGGCTACCCAGGAACAACCATCCTTCAAATTTTCCTTCTCTCATAGCCACCAACTCTTTGCCAAACCTTTGAGCTGGTAGACAGCGACCATTACTCTCTAGTCTGCTGAAACTCTGGAGTAAGAAAACATCTCCTCGATGGCTACGATCCAGTCATCTAAAGCCATGAAGTCTGCCCTACCATCATAAGTAGGGGGTCCCAGTCGCTGGAAATGCGAGATGAAGTTCATCTCTGGTGGCAGCACAGCTGGGGGCACCAGAGGAGCGGGAGGAACTAGAACACCTTGACCCACGGTCGGGTCCTGAACTCTAAGTGGCTGTCCTGCAACGACAGTCAACAAGGCTTGGATCTGCGACTGCACCTCCAATATTTTCCTAGACAAAACTTCATTGCTCTGTTGCAATCCTTCCATCACGGCCTCATTCTGAGCACTAGACGACTTGCCCTCTGACTGGGGAGTCGACCTCGTCGTAGGACATCTCGACATTCTAATAATTACAACAAGCAACTAGTCAAAACCTAGCTTAACCGTTAGAATCAAACAACCTAGTACAGACAAAACATACATAAATAATTGCTCTTGCTGCTAACTTGTTCTGGAAATTTTATAAATGATGAAATGCTTAGACCTAGGATAATATACCATCATCCTATTAACTCTTATGCATAGTTCATGAATGCATGAATTCTTATTCTTTTGACTCAAAACAATGTGTGTACATATGTCATTATATAAATCTTTAGCTTGACACATGTGCAAATGCTATGTTATGTTATGCATGTTGTGTTATGCATTCTAAAAAAAACGTAATGCATGTATGAGCGGCGTACACATGAAATATTATGCATCACATACTACATAATATCGCATGTAACGAAAAAATAAAACGTGCTAATGGGAATCCATGAGATGATGGTTATGCATCTCATACTACATAAGCGTCACATATTGCCACCTATGGTGGATCCATATACAAACACATATTATACATCTCATACTACATAATATGTCCCGTATACCTCTTATCATGCTTATGAGTGTAATATTCATGCTTCAGCCAAGACGTACTGATGACACATCGGTGTGTGTATGAAATGACACTAAACAACTAACACAAACTAGAGATGGTTGCCCGACCAATTGTCAAACAACCCATCCCTCTGATACCAACTATCACAACCCGCATTTTCTCAACATTTAAGTTATATCAGAGCAAGAGAAACGCATCGAGATGATGTTATTACTGCCGTGCTAAGACTCATCTGGCCTACTAGAACAGAAAACCGAAGGGCAAAAAGCTTGGCAAGGGTGTAAACACCACTTGCCTCAAGATCTACAGAAAATCATTGTTTGTACATGGGGGAAATCCTACCCTAATCCAACCGATTTCTGTAAGTTTGGAAATTCTACAGGAAATCATTCATTATACAGATCAAGGAAACAAAAGAGAAAGGAAGAACAAGCAAGGGAAAATCACCATTTGCCTCAAATATCCAGAAATATGCCAAATAAAAAGAATTAGCTAAACATCGAACGTAACGCTCTGTCGTCATAAATACGCCAAATAAAAGAATTAACTAAACATCGAAAAATCAAGGGCGTTACAACCTCTCCCCCCGCAGCACCAAGTCATAGCAATAGTGCGAGGAAGGGTTGAGAAGAGGAGGAACGGTCGAGAAGGACGAAGAGGAGTAGAGGTGGAGTTATTGTACTGTGACTTTCATCAGGAGGGGTCACGCAATTGTCACCTGCCCCGAGTTCTGGGAGCTGAGGAGGGGAGAGGACAAGGGTAGCAGCAGCCAGCGGTGCGGATCGAGGAGGTGGCCGTGGGGGCCGACGAGGACAGGTGTGAGGAGAAGGCCGACATAGGAGGATCTGGAAGGATCAGTGTGATCCACGGGGTGGAGGGGAGCAGGGATCGAGGCCACCCGTAAGGGGAGCCTCCAAACAGTGTTTCGGCGCAGCGTTGCCTTAACATCCCAGACCCCACCTCCCGTGGAAAGGATCATCTTCACCTCAGGAGATATGTCGGATCATGAGGATCCGTTCTGCGACGCGCTGGTAGTGCAAGAAGCGATTGAGAACTTCACCGTCTCCCGAATCCTGGTGGACAACGGGAGCTCGGTTAACGTCATCTTCAAGAAGGCGTTCGACGGGATGAAGGCGGAGGCCAAGAGGGTGTTAGCCTCGGATGGACCGCTCTTTGGGTTCTCAGGGGAGAGGAAGGAGGTAGAAGGAGGAGTAGGGCTTAATGTGACTCTGGGGGGTCAGTCCCGTAACTGCCGGTTCGTGATCGTGGACGCCCTCAGTAGCAACAATGTCATCTTTGGTCGGCCCCTCATCAGCGCATTTCGATGCGTCCCCTCGTCCTTCCATCAGTGCCTCAAGTTCAACGACGGGGGTGCAAGTCCGGGTCCGAGGAGGCACCAAAGTGGCAAGACAGTGCTATGTCACCGAGGTTAACACCATCTCGTAGATGGGGGAGGCCGAAGCGATGGGGGAGGTGGTGGAGGAGGCGTCGACAGAGTCAGGGGAGGAGAAGGTCCTCATTTCGGAGAAGGGTGCGGGAGGAGGGCCCAGAGGAGGGGAGGATATGATGGCGGTGGAAGAAGCAGTGGAGGAGGAGGTCCTCACCCAAGGAGAGTGGGCAGATGAAGAGTGGGAGGAACAGTCCCGGCTGGAGCCGGTGGAAGCGGTGGTAGAGCTGGAGGTTCTGACTTGAGCAGGCAAGGCGGAGAAGGTACAGATCCGCGGGGGCCTAGGCGAAGAGGATCAAGAGGGGATGCTGGCGTGCATTCAAAAGCACGTGGACATCTTCGCGTGGAGCGCATCAGATATGCCTGGCATCGATGAGGACGTGGCTTGCCATCGGTTGAACCTCGATCTGAAGGTTCGCCCTATCAGCCAGAAGAAAAGGAACGTGGCCGAGGGCTTATCCAGGAGGAGGTGGAGAAGCTTCTCAAGGCTGTGTTTGTATCGGAGATCCAGTTTCAAGGATGGGTCTCAAATGTTGTAATGGTAAAAAAGGGAGATGGGAGGTGGAGGATGTGTGTTGATTTTTCATTGTTAAATAAAGCAGGCCCCAAGGATTGCTACCCCTTGCCTCGGATCGACGCGTTGGTTGACTAAATCGTCAGTTTTCCTGTAATGAGTTTTCTAGATGCTTTTTCAGGTTATCACCAGATCAGGATACACCCTCCGGATGTAAAGAACGTGTCTTTCATCACGAGCAGCAGATGTTATAGCTATAACATAATGCCCTTTGGGCTGAGGAACGCAGAGGCAACCTACCAAAGGATGATGGACAGAGTCTTTCGGGAGCAGAGAGGGAGAAACCTGAAGGTGTATGTAGATGACTTGTTGGTGAAGAGTAAGGATGTGAGCTCCAACGTCCAAGATCTGAAAGAAACTTTTTTCACTTTGCGAAAATTTAAAATGAGGCTGAACCCCCAAAACTGTGTTTTCGGAGCAAGTTGGGGGGGGGGGGAGTTCCTCGGACACCTCCTAACCCCGACTGGGGTAGAGCCCAACCCAGATAAAATAAAGACCATAATGGAGCTAGGGTCACCCAGGAATGCCAAGGAGGTCCAATGTCTGACGGGGAAGCTTGGAGGGCTGAGCAGGTTTCTTTCCCGGGCAGGAGAGAAGTGCTCACCCTTTTTTAGGGTACTGCGAGGAGGCCAAAAGTTCGAATGGTCCAAGGAATGTGAGGAGGCTTTCCAATCTCTGAAATATAAACTCTCCAAGGCCCCGCTGCTCCAAGGACCCAAAGAAGGGGAACACTTGACCTTGTACCTCAGAGTGGGGGCAGAGGCCGTAAGTTTCGTCCTGGATCGGGAAGAGGGCAAGAAGCAACTATCAATTTACTATGTAAGTCGGGTCTTGAAGAAGGCAGAGCTCAGGTATCCCATCTTGGAAAAGTTGGCCTTTGCATTGGTCATCTCGGCTCGGAAGTTTTGACCTTAATTTCAAGCTCACTCAATTCAGGTAGTGACAGATCACCCGCTGTGTGGCATCTTCGAAGGGGTAGAGCTCTCGGGATGGTTGACAAAGTGGTCGGTAGAATTAAGTGAGTTTGACATCTCTTTCGTCCCGTGCCTGTCAGTTAAAGCACAAGCAGTGGCAGACTTCTTGGCAGATTGCGTGGCGGATTCGGAAGAGGTGGGTCTGAGCCATCCTGTGGCATGGAGGCTGCTAGTGGATGGGGCGTCGGGAAAGCACTCCTTGGGCGCAGGGGTGGTCTTGGAGAGTCACCAGGGAACAAATATTGAACAAGCTGTGATGATACACTTCCCCGTGACCAACAATCAAGCGGAATATTAAGCAGTCATTGCGGGGATGCGACTTGCTAAGGAGCTGGGCGTTGAAGCTAGGAAAATTCCCTACCCCAAAAATCGGATCAAGACAGCCTAAGGTTACCGGCTCAACGGATGGGCTCGACGGCTAGCGAGCTAAAACATGGAAGCTACTGAACAACAAACAGGACCCCAGGCGCTGCGGCAGGGAGGTCCCACCATGTACCCGTAAGCTTAGAAGAAGCAACCCCTCCACAACAAAAAATGGTCGAGCAGGGTACGAGGGAGACTAGCTGGTAACTAAGTCGCGACGACTAAAGGGGATAGTCGCAAGATCGCGACGACTAAAGGGGATAGTCGCAAGGTCGCGACCTGGTCTCTCTGAAAAAGAAATTCAAAGGTTCAGCTGACGTCCAAAAAGGAGAACTTGCGAGCTCTTAGCGAGATTTTTCAGTGTCTCTCCTCGTACCTCAGGGGTCATATTTATAGGGAAATCCAAGGGGATAGGGGTCTTATTTATAGCCCCACCCCTCGGCAACAAGGCGACTTTTTGGAGGAGCTCGTCTGGCTGGGCGAGTAACATGCCTAGTCGCCTACCTGGCGAGTATGCGGGGGGAGCTCGCCATACTCGCTCAGGACTTCTACTGCCTAACGCGTTGACTCTGACCTCTGTCTTGACTTGCTGACTTTGACTTCTGCTGACCTGGATCTGGAGGGATCCACTCTCAACGAATACGGGTTGTACACAATCCCCGCTCTTTTCAAGCAACGTAGGAACTCGGAAAGAATCATCCAACACTTATTCGGCGAGCTGTTTGGCCGAGTATCTGGGTTACTCGCCCTTGATGGATGTCTGCTGAACTCTATAAATAGGGGGGCTGGTCTTTGAGGCACGCATTTTGAACTCGCACGTGATGTCGAAATCTGCCGAGAAAGCCTACCAAGCGAGCCTTGTCGCGATGTCGGGGTTCTTCGAGCACTTGAGGCCTAAAAGGCCGCGAGAGGACGACGTTGTTGCCGACCTGCCTCCTGCCAAGAAGAAGAAACTGAAGAAGACGCTCGCCTCTAAGCCCGACAATCCGCCCCCGCCGGCGGAGAAAGTCACCTCCCCGGCCAAGAAAGTCGCAATCCCAGCCAACCAGCCCAAACCTTCGACTAGCACCCAACAGCTCCTCGACGATCTCGGGCTGAGCGACATTCCCGAGTCATCCATTCCCGACATCTCTCTGCCCTCCCCTCCGGCTACTTCCATTCCGGAAGTCGTTGGGTCACAAACCCAATTGCAGGCAGACCCCGCTGCCTCGCAAGGTCGTAATCTTGCCACACTTTGTAGAAACTCATTGGTCTTGTTCCCATACTGACTCGCTCCTTGTATCTGCAGATCTCTCGGCGAATACTCTACGCGAGATTCTGGATGTCATCCCGCTGCGAGAAGTTCCACTGGTCACGCTCAAAGCTCGGCATCCACTTTGAACTGCGCATACTGTCTGGATCAACCTTGGCTCCAAGGGATCAAAAAAACAAGTCTTTCCGGCGAGGAAGGAGGATCCTCCGACGACTAAGACCCCGCAGCCCGGGACGGGCAAAGTCCCTCCTCCTTCGGTTGCTTCGATGCCGCCGCCGGCAAGCATCCCACCGCCATCGGCAAGCATCCCACCGCCATCGCGGCGAGCACTCCGTTATCGCCGCCACCTCCTCCTACGACCAACCTGCAAAAACCAAAGAGCGCACCCACGCTGCCACCGCCTCCTCCTTCGAGCTCGCAACGGCCGGCGGCGAGCACGACATTGTCGTCGCCGCCTCCTCTGCCTTCGAGAGGCGAACCTCGCCCCGAGCTCTGCCCGTACACCTCGGATCCCGCCGGAGGGCTTGGCGCGAGATCCGGAAAGAAGGTGCCCCAGCTACTTCCTGCCGAGAAATGGAAGTCGCGACCTTGGAGGTCGCGGTCAGGGCAGCCCGTCGAGCGCCCTGGTGGCTCGTCATCAGGCCCGCAAGAACCAGCTCGCAGCAGTCCTTCTCCTCGGCGATCTCGGTCTCCTCGGCAAGTTATCTCACATTACTGTTGAACTGGTTCAACTTATTGCTAACTGCTAACTGTTTCGACGACTTTTCTCTTCTTTGACAGGTCGCTCATCCACTCCTGGAAGTGCTTTCATCGACGCCCTGGGGCTCTCCGGGAAGGAATATCGCCATGCAGCCACTCGCGTCTACATCGAACTGGAGTCCAAGTTCGACCAACTCGCCATCTGCGAACCTCATTGCCAAATCTCGGCACTGGAGGTGAGGATGGTGAAGATGGAAGTGTTGCGGGAAAGCCTGGCGGCCTACGAGGCCCACCTCCACATGATCCAAGAGATGGACAGGCGGCTGGCGATGACCACCCATCGCGTCCAGCTCTTTGGTGAGGAGTTAGTCGGCATGCGCGCAAGCATGGGGTCTGCTGCACGGCTGATGAGGATGGAGGAGCAGTTGTGGCGAGATGACGACGCGATTGCGGTGGCCACCGAGAATTTCCGACGAGCTCGCGAGATAGGATGGGCTGGGCGACATCTACATCTTCCGGATCGGCCTCCTAGAACTTAGGAAATTTTTCATATAACAATTTGTACTCGCCACTTAGCGACTTTGTAAAGAACAATTTGATTTGTAATAAGCGAGTTTGGATCTCGCGTTCCTATCGCCGAGCTTGTGTTTTTGTTTATGCTCTGTTGTTCTCTGCGATGTCTCGATTTATGTGCAGGTTCCGGCAAATGTGCGAGATTCTGGATTGTTTGTTTGCGAGATAGTGTCCGTAGCTAGGATCGATATCTTGGTTAGGGCGCGACTTAGGTGGATACTCGCGTGAGCTAGATATACACCCCATGACCCCTGCCTATAAATAGAAGGGGTAGGTGAGACTTTAGTACACTTTCGTGATTTCTGACTGATTGCTCGCGAGTAACTACTCTTGCTCGCGCCTTTCTCTTCATTCTCGCTAACTCGCTTTTTCTTCTCAAACTCCTTATTCGCTCAAGATGGTCGCCGATGATGCCAGCGCTCACCGACAGACTCATGTCATCAACTTCACGGACGCCGTTTTCAAGAAATCTACCATAACTGAGCGAGATCTGGAGGAATTTCGCCAAAGGCATCTTCTAGAGGGATACTCGGCCAGGCTCCTAGCCCGGAACGAGCGACTAAATACCTTCCTCGTAGGTGAGTTAGTCCTGCCCCTCCGCCACTTCGAAGTCAGCCTGTTACTTCCGCATTGGCCCAAATATCGCCAGATCCTGGGATATTTCGGCATCATACCCGCCCAGATCAACCCAAATGGCGTGGCGATGATCATGGGCTTCCTCTACTTTCTGCGGGAAAAGAGGATCGTGTTTGACCTTTCCTTCTTCCGGAAGGTCTTCGCCTTCGCCGTGACTTCCGAGGGAGTTATCTTCTTCAGCAGCCATGTCTGCACATTGGTTGGCACGGCGAACAAAGTCCACCGATGGAGCGAGTACCTAGTCATCGTCACCGACGAATTTGAAGGCGTGTCGCGGAGGCCGCACCAACCCGCCGAAGTCGTCTTCCTGCCGCCGATCTTGGAAGGCGCACGCGAGAGGCTTTTTGAAGCGTTCCGTGGGCGGCGATTTGATGTCGTCTTCTGGCGCATCAATGTCAATGTGCTCAACAAAGTCTTCCCATGCGAAGGTACGAAAATGCGAGATCCTGCCATACTCGCAATGTCGCCTCTTCTTACTGCTGAATTCACGCTAACTGTTCTTCGGTGTCTGCAGAGGCTCGTGAGCTCCGGCAATAGCCACTTCCTCTGGCGAATGAAGTCGCATCCTCGCGCCGAGAACCCTCAAACCCGCCTGCCGAGGTTGAGGAGATCCCGCCTCCGGCGAGCAATAAGGGTCAGTCGCGTGCTGGCGACAAGGGCGGCCTGCTGCAGAAGAAGCACTCCAAGGGGAAGGAAAAGGCCAAGTCTGTAACGCCCCCGATTTTTTCGATGATTTTATTTGATGTGGTATCGTCATATTTATGACGTCAGTGCGTTACTTTTTGCATCATGTTGACGGCGCTGCACCGTTAGTGCGTTTTCGCATCCGTTGGGTCTGTTTGACCAAATTTTGGGATTTTGATTGGATTGAATGTTTTCCTTGATTGAAAGGATGAAGTTTTGAGGTTTTGGACTTGTCCAGTTTTATTGCGATCCGAGCATTTTGGAGTCTCGACGCGTGTTCGGATCTTTGTGATGATTTTTGTTGGTGTAAGCATTCGATGATAGTGTCTCAAGAATGGTGCGTCGGATTCTAGGGTTGTCTTCGCTGTTAAATTCGTTTAATTCGACGCGCGTTTGGGTCTCCGTTTTGAACTCGTATTTCCTTGTTCAAACTATTTGAATATGATTATTATTATATTAAAGCCTTATGATCGTTCTGATTCTCGAGAAGCCTTCTATTGATTCTCGAGAAGCCCCCCCCCTGAGGGTAGGTTTTGGTCGAACAGAGGCGAGAGACGAATTTTGGGCGCTGTCTGGGGTTCGATGAAGCGTCGAACGTCGTTCGACGAACGACGAACTGGGCGTTCGACGATCGTCGAACGGTTATGGGTTCGACAAATGTCGAACAATCAAGTGTTCGTCGAACGAGTTTTTTCCTTTGAGTTCGACGAATTTCGACCAGAGTTCGTCGAACGGGTTTTGTGTTCGACGAATTTCGAACGTAGTTCGTCGAACGGGTTTTTCCTTTGTGTTCGACGAATTTCGACCAGAGTTCGTCAAACAGGTTTTGTGTTCGACAAATTTCGAACGCAGTTCGTCGAACGGGTTTTTTCCTTAATGTTCGACGAATTTCGACCAGAGTTCGTCGAACGGGTTTTGTGTTCGACGAATTTCGAACAGAGTTCGTCGAACGTTCTTCCTTCTTGTTCTCGAGAAGTTTTGCTTGTACTCGAAAACTGTCCTTCATTCTCGAAAAGTCCATTTCAGTACTCGAAAAGTCCTCCTCACTACTCGAGTAATCTTCCTCAGTTCTCGAGAACCTGCCTTCTACCCGAGTAAAGCTTCCTTCTGTTCTTCTCGAGTAATCGATGACTTCTTCTCGAGAAGTCCGGTCCAGCTAACCCCCTCCCCCGGTTCTTTTCTTAGAAATGTAACTGTTATAGGTAAAATTATTTTAATATTATAATTATACCTTATATATATATATGTACTTCTTCCCCCTTGGAACCGAACTTCGGTTCACTTCTCGAGCCAGAGCGGCGCTAGAAAGAGAGAAAGCATCTTTTTCATGAGTTTTCCGGTGGCCGCCGACAGTGCTCTGATGCTCGAAATCTTCAACCGAGTATAGATCCGGAAAGCTCTCAGCGAGATCTACGTCGTCGTGGTAACATTTTCCCCATTTCTTGAATTTTTCTCGTTAGGGTTTTCGGCACTAACTACTATTTTTGGTCATTCTTGTTAGATTTCGACTTCCCTCATCTTCCTTAGTCCCGATCTACGCCGAGGTGCGATTTGGAGGTCTTCTCCGGTAAAACCAAGACAAGTGGTGGTTTTACTCCCCTCTTCCTTTCTTTCTCCCGATCTACTGAAATTTCTAACTTCTTTTTGTCGTTATCATTAATAACTTGTTGATTACAGTGTTGTCTTAATCCTTTTTTTAAATCCACTTGTATTATCATGTTCTTGATTTTGCTAATCTAACCTTGTAAAGTTGTATATGTTTTGATGATGTGGTTGAATCTTGCTCTTTTAACCGTCTCTTAACTATTATGTAGGACATGTTACAGTTTATCTAAGATTGTAAATCCTTCCTAAATGTTGATCAACCGCTTCTTAAATTTAGAAATGTCTAGTAGAATCTGATGTGTCAAGTCTTGAGATATATCATGATTCTCTTGTTTGCGGGAGTTAGTGGACGTAACCACCTCCGCAATGTTTTGAGATTTATTAGCACCTTGTGGAACTTTACCGGGTGTTTGGGCGTCTGCGGTGAATGGTGGAGTGTATGAGTCTCTCCCGCAGTTAGACGAATACTATATCTGTGAGGGTGTGTCCGGTTGAGTGACCACCTTGCCCGTGTCTTTGGGTAGAGTTGACCACATGTGGCTAATAAAGTTATGCGAATTCTTTCTTATGATTTAATCATGCTTTCCACCTTTTTAGCTTTGTGCATCTGGTATAATTTATTGTACGTGACGATTCACGTAAGTGCTCTTTTCTGATTTTGGTACTTTACCTTGTACTTCAGCACTTTTGGTCTTGAGTTGGTACCCCTTTTTGACCTTTATTTACTTTTGATTTACTTTTCTGTCACCACTTGTACCCTCTTGCTGAGATGTTCTGTCTTTGGAATACCCCAAGTTCAAAGCTTTAGCAGGTAGTGGAGCTGGTGTTGTAGTTTCAGTGCAGCACTTTTGGCTGAGGCTTTACCTCGAGGTTGCGTGATAGTTTTCTGTTTTTGATGTTAGTTTAGACTTGCATACTTTTGAATTCTGTGGGTTCGTGTCAGTTTGTTGACGCCCACAGGGTAGTTGATTTTGGATACTTGCTAGCTGCTAGTTGTTTTCTTTGTGATGAATTGGATTACTTGCTCTTTGAGATGTTTTATGCTAGGAATGCATGTTATGTATTTTCAAGTATAAAAACTACTATTATTACTTCATGCATTGCATGTTTTAAAATTCTAACTGATTATATTTAGCGAGCGTAAAAGCTATTTTTACTACTATTATAAACCTAGAGTCTTGCATACCATGAGTTGTTCCCTAAGGGACGTTTACACTCATGTAGGATGTTTAATCTCATAAAGGGAACATTTTTCCGCAGCGTATAAACTATTTTTCTTTCATGCACTTGATGAGCCACTAAGCCAAGGGATACGGCTAACTGCTTAACTTAAATTGGATTTTCTTTAAATCACTTAAAAATCTCCCTTTTTGTGTCAAGTAGGAGTTTTGTCTAAGCGTCCGCAGTTATCCCCTACTGACGTGGTATCATGACGCGCATTTTCCCTTACTCTGATATGTTATTAAATACGGTGAAAAATGCGGGTTGTGAAAAAGTCCCTGGATCACGCGGACAAGCGGGTGAAGCATTCTCGCGAGCTTTTCGACGAGGAGGCGTCGGTTGACGTCGGGGCGCCTTAGTACCACCAGAACTTCAACCTCGGGCGGGAAGGTAGGGACGCTTTCGGCCGCCCGCTGGTCTCCTGGTCTGACAGCGAGCATAAGGTGACTTTGAGAACAAACTTGCCCGCCCGGTCGGAAGACTGGGAGGATAAGGGCGAGGCTTTCGATGTCGCCCATGCTCTGTATGGGCAAGCAGACTCTGAGTCCATGGCCGACCTCAGCTCGGAGGTGCTCGCACATCAGACGTCCTGCGCGCTCCTGCGAAGTGTCGAGCCGGGGCACTATACGGCGAGGAAGCTTCTGGAGATGGAGAAGGCCCTGAAGATCGTCTTGCAGAAGGCGATCGATCTGGGGTTGCAAAATGCTTGGCTGAAAGAGTATGAGGTAAGTCTCCTTCTCGGCGCGACTTAGCCGATTCTGAACTTGGAAATTTCTCTGACTTGCTTGCTTGATCCTCGCAGACCGCAAAGATCGAGACGGCGAAGAAGTTTTCGGAACTTGAGCAAGAGCTCGTCAACACCAAGGTCGAGCTGGAGGCTTCTCAAGTTCGGGTCGCCGAGCTGGAAACTCAGCAGGTCGCCGCCGAAGATCGCCCGGGTCCCTCTGATACTCGCTCGGTCGAACAACGACAGGAGGCGAGCCCGCATGGGATGGGCAAGAAGATCCGCATGCACAGGAATGAGATGCCAGATATCCGCCACAGGATAGCGCGAACAGCGGGCGAAGCCGTCTCGCCAAACTGAGGATGGACGGCTTCATCGGCATAGAGGTCGAGCATCTAACAGTCTTGGATCACATCCCGTTCCTTCTTGTCGAGGAGTCGAACTCGCGTGATCGCGTCCTATCCTCGGCTTCTGGCTCCAGTGGCAGCGACAGCAGCAGCGGAGAAAGCAGCGACGGCGAGGCTGGCGCTGAGGACGAGGAAGATGTCATTATTGGGACGACGAGTACAGGCCCGACACTGGCGACGACGAGTCGTAGTCGGTCTGCGACTTTCTGCATACTCTCGTGTAAAGATAAAAGATTGTATACTTACAAAATTTTGTAACCTGTAAAACTTGTAAATAATACAAAAGGTTTTTGTTACTGTTCTTCTTTTTCTTTTACTCGCATGCTCGCTTATTGATGATGCTCGCTAGGCTCATAGGCGCGGGGAGATTGAGAGCTCGTCAAGCGCCTATTCGCATGTTGATGTCGCTTGTGCTCGTGTAGTCACCGCTCGTATCTGTATAGTTTCTCCGCATACTCGCGCGTTATTACTCACACGTGCACGATCGTAGTCGCCTACTCGCACATTAATACTCGCACTTCAAAGTGGAGGCTGACTCGTGAGGCAAATAGTCGTCTTGCAGGAGTGGAGCTTGTGTAGAGACTCGAACTACGGTAACTCAACGGCTCGAGGACTTGCATCAGTGCTAAAGTAATTCGACCTACTGCTTAAGAGGTAGCCAAAAAAATCAAACGCACCAATATCTATGAGAACGAAAGGACACCCCAAAGAGACAACGATCTTTCTTTTGTCGGGTTGCGAGGTCGGCGTCCAGACTTGTTCCTAATAGTTCCTCCAGTCGGAGGAGAGATGCAATTGGGGGTAGCTAGGACGACATGCAACTGAGGAGCTGATCTCGGTCGTCAATGCAGGGGTTCGGTCTTACAAAAACGCTTAAATCTCGATGCATCGTCTCATCGTCTGCCCTGGGCTATTTAGGAGAAACAGGTCAAATGCTCGTGTCCCAATCCAGCTATAGAGATCTCTTCCAACTCTGATACATGGCTACGAAGGCCAGCATACAAGCGAAGGGAAATGGCCTTCGAGGGGTCCAACGGGACACACACTCGAGTCCACCATCCTTCCGCGATCTTGTACCTTTCAAGGCTCGGCAGGTTATCCTGCTTTGGTTATAACAGAGACGCGTCCTGCTTTGCGGGGCTAACAGTCGCTAAGAGCGGGTCTTTTAGTCTTCTCAAAGACCGACGACGCCTTTGCACAGGACGTCACTTTGTGAGGTCGATCCTACGTCGAGTTTAGGAAGTTAGCGTCCAAACCTATTTTTGATAGTTCCTCCAGTCGGAGGAGAGATGCAATCAGGGGTAGCTAGGTCGACATGCAAGGGGGGAGCTGATCTCGGCCGTGAATGCAGGAGCTCGGTTTACAAGGACGCTTAAATCCTGATGCATCGTCCCATCGTCCTCCCTGGGCTAAATAGGAGAAACAGGTCGAAGGCGTGCTTCCTAAATCGATCGTGGAGTTGGACTTCACTGCTCCCAGCTTATCTTGAGATGGATCAAGACAAAGAAGACAACTCCCAATCACCTGTGGCTCCGAGGGCGAGGAAATGTATATATTGAAATGTGATTACAAGAGTAATTACAGGTTACCGCTAAGGATAAAACCTTTTCAGGTCATCCCCGCTCGAGGTGCTCCCGAGTTGTTCTCCTTCCGGATCTTGCAGGCGATAGCCTCCAATAGCTAGGGCTTCCTAGACGATGAAAGGACCTTCCCAATTGGGATGCAACTTACCAACTGCAGCTCCCTTTCTTGCGGCGTCCACCTTCTTTATGATCATGTCTCCTACGAGGAAATGTTTGAGGCAGACGTTCTTGTCGAAGTGTTTTGCCATGCGCCTTTTGATTTCCTCCTGACAGATGGAGGCTAAGTCGCAAAGCTCTTCAATGTAATCTAGCTAGAGCCTCTGAGCATCTTCATTTTCCAAGCGCCACTCCTCGCTGCCTTCTCCGGGTGCTACCACCCTCGGGCTCCGCACCTCGAACTCCACTGGGATGAGCACCTCAGACCCGTGGGATAACTTGAAGGGTGTTTCCCCCGTGGCCGAGTTAGGAATTGTTCTCAGAGCCCATAAGACCGAGGGGAGTTGCTCTGCCTAATTGCCCTTCAGATTGATGACTTTCTTCTTAAGGAGGTTGATGATCAGCTTTTTGGCGGCTTCCACCCGTCCGTTGCTTCGAGGATGATGCACATATGCGAATCGAAGATTCGTCCCTAGCTGCTCGCAGAAATCTTCCAGCTCCAAGCTGGCAAATTGCGGACCATTGTCGGTGACGATGGAGAGAGAGATTCTGAACCTGCAAGCGATCTCTCTCCAGATAAAGTTCTTCACGATCTGAGAAGTGTTCTTGGCAAGTCCCTTTGCCTAGATCCACTTGGAGAAGTAGTCGATCATGACGAGAACGAACTTTCTCTATCCGCTGGCTTGGGGGAAAGGGCCAATCAGATCCATTCCCCAGATGGCAAAGGGTCAGGGGGCGGTGATTGAACGAAGATGCTGAGTTGGTTGCAACTGAAGGGGCGTGAAGAGCTGACACTTTGAACACTTCTTCGAGAAAGCCTCGGCATCCTGCCTAATGGTCGGCCAGAAGTAGTCGTGCCTTAGAATCCTCCGCTCGAGAGTACGAGTCCCTCAGTGACTGTCACACTCTCCCGAATGGATCTCTTCCAAAACTCGAGGAATTTCAGCCTTTGACAGGCATCTGGCCAGAGGGCCCGAAATGGTCTTGCGATAAAGCTCCCCTTCCTGCAGCAGGTAGTAGGCAGCCTTGAATCGAAACTTTCTCTGATCTCCCTCACCGGCAGGAAGCCGACCCGTCGTTAGGAACGCAACGAACGGGTCCTTCCAAGAGGTCCTTTGTTTGATCTCCATCATCTCCCCTTCCTCGATGGATGGTCGAAACAACTCGGCCATTGTCCCTTCAGCCCGGGGACCATACTTGGCAAGATAATCTGCCTCTGAATTCCCCTCCCGGGGTACATGCTCGATGAAGAATGATTGAAAACCCCGGATCAACCCTTTGACTTTGACCAAGTACTTCTGTAGGACGGGATCGCGCACCTTGAAATCTCCTCTGATCTGCAACACGACCATCATTGAGTCGGTGAAGGCCCTGAGATTCTGGATCCCCAACTCCTTGGCGAGACGCAAGCCTGCCACCATGGCTTCGTACTCCGCCTGATTGTTCGTGACGGGGAAAAGGATCTCGACAGGTTGCTCGATCCTAGTTCCCTGCGGGCTTACTAGCACTACTCCGGCTCCCACGGAATATTTGCCTGAAGCCCCGTCCACGAACATCCTCCAAGAGACTGGGCTGGAAGAGCCTTCGTCTCCTCCTATCTCGACTGAGAAGTCGGCTAGGAAGTCTGCCACTGCCTAATCCTTGATCGCCACCCTCGGAGAGTAGGAAATATCAAACTCACTAAGCTTCACTGCCCACTTGGCCAACCTTCCAGAATGCTTCACTCCATCCAAGATACTGCGAAGCGGATTTTCTGAGACGACCTTGATGGAGTGAGCCTGAAAATATGGGCGGAGCCTACGAGCTGAACCACCGAGGCAAAAACCAACTTCTCCAGAATAGGATACCTCCTCTCTGCCTGCCGCAATACTCTACTCACATAGTAGATAGGGAGTTTCTTCCTGCCTTCCTCTCTGACCAATACTAAACTAACTGCTTCCGCTCCAACTCCCAGATAGAGGAGGAGTTCTTTGCTTCCCTGTGGGCCTTGAAGGAGAGGAGCTTGAGTTAGCTGCCGCTTGAGCTTTCCAAAAGCCTTCTCACACTCCATGGTCCACTCGAACTTTTGGTTGCCTCGGTAAGTCTTGAAAAAAGGAGAACACTTCTCTCCTGCCTTGGAGAGGAAACGGCTAAGGTCTGCTAGCCTTCCGGTTAACCTCTGAACTTCCATGGGATCCTACGGGGACGCCATCTCCAGAATAGCCTTGACTATGTCGGGGTTAGGCTCCACCCCCCTCGGAGTGAGGAGGTGACTTAAGAACATCCCCCTTCCAGCTCCGAAGACGCACTTGCCCGGATTGAGCCGCATCTTGTACTTCCTCAGGGTGGCGAAGGTCTCCACCAGATCCTTTATGTGCTCCGCGATGCTCCTGCTCTTGACTAGGTCATCCACATATACTTTGAGATTTCGCCCCTTCTGCTCCTTGAAGACTTGGTTCATCATCCTCTGGTATGTCGCGCCTGCGTTCTTGAGCCCGAAGGGCATCAACTTGTAGCTGTAGCAGCCATCGCTAGTGATGAAGAAGACGTCGCGGCAGTCGGGGGGATGCATTCGGATCTGGTGATATCCTGAAAAGGCATCAAGGAAACTCATTACAGGGAACCTGACGGCGGAATCAACCAGCGCGTCGATTTGAGGCAAGGGGTAGCAATCCTTCAGGCAGGCTTTATTTAACATAGAAAAATCGATACATAAACGTCAGCCCCCTCCGGACTTCTTTACCATTACAACATTGGAGACTCATTCTGGATACTGGATCTCCGAAACAAACCCCGCCTCCAGCAGCTTCTCAACCTCCTCTCTGATCGACCCGGCCAGCACGGTGGCGCTCTTCCACTGCTTCTGACGGACGAGGGCAATCTTGGGATCCAAGTTGAGGTGATGACAGACAACATTGGTATCAATCTCTGGCATATCTACAACACTCCAGGCGAAGATGTCCATTTTCTCTTGCAGACACGCAGCCATCTCCAGCTTTCCCCCCGTCATCAGAGATCCTCCGACCTTCAGCAGCCCCGGCTCTCCATTCCGAGAGATCACTTCCAGCGCATCCAGCTCCTCAGCAGCCCTCAAGCCTTCCTCTCCAGCAGCTTCTCAAACCTCTCCGCATCCTCCATCCAGTTGATGGTACTGACGTCATTTAGGTAGCACTCCCTAGCAGCCTTTGGATCTCCCTTGATCCTCACTTGGACGTCCCCCCGGCAGTACTTCAGGCACTGGTGATATGACGATGGAACCGCCTTGAAGTAATTGATGAGGGGATGCACAAAGATTGCGTTGTAGCAGCTCGGTGCGTCGACGATGACAAAGTGACATCGGATAGAAGTGCCACTGAGGGTGACCAGAAGGTCCAGTCCTCCTTCCACCACTTTCTTCTCTCCTGAGAAGCCAAAGAGGGGTCCGTCCGCAGCTTGGACACTGGACGCTTCCACTTGCAGCCTGACAAAGGTTCTCTTAAAAATGACGTTTACCGAACTTCCGTTATCCGCAAGGATTCGGTCGACGGTGAAGTCCTCGATGGCGGCCTGGATGACTAGGGCATCATGAAAGGGGTTCTCGTTCCCTAACATGTCTTCCTCAGAGAAGGTGATCTCATCCAACGGCGGCGGAACGTGAGAGGTCAAAGCGACGCTCTGAGGGGTAGAGGCGACGCACTGAGGGGTAGAGGCGACGCTCTTCTGATAGATCTGATGGAGGCTTCCCCTGCGGGAAGCTCCGAGTCCAGCCCCATCGTTGATCACTCCAACCTGCCCACCTCCTGGGTCGTGGATCACCTCTCCACGACCTCCTAGGTCGACCCGGTCTTCGTTCCTCCTCCTCACCGGAGCTTAGAACGTTACCGGTCCTGTTGGCGCTTCCTGCCTTGGCAACTCCCTCTCCGCTGCTCCAGCTTCCAACCTCCTCCTCGCCTCCCAAAACTCTGGGCAGTCCATCGTCCCATGCCCCTCTACCCGATGCAAGTCGCAGTAGAGGGGAATCTCCGTCTCCTGGCTCCTGTCCTGCTGCTCCCTCCGGCGACGCTTATTGCCCTGTCGTACAATGGCCATCGCTTCTCCTCCAGCTCCTCTCCGGCCTCCACCCTGCTGGTGATCGTTCCTCCTCTCCTGATGCTGGAACCGCGACCTAGCAGGCTGCCTCCACTGGGGTCGGTTCACCGGGTACTGGAATCTCCTCTCCTCTCCAGAGCATCCACGGGCTTCCTCTCTCCTTGCCTTCGAGGCCTCTCTTGCCTCCTCCGCTCTTCCGCCCTCCTGGGCTCTTCTCGCTTCTTCTGTTCCTCTCTCCTCGGCTCGTCCTTCCTCCTCTCGACCTGCCTCTCCTACAGTCTTCCAGCCCTCACTTCCGAAGGTCCTCCTCTCTCCTTTCCCAACGGCTCATCTCCATCCAGTCGTGCCAATAATTCCTTGTTCTTCTCCTCCCCCTGGACAAACGTATTCGCCGTCTCCACCATGTCCTAAGGATCTTGGGGGTTTGGATCCGATCTCCATGCTGAAAAGACCCTGCTTCAGACCAAACTTTAGGGCCAGCATCAGAGTGAAGCTGTCCACCTCCTCTACCTCTAAGATCTTCTCCTGGAAACGGTCGATGTAGTGATCCAGACTCTCGTGCTACCCCTGCGCGATTTTGAATAGAGCAGTTGCCTCCTTCCACTTCTTGGATGTCGCGAACCTTGCCATAAGGCCCCAACGCAGATCCGCGAAGCAATAGATGGAACCGAATGGCAATTGGTGGAACCAATCTCTCGCATTATCCTTGAAGGTGATGGAGACGAACCTGCACTTGAAGGCGTCTGACACGTTGCGGATGGACACCACATCCTCAAAGCACTAGAGATACCTAACCGGGTCATCTCTGTCAGAGTAGTAGGTGAGGACTGGCTCTCTAAACCTCTCGGGAACTGAGGCTGCAAGGATCTCGTCACAGAAGGGGCTCCCCCTCCCTGACGGTGATGAGTTTCATCCACGCTGGTATCATCCTCATACTCGCTCCACGGGAGAATATCTCGATACCTCGCCGGCGGCTCTGGATCTCGGAACCTAATCCCTTGGCTACTCGCCTGGTAGTGACGCGACTGCATCGATCGCTCCTCCCTAGGAAGCCTAGGCGGCGCTTCCTCGTCCAACGATGTCACGCGACGGGGCGAGGTCGCCGTGACATCGGGGCGACAAGGGAGCCCTGAGAGAATGGCCCTCTCGATCCTCCTCGCAAACTCCTCGAAAGCTGTTACGGTCACAAACTCGCCTCCTCGCGCCGAGTTACCAACTCCCGCTAAGTTGTCGACTAACTCGCCTTGCTCGCCTGCCCTCAACATCTCGCCAACCAGCGAAGCTTTACCTCCTTGGCTGCGATCCACGCTCATCGCACCAAGTGTTAAAGCCGGGAAAATTCTCTGCCCCAAAAATCGGATCAAGACAGCCTAAGGTTACTGGCTCGACGGATAGGCTCGACGACTAGCGGGCTAAAACACGGAAGTTACTGAACAACAAACAGGACCCCAAGCGCTGCGGCAGGGAGGTCCCACCACGTACCCAGAAGTTTAGAAGAAGCAACCCATCCACAACGAAAAATGGTCGAGCAGGGTACGAGGGAGACTGGCTGGTAACTAAGTCGCGACGACTAAAGGGGATAGTCGCAAGGTCGCGGCCTGGTCTCTCTGGAAAAGGAATTCAAAGGTTTAGCTGACGTCCAAGAAGGAGAACTTGCGAGCTCTTGGCGAGATTTTTCAGTGTCTCTCCTCGTACCCCTAGGATCCTATTTATAGGGAAATTCAATGGGAGGGGGGGTCTTATTTGCAGTCCCACTCTCGGCGACTAGACGACTTCCTGGAGGAGCTCGCCTGGCTGGGCGAGTAACATGCCTAGTCGCCTACCTGGAGTGTATGCGGGGGGAGCTCGCTATACTCGCTCAGGCCTTCTGCTGCCTGGCGCGTTGACTCTAACCTCTGTCTTGACTTGCTGACTTTGACTTCTGCTGACCTGGCTCTGGAGGGATCCACCCTCGACGAATACGGGTTATACACTGGGAGTGCAGGACGTGGAGGTGTTGACGGACTCGATGGTGGTGGCCTCGCAGGTCAAAGGAGAGTTCGAGGCAAGGGAGCCGACCCTGCAACAATATTTACTCAAGGTAAGGGGTCTCATCGGGGGGTTCCGGACTTTATCCATCCGGCATGTACCACGTGAGAAGAATGTTACGGCAGATCATCTGGCTAAGTTCGGTCCAAGGACCGGGGGAACCGCAACAGACTTATTCCGACCGTCTATAGAAGACGGAGAGTTAATGAAGATAGAGTAGCGCCCTTCGTGGAGGGATCCGTTCATCACATTTTTAACCATCGGTGAGTTTCCCGGGAAGGTCGCAGACAAGAAGCGTTTCAGGCATAAGTCGGCATATTACCTATTGCGCGGGGGAGAGCTCATTCGAAAGACTTTCTCGGGACTTTTGGCCAGGCGTGTATCTGAGGAGGAGACTCCAAAGATCTTAGAGGAAGTCCACTCGGGAGAGTGTGGAAGTCACTCGAGGAGCAGGACTCTGGAGGGCCGGATCGTTCGGCAGGGGTATTTCTGGGGCAAGGATGCTGAAGAATTTGTAAGGAAATGTCTTAAATGTCAGCTATTCGCGCCGTTGCAACTCCTACCTGCCCAGAGGCTCAGAAGTATCACGGCGTCATGGCCCTTTGCAATTTAGGGAATGGACCTGGTGGGGCCTTTTCCTCAGGCCAGCGGGCAAAGGAAATTTCTTCTGGTCATGATTGATTACTTCTCGAAGTGTCTGGAAGTCAAAGCCCTGGCCAAGGTAACTTCCCAGGTAATCCGTAACTTTGTTTGGGGAGAAATCATCTGCTGGCATGGGTTACCTCAGGTCATAGTCACCGACAACGGGCCGCAATTTGCCAGTGAGGAATTCATCAGCTTCTGTGACCAGTTTGGGATTGATATCAAGTTCGCATCGGTCCACCATCCCCGGAGTAACGGGCAGGTGGAGGCGGCAAATAAGATCATTGTGGTCCTGTTGAAGAAGGTGGAAAATCTATAAGGAATTGGGTGGAACAGCTCACATCGGTTCTTTGGGCCCTAAGAACCACGCCCAATACGGCCACGAGGGAAACCCCGTTCAGGCTTTCACATGGCTACGAGGTCGTGCTTCCCATAGAGTTCGAGGTCAAATCACCACAGATAGTCATTGCAGGAGAAGGGGAAGAGGACTGGATGATTGAGAACGAGGGCAAGATGCGACTCTCGCTGGATCTGGTGGAGGAGCTTCGTGACCTGGTCGTCGTTAGGCAAGAGGAAGTCAAGCGCCGAATGGCCAAGTACTTCGACAATCATGTACGTGTAAAACGGTTTGTAAAAGTGGATCTTGTCTTGAAAAAGGTGGATGCGGCCGGAAGGTCTGCGTCGGTGGGGTAGCTCAATCCCAATTGGGAAGGTCCCTATGTAATCGAGGAAGCACTTAAGTCAAGAAGTTATCGCCTCCAAAATGCGGAGGGGGTAACCATCAGCCATGAATGGAGTGGTAACGACTTGAAACGCTTCTATCCCTAAATAAGTAGAATGCATGTCTTGTTTCTGACTCTTTTCTCTCTTAGCATGTTCTTTTCTCCCCCCCCCCCTCCCCACTCAAGGCTTGAAGACATGTTGAAAAACTAAGTCCCGAGTTGTTCCCACTGTCAGACTCTCACCTACCTTTCAGGTCTGTTGGGCCTTCGGTGGACATTGTGAAATGTTGAAAAACTAAGTCCCAAGCTGTTCCCGCTGTCTGACTCCCACCTAGCTGTCAGGTCTGTTAGACCCTCGGTGGACATTGTGAAATGTTGAAAAACTAAGTCTCGAGTTGTTCTCGCTGTCAGACTCTCACCTAGTTGGCAGGTCTGTTGGGCCCTCGGTGGACCTTGTGAAATGTTAAAAAACTAAGTCCCGAGTTATTCCCGCTGTCAGGCTCTCACCTAGCTGTCAGGTCTGTTGGGCCCTCAGTGGACATTGGAAAATGTTGAAAAACTAAGTCTCGATTTGTTCCCGTTGTCAGGCTCTCACCTAACTGGCAGGTCTGTTGGGCCCTCGGTGGACATTGTGAAATGGTGAAAAACTAAGTCCTGAGATGTTCCCGCTGTCAGGCTCTCACCTAGTTGTCAGGTTTGTTGGGCCCTCAGTGGACATTAGGAAATGTTGAAAAACTAAGTACCGAGTTGTTCCCGCTGTCAGGATCTCACATAGCTGTCGGGTCTGTTGGGCCCTCGGTGGACATTGGGAAATATTGAAAAACTAATTCTCGAGCTGTTCCCGCTGTCAGGCTCTCACGTAGCTATCAGGTCTATTAGGCTCTCGGTGAACATTGTCAAAAGTTAAAAAACTAAGTTCCGAGCTGTTCCAGCTATCAGGCTCTCACCTAGCTGGCAGGTCTGTTGGGCCCTCGGTGGACATTGTGAAAGTTGAAAAAACTAAGTCCCGAGTTGTTCACGTTGTCAGGCTCTCACCTAGCTGTCAGGTTTGTTGGGCCCTCGCCTCGGTGGACATTGGGAAATGTTGAAAAACTAAGTCCCGAGTTATTCCTGCTGTCAGGCTCTCACTTAGCTGTCAGGTCTATTGGGTCCTCGATGGACATTGGGAAATGTTGAAAAACCAAGTACCGGGTTGTTCCCGCTGTCAGGCTCTCACCTAGCTGTCAGGTCTGTTGGGCCCTCGGTGGACGTTGAAGGCTTCGGGGGGTAGTTGCTCCAAGAACGACGACGTTTATTTACAGGACAGGCCTCTCTCGAAAGGCCCCTCTCAACAGACCTTTCTCGGCTGGCCTCTCTCAGCAGGCTTCTCTAGGCAAAACCCTCTCGGTAGGACCCTCTCGGCAAGGTTTACTAGGTAGACCTACTTAGCGGACCTGCCCCACGGAGTAAGGGGTCAAGGCCGCCTCCCTCCAAACGCAGTTCATGAGCGCGAGTTGCGATTGACACTGCAGTCGCCACCTAAGAGACTAAGGTGCGTGCGAATGCACGAAAGTGTTTGCGAATGGCTAAAAGCGAAAGGCGAGAAACTAAGAGCAGCAGTCATCCCTACAAAAAAGAAAGAAGTAACATGCCCAAAAAGAATCTTTTATATTTACACAAATACATTATAGGTCTCGCCCATTACATGTATTTCAAAAAAGAAAGGAAAAATACAAGTAAAAATTAGAGGCGGAAGGTCTTCAGAAAGAGTCGTCGGACTTCTCGCTGGAGGATCCTTCGCTCAGAGGTGCGTCAAAGCCACCCTCACATTGCAGATCGTCCTCGCCTTCGGGCACGTCAATGGGGGTGAACAACCATGGAAGGATGTTGCGCGCCGTGAGCCTCTCCCCTTTCTCGTTCAGTAGCTCGGCATCTCGAAGCACCTCGATCGTGTGCTTGGCTGCCCCCAGGGCATTCTCCTGCATCATCACTTCGATTTCGTAGTTGTTGTATTGATATCGTTTGATCTTTTAGCCTGGGGGCGGCGGAAGGAGGGTTTCTTGCAGGCGCTTGTTCTCGGCCTTCAGCCACGAGATCTCACGCTTAAGGCTCGCCACCTGCACGCGCAACAACTCGGCATTCTCAGGGTCCTGGGAAAGAGAGATTGAAAAAAGTTAGTCGGGAATGAGGCAAAACTACGAAAGGGTAACAAATAAGTGACTCACCCCTTGCGTTGGGCAACTGGAGAAAAGCGCCTTGGAGGCCGCCAGTTGCGCTTCAGGGAAGTCACCTCTGCTGCGGCGAGATCCCACGACTTTTGAACCTCATTTAAGTTCTGTTCAAGGTTGAGGCTCCGACGCGACGCCATGTGCGCGAGCTCAAGAGCGCGCAGCTGGGCCTGCGCAATCTTGTGCGCAAGGGTCCGGGTTGACTCCTTGTCGTATAGGCTAGTGTCCTCCCGACTGTACAACCCGAAGGCAAGTGTGAAGGCCTCTCCGCTGGTAGTATCTTGCTCCATCCACATTGGCAGGAGCGTCGAGATGGAGGCACGGTTAGCTTCGGGCTCCCACTGGAGAAGAGGTTGGCTCGTCTCGTCCAGATGCCTCTCGTCGAGGCCGAAGTTCCGATGCCCCCTCGGCACCGGTCCCCCGGGAGCCTTCTCCATGGTGGAGGCGATCTTGGCGGCAGTACTCGTCGTACCCGCCGCGGGCGGGGCCTTAGCAGGGGCTTCGACGACGGACTTACCCGTGTCCAGTGCGGATGTTTTGGACTTCTTGGAAGATGTTGGGGGAGGAGCAACCGGTTTCCGCCTCTGGGAACTCGGCTGGGACGAGGTACCCGGCTCCTCCTTGCAGGCCAAGGCCGCCGATTGAGCGAGAGATAGGCCTGGGGAGAGAGCCCCAGTTTACTCATACGGCTGGTGGAGAGGGATTTCTCGCTCAACTGCGCGGATAGTAAGGGTCAGCTTTGACGAATCCCAAGGCAACAACCTAAAGGGAGGGGCGAAATGATACCTTCTCCAGTGAGGACTGGCATAAGGGAGTCGAGGTCCCGCCGCAAGAACTTGACGTCGAAGTTCTCGGTTTCGAAGAAGGCGAGAAGGGCGGTCTCGTGCCCCCCAAGCGCGGGAGGCTTGTAGGTCGCCTCGTCATAGTGGACGGGCGAGAGGGGCACGTTACCGAAGTTCCCGGAAACGAAAATGAACTTTTGGGGCCAATGGTGGTTCTTGTTGGCGAGGCCGCTCGTCTTGATCGTCTGGCCCGAAAAGAAGACAATCCCGCTCTTGGTCCGGAAGTTGAACAGCTTCCGGAAGACTGAGAGGTTGAACTCGATCCTTTCCGCGCGCATGTAGTAGGCAAATGCTACCAGAAGAGCGACGGAGTTCGGGTTGAGTTGCGCGGGAACCACTACAAAGTACCAGAGGGTATGGCGCACCTCCGAACAGAGGGGGAGGCGGAACCCCACCTCAAAGTGTTCCAGGGGGATGGCGAGCTCCCCTTCCGCCAGGAAATTGATTTTGTCTTGACCCTCGAGATATCGCGCGACGATCCCTGGCGGGACGTAATTGGCAACCGCAGAAAGGTACTCCTCGGTCAGTTTGCAGGGGGAAATCGTGGTCAATAAAGCCTTGCGCGCATCGAGTTTGACCGTATGTCTCTCCCGAAATTTTGCGAGTGTGCGAGGGAAGTTGGGTTTGCGCAGGCGCAAGACCTCGAAAGTTGCGAGTGCGTGAGAAGAGGACGAAGACCCAGAATCAAATGATAGTAAATGCGGTTGGTGAGCCGGTGTATTTATAGAAAAATTTGGCAATCATAAGGTTTTCCCCATGCGGCGGGGGTGTGGATAGTGTTTTTTAAT
Organism: Platanthera zijinensis; assembly: GCA_039513925.1. Taxonomy (NCBI): domain Eukaryota; kingdom Viridiplantae; phylum Streptophyta; class Magnoliopsida; order Asparagales; family Orchidaceae; genus Platanthera; species Platanthera zijinensis. Next base: position 63,769,031 of record CM077087.1, read on the forward strand.
ATTCTGGCGCCTCGTAATTTGCCCGACCCCGCCACCGCTTCTTACTTGCAAATGGCGAAAGCCTCCAGGAAGGATCCTAGGTAAGCGAAAGGCATAGCGCAACGAGTACAAAAAAGCAAGTATGACATTCGGCAGAATAAGTGCATTGTGTAATGCAAGAACATTATTAAAAATACAGGAGGCCACTCACCAGGTGAGGGCAAACTTAAATATTAACTTAAAAAGTTTATTACAGGGCAATGCGAAAAGGGTAAAGTTTGTGAAAGATCGAGCGAGAAGCTATGGTAAGAAAAGGCGGGAGCTGACGAGCTCAGTATTGAACCCATTGCCAACGGCCCCGACCTTTCTTCCCCGACATCGAAGGCACTTGTGGGTAGTAGTAGACGCTCACAACCGTTAGCTCCTGGTTGACCAAGCGCATCTGATCTCGGGCTCGCGCAATGTGTCTTCCGAGAGAGGTCTCCTCGCACCCGCTTCCATGTCGCTCCATCTCCCCGATGAGATGTGAGTAGTCCCGCTCGAGGACGCCCAGCCGGCGTTCAGTTGCAGCCTGGTGTACTTTCACCGGATGAGAGTCTTCCCGCTGCATCCAGATCAGTTTCGCCAGGACCTCCACCATCCGCTTCTTGCGTGTTTCGGCATCTTTGGGATCTCCGAGGAAGTTTGCGAGCTCGCTGGGAGATGGTGGGGGCGAGAACTCCTCCATGTCGGCATCAGGAGCCGTCGCCAAGGTGTCCCAGTAGCCTGGCGAGAAGTTTCGGCCACTGTCATGACCAGTTTCAAGCGAGAAGGTGAGGGTTCAGTCATTTACCTGGAGTAGGGATGGCGCTCCCGCCTGGTGGTTGACGGGAAGGACCAGGTCTTCCCTCGAAGGATACCGCAAAGAGCGGGTGACCCGTTTTCCCCCGTCCTGGACGGATTGGCGTTTGTCCCGACGGGTTGATCCCGGCCGGTTGGGAGGCGCCGTGCGCTTTCCCGGTCGAGGGCCGAGAGCCTGGCACTGGTTCTTTTGGGATCTCGGCGGTCGGGGTCTTGGGTGTTGGACTGACCGGAGCCGTAGTCCCAAAGGGAGCAGCTGCGAGAAGCAGTATAAGTGGAAAGTTATGAGTTAAGGAGTGCAAGAAGATAACCGTCAGTCATACCTGGAGCAGCTACGGTTTCGGCCCGGGCAACTTGGGAGGCAGTCTCAGGAGCCAGCTGTTCGCTCACTTCGGGGAGCCGGGGTGTCTCGGCATTCACCGGGGGAACGCCAGCATCACTCTCTGGCAGTGGCTCCTGCGAATAGACCTGGGGCTCAGTTCAACATGCCCATTTTGGGGATTTTTTACCAGGATGGGGGTAAGTAAAATACCTCCGCTAGGATGGCGAGGTTCTCGCGATTGGGGGTAGGGGTCGGAGAAACAAACTCATCCGCCGCAGGGTTCCGCCAAATCATCTTCGCCCTTTTCGGTCGGTAGGGCGAATCAGCAGGCCTCTTGGACGAGATTCATGGGGCGTATTTGGAGGTCTTGGAGCTGGCCTTTTCCTGCGCAGTAGCGAGACGATCCAAAAGCCCTTGCGATAGCGGTTTCACGATCAGTCTATCATACATGGTCGAAGAGGCGAGAGCTCAGAAGATGAATTGAGCTCAATTAAGGATACAGTCTTCAGGGCTCTGTCCTGAGATATCTATAGAGTCGTGGAGGAACCCACAAAAGATTCTCTTCCAGTTCAGCAAGCACTCATCGAATACCGAGAGTTGGACTTTTCTTTCCGAGCGTAGGACTAGCTCGCAAAAAGCAGGGATTGTGTACAACCCCGTATTCACTGAGTGGGCCCCTCCGACAAGATCAGGGCTTTGTAGAACATTCAGATCCAAGTGTCAAAGTAGGCGAGCGGGGCAGACAGACCCGCACTCGCCCAGAGGGAGCGAAAGGGTTCCCACCTATAACAGGCGGAAAGGCTCTCGCCCATAGTAAGCGAGTGGCATGTTGATCTCACATCCTCCCTTTTAGGGGCTGTGGAGGCGAGTGTCAAGCTCACCCAGCACTCGCCCCCTTTAAGCGAGTGGTGCCTTCATGGACCACTCGCCCAGTAGGGTCCAGAGGTAGAATTACCTGGATGCCCTTGAAGGACTGCAAATAGCCTTCCAGAACAATGGAGCTATGTTGTTGGCAGACCCAATTGGGCTGCGTATAGTAATTCGGAACATTGGAGTTACGTTATTGACAGACCAAGGTTGGAAACCTATAAATAGAACCGAGGGGACACAACCGCACAATTGGAGAGGGAGGTTCAACAGTTTCCTCTTACTTCTTTGTTCTTCAGGCTCTCTCCAAGGTGCCTAAGCTCAGCATTGGCTTGGGAGAGGAAGAGTTCCTTGATCTTCTGGGTATGTGGTGGGATCTCCTGGATGGGACCTCAGTTCTGTTCCTAAGTTCATGAATCTTCGGTCTGGTGCGCTAGTAAGAGGGAACTAGGTGTGAGGTCATATCCTTTTGGGACCCCGAACTCCACAGAGACTGAATTCCGGTTTCAACACTATTTGCTACAGTCAATATGTGTCTTGTAACAACACGATTTATGTTTGAAATAATAATAATAATAATAATAAAACCTAAGTAAAAACGCCTACTTAACCCGAGCCGAGCCCCCCTCTTTCCCCCGATCCCGTAACCCGTCAGCCTAGGTCTTCTTCCCGCAGGAAAGCCGCAAGTCGTCGCCAATTTCCGCAAAGCACCTGCAAGCCACGTCTCTCGGCGCCGATCCAGGCGCCGACAACTCCTCCGGCTCCTCCCTCCATGGCCGACGCCGTCTGCTGCTCGTTCTTCCGATTTCCGCCTCCTCTCGTGCTCCCTTTCTCTGGCCGACAACCTTGCAGATTTCTTCAGGGCCGGCAACTTCATGTATTGCCTCCTCTTCCTCCGGCAGCCGCTCCCTCTTCTTTTTGGCCGAGATTTACGGCGAGGAATAACTGGGGTTTCCTCCCCTCTCCTCCTCGGGCTTGATTTTGGTTCCTCTTGGTAAGATATCCTCTCTTCCCCCTGATTTCAGATTTTTTTGTGAATCCTATTTTTATTTCGTGCTCTAAATTTCTTATACTTCGTGATCCAAGTTGTGCCCCTCTTGTTATTGTCAAAATATTGTGTATTTGTGTTTTTTAGTGCCTTTCCTCGACTCGCGTGATGAGATCTCTCAGAAGTCCTCTCCAAATTAGGGTTTTTTCACACCCAAGCACCGTCAAGTCTCTGTCTCCGTGTGTGTCTCCTCTCCCCTCACTTTTGAGGGAGGTAAATTTCTTGACCCCTTTCTTGTTTGAGTCTTGCGATAAATAAATTGTTTGTGTTAGTGTAGTGGTAATTTGTTATATCGTTTTCGTCGTTCTTGTACAGGTTCAAAATAGGATTTTTTATTTCGCTTGTGCCGCTCAACCGTCACCGCCAGTTTCAGCTTCCTTAAGGCAAGTAGAGATCCCTCTCTTTTGCAAGCATTGCGTTTAATTTAATGTCTCTGTTCCTTGATTCATGACTACATTCCTGTATATATTTTGATCTGTCAAATGGATTGGTATTTTAATTGTTTGTCTGTTCTTATGATTCTATAATTTCACCCTGAAATGTTTGCTTTGTCAAATGAATTTAAATCTTGAATGTCAAATCTGATAAGTTAATAATTTAAGGTTTAATACGTTGGAATTACATGAAATTGTGATCGTAGATGATTTTTATTTGAATATTCGCTTAGATGAGGGATTTGCTCAATTAAGATAAAACTGGAAGAACGATAGATTGTTGGACATGTGTAAAAAGCGTCTTTATTATAATTGATAATCGAAAATATTTCTGGTTAACAACCAAATTGATGGTTTGTGATTTTATATTAAATGTTCAGATCAAACGCATGTTTACTTGAAAGATAATTGTATCTTGGAATGGAACAATTTAAATGAATATTTGGTGTCTAGGAAAATAACATATTGTAATCGTGCCACACGTGAATGCTTGGACCCGCAAACCATAAGTTCACTATTTTGTTTTCTTGTGTCACCGAATTTTGTTTCTTAAGTCTGTCTGGTTCTAAGAATTGAGCGAATGTTGCTCCATAACTCAATTCCTCCCTTGATGTGTTTATGAACTCTAACCTTGTACAACTGAATCATTAAATTTGTAGCATATCTTGATATGTTCGAAATCTCATAAAACATGAATCCTTAAAGTCATTAATGTTATAAGCAATCCTTGAAAGATAGTGTTAAATTGATGTGACGCTCTGACTCGAGTTTCTGTTTGACTGACAACGGAAACAAAAAAAATGGTCATAGAAAGCACAACTATTTTGATTAGACTTGCATTTAGACTTACATTAGAATCGCATGCATCAAATAAAACACTTCCACCTTTCACTGATTACAGTTAATGACATTTGTTGATCTATTTATGTTATACTCTGGAGTAGTGTAATAATTTGACTTGTTCTCGTTTAACTCATTTACTGGCTTGTTTTGTTAATTTTGTTTCAAGAAAACTGATACTCTTATATTTTTGTTTCGCTTACTGTTCTGTACTTTACTTTACTCACTTGTTTATTTCAATGTTCTGAGACTTTTCTTTTCTGTTTTGGAATTGTCTTAGCGTTTGTGACAGTGCCGCCAGATTCTTGAGCCCAATCTGCTTAAATTCCAGGTTCTATGTTTACATTTCATTTACTGTCAAAAAATTCTTTTATATAATAATTGAAATCAGACATTTTCTCTTGTATCATGGACAACTGCTAGGCTATTTAAATACTTTATGTATTAGAATTTGATATTAATGCATGTACATACTCTTTTGAATCATAATTGTATGAAATCTGTAGCAGGGCCCTGTAAAATACGATTTTTTATAAAATACATGTGCATTTAAAATTCTCACTGTTTTAAACTCTAAAAGCTTCCGCATAAAATAAAAATCAAACTGTTTTTACTTAAAAGTAATTATTTTTAACCTATAACCAGTATCTCTGTATCCGCCTTAGCAGGCATGAGATTCTTCCGCCCATGCCTGTGGTATCACGGCCCGTCCGAAGCACACTCTGACTGTTGCCGAGACGGGTCGTGGTAGTTAGTATCAGAGAGAGGTTAGTTTCAAAAGAGATAATATTTTATAATTATCAATTATTTTGAACTTTATTATAAATATAAATATACATGCATCATTTCTTCACTAACTTGTCATTATCTGTTGTTCGCGGCTGAAATACGCACACACTCACTCATAAGCATGAGTAGTATACACACGAATGTTAAGGGAGTATGGGCAAACTTAACATTTTTGTGCATATGAATTTTCACTAGGATATGCACCGCTTGCGAATATTAAATTGTATGAATGATTTAATATTTTCAAGTGCGTTGGTATTAGAATCTTAATATGCATGACATGTTAAGTGATATGGGCGCTTAACATGACATGTATATCCATTCATTTGCATTCATATCATAAGTCATTTCACAAGTGTGAAGCAAAGAACAACAATAATGAGTGTACACACATGGATTTAATAATTATTTGACATTGGACAAGATCTCATGGTTGCACTTGCATGATTATTACCTAGAGTTGTCCAATGAAAATGTTGTAATTATTACATAATTTATGTACCTCACAGTCAGAAATGTGTTAGAATCTCTAATTTCAAGCCCCCGATATTTGTAATTAATCCATCCTATTTCGCGTGTCTGTCAATCTTATCTTGTCATCGTGTATCCCTTTCTAGTTAACTTCTAAGTGTCAACGAGCAATGAGAGTCTCCTTGTAAATTGCTCTGTTGAATTACTTCAGCGTTGTCTTGTACTCTTCCTTCCCTAGATTGTTTTACTTTTGTCGGTACTCAATCGTCATTCAGTTTCTTTTTCTCTTTGGTATTCTATATTCGCTTCGTGCAAGGATTTTTCCTTGCTCTCAAATTCTCGAGTCTTACCTTTCAATTTTGAGCTAATTGAAGCAATTCTTATGCTCCCCGAAGCCAATCTTTTGTATTTGGCCGAACCCGCTAAGTCTAAAGAGTTCTCATGTGAACTTGAATCTGACCTGCGTTGCAAGTATCCGCAACATTTCTCTTGATCTTGGTAAGCCTTCGCGCTTGTTCTCCTTTTGTTTCTCAACGTTCATAGTTAGTTTCCAAGCCTTGAATTGGAAGCTTTGTTGGAATGAATGTCATCTGAATTTTCGTCTTAAGAGTCCCCATTCAGAGTGCTTCTCAGAAAATTTCGGGACGAAACTTCTTAATTAAGGGAGAATGTAACAACCCGATTTCTGTTTGAAATAATAATAATAATAACCTAAGTAAAAAACGCCTACTTAACCTGAGTCGAGCCCCACTCCTTCCCACGATCCCGTAAACCACCGGCCTAGGTCTTCTTCTCGCAGGAAAGCCGCAAGCCGCCGCCAGTTTCCAGAAAGCTCCCGCAAGGCCCGTCTCCCGGCGCCGATCCAGGCGGCAACAACTCCTCCGGCTCCTCCCTCCATGGTCGACGTCGTCTGCTGCTCCTTCCTGTCCCGATTTCCGCCTCCTCCCGTGCGCCCTTTCTGTAGCCGACAACCCTGCAGTTTTCTTCAGGGCCGGCAACTTCAAGTCTTGTCTCCTCGTCCTCCGGCAGCCGCTCCCTCTTTTTTGGCCGAGATTTGCGGCGAGGAACAACTAGGGTTTCCTCCCCTCTCCTCCTCGGGCTTGGTTTTGGTTCCTCTTGGTAAGATATTCTCTCTTTCCCCTAATTTCAGATTTTTCTGTGAATCCTATTTTGATTTCGTGCCCTAAATTTCTTATACTTTGTGATTCAAGTTGTGCCCCTCTTGTTATTATCTAACTATTGTGTATGTGCATTTTTAGTGCCTCTCCTCGACTCGCGTGATGGGATCTCTCAGAAGTCCTCTCCAAATTAGGGTTTTTTCATACCGAAGCGCCGTCAAGTCTCCGTCTCCGCCTGTGTCTCCTCTTCCCTCACTTTTGAGGGAGGTAAATTTATTGACCCCTTTCTTGTTTGAGTCTTGCGATAAATAAATTGCATGTGTTAGTGTAGTGGTACTTTGCTATATCGTTTTCGTCGTTCTTATATAGGTTTAAAACTGGATTTATGATTTTGCTTGTGTCGCTCGGCCGTCACCGCCAGTTTCAGCTTCTTTAAGGCAAGTAGATCTCTCTCTCTCTCTCTCTTGCAAGCATTGTGTTTAATTTAATGTCTCTGTTCCTTGATTCATGACTACATTCTTGTATATATTTTGATCTGTCAAATGAATTGGTATTTTAATTATCTTGTCTATTCTTATGATTATATGATTTCACCCCGAAATGCCTGATTTGTCAAATGAATTTAAATCTTGAATGTCAAATCTGATAAGTTAATAATTTAGGGTTTAATATGTTGAAATTACATGAAATTATGATCGTAGATGTTTTTTAGTTGGATATTCGCTTAGATGAGGTATTTGCTCAATTAAGATAAAACTGGAAGAACGATAGATTGATGGGCATATGTAATAAGTGTCTTAATTTTAATTGATAATCAAAAATATTTCTGATTAGCAACCAAATTGATGGTTTGTGATTTTATATTAAATGTTCAGATCAAACGCATGTTTACTTGGGAGATAATTATGTCTTGGAATGTATCAATTTAAATCAATATTTGGTGTCTAAGAAAATAACGTATTGTAATCGTGTCACACAGAATACTTGGACCCGCAAACCATAAGTTCACTATTTTGTTTTCTTGTGTCACCGAATTCTGTTTCTTAGGTCTGTCTGGTTCTAAGACTTGAGCGAATGTTGCTCCATAACTCAATTCCTCTCTTGACGCATTTCTGAATTCTAACCTTGTACAACTAAATCACTAAATTTGTAACATATCTTGATATGTTATGAATCTCCTAAACCATGAATCCTTAAAGTTATTAAAGTTATAAGCAATTCTTAAAAGATAGTGTTAAATTGATGTGACGCTCTGACTCGAGTTTCCGCTTGACTGGCAACGAAAACAAACAAATGATCATAGCAAGCACAAATATTTTGATAAGACTTGCATTTACACTTACTTTAGAATCACGTGCATCAAATAAAACACTTCCACTTTTCACTGATTACAGCTAATGACATTTTTTGATCTGTTTATGTTATATTCCGGAGTAGTCTAATAATTTAACTTGTTTTCATTTAACTCATTTACTGGCTTGTTTTGTTAGTATTGCATCAAGAAAACTGGTACTCTTATATTTTTGCTTCGCTTACTGTTCTGTACTTTACTTTGCTCACCTGTTTATTTCAATGTTTTGAAGCTTTTCCTTTTTGTTTTGGAATTGTCTTAGTGTTCGTGACTGCGTCGCCAGGTCCTCGAGCCCGATCTGCTTTAGTTCCAAGTTCTATGTTTACATTTCATTTACTGTCAAATATTTCTTTTATGTAATAATTGCAATCAGACATTTTCTCTGGTATCATGGAAACTGCTAGGCTATTTAAATACTTTATGTACTACAATTTGATATTAATGCATGTGCATCCTCTTTTGAATCATAATTGTATGAAATATGTACCAGTGCCCTGTAAAACATGATTTTTTACAAAATACACGTGCATTTAAAATTCTCACTGTTTTAAACTCTAAAATTTTCCGCATAAAATAAAAATCAAACTGTTTTTACTTAAAAGTAATTATTTTTAACCTATAATCAGTATCTCTGCATCCGCCTTAGCAGGCATGGGATTCTTTCCGCTCATGTCTGTGGCATCACGGCCCGTCCGAAGCGCACTCTGACTGTTGTCGAGACGGGTCGTGACATGGCTAAAGACCTTTCTCCACGCAACCTTTAGCCACAGATTTTTCTCGTAGCTAGATCGTGGCTAAAGCTCTTTAGCCACGATTTTGGACTTTTTGACAGGGCAATTTGCCTTGACCAAAAGTCTGTTTTTTTATAGTGGCAACTACCTCCAGGCAGCACTCACCTACATCAACTGCCTCCAAGTAGTGCACTCATCAACGACAACTGCCTCCAGGCAATGCACTCGCTTTAGTGACTGCCCATGGGCAGCGTGCTAGTTGCCAACAACTATTACCCGACAGCACGCCCATAAGACGAACCCCAAATCCTCCCGAGAAACGAACAAACAAAAGTTCTTCATCACCTGTCAAACAAACGGACCCCGAGTCCTTTTACTCTACGACAAGAAGGGACTCCGAGTCCATCCACGCCGTCGAGGCGACGGGGGCAAATGTCCCCCCTCATCACGCTTAAGTGACAAGTCCCCGACACAAACGCTCGACGACAATCACCAAAGATATCGCACGGCGCGCAAGGAACATAAAGCACAAGATACAAAATGTGTGCACGACGCGAATACAATCGAGTACTCCCCCGACGACAACACCATCTTTTGAGGCATTGCCTATTTAAGGGACGGAATGCCCCTGCATCCCTCGTGCTGCACGGAGCCCTTTGTCAAGTGCAAGGCAGAACGCAATGACGGACTCGTCACAGACCTACCCTCGTGATCGTCATCTCGGGGTCCCCACCACCATCGGTCACCGCACCGCTCCAAGGACCTAGGACTCCTTGTGTACTACAATCATGAAAAATCGTGTCATTCCAACATTCTAAGGCACAGACACCATCAATGACCCCCGTCTTGTAAGGCTAAGTCACATTTTTTGCTAAGAACGAACATCATGTCCTTCCGCATCTTCTCGTAGCAATGGACCCGCTAGACCTACCACATCACCGAGATAAGGAGGTAGAACTCCCCTCCACGTCGTGTCCATGTGTTTGCCCCCGGCGCTAACACCCAGTGACAATCGCTCAAGCTAATGTGAAGTGTCATACTCGCGCGTTCATACAATGGGAAACGTGAAAAACAACACACTCCCGCACCAGTGCCACACACACAAAGCATGAAACCTGCAAATCATGAAGCAGACACGAGTGGAGTCAATTCAACATACACACCTAGGCCAAACGGAAAGAACTTCTTGCGCCGCAAGCAAAAAATAACTTGTGATGCGCGCATAGTGAAATAATCCGAAGTCCACGACTCCAAGACAAAATAATCAAGGACAAAAATCTGGGCTCGTCGCTTCGCGGATCACAACCCGCGAAAATTTGGGAGCATTTGATGGGGTTCCCTCTAAATTTTCTAAGTCAAGCTGGTAGGACTTCAGCAGAGAATATTCAAGCGATACAACCCAACACAGCGAGCCGAGCTCGCTCAAAAGGCTCAAAATCATCCCAAAAGAAGAACAGGGCCAAGCGCGTATAGAGGCCAGACCCTGAAGTGTGTTTATTGTCTACTCTCCAACTCAGAAAGACTATAATTGCTTCCATCCTGTTACCAAGAGGGTATTCGTTATCATGGATGTCACCTTCCGGGAATCAGAAGCATATTATGGGACCTCGCTTCAGGGGGAGACTATTGCTACAGAAGTGAGTTCCCCTCATTTTGTTCCTCTGCGCATTCCTCCTCCTCTGCCTATTCTTCCTTTTATTCCTCCTTATATTCCTCCTCCGTCTATGCCACATGCGGTCCCCACTCCTCTGGTGCCCCCGCTTACTTCTGGAAACCTAGTGATTCCTCCTCTATTGCAGGTCTACACAAGACATAGGAGGGGCACAAACACTCAGGCTCTTGTTATTCAACCAGTGCCATCACCCGATCCATCGTCAGGTACTAACAGAGGTAATTCTGCTTCTACTTATCATCCTCTTTCTCACTTTGTGACTTATGACTCCTTATCTCCTACACATAGAGCATTTGTCAACTCCTTGGCCTCCATTTCTATTCCTCAGTCTTGGCAGGAATCCCTTGAGCAAAGCGAGTGGAATACAGCCATGTTGGAGGAAATGAGAGCCCTTGACAAGAATCATAGTTGGGAGCTTGTTCATCTTCCAAAGGGAAAACAGTTGTGGGATGCAAGTGAGTTTTCTTTATGAAGCAAAACTCTCAAGGCCTTGTGGAACGATACAAAGCCAGGTTGGTGGCTAGAGGATATACGCAGACAGCTGGCATCGACTATCAGGAGATATTTGCTCTGGTTGCTAAAATGAACTCCATCAGAATTTTGCTTTCATATGTTGTATGTAAAGGATGAAGTCTCCTCCAGTTAGATGTAAAAAACACATGTTCTGGAAGAGGAAGTCTACATGTCCCTCCCTTTGGGTGTTATTCAAGAAGGGTTGACAAGGAAAGTTTGCAGGTTGAAAAAAGCTCTGTATGGCTTGAGCCTTGAAGCAATCTCCACGTGCATGGTTCGGGAGATTTCACCAGGCTATGATCTCTTTTGAATACAAACAGAGCAATGTTGATCACACTTTGTTTGTGAAACATAGGGAGGGTAAGGTGACTGCTCTTATTGTCTATGTGGATGATATAGTAATAATCAGGGATGGTACAGAAGAGGTTGAACTTCTAAAGTTTAGATTGGCTAAGGAATTTAAAGTGAAGGACCTTGTCCCCCTCAAGTATTTTCTTGGCATTGAGGTGGCCAGATCCAAACATGGGATATTTATATCTCAAAGGAAGTATGTTCTGAACTTGCTTGAGACAACTGGAATGCTCGGGTGCAGGCCAGAAAATACCTCAATTGAGGTCAATCACAAACTAGGAAGAGATGAGGAAGAAGTTGTTGATGAAATACATGACTTCCAACGACTGGTGGGGAAGCTTACTTGTTTCTCTCACACTAGTCCGAACATATCTTATGTTGTGGGGGTCCTTAAGCAGTACATGCATTCACCTAGATCTCATCACCAAGATGCTACGTATAGGGTCCTAAGGTATCTCAAATCTTCTCTTGGCAAGGGAATACTGTTCTCACCCAGCGAGGCCAAGGCATTGACCGTAGATGTCTACACTGATGCGGGCTGAGCAGGTTCAGTTGATGACCGGAGGTCAACATCGGAGTATTGCTCTCTTGTTGGGGGAAATTTGGCGACCTGGAGAAGCAAGAAACAACATGTTGTGGTCAGATCCAGCACAGAGGCAGAGTTTTGTGTCATGGCACAGGGTATTTGTGAAGGGTTGTGGATTCAGTCGGTAGTGAAGGACCTTGGCGTGGAGTGTGATGGTTCAATCAGGATCTATTGTGATAATAAATTTGCTATCAGCATTGCCCATAATCCGGTCCAACATGATCGTACCAAACAAGTGGAGATCGACAGACACTTCATTAAGGAAAACATAGTTCGGGGGATTGTGAGTACCCCCTTTGTTCCATCAAACCAGCAGATTGCAGATGTGCTTACCAAAGGGCTGAGTCAGGACTCGTTTGACAGAATACTGAGCAAGTTGAGCATGACAGACATTACATGCCCAACTTGAGTGAGAGTGTTGGGATATCCTGTATTTAATGCTTTTATGTTTATATGGTGTAACCTGTTGGGTTTTGCTATACGTCACAACACTTGTGCACAGCGGAAATAGAATAAGAAAACCCAAAATAGTTCGGATCTAGCGATGAACATTGATCAAGAAGTAAAATGCAATTAATAAAATTGTACCTTTGAGGGATTGGGTCAATACTCAACCAAGGTGCTCCGAATAATTTCAACGAACGACAACGACTAGAGTTCCGAGCGTAGAATAGTGTCCACGCCTCTACGGATATCCACACGAGCGCGGAGAACCCTAGACTCTTGTCACACAAGATCTAGGTCGAAAGTAGGTACAGGAACGGCGGACAGTCGGCGGCGAGATCGGCGTTCACGGCCTTGGCGGAACTGTTCCGTCGACAGGAAGAAGTCGACTCGCGATTAGGTCAAAACATATCGTTTCTTACTTGGTTTACTGTATATATCATATATATAGTGAATACCGATCCAACCGATACCAGCAAACCACGCCGAACCAGACTTAAAGGAAATAAACCGGATGAAACAGAATTCGTCGAGTATTCACGTCGATATTCGACAAATCAAAAGTTATTCGTCGAAATAACACGAGTATACTCGGCGAATCGAGACAGGGCAATTCGTCCAAGTATTAAGGCGATATTCGACGAATCGGGATCTAACTCGTCAAATCTGTCATGACGATACTCTACGAAACAAAGTCCAATTCGTCGAGATAATATTACGATACTCGACGAATTCAAACAGACTCGTTGAGATGTCACGACTATACTCGACGAATTCAAGACTATTCGTCGAAATCTCTTGGCTATACTCGACGAATTTCCCTTAGATTATTCCGACCACTTACCTGATGACCCATATTCACAATATAGGTCCCGGAATGAAAATCTTTCACATCCAGAACGTTATAGGCTTGGTCCTTCACTCATATCACATATGAGTAAAGCCAACACAACCTTTCCAACTTCTCCAATGCTCTCATGTGCGACCTCATAGGCTCATATTGCGTTGGCAGTGAAGCTACATGTTTGATCACTTCCAGATCACCATGGTAACACCAACATAACCGTGTGTGTGTGTATAAATACCTACAGGAGACTCAAAGTATTCATTTGGTTCTTTTCCTCAACAATTACTAACCCATCATGGACCCCATTTTTTTAGGAAACAGGAGCATCTCCCAGTGCACCAAAGAGAGCTCCCTTAACGGCGGAAGAAAAGTAAAAGCATGTTGAAGAACTCGCGAAAGTATGACTTAAGATATTTATTGGGATCGAATAAGCGCAAGAAAGACATAGGACAACCTGTGAAGATTGGCAGCGTGCCTTCTGTAATCAAGTCAATTAAATATATGTACCTTGAATCATCAGTAAAAACAAGTATAAATTTGTAAAATGGATGTGTTTTGCTTTGTGCATTTTACGCATTTTTGAGCTATATGTTGCGACAAATAAATTGAAAACTATGCTCAGATCTTGAGTCCATTGTGGAGATCAGAAAAAGGGTCTTCACAATACTCACTTGTGTCCACAAATATAAAAGATTGTTATAACGATTTGGAATTAGAGTATACATTAAGTATTTAAGAATTCTAAAATTAAGGAGCAGACTTAGCAGCATCAGAGAAACAATGTGTAAGGTTGTGTGAAGTTTAAAGGCATACAGATGCACATAATGAGATGAAATGCATAACAACATTACCTTACTAAGAAGATGCATAAATCAATCCTCTGAAACACAAACAACCTGCTTGCCCGTATTTCTGCCACTGAAAAGCCCCACAAATGCTTTGGGAGCATTCTCAATCCCCTCAACTATATCTTCAATATAAACAATCTTCCCTTGCCTGTAGTATTCTGTGATCTTATCCAAGAACTGAGGAAACAAATGCAAATAATCACTCTGTAGAAACCCCTGCATCTGTATGCGCTTTGATATCAGACAGAACAAGTTGTGAATCCCTTCGGGATCGGAGACTCCATGCTGGGATACTAATCCGCAAACTGCTATACGTCCATGGGTTCTCATATTGAGGAGCGCTGCATCGAGCATGGGACCACCAACATTATCGAAATAGATGTCGATACCCGAGGGGAAGTACCTGTATATTCATAAAGCATCAAGGTTTGTTGTAGTTTCGCGCCTAAAAAGAACTTCACAATGATGAAGCTTTGCTTGCAAGGACGATAGCAACGGTCAACTGAATTATACATTCTTGTGAGAAGGAATAAGGAACTTTGGAGTTCAGTGAGCATAATTCAATGCGGTTAATGATTATGGGGAAATCTAACCGTAAAAATCGGTAATCCAACAGTTGAAATCCATCTGGAAAATTGAGTTGGATTTTTCCAATCGGAAAATCCAGTCCAATCCAAATTCCAGTCAGATTTCCCTCATCAAAAATTGTGCTTGCACTAATTTGACGGTTGGATTTCTCCCCACACAGAGGATCATGCGTTGCCAGTATTTAAAAAAAAATTTGTTGACTATAGTCACGTATCAGAAAACTCATATAATCTTGTACAGTGAAAATTTATTGTGCCCTTACACTAATAGCCAATTGGTTAGGGTTGTTTAAGTTCCAACATATATAATATCAAAGTAGGCTAGCACAACACCAGACCACATCGAGGGGAGCGTTGAGAAATTTAGGTCCCGAAGGCAAAGATCACATACATGATGACAAATGTAAATTTTCCCCGCTCTTACAATTAAATTTTTCGGCCCTTTTTATGACTTCTTTGATCACATCACGCCATTGCTGGTCTCCTTTGACAATTTACGTGTCTAATGACTGTTTTGAACTCTTTATAAGACGAATGAAACAAATCGTAGAGCAATCAAACATGATCATAGGGTAACCAAATATTATCGTATACGACTGGCTATGGTGTGTTTGCAACCACAAATGATCGTATAAAAATGATTGTATGCCATTAAAAATGATTGTAAGCAACAAAAAATGTAGGGCTTGTGCCAGCCGACACTATGATAAACACTTTAGTCGGTATAACATGTAGCAATGGTCCTAGACCTAGATTCAGGTAATACAAATATTCTCCTGTCATTCTGAAAGGAAAATTACTGCACTCATCAATCAGCGTGAAAGCATAAAACCTTTAAGTCAGTTACCACATTTGCAAATAAAGGCGTAATATTATTAGGGCAAAATAACTTGGCTATATATAGCCTACAAATAACACTTAATATTACAACAATGCTCCTTAAGATTGGCGAAACATATATTCACTAAGCTCATCTTATCAAAACCCCTGATCATATCCTCTAAATTGAGTCCCTTGGTGTCACGACTCGTCTCAACGAAAATCAGAGTGCGCTTCGGGCGGGTCGTGATTGTTGAAACGAGAAATCGGTCTTTGTGGAGTTCGGGGTCCCAAAAAGGGGTGTGGCCTCACACTTACTTCCCTCGAGCGAGCACACCAGACCAAAGACTCGGAAACTCAGGAACAGAACCGAGGTCCCAGCGGGGAGGTCTCAACACATACTCGGAAGATCTAAGAGCGCTTCCCCTCCCAAGCCAATGCTGAGCTTGGGCACCTTGGAGGACACTCAAAGCTTGCTAAGAAAAGCCTGAGGAAGAAGTTAAGAGAATCCCCCCCCTTCAAAGGTGCCCCCTCGGGTCTATATATAGTTTTCCAAACTTGGTCTGCCAACAGCGTACCTCCGTTGTCACATTTCCCTATACGCAGCCCAATTGGGTCTGCCAACAGCATAACTCCGCTGTCGAAAAGAGTTATCTGCAGGCCTCTAAGGTGCACCAGGACGTGTGTATCAGCGCACAAACGGTTATGTCAAAAGGCGTGTCGGTTCAACAGGCGTGTTCCAAGACACACCTCGGAACCTTGTCGTGTTCTGCCTTTAGATCTTCAACTGCCGTGTAGGACAGCTGTACACTAGATTAGTACCAAGCCATGTCAAAGGACACGACAAATAACAAGGCCATGTACAATAATAAGATGTGGTTGTCTACATCTCGAGATGTTTCTTCATATGTTGAAGGGTGGCCCGCGGGTAGGAGTTGTGTATGTACCCATGTAGGAAGCCACAGAATTAAATCTTCGATAAACATTCATATTCTTGTCCAAAATATTCTGGAATTCACTTCTCCTGTTAAGGACTCTTAGAAATTTACATGAAATATAACAGGATTTAATACAAAATTAGAGATGAATTGAATAGATTGCTGATATATATGATTTAATATTGCTATAAATTAGATTAACATGGTATTATCACCTAACAATGATCCAAGGTAATGAAATAAAACTCACTACCATTCTCTTATATAGGGGAGTGGGACTTACAAATTATGATAATGTCATTAGGCTACATAGGCAGAGGAGGAAATGTGTCGAGCAGGTCATCTTCGTTTCATTAGTATAGAAACTGAGCCTGGAGCCGTGAGATCACTACTCTGAAAAAATTGCACCACCCCAGTCAGGGGTTTCAACTGATGCTTACTTCTCCAAGGTATAACACCCAACTAGATCCTGGAAACTTCAATAAGTGCAGACACCGAAGAAGTATAGAACACTCAAACTTTCACTTAATGAAGCAAACGCAAAAGAGCAATAACAGAGAAGATTTTGCAATGGGAGAAGATAGAAAACTTCAGCGCGTGACAAAATTAGGGAAAGTCCTATAAAAAGACTCTTGTGGAATCACATAATTAATTTCAACAGTTATAAAAAGTAATAGAAGCATATAGAGAAATTGTTGTCTCAAAGTAAAAAATATTAATGGTAAACTATAGAAATTAATCTCAATGAATATAGTAGAATTTGCGATCATCAGAAATTGCACACAAAAACGCGTTAGAAAATGTAACGGAAGAAGCTCTCAACAATCGTTGAAAGGAAGTTAACGATCATCGATAGTGTAGAAGGAAAAAAGGAACCTTGTATATATGTTCACTTGTCTAAAATACAAAGAATGAGTACATATTTATATGAGGGAGAAAGTGAGAGGAAGGTCTTATACACATAATTAATTTCAACAGTTATAAAAAGGAACCTTGTGGAATCACATAATTAATTTCAACAGTTATAAAAAGTAATAGAAGCATATAGAGAAATTGTTGTCTCAAAGTAAAAAATATTAATGGTAAACTATAGAAATTAATCTCAATGAATATAGTAGAATTTGCGATCATCAGAAATTGCACACAAAAACGCGTTAGAAAATGTAACGGAAGAAGCTCTCAACAATCGTTGAAAGGAAGTTAACGATCATCGATAGTGTAGAAGGAAAAAAGGAACCTTGTATATATGTTCACTTGTCTAAAATACAAAAAATGAGTACATATTTATATGAGGGAGAAAGTGAGAGGAAGGTCTTATACATGATGTGAGACTAAAGAGGAGAGAAATAACAATAAAAATACATAATGAGCCTTTGTCAAATGGGCTTCTCTAACACTCCCCCGCAAGCTGGAGCGTACAAGTCATATGCACCCAGCTTGGACAAACACTGGTAAAATAAGGTACTTGATAAAGCCTTCGTGAGAATGTCAGCAACTTGATTAGTGCCCGGAACATGCTTTAATTCAAGTTTCTTCATTTGAACTTTCTCCCGAATAAAATGACAGTCTATCTCGATATGTTTCGTGCGCGCGTGAAACACCGGATTCTTTGCTATGTGTATGGTCGCTTGACTGTCACAAAATAGAACAGCAGATGAAGGAAGTTTTACCCCCAGGTCAGCAAGGAGGCTTTCAAGCCATATGAGTTCTGAAACAACCGATGTCATCGATCGGTATTCTGCTTCCGCGGAGGATCGAGCAACCACGGCTTGTTTCTTACTTTTCCATGTAATGAGATGACAGCCAAAATATGTACAGAACCCACTGGTTGACCGCCGATCGTCCAGGGAGCCAGCATAATTGGCATCTGAATATGCAACCAATGCTGGAATAGAGTTGGAGGTTTTGTAGACCAGTCCTTGACCCGGAGCTGCCTTAAGGTATCGGAGAATCCGTTCAACCGCCTGGAGATGAGAAACCTGGGGAGCATGCATAAACCGACTGACAATCCCAACAGCGAACGATATATCCGGCCTCGTGACCGTTAGGTAGATCAACTTTCCTATAAGGCGTCGATAGTTTTCCGGGTTCTAGAGAGGCAGATCATCATCAGAGGCATGAGCACATATCTTGTGATTTGTCTCCATTGGAGTAGTAGCTGGCTTGCAACCATACTGGCCAGCGTCTTTGAGGAGATCAAGACAATACTTCCGTTGGGAGAGGACAAGCCCATCCGGACGTCATGCGACCTCAAGACCGAGGAAGTAGCAAAGATGTCTCAGGTCTTTGGTCTGAAACACGGTGCTCAGATGTTGTTTGACCGCTTGAATCCCCTTTGAGTCATCCCCAGTAAGTAGGATGTCATCAACATAAACTAACAGAAAGACCGTTCCTGTTGCCCGGTGTCGAGTGAATGGGGAGAAGTTTGCGGAACTGCGAGTGAAACTCATGTCCCGAACAACCTTGTTGAACTTGTCAAACCACGCCCGAGGGGATTGTTTGAGACCATAGATGGATTTCTTCAGAAGACACACGAGACTCCCCCGTGGTTCTCAAACCCGGGAGGTTGGCGCATGTAGACAGTTTCCTGAATATTGTCATTCAGGAACGCATTCTTGATATCCAGCTGATGAAGGGGTCAGTGACGATGCACAGCCACGGAGAGAAGGACACGAACGGTGTTGAGCTTGGCCACCGGAGAGAAGGTTTCCTCATAATCAAAGCCCTGTTGTTGAGTGAAGCCACGGGCCACAATGCGGGCCTTCAGACGGTCAATAGTGCCATCAGGAGCATATTTGATGACGAAAACCCATTTACACCAAACAGGGTGCTGACCGGGAGGTAAAGGGACAAGGACCCGGGTCTGGTTGGCCCAAAGGGCCGTCATTTCTTCGTCCATGGCAGCCCGCCAGCCTGGATGTTGGAGCGCCTCCTGCACAGAGTTAGGGACAGAAACAGAGGATAATGATGTGGCAAAGTGAAGAAGTGGCGGTGAAAGGCGATGAAGAGAGACATAATTCGCTATAGGATGAGCGGTGGAGGTTAGAGCCGGAGCAGCAGGTCGCGGAGCGTCAGAGGTCGAAGCCGACTGCAGTGGGGCAACGGGACGAGGGGAACGACAAGAATAGACCCGGATGACAGGTGGCTGGGGAAGGGCCGAAGGCTGGGCAGGAGGCTGGGCAGGAAGGGGAGAAGGTGGAGAACGGGGAACAGAGATGACAGGGCGCACGACGGGCTCCGGAAGAGAAGCGAGATCCAGAGCAGAGAAGAAGGGAAGATCTTCCCGGAAAGTGACATCCGCAGAAAAAGTCACCTTGGGGGTAGTGGGCAAATAACACGCATAGCCCTTTTGAGTGCGCGAGTAGCCCACAAAGACATATTTAGCCGCACGGGGATCCAACTTGTCTGTAGAGGGGCCGAGGTGGTGAGCGTAACATGTACACCCAAAAATGCGGGGAGTGAGAGGGAAGGTCGGAGTGGAGGGAAATAGGAGGCCGAAGGGAGTAGCATTCTGGAGGACGGAGGACGGTAGACGGTTGATAAGAAAACAGGCGGTGGAGAACGCAAAGTTCCAATATGGTTTGGGAACCCGCATTTGAAGCATAAGAGAGCGAGCCAAATCAAGGAGATGACGATTCTTGTGCTCAGAGACACCATTCTGTTGTGGGGTATATGCATAAGACGTTTGGTGAATAACCCCAAACTCGGAGCAGAGGGTCGTGAAGTCATGACCAGTGTACTCGCGCGCATTATCAGTGTGAATAGTTTGAATGGGCGCAAAGAATTGAGTGTGAGTCTCAAGAATGAAGGCCCGAAATACGCGGGGAAGCTCAGAACGATCACGAAGGAGATACAACCATGTCATGCGAGAATAATCATCGATAAATGTAAGAAAATAACGGTAGCCAGAAATACTAGTAATCTTGTACGGACCCCATATATCGGAGTGAATCAAAACAAAACGAGCAGAGCTCCGAGTACAATGAGAAGGAAAAGATGAACGTGGCTGCTTGCCAAAAATACATGTTTCACACTGAAAAGTAGGAAGAGATACATCCGGGAGAGCCTTCTGGAGTATTGGGAGAGGAGCATAACCAAGACGCTGATGCCAGTCCGAAGAGGAGATAGATGCGAGGAGAGTAGGAGAGTTATCAAGAAGGTAGAGCCCGTTCTGCAGTCGCCCCCTACCAATGATAGTCTGCATCTGCTGATCCTGTATCAGAAAAGAAGTAAATTTCATGAATCAATGTAAGTCAGTAGTAAGGCGACTAACAGAAAGTAAATTGAAAGGAGAGCCCGAAAAATGAAGAGCTGAGCGCGGGAAAAGGGAGGAGGCGAGAGGAATATCAGCACAGCCAGAGACAGGGACAGCTGCCCCATTGGCTACAGTAATGTACTTCGAGTGAGGAGAAGACAAGTACTGGGGCGGTCGAACAGAGGTGATGTGATGAGTGGCACCAGAATCGATGATCTATCGCGGTTCAGTGGAGAGGCAGGCGATACCTTCATTGGAGATGGAGGCGGCGGAGGCAACTGAGGCCGGCGGGCGGCTGAGCAGGCCATGAAGACGCTGGAGCTGAAGGTGAACCTCATCGAGGTCAGTACGAGTGGGAGAGGAGTCGGTGGCAGCAAACAGAGGCCTGCGGACGAGGAGGACGACCATGCTTGCGATAGCACGTGGCTTCAAGATGCCCGTCTTTGCCGCAAAAGGAACACTTAGGCCGTGGCCGGCCACCCCGACCACGTCCCCGAGAATCAGAACGACCCCCACGAGCTGAAGAAGGGAGAGGTAGTAAAGGTGCAGGGGCCTGATGGACAAGGGTCGTAGAAGGAGGTCCGGAAAAATCCGGAGGCAGGGAGACCTTGAGAAGCATCGGGCACACATCCGAGAAGGACGGGGTAACTGTAGAGGAGAGAATCTGAGCCCGCACACTGTGAAGGTGATGCGGGACCCGAGCCATCATCATGGCGATACCAACGGCTTCCTTCTGGGCACGTTGGGCAGCAAGGTCTACAGTAGGAGGCTGATGTTGGATCCAAGCTTCGACCAGAGACCGAGCCTGGGCAACAAAGGAGGTCAGATCAGCCTCCCCACCGCTATCAAGAGCCTGAAGTGTAGTGATGATGTCATACAAATGATGGAGACTATCTTTGCCGGAGTAGAGGGTATGGAGGTCGTCCCACATGCCCTTGGCCGTCTCGTGGTACATGGCCAGGCGATAAGACTCGCCATCAAGAGAGTTGAGGATCCACGTCTGAACGGGACCATCGTTGCGTAACCAGTCGTCAGTAGGAGCACTGGTAATGACCTGGGTCAAGTGATGAAGAAACCCCTTCGACTGCAGGACCCGGCGAACAGAGTGCGCCCATTCCACAAAATTCTTCTTACCGGTCAGAGAGATAGTAGTAATCCGGAGCTCATCACGAATATCCGGAAGAGATGTCGGGCGGTCTGCTGGAGAAACTGCCGGTCTGGTAGAGTCGGCAGAAGAGGCCATGAAGACGAACTGCGGCTAGGATAAAAGACAAAGCGAACAACCCAAACGAGCAGGGACCTCCAACAGAGGAGGTCGTACGGGTAGGGAAGTCCGCGCGACTAGAGGGGAGACCGCACGGTCACGGTGTGAAGACACCAGCGGCAAGGAAGAAGCCGCGACCAAAATGTGGATGCCAAGAGACAACGAGGACCGCGCGAATAAATACGAGACCGCGCGAATAGATGCGAGACCGCACGGTCACAATGTGAAGACACCAGCGGTAAGGAGGAGGCCGCAACCAAAATGCGGAGGCCGGAAGAAGGAGAACGCAGCGGGCAAAGACAACTCGCTCGAGGAGACCGCAGCGGATAGAAACAGGCTGGGCGGACAGACTGCAGGTTAGACAGAAGAATACTGCAGCGGTCACGGTGATTAAGCACCAGCGGCAAGAGATGCCACGACCAAAAAAACGGAGAGTCTGCAACGAACACAAGGGGCAACCCGCGCGAGGAGACCGCAGTGGACAGGAAAGAGGAGACCGCGAGTAAGAGAACTTGAGCGGTAAGAGGAAGAAGGAGCCGCGAGTAGAGAACTCGAGCGGGCAAGAAGAGGACGCTGCGAGTAGAACTCGAGCTGCTAGAAGAGAAAGCCGCGAGGAGAGACCGCGAGCGGGCAGGACAGAAGCTGCAAGTAGAACTCGAGCGGTAAGAAGGGAGCGGGAATACGCGGATAGACCGGGCGAGCAGGGAGAAGGGGTGGGCCCACTTGTCAGATGAGAATAGCTATAAAAGGGAGGGGGAGGAAGAGAGATGGAGCCACGGAGGGAAGAAGAAGAAGCCGCGAGAAGGTCGCGGATAGAAGATGGAGACCGCCGAATGGAGGCGGTTAGAAAAGAATGAGACCGCCCAAGTCGGCACCTGCCGAAGCGGGCGGTTAGAAGACGGAGACCGCTGAAGGGAGGCGGTTAGAAAAGAATGAGACCGCCCAAGTCGTAACCTCCCTCTGATACCATGTAGAAGGAAAAAAGGAACCTTGTATATATGTTCACTTGTCTGAAATACAAAGAATGAGTACATATTTATATGAGGGAGAAAGTGAGAGGAAGGTCCTATACATGATGTGGGACTAAAGAGGAGAGAAATAACAATAAAAATACATAATGAGCCTTTGTCAAATGGGCTTCTCTAACAGATAGGAAGGTGCGTGGAAGGCTAAAAACCTGTCTCGACGAAAGGCATTCGGTGATCGGTGAGCATCGAATAATACCATTCGAGGATCAAAATCAGAACATACGACAATAGTTGATTTAGCATTCAAAAACGGTGAAACTTATTTTAACAAAATAAACAATTAAATTCAATTCATTTTTACCCACACCAAACCCAAACAAAGATCTGATTCGGTGTGTCCGAGCAAGAGCGCGCACACGTGTGTGGTTCATAATTTCTCCATATGATTTTTTTGACATAATAAATGTGAGAGACAATGTTTTATACTCATAAAATGAAGGGATATGGCAAGATAGGACTAGAAGAATTCATCATTTCATGAAAGGAGTTACTTCCAAATATTTTGGATTCCCTCTAAATGATTCTGAGCTTTTCACATCAATTGATTTAGAACCCAAACATTAAACACCATGAAATATCCATTAAGTAATTATGATTGAATAAAAATTCTAACAAACCAGAGGATTATGGTCAACACGCTTAACAAAAGTAAGTGGTTGAACCCACTCAAACATTCTTAGGTATGAGGAAGCAGTATTGTTTTCACTGCAAAAAGAACAAGTGCTTGTACTTCTTCCTCAACCAAAGGATCTCACCCAATGGCATTGATCCATGTTCTTTGAAACATTATTTTCAAATCCTAATAGGATAAAAGTAAAGAAAATTGATGGTCGTAGATATCACTATTTTTCAATGTGTTTCACCATCTTAAGTTTTGAGACACATGCAATTTTAAAGTTGGTTGGTCCGTGATACGATACTTTTTGGATCGTATAGAAATAGGCGGGAAAGAACCTTCCTGAGGCGAAGCCTGGAGGATGATCACGCGGAGTCTCCTATGGAGAGGTCTGGAGAAGCCAATGACGCACCAATGACTGAATTCAAAACAGGTGAATAGGAGGAGGAACACAAATAACAATCATTTCATTCATTATTCCATTCACGCACACTATAGGGGCTTTTATAGACTTAACATTGCAGTTACAATAACGACACAGGCGGGAACAGTTCTCAAGCAATGGACATGATATTTGAAAGTACAAGCAGCAATGGTTACTGAATTCAAAATTAGGTACGTAACAGTCCAAAAGCCTGCAAATATACCTCAAAAGTAATACAAGAATAGTAGAAAAATAAGGAATAAAAACCTTTTATTATTCACCTCATTATATCAACACATCTCCCCCATATATACACACAAGAGGGAGACCCAAAAACAAATTCTATGATGTGGGACTAATCCCAAAAGGAGGAGGCCGCTAATGGCACACCACTTTACACTATATGCACACCAAATTCCAACACTCTCCCTCAAAGTGGGCGAAAGATATCCACTAAGCTCATCTTGTCACACAATCTGCATAAATCCAGTGAGCTAAGTAAGTCTTTTGGATAGACAATCAGCCACTTGTTCTTTTGTAGTGATATGACCAATTTCAGTATCCTACCAGCCAGCTTTTCTTTGATGAAGAACGTATCGATCTATATATGCTTGGTTTTATCATGTTCGACGGGATTGTTTGCAATGCTAATGGTTGACTTTCTATCACACCACAGTGTCATCTATCCACATTGATCTATCTTGAGTTCACTCAGCAGGGTTTTCAACCATAACAACTCCCCTAGACCTGAGGCCATGACCCTGTATTCTGCCTCGGTTGTAGATCTCGTAACTATAGTCTGCTTCTTGCTTTTCCAGGAGACAAGGTTGCCCCCCACAAACATGCAATATCCCGATGTGGATCTCCTATCATCTGCACAGCTAATCCAATCAGAGTCACTTCTGTATTCAGATGTCCATTCTTTTGGAAGATCAGTCTCTTTCCTGGTGCACTTTTTAAGTATTTAAGAATCTGATACACTGCATCCAAGTGCACATCCCTGGGATCGTGCATATAATGGGCCACTACACTCACATCAAAGGATGTGTCGGGATAGGTGTGGCTCAAATAGATAAGGCGCCCTACAAGCCTTTGATACCTCTCTTTATCAGTTGGCTCTCCTGCCTCAACGTTGAGTTTGGACTTCTAGTCAATAGGAGCAACCGCGGGCCTGCATCCCAACATACATATCTCTTTGAGCAGATCTAGTACATATTTCCGTTGAGATAGAACGATTCTCTATGCACCACGAGCTACTTCTATCTCAATGAAGTATTTCAGCTACTCCAAGTCCTTCACTTTAAACTCCTTGCCCAATCTTGTCTTTAGCTGGACAATTTCCTTCTCGTCATCGCCTATAATAATCATATTGTCCACATACACCGCAAGTATCATAGTGTGATCTCCATTTCGCTTTAAAACATGATATGATCAGCATTGGTCTGCTGATATCCCATATTAACCATCGCCTTTCTAAATCTACAAACCAGCCTTGAGGAGATTGCTTTAGTCCATACAAGGATTTCTTAAGTCTACACACTTTGCCTACTATTTGTTTTGTGTCAAAGCCCGGTGGCACTTCCATGTATATCTCTTCCAACAGATCCCCATGAAGAAAAGTATTATTTACGTCAAGTTGGTGCAGTTTTCATCCCCTATTTGCTGTCAAGGATATAAACATCTGTACCATGCTCATTTTTGCGACGGGTGCAAAGGTCTCATCGTAGTTGATGTCATAAGTCTGACTGTAATCCTTTGCTACCAATCTAGCCTTGTAGCGCTCAACGTGACCCTCTGGGTTTTGTTTTACGGTGAAAACTCATTTACACCCGACCGCTCTTTTTCCTGGTGGTAGCGACACAAGATCCCAGGTGTTGTTCTTCTCCAATGCTCCAAGTTCTTCTAACATTGCGGTTTTCCATCAAGGATCTTCCTTAGCCACCTGCCAACACTTAGAAATAGAGACTATATCCAAAGATGAAATAAATCCTCCATATACAGATGATATATGAGAATAGGAAACAAACTTAGCAATATCATGAGGGAAGCCATATCGATCAGGGGAGACTCCCGCAATGTTGCGGGTACTCCTCCTTACCGATATGGGAGTGGAAGTAGTCGGATGATGAATTATATCATATGTGGGTTCAGATGTTGAGGTGGATTGAACAGAGATTGGGGTTGATGGAATCGGTGTCGCAGGAGACGGAGTAGGCAGTGACAAGGGACTCAGCACGGGTGGCTCTGTGGGCATTGTAGTCTCACTCTCCTTCCTTCTTCTTATATATACTCTTGGCTCCCCCTAGGTGTGAGATCCACTTACCACAGTTGCATTATACTCATGCACTGGTATCACACCTAACTCCATGCTTGGTAGCACGGAATGAGGGATACTTATTACTTGCTTCTCACTACTACGGCTATCCTCTCCTTCCTGCCTCATACTATCGGTAATTAGTAAGTCCCCAAATGGTGAGTTAACTGGGGAGGAATAATATGACTCATGCTCGCAAAATGTGACATACATACTAACAAACAATATCCTCTCTACTAGACTCCAACTTTCCCTTTTGGGTAGCTGAATACCCAACAAACATACACTTCATGGATCTTGGATCCAACTTTCCCACATTTAGTCTATTGTCTTGCACAAATCATACGCATCCAAAGGTTTTAAGAGGAAGAGTATCATCATTCTTTCATCGCAGCATCTCAACTGGAGATTTCCAATTTAAGACTCGTGAGGGCATCCGATTGATCAAATACGTTGTTGTCAAAACAGCTTGCCCCCATAAATGCTTCGGCACATTCATCAAAATTATCATACTTTGGGTTACTTCAAAAAGGTGTCGGTTCTTCCGTTCAACTACTTCATTCTGCTCTGCTGTGTACGGGCAAGTGGTTTGGTGTTGGATCTCATGGGAGGACAAGTACTCCTCAAATGTCTTGTTGGTGTACAGTGTCTCATTGTCCGACCTCAACACCTTCACTATTGCATCGTATTGTGTTTGAACCCCTTTATGAAAATCCTTGAAACAGACAAACACATCACTTTTGTTTTTCATTAGGTATAGGCTTATAGCCAATTCATACGTGAAAAACAATCAATAAAAGACATGAAATATCGAAATTCATTCACAGTAGGAGTGGGACATGGTCCCCATATATCAGAATGAACTAGATCAAATAATTAGAACTCCTTTTACCGGAGCTTGAGTAGAAGTTTTTGGTATGCTTTCCCAGTTCACACGCATCGCATACATGTTTTTCTTGATTGGTTTTTTCAAACAAAAGCGGATACATTTGACTCAAAACAAAAAATAAAGGATGACCCAGATGTCTATGATGAAGTATGAGTTGGTCCTCCACGCTCCTTCCAACTCCTGCAGTATCCTATCAATGTAGAAAGGGTCGAGTCCAAGCTTTCCCTATCCAGGTACCATAAGCCCTTACGACATGTGTCAGTCCCAAGTTTCCTGTCAGTCTCCTTCTCATGTAAGATCACCTTTGGGATATCAAATAAGACAATACACTTTAGCTGAGATATAATGACACTAATTGATAAAAAAAATTTACAAGAAAGGAAGGGGAATGCAAAATATTGGACATAGTCAAAGTGTTGGTACACTGTACAGTACCCTTACTAACCACAGGTTGAGCCATGTCATCGGCAGTTTGAATGTGTTTTGGGACTACTAGGGGAGTATATGAAAAAAATTCCCTGGCATTCCCAAGTAACATTTTGGGAGGCGCCTGAATCGACTATCCACTCTGGTGATCTAGTGATGGATATAGATGTGAGGGCACGTGTATCACATGTACCTGTGGCAGAGTGAGCAAAGGAGGCAATATTACCCCTAGACGCAGTTGGAGTGGGTGCGCCATCCATCACACCTTTCTTCTTCCTTTGCATCAGCTGGTGATGAGCATCCAAAATCTCCTGCTCCTTCGGGTGACACATATCTGCAATACCTTCTTCTGTCACTTCCTCACTTATCATGAGATTTGTTTGATATCCTCCTCGTCCACCACCTCTACGACCTCCACGGCCGCGCGCCCGACCTCCAAACATTCCTCGTCCACCTACATCCCGCTCTTTTGGAGGCTTAGGGCGGGTCAGCCGGAGATTACCTATTTCACCACAATTGTAACATTGTCGCGTCTCGTTCCTGTATCACTCGTGCCCTTGATTGATGACCACTAGAGTTGATTTTCCACTCGGAAGAGTGGTTCCACCAGACTGGAGCCTAATCCTGCTCTCCTCTTGCATCATGGTTGAGATCGTCTCATTCAGGGAAGGGATCTTTAGCTGAGCAAGCAACATCGCACTCATTTGCTCAAATGTCGGGTTCAACCCCCTCATAAAGTGCATAGTCCTTCGTTGAGTGTCTCGCTCCATTTTCGTGCATTTAGGATCTTTGCAGCATGCGGTTGGTGAGAAATAATCATAGTCTGCCCATAGTCGCTCCAGATCCGCGGCATACTCCTGGATCGAGCGATCCCCCTGAGTTACAGTCTCAATCTCCCGTCCGATCTGAAACACGCGCATGTTATTGTCGGCTCCTGCATAAATCCTCTGTAACTTCTCTCAAACATCGCTTACAGTTTCTATGTCATCCATCGTGATAGCGATAGACGTGACCATTGAATTTAGGAGTCATGTGTGCAACAAGCTATGTGTAGTCTTCCATTCATTGTACACATTTGAATCCTTCTCTGGCTCATTCTAGCCAGTCAGATAGTCATACAAGTTCCTTTCAGAGAGTGCCCTTTTCACCCGATGCGACCAACTTCAGTATGTAGTTGGTTCATCGAGCTCCAACTCCACCGGGAAAGATCCAGCTTCATTGGAGGCGACGACGACTGAATCGAGCCCTCACCTTTGGTCATTCACAAGAACTCAAAAAATACTTTTAAGTCCACCTCCTCCATTTTGGAGGCTACTTTCTCCATGAGCACGCTTAATTTTTTACTTCGAGCAAATAAATTTCTCCCGCAGCGCGCGACAATCTTCTCTCAGCGTCAATTCTCTTGTGGCAATCCTTTTCCCTGCGCAAGGCGACGATCGCACGCTCCTCCTGCGGTAGCCGCGTTACTCCTGTTGTACGTGCCTCCACCGCGGTGCTTCACAACGCGATCCTTGCGCGCGTCAAGGGATAATCCACCGTGATGCTTCTCCCTGCGAATCCCGCACGATGCTCCTTATCACGATGCGTGATGTCGTGATGCTCCTTCTTCCACGTCGCACTCTGCCTGCTACATGCGCACGCGAGAAGGAAATCGGAGTACCTGTTGCACGCTCCTCGCGGGCTATTCACTCTCCCTTGCGCGAAGTCGTGCAATCTTGGATTCCAGTCGCAGATCTTGCCGCGCCCGTCTGCCGCGATCCTCGTCCGCGTCCTTCTCCCTGCAGTTACTCGCGATCTTGGATGCCAGTCGTAGTCCATTGTACAGCCGCGCATGACGATTTCCTTCTCCCTTCACGCTCGCTGCAGCCTGCGCCCGTCCGTCGTGCCCATCCGCCATGTTCCTCTGTCAGATCCCGTGATGAGCCGCACTCTGCGATGCTACACTCCCCTCTGTTGTTGCGCCGCCTTTGGTGGGGAAAAAACGTGTCTTCTACTGCCACGCCTGCCCGGGAAAGGAAATAAAAAATGTGATCGAGATGTATCCTCCTATCGCCAACAGGGACTCGACTGATTTCGTGATTCCTTCCGCTCACTATCGGAAAAGGAAATAAAATTGATTTGGGGGAAATCCTGTAATCTTGCAATCTTTTATTTTATTTTATTTCAAACCTGACTCCGATACCAAGTAGAAAAATAAGAAATAAAAACCTTTTATTATTCACCTCTCATTACATCAACACATCTCCCCTATATATAAACACAAGAGGGAGACCCAAAAACAAATTCTATGATGTGGGACTAATCCCAAAAGAAGGAGGCCACTAATGACACGCCATTTTGCACTATATGCACACCAAATTCCAACAAGAACACACTCTCTCTCCATCACCCAGTCCCATGAATGATGGCATAACATAAATCGTTTCAAAGAAGCTTCAAGTTCCGTGTGAGCTAGAACCCTAACCCCATCAATAAATGCTCCACATAAAGATGTATTTAGTACATTTTGGTCCTCCCAAAATCCAATCCACACTTCAGAGATGAGTAGGAAAAATCTCAAGGATCAATCCACTCCAAAGTGTCCTTAAAGTAATTGCTCCATTGGTTTTCTGCATCACTCTTTCACCTCTTCCACTATCCATCCTCATAAACAACCCATGACACTGATCTAGAATGGAAAATTTGTGAGTGTTAAAGTGCATGTCACCAGTTTGATTTCTCATTTGGTATCATAACTCATAAGATTAGTGGACAGCACAAGGTCATGACATCTCTCAAGGACAAAACAAAAGTAAATGTTATGGTCACATTATTTACCTTTTTAAGGCGAGATCTAAGTCAAGTTCATCATTGTAATTAAAAGCATCATCAAATCCAAGCTTGTTCTTCAGAAGATCAACCTAAAATTCAGCAATCTGTCAATAACTTGGCCAGGAGTAATTAGAAAAATTACAATCAATAATTCTAAAACCAAACCTTCCGTTTTGCACCGGCACTCCCAACAACAAAGCAGCCATTTAACTTTGCTAGTTGACCCACAATTTGTCCTACAGCTCCAGAAGCAGCAGAGACAAACACATAGTCACCATTTTTTGGAGAACAAACTTCTAAAAACCCAACATAGGCTGTAAAACCTGGCATACCTGTCCATCAATAAGCTGTTTTTCAACAGTGCCACCGGTAAAAAAGCATGCAGAGATGTAGATAAGAAAAGATGCCTAATAATAGTGAGGGGACTGTGTACCACTGGAGCACATTCATCAATGCATTAGGCTCTATTTGGAAGCACGTCACAAAATGATCCATCTGTTGAAAATGTAATTTTGTATTGCCGACGAGAGTGGCCGCTCCGTGCACATTCCGTATTTGGGAATAAACAGTGTTGCCAGTGTTGTGGGATGCTAAACGCAACCAGGAGAACAGTGCTACACCAAACGAGCACGCCTCCAGGTTGCGTTCGGCTCGGAAAAAGGCCGTCAATGTAATGTGCCCACATACATAACCTTACTTTTCCTAATTCCATATCCATGGATATGTATTGTTGAAGTTGTTGATGTTATCACATTTTATATATCGGTCTATGTATTAGAGTCCTTTAAGAATGTGTCTATGAGTTCAGTCTCACATTGTCTATTCTAATTTATGAGTCCTTGCAAGTCCTTTAAATACCCTATTTGAGGGATGAATAAATTGCACCTTCGATTTCCTCTTTGATATTTCATCATGATATAAGAGCAGAAATTGATTCCTCCTTGAAATTTAGGCACCCTAAAATTGTTGGCGACCTAAATTTTTTGACTTGCTTCTGCTCCCGCTACTGTCCATTTTTTCCTTCTCTCGTCTTCCAATCTAGACGAAGAAAGCGCCAGAGGGATCAACCGTCTTCTCTATCGCAGGTTTCAGTCGGGCAGAATCCTCTTCCAATTTCTTTCATTGAGCTCGTTCGGAAACCCGTCGAGCACAGTTGACGACTTCGACGTCTTTCGACCGCTTCCCCTTCAATATTCGGACAATTCCAGTTGTTTTTGGCTATGGCACCTCTTGTTTATGTCACTGCCAGTTGTTGCTCCCCTTCTCGGGTGTTTTCCTCTCTGATGACTAAAATTAGTGTTTATTTGGTTGTCTTTTATGTCTTTAGCCATTTTTTTTGCTTGGTTATTGTTAGTGTTTGTTTATTGTTATTATTATGTCGTCTTGCATGTGTGTTCCACGTAAGGGGAGTTTTTGAGACGAAGGTAACTCAAGAGGAATTCCCTAACTCTCATCTTAGTCCCACACAGTCCTCCCGGCTTATGTTTTATGTTGCTTGCGTCTTAAAAGGGTTTCCCATAAGGAACAAGGCATAGAATCAAAATACCTAAAAGTGTGTTCTCTCATAACATGGTATTAGAGCGGGTTGTTCCTCGGAGCCATCGACCTTAAGGCTCGACGTGTCGGTCTCCGCTCCTTCTCGCTCTCAGGGATCAAGTGATCGACCCTTGGCTTCATTTTTTCTCCTCCATCGAGCATCTACGAGATTTTCCTCGTCTCCTTTTCTCTGTCATTCGTTGTTTTATGTCTCTAGCCGCTGGTTCAACCAGTCCCTCCCTTCATTATTGTCGTATGTTTGCGTGGATTGCATCTTCTCCGTGGTTGTCCCTAGATTCCTACGTCTCCAGTGCCTGATCTGTCGTTGGTTCTTTTGTGTCCTGCAACTCCTGCTATGGTTGAGAAGTTTTTGCTTCTTCTAGTTCCTCTTGCCTCTGTTTTTTTGCTTCCGTCTGCTTCTTACTACTTCTGCCAACTGCCCCTCTCTTCCAGTTGGTGGTTCTCCTTCCATGGGGCACTAATGGAGGACAAATTGAAGGGTGTGAATTCCCTTGAAGGGATTGCTTATCAACTATAGTGGAGGACGTTCTAACAAGGATTTCACTTATGGTGCGACTCACATCAAACTGAACTGGAGGAACTATCTCCTATGGGTTTAGTTTATGCAGATATTCATTGGGAGTCGTCGGAGACTTAGGTCTATCACCGGATCCAATCCGCCCCTAAGCAAGACTGACCCCTTGTATGAGGAATGGGAAGGTGAGTATCTCACTGTAATCAATTAGCTTGACAGCTCTATAGAACCAAAGATTGCAAGTCAATTCCTTTTCTGTCAAACTGCTAAAGAAATATGGGAGTTAATTGAACGAAATTACTCTAAAAAAATACCTGACGAGGATTTATTAACTTCAAACTGAACAAATACATATGGCGAGTATGAATGATTTCGATGAATATTATAGTAAACTGACTCATAAGTGAGCAGATATTGATCAATACTCTGCTATTCAAATCATCGAAGACTACAAGACTGAACTTATGCAATGAAGGGTGTTTAAAATACTTTTAATCTTCCTTTGGAGCTTGAATTTCAAAGAATTCAGATGTTGGGTAGAGATTTTGCTCATGATTTGGAGATCGTTGCCCACTACATTGGGGGGAGGCGAGTCGTATAAACTCTACTCGCATTGATATTCATATTGGCCATAATAGATCTGCTCATGTTGCTTAAAAAAAGAAGTGGCATTCTAGGAATATAAAATAAGAAGATGAGAGTAAAATGAAGTGTCACCATTGTGGGAAGAGAGGACATGGGAAAGATAATTGTTAAGACTTACATCCTAATTTGGTTCCTCCTAGTTGAATTCGTGGTACTGATGGGAAGTATGTGAGATCCCAAACTACTATGTATAGTAACTTGGAGAACACCGGTTACCCTCTGGAGGAAAATGAAAGTTTAGCTAGAGAACTAAAGGCGCTAAAGGCGAGTGTTGGAAGACCTCTAGCTATAGGCATGTCTGGTATAGCGGTACATGTTCAAACTACCTCTTTATCTACTACAAATCCATCTTCTCTGTGGATCATCAACTCTGAAACCTCCAACCGTATGACAGGATCTTCTAAGGGTATTATTTTTGTATCTCCTGTGTCTGGCAGTGTTAGACTTACTGCGAGCAGTTTAACCAAACAATTTAATTGTGCTATCACATTTTACTCTTCCCATTTTGTTTTTTAGGATCTGGTGAAGACAATTGGTGATGAACATGAGTCAGGTGGTGTTTATGTTATGGGCACTGATCTTGCTTTTGGTGCTCATAAATACTTAAGTACCGATCGTTTGATGTTGTAGCACAAGAGATTTGGGCATGCTAGTTTGAAAATCTTGAAATCCGTATTCCCTAGTTTTTTTATGTTTCTAAAACTAATATTGACTGTCAATCTTCTGAATTTGAAAAATATTGTAGAATCAACTAAGCTTCCAGCAGGAGTCGAACTGTGAGAAATTTTGATTTGATACATTCTGATGTTTGGACATCCCTTATTTGTTCTGTGAATGGATTTCGTTATTTTGTTTTTTTTCATTGATGATTACTCGCGCTTTACTTAAGTTTATTATATGAGAAGGAAAAATGAAGTGTATGAAATATTTCAGTTATTTTATCACTATGTGCAGACTCAATTTGATGCTTAGATTAAAATTCTTAGGAGTGATAATGGAGACGAATATATGTGTGGAACTTCAGAAGTTCTTGGATCATGGAATCATTTTCTAAACTTCTTGCCCAAGGACCCCTCAACAGAATGATGTGACAGAAAGGAAGAACCATCACATCATCGAAACTACTTGATGTTTATTGCAAGAGATGCATGTCCCTAATGGACTGTGGGATAAAGGTGTTCTCACATCAGTCTTTCTAATCAATCAGATGGCATATGATACTTTGGTGGGAAAGTATCCCCTAAAACTTTTTTGTCCAAATCTTCCATTATTTAACCAACCAACTAAGGTTTTGGGGTATGTTGCTTTTGTTTATACTGTGGGACCACACAAGGATAAATTAGGTCGTCAAGCTATTGAATGTGTTTTTGTTAGATTTGCTGCTAACCAAAATGGGTATAATTGCTACTCTCCCTCATTGCGTAGAAGATTTATATCTAGAGATGTTATCTTCTTTGAGAACACTCAGATGAAGGCAAAAATGTTACTTGTCATGAGAAATCTTATAATGCCACCTCTACATGCACTTGTGGATGTTTACCCTACTAGTAGTTTGGATGTTCCTGTTGAAAGGGAAGTGCTGACCAATGATCTATGGGTTTATAAAAGAAGAAAGAATCTATTAATTCTACCAGAGAAGGCAAATCAGAACTACTGAGCAAGAATGTCATACTCACGTTCCACCACTCCGCCAGAACCAAACCCTGAGATCTCTCATGAGGCTATATCCTCTCTCCAAATTCATAGTGTCCGTACCAGATATCCTATGGATAAATTGTTGGGTATCACTTTATCTCTCCTTCTTGAAAGACTTATCTTGCTTCAGTTTCCTTTATTTTTATTCCTAATGATTTTTTAGAAGCTCGTTTGAATCCCCACTGGACTAAGGCTATGAAGAAGGAGATGGATGCTCTCCAACATCAAAATACTTGGTAAATTGTCTCAATTCCTCATGGGCGTCATGTTGTTGAATGCAAATGGATTTATACTATTAAGTATCTTCAAGACGACACTCTTGATAAATATAAAACAAGAGTGTGTGTTAAAGGCTTTACCCAAATTGATGGAATTGACTTCCAGGAGACGTTTGCTCCTATTGTTAAACTTAATTCTGTTAGAATTTAGTTATCTATTGCGGCCCACAAGTCTTGACCTTTGTATCAACTTGATGTAAAAATGCCTTCCTGCGCGGTGAATTAAAAAAAGAAATCTACATGCTTCCTCCACCAAGCCAGGATATTCCTAAAGGACGGACGCGTCGTCTCAAGAAGGCCTTGCATGGCCTCAAACAATCACCTCGGGCCAGGTTTATAAAGCTAAGTGACAAACTCCTGAGTTTAGATTTTTCCTACTGTACTTTTGATCACTCTGTCTTTATCTAGAGGAGTGAGGAACTTACCACTATTCTTATTATTTATTGGGATGAGATCATTATCACAAGGACTGATGATCAACACATTACTTTAATTAAAAAAGGAGTTGACCTAACCTTTAAATTAAAGATTTGGGTCTCGTTCGATATTTTTTGGGTACTGAGATTGCCTGATTCACCGGGAAAATTATGATCTCTCAGTGCAAATATGTCTTAGATCTTCTCAATGACGTTGGATATTTGGGAGTAAAACCTATGGATCTTAAATATGATATTCATAAAGATAGTTCACAGGATTTTGAGAGGAAGTAGGAATTTCAATGTATTATGAAAAAATTGATTTATCTAACTATTACTAGACCTGATATATCATTTGTTGTTTGGTTAGTTAGCTAATTCATGCACAGTCCTAAAGTTCATCACTATTAAGTTGGTCTTTGAATACTGATGTACTTAAAAAAAGGACCCCAAAAGGGTATTGTCTATCAAGATCATGGCCACAAGCCACCTTAAAATTCTCGGGTACCATGATACTGATTGGGTTAGTTCCTCCTTTGACAGAAGGTCTACAAGTGGATATTCTATCTATGCGGGTGGCAATCTTGTACCCTGGAAGAGTAAGAAACAAAATGTTGTTGTTCGCACCTCTACTGAAGTCGATTATCGTGATATTGTCACTACTACTTGTGAATTTATTTGGTTAAATCTATTTTAGGAGAAATGGACTTTCCTATCCTAGAGGTCATACACTTACACTGTGATAATCAAGCGGCTATCCACATTACTAACAACCTTGTTTTCCATAGAGGACCAAACATATTGAAATTGATTGTCATTTTGTGAGGAAAAAAATTCAGGATCAAACCATTACTAAAGTATTTTTGTCATCTACAGACCAACTAGCTGATATGTTCGCCAAAACAGTTTCTGGTAAATCTCTTCAAATGTACTCTCTCAGTCTTGGAATGATGGATGTTAATGGTATTAGCTTGAGGGGGGAGGGGAGGGGGGAGGCAGCAAGCTTTCTTAGGCTCACTAGGTGGTGACGATATCACAAGTTTGTGGCTAAGGGGGATCATAAAAGGGTTTCCCATAAGGAACAAAGCATAGAACAAAAATAACTAAAGGTGTGTTCTCTCATAACAGGATTATCCCTAGTGGCTCATCTGTTGATTTGTCTCACTCATCCTATCACCATTACCTTCCTTTTTATGTGTTTTCAAGCGGATGGTTTGTAATGACCTCCCCAGCGCAGCTCGAAAGGACGACCATCGGCACCCCCAACACGAAGCTCGAAAGGGCCAGCCTCAACTGGTTTGCAAACCGTACGCCCCAAACCCTCTCCATGGACTTCCTCAAAAGACATCCACTGGCAGGTTGTTGGATGTCACAACCTCCCTTTGATAAGGGAAACTCAAGTTAACTGGGCATCACAGAGACTTCCGAGGAGGTAACCCATCTCGTTATTTCTCTCGCTCGGGCACTTTTAACTATGAAGTTTCTCCACTGCTCATCACTAATTGAGCTGGTTCAAACCCCAGGCTCAACAACCCACCATTAGAATTATCGGCAGTAGCCAATCAAATCTGTGGAGTAGGTTGGACTCACTAGTCTGTAGGACAGTAGCGCACCCACAGTATACTAGAGTGTTATATAAAAGTGCACTCTTTATATGATGCTCTGATCTACTGCGGCTGCACTATAGGTCTGCATACCAGTTGAGGCTGACCTTTTCAAGTTGTATGCTGGTGGTACCGGTGGTCGTCCTTTCGAGCTGCATGCTGGGGAGGCTGCTATAAAAAGTGCACTTTTATATAACGCCTCGTTCTACTTCGGGTGAGCTACAGGTCTGCCGACAGTGGCCAAAACCCATCTCCACGGATCAGATTGGCCGAAACCGCTAATTCCAATGGTGGATTGTTGAGGCAGGGGCTTGAACCCCAGATCTCCTAGATAATGGAGCCCTAAACTGGTTATCATCACCAAATGTGCATAGATGAGTATATATAAATATGATAAGAACATGAAATTATGTATAACACACTTTATGCTTAGATGAGAATAGTAGATCCTAATTTAATCATCTTGTCACGATAATACTAACCATGTATACTTGAATGTAAGAATTATGGTCTTATAGTTAGATATATAGTGTAGACATATGCATGATTCCATCCAATGTAATATTACTAGATTATGAAGAATAAAACAATGCACGTAATTATGAAGAACACAATTTATGAATAGATGAAAATAGTGAATTATAGCTTTATGATTGTATAACAATAATATGAATAATGTAGATTGAGATGTAAGAATGCCTTATGTAACTTCCTTACGCTCATAAGTTTATGAATTATGCAAATGCGAGAGATTAAGTATCTCGTACATAGAAATTACGGGAAGTGAAAATCATAATATAGCTAGTTCATCATGTTGATATCATTAACAAAAAGATAGTACTTAAGACAAACACGAAGAAATTCATAGTTTAAAAATGAAATCATACCTGAATGTTCTACCAAGATTAATCATGCAAACTAATAATAAGAAGTATAAGGGATTAATGGAACACAAAATTTGATTTAGTGACTTTAAGCGGGTGTTGTTTTCTATGTTCATACCGGCCACTAATAGAAGAGAATTAGGAAGCACGATCGAGATTTCTCTCGTGATAGATAGATGTGCACTATCTTACTCATAGGGCTTATCAGACCTTATAAGCCTCGAGGTTGGGAGTTAATACCTCATACAAAAATTAGTGGATTTGAGTCTGTGTCTGTGAGAGACACTAGAAGACATGCTCGATAATAGGGATTCGAATCGTTAGAATGTGCATAAGAATCTACTTAACTAAGAATGAAAAGAATAGAAGATATGAGATATCTCAATTCCAAATACAAGTCGAAATCCAGAAATCTCTATAGGTCAATGATTTTGAAATTAGGAATAAATCCAGTTTAAAATCACGTAATGAAACAGACATTTATGTTTCAAGTACTTTATAGAAAATCATGCGTAAAACATAGTTTACATCTATTAGTATCAAATGCTATTTTAAAAGCATTCTCATATAATTTGATTTAAGATATATTAAGTGTCACTGAAGAGAAAAGTCTTTCTTGCTCGTCAGTGGGTTGACCTGTTATCGAAATTTTCTTTGCAAGGAATACATGTCAGTTTGTTCACGCATACTTTCTAGATGGCTCTTCGTTTCAGTTGTAAGGTATTTTACTAATTTTAATTTCAGTCTTTTACTTCTGCTGAAAACTTTAGTTATTTTTGTTTTAATATTAATTTTATATATCATTGCTTAGTTTGCTTCTTATCATAAATGTCGTCTAGACTTATAAATTGATGTTAAACTAGGTAAGGGAACATTGTATGTCTAATTACTAAAATTGTGCAAGTAAAATCCCCTAAAGTAAAACCTGAATGAGAAGCCAGAAGTCTTCGTTTGAAAAATCCAGAAGGGGGAAAATGAAAAGAAGTATCACAAAAACATCCACAATGTCATTCAACAGTTTCAACCGAGAGTAAGGCTTCCTCCCCTGGATCACTGTTACAACATTTCTCAAACCGATAGTACACACACGCCGTAGTAGGGAATAAATACCCATCATGGTTATGTAACCACATTGACATCATACAAGTACTATTATACATACCCTTGCACACTCAAGGCATGTAACGGCTATTGCCACGACATGCAATTTAAATTTAAAATTAGTATTATAACAACCACTCCCTCATTGGGATCCTGGTCCCCAAGGATTGAAGGTAGGGTAGGCCTTCCATAGAAATCCTCCCAAGTTGTTGTAACATCTCAAAATTTTAATCAGAATTTCGATGAAATTTATTTAATCAATTTCAGGATCTGACCAGGACTCAAGTTGATGAAGTCCTATTCGAGTGAGGTAATTCTTTGACTCAAGTTGATGAAGTCCTATTCGAGTGAGGTAATTCTTTCACCTCAGTTTGTCAACTTTAAGAATCTAATTTTGTTATAAGCATTCCTGTCTTTTAATGCTTGGCTCAAATTTCAAAATTTAAGAATTATATTGCATTGCCTGATCACACACTTTATATTAGAATGGCATTTTTGTAATTACTTGATAGCAGCCAACAAATAGGCTTGTTAGTGTTTCGTGCATATCGCCTTCAGCAGTTGTGGATTTATATCTAACTGATACTCTCGATCTTATCTATTTCCATCGATTTAGGTCTTTGCACGGGAAGGGATTTCGTTCAGATAGGTTTTTGCCACCTCAGCGTTGATCCTAGCAATGTAAATTAGGAGCAAAGGTGGACTGTGAAGACCCTTTTTTCCGGTCTCCACAATGTATTCAAGATCTGGGAGTAGTTTTTAACATTCACCGCAGAATATGGCACCAAAATGTACAAAGTAAAATACATCACATCTTTTTATTCGTTTTTACAGGTTTTACATAAATATACAGTAGATACAAAGGTACAGATAATTAGTTTATTTGGTTGCAAAAGGTGCATTGTCAGTCTTCACAGGTTCCCCTATATTTTTCTTGCGCTTCTTCGATCCCAATAAAAAAATTTAGCCATACCTTCGCGAGTTTTTCAAAACGCTTTCGTTTTTCTTCTGCAGTTGGGGGAGCCCTCTTTGAAGCACTGGGTGATGCTACTGTTTCCTAAAAAATGGGTCCACGATAGGTTAGTCATAATATATGACTGTGAGCAAAGTATCGCTTGAACAGCTATACATATAAACAAGGTGATAAATATCAATCGACATACAAAGCATCAAACTTCTTTAGATCTTCTTTAAATCTCTTCAAATCTCAATCATATTCGCATTTTCAAAATTCTTCTTTAGATCTTCTTCAAATCTCAATCATATTCGTATTTTCAAATATTCTCTCATTCTTTAATTAGATAGCTCCGAAAAAATTAAGTGATGCATCAAATATGGGCCTCACCATCCAAGGTAATCAAATGTAGGCAAACCCTGATGTAGAGTAGGGTGTGTAGTGGACTCCTGGAATGCACACTCGTGGTGAATGAGGGTTGACTCCCGACTTTCCAATGACTCAATACATGCACTACTTGCAGTTAAGCATTTTCTTTTAAGCATAATTAACATAACATTAATTCAAAAACGAAAGAAGCATTTTCTTTTAAGCTTAAGGCGGAGGCTTTCCTCCGCACGGAGAGCCAAAAACAAGCGCGCGGTAAATCAATCTTTCCTGCAGTTAAAGATTTATTAAGAAACAGCACTATAATAAACTGAAATACCAAAGAAGCATGTAATAACCAACCCACCACAATGTCTTACAACCTTTTCCAATACAAAACACAACACATAATATTAGGATTGTTGTAATAAAAGTAGATCTGAGCGTCGGAGGGCTAAAAGAGGGGTTCCAGTGGAGGGTGGACTGGATCGGGTAAGGGGAAGGTCGGTTGGAGAGTGGGAGGGCCGGATCGGAGAAGGGACGGCTGGATCTGGGTTGGAATGCCTAGATCTAGATAGATCCGGAGGAGGTTAGGTGTTTGTAGGTGGATCCACAAGATGGGGAGTTGGCGGCAGCATGTAGGGAGATGGGAGGGGTTGTATCTGGGTTGGAATGCTCTGATCAGGGGGAATCCGGGTTGTGGATGAGATTAGGAGGTGGCTCCATGGGTTGGGGGGCAGCGGTGCAGGGGGATGGGTTGTGGGCTGCGAAGGATGTACAGCAGGGCCGATGATTTGACAGGGGTATGGGTTGTATATGGCATACCCGGACCGATGATTTGACTTCGGGGATACGTCCGGATCCGTGATCCAATTCGATTTAATATATTACTTTGCTATTTTTTCAATTATTTTGATGTATTCGGGTAACCCCACCTCCGGACAATCATAACCGTGGATGGTGGGTTGCCCTGGTTTTCTCTTTATTATAAATAGAGGGCTAGGGGCCTGCTGGAGGCCATTGTAGAATTTGGAGATTACAATTCCCGGATTCTCATGATCCTCCCACGGTGCCGATTCTGTGACACCCTAGATGACGACTCCTATGCGTGTATCTTCCCCCCCCCCCAAGGTATTACCAAACCCTAGCGGCCCATCCTTCTTCCCCCACCGCCAAAAATAATTTATTGCAGCCCTATTGGAGAATTCCTAAAGCCGCACCATCTCTGGTCATTGTTTTCATGAACCCTTACCGATGTTTTCCAGTGGTTTTGTCGTTGATTTCCTGCCCTCCTAGCATACCTCCATCTACTGCCGCACCTTTGGCTCTTTACTCCTCTAACACCGCCAGCCACCCCTTGCTCCCGCTGCCACCCTCCCCTGTGAACAAACTGCAGACAACCATCACTTGCTCCCGCCGCTACCCTCCCCTGTAATCCCACTGCCGCCAACCACCCTCAGTCGCCGCCTCTCTTCCGCGGAGCCACCACCAGCCCTCCCATTGTCTGATCTTCCTCCCACTGCCCGGATATGCCTCCATATAGACGGATCTACCCCTTTTTGGCCTGATCCCACATCCCATCGCCAAATCTAGCCGTCTTCAGTGTCATCCCGTCTCCGGTTCAACATTGGATCGTCGTCAAAGCGTCGCACAGCTCCGGATCTCCATTGCATTGGGCAGCCCCATATCTTATGAGTGTTATTGTTGTATGGATATTAGTTCTCTTTATTAATATATGGAATTGTGATCGTATGTTCTTTGAGATCTATAGTATTTGTGGAATTTTGTTTTAGATATCTTGTGATTTGTAAGAATTATTTGTCGCGCACTTTCCTTTGGCCCTCCACGCGGAGGACAGCCTAATCCTCTTGCTTAAACGAATTATTATGTTTTTGATATAATCATGTGCGCGAGATTTAATTATTTATTATCTGATTTTTGATTATTTTTTTCGACGGATTTGCATGGCATGTAAGGTTAGGGCATCGTTAATCAGCTGCCTATAGATTCGTCCTATGCCAATTAGTAAAAAGATCAATAGGCTTCCTAGGGTCATAACCTGACACTATATGAAATGGACTCAACTCTATAGACCTATTGATGGAACTGTTATACGCAAACTCTGCGATAGGGAGCACCGAGTCCCAACTAGATGCATGTTCCCTAACCGGGAATTGATACCAAATGACACATGATGAATCTATAAGAGGTGGATTAACAATGCCCTAACCGAGTATTGATCTGTGAGTTCACAGCGGAAACCCTGAAACTGGGTACCTATGGTATCTAGATGGTCTAGGACAAG
Organism: Platanthera zijinensis; assembly: GCA_039513925.1. Taxonomy (NCBI): domain Eukaryota; kingdom Viridiplantae; phylum Streptophyta; class Magnoliopsida; order Asparagales; family Orchidaceae; genus Platanthera; species Platanthera zijinensis. The sequence goes on from CM077087.1 coordinate 63,811,773, forward strand.
TCGCTGAAATTCAACAAATGTCGCACCCAAATTTGAACTATTTGTTCGATCCTTGATGACATTAGGGTCAGACATTGGGGATCTATAAGCTCTGCCACTACGGAGCATAGACGTGGCCCAAAACTCGCTCTGATACCAACTGAAGTAAGGTAGGGTGTGTAGTGGACTCCTAGAATGCACACTCGTGGTGAGTGAGGGTTGACTACCGACTTCCCAATGACTCAATGCATGCACTACTTGCAGTTAAGTACTAACAATTAACACAAGTAATTAAATAACATAATTAACATGAAATCAATTCATAAACGAAAGAAGCATTTTTTTTAATCTTAAGGCGATGGCTTTCCTCCACACGGAGGGCCAAAAACAAGCGCGCAGTAAATCAATCCTTCCTACAGTTAAAGATTTATTAAGGAGCAACACTATAATAAACTGAAATACCAAACAAGCATGTAATAACCAAACCACCACAATGTCTTACAACCTTTATCCAATACAAAACACAACACAAAATATTAGGCTTGCTGTAATAAGATTAGATCTGAGCGTTGAGGGCTAAAAGAGGGGTTATGGTGGAGGGTGGGCTGGATCGGGTAAGGGGAAGGTCGATTGGGGAGTGGGAGGGCCGGATCAGAGAAGGGGGTGATTGGATTTGGCCCGCAATGCTCAAATTTGGATAGATCCGGTGGAGGTTGGGTGTTTGGAGGTGGATCCACGAGATGGGGGGTTGAGGGCAGCAAGTATGAAGGAGAGGGGTTAGATCTGGGCTGGAATGCCCAGATCAAGGGGAATCCGGGTGGGGGATGAGGTTAGGAGGTGGCTCCACGGGTTGGGGGTGGCGGCGTTGTAGGGGGATGGGTTGTGGGTTGCAGGGGATGTGCGACGGGGCTGGAAACATGGAGGGGGAAGGTAGTCGGCGAATTCTAGGTTGTTAAGGGTCGGAGGCCTGATCGAGGAGGGGTGGCCTGAAGGGGTGAGGGGGTGGCGGCTTGGGGAGAGGTGGTTGGAGGGAACTTAGTGGGGGCGACGGTTGTCGGTTGGACAGCAGATAGGGGAAGGTGTAGGCAGAAGGAAATTCAAAAAACAAAAAATTTACCTGAGGAGTCGTCGCCAAGGGGTTCCACGGAGTCGGCACCAAGGGGTTCCAAGGAGTCGGCACAGCGAAGGGGATCACCGGAAATGAGAAAGAAGCTCTCCAAATTTCAGGAATGAATTGAAAAGTGCAGCCCTAACATCTATTTATAAGAAACTAAAATTAGGGCACCCGGAATCAACGGCTATGATTGATCGATGGTTTCGAGGTCAAAAATACATTAAATAATATCCGTAAATAATTAAAAAAATACATGAAAAAACATCGGAACGGCGAGCCGGACACATCCACAGTGACTGATCGCCGATTCGATCAAGTTCTCCTGGGTGAATAAACAAAGGTGGGGTCCACCTTGCACTGAGTTACGCCAAATGGTCCCCCATCAAACCCCTACATGGGAAATCCATTAGTAGGTCAACATACATCACAGGACTCTCCTTAACATTTCTCATATGCATCTTATATTAACGTCTATCAGATTTAATTCAATCGCTCATGATATGAAAAATATGTGTTTTGAAATATTAATACCCCTCAGAATTGATGTCGCTTTTATTTGTCATCTCTATTTAATTTCATAGAGAAATTCCAATATCAGTGATATCAAAAAGATACACACATCCAAGGTTATTTTAAAAAAAATAGTATGCAGGTAATATCCAAATACTTTAATAAAGCATAATTCAATGGATAAGAAACACACCATAGCTTTTCCTTTATCCTTCTCAGTTTCATCACCGCGTGTATCGCGAGACGCCATCCTCTGATTACTTGGCCTCAGAAAATACTGAAATATCATGCATCTTTAATTGGGTTGCGTCTCTTAGATAAATGTGGTGTTGACGCTAAAATGATATGACTTTTATTAAGGGTGTGTCTAAGATTTGGGAGATGTTACGTGAGTTTTTAAAAGTGAAATATATGTTTAGGAATTGAAAATCAGTAAAAACTCCATTTTTAAATAGGTAAAATAATATATAAAGTGTCAAAATCAACTTTACTCAAAGCCCCAAATTCGTCAAAGTTTATAAATATTTCTAATTTCAGCCCATTGTGAGCAGGTATACAATATCCAGCCCAAAAATCAGCAATTGTGATTCTTGAAACCATATCAATATGCTAACAGCCAAGCCCAAATACTATAACCGGTCAAACAATATACTAAGATGAACCACATAGTCGGCCCAAATCAAAGACAAAAGCCCCCAAAATAATTACTAAACAACACGTATATGATTCCTTCAACAACCAACAAAGCAAAACCCAAAATAATATATTTAATTATATTTAAAATAGCCAACCAAAAATATTATATGAAACATCCCAGGAAATTCAAACCCTATAATAAAACCAACCAAAGTCAAAAAAATCAAACATGAAGCAAAAGAAGGAGAATGAACAATCTTACAGTGGGAGAAGGAGAAAGGTGTTGTATAACCATCCTTCTTGGACAAGCAGAGGTCTAGCCAAGTCCTTCTAGAAACTCCAAAAGAGGCGTTGAAGTTGCTGTGTAGCGGAGCAGAAGTCGTCGGTCTAGCTGAATCAGTAGCAGAAAAGTAGAAACAGGCGGCGGCAGCGGCCCTAAATCAGCAGCAGCAGCCCTAGGTCAGCAGTAGAAGGTTCAGAGAGGGAAAGAGGGAGAGAAATTGCACGAGAGGGAAGTAGAAGGAGCGCGGGAGGAATGGCAAGCAGCGGGAGCACGGGAGCAACAGCGGCGCAGAAGAAAGTCCCAGAGATGGCGTGCAAGAGAAAAGAAGCTGATACAAATTTTTTATCAGCGTCAATAAGCGGGAAAAGCGGTCAGGCCGACTAGCCAGCCGTATAATTTTATCCAGGTTCCATTCAATTGAACCCACCAGCCAACATAACACCATGTCAAGTGTCAATGCCACTTAACAATAATATAACCACATAAATCCTCTTAATAAGCAAAAAAATGTGTTACAATATACATCATCTTAATGTAATCAACCAACATGTATACAACAACACTCAATCCTTTATCCCACTATAATGGGGTCAGCTATATGGATCTTTTGTCGCAATTATGTCATATCTTGTGCCATAATCTTACTAATGCCTAAATACATCATGTCTTTCCTTATAGTTTCATTCCAAGTCTTTATTGGTCTAACCCTCCCTTGTTTAACATGCCAAGTGACTAGACTCTCACAATGCCTAATAGGTGTCTTTAATGGTCTCCTTTGCACGTGTCCAAACAATCTTAGTAGAGTTTCTCGCATCTTCTCTGCAATTGGTGCTACTCCTGTCTTATCCCTGATACATTCATTCCTAATTCTATCCAATCTTGTGTGTCCACGCATCCACCTAAGCATTCTCATCTCCGCAACTCCTATTTTTGCTCATGTGCATAATTCACTGCCCAACACTACGAATCATAGAGCATCGTTGGTCTAATCGCAGTACGGTAAAACTTGCACTTAAGTTTTAATGGTACTATACAATCACACAAGATCCCTGACGCGCCTCTCTACTTCAACCAACCTGCTTGGATTCTATGTGTCACATTTTTATCAATACCTTCGTCTTTTTGAACTATCGATCCAAGATATTTAAAACATTCACTACGGGAAATATATTGATCACCCAACGTAATAACGAAGTCATTCATCCTTCTTGCACTGCTAAATTTAAGCTCCATATACTCTGTCTTTGTCCTGCTCAACCTAAAACCCTTCTTTTCTAAAGTGTCTCGCCAAGATTCAAGAAATAAAATTAAAATGTCACAAAAATATAAACCCAATATAATATGGAGACAATAATCAAAAATTAGAATAACACAAAAATTATAATAACAAAAAGGAAAAAAATTACAAATAAATGTAACACTGCTTTCTTTCTCGTCATCGGGGGTTTCAAACGTGTTTTATCATTTGGGTTGTTACATGGACATCCCGTTGTCTTGTGGTGCAGTCATCGAAATCTCCCAAGCTCCCAATTGTATGTTTGATCATGAATAGGATCTTAATGGTGAGAGTATATGTTCGAAAAAATCCATAGATTTGATAAAACAGATTATATATACAAAGTGATATAGGTCTGCATTTTATGCTTGTATAGAAAAAATTGCGTATACTTGTATTTTAATAATATCTGCATTCGGATACTTATCGAAGAACATCAACCGGTAATCGACTTACGTCATCCTGAAAGAAGTCCAGAAGAAGCTTTTAGTCAATTACAAGTCAAAGTAAATATATGAGAAGAAGAAAATAGGATATAAGCCAATAGTCCAACTCTATTGAATTAATATCTGAAAGAAGCCTTTAGTCGAATTCAAGTTAGAGATTGAAGAAGTATTGAAGAAATGTTGAAGAAAAAGATTTTATAAGCCTTCAGTCTGAGTGCACATCAGAGCTAACATATTATTTCAGTAGTGAGATCATTCAGAAGGCAGAAGTAGAATGCAATTCGACTAATGAACAAGATTTGTGTTCATCTCTTTAGTCGAAAGGATCTCGAAATTTAAATAAGTTCTGAGAAACAAACTATTAGAAGCCCTTAATCGTATTCCATTCGATTAACGATTAAAATCTATGAAAGAAAAGTCTTATTCAAAGTATGCTTGAAAACTCATAGGTCGAATTATATTTGACGAATAACTGGTATAAGAAGGAACTCATTCTGCAAAGATTATAGCCGTTCGAAAAGGGTTAGAGCCGTTTGAAATTGTCAGAGCAGTTTGAAATAAGTGGCGACGACTCTTACGCTCCGCAACCCCATTTTGAGCAGGGGAATAAGCACAAGTAGTTTGGTGTATAATGTCATGATTAGCCAGATAGTCCACAAAGTGCGAATCCAGATATTCACGATCATTATCACTCTAGAGGATCTGAATTTTGACATGAAATTGAGTGGAGATCTATTACCGATCGGGATGAGGGGGAAGCGGCAACGGTATAGCTCGGCGGCAAGGATGTCGCTCGGCGGTAGGGGCGGCTGGCGGCGCGGACGAGAAGGGAGAGGCAGGGAAAGGAGGAGGGGGAAGAAGAGGATTAGGGTTAGAGAGAGATAAGAGGGATCAGCCCCCTTCCTTAGATAATTGATCCAAAGATGCACATAAGTCCAACCACACCCCCTCTTATAGTGAGGGTCAAATACAATAATTAAAATACTGAATATAAAAACTGAATAAAAATATCATCTGGAGTGGTGCGGGTCCGGTTCGTTCGCGCCGCGAGTATCGCCCTCCGGCTCGTGTGCGCCGCGAGCTTCCTCCTCCGAGCTGTGCGTTTCAACCGGAGCCCGCCGCCTTCGTGTGTACACTTGCCATGCCAGCTCCTCCGGCTACAGCTCGGTAACAATACCGCCATCTGGAAAATTGGCCTTGTTCTCAAGGCAGTAGTCCGGAAACTGCCGGCGAAATTCGTCTCGAAGGAGCCAAGTAGCTTCGTTTGTCGGGCGGTACCGCCAAGCGACGTGGATCTCTTCCGGGCTAGCGTCCCCGGGTAAGTGATGCCGCCAGTCGAGACTCGAGAATGGTCTGGGGGTACAAGGGCTCGGACCCGGAGTACTCGAGGTCAGCCGGAATATGGTCCACTACGGGGTGGTCACCTACCACTCGTCGGAGCTGGGAGACGTGAAAAACCAGGTCGATGTGACTGCCACTGGGTAAGCAAAACCTGTACGCCACGGCTCCGATGCGACTGATGATCTCGAACGGCCTATAAAAACGTGGTGCCAACTTCGAGCACAGCCGTCGTGCGACAGAAAGCTGGCGGTAAGGCTGAAGTTTGAGGAAGACCTTCTCTCCTACTTGGAAAGAGAGATCCCGACGCTTCCGGTTGGCGAAGGAGACCATCTTTACTTGGGCTCGCCGAAGGTGGCATTTCAAGCTATCAAGGATGATGTCCCGATCCTGCAGATGGTCGGTCAGGCTGGCAACAGGGCACTCCCCGGGAAGGTGGCGGGTCACAGACGGCGGTGGTCGGCCATACACTGTCTCGAATGGGTAGGTGTTCGCCGCATGATGATACGTTGTGTTATACGAGTACTCCGCCCAACACAGCCATTTGGCCCACGTGCCTGGCCGTTCTCCAATGAAGCGGCGAAGATATGTCTCTAAGCACCGTTTGAGAACTTCCGATTGCCCGTCAGACTGCGGGTGATAGGCCGTACTCATACGGAGACGGGTACCCGGTAGGCGGAAGAGGGAGGTCCAAAAACTGCTGAGGAACAAAGGATCGCGGTCACTGACGATGGAGCGGGGAAACCCATGTAGTCGCACAATCTCCGCGATGAAAGCATCACCACCGTGGCAGCCGTGTACGGGTGGCGCAGGGGAATAAAGTGCGTGTATTTCTATAGGTGTTCTACCACCACCAAGATGCAGTCGAACCCGTTCGAACGAGGGAGCCGGATGATGAAATCCATAGCAATGTCCTCCCAAATTCGTTCCGGAATCGGAAGGGGCTGTAGCAGGCCGCTGGGAAACATAGTCTCAAACTTTGCTTTCTGGCACGGGAGGCACGCGGGCACATGGGCCTTCACCTGGCGGAACATCTGTGGCCCGTACAGGGATGCCGCCAAACGCCTGTAAGTGCGGAACGCTCCCACGTAACCATCAGCCGGGGTGGCATGGAACTAGTCTAGTAGACGGGGTATGCTCGAAGAGGAGGCGGAGAGGACAAGACGGCCCTGGTGGAATAAACGGCCTCCCACGAGCGAGTAGGGCGGATGAGATTTCGGGTTCGCCAAGAGGGCCATCTGGATGGCCGCAAGGTGGGGGTCCTGCTCGACCTCCAGCTGTATTGTGGCCGCGTCGTCCCACACCGGCCGAGAGATGGTCGCGAGCTCAAGGGTTTGCGGTTGACGGGATAAAGCGTCTGCCGCCCGGTTTGCCCGACCGGGACGGAACTCAATGGTGAAGTCATAACCCAATAACTTAGCCACCTAGACCTGCTGTGTCGGAGTTGCGATTTTCTGTTGCAGTAAGCAGCAGAGGTTGTGGTGGTCAGTATGTGCCACGAAGGGGCGACCCAAGAGGTAAGGCCGCCAGTGTTGGACGAGCACAAGGACCATGAGTTTGTTTTCATGGGCTGAGCGGCTCTGGATTATTGACGAGAACGCGCGACAGTAGTAGGCGATGGGCCATTCGGCTTGCATGAGGACCGCTCCTACGCCGGTGTCGGAGGCGTCACATTCAACGACGAAGGTTTGCTGGAAATCTGGCATAGCCAAAACCGGTCCTTGCACGAGGGCGGTTTGGAGCGCAGAGAAAGCAGCCATGGCGGCGGGTGACCATGAGAAGGGGACTTCCTCCGAGAGCTCGAGCATCTAGGTGAGGGGGCGAGCCAACGCGCCATAGTCCTTGATGAATCGCCGATAGTAGCCGGTGAGCCCGAGAAATCCGCGGACTTCCCGAAAGGACGCGGGAGTCGGCCACTGCAGGACCGCCTGGATCTTATCTGCGTCCAGGGCCACGTCGGCGGCCGAAATAATGTGATCCAAGTAGCTCACTGTCGTTGCCCCGAATGAGCACTTCTTGTAGTTGAGAACGAGCTGGTGTTGCTGGAGGGTCAAGAAGGTGCGCCGCACGTGATCAAGGTGTTCCTGCCAAGAACGACTAAACACCAAGATGTCATCAAAAAAAACGAGCACATGCTTACGTAGAACTGGACAGAAGATCTCATTCATGGTCGCTTGAAACATCGCCGGCGCATTGGTGAGGCCGAATGGCATGACCAAGAATTTGAAGTGGTCGTCATGCGTCCGGAATGCGGTCTTCAACACGTCATCCGGGCGAACCCGGATCTGATGGTAGCCCGCCCAAATATCCAGCTTCGTGAAGTAGGTGGCGTCGTGTAGCTCGTCCAAAAGCTCCTGAATCACCGGAATGGGGTACCTATCCGGCACTGTAACCCTGTTGAGCTCCCTGTAGTCGACACAAAAGCGTCAACTTCCGTCTTTGTTTCGGACTAGCAACACCGGACTGGAGAAAGGACTGGCACTGGGTCAGATGAGGCCGCCCAACAACATCTCCCGCACGAGGCATTCAATCTCGTCTTTCTGAGCGTGCCCGTAGCGGTAAGGGCGGACCGACACGGTCGCTGCCCCTGGCTGGAGCACAATGGGGTGATCGGTTGGGCGCGCGGGTGGAAGCCCCTGTGGTGCGGCAAAGATGTCCCAGAAGTCCTCGAGGAGGGCTTGGAAGTCCACGGCCAAGGTTGGAGAGGAGGACTCCGCCAGAACGGGCAGAAGCCAGGCTGAAAATTCCACGTCCGCGACCCGAGTGAGAGTGCGCGCCGAGATTGGTGACCGAAGTAGAGCCGCCTCACCCTCCAAGCGGCATGTGCGACCCTTGTGTTGAAACAACATGGTCATAGCGGCCCAATTCACGCGGACATCCCCCAAGGTCTGGAACCATGCCACCCCCAAGATGACGTTGAGGCCGCCCAATTCAAACACATAGAAATCCGCTGTGAGAGTGCAAGAGCCTACGAACAGAGTGACCCCGGAACACTGTCCTAGGGTCGGTCGGCGGCGGCCATCACCCAGGCAGACCGAAAATTTCAGGGACGGAGTGACCGGCAGGGCGAGGTCGTGCATTAATCGTGTCGAGATAAAGTTGTGGCTTGCTCCGCTAACTACCATCACGATCACCTGTTGGTAAAGGATCACCCCGGTCATCTTCATTGTCCGGGGTCCGGTAAGGCCGCCCAAGGAAAAGAACGGAAGGTCAAGCACATTGAGGGCCGCACCCTCGGCCTGTGAGGGTAAGTCCTCATCCCGTATGGCGAGCGCGTCGAAGTCGGCCATAGTGACCTCGGGCTTGTAGTCGCTAAAAAGTGCATGAAACTCCTTGACGGCACACACATGTTGGGGAGAGTACGGTTGGCGGCACCAGAAACACAACCCTTGCGGTGGAGTTCGTTGTAATCATTATTGGAAATACGGTGCGGGTTGTCGGTGCGGGTTGTCGGTGCGGACCGGTCGAACGCCCCCTGAAGCGGGGGCCGATCCAGAGGCACTGGCGGCAGGGGCGCGTGGTGGCCTTGGGATGGGGTCGGACGAAGGCCAAGGTCCGCCTCCACCGCACGAGCAAGCTCTAATGCCTCCGAGACATTGCGAGGGTGATGTGTTCGAATGCGGGAGTGGATGGTAGGAAGCAACCCTTGAAGAAAGAACCCCAAATAGTGGCCGGGTGGCAGGCTCGGCACTTGCGTCACTAGAGCAACGAGCTCATCAATGTAAGCGTCCAAGTCCGCCGTTTGCCGGGCACTGCAAAGGCGCACAATGGCAGAGCCGGTGTAGCGCGGGTCGTAGCGAGTGATCATATCTTGCTTGAACTCGTGCCAGGAAATGGTGGGCTGGACTTGGCGGAGCCAACGCGCCCAGTGGAGAGCAGAGCCGCTGAGGCCGACCATGGCCGTGCCGACCCGATCCGCCGGCGGTGTGAGATTGAGATCGAAAAAATTTTCCGCGTGCGCGATCCATCCCAATGGATCTACACCGGAAAAGGAGGGAATATCCAACAGAGGTGTCGCCCGCCCGGTTATTAGCGGGGGGGGGGGCGACACAGGCGGTTGCAAGGGGGGAGGCATCCCTAAGATGGATGTCGCGTCGGCCGAGGTTGAGCCGGACGAAGGAGTGGTGGAGATCGGGGGATGGACGGCGTCGAGGCGGCGGCCGAGGAGGAGAGCCTGACCGGCGAGAAGGGCTTCGACGGAAGACTGGAGGGCGTCGAGGAGGGCGTCCTGGCGGTCGATGCGCGGTTATCGTCGGTGCCCTCATGGGCGTCGGTGAGGTGGGTACGGGTAGTGGGCTCCATCGGCGAGAGAGGGTGAGATCCGGCGGCACGAGGGCGGGCGGAGCGGCAGGTCGGATCAAATATTACCGATCGGGATGAGGGGAAACGACAGCGGTATCGCCCGGCGGCAAGGATGTCGCCCGGCGGTAGGGACGGCTGGCGGCGCGGACGAGAAGGGAGAGGCAGGGAAAGGAGGAGAGGGAAGAAGAGGATTAGGGTTAGAGAGAGATAAGAGGGATCAGCCCCCTTCCTTAGATAATTGATTCAAAGATGAACATAAGTCCAACCATACCCCCTCTTATAGTGAGGGGTACAATACAATAATTAAAATACTGAAAATAAAAACTGAATAGAAATATCATCCGGAGTGTTGCAGGTCCGGTTCGTTCGCGCCGAGAGTATCGCCCTCCGGCTCGTGTGCGCCGCGAACATCCTCGTCCGGGCCGTGCGTTTCAACCGGAGCCCGTCGCCTTCGCGTGTACACTTGTCATGCCGGCTCCTCCGACTGCAGCTCGGTAACAAGATCATGCTATGAAACTTTTTGAAGGTAGTAAATACATCAACTTTTTTTGTGCAGTAAATATAACCATGTAGTGCGAGAAAATAGTCAATAAAAGTGACAAACCAAGCATGGCTAAAAATGGAAGATACGCGACAAGGTCCTCAAACATCAGAATGAATCGCAATAAAAGGAACAGAGCTTGGCAACAAAACACGATTAAATGTAGTACGATAATGTTTGTTAACAGCACAGACATCACAAACAAAAAAAGAAAAAATATCAGCAGGCATAACAGAAAATAATAACTTCATAACAGGAATAGACGGGTGGCATAAGTGTCACGACCCGTCTCGACAAAAGTCAGAGTGCGCTTCGGGCGGGTCGTGATGCCACAGGCATGGGCGGAAAGAAAACCATGTCTGCTAAGACGGATGCAGAGAATGATGAAAATAGTTTAAAATAGTTAATTTGGAGAAAAACAATTTATTTTTACTACGGAAGCTTTTAGGGTTTAAAACAGTTAGAGTTTTAAATGCACATGTGTTTTGTAAAAATTATGTTTTACATGCCACTATTATAGTTTTCATGCAATTATGATTCAACAAAGGGTACACATGCATTAATTTCAAATTTTAGTACATAAATATTTTTAATAGTCTAACAGTTGTCCATGTATTACTGTTTATAATTATCACATAAAGAAAACATCTGACAGTAAAAGAAATGAATCAAAAACATTAAACCTGACACGGCTAGAAATCAATCATTGGAAAGCAGAAGCTTGATGCAGATCAGGCTCAGGAACCTGGCGGCGCTGACACGAAAGCTAAGGCAATTCCAAAACACAAAGGAAAAGCCTCGGAACATTGAAATAAGCAGAGCGAGCAAAGTAAAGTACAAAACAGTAATAGAAGCAGAAATGTAAGAGTGTACCAGTTTCTCATAAAGCAAAACTATTCGAGACAGGCAAATAAAATAGCTACACAGAACAAGTTAGCTTATTAGACTACTCCAGAGTATAATCGAAAATTATTCATGTAATATGTTGTAAGTCGTGATCGATGAAGGGTGTAGGTACTATAGCGGGCGCACATGGTTCACGATCAGATCTGCGTGCAAGTCTTCTCGGAAAAGTAATCCTGCTTGTTGTGATCATGGCGGCAGACAGATGCTCAGTTAGACGCTACAGTTCAAGGATTTGCTTACAACTACGGATTTGTTTTTGAACTTCATACATAGATGATTTTTAACGGAAACGAAAATACTTAAAGTGAGCGATCGGACCGAGAATAGGTTTTACTCAGACAGACATACGAAACCAGACTCGACGACACAGAAGGAACCAAACAGTGAGTTTACGCCTCGCGGGTTCGAGAAGTCAAAGTCAAAATATCAAGAAAATTTATCGAGTAAATTGCAGAGGTAAGTTGACATGTGTCGGATCGGAGATATCGAGAACTCGACTAGGTTAAACAATTTCTAGGGCACAGTTATCTTTCAAGAAAAACATGTGTTCATTACCGAGCATGATATCGAATCACCAAACATATATTTGTTATCCATAATTCCTCACAAGTGTGATCTTCCAATTCAGATGTGTGTACGGTACGAGTGTGACATAACCCAACAATCTTTAAATCACTAGTCAGGAGCCTTAACAATGATCATTCAAATCTATTAATGCTCGTGCTCAAACTTACTGTCCTCAAATTGTTCATCAAAAGAGGCTAAATTCATCAAAGTGAGAATCCAATTAAAATTTCATTCTTACACTATCGCATGTCAAGTCCAATAGTCTAAACTCTACACTATTAATTTATCCAGTTCGGCGCTTATGAATTAAAATCATTTGACATATCAACTATATACAGGGATGCAGACATCAAATCAAAGGATAGATACAATAAGTTAAACGCAATGCTTGAAAGAGAAAGGGATCTCTACTTGGCTTAAAGAAGCTGAAATTGGCGGCGGCGACTAAGCGGCGCAAGCGAAATCAGAAACCCTAATCGGACCTGTACAAGAACAATGAAAGCGACACAGCAAATTATCACTATGATAACACAGACAAATATTCGCTACAAAATTGAATCAGATGTGGCTAAGAGATTTACCTCCCTCAAGAGTGAGGGAAGAAGAGGTTCCACGCGGAGACAGGGGCTTGACGACGCTTGGGTATAGAAAAACCCTAATTTGGAGAGGACTTCACATGAGTCCCACCAATTGAATCGAGGAGCAACGCCGGAAAATGCAAACATATCACAGTTAGACAACTATAAAGAGGCAAACATCAGAAACACAAGTTCTAAGCAATTTGGATACAAAAACTTCCAAGAGGCAAAGGGAAAAATCTGAAAAGAGAAGGAGAGGAGGGATAATCATACCAATAGGAACCAAATCGGAGCCCAAGGAGGAGAGGGGACCAAACCCTAGGCATCCTTCTCAAATATCTCAGTCAAGACGACAAATAAAAGGGCTGATGTTGTTGCCCTAGGAGAGGAGGAAAACCCTCTGGCTCTGGAGAGGAGGAGAAGGCAGCTGCCGGGACTTAGAGAGGCGGGAGGAGCAACCACAGGTGGTTGTCGTCCCTTGGAGGAGACGGAAGAGCGTTGTCGGCCAAAGAGGAGGGAGAAGCTGTCGGCCATGGAGATGAACAGGAGGATGCCAGCCCTAGCAGAAGAGGAGGTGCCGACAAAAGCAGGAGTCACCGGAGGACGGGGAAGCGAGCGGTGGGCTAAGCGCTTGCGGCTTGCGGGAGCTTGGCGGAATCGGGAAGAGCAGGATGGCGCTGGAGCGGGATTGAGAGCAAAGGGGCTGGCCCATTTATGTTCTCTCCTCTTTAGTCCCACATCTTGTATAGGATTTATTCCCTCTCTCTTTCTCTTATATATTTGTATTCTCTCCGTGTATTTACATACACAAGCAATACATACAAGTTTTGAGCTTTCTCAATATGGTATCAGAGGCAGCGGTCCTATAGCTGCGGTTTCCCCTTTTTCTAACCGCCCAGCCCGCCCTCCTCCCTGTCCACAGATTGCTATGCGACCTCCCTTCTCCTACCCGCCTATATCCGCGGGCTCCTCTCCTGCAGACTGCGAGTCTATTCGCTCCGGTCTCCTGCGGCCTGTTTATCCTGTCCACTCTTCCACTTATCCGCGTGGCTTCTGCGGACTGCAACTCTGCATCCGCTTCTTTTCTCTCTCTTTGTGGTTCCACCCTCCTCAGGCTTCTTATAGTCATCTTCTGCTCTGACCCGTGGGTCCCACCTCTATTGTCCGCTGCGAGCTCCTCTCCTCCCTTGCTGCTTGAGTTCTTCAAACTCGCGGTCTCTTCATCTGTCCGCTCGAGCTTCTCTACTCGCGGACTTCTCCTTCCTGCTGTGAACTCCTCCTTAACCGTTGCGGGCTCTCCTCTTCATCCTGGCGCTTGTGTTCTACTCGCGTCAATCTCCTTGCAGACTGCTCCTGTCCGCCTTAATCTCTCCCTCTCCCTTCTTACCGCTCGAGTTCTCCTCGCGGCTTCCTGTGCTCTGACCGTTGTTGTGTTCACCTAGACCGTGCGGACTCCTCTCTTTCCGCATTTTGGTCGCGATCTGACTAATCGCTGGTGTCCGACATGACCGTGCGGATTGGTGCCTTCCCGCATTTTGGTCGCGGTCTTCTCCAGTCCTTCCCGCTGCGGCCTTGTCGTGCGGCCTCCTGCTCTTCTCACGGCGGTCTCCCTCGGTGATTTGATTCTGCGGTCTGCATCTATGGGTTCTTCTGGTAACTCCACTGGCTCGACGGCCAGTCCGCCTATTGACAGCCCGGCCTGTCCTACAGACCGCCCGGTTTGCTCTGCTGAAGTCCGTGACGAGCTGAGGATCACTACCATCTCTCTTTCTGGCAAGAAAAACTTTATCCCTTGGGTGCACTCAGTTAGACGGGTCCTTCAAGCCAAGGGCCTTCTGCCTCGCCTTACTCAGACACCTCCGTCTCCTCCTACCGATGATTGGCTCTGCAATGATGGTCGCGTTCAGACTTGGATCCTGAATTCATTGGATGGTGAGCCTTATCAGATGGCTATGTACCAAGACACCGCCAAGGCTATGTGGGATGAGCTGCATTCCTTATACTCAAGCCGCGACAGCCTTCAGCATCTCTACGACATACTCACTGACCTCTTTGCTCTCGACATTGGCGGGGCTTCGGATATGACCTCTTATGTCGCTCGGGCTAAAACTCTTGTTGAAGCCTGGATCCAGCATCAGCCGTCCACCAATGATCATGCTGCTCAGCGCGCTCAGAAGGAAGCCGCATGCATTGTCATCATAATGGTCCGTCTTCCATCTCACTTTCAGAGCATTCGTGCTCAGGTCCTGGCTTCTCCCACCACACCATCTTTCTTTGATGTATGCTCCATGATTCTCCGTGTATCACCTCCTCTGGATACTTTTGCTCCTTCTCCCCCGGCCCTTCTTCAGCAGGCCCCTCCGCTCCTACCATCCCCTCCTACTTATGCTCGGGGGGGACGCTTGGGCTCTCGGGGTCGTGGCCGTGGTGGCCGGGGTCGGCCGAAGTGTTCCTTCTTCGGGAAAGATGGTCATCTTGAGGCGACCTGCTACAGTAAAATTGGTTATCCTCCTCGTCCGACGGCATCTGTTGTTACTGACGCCATTCCTCCTGATCTTGAGACCGTTCGTCTTCAGCTCCAGCATCTCCAGGGCCTGCTCAACCCACCATCTACCTCCATCGCCTCCGTCTCCAACACAGGTACTGCTTGTCTATCCACCAGCCTGAGCTGGATTGTGGACTCTGGTGTCAATCATCACATTACTTCGCTACGGCCTGCCCAGTACTCGGATTCTCCTTATCCGAAGTCTATAACTGTGGCCAATGGGGCGATGGTTCCCGTCTCCGGCTCGGCAGATCTTTCTCCCAACCCGTCAATCTCTCTTCGCTCGGCTCTTCATGTTCTGATTTCACCGTTCAATTTACTCTCTGTTGGACGTCTTACAAGTAATCTTAATTGTTCTATTATATTCACCTCCTCTTCCTTTGTTATACAGGATCGGCGGACGCACACTACCATTGGTAAAAGCCGGCTGCGGAACGGGCTCTATCTTCTCGACGACTCTCCCACCATTCTGTCTTCTATCTCTTCCACTGCGTGGCATCGTCGCCTTGGGCATGCCCCTCTGCCAGTCCTCCAGCGGGCTCTTCCAGATGTCTGTTTTACTCCTTTTCAGTGTGACTCATGTATCCTCGGCAAGCAGCCGCGTTTTTCATTTCCTTCGCATTGTACTCGAAACGCTGCTCCCTTTGATTTAGTACATTCTGATGTATGGGGCCCTTTTAAGATTACAAGTATTCTGGTTTTCGCTATTTTATCACATTTATTGATGATCACTCTCGCACTACGTGGCTATACTTACTTCGTGATCGCTCCGAGCTTCCCCGTATTTTTCGGACATTTGTCCTCAAGACCCGTACACAATTCCACACCACACTCAAAATACTACGCACCGACAATGCTCGTGAGTACACCAGCCACGAATTTACCGCTTTGTGTTCTGAATTCGGGATTTTTCATCAAACCTCATGTGCTTACACGCCCAAGCAAAACGGTGTTGCCGAAAGGAAGAACCGTCACTTACTAGATGTAGCCCGCTCCCTCATGCTTCAAATGCATGTTCCCAAGCCTTATTGGAACTTTGCGGTCTCGACTGTCTGCTTTCTCATCAACCGTCTCCTTTCCTCCGTCCTCCACTATGCTACTCCGTTTAGCCTATTGTTTCCCTCCACTCCGGCTTTTCCTCTCCTGTCTCGTGTCTTTGGCAGCATCTGCTACGTCCACCGTCTGTGGCCATCCTCGGATAAGTTGGATCCCCGGGCGGCTAAACATATCTTTGTCGGCTATTCGCACACCCAGAAGGGCAATGTTTGTTACTCTCCAGCTACTCGAAAGATCTCCGTTTCTGCTGGCGTTACCTTCCGGGAAGAACAACCGTTTTTTCATGTTCCTTTACCCGTTGATCTACCCCCAACTCCTCTCCCGCCATCCATCCCACACCCAGTTATTCCCGTTACTACACCACCTTCGTTGGTTTCCCCTACACCGGCTCCTTCTCCCTCCAAACCACCCGTTATCCGTGTCTACACTCGTCGCCCTCCCAGTTCCGTTGCCCCTCTGCAGACAAACTCTACCACGGATACTCCGCGTCCTGCTGATCAGGTACCGTCTTCCACTGCTCATCCTCTGGCCAACTACGTCTCTCTTCATCGCCTCTCTCCCCTTCTACACACATTTGCTACTTCTCTCTCTTCGGTTGCTGTTCCTAACTCTATGCAGGAGGCGCTTCAACATCCAGGCTGGCGGGCAGTCATGGAGGAAGAAATGTGTGCTCTCTGGGCTAACCAGACATGGACCGTCATACCCCTTCCTCCGGGTCAGAAACCGGTTGGGTGTAAGTGGGTCTTTGTCATCAAACATGCTGTTGATGGGACAATTGACCGTCTAAAGGCTCGTCTCGTGGCTCGTGGTTTCACCCAGCAACAGGGACTCGACTATGAGGAAACTTTCTCTCCGGTCGCCAAGCTCAATACTGTTCGCGTCCTCATCTCTGTCGCTGTTCATCGTCAGTGGCCCCTATTTCAACTGGATATCAAGAATGCTTTCTTGAATGGGGATCTCCAGGAGATGGTGTACATGCAACAACCACCCGGGTTTGAGATCACGGGGGAGTCTCAAGTCTGCCGCCTTCTAAAGGCTCTGTATGGTCTCAAACAATCTCCACGGGCATGGTTTGAAAAATTCAGTAAAGTCTTTCGTGATATCGGTTTTACTCGAAGCTCGGCCGACTTCTCGCTGTTTACTCGTCACCGACCAACAGGGACAGTCCTTCTGTTAGTATATGTTGACGATATCATCATTACAGAAGATGACTCACAAGGGATACAGGCAGTCAAAGTACATCTAAACTCCGTCTTTCAGACAAAGGATCTGGGACCTCTACGATATTTTTTGGGTCTTGAGGTTGCCAGACGACCGGATGGGCTTACTCTATCTCAACGGAAGTACTGTCTTAACCTTCTTCATGATGCTGATCATTCAGATTGTAAGCCAAGTGATACCCCTATGGATGTAAACCACAAGTTGTGCGTCCAGGCATCTGACTCGGATCTACTTCTCTAGAATCCTGAATATTATCGTCGACTCGTTGGAAAATTGATCTATCTCAAGGTTACCAGACCAGATATTTCTTTTGTTGTTGGTCTTGTCAATCGATACATGCACTCTCCTCGAAGATCTCATCTTCAGGCTGTTGAACGGATTCTCAGGTACCTTAAAACAGCTCCTGGTCAAGGACTTGTTTACCGGACCTCTTCTTCTGCTCCAACTTTGGTGGCATACTCAGATGCTGATTATGCTGGTTCTCTTGATGACCGGCGATCTACTAGTGGTTTTTGCACCTACTTTCGAGGACATTTGGTTACATGGCGAAGCAAGAAACAAGCGGTCGTTGCTCGATCATCAGCTGAGGCAGAATACCGGGCAATGACATCTGTTGTATCGGAACTGACGTGGCTTGAGAGTCTTCTCACTGATTTGGGTGTAAAATTATCGTCACCGGCTCTTCTCCTTTGTGACATCCAAGCTGCTATACATATCGCCAAGAACCCAGTCTTCCACGAAAGAACGAAGTACATTGAGGTCGATTGTCACTTCATTCGGGAAAAAGTTTAAATGAAGAAGCTCGATCTAAAGCATGTCCCAGGGTCTGAACAAGTTGTGGATGTCCTCACAAAGGCTTTTTCCAAGGTACTCTTCTATAAATGCTTGTCCAAGCTTGGCGCATATGATTTGTACGCTCCAGCTTGCGGGGGAGTGTTAGAATAGCCCATGTATTGGGCCCATCTTTTGGGCTCATTTATGTTCTCTCCTCTTTAGTCCCACATCTTGTATAGGATTTATTCCTTCTCTCTTCCTCCTATATATTTGTATTCTCTCCTTGTATTTACATACACAAGCAATACATACAAGTTTTGAGTTTTCTCAACGGGTTTTATAATATAAGAAGGGGGGAAATTATGTTATTATTTTATTTATTATTATTAAGTCAAAACCAGGTTGTTACATTCTCCCCTACTTGGGAAATTTTGTCCTGAAACTTCCCTGAGAATTCTCTAAATGAGGTCGAAAATGGCGAAGATTCGGATGACATCATTCTAACAAGGTTTCACAAATCCAAGCATGAAGGTTATCTATGAAGATATAGAAAGAAGAACAATCGCAGAGACTTACCAAGATCATATTCAAGTTCTCAAGAGAACTCTTCAGACTTAGCGGGTCCGACCAGATACAAAAGATTGGCTTTAGGGAGCATAGGAATTGCTTCAAATAACTCATGATTGAAAGATAAAAATTGAGAGTTTGAGAGCGAAAAGATTTTTGCACGAAGGAAAGATAGGACGCCAATGAGAAAAAGAAACAGAATGACGATTGATTGTCCACGGAAGCGAGTCATCGTAGAGATGGAAGGACACACATCAACGCTGAAGAAATGCAGTAGAGCAATTCACAAGGAGAAACTCATTTCGTGCTGATACTTACAAGCTAACTAGAGGGAAAACAAGATGACAGAATAAGATCGATAGCTAAGCAGAACAGAAAGACTTGAATACAAATATCGAGGACTTGAAACTAGAGATTTTAACACATTTCCTACTGTCATGTACATAAATTATGTAATAATTACAATATTTTCATTGGACAACTCTAGGTAATAATCATGCAAGTGCAATACCGAGATCATGTGCAATGTGAAGCAAATAAAAAATCCATGTGTGTACAATCATTATTGTTGTTCTTGATTTCACACTTGTGCAATGATTTATGATATAAATGCAAATGAATGGATATACATGACATGTTAAACGCACATATCACTTAACATGTCATGCATATTATGACTCTACTGTCAGCGCATTTGAAAATATTAAACAGCTCATACAATTTAATATTCGCAAGCAGTGTATATCCTAGTGGAAATTCATATGCACAAAAATGTTAAGTTTGTCCATAACCCCTTAATATTCGTGTGCAAACTACTCATGCTTATGAGTGAGTGTGTGCGTGTTTCAGCCACGAACAACAGATAATGACAAGCTGAGTGAAGAAATGATACATACACATATATTTATATAATAAAGTTCAAAATATTTGATAATTTCAAAATACTTCATCTTTAGGAGCAAACCTGGCTCTGATACCAACTGTCACGACTCGTCTCGACAAAAGTCAGAGTGCGCTTCGGGCGGGTCGTGATGCCACAGGCATGGGCGGAAAAGAAACCATGTCTGCTAAGGCGGATGCAGAGAATGCTGAAAATAGTTTAAAATAGTTGATTTGGAGAAAAATAGTTTGATTTTATTGCGGAAGCTTTTAGGGTTTAAAACAGTTACAGTTTAAAACAATTAGAGTTTTAAATGCACATGTGTTTTGTAAAAATTATGTTTTACAGGCCACTATTATAGTTTTCATGCAATTATGATTCAACAGAGGGTGCACATGTAATAATTTCAAATTCTAGTACATAAATATTTTTAATAGCCTACCAGTTGTCCATGTATTACTGTTCATAATTATCACATATAGAAAATATCTGACAGTAAAAGAAATAAATCAAAAACATCAAACCTGACACGACTAAAAGATCAATCATCGGAAAGCAGAAGCTTGATGCAAATCGGGCTCAGGAACCTGACGGCGCTGACACGAAAGCTAAGGCAATTCCAAAACACAAAGGAAAAGCCTCATAACATTGAAATAAGCAGAGTGAGCAAAGTAAAGTACAAAACAGTAATAGAAGCAAAAATGTAAGAGTATACCAGTTTCTCATGAAGCAAAACTATTCGAGATAGGAAAATAAAAGAGCTACACAGATCAATTTAGTTTATTAGACTACTCCGGAGTATAATCGAAAATTATTCATGTAATATGTTGTAAGCCGTGATCGATGAAGGGTGTAGGTACTATAGCGGTCGCACATAGTTCACGATCAGATCTGCGTGTAAGTCTTGTCGAAAAAGTAATCCTACTTGTCGTGACCATGGCGGCAGACAGATGCCCAGTTAGACGTTATAGTTCAAGGATTTGCTTACAACTACGGATTTGTTTTCGAAATTCATACTTAGGTGATTTTTAACAGAAATGAAAATACTTAAAGTGAGCGATCGGACCAAGAATAGGTTTTACTCAGACAGACATACGAAACCAGACTCGACGACACAGAAGGAACCAAACAGTGAATTTAAGCCTCGCGGGTTCGAGAGGTCAAAATATCAAGAAAATTTATCGAGTAAATTGCAGAGGTAAGTTGACAGGTGTCGAATCGGAGATATCGAGAACTCGCCTAGGTTAAAAAATTTTTAGGGCACAGTTATCTTCCAAGAAAAACATGCGTTCACTACCGAGCATGATATCGAATCACCAAACATATATTTGTTATCCATAATTCGTTATAAGTGTGATCTTCCAATTCAGATGTGTGTACGGTACGGGTATGACATAACCCAACAATCTTTAAATCACTAGCAAGGAGCTTTAACAATGATCATTCAAATCTATTAATGCTCGTGCTCAAACTTACTGTTCTCAATTGTTCATCAAAAGAGGCAAAATTCATCAAAGTGAGAATCCAATTAAAATTTAATCCTTACACTATCGCATGTCAATTCCAATAGTCTAAACCCTATACTATTAATTTATCCAGTTCGGCGCTTATGAATTAAAATCATTTGGCATATCAACTATATACAGGGATACAGACATGAAATCAAAGGACAGATACAATAAGTTAAACGCAATGCTTGCAAGAGAGAGGGATCTCTACTTGCCTTAAAGAAGCTGAAATTGGTGGCGGCGGCTAAGCGGCGCAAGTGAAATCAAAAACCCTAATCGGACCTATACAAGAACAATGAAAGCGACACAGCAAATTATCACTATGATAACACAGACAAATATTCGCTACAAAATTGAATCAGATGTGGCTAAGAGATTTACCTCCCTCAAGAGTGAGGGGAGAAGAAGTTCCACACGGAGACGGAGGCTTGACGACGCTTGGGTATGGAAAACCCCTAATTTGGAGAGGACTTCACATGAGTCTCACCAACTGAATCGAGGAGCGACGCCGTAAAATACAAACATATCACAGTTAGACAACTATAAGGAGGCAAACATCAGAAACACAAGTTCTACACAATTTGGAGACAAAAACTTCCAAGAGACAGGGAAAAATCTGAAAAGAGAATGAGAGGAGGGAGAATCTTACCAATAGGAACCAAATCGGAGCCCAAGGAGGAGAGGGGACCAAACCCTAGGCATCCTTCTCAAATATCTCAGTCAAGACGATGAATAAAAGGGCTTGATGTTGCTGCCTTAGGAGAGGAGGAAAACCCTCTGGCCCTGGAGAGGAGAAGAAGGCGGCTACCGGGACTTAGAGAGGCGGGAGGAGCAACCACAGGTGGTTGTCGAACCTTGGAGGAGAGGGAAGAGGGTTGTCGGCCAAAGAGGAGGGAGAAGCTGCCGGCCATGGAGATGAGCAGGAGGCTGCCAGCCCTAGCAGAAGAGGGTGTGTCGACAGAAGCAGAAGGAGGAGTCATCAGAGGACAGGGAAGCGAGCGGCGGGCTGAGCGTTTGCAGCTTGCAGGAGCTTTGCGGAATCGGGAAGAGTGGGATGGCGCTGGAGCGGGATCGAGAGCAAAGGGGCTGGCCGATTTAGGTTAATAATAGGATTAGGTTTTATAATATAAGAAGGGGGAAATTAGGTTATTATTTTATTTATTATTATTAAATCAAAACCGGGTTGTTACAATAAGCGACAATGCTAGGAATATAAGTCGGATATGCTGGAGTGAAGGGCAAGAGGTGTCACTAGGCTGGAATCAAGCACGTACAGACCATTGACCAGACTACCAAAGTCAATCACCGTCCCCATCTTCAGGTCCTGAAAAACACAAGAGGAAGGATGAAAGGTTACAAAACAGTTCATGGAATTAGTCAAATGGCTAATAGAGGGTAAATTACGTGTGAAATTTGGATCATGCAAAACCGATGATAAGGTGAGAGAGGAACAGAAGATGGAGCCCTTCCCAGCAATAGAGGAAAGGGAACCATCATCACTGCACACCTTATCACGACCAGAGAGAGGAGTATAGGATATGAAACCTGAGGCAGAGTCGGTCACATGGTCTTTGGCTCCGGAGTCAATGATCCACTAAGTGGAAGATTAGGCAGTAGTAGAGTGAGCACCTGGAGTCCTGGTGTGGGCATACAAAGACAAGGCAGAAGACTCCGTAGAAAGATCTTGCATCATGTGGCGAAGGGCAAGAACTTCATCAACCAAAAAAACACCAGGGAGGACAGAAGGATCAGCACTAGACAGAATAGGAGAAGTATCCATAGTTGCATCAGTGAGATTGGCAGAACGAGGAGGTGTATGTCGACCAGAGAAGCGCCAAAGCCACAACCACCATAAGGAGGAGCACCACCACTCAGTGGAGGAAAACCATGGAGTCTGAAGCAGGTGTTTCTGGTATGACGGGTCTTCTCACAATAATCATAGAGGAGGTGGTATTTATCACTACCCTTGAGCTTATAATCACGGGTTGGATGAGCCCCTAGCAAAGAAGGGGTACCAGCAGCAAGAGCAAAACTCTCAGGAGTTGGACTAAGAAGTAAAGTCTGGCAACGATCAAACTCCTGCTGAACAATACTATAAACCTCACGAAGAGACGATAACAGCGAACGCCCCAAAATCTGAACACTGATCTAATCAAAATCCAGATGAAGATCATGAAGGAACTCAAATATTCGATTGTGGTCCTCCCGAGCACGGACCATGGCCTCATCAACGGGGCTAACAAAAGTGAGAGAATCAAAATGATCGTATTCCTGATACAACTGAGTAAATTCCAAATAGTAAACAGATGGAGGACGATCACTCTGAAGGTGTGGATATCTTTCGTCTCAACTGGAAGATCTAGGCAACATTATCTTTTCAAGAATAAGTAGTCTCTGCACGCCGCCAAATATCAATAGCAATATTTAGAAATAAGCAGTTGTGAGTGATGGACTCCTGCATGGAATTTGTTAGCCAACACATGACTAAGAAATTTTCTGAATCACATTGAAACCAATCAGGAGCAGTCTTCTCTGGTTCCTTAGTTTGCCTAGGTACATAACCAAAAAGGCGATGGCTCTTAAGCGTCAAGGTGATAGAGCGAGACCATGAAAGATAATTAGAATCATCCAAATAGATAGTAGTAATCTGTGGAGTATTGTGATCATAACTCACATGAAGAGAACTTGTAGAAGGAAGAACCGGCGAGAAGGGAGCAGTAGAATCACTGAGACTAGACATATTAGCTCAAGAAGAGAAATCTGGAAACCACACACCACTAAGGGAAGCAAAGAGCGGCTGATTACGCCAAACAAATATAGATGTAGAAGAGGAGAGGAATAGAAATCCACTCCATCCAATGAATGGAAAGGCAAGCGGCGCCGGAAGGAAGCAAAGTTATTACTGCATGTCCGACGCCGAAAGGTGAGGGGCTACAAACCTTGGAAGACCTTCCTATAAAGCGAGGGAGGCTGGCTGGAGGGGCCGGTGAACGTTGGAAGGCAGACGAAGACCGGCCAGGAGAAGGGAGGGAGAGACGCGATGCGAGCTGCTCTAAGACAATGGAAGGCGCACCGGAAGAGAGAAGCGTTGGACGTTGGAAGAGGGAAGAGCTGGAGGACCTGTTGTTACCCGAGCGCCGAAAGAAATGCCACAGATCGAGCGGCCCGAGCGGCGGGCCGAACAAATGATGGAAGGAACACACGGGCAGCAGCGGCTAGGGAACCAGGAGTCAAAGCTCTGATACCATGTTGAGGGAAATGAAATAATACTTGATTGATTGTAAAGAGCACAAGTCCCCTCTATATAAGGAGGCGGACCAAGATAAAAAGGGATATTACAAAAGCTATAATTGTAAATAAAAACATAAATAACTCATATTGTAACATAACATGAAACGATAATACTCAAATAACAAAGGAGATCATGCGTTAATGATGTAGACAAGGAGATCATGCGTTAATGATGTAGACAAGGAGACGCAGCTAAGAATCCCACAGGTGTTGAATATGGCTCTGGATAAGTTGGGTTGTTGATTGGGTCAAGGAAAACCGATCGTAATACAAAAAGGCCTCGGGAATGTATGGCTCACAAGTGGAGAACTACACGGGATTACCTGGATGTAAAGAGTGGGACTTAGCAAGGTGGGCGAAGGGCTTCACTG
The DNA here is from genome assembly GCA_039513925.1 of Platanthera zijinensis. NCBI lineage: Eukaryota > Viridiplantae > Streptophyta > Magnoliopsida > Asparagales > Orchidaceae > Platanthera > Platanthera zijinensis. The sequence continues at coordinate 63,836,462 of CM077087.1, forward strand.
GAATAGGGCAGGATGGCTTCCCCGGGCGGGATGGCTTCCCCGGGCAGAAATGGAAGAAGTGACAATGGAGGCTGATTGCTTGGAGGCATTGATGAAAACCTCAATGTCAACGTAAGAAAACTAAGAGTTTGGTGGAGTGTGCAGTGGAGTGGCAATAACATTGGCATGGCAAGCAGAAGCAGAAAAGGGGGCGAGCAGTTACAAAGCTGAAGTCTGCTCCAGGTAGTATGAGCAGAAGTGGTGCAGGAGGTCATGAAACCGGAGGACACATAACCTGAGTTTGCCTTAGGCTCCATTTGTTTGGGCGTTTCGTTGCTCCGTTTTGAGCAAACGCCGACGGAAGGAGGAAAAACAAATGAACCTCCGGCGGCGTTTGCTCCGTTTCCACCCGCCCCCCTTGAGAAACGCCCTCAAAAAGCTCCGTTTGGAGCAGCCACCTCCCCCCTCCGGTTCGAACACTCCGTTTCCACCCGCCGGATCGACCCGCCACCGCCGAACCAAATGAAGCCTTAGTTAGAAGCATAAGGAGAGGGTGGAGCCGTTACCAAACTAGAGTCCACCCGAGCTAATTAGAACAAGAGTCTGCACGTGATAGGGACAGCGCACACTACGGATGGAGAAGGTAAGGAGGGCGGTGCCGGTAACTGAACCGAAATCCACCATCGCTTGGGAGAGAACTATAGAAAGCCAACTCAGGATGGGGAGGTCGCACAAAAGAAATGGAGCAAGAAGGGAGGGTAGTTAAACAACCTGAGTGCGCGATCACTCAGTAATACCAGAGAACGCGAGGAAGCATGCATTGAGTCAGCACAAACTGAATGCAATGAATAGATAGGAGAGATCGAGCGGGAGCGGGTAGATAATCCGCACACGGGAGTCACATAGCTGAGGGTGGGAGGTTTCAATAGAGTTGTCCACACAGGATAGGGTGGCGGTTTTAAGAAATCCACAAGATCAATTTAGCTCTTATACCATGTAAAAACTCCAAATTTAAAAAATATTTATTTTATTTCTCCAAAAAAATCTAACTATTACACGAGTGCACCCCTCTTTGTATAGAATAGAGGAGGTGAGAGAATAAATAATGATGTAGGGTAGGCTATGTGTTATGCAATCTAGGTCGACTCGAGTGAGTGGACACGTGAGAACTATGATGAAAATGCACACAAACCCGCTAGGCAAGTATTCCAAGTAATGATTCACAACCACGCAAAATTAAATTAGACAACAACAATTCTTTAAGGCGATCAAGCAAGGCTTTCCCCCAAACGGAGGGCCAAAATTAAGCGCGCTGCGAATAGCTCCTTCCTGCAATCAATATTCTTACGGGCAAAATTCCACAATAGATATTCCAAGCAAATACAAATATTCCAAACAATATCCAAATGCTGAAAACTAGAAATTCATATAACAAACAACTCACAAACAAAGGAATGTTCGAGGCGGGAGAGATCGGGTGGTTTTGGAAGTAGATCCGGGTTGGCGAATCGAGAAGGTGGCTGTCCACGGTGGAGGGTGGCTGGAACCGGGTAGATCCGGCAATATTGTGACGGATCCGGGCTTCGGTAGTGGGGATATGAGGGTAGGTGGTAGATCGGGAAAGGTAGCGCTAGATCAAGACAGATCTAGGATTTTCGGAGGGGTTGTGAAGTGGATCCACGAAGAGGAGGCTAGTAGGGTGGTCGGCTAGGGTAGGGGAGGCTGCGGGGTGGTCGGGTATGGACGGGAAAAGGGTGACGGAGACGTCGGGGGCTGGCAGCAGGGCTGGAGGCCGGATCTGGGCGGTCCAGCGGCGGCGGAAAGGGGAAGGGGGCGGCTGGACGGCGGCCGGCTTGCGGGTTGCAGGTCGGCGCAGGTTTGGGGGGGTTTTACGGGATTTCGGCGATGAAAAGGGGGGAAAAGGGTTGGAAAATGATGGAGGGGGATGGGGTTTACCTTGGGGATGAAGTTCCACCAATAGGAGTCAACATCTCGGGCTCCACGGCATCGGCACCGTGGCGTGATCGCAGAGGTCCGGGATTATCTTCTCCAAAACCAGCAATGCCTCTTTCCAAGCCTCAACACTCTTATATATAATATTCTAACATTAGGGCAACACGGATTTGACGGCTATGATTGGCCGAAGAATCCATGTGCCCAAACATAAGCAAATGAAATTAAAAATAACAAAGTTATATATGAAAAAGATTCGCGGCGCGCATCCGGACGCATCCGCGGGATCGGATCGTCCCTCCGATCAAATCTTCCGGCGAGAATAGAAGAAAGTGGGGCCCGCCTTGTCATGGGCCTATGGTCCCCCATCAACTCCCCCCGATTGAAAAGAATTCATCTCCGATGAATGGAAAGAATCATACTGTCGTCGAAGCCCAGGGGCGAGTCGGTCCAGCTCAGTAGGTAGAATCCACGTGTCATCAGAGGCAGAGCGGCCTCTCCAACGAACCATATAACGGCATGAAAGTCCAGTGGTGGTAGGGACGTACTCATGGGTGATGATATCTGTAATACTCTCAGCAGACTGCACTCGTGTAGTGGATCCCGGGGCGATCAGGGGCACAGGCGGTGTCACCATAGGTGATGGACTTCCAGGTGTGCGGGTAGTAGGGGGCAAGGTAAGTGGCAGAGGTGAGTAGGCCGAAGATGTAGATGGTGGTGAGGTGGAGGGGCGGTGATCATCCCGACTCGGGTCCGAATATTCGCGAGGTTCGTAATACGGATTCAAATCCTCAATATTGAATACCGGATGGATACCCATACTTGCGGGAATATTCAGTTCGTAGGCATTTGTCCCGATCCGCTTAATGATCAAGTAGGGACCTATTCGTTTCGCACTTAATTTTTTGGCAGGCCCCGGTGGGAGCCTCTCCGCCCGGATTCTGACCATTATCTGCTCGCCTTCGTTGAGAACCTGTTCTCGCCTGCTTAAGTCTGCATGGGTTTTATAGCTGTCATTACTTGAAATAATTTGTCGGCGGACTGACTCATGCAAATCATGCAAGTGACGTGCAAATGATTCGGCGGACGCACTAGGACGGGCCTCTAATGGGTAAGGAATGAGGTCAATGGGCTTCTTGGGTTCATACCCTAATACTACGTGAAATGGGCTCAGCCCGGTGGACCTATTGACCGAACTATTGTACGCGAATTCCGCGATAGGGAGGACAGAGTCCCAACTCGCCACATGCTCGCCAACAAGACACCTAAGCAAGTTCCCTAGGCTGCGGTTCACAATCTCAGTCTGTCCGTCAGTCTGGGGGTGATAGGCAGATGAGAACTTCAGGGTAGTGCCCGTCTTGTACCATAGGGTCTTCCAGAAGTAGCTCACGAACCTAACATCTCTGTCGGAGACTATGGACTTTGGTAGGCCATGTAGCCTAAAGACGTCCCGAATGAAAATGGAAGCAACACGGGAGGCGTCAGCGGTTCTAGAGCAGGCGATGAAGTGTGTCATCTTGGAAAAACAATCAACGACGACAAAAATGGAGTCGTGCTTTCGAACCGTGCGCGGCAGTCCTAGTACCAAGTCCATACTAATATCCTCCCAGAGCCTCAGTGGGACCGGCAAGGATGTATACAATCCTGTGTTTTGTTTAGTTCCCTTCGCAGTCTGACACGTATGACAATCTCGAACAACTCTAGCCACGTCCCTCTTCAGGCCTGGCCAATAAAACCTATCCTCAACGATAGCTATGGACTTGTCCCTGCCAAAATGCCCGGCAGCTCCGCCCGCATGAAGCTCCCAAATCAGATAGTCACGGTATGATGTGCTTGGGATGCACATGTGGGAACCCCGGTAAAGGAAACCTTCCCATATCTGGAAGCCGTCGACAGGCTCGGGTGGGTCTCGGGATAAGGTTGTGTATATCTCACCGAAGTCCGGACATCCTGGGTAGTCAGCAAAGATCTGCTCAAGTCCGTCCACGTGGGCTCGCAGGGTCTGAAAAAGGGTGACCCGCCGACTCAACGCATCAGCGGGCTTGTTCTCAACACCGGCGCGATGTTTGAGAACATAGTGGAAATCCTGAAGGTACTCAACCCACTTCGCATGTTTATGCCCCAATTTCTTCTGAGAGTCTAAGTAGCGGAGCGCTTGATGGTCGGAATAGAGAACGAACTCCCGGGGGAGGAGGTAGTGTCTCCAGTATCGCAATGACTGAACGATCGCATAAAACTCCCTATTGTAATTGGAATATTTTTGCTTGGCTTCATTTAACTTCTCGCTGAAGTAGGAGACCGGGTGTCCCTCCTGGCTCAACACTCCGCCGATCCCGACTCCTGAAGCATAACACGCAACCTCAAAAGCCTTGCGAAAATCAGGGAGTCGTAAGACAGGTGTCGTGGTCAACTTCTCCTTAATCTCCTCAAACGCTCGAGTGGCTGCGGTGGTCCACTGAAATTCGCCTTTCTTCAAACAGCTAGTGAACGGGGCCATAATCGAGCTAAACCCTCGAACAAACCGCCTGTAGAAGGTAGCTAGCCCATGGAAGCTGCGGGCCTCGTGAATGGTCATAGGCAAGGGCCAATCACGGATGGACTTAACTTTCTCAGGGTCGACTGACACTCCTGTGGATGATACGATAAACCCCAAGAACTATACCGACTCGGCGTAGAACGAACACTTCTTCAGATTCACGAACAGCTTCTCCTTACGAAGGGTCTCGAAAAGGAGTCTCAAGTGCGTTAGGTGGTCACTATGGGTCTGACTGTAGATCAGAATATCATCAAAATATACAACTAGGAACTTGCCCATGTAAGGCCGTAAGATCTGTGTCATAATCCTCATGAACGTGCTCGGGGCGTTGGACAACCCAAACGGCATGACCAACCACTCATACAGACCATCTTTGGTTTTAAAGGCCGTTTTCCATTCATCACCCTCTCGTACCCGGATCTAGTGGTACCCACTCCGCAGATCGATCTTGGAAAAGAGTTGGGCACCAGACATGGTATCTAATAAGTCGTCAAGACGAGGGATGGGTAACCTGTATTTAACCGTAATCTTATTGATGGCACGGCTGTCGATGCACATGCGCCAGCTACCATCCTTCTTGGGGGTAAGAAGGGTGGGAACGGCGCAGGGACTCAGGCTCTCCAAGATGAACTGCTTCCGAAGCAGCTCGTCAACCTGCCGCTTGAGCTCGGCGTGCTCATCTAGATTCATCTGATAGTGCGGTAGGTTTGGGAGAGAAGCTCCTGGGACTAGATCGATCGCGTGTTGGATATCTCGCAAAGGTGAGAGTTCATCAGGTAACTCCTCCGGCATGATGTCAGTAAACTCCTCAAGTAGGGTCTGGATCTCCGGGGGAAGATCTGGGGTCACCGTCGGGCTCTCAGAAGCCATAGTGGCGGCAACGATGTAAAATACCCCGGCATCCCTGCTCTCCCGCAAGAACTCACTACACCGCAGGAGATGCAGTGGCCGCGACAATATGGTGCTCGGGGAGGGCTCAATCGGGCCCTTGGATTTCTCCTTGGGCCGGGTTGGGGACAACGTGATCTTCTTACCCTTATCGAAGAATGTGTAAGTGTTTGACCGGCCGTAGCTCGTGACATCGCGATCGTATAACCAGGGTCGCCCCAATAACACGTGGGCAACGTCCATAGGAATGACGTCACACCACACGTGATCCTAAAATGTGGCAAGCCGAATAGGAATGAGGCACCGCTGTGTTACCTGGATGGCAGTCTTGTCTACCCAAATGACTCGATACGGGTGAGGGTGGGGTTCCGCCTTCACCTGCATACGCTCTAAACCTTTCTAGGCCACGATATTGACACAACTCTCACTATCAATGGCTAGCTTGCAGGGTCCGCCCGCGCTAGGAAAATACGTGTAGAAGATAGTGGTGCGGCGCCAATCCTCGTCCGCATGGGGGGTATGTAGGAGACGTCGAACTACTCCCATCTCTAGGGACCTCTCAGCCTCTCTCTCCCACCCTTCCTCGATCGTAGCCTCGACCTCCTCAGTAACATCCTCGGTTCCCTCTAGGCCCATCTCTTCCTCTCCCTCGATTAGCAGATTTCGTGTGGGGCAATGTGCCGCCACATGTCCTCTGCCAGAGCATCTAAAGCACTGGATACCTCCGGGCCGCTGACCCTCGGTGGTGATGGCCTTGCCCTTCATGTCAGTGGTGGCCGTGGTAGTCTGTGAAGGTGCGGGCTTCTTAAATGTCGAAGAATCAGTGCGCGAGGAGAACTGCTTCGTACTCGAAGTACGGAGATACTGCTCGTACTCTAAGGCGAGCCGGTATATCTGATCAACCGTCTCGAGGCGATGGGGAATTAACTCTCTCCGGAGCTCTGAACGAAGGCCAGCCTTAAATCGAGACGCGATGGCAATAGGCTCCTCCGCGATATCGCTCCTAACGACCAATTCATCGAATCGAGCCATGTACTCAGATACCGAGAGCGTTCCCTGACGTAGGTTCTGCAGCTGATCCAGCAACTGATCACGGTATGAAGTGGGGAGATATTTATCTTTCAGTCTCTCCTTCATCTCATCCCATCGGGAGATGGGATAATAACCTTCTCTCTCGACAACTCTCTCCACGCTAATCCAAAATACTTTGGCATGCCCAACCAACTTCATCTTCGCGAAACGGACACAACGCTCATCTCTCATGTCGTACCAGTCAAAATAGTGATCCATGTCTAGGATCCAATAACTAAAGGCCTTCGGATCCAAGCGACCGTCAAACGAAGGGGCGCCGAGGCGAATCCGTCGGGTGATGTCGAAGGCATGGCCACCCCTTCGCGGGTCGGGGTAGTCCCTTCCGGCATGTGGAATTTGCTACCCACATGAAGGTAGCTCAAGATCGGCAGTCGAAGTACTCTTGGCTGGATTTCACGTAGTATTAGGGTATGAACCCAAGAAGCCACAGCAAATTCCACATGCCTGTGGCGAGCATTGAAGTACTTCGACTGCCGATCTTGAGCTACCTTCATGCGCTCTTGGATGGTCCGGTGGACCTATTGACCGAACTATTGTACGCGAATTCCGCGATAGGGAGGACAGAGTCCCAACTCGCCACATGCTCGCCAACAAGACACCTAAGCAAGTTCCCTAGGCTGCGGTTCACAATCTCAGTCTGTCCGTCAGTCTGGGGGTGATAGGCAGATGAGAACTTCAGGGTAGTGCCCGTCTTGTACCATAGGGTCTTCCAGAAGTAGCTCACGAACCTAACATCTCTGTCGGAGACTATGGACTTTGGTAGGCCATGTAGCCTAAAGACGTCCCGAATGAAAATGGAAGCAACACGGGAGGCGTCAGCGGTTCTAGAGCAGGCGATGAAGTGTGTCATCTTGGAAAAACAATCAACGACGACAAAAATGGAGTCGTGCTTTCGAACCGTGCGCGGCAGTCCTAGTACCAAGTCCATACTAATATCCTCCCAGAGCCTCAGTGGGACCGGCAAGGATGTATACAATCCTGTGTTTTGTTTAGTTCCCTTCGCAGTCTGACACGTATGACAATCTCGAACAACTCTAGCCACGTCCCTCTTCAGGCCTGGCCAATAAAACCTATCCTCAACGATAGCTATGGACTTGTCCCTGCCAAAATGCCCGGCAGCTCCGCCCGCATGAAGCTCCCAAATCAGATAGTCACGGTATGATGTGCTTGGGATGCACATGTGGGAACCCCGGTAAAGGAAACCTTCCCATATCTGGAAGCCGTCGACAGGCTCGGGTGGGTCTCGGGATAAGGTTGTGTATATCTCACCGAAGTCCGGACATCCTGGGTAGTCAGCAAAGATCTGCTCAAGTCCGTCCACGTGGGCTCGCAGGGTCTGAAAAAGGGTGACCCGCCGACTCAACGCATCAGCGGGCTTGTTCTCAACACCGGCGCGATGTTTGAGAACATAGTGGAAATCCTGAAGGTACTCAACCCACTTCGCATGTTTATGCCCCAATTTCTTCTGAGAGTCTAAGTAGCGGAGCGCTTGATGGTCGGAATAGAGAACGAACTCCCGGGGGAGGAGGTAGTGTCTCCAGTATCGCAATGACTGAACGATCGCATAAAACTCCCTATTGTAATTGGAATATTTTTGCTTGGCTTCATTTAACTTCTCGCTGAAGTAGGAGACCGGGTGTCCCTCCTGGCTCAGCACTCCGCCGATCCCGACTCCTGAAGCATAACACGCAACCTCAAAAGCCTTGCGAAAATCAGGGAGTCGTAAGACAGGTGTCGTGGTCAACTTCTCCTTAATCTCCTCAAACGCTCGAGTGGCTGCGGTGGTCCACTGAAATTCGCCTTTCTTCAAACAGCTAGTGAACGGGGCCATAATCGAGCTAAACCCTCGAACAAACCGCCTGTAGAAGGTAGCTAGCCCATGGAAGCTGCGGGCCTCGTGAATGGTCATAGGCAAGGGCCAATCACGGATGGACTTAACTTTCTCAGGGTCGACTGACACTCCTGTGGATGATACGATAAACCCCAAGAACTATACCGACTCGGCGTAGAACGAACACTTCTTCAGATTCACGAACAGCTTCTCCTTACGAAGGGTCTCGAAAAGGAGTCTCAAGTGCGTTAGGTGGTCACTATGGGTCTGACTGTAGATCAGAATATCATCAAAATATACAACTAGGAACTTGCCCATGTAAGGCCGTAAGATCTGTGTCATAATCCTCATGAACGTGCTCGGGGCGTTGGACAACCCAAACGGCATGACCAACCACTCATACAGACCATCTTTGGTTTTAAAGGCCGTTTTCCATTCATCACCCTCTCGTACCCGGATCTAGTGGTACCCACTCCGCAGATCGATCTTGGAAAAGAGTTGGGCACCAGACATGGTATCTAATAAGTCGTCAAGACGAGGGATGGGTAACCTGTATTTAACCGTAATCTTATTGATGGCACGGCTGTCGATGCACATGCGCCAGCTACCATCCTTCTTAGGGGTAAGAAGGGTGGGAACGGCGCAGGGACTCAGGCTCTCCAAGATGAACTGCTTCCGAAGCAGCTCGTCAACCTGCCGCTTGAGCTCGGCGTGCTCATCTAGATTCATCTGATAGTGCGGTAGGTTTGGGAGAGAAGCTCCTGGGACTAGATCGATCGCGTGTTGGATATCTCGCAAAGGTGAGAGTTCATCAGGTAACTCCTCCGGCATGATGTCAGTAAACTCCTCAAGTAGGGTCTGGATCTCCGGGGGAAGATCTGGGGTCACCGTCGGGCTCTCAGAAGCCATAGTGGCGGCAACGATGTAAAATACCCCGGCATCCCTGCTCTCCCGCAAGAACTCACTACACCGCAGGAGATGCAGTGGCCGCGACAATATGGTGCTCGGGGAGGGCTCAATCGGGCCCTTGGATTTCTCCTTGGGCCGGGTTGGGGACAACGTGATCTTCTTACCCTTATCGAAGAATGTGTAAGTGTTTGACCGGCCGTAGCTCGTGACATCGCGATCGTATAACCAGGGTCGCCCCAATAACACGTGGGCAACGTCCATAGGAATGACGTCACACCACACGTGATCCTAAAATGTGGCAAGCCGAATAGGAATGAGGCACCGCTGTGTTACCTGGATGGCAGTCTTGTCTACCCAAATGACTCGATACGGGTGAGGGTGGGGTTCCGCCTTCACCTGCATACGCTCTAAACCTTTCTAGGCCACGATATTGACACAACTCTCACTATCAATGGCTAGCTTGCAGGGTCCGCCCGCGCTAGGAAAATACGTGTAGAAGATAGTGGTGCGGCGCCAATCCTCGTCCGCATGGGGGGTATGTAGGAGACGTCGAACTACTCCCATCTCTAGGGACCTCTCAGCCTCTCTCTCCCACCCTTCCTCGATCGTAGCCTCGACCTCCTCAGTAACATCCTCGGTTCCCTCTAGGCCCATCTCTTCCTCTCCCTCGATTAGCAGATTTCGTGTGGGGCAATGTGCCGCCACATGTCCTCTGCCAGAGCATCTAAAGCACTGGATACCTCCGGGCCGCTGACCCTCGGTGGTGATGGCCTTGCCCTTCATGTCAGTGGTGGCCGTGGTAGTCTGTGAAGGTGCGGGCTTCTTAAATGTCGAAGAATCAGTGCGCGAGGAGAACTGCTTCGTACTCGAAGTACGGAGATACTGCTCGTACTCTAAGGCGAGCCGGTATATCTGATCAACCGTCTCGAGGCGATGGGGAATTAACTCTCTCCGGAGCTCTGAACGAAGGCCAGCCTTAAATCGAGACGCGATGGCAATAGGCTCCTCCGCGATATCGCTCCTAACGACCAATTCATCGAATCGAGCCATGTACTCAGATACCGAGAGCGTTCCCTGACGTAGGTTCTGCAGCTGATCCAGCAACTGATCACGGTATGAAGTGGGGAGATATTTATCTTTCAGTCTCTCCTTCATCTCATCCCATCGGGAGATGGGATAATAACCTTCTCTCTCGACAACTCTCTCCACGCTAATCCAAAATACTTTGGCCTGCCCAACCAACTTCATCTTCGCGAAACGGACACAACGCTCATCTCTCATGTCGTACCAGTCAAAATAGTGATCCATGTCTAGGATCCAATAACTAAAGGCCTTCGGATCCAAGCGACCGTCAAACGAAGGGGCGCCGAGGCGAATCCGTCGGGTGATGTCGAAGGCATGGCCACCCCTTCGCGGGTCGGGGTAGTCCCCTGGATAGTCATCATAGTCGTAGTCAAACCTTCGTCGATCTGGCGGGTAATACTCATCCCGGTGCTGATCGCGGCGACCAAGTGGGGGCACCCGGTCCCTAAGGTCCGGTTGCGGCTGACGGGGCATACGGTAATCCTCACGTGGTGGAGCGTGCCTATCACGTGCTGGCTCAGGGTTTCGCCTTGCCGGTGGGGCCGGAGCTCGGTAGGGAATGTCAAGGCGACGACGTTCCACAGGTGGCTGGCCCACCCTTGGGTGCTGGCCGGGACGTGGAGAAACATCAAGGTCGTCCTCCAAAGGGTTGTTGCGATGTGTAGGCGTGTCCCTAGCGTTTTCGAAGTGGTCCAGTTGTACGTTTACCTCGGCAAGGTCCTGTCGCATGTCGTTAAACTAGGCAACTAATGCGTCAAAACGACCTAAGATAAGGCGCTGGAACTCCACAAACGCGGTGCCCGAGTTCAAGCTTCCCGCGCGGTCGTGGGTTACTTGTGGTTCAACCATGCTAGTCCTAAATGTCCTACCACTACGGAGCATGCAAGTGACCTAACCTCCCTCTGATACCAATTGATGTAGGGTAGGCTATGTGTTATGCAATCTAGGTCGACTCGAGTGAGTGGACACGTGAGAACTATGATGAAAATGCACACAAACCCGCTAGGCAAGTATTCCAAGTAATGATTCACAACCACGCAAAATTAAATTAGACAACAACAATTCTTTAAGGCGATCAAGCAAGGCTTTCCCCCAAACGGAGGGCCAAAATTAAGCGCGTTGCGAATAGCTCCTTCCTGCAATCAATATTCTTACGGGCAAAATTCCACAATAGATATTCCAAGCAAATACAAATATTCCAAACAATATCCAAATGCTGAAAACTAGAAATTCATATAACAAACAACTCACAAACAAAGGAATGTTCGAGGCGGGAGAGATCGGGTGGTTTTGGAAGTAGATCCGGGTTGGCGAATCGAGAAGGTGGCTGTCCACGGTGGAGGGTGGCTGGAACCAGGTAGATCCGGCAATATTGTGACGGATCCGGGCTTCGGTAGTGGGGATATGAGGGTAAGTGGTAGATCGGGAAAGGTAGCGCTAGATCAAGACAGATCTAGGATTTTCGGAGGAGTTGTGAAGTGGATCCACGAAGAGGAGGCTAGTAGGGTGGTCGGCTAGGGTAGGGGAGGCTGTGGGGTGGTCGGGTATGGACGGGAAAAGGGTGGCGGAGGCGTCGGGGGCTGGCAGCAGGGCTGGAGGCCGGATCTGGGCGGTCCGGCGGCAGCGGAAAGGGGAAGGGGGCGGCTGGACGGCGGCCGGCTTGTGGGCTGCAGGTCAGCGCAGGTTTGGGGGGGTTTTGCGGGATTTCGGCGGTGAAAAGGGGGGAAAAGGGTTGGAAAATGATGGAGGGGGATGGGGTTTACCTTGGGGATGAAGTTCCACCACTAGGAGTCAACACCTAGGGCTCCACGGCGTCGGCACCGTGGCGTGATCGCGGAGGTACGGGATTATCTTCTCCAAAACCAGCAATGCCTCTTTCCAAGCCTCAACACTCCTATATATAATATTCTAACATTAGGGCAACCCGGATTTGACGGCTATGATTGGCCGAAGAATCCATGTGCCCAAACATAAGCAAATGAAATTAAAAATAACAAAGTTATATATGAAAAAGATTCGTGGCGCGCATCCGGACGCATCCGCGGGATCGGATCGTCCCTCCGATCAAATCTTCCGGCGAGAATAGACGAAAGTGGGCCCCGCCTTGTCATGGGCCGATGGTCCCCCATCAAATAATTAGCGATGTGGGACTAAATACATCGGGCGGTTACAATACAGGTAACTGCCCAAACCTATGCTATTAACAACCTTGGGCGGTTACAATACAGGTAACTGCTCAAACCTATGCTATTAACAACCTTGGGCGGTTATCCTAAAGCTAACTGCCCGGCCTACAACGGGCAGCAACACCGAGCGGTTACACCAAGGTTAACCACCCATCCGTATTATCCACATGGCTCCTCCATCTTGTGCTTTAACAGTAGCAACGAGGTTGGAAGTGCTAAGGTTGTGGTTATATAAAAAAGTTATAAGATAACACTAACAACCTTCATCGCCTCAAGCATGTTCTCTGCAATAATTAAGTTTTTTTTCTTCCCTGGTTTCATAGGATTCAAGAGGGAGAAAATGATCAATATCAATAAATAAACCCTTAAAATCATGAATAAAATGGAGTAATCTTGATCAAGAAAAAAAGAGAGAAAGAAAAAAGATCAGACATGATTATAGACTAGTAATTTGTTTTGCCCACCCTAAATCCTTTTATCCAAGAAAGTCGCCACAATATTGCTCGATGTGAACAAACCTAGACAAGTCTTTCTTGCAAGTAAAGTAACACATTCTTGAGTTTGGAAAGTAGAAAACTAGAATAATTATTACAGTTTAAGAAGATAAAAACTATTGCAGAAGTTGATCGCAGAATCTTGGAGGCCTTAAACTTAGAGACCCTGGTTCACAATTTTGTGTCATAGCTTACTTGTTGCCATGAACTTCCTGAAATTTTTTTGCAGTCCATGTTATTGTATCCAAACCCATTACTCAAGGGAGCAATGGTCGAATATACATGCACTTTCATAGAAAGTATCAGTCAAGGCATACCTAACTTTGAGGTGTAATCGGACAAGAAATGATAAAAATTAAATTTTTGTTGAGGTCACTTCTACTTTGCAATGAACATGTATTAAATTAAAAACATAGGTTAAAACATTAAAGGGAAGAATAGTATATGGAAAGTATCAAAATGACTTTTGATCGACAATGTTAGAGAATAATGGCAGTGGATAAACCTATCACACTTTAAGAAGTCACAATAAAAGTATAAGAAATGGACTACCATATATTACGCACCAAGAAGCCCCAAATAATAAGGCAGTGGAATGTCTGAGATCTCGATTCTCCTTAGACCATCCACCTTCAAAATCAAACTATATTCTTCCCAACCAGTCATCCCACAGACCAAGTCACCCACAATGAAGCTTGGAGTATCAGAATCAATGACTTTAGATACACCAAATCCCTCTATGACCTTCAAAAAAAAGGCTATAAATACCAACTTCAACAAGTCCAAATACATCACAATAAATTCACAAAAGTTTGTGAGAATTGCAAAAGCAAAGTTATAATATGCAAGTAAAAGTTGATAAAATACATAAAATATAATGTGAAACCCATGAGATTAAGATATCAACTCGAATTTGTTATAAAATAACTTGGTTAGTGGAAAGAGATCTAAGCTTCCTGCATTTAGTCCAAAATCTTTCACACAACCACTTTACCCATCTATTGAAGAACTTAAGACTTGGCACCAATAAACCAGTAAAAAATTAGACAAGCATTTGCATGCAGCAAAACGACAGAGATTTCTTTTGGCGGTTGTTTCTACTATGTAAATTACTCACATGCATGTATTAAGCTGTGTCATATCAAATTCATGGAGAAATCTACTTGAACAAAGAGAACAAGAAAAAAATTACCCTATGAGCACATTTGGTTGCATGAAATTAAAATATATATACTTGTATGAAATGGTCTAATTAGTTTAACCAGCTATAAAAACAAAAAACACTTGGTTGATGTAATTTGGCCCTTATATTAAATTCAAACTCAATAGACCTCAAAACTCCCTGAGTAATGGTGATTTCAATTTCACATATAAACAAAGAAAAAAATAAAATCATTTTTTTCCAAAAACAAGATTTCTATTTAGTATCCCAAAGGCGTAGCCGCAGAAAGTGGGAACTCATTGGAATTCCATGTGTGCATGTTATGGCGTGCATCTTCTATAAAAGTGAGAAGGTTGAAGATTAATTTCTTGAAAGCTTACGAGCATATGTTGAATCCTATTAAAGGATAAGGTGAGTGGCCTCAATGTAACTTAAATCTTATGGTGTAAAACCAAAAATGTCTGGAAGACCTTCAAAGCATGCAAGGAGAAAAGATGAAGATGAATTAGATAACATAAAATATGGTACAAATAGATTTGGTACAAAATATGTTTATTTCAAGTATGGAGTTACAGGACAAAACAAAAGAGTTGTAGTGAGTCTTCCAAGAAAACTGAACCACCATTGGTAACAAAATCAACTTCCAAATTTAAGCTACCTGTTAGTAAAATTTCTATTATTATATTTCATTCCTTGTTGAAGACTAGCATAACAATAAATTTTTTTTTTCATGTAGGTGAAGAAAAAGGTCACCGGTTCAAATGCAGAGACAAATATTGTTGTTTCGCATGAAGCGTGGAGTGGACCCTCAAATTCTACATTTGCAAGTAAGGAAGAGCTTATGAATTTCATTAGTATATGAATTTTTTTAAAAAATTACTTCCATAATTTGTTTTTTGTGTTCTCGGCTATGATGCACGGATACTTAAAAATGGGCAACGTATCGACTCGAACGCGTATCGGATACGGGAAACGCCCGGAAACTCGCGGAAACGCGTTTCCGAAACTGCAGGAAACACACTTAAAAATAAAAAATAAAAAATATTTAGGATTCGCGTATCCCGCTGGGGGGATACGCGAATCCCGCTATTTCAATCCCGCTAATCTACCTGAATCCCGCTAGGTTTTCAATCCTGCGCTGCTCCCCTCTCTCGATCCCTCTCCCGATCCCGGCGCTGCTCCCCTCTCCCTCTCCCTCTCCCGATCCCGGCGCTGCTCCCCTCTCCCGATCCCGACGCTGCTGATCGACGCTGCTCCCCTCTCCCGATCGACGCCGCTGCTCCCCTCTCCCGATCGACGCCGCTGCTCCCCTCTCCCGATCGACGCTGTTCCCCTCTCCCGATCTCACGGTAAGCTTCTTCTTCTTCTTCAGCACCCTCTTCTTCTTCTTCAGCACCCTCTTCTTCTTCTTCTTCAGCACCTCTTCTTCTTCTTCTTCTTCTTCAGCACCCTCTTCTTCTTCTTCTTCAGCACCGGAACATATGTAGAGCTTATGCTTTTTCTGTTAACTGTATGTAGAATATATGTAGAGCATTTCATTTGTTTCAATTTTTGTACCGGAATATATGTAGAGCATTTCATTAGTTTCAATATTTGTACCGGAATATATGTAAGGCATTTCATTATCTCTGTTAGTATGATCTCTGTTAACTGTATGTAGAGCATTTCGTTAGTATAAACAATTTGTACCAGTATAAGATTTTTCTTAAGTAATATTTTTATTTGTTAGCTTTTTCTTATGTAGTATAAGCTAATTAGCGTTGCTCTAGTAGCATTTTTCTGTATGTATGTTATTAAATCCTAATTGTTATGATTTCATTATTGTTTAAATTAGGTTTCAATTGATGTAATGATATATTGATGTGGACATGTGATAGAATGTTTAATTTATCGCTTATATGTACAAATAGTTTATTAGTTGTCTTATTCTTATATTAATTAGTACTTATATTAAAATAATTAAAAACGTTTCCCGTATCCTTATTTTTTAAAAAATCACGTTTCTCGTATCCGTTTCGTATCGTATCCCGTATCCCGTTTCCGTCCCCGTGCATCATAGGTTCTCGGCATGTGAGTCGGATGGTTATGAAGACATGAGCTGATAAATATGATCGTAGCAATGGTTATAAGCACATGTGAGTTTTTTTTATCTTGAAATATGAATGAATGACTGTCATTAACATTCAGTTTTTTATACGACGATCCTTCATATTTAATTAAGGTAGTACGATCGGTAAAGTTGCAACTGTACTCTTGATGATATTTATCAAATTAATGTTGTGTTGTGTTTAATATTCCAGATTCAATTGTATTCCACTAAAAGGAGCATCGAATTCTTTGTTCTATCATCGAGTCCTAGTAATTAATCATCAATGCAGAACAATCATCTCAACGACAAGTAGGTGCTCTTGTTCATGATTAGAGTCGGTGATCATTAGAATCAATTATTTATTAAATAGTTGGATGCAGCAGCCTAGGCATGAAAACTTTTATGCTCCTAGTTTGATTGTTCATAGGTCTCATTCAGTGTTATTTGATCTAATTTTCCTTTGTAGTGTTAGAACACATAATCTTAGTGTGTAAATTAGTACCAGCCTATTAAACTTTATTGTATGATGGATTCAAGTTTGTAATTTACTACTTCACAGTCTTCCAATGCTCAATCCCTGCTGATTTTGATCCCCTAATCTAATATTTCGTAATCGCGCCATTTATGCAGAAAAAGCTATTTTTTTCACGTTCAATGTTCAAAATGAAATTTTTTTCTGGTTCTCAGTTTTTACTTCACATACAATTATATATATTTCAGCATGATCGGGTCTCGGCTTCCACAACAAAGTATCTTGGAAGGACGATCACGTCACTTCCACCAATTCAACAAATATTGGTTTCTTCGCTCGAACTTATAGTTGGTGGCATACG
Source organism: Platanthera zijinensis (assembly GCA_039513925.1). Classification (NCBI taxonomy): domain Eukaryota; kingdom Viridiplantae; phylum Streptophyta; class Magnoliopsida; order Asparagales; family Orchidaceae; genus Platanthera; species Platanthera zijinensis. The sequence continues at coordinate 63,853,497 of CM077087.1, forward strand.
AAAAAAAATAGTTCAAATTGGAGCCGGATAAATTTAATTTGGGACGCTACCCGTCACAACGGCTTTTTGGCACTTTGCACCACCGAAAATATCAGTTTTGGCACTTTGCACCCCAATGTTTAAATATTGCACTTTGCACCCCTCATTCTCATATTCTTGGCACTTTGCACCCTAGCAAGGGTAATTTCTGATAACTGAATTCAAAGGCCTGGGATGTAAAGTGCCAAAAATATGAGAATGAGGGTTGCAAAGTGCAATATTTAAACATTAGGGGTGCAAAGTGTCAAAAGTGGTATTTTCAGGGGAGCAAAGTGCCAAAAGCCCCGTCACAACTCAGCATATTTAAAGATCCCGGCAGGTCCAGGAAATAATAATAGAGTCAATTTGAGCATGAGCCGAAAAATTTGATGTGCAATAGCTGAATACCTAAAATACTCTCACATGTACAGTTATATCACTTTTTAAAATATGAAAATAAGCTTACAAACAAAGAAGGGTGCAGAGTGCTATACTAAAGTGTTTTAGGGTGTAAGTCCCTTTAAGAAATAATACTGAATCAAACACATTATTTAATACAATAGTACGCTATTTAATGACATTGAAAGAACAGCTAGAGAATTTCTACTTTGAAATGGAAAAAAATGATGGCGATAATTTCACCTTGTGTGGCTGGAAAGGAGGAATGTAGGAGCCATAGTATTCCCTCATCCGCCCCCTCATGTAAGGATCGCATGAGAGATAAAGGTTCTTCACTAGGACAGCGCCGGACCCTGCCGGAACCATAAGCTCCGTCTCTGCTGTCATTAACTCCATGTTCTCCTCCCTCGGAGCTCCGGTGATGAAGCTCCTGAAGAGCACTTGCTTGTTCCTCACCGTCTTTTCCGCCTCCATAGCTTCCCACAGCAAAATAGCAAGGAGGGGAGACCAATGGGCAAAAGGAGGGATGCTGGTACTGGCCACCAAATAAATGAAGCGCTTGAAGTTTTCTTTCCCGGTGGAGGTGACCCTGAGGTATTTCATTTTTGAGAAATAGTGTGGTTCGGTTTGGCTCACGATTCAGAATCTTAAATCAAATTGGGCTGAGTGGAATCTAACAATATTAGCTTTAATAATATTTTAATCTATTAGGAATATAATTAGGGCTTTGTTTGGTACGGTGGTGGCGGTCCGTGAACGCGATGATCATGAATCATTGTTCGTGAATGCCCGACCTCACCTACAAAAATTCATGTATTTTATGCTCAAAATTTGTTTTTTTCTTGGTAGCGGTCATACCCTGTCTTGTCAAACATAAATTTTATGATAATGGCGTTTTTGATCAAACTCACGGTGCAAATAAACCGCATCAAACGAAGCTTTGGTCTTCACTATTAATTTGTTATTATGTATTACAATTAATTACTTAGAGTTAAGTTAAGCTACTAAAAATGAAGAATATTATTATTATCTTTTGCAAAATCACGTGTAGTTTTTTACATTTTACTTTACACTCAATGTTCACTAATTTTACTCTTCTATTTTTCTAGGCTACGACTCAAGAAGGCCAGAACAATTAGATGTTGTTTTATTGTACTCATGGTATTTTTAGACTATCTTTTATAAAAAAAGACAATTATTCCTTTATATATGTGATCATTTAAATGACTAATTAATAATGAGAAAATCACTTCTACTTTTATTATTAAACCACTCAAACCGAACCGAATCAAAGCAAACGGTTCGGTTTGGTTCCAATGGTGGGCACAGTTCGGTTCGGTTTCAAATTTTTAGAACCACACATGGGTGGTTCGGTTGGAGGTTTTGATCAAAAACCGAAGCAAATCAAACCGCTATATCCCTACCTTCAACCATCCTCCGCATTTAAGGCTTACAATTTGAATTACCGTTGTGCAATTTTGTTACATCCTACTCCCTTAAATCCGTTACAATTTACACTAGGAGGAAACAAGTAGGTCCTATTTGGGAATGAGCGCCAAATAAAGTTGCATTACCTTTTGAGCGCATTTTTACATAAGTCCTCTTCAAAAAGTCTGATCAAATCGGGCCAGGATCGGAACTGGGCCTATCGGATCCGGGCTTTTTGTCACCTGAGCTTGGGTCGGGTCGGCTTGAGCTAGGCTCGAACAAGGCCCAGCTCAAGCCGGTCTGTCCTGGCTCGAGTTGGGCTCAGGCCCCCTCACAAAGAAGGGACCTACCAAGGCCTGGTCGGGCCGGGCTGGCCCGATTACACGTTGGGCCTATGGGAAATCCCACCAACCTGACAGGATTTCCATTAGGAATGCCACCTGGTGGGATTTCATTGGCCTGAGCATCCGGCCCAGGCCAAGCCCGGTGCCTGGGCTTTGTCGAGTCGGGTTGTGAGCCAATATGGGGGCGTTGTAAGGGCCCCATGCCCGACCTGGGCCAGGACTAGGTCTATCGGGGCTTTTTTCGGGTCGGGGCTAGTCGGACTTTTTTCGGGTCGAGCTAGATCTTTTTGAGAATACCTATTTTAATACTATACAATGTCAAGTATTCTCGACCAGGCATGCAAATAAAATCTGGCACTTAGGAAGGGCTCGGACTTTATTGTCGATAATCGGTCATGGCCCAGATTAAGGTTCTGTTTGGGGGGACTTATTTTCACCGGTCAAGCGGTTACGACCGCATGAACCGGACCTTAAATTAAGGTCCGGTTCATGCGGTCGTAACCGCTTGACCGGTGAAAATAAGTCCCCACAAACGGAGCCTAAATCAGGCCTAATCTAAACCCAAGCCTTCCTTCAAGAGGTGGAGCCTGCCTGAGCCTGCATGATCGAACCCAATCAGGAAAAACCAGGCTCGGGGTCTAATAAGCCCAGGCAGCCGCTTAACTATATTTATTATAGATGGGTGCATGCTTAACTATCGATATATCAGAGTAAGAGAAAACACGCGTCATGATGTCACGTCAGCAGGGGCTAACTACAAATGCAGAGAAAATGCGGGTTGTGACAATTGGTATCAGAGGGATGGGTTATTTGACAATTGGTCAAACAACTATCCCAGGTTTGTGTTAGTTGTCTTGGTTCATCGCATACACACATTGATGTGTCATCAATAAGTCTTGGCTGAAGCATGAACACTCCACTCATAAGCATGACAAGAAGTATACATGGCATATTATGTATTATGGGATGCATAATATGTGTTTGTATATGGATCCTCATAGAAAGCAACATGTGACTGTTATGTAGTATGAGATGCATAAATATCATCACATGAATGCACATTAGATTTTGATTTTCGTAGCATGCGATATTATGTAATATGAGATGCATAATATTTCATGTGTACGCCGCCCATAACATGCATTAAGGCCTTTTTAGAATGCATAACACGACATATATGACATAACATAGCATTAGCACACGTGCCAAGCTAAAGATTTACATGATGACATACATACACACATGATTTTAAAGCAAAAAGAATAAGAATTCATGCATTCATGGTTTATGTACATGAGTCAATGGGATGACTGTATATCATCCTAAGTTTAGGCATGACATCATAAATGAAAATGCCAGAGCAAGTAACACCATGAGCAAGTGTTTAATTATGTATTATCTGAACTAAGTTATTTTGTTTTAACGGTTAAGCTAGGTTTTGATTAGATATTCATTGTTTGATTAGAATGTCGCCTAAGTGTCTGGTGATGCGGTAGATTGCCCAGTCGGAGGGGGAATTGTCTGGTGCCTAGAGTGAGGCCGTGATAGAAGGATTGTGGCAGAGCAATGAGGCTCTGTTGAGGCAAATGTTAGAGATGCAGTCGCAGATCCAGGACTTGTTGTCGGTTGTTTCTAGTCAGCTGCTTAGAGTGTAGGACCCGGCTGTGGGTCAAGATGTTCCTGTTTTCCCTGCTCCTCTGGTGCCCCCAATTTTGTTGCCACCAGAGATGGCCTTTATTTCGCATTTCAAGCGATTAGGACCCCCTACCTACGATGGTAGAACAGATTTTATGGCTTTGAATGATTGGATTATAACCATCGAGGAGATGTTCTCATACTCAAGAGTTTCAGCGAACCAGAGAGTGATGGTCGCTACTTATCAGCTCAAGAGACTTGCAAATAGTTGGTGGTTGAGAGAAAAGGAAAACCTTAAGGATGGGTGCTCATGGGAATCCTTTAAGGAATTGCTACTGAAGAAGTTTCTGCCGTCAGTCGAGAGGGACCGTTTGATGAATGATTTTCTACATCTAAAGCAAAGGCAGCTCACCGTTAGCGAGTATGAGGTGGAGTTCAGCAAACTGTGCCGATTTTCCCCTGACCTAGTGTCCTCAGAATCTAGTCGAGTTAAACATTTTTTGGGTGGTCTTAGGAATGACATCCAGTAGCTGGCTAGTGCTTATGGATCTGAAAGCTATGCTGAAGTGGTGGAGGCTGCTCTGAAGGTCGAGGCAATCGACAATGCCAAGAATCAAGGTCAAAAAATATGAAAAGATAAGAGGAAGACTGGTGAGGGTAAGAGTTCCCAGGAATCAGGTACTACTTCGAGGAAAAAGATCAAAGAAATATGCAGTTTCTGTGGCCGGCCAGGCCATCCATTTAAAAGATGTTACCGGAGATTAGGAGCTCAGAAGCAGGATCAGGTTCATGCAATTTAGAGTGATCCTAAAGGAGATTTTGTTTGTTCGGCGTATAAGCGGAGGGGGCACGACACTGCTCATTGTTGGGGAAAGGAAAGGGTCTGCTACCAGTGCGGACAGAAAGGATATTTCAAGTCGAAGTGCCCTCAGGCTCAGCCTTGTCGCAACCAGTTCCATTTCAGGCCTTTCCGCCTTCGCAGCAATTGGACAAAGAGAAGGGCAAGCTGAACGTGGTGTATTTGGAGGAAGCTCAGACATCTACTCAAGTAATTTCAGGTTATATCCTAACCTAGTTGTCGCTTTTAGTTCATAGTGGTAGTTTCGACATTCGTTCCCTTAGTTGCGTATGCGATTTTATAGGAAAGTTTAAGGTAAAGAACAGTTGGGCGTACGTTCTTTTTGATTCTGGTGCTACTCACTCGTTCGTGGCTTGGAACTTTGTAGAGCGTCACCGTTTGACCCTCGATCTTATTAGCGACGCGTTTTGTGTCAATTTTCCCTCTGGCGTTTCAGTGGTGTCGGACCAAGGCATTCAGAGTTGTCCGATTCTATTAGGTGATTTTCTAGCCATTGCTGATCTGAAGGTGATAGACTTGGAAGATTTCGATGTGATCTTGGTCATGGATTGGTTGTCCATGTATGATGCGGTCATCCAATGCAAGGTCAAGTGTTTGGACTTCAAGATGGACAACAGTCAACCCAGGAGTGTTTATGGTTTTCCGCGCCAGGTTTCTCTGATTATTTTTGTGGTATGTGCTCGGAAGATTTTAGATTCTGAATGCTTTGCCTGTTTGGTTTCAGTGTTGAGACCGATGGTAGTTTGCCCGTGTAGAGGAGATTCCTGTGGTGCGCGAGTTTCCTGATATTTTTCCTGATAATCTTCCTAGTCTTCCACCAGTCTTCCACCTGAGAGGGACGTGGAGTTTATCATTAATTTGGAGCCAGGTACCCATCCTATTGCTAAGGCACCGCACTGTATGGCCCCGTGTGAGTTTGAGAAGTTGCGTACCCAGCTGGATGAGTTATTGCAAAATGGATTCATTAGACCAAGTTCTACACCGTGGGGTGCTCCCATACTGTTTGTGAAGAAAAAGGATGGATCGATGAGGCTGTGCATTGATTACAAAGAACTGAATAAGATAACTATCAAGAACAGGTATCCCTTGCCGAGAATAGATGACTTGTTTGATCAGTTGCGTGGTAGCACTGTGTTTTCGAAGATTGACCTTTGTTCAGGCTACCATCAATTGAGGATTCGTGAGACGGATATTCCATGGACTGCCTTTTGTTCTCGGCAAGGACATTTTGAGTTCTTGGTAATGTCCTTTGGTTTGACTAATGCACCCTCTGCCTTTATGGACATGATGAATAGAGTGTTCAAGGATTTTCTAGACTGTTTTGTGGTCGTATTTATAGATGATGTTTTGGTTTATTCTCGCAGTGCTGAGAAGCATGCCCGACACTTGCGTTTGGTTTTGTCTGCTTTGAGAGAGCATAAGTTGTTTGCTAAGTTAAGCAAATGTGAATTTTGGTTACCTTAGGTTTCCTTTCTGGGTCATGTGGTTAATAAAGATGGAATTTCTGTGGACCCTGAGAAGATAGCTGCTGTAATGGATTGGAATAGACCTACCACACCCAAAGAGATATAAAGTTTCCTAGGATTTGCTGGATATTATAGAAGGTTTGTGGAGGGTTTCTCTATGTTGTCTGCATCGCTGACTAAGCTTACGCAGAAGAACACAGCTTTTGTGTGGAGTGATAAGTGCGAAGAGGCCTTTCAGGAATTCAAAAGGAGATTGTGCACTACTCCAGTTTTGTCCTTGCCTATTGAAGGACTGGAATATACTGTGTATGTGGACGCATCGCACGTTGTACTTGGGTGCATGTTAATGCAAGAATGCAAAGTGATTGTGTATGGGTCAAGACAGTTAAAGATTCATGAGAGGAATTACCCTACGCATGATTTAGAGTTTGCAGTCGTGATTTATGCCCTAAAGCTGTGAAGACACCTATTATATGACGCATTGTGCAAGATTTATACGGATCATAAGAGATTGAAGTACGTATTCACTCAAAAGGAATTGAACTTGTGACAGCGGAGATGGTTCGAATATGTCCCGGATTATGATGTTGAGATCCAATACCATCCGGGCAAAGCTAATATGGTAGCCAACGCCCTGAGTAGGAAGACAGCAAAATTTTTTAACCTTGCCGTGGATTCGCTGGTAGAGGAATTTCTCTTGATGGATATATCAGTTGGGAGTAGCGACTCGCCTAATAGTTTGGAAGTGATAGAGCCTTCATAGATTACACTTACAAGGCTACATCAAAAGGATGATCCTGATTTGCTGCACCTTTATAATAGAACTGAGAAAGGGGAATTACCAGACTTTTCAATCGATGATGCGGGTACTCTGAAGTACCTCGGTAGATACTGTATCCCCGATGATACGATTCGGTTTAGGTTATAGTGGACAGACTGACGAAGTGTGCTCACTTTGTGTCATTCAAGATCGACTACTCCATGAAGAAAATAGCATAGTTATATTTGGATGAGCTCATCAGACTACATGGAGTGCCGGTGAGCATTGTGTCGGATCGAGACTCCAGGTTTATGTCTCGCTTTTGGAAAAGTTTACAGGAAGGATTGAGTACTGATTTGAGGTATTCCACCATCTATCATCTGCAAATAAATGGTCAAATGGAGAGAGTAAATCATATCATGGAGGATATGATCAGATGTTATATTTTGAACCACGGGGGAGTCTGGGATGAGTGTTTAAGATTAATGGAATTTGCTTACAACAATCGAGTTTGCAGATGGCCCCGTTTGAGGCTTTGTATGAGAGGCGTTGCAGAACTCCCATGTTTTGGGCTGAGGTTGGTGAAAGACTGTTGTTGGGTCTGAAAGCCTTAAAAGAAATGGATATTTCTGTGAAGCATGTTCGAGAGAAGTTTCGTATAGCCCAGGAGCATTATGAAAAGAACGCTAATCGACGAAGAACTGGTTTGGAATTTGCTGACGGGGACATGGTTTTTCTTAAGGTTTCGTCGATGTCTGGTGTTAAGAGGTTTGGTAAGAACCATAAGTTAGATTTTAGGTATGTGGGACCCTTCTAGATTGTGGATCGTATTGGAATGTCTGCATATAGACTGGATTTTCCAGCAAGTTTTCCTGGTGTGCATGATGTTTTTCACGTAAACCAGTTGCAGAAGTGCGTGCTTAGCAATCGACAGATTCTTGATGATATGCCCCAGTTGGAGCCTAACATTTCTTATGTTGAAGTGCCTATTCGCATTTTGGATACTCAAGATTGGGTGTTGCTGTTGGGGTTTCTCATGAGGGTTGGCACAACACTTTGTGCACGCAGCGGAAAGGAAAAAGACGAGAACAGCCCAAGAAAACTGGATCTGGCCATGATCGTTGTATCAAGAAGTAAACAAAATAACTAGGGCAAAATACCTTAGTGGCGTTGAGTCACAACTCAACGAAGATGCTCCAAGTATTGAGTGCTGTCGGTGGCGAGTTGTACGTGGAATAATATCCACGTCTCTGCAGAAATCCACACGAGCAGGTGAAACCCGAACTGCTCGTCGCACGAACAATCGGGAGGAAGACAGTCGCACCTTTACAACTCCACGGACTGCTAGGTCCGCGCCAGGAGAGGCAAGAACAACGACTATCGTCGGAAATGGGAGGGTCAGCGGAGCAGACACGGCGGCGGAACACTTCCGTCCGGCGATGTGCGGGATGCGGCGGAACGAGCGATCGGCGGAACTCTTTCCGTCGGGTTCTAATCGGCCGCAAGAAAAGCACAAGTCTCTCTCTCTATTTCCCAAAACCCTAAGTGTCTATTTATACCAAAGGTATAAATAGACCTAAAGGAATGGCTATCCGCAGACCACACAACATAGGGTCCCTGGAAGAATTCGTCGAGAATCGGCAAAGGCGTTCGGCGAGAATCATCCGCCAAGTCGTCGAGAATCAGGGACGATTCTCGACGAATGGCCTTTAGTCGTTGAGTCATACTCGACGACTCTCGACGATACTCGTCGATCGGCGAGAATCATCAGGCAGATTCGGCGAGAATCGATGGACAGTCCCGACGACTAAGTCTTTGATTCTCGACGAATCTATCAGATTGATTCTCAACTAAACCCCATAGTCGTCGAGACATTCTCGACGACATTGCCTTGGTCGTCGAGACATTCTCGACGATTTGCCTTGGTCGTCGAGTCAAACTCGACGACCTTTTGACTATCCATGCCCTATGAACTTTATTGGCAACAATTGCCTGACCCCATACATAATGGTGATTGGTAACCTTTACCAATACGGTCAATCTTCCAACTCCTCCACAGCTCTTATGTGCGACCCTGCAGGCTCATATCGTGTTGGCAGTGAGATTACATGTTTGACAACTTCTAGATCACCATGGTAACTCCAACAGTCTCCCACTTGATCTTGGAAGTATCAAACCATAAACCTCACAAACAATGAGCGGCATCTAGCAATGCATCATTGCTCCCCAAGCAATAAGAGTTTATAACTCATAAGCCTTCATGAACAATGTATCAACGTTGTCTTTGTCCCGTTGTCCCTTACATCCGGAAAGAACTAGAGGCATGGACCGTGTCACCCTCATAATAGCTCAATCCAAGTTTCCTGATCTAGAACGGACATCCAGAGAATGGTGAGGCCAATATCACATATTGACTCCACCAAGCATAGCCATGCATTCCTCAGTCCAGTTCCATCAAGGGGCCCATGGATGCAACTCCTGTCATATAGGAGGACAAATTCCATATCTGCTCACACACAAACATCCAAATGATTCGTAACGTGCCCAACAACCACCCTTATCATCAACCTTTCTCAAGGAAGACTTTAGATGGCATCAAAGCATGCTCTTCCTCACTTGATGAATACTGTGACTTCAGGTCAAAGGACCACAACACCATTGTCAATAGAGACCTACTTGTGACACGATTAGATAACAATCCACAAAGTAGTCTCTGGTTGGGTCTGTCCAGTACAACTTGTTCACTAACAAGTACCCACGTGATGACTTGATATCACAATATCATGACCTGTGAGAACTGGTCATCAGTCAACGCACGTGTTAGTCTTCATGTATCATCATTACCCTTAGATCCTATGATGATACCACAACTAGGGACTTTTAAGAATGAAGCTTCAAATGAATCATAGGCTCTCACATTCAAGTCACGTACTTGATGTCCTATGGAAGCGAACATTCTAAAGGTATTCATTATGCTAACATTTAACTATCATATAGAAAAACCATAATAACGGAATATGCCATTAATTGTAAAAAGAAAATCTAGGTACACAATTCATCATATGAATAAACAATAAACAGCCAACAGAATATATCTTTACATGCAACCCACAAGGCTCCCACTAGACTTGATCATTCAGGTATCGTATACCCATTGATCTAGTATGACCATCATGCTTTCTCTGCGCGAGAGGCTTTGTCAGTGGATCTGCAATATTCTCCTCAGTCGGCACTCTGCAAATGTTCACATCTCCTCGTTCGACAATCTCACGAATAAGATGGAACCGCCGAAGTATGTGCTTGGAGCGCTGATGGGATCTAGGTTCCTTAGATTGTGCAATTGCACCATTGTTATCACAGTAGAGAACTACGGGACCAACAATGCTAGGAACTACATCAAGCTCGCCGATGAATTTCCTAATCCATACAGCCTCCTTCGCTGCATTAGCTGCAGCGATATACTCGGCTTCCGTTGAAGAATCAGCAACTGTCTCTTGCTTGGAACTCTTCCAGCTCACAGCTCCTCCATTCAGGCAAAACACAAACCCTGACTGAGACTTTGAATCGTCCCTATCAGTTTGGAAGCTAGCATCCGTATAACCACTTACAACGAGCTCTTCCTCTCCACCATACACCAAGAACACATCCTTAGTCCTTCTCAAGTACTTCAGGATATTCTTGACTGCAATCCAGTGACACTCACCGGGGTCTGACTGATACCTGCTAGTCATGCTTAAAGCAAAGGAGACATCGGGTCGAGTACATAACATTGCATACATGATTGATCCAATTGCCGAAGCATATGGAATCAACTTCATGCGGTCCTTATCTTCACAAGATTTTGGACACTGGTCCTTAGAGAGATTCACACCATGAGACATGGGCAAAAATCCTTTCTTGGACTCAAGCATGTTGAACCGCTTCAACACCTTATCGATGTATGTACTCTGGGTCAAACCCAGCAACTTCTTCGATCTATCTCTATAGATCTTAATACCAAGTATATAAGTCGCTTCACCCAAGTCCTTCATAGAAAAGCAGTTCCCTAGGTTGTTCTTAACAACTTTCAGGGTAGGAATGTCATTCCCAATCAACAGTATGTCATCTACATACAGTATCAGGAAGACAACAATGCTCCCACTGATTCGCTTGTAAACACAAGGCTCATCTTCATTCTTGATGAAACCAAACTCTTTGATTTTCTCATCAAAACGAAGATTCCAACTTCGAGAGGCCTGTTTCAGTCCATATATGGACCTATTCAGCTTGCATATCTTAGTGGCTTCATTTGGGGATACAAAACCCTCGGGTTGTGTCATGTACACTTCCTCAAGGAGGTTTCCATTAAGGAAAGCTGTTTTGACATCCATCTGCCAGATCTCGTAGTCATAATACGCAGTAATAGCAAGCAATATCCTTATGGACTTTACCATGGTAACAGGGGAAAAGGTTTCATCATAGTCAATACCATGAATTTGTCTAAAACCCTTAGCCACCAGTCGCCCTTTGAATGTCTGTACATTCCCATCCATGTCGGTCTTCTTCTTGAAGACCCACTTGCACCCTATGGGTCGTACCCCTTCAGGTGGTTCCACCAAGTTCCAAACTTGGTTTGCATACATGGAGTCCATTTCAGATTTCATAGCCTCAAGCCATTTGTCGGAGTTCGGTCCATTCATAGCCTCTTGGTAGGTTGCTGGTTCATCATCATGATCCATTAGCAACACATTACCTATTTGAGACACGAAAAATCCATATCTCTTGGGCTCAAATCTTGGTCTACCAGATCTACGCAGGGCATGTGTTTCTTGAGTAGGTTCTCTAGCTACAACACCTTGTAGTCCTAATTCAGAATCCAATTCTGGTTCATTCACTATTTGTGGTTCTTGAACTTCTTCAAGTTCTACCTTTTCAGTCTTTCTTGATAAGAACTCTTTCTCCAAGAAGACACCGGTCCTTGCGACAAACACCTTGCCCTCGGACGGTAGGTAAAAGTAATATCCTTTCGTTTCCTTAGGATATCCCACCAGATAACATTTATCTGATTTGGGTTCCAGCTTGTCAGGCATTTGACGTCGCACGTATGCCTTACAGCCCCAAATTTTAATGAACGACATACTAGGACGTTTCCCAGTCCATATCTCATATGGTGTCTTCAGAACCGTTTTTGTTGGAGCGCGATTCAGTGTCATAGCAGCAGTCTCTAAAGCAAAACCCCAAAAGGAAACAGGCAAGTCTGCATGACTCATCATCGAACGTACCATGTCTAAAAGAGTACGATTTCTCCTCTCAGACACACCATTGTGCTGTGGTGTTCTAGGTGGAGTGAGCTGTGATATAATACCACACTCTTTCAGATGATCACGGAACTCGTGACTCAGGTATTCACCACCTCGATCGGATCGGAGTGCTTTAACCCTTTTGCCCAATTGGTTTTCTACTTCATTCTTGAACTCTTTGAACTTTTCAAAGGTCTCGGATTTGCACTTCATAAGATACACATATCCGTATCTACTGAAATCATCAGTAAATGTAACGAAGTAGAAATACCCACCTCTAGCCATGGAACTCATGGGTCCGCATACATCACTATGTACAACACCCAAGAGATCCTCAGCCCTCTCAGTATAACCAGTGAAAGGAGCTTTGTCATTTTGCCTAACAAACAAGATTCGCATCGCTCAAATGATTCATAATCAAATGAGTCCAAAAGTCCATCCTTATGGAGCTTGGATATGCGCTTCTCGTTTATATGGCCCAAACAATAATGCCAGAGATACGTAGAGTTTGAGTCATTTGTTCTTAGTCTTTTATTATTTTCTACATTATAGATCATATGGTCTAAGTTCAAAACATAAAGACCATTAAACAGTTGGGCTACAGCATAACAAACATCATTCTTAAATATGGAACAACAGTTATTCTTAATTATAAAAGAAAATCCAATCATATCCAGACATGAAATAGATATAATGTTTCTAGTTATGGCCGGAACAAAATAACAATTATCTAGTTCTATTACAAGCCCACTGGGCAAAGAAAGACGGTAAACCCCTATGGCTACAGCAGCAACTCTTGCTCCATTGCCGACACGCAGGTCCACCTCCCCTTTACTCAGCAATCTTCTCCTTTCCAGTTCCTGCACATTTGTACAAATGTGAGAACCACATCCGGTATCCAATACCCAAGATGAAGGAGCAGAAAGGTTTATCTCTATAACATAAATATCTGAAGCGGAAGTCATACCTCCCTTCATTTTCTGCAGACCCTCAATATAAGAAGGACAGTTCCTCCTCCAATGACCAGCCTTGCCACAGTGGTGGCATTTCCCTTCCTTCACCGTGCTTTTCTTCTTCTTCAGTGCAGAAGACTTGGGCTCAAGATGTGACTTAGGTCCCACCTTCGTCTTCTGGAAGCCCTTGGCCTTGCCCTTGCCCTTATGCACCATCAGTATGGGGCTGGTAGGCTTGGCCTTCTTCATATTGATTTCGGCAGTTCTCGACATGCCTAGGAGTTCGGGCAGTGTCTTGTCTATTTCATTCATGTTATAGTTCAAGACAAACTGCTCGTAGCTGTCCGGCAACGATTGCAGGATCAGATCTGTGGCCAACTCTTGACCCAGAGGAAAACCCAGCCTTTCAAGGTTCTCTATATACCCAATCATCTTGAGTACGTGAGTCCCTACTGAGTCTCGAACTCCCATCTTGCACTGAAACAACGCTTTCGTGACGTCGAACCTCTCTTGACGAGCCTGCCCTTGAAACATTTTCTTGAGATGCTCGTCAATCTCCTTGCACCCCATGTTCTCATGTTGCCTTTGGAGCTCAGAGTTCATGGTGACAAGCATGAGGCATTCGATGTCTAAAGCATCATCAGTATACTTCTTGTAAGCATCCTTATCAGCACGGGAAGAATTCCCGGTCGGCACCTCGGGGGATTCTTCTTCCAAGACATAGAGCTTTCGCTCTTGCCTGAGAACAATTCTCAAGCTCCTGTACCAGTCCATGTAGTTAGTCCCATTGAGCTTATCCTTCTCAAGGATGGCTCTCAGAGACAAAGTGGAGTGTGAACCACTTGCCATGGAATTCTACAAGAATTCATGCAGAATAAAATCAGTACCAAAGTTTCAAAATATAATTTATTTTAATTTGGGCTCTAATTAAAACTCCCACTATTTTATTCGAACTAATAGCCCTCACTATCAATTCGGAGAGTTCATGCGAGCTACTCTCTTAGTGGACATGATCCGTATTTCACCAACACAATGAGTCAGCTTTGGCTTTCCTCTCACGATGTAGTTATTTAGGTAGGCAACGCTTGCCAATTGCATCCTCATGCAATTCTTGTATGGTTGGTGAATAACTCTTTATTCGTATCCATCATATGGTGCATGCCAACCCTATGCCTCTAGGCGCTCAACCTTTGAGGTCACCTAGTTAAGTGGGGCCCGATGTCGACAGTGGGATATCACAATTATCCGCTCACACCCTTACCAAGATAGATTAATGCACCTTGCTTTGGCAAGCCCACACTTCATCGATCGAGGCAGGAAGAGTGTCATCCATCGGAAGGCATCCGAACACTTAATGTTTGATGAAGAGATTTAAATTTTGATAGTATGTTAACAATTAACCATGATCAACATTTGATCAATGTGCACATCTAAATAAAATAAAACATTTCTAGAATCCTCATGCATCCCTTATGTGCACAACAAGACACTATCAACATTTGACAGAGCAAAGGGCTAAATCTGAACATATGGACATTTCCAAATATTCAGGTTTACATGCATTGGACAAAGGGGAAAGGCAACTCAACTTAAAGTAGTAGACAAGCTCATCTCTCTTTGTTGGATTCAAAATCCAAAACAAAATTTGAGGGATGGTTACTGCTAAGGAGACAACCACTTCTACAATTAGAAATTACTACGAAATCCCAGACGTTCCTGGCGGGGTTCCAAGGGGCAGCGCCCCTGGCGGTGGTCCCGCTGACCGATCAGCGGGCGGGGTCAAGGGGCAGAGCACCTGCGGGGTGCGGGGCAGCGTCCCGACCAAATTTTGCAAAATCACCACCGATTTCCCTTGGAAAAATCATCAACAATTGATGTTCCAGGAATAAATCTAGACATTTAGAACACTTCTAAACCCCTAGGTTTACACGTGTTGGAATTCCCTAACTTCCAATACAACAATCATGGCCGCAACCTCGCTCTGATACCACTGTTGGGGTTTCTCGTGAGGGTTGGCACAACACTTTGTGCACGCAGCGGAAAGGAAAAAGACGAGAACAGCCCAAGAAAACTGGATCTGGCCATGATCGTTGTATCAAGAAGTAAACAAAATAACTAGGGCAAAATACCTTAGTGGCGTTGAGTCACAACTCAACGAAGATGCTCCAAGTATTGAGTGCTGTCGGTGGTGAGTTGTACGTGGAATAATATCCACGTCTCTGTAGAAATCCACACGAGCAGGTGAAACCCGAACTGCTCGTCGCACGAACAATCGGGAGGAAGACAGCCGCACCTTTGCAACTCCACGGACTGCTAGGTCCGCGCCAGGAGAGGCAAGAACAACGACTATCGCCGGAAATGGGAGGGTCAGCGGAGCAGACACGGCGGCAGAACACTTCCGTCCGGCGATGTGCGGGATGCGGCGGAACGAGCGATCGGCGGAACTCTTTCCGTCGGGTTCTAATCGGCCGCAAGAAAAGCACAAGTCTCTCTCTCTATTTCCCAAAACCCTAAGTGTCTATTTATACCAAAGGTATAAATAGACCTAAAGGAATGGCTATCCGCAGACCACACAACATAGGGTCCCTGGAAGAATTCGGCGAGAATTGGCAAAGGCGTTCGGCGAGAATCATCCGCCAAGTCGTCGAGAATCAGGGACGATTCTCGACGAATGGCCTTTAGTCGTTGAGTCATACTCGACGACTCTCGACGATACTCGTCGATCGGCGAGAATCATCAGGAAGATTCGGCGAGAATCGATATACAGTCCCGACGACTAAGTCTTTGATTCTCGACGAATCTATCAGATTGATTCTCAACTAAACCCCATAGTCGTCGAGACATTCTCGACGACATTGCCTTGGTCGTCGAGACATTCTCGACGATTTGCCTTGGTCGTCGAGTCAAACTCGACGACCTTTCGACTATCCATGCCCTATGAACTTTATTGGCAACAATTGCCTGACCCCATACATAATGGTGATTGGTAACCTTTACCAATACGGTCAATCTTCCAACTCCTCCATAGCTCTTATGTGCGACCCTGCAGGCTCATATCGCGTTGGCAGTGAGATTACATGTTTGACAACTTCTAGATCACCATGGTAACTCCAACAGTTGCAATGGAAACAATACTCATGGTTAAAGTTTTGTGGCGGAACCAAGACGTGGAGAGCGCGACTTGTGAGATGGAGACAGCTATGAGGGAGGCTCATCCTCATCTGTTCTCCTGATGCTTTTGGTAAGTGTTTTCTTTGATAGCTTTTGTTTACTTTTCTTATGTTTTGGATTTGATCCTTTTTATGTCAAGTTTAAAAATTAAACTTCTTTTTAGGGGGTGGCTGTAACATCCCCGATTTTTCAGTGTTTATTTTAATTCCCATAGTATTGTATTTTTGACGTCAGGGCGTTACGTTGACACGTAGTTAACATGTGTCGTTTGTTGGAGCATGAGTTTTCTCAATAGGATTTCCCATGTGGTTGGTTTGGCTTGGTTGTGCACCTTCTCTCGCGAGCCGGGTCTGTTTTGGTGACTCAGTGGAGCTTTTTATAGGGAAGTGATGTCGTTTTATCTTCGGGCGGCATTTTACCTGAGTTTGGTTTATTGGATTTTGATTTTCGACTTCGCCGTTGGATTCGTAGCATCGGTATTTAACTACGGTGCGATTTTCGTAGAATTCCGAGTTTGTTTGAATTTCGGGTCGTTTTGGCGTTATTTAAATAATTTTGATTTAATATTATATGTATGTATAAATAGAAAACCGTCGCGTCAAACCCTATTTCCCTGTTCATCTTCCCAACCCTAGCAACGACGATTTCACGAGTGGAAGAGGAGCGACGACTTCGCGTGTGTTTGGCTGGCAATAAAGAGAGCTTTGGTGGTCGGTTTTGTCAATAGATCGGAGATTTGGAAAGCTCTCGCCGAGAACTACGCGATCGTGGTGAGCTTTTCTCATTTTTCCGATTTTTAGGCATTAGGGTTTGTGATTTTGACCTCCTTCTTCCCCCAAAAGTTTCAGGAAACATTGCTTAGGGATTTTGGCGGTCGATCCTTGTTGCGGAGCGGCGGATTTCTGGAGTTTTGAGGCAAGTTGCAATTTTCTTCTTGTAACTGTTTCTTGCTTTTCTTTTGTTCATTTCTTCTCCTTAGAACGCATGATTAGTGTAGGGATTAAGCTTGAGGAATCCATAAGAGAGTTAGAAGATTTCGGCCATTATCTGTCGAGTTTAGGCGTAGTGGTCTGTCCGAAATTCGTCAAGTATCGGTAGTAGATTCGTCGAGTATCATAGTTTAGCCTAAGGATAATTTCGTCGTATATCGTGGGAAGAATTCATCGAGTATGAACTAGGTGTAGAAATTCGTTAAGGTAAATTCCGTGTGTATCATAGAGATTCGTTAAGGTGGATTCGGCGAGTATCGCCGCATTCGTTGAGGTAATTTCGTCGAGTATCGTGGTGATTCGTCGAGTATCGATTAATAGGGCGTTGAGTGATTGGGCGACCAATTCAAAATCGTCGAGTATTGTTAGTCTATTCGTTGAGTATCGGAAGTCAATTCGTCGAGTATCGGCATTGTTCGTTGGGTATACTCCCCGAATTGTAGCTGGACTTAGTGTTTTTCACCGATTTGTGTCGATTCGTCGTGTATGGTCCTTAGAGTAAATTTAGGGCTTGTTAAGGTATTTCTTTGGGTTTAGGCTTGGGCTTGGTTTGAGGTGGTTGGGTATGATATTTTCTTTGGCTTGGAAGGTTGGCAGTGGATAAAGGACCACCAACTGGACGCCGGTTTGTGAATCATTACACTTGGTGGTTTGTGTTGGGTATTGTATCTACAATAAATAGATTTGTGTGAAGTCACTCTTGAACTAAGTTGAATTAATTATGTATTTGATGTTATTCTTTAGTTGAGTGCTTGCAGGTCATTATTGCTAAGTGTAGACCAATGTCAGTTTACATTGAGTCACTAAACACAGGACCATGTAATGTAATCCCTCATTGTGTGACTCATGGTGTTGACTCATGTGTAACCTCTCTATTGAGATGCACTTTATTTTCAAGTACTAAAGCAATGGAAGAAAGGAAGGGTTGCTGTTTTTCAACAAAGAAGAATTGGTTTTTCAAAGAAAAATTTTCTAAGTACTTTTCTCGAGAAGATGAAGTGTATTTCTCGAGAAGCCTAAGTATAGTTCTCGAGAAAGCAAAGCTGTTCTCGAGAAACCTTAAGACTTCTCGGAAAATTCTCAGAAACAATCTTTAAGTCATTTTCTTGAGAAAGCCCTGAAGAATTCTAAAGAAGCCAAGTATAGTTCTCGAGAAAGCAAAGCAATTCTCGAGAAGTCAAAATTATTTCTCGAGAAGCTAAGTACCTTTCTCGAGACGTCAAGTTCCTTCTTGAGAAATTAGTTATTCAGTTCAAAGAATTTGCGTTAAGTATTCTCTCGAAGAGGCTATGCCATTTCTCGAGAATGCAAATCCTTCTCGAGAAATCATATGTCTTCTCGAGAAATAAGGTTGCAGAAAACTTCTTAATAACTGTCTGACGGGATTTCGATATAACCTAAGTTCCTCATGATTGGTCCATGTGGATCCTTCCTTAATGATTTCAGACCGTTATACGATGTCTATAAAAAGTACTTTCAGAGGAATCGCTAATCATAACAATAAGAACATCATTCAGAATCACATTCCCAATTTTCAAATCGGGAGAAGCCGCGCCGTCATCGTCGTTCTTCATTATCGCTTCTTTCTCGATCCAGCGATTCCAAGAAGAAAAGATTTGACAGATTATAGATTCAAGTTATTCAAACATCTACTTAATCGTGTCGGATCCTAAGCATTTTAGATCAAAGTTTTCTCGGGATTTCTTCCTCAACTTCTTCACAGAGTTTTTCAGTTTTCAAGGAGGAAGAACCTTGAAGATTTAAGATCTGAGAGTATAAAGTTTTTATTGTTGTTGTAACAATTATTTTAACTCTAGTAGGAGCCTTGTCTCTGAGTTTGTAGATCCGTTAGTGGATTGAGTGAGTAGATCCGTTTGTAGATCAAGTGAGTAGATCCGGTTTATGGATCAAGTTTGTTGGAGTGTGTTATCTCTGAGTTGTAGGAGTGTTTCTCTGAGTTGTATGATTGTTACAATCTGAGATTTAGTGAAGTAGTCGAGGCTAGCCATTATGCTAGATAGGTGAGGTGGAAAGTGGATGTACCTAAGATTGGGGAACCACTATAAATTCCTTGTGTCGTCTAGGTTATGCTTGGTTATTTTTTTTGTTGATTACTCTCAAGTTTTTATTCCGCAAAAGACGCAGAACTCACCTATTCACCTCCTCTAGGTGATTTAGGTAGGCAACTAGATACTTCAATTGGTATCAGAGGGAGGTTGTTCACAAAAAGTTCACACCTTGAACAGATCTACTTCTAGTTGTCGTAGAGATTATTAAGCATGTACAGATCCAAGGACGTTGCAAAGCTTTCAGTGTGCACAAAGGCTAATTTTCCCATATGGAAAGAGAGAGTCAGATTCTTCATAGAAGCTATTGATTCCTGCATATTCATGATAGTGGAAGAAGGCTCTCATGTTCCTATGATAGCTTCCACTATCGATCCATCCAAGAAGATACCGAAGGAATTAATGGATCTCGACAAAGATGAGATTGCCCTTGTCTCTTTAGACGAGAAAGCAAAGAATATTATCACAAGTGCAGTCGATGATTCAATATTACAGAACCTGATATGCTGCCAATCTGCCAAGAAAATGTGGCAGTCTCTGATTGTCCTGATGGAAGGCACAAAAAAGTAAGGGGTGACAGAAGATCCCTTTTGAACCAGAAGTTTTAGGCCTTTAAGCAAGGCCCCAAGGACACAATAGCTGATACATATGAGAACTTCTTCAAGATCATCAACGGCCTGAAGAACTACGGCCAGGTTTTCACAAATGGAGAACTAAATGACAAGTTCCTAATATCCTTAACTAAGGAATGAGACAATAAGATTTGTGCTATCTGGGAGTTTGGGAGACTGGCTGACACTGACCCCCAGAATCTCTTTAGGAAGCTTATTTCCTATGAGCTTCAAATTAACTCCAGAAAAGCTGAAGAAGAGGGCAACAGATCTTCATCAAAGGAGAAGCCTGTTGCACTGAAGGTAGATAGCTCAAGAAAGGCTAAAGCAGCATCTCCTGCTCCCACTCAGGGAGAAAGTGAAGAAGAAGACTCAGAGTCAAGCACCTCGGGCTCAGAGTTATCTGATGGAGAGTTCCCTCTTCTCTCAAAACAGTTCAAGAAGTTTCTCAGTAAGAAGAAACAGATGAGAGGCAAAGACTTCTCATACAGAAGATCACGTCACGATGGTGATCATTAAAAGAAACATTACACAAATGACAAGTATAAATCTAAACAGAACAAACATAATACTACTGACATTATGTGCTATTGCTGTAATAAGCCAGGTCACGTGATCGTCGACTGCCCTCATAAGAGGAAGGAGGGTGGAAGAAGAGGAGAGCATAAGTCCTCCCACGACAAAAAGAAGGAGAAGAGCTTAATGGTAAAGAAACAGAAGAGCTTCAGTGACACTAACTCATCCGAGTTAAGTGAGGATGAAGAAGCCTACTTCAGGCTCATGGCTCGCTCTGACGGAGAAGAAGCTGACCCCTAATTTCATGAGGAGGTAAACTCTCACACCATTCTTTCAGAGTCTGATGCTCCAGACGATGTTCATGAGGACTGTTCCTCTGATGATAAATCAGAACTCATGGCTCAGTATAAAGAGCTGATCAAGGTCTATGACCGGTGTAGAAAAGTTGTTAGAACTCAAGCTAAGGAGATCAAATCCCTTAAGGCTGAGGAGATCACTCTGAGGGAGGAAGTCGCAAGAATGAACTCACTCGGAGAGGAATTTCACGCCCTGGCCGATGACAACAACAGTTCACACAAGCTCCTTAACCTAAAAGTGAAAATCATCGAGAAGTTGGAAGGATATATTGCCACTGAAAAGAGACTTGTTGAAAGTTTCTCCAAGCCCAAGACAATCCTTCCACTTGTTGCTGAATTCTCTGCTCAGGCTAAAGGAGGTGGCTTAGGTCATGTGGCTGTTCCTAGTAAACCTTCCAGGAGGGCCAAGGCTAAAAGGAAAAATAAGGCTGCTACAAAAGCAACCGCCGAAGAGAAAGGGAAGGGGCCTCTCATTTATACTACGTTTACGAAGGTTTTTTTTCCTTCTAACGAATTTGATTTTGAGGGCTCCTTTGGTCAATTGACAAGACCAATTCAGTTTGAACCTGTCAAGGAATATAAGGGGTGGACTCGTCCCCGAAACTTTGGTGCAAATGTCTTCAAGGCACCTTATGAAGAGATCACTCTACAGAGCTATGGTCCCTATGTTTACTGTCCTAATGATAAGAAAGCTCCAATAGTGAAACTCGTTGTTCAAAAGCCACTTGAGAAGAAGAAGTCATGTGAGTGCTATCATCATGAGGCCTCTACCTCCAGTCAGCCGCTCCTACTAGACCACTCATTCAAAAGGTCAAGCAGGAGACTTGGAAAAGATATAACAGGTTTAACTATTCGTGCTGCGGCAAAGTTGGTCACTTTGATGTGGATTGTTGGTTTAATCCTAGAAACATTAAAACTCCTCAAGTTAATCATACGAGACAGACCACTCATAGTGTTAACACTAGTAAGGGGAGTATGCTAACAATGAACCAAGGACCCAAATCCTATTGGGTTCCTAAGGTAAAATGATCTATGATTGCAGGTATGTCTATAGGCCAACAAAACGCCTATCTGGTATTTGGACAGTAGATGCTCTCGGCATATGACTGGGACAAGAAGTCCTACTTCAAAATTATACTCCAGTCAAAGACGGTCCAAAGGTTATCTTCGGTGGCTCTGACCGGGGAATTACAAAAGGCTACGATATGATTTCTAATGGTGTAGTATCATTCACTAATGTGGCTTATGTGAAAAGATTAGAACATAATTTGATTAACATAAGTTAGTTATGTGATAAATGCTTCATTATTATTTTCTCTAAAGATCAGTGCCTGATAAAATCGGCCTCTACTATGGAGACGGTATTAATAAGCACCAGGAGTTGAAATATTTTTTGTCTTAATTTTCTATGTTTAGACTCTTTTACCCCAGTGTGTTTTGTTGCAAAAGATAGTGCATCTTTTTGTGACCAATGACACAAGAGACTAGCACACATTACTTTCAAAACTATTAAAAGTCTTTATCAGGGTTTGTGTTACACGGATGCTAGATTACAAACTGATAGGGACGATTCAAAGTCTCAGTCAGGGTTTGTGTTTTGCCTAAATGGAGGTGTTGTTAGCTGTAAGAGTTCCAAGCAGGAGACAGTCGTCGATTCTACAACTGAGGCTGAGTATATCAGCGCTACAAACACAGCGAAGGAGGCTATATGGATTAGGAAATTCATCGGCAAGTTAGATGTAGTTCCTAGCATTATTCGTCCCGTAGATCTCTACTGTGACAACAACGATGCAATTGCACTTGCTTCGGAACCTAGATCTCATCAACGCTCCAAGCACATACTTCGGCGGTTCCATCTAATTCGAGAGATTGTCGATCGAGGAGATGTGAGCATATGTAAAATGCCGACTGAGGAGAACTTTGCGGATCCACTAACAAAGCCTCTCGCACAGAGAAAGCATGATGGTCATGTTAGATCAATGGGTATACGATGCCTGAATGATCAACTCTAGTTTGAGTCTTGTGGATTGTATGTTTGTTGGCAGTAAAATATTTCATTTGATGAATAAAAGTACTATATACATTTCATTCATATATTTTGGCAAGTTCTTTTATTATGTAATTATTTCTATTGTGATAGAGCAGTTAAATTTAATAAATGCCCTTAGAATATTTGCTTCCATAGGTCAAGTAATAACTTGAAGTGAGAACTTATGATATTAGAGGCTGCATTCTTAAAGGCCCCTGGTCGTTATATCATCTTAGAAGCTGAGGTCGATGATGATACCTTTAAGACTAGTATGTGCGTAGACTGATGACCCGTCTTCACAGGTCATGATATTGTGATATCAAGTCATCACATGGGTACTTGTTATGAACAAGTTATACTGGACAAACCCACCGTGAGAATACTTTGTAGATTGTTATATGAACGCATCACAGGTATGACTCAAGTGGCAATGGTGTTTATGGTTCTTTGACCTGAAGTCACAACACTCACTGAGTGAGGAAGAGCGTGCTTTGATGCTATCAAAAGTCCAGTCTTGAGAAAGTTGGATGATAAAGATGGTTATTGGGTACGTTACGACTAATAAATGCATGACCATGCTTGATTGAGTCAATATATAATATTGGACTCACAAATTTCTGGAAGTCCATTCTAGATCAAGAAAACTAGGATTGAATAATTATGAGGGTGACACGATATGTACCTCTAGTTCTGTCCGGATGGAAGGGACGAAGGGACATGACAACATGGATACATTGGTCACAATAGCTTTTGAGTTTTAAACTCTTATTGCTTGGGGAGCAATGATGCATTGCCAGATACCGCTCATTGATTATGAAGCTTTTGTTTGATACTTTCAAGATCAAGTGAGAGACTGTTGGTGCTACCATGGTGATCTGGAAGTGATCAAGCATGTAGCCTCACTGCCAACGCAGTATGAGCCTATGAGGTCGCACATAAGAGTTTTGGAGAAGTTGGATAGATTTGTGTTGGCTTTGCTCATATGTGATATGAGTGAAAGACCAAGCCTATGACATTCTGGACATGGTGGAATTTCATTCCGGGAACTGTATTGTGAATATGGGTCGATCGGTATGTAGTCGGTAGAAGCTAAGGGAAATTCGTCGAGTGTGGGTAAAGGGGTTTTGACGAATGGGCTGGATTCATCGAGTATCGTCGTGACCATTTAATGATTCGTCAAGTATTGAAGTAATACTCGATGATTCGCCGCGTATCTTCGTGACTACTCTTTGATTCATCGTGTTTCTTCGTGACCATTCGTCGATTCGTTGTGTATCGGCCTGATACTCACCGAATTCTATCTCGACGGTTTATTTCTTCTAAGTGCGGTTCAGCCGTTCTTTGCTGGCTTTGGCCGGTTCGGTTCAAGGTATAAATGGGATTTTACTGTTGAACCGAGCAGAAGACTGTTCATTCCAAAACTAAATTACGAAGCCGACAACGATGATCTCCTCACGACGGAACTGTTCCGCATCCACGACCATCGCCGCTGTAACGCTCCCGACTTTTTGATAATTATTTGTTTTGTAATGTCATAGTTATAGCGTCAGGGCATTACTTTTTAACGTCGAGTTGACGGCGCGGCGCCGTTAAGGCATTTTCGCGTCTGTTCGGTCGAGTCGGCCAAATTCGTGAATTCTTGTTGTAATTGGAAAATTTTGCGTTGGAAAATTAAGTTAAGTAATTTTGGACTTACTCGTCAAGTTTCGTCGCGATCCGAGCATTTTTGGAGTCTCGGCGTGCGTTTGTAGTTTTGAATTAGTTAATATGAAATTTGTTTATCTCGACGAGATCTACAACTTTCATGTCGAGCACTTTTCGATTTGGAGCAATCTTTAGTCTTTATTTTCGTTTTTCGCGCGCTCGCACTTAAATTGCCCGTTTTCTTTCTGTTTAGACAAAAAAAATAATGAATATATATATATATATATATATATATATATATATATATATATATATATATATATATATATATATATATATATATATATATATATATCTTTATTACATAAGGAGACCCCTAATGAGAGCATGGTGTAACATTTAAATCCAAAAATGCCCTCATAAAAACAATTTTTTTGAGTTAAGTTTGGGGTATTTTGGTCTTTCGACTGGCTTAGGACTTAATTAATACCGATCGGCACTATTCACCTGGCTCATTTTCCCGATACCTCTCCATCGCTCCCGCACTATTGCACGCAGGATCTTCTTCTCACCCGTGTTCGTCGCCTCCGAAATCCACACTGCTCGCCGTCATCGCTCTCCGACGGCCCACCACTCTCCGGGATCAAAGCATGCACCCACATCTCTGCTTCTTCCAGCATGAACCCTGCTGCGGGCTCCCGCAATGGAGGTCGCCGGTCACGCAATGGAGTTTATCTTTATTACATAAGGAAACCCCTAATGAGGGCATGGTGTAACATTTAAATCCAAAAATGCCCTCATAAAAACAGTTTTTTTGAGTTAAGTTTGGGGTATTTTGGTCTTTCAACTGGCTTAGGACTTAATTAATACCGTTCGACACTATTCACCTGGCTCATTTTCTCGATACCTCTCCATCGGTCTCCGACGGCCCACCACTCTCCAGGATCAAAGCATGCACCCACGTCTCTGATTCTTCCGGCATGAACACTGCTGCGGGCTCCCGCAATGGAGGTCGTTGGTCACACAATGGAGTTTATGGAAATACCCTCTGCCGCTTCTTCTTCGTGTTGTTCGCCGCTCATTCCAAGAAATGATCATGTTTGAAAGTCACCTGTGATACTTCTTGGCAGACACTTGGTTATGGGGGAGACATTGGTCATGGGTGCGACATTCGTCATGAGGGCGACATTGGTCGGGGGCGGCGACATTGGTCAAGGCGGTGACATTGGTTGGGGGAGGCGATATTTGTCGGGGCAGCGACATTGGTCGAGGGAGGCAACATTCGTCAAAGGTGGCGATATTCGTCAGGGGTGGAGACCTTCGGAGGGGGCAGCGACAATCGCCGTGGGCAACAACAATCGGCGGGGGCGGGGATATTTGAAGCAAATGGCGTTAAAATTGATTGATTTATGCTCCGTTTGGGGGGACTTATTTCCACCGGTCAAGCGGTTACGACCGCATGTACCGGACCTTAATTAAGGTCTGATACATGCGGTCGTAACCGATTGACCGGTGGAAATAAGTCCCCCCAAACGGAGCTTATTTGTGTGCTGAAAATTGAGCAAGAGCCCACAATAGTTGAAACAAATTATAGACACTGCTTAATTAATTCTTGTCATAGTTCATCATCCTATTACTTGGAGACAAACACCACAGCCTGCATCAAGCTTTGGCATCACATACTTCTATATATTTTCAAACTTCCAAATGAACTAAGTTCGTTTACTTTAAACTCATCTCAAATTTAACAATATATTGTAGTATATTTAAATGTTACAAAACAAACTTCCAGGGATTTTCACATCTAAAATGCAAAATAAAACTTCATAAAAAAACTCAGGCCTTCAAAAATTGTTAGAAGCCATTGGATCAAGAGAAAGTTGCTTATATTGCCAAACAACTCATTGAAATCACATGATCCATGAATTATTTGAAAAAGTGAATCCTACGAAAAATTTGCACATATAATAAATTAGTATATCCTAACTCTATCTACCTTGTGCAAAATTGGTATACAATAAATTAGTATATAATACCTTCCTTGTGCAAAATTATTACATAATAAATTATAAAATTTACCAACGAAAATTGAACATATTGCATAATAATAGAAAAGTAGTGCTTACATGTGGGTGAATCAGACAATTTTGCCTCTGCAGATGGAAAATTAGATGGAGTAAATATACTTATGTCGGGCATCTACAACTGGGTGATAACATATCATAATCAAAATCAGAACTATGAAAGATCTATAACAGATCATACTCAACTATTTAAGAGATCAATCACAACCATACCTTGAAGAACTATAATAGATTATTCATATATAGAAGGATTATACAAAATTTTATAACAAAAATAAAATCATCTATAAGTGATCAATGAACATACCTTTACTGTTGAAAGCTAAACCCGGAGCCGGGAAATAGAAGGCATATGGTCGAAAATGCCAGGAAAAGCAAAGGCAGACGCTTATAAACCACTGTAGAATTGGGAAAAAAAACACAAACAAAATCACAAACTTGAAAAGCAAAAGCAAAGGCTTAGAAAAAAAACAAACAAAATCACACAACTTGCTCATATACAACTTATTTCTAAATACACCTATGCATTTGAAGCAAATCATCAAGAAATTGTAGATAAAATTTGAGAACAAAATAACATGAAATCTGAGAACAAAAGTTGATGAAATTTGAGAATAAAATTGGATGAAGTGAAAAATGAGAAACAAAATAACATGAAATCTGAAACAGGGGGAGTGAAAAGGAGAGAAGAAGTGAACTCTGGTCGGGGATGCCAGAAGCTGGAGTGGAGAGGATAAAACATTTGGAATTTCCTATCTTAATGTTGCATAAAATTAAGATTCATTTGGAATTACCTCAAGTCAATCCCAATCCAACAACATGATTTTAATCAGCATCATGACGGCAGTCATGATTCCTGCATTAAAATTCACGTCCATCTAAATAGGGCCAGATTTTCCCTGCATTAAAATTCATTATTAACTCTCTCATAGATTAAGCCCTAAATCAACACGGTGATAAAAAAATATGAAAATATGAACATCAACAAAAATTGATAAGGAGAAAAAGCTTACAGAAGAACATTAATTTTACATGATTAATATGACAATGTTCAAAGCTCAACAAAAAAATAATGTTCTTATCACAGATGTCTTTCAAACATGATCATTTCTTTTAAAGAGTGTATTGCTTTTGATCCTAAAGTGAAGATCAGAGATTCAAACTCTTGTTACGAACAATGTCACAAATCCATCCTAAAGAAGTATCACAGGTGACTTTCAAACATGATCATTTCTTGCAAATAAGGAGCTAAGAATGGGGGCAAAAGATGAAAATTTCTGGTAAAAAATGCTTACAGATGAAAATTTCTTGCATCACAGATGAAAATTTCTTGCACACAGGATCTTTCTCAAACCTGCTTACCATGCTTACCTTGTTCTTCGTCCTCCCCTCCTTCTCTTTGCCTCTTTCTGTCCTCACTGCAGCAAGTTATTAATGGACGAATAGTTGTTTAAAATGGGTGAAGATTAGAGATCTTGAAAAAAGTGGATAGGAGAAAACAAGGAGATGAAGATTTGTGGAGGAAACTTACACACGAAGAAGGATATGGTCGGGAGATTTGTGGAGGAAATAGGGACATGTGCTCTATGGGAGACGTTAGATGGAGGGATATGGTCGGGGATGCCGGAAGCCGGAGCAAAGAGGAGAAAACGCGCCTAAGATGGTTGCTTGAGCGGGATTGGTTGTATAAGAGGAGCCGCTCGGGGAGGAGAGCCTGTGAAATGATGCGTGGTTTTGAAGCTTACAACTCGGGGAAGGGGACTCAGGGAAATGATTTAGGGTTACGCAGTTTTGAGCCAGTGGAGGAAACTACACACGAAGAAGAAGCGGTGGAAGGGCCATGCGCTGGAATGAGCGGCGAAGAACACGAAGAAGAAGCGGCAGAGGGTATTTCCATACTCCATTGTGTGACCAACGACCTCCATTGCGGGAGCCCGCTGCAGTGTTCATGCCGGAAGAATCAGAGACGTGGGTGCATGCTTTGATCCCGGAGAGTGGTGGGCTGTCGGAGAGCGATGGAGAGGTATCGGGAAAATGAGCCAGGTGAATAGTGCCGAACGGTATTAATTAAGTCCTAAGCCAGTTGAAAGACCAAAATACCCCAAACTTAACTCAAAAAAACTATTTTTATGAGGGCATTTTTGGATTTAAATGTTACACCATGCCCTCATTAGGGGTTTTCTTATGTAATAAAGATATATATTCTTATACTTAAGGATAATTAGAAAAACTTCATCTTCTTCAAGTTTAGACTGAACCGAAACTAGAACGACGACTTCCTCTCATTCGTGAATCTTTCGGTGGTCGTCGACGGTGCTCCGGTGCTCGAAATCTTCAACAGGATAAAGATCAGGAAAGCTCTCAACGAGAGCTATGCCATCGTGGTAAAACTTTCCCCATTTCTTGAGTTTTTTCATTAGGGTTTTTGGCCCTAACCTCTATTTTGATCATTTTTGTTCAGATTTCGACTCCTCTCATCTTCTTTTGCCCCGATCTGCGACAAGGAGTGATTTGGAGAATTTTTTTCGATAAAACCAAGGCAAGTGGTGGTTTTACTTCCCCCTTTTTTTCTCCCTTCATTCTCATGATCTGCTTAAATTTATAACTTCTTTTTGTCGTTATCAGTAATATCTTGCTTTAAATCCACTTGTATTACCATATTCTTGAATTTTGCTAGTCCTACTTTGTAAAGCGGTATATGTTTTGATGATGTAGTTAAATCTTGCTCTTTTAACCGTCCCTTAACTATTATGTATGACGTGTTAGAGTTTATTTAGGATTGTAAATCCTTTCTAAAAGTTGATCAACCGTTTCTTAAATCTAGAAATATTTAGTAGAGTCCGATGAGCCAAGTCCTGAGATATATTTTTGTTGGGTTTTCTTGATTGCGGGAGTTAGTGGACGAAACCACCTCCGTAATGTTTGTGTCCTTTATTAGTACCTCGTGGAACTCTACAGGGTGTTTGGGCATCCGCGGTGAATGGTAGTGTATGAGTCTCCCCCACAGTTAGACGAATATTATATATGTGAGGGTGTATCTAGATGAGTGACCACCTCGCTTGTGTTTTTGGGTAGAGTTAACCACATGTGGCTAATAAAGTTTTGAGTATTTTTTCTTATGATTTAATCATGTTTTCCATCCATTTAGCCTTGTGCATTTGGTGCGATTTGTTGTACGTGAAGATTCACGTAAGTTCTATGTTTCCAATTTTAGTACTTTACTTCTGTACTTTACTTCAGTATGTTTGGTCTTGGGTTGATACCCCTTTTGACCTTTGTTTACTTTTGGCTTACTTTTTCTGCCACCGCTTGTACCTTCTTGCTGAGGTGTTCTGTGTTTGGAATGCCTCAGGTTTTGAGCTTTTGCAGGTAGTGGAGCTGGTATTGGAGTTCCTGAGCAGCAGTGTTGGCTGTGAGTTTTCACCTCGCCGTTGTGAGGTAGTTTGTTGTTTTAGTTTGTTTCTCCTAGTTCAGACATACTCTTACTTGATGTGGGTTCGTGTCAGGTTGTTGACGCCCACATGATAGTTAATTTTGGATACCTTGCTAGCTGCTAGTTGTTTTCTTTGTGATGAATTGGATTACTTGCTCTCTGGGATATTTTATGCCAAGACTGCATGTTGGATATTTTTAACTTATAAAACCTTATTATTAGTACATCATACATACAATCTCTTTCAAAATTAAGTCACTACTTTCTGGTGGGCGTAAAGACTTTTAGCTAAACTCATTATAAATCTAGGGTCTTGCATATCATGAGTTGTTCCTTGGGAGACGTTTACACTCATGTAGGATGTTTAATCTCATAAAAGGACTGTTTTCCACAACGTATAACTATTTTCCCCGTAGACTAGATGAGCCACTAAGCCGAGGGATACATCTAACTATTTAACTTAAACTGGATTTTCTCTAATTAATTTAAGAAATCTTCCTTTATGTGTCAAGTAGAAGTTTTGTCTGAGCGTCCGCAGTTATCCCCTGCTGACGTGACATCATGACGCATATTTTTCCCTTACTCTGATATATCTTTAAAGGCGATCAAAATGCGAGTTGTGACAGTTAGTATCAGAGGGAGGTTGGTTTGATAAGTTGGTCGAACCAGCCAATCTGTTGTAGATTTGTTTTCTTTCATTGCATACACACACCAATGTGTCATCAGTATGTCTTAGCCGAAGCATAGTCACTACACTCATTGCATGACAAGAAGTATACGGGGAATATTATGTAGTATGGGATGCATAATATGTGTTTGTATATGGATCCACCATAAGTGGCAACATGTGACGGTTATGTAGTATGAGATTCATATCCACCATCACATGGGTGCCCATTAACACATTTTATTTTCTCATTGCATGCGATGTTATGTAGTATGGGATACATAACATTTCATGTGTACGCCACTCATAACATGCATTAAGGCCTTTTAGAATGCATAACACTGCATACATAGCATATCATCGCATAAGCACGCGTGCTAAGTTAAGGTTTACATGATGACACATGTACACATATGATTTTAAATAAGAATAAATAATCCATGCATTCATATCATAGGCGCAAGAGTCAATAGGATGAGAGGATATCATCCTAAGTAGGACATAACATCATTATAAAATCCCAGAGCAAGTTACAGCATAAGCAAGTGTCTTTTAAGTATGGTCTGAACTAAGTTGTGTGGCCTAGTTGTAATCTAGGATTTTGATGAGTTGTTCATTTGTTTTTTAGAAATATCACCAAAGTGTGTTGCGACGAGGTCGACTCCCCAGTCGGAGGGTGAGTCGTCAGGTGCACAGAGCGATGCGTTGATCGAGAGTTTGTGCTAGAGCAATGAGGCTCTATCGAGGCAAGTAGTTACGATGCAATCACAAATTCAGACTTTGTTGTCTGCCGCTCCCGCGCAGCAACCCTTAGTGTAAGATTCTGCCGTAGATCGAGCCGTACCCGATGCCCCTGCTCCTCTGGTGCCCCCGGTGATGCTACCGCCAGAGATGAATTTTATCTCGCATTTCCAGTGATTTGGACCTCCCACTTACGACAGGAGTGCCAACTTCATGGTTTTGGATGATTGGATCAACTTTATCGAGGAGATGTTCTCATATTCGGGGATTGCAGAAGCCCAGAGGTAATGATTGCAACCTATCAGTTAAAAGGCCTGGCAAAGAGCTGGTGAATTCGGGAAAAGGAGAGCCTAAATGAAGGATGCTCGTGAGAATCTTTTATGAAGATGTTGCTGAAAAAAGTTTCTCCCCTCGGTCGAGCAGGACCGTCTGATGAATAACTTCCTGCATCTGAAGTAGAGACAGCTCACGGTGAGCGAGTATGAGATTGAGTTTAGTAAGTTGAGCAGATTTTCTCCTGATTTGGTAGCTTCAGAGGAGGGAAGAGTGAAACGTTTCCTAGGAGGACGGAGAAGCGATGTACAACAGTGAGCATACGCTTATAGAGCTGAAAGTTATGCTGTGACAGTGGAAGCCGCTCTGAAGGTTGAGGCGATTGAAAACACCAAGAATCAAGGTGCCACGGAGAGAAAAGAGAAGTGGAAAGGTGTTGAGGATGGAAGCTCTAAGGCATCTGGCCCTTCTTCGAAAAAGAAAAGTGGAGAAATATGTAGCATCTGTGGTCGATCCGACCACCCTTTCAAGAGGTGTTTCAAGAGGACTTCCACTCTGAAGTAGCAGCAGGTGCTCGCCATCCAAGGCGCACCCAAGGGATAGCTGGTGTGCTCATTCTGTTCTAGGAAGGGACATGACGTGAGTTATTGCTAGTTGAAGGATAAGGCTTGTTTCCAGTGCGGCCAGAAGGGGCACCTGAAGTCTTTATGCCCCAGGCTCAGCCCCCACTATAGCCCGCCCCGCTCCGGGCTCTGCCGCCGCCACCAAACTAGGACAAAGGGAAAGGAAAGCTAAATGTGGTGACCAGAGATGAAGCTCAGACCTCTACCCAAGTGATATCAGGTTAGATGCCAGTTTAAATTTTACCCTCCATTGTTTGCTATGGTTTTGTTCATTTAGTTATATATGCTACGGTTTTAGGGGAGTTTAAGGTGCAAAATAGGTGGGCGCGCGTTCTCTTTGATTCAGGTGCCACCCATTCCTTTATAGCATGAAGTTTTGTAGATAGACATCATTTGGACATGGATCAGTTAGAAGATTCCTTCAACATTAAGCTTCCCTCCGGAGATCTGCTGATATCAAATCGAGGAATTCAGAGATGACCTATTTGTCTAGTTGATTTCCTAGCCTTTGCGGATCTGATGGTGTTATATCTGTCGGATTTCGACGTGATTTTGGGCATGGACTGGTTGTCCAAGTATGATGCGGTCATCAAGTGCAAGGCAAAGCGACTGGACTTCAGGATGGACAACGACCAACCCATGAGTGTCTATGGATTTTAGGACAAGGGTTCCCTCATTATTTTTGCGGTATGTGCTTGTCGAGCTATAGAGTCTGGTTGCGAGTCATATCTTGTTTCTATTTCTGCTCTGAAAACAGCTTTTGTTATGCCACGTCTTGAGGATATCTCGGTGGTGTGAGAGTTTCCAGATGTCTTTCCTGATAGCCTTCCAGGACTTCCTCCTGAGAGAGAGGTGGAGTTTGTGATAAACCTCGAGCCAGGTACTTGCCCTATTGCTAAGGCACCGTAACGTATGGCTCTGCGTGAGTTAGAGGAGTTGCGCACTCAACTGGATGAGTTGCTATAGTGTGGTTTTATTAGGCCGAGTTCTTCTTCGTGGGGTGCCCCTGTTTTGTTCGTAAAGAAGAAAGACAGTTCCACATGGCTCTGCATAGATTATCAGGAGTAAAATAAGGTAACCATCAAGAACTGATATCCGTTGCCTCAGATTGATGATTTATTTGATCAGTTGTGGGGATGCGCTGTGTTTTCAAAGATTGACTGAAAGAATTCAATAATGAACAACAAATCACCTAGAGGGGGAGGGGGGGGGGGTAAATAGGTTCAATTCTTTATAATAGGCAGTTTTAGGATTTGTAACTAGCAAATCTACTCATCCAATCATTCAAGCATCACAAATAATTAGAGTAAGCAAAACATAGCACAGAGACACACAAATTTATAGTGGTTCCCCAATATTTGGGTACATCCACTTCCCCCTTCGCCTATCTAGCAATGAACTAGATTCAGCCCAACTTCCACTTTTCTTAGATCCACAGATCATACCACTCAGAACCCTTCCAGGTTCCTACAACTCAGACTTCTTCAAGTCCTACAGCTCAGATCCTTCAAGATCCTACAACTCAGATTCTTCCCAAGAACCCTACCTCAGAGTTTTCCAACTCCTACCTCAGGCAACATTCCCTACCTCAGCCCTTATAATTACAGGCTTACCACTCAGAAAGATAGACTTTCCTACACTCAGATCTATATAGATAGTTGTGATTATAATGTTTTAAGAATTTCTTTACCCAGAGAGAGAGAGAGAGAGAATGGGGTAAAGTGTTCTTGACCAAATCTTGAGAGATTAGTCTTCTTCTGATCCTTGCAGCTTTGGATATGATTCAACCTTACTTAGCTTCTTCAAAGCTTCTTGAAAATAGAGAACTAGGTTGAATCTCTCTTTAGTAGATGAAGGTGATCTTGAATCAGCTTCCTTCTTCTTTTTCTTCTTATTACAGAAATGATTCTGTAATCCATACTGATATCCCAAAATTTCTCTTCATCTCTGTGTTCTTTTGTGTTGTATATTTTCTCTTTAATAACACTGTTCTATTTATAGAAACACAGCAGGGGTAATCGGTTGAACTGGTAGCTAACTTGCATCTGACAGTTCTGACATCTGACAACTTTGACAGTAATGCTAGCTGTCACTTCTTAGATCTGGAAATCTGCAACTTGGTCTTCAAAACAGCAGAAAGCATCGAGACAAATCTTCTTCATAATGTGTTGACACTGATTTCAAAATGTGTCGAAACAGATTTTGAATGTGTCGACACAGTTATCTGGAAGTCGACACATTGCCTTGATGTAGTCGACAGACTTCAATCTCTGTCGACACAGCTTTTCTTCAAAATAGTTGTCAACCCAAGTCCTGGGTGTCGACATATTAGCTTCAGCACTACTAGTCATAGTGTGCCGATACTAGTCCTGAGTGTCGACACAGTTGATCTTCGACTCAACATTCAGGATGTTGACTGTGATCATTTAAGTCGACATATCTTGTGTTGTCTGATATCTGTGTGTCGACACAGCTTTGCTCTTGCTCTCGACACAGCTTCTTCACAAGTGTCAACACTGACAGAGTGTCTCGATGCTTTTATACTTAGACAAATTTCTGCATTACTGACCCTGAACAAATAAACTTAAACAAACATCAAATGCAAGATGATGTATGTCATTGATTTAAGTGAGGCTTCTCCAAATCTGGTACAATTACCAATGTACCCAACAATCTCCCTCTATTTGGAGAAGTTATGTAACATCCCATTTACAACTAGACCCCTAAGAGTGGTTTTGTCATGACAAAACCCTAGGAAGCCCAAGAAAGAGTCAAGTGGACCTGGTGGTGTGGATAGGGTCACTATGGTCTGCACTTAGCAGATTTTTAACCTTGGTTAAAGGTGATCATGGGGCTTCACCA
Organism: Platanthera zijinensis; assembly: GCA_039513925.1. Classification (NCBI taxonomy): domain Eukaryota; kingdom Viridiplantae; phylum Streptophyta; class Magnoliopsida; order Asparagales; family Orchidaceae; genus Platanthera; species Platanthera zijinensis. Next base: position 63,888,703 of record CM077087.1, read on the forward strand.
AGACTCCAAGACCCCACCCATACCCTTATAACCATAGAAAGGGGTCAATGGGTCACTAAAAACCCATGGAGAGCAATCAAAGGACCTAAGTTGACCAAAGTCAACTATAACCCTAACTAGGTCAAATTGACCTACACAAGGGTCCATTGCAGTCGATTAGCCAAATATACCCCACCCATACCTCCATAACCCTAGGCAGGGGTCAATGGGTCACTAAGGACCCATGGAGGGTAGTCAAGGGAGCTAAGTTGACCAAAGTCAACTCTAACCCTAAATAGGTCAAATTGACCTACACAATGGTCAATTGCAGTCCCTTAGCCCAGTGGACCCCACCCATACCCTCATAGACCTAGTGAGAGGTCAATGGGTCACTAAGGACCCATGGAGAGTAGTCAATAGGGCTAAGTTGACCAAAGTCAACTATATTCCTAATTGGGTCAAATTGACCTACATAAGGGTCAATTGCAGTCTATTGGCCAAATGGACCCCACCTATACCCTCATAAGCCTAGTGAGAGGCCAATAGGTCACCAAGGACCCATTGGGACCAATCAAAAGGGCTAGTTTGACCAAAGTCAACCCTTGACCTAAAATGGTCAAAATGCCCTAGTTAAGGGCCAAGTGACCTCCAAGGGCCAATCCAACCCCACCTTGACCCTAGGGGAGGCTAATGGGTCACCAAGGACCTATTAAGGAAATCTCAAGGATCAAATTAACTTAGGTGGGCCCTAGTCCAACCTTGGGTCAAGTTAGCCCAAATGGGCTAACTCAAGCTCAAGCCCATTACATTGGGGCTAACCTTGACTTAAGTGGCCAAATGGATTTGTGGGCTGACATGGGACATGTAGGAGCAAAAAATTCAGGCATGGTGACTAGGAGAGAGAAAGTCACCCATGGAGGAGAGAGAAAGAGAAGGAAGAAGAAGGAAGTAGGACTTTGTGCTCCTCCTCCCCCCTCCCCAACCTCCCCATTCATTTCAGAAGGACAATGGAGAGTGCAGCAGCCATTGTGGACTGATTAGAGCAAGCTCCACCCCCTACCAACCTAGCCGCCAAAATGGACTTAGGCTAAAAATGGCACATGCCATTTCAGCCACCTAACTCCCTCCTCTCCCTCTTTAAAAGCTTCAGTGAGGTCCAGGGATGAATTCCCACCAGTTTCCTGAAGAGGCCAAGCCCTAATTTGCATTTGTGAACAAGCCGACCACCACCGGCCACCACCATGCCAATCCGGCGATCATCCAGGCTACAGCCGCCACCACAGGTCCTCCTCCACTCCTTCTCGCATGGGTAGATCGTAGGAATCAATAGAACCAAGGTTGGAGCTCAATTGAGCCCAATCCGGATTTCAAAATCATGGATTTTCACGGTTTTTCCGCTTGCTGGGATCGCCGGAATAGTGCTTCCCGGCGGCCTAGCCTCCGTCTGGAGATAGCCCCGACCACCACGAAGGTGTCGGCGGCGGTGGCAGGCCGGGGAGGTGGCCGGAGCGACGGCGGCAGCCGCTGGAAATCGGCCCAGGCAGGATTAATCCTGGCCATTGGCGCGTGGGGGACGATGATGGGATGCCGTCGGTTATGCGCCAAGATTCGTGCTGTATAATAATTAAACTATGGAATATATAGTTTGAATCATTTCATTTCTGTCACAGTTTTTACGTTTATTGGTTTTAATTATTAAAAATAGCTGGAGCCATTTTCAGAGAAAATGGTCAACACCAAAAATGTAGCCCTATGGATCTACTGTCTGACAAAATTGGTTTGAACCAATTTGGGTGACTGGTTTGACCAGGGCACTCATTTTGGTGGGTCTATACAAATGAATAGGCAGTCATTAAACTAGTTGCACATACTTCATCCTTGGTCCAAATGAGCTGAAATTTTGGCAGGGAGTCACCCTACCCTATACCTAGACCCTTCCCAAAAATGGAAATTTTTGGGAATAATTTTCCTATAGTTTTGTAAAAAATTTAATTATGCTAGGGTAAATTAAATTATGGGTTAAATGAAGTCCAAATTTATCCAAATTTTGGTGGGATGGATATGAGGTCAATATAGACCTCTGGTTAAAATTTCATTAAGTTTGGAGTTGATTTGAATGGGATTCAAGCAAACCCTAGCCTTGCCCTAAGAAGGGTTTTTTGGTCTAAAATGTAATTTTGGCTTTTAGTGTCCAATTCACCTCAACAGAGGTTCAAAATTGGTATACTGGTTTGGCATGACAATATACACCTCCCAATGAAAACTTGGGGGCATTGGAGTTGATTTGGCCCAAGATCCTAGGTCAAACCCTAAGGAAGGGCTTTTGTACCTTGTGAAGGACATATGGCCAAAACCCCTTGTATGGCTATAAAATTTTGTAGGGGTGGTATTTTGGTAACTATAACCCTCTGGTAAAAATATTTGGGTATTTTGGAAGGTTTAGGACCCTCAAAACCCTAACCCTAGTTTAGGGCACAAATGTGGTGGGATTGGAATGGGTTAGCTAAACCCCTTAAAATGATATGAAATTTTGGTAGGATGGTCATAATTATATTAAGAAGCTTTGGTTATTTATTTAGAAATTTTGGAGTATTATTTATAGCACTTCATTTGTATCACAAGAAATGCCTCACTTTAGTAAATAAAATATTATGCTACCTCTGACCCTTGAGAGGTCATGAAATTTTGGCAGAGGAGGTTTTGAATCATTATGAGCTTATATAAATTTTATAAAAATACTTGGACACTTATTAGAAGTAGTTACTTCACAAGCTTGCTATATGATGGAATTATTCAATAAATTATTTAAGTCCATTTACTGATAAATAAATTATGAAATTTGGCCCAAACCATTTAAATGCCATTAGATTCATACTTGAAATTTCTCTGAATTTTTGGAAGCAATATAGTATTTTATAATTCTTAAATGAATTTTCAAGGATTTAAATGTAATATTGATTTAAGGATAAAACCTTACTGAGAAGAATTAGATATTTTGGAAGATAAATTATAACATTATTTTGAGTAAAATATAAAATTTGTAGAATGATGTCTTGACTGAAAATAGTACTTCATGTTCATTATTGGAAATTTTAGACATTAGAATAATTAAATAAATTATTAAATAAATAAGGAAAATTTTGGAACTCTGGATGTAGGACTTAAAAGTCATAATGGATCTCCATTAATTATTATAAGGGTGTTGGATGATTATTTGATGTACTTCCCATTTTACATGAAGTTTGACTTGGTGGTCTGCATTTAGCAATTTTGGAAAATTATTTATATAGTTTGTTTGAAGTTTATCACTCCTTTATTCACTTATGATATATCCCAGAGCATTTATATGCCTTTGTTATCATGTTGGAAGTTTACTTGAAATTTTAGGAGTAATATTACCCTATTTATTTATTTTAATGAAATATGATGAGATAATTTAAAAAAATAGAATCAGTGGCCTAAACCTTGCTGAAAAATCAAGAGATCTTGGATATTAGGTTAATTGTTATATTGAAGTATAACATAAATTTAAGGGAATTTTATCTTGTCAAAATTTGATACCTTCAGTTCAATCTTGGAGACCTTGGCCACTATAAATATTTAATAAATTCCTAGATAAATAGGAAAATTGTAAAACTATGGATTTGGGCAATAAAGGTCATAATGGACCTCCATAAATTATTATAGGAGTATTGGATGATTACTTGACATACTTCCCACTTTACATAACATTAAACCTTGGTGGTCTGCATATAGTAATTCTTCAGAAATAATCTGGAGTACAAGTTAGGTACATAAGAGTTCATCACTCAGGGTTGGATAAGATAGGAATGAGTTTGACTAAATGTTGGATGATGTTTTGGGATCGACGAAAGATCGTCTTCCCCATAAAGTGGAAGGTCAAATCTCCTTAGGTCTAGTTACTGTAATATGGAAATGAAAGGGGTAAAACCTAAGTCATAGATATAAAGTAAATAGTAAACTTAGGGTTTCACACACTCACACCCCAGTGTCCCAGGAGATAGTATGGGTTACTGGGGAAATAAGCCCGGTAGTTATTGGGTATGGTAGTCTGGCGAGCTTCAGTTCGATTGTTGATTATGACGGACGGGATAGTTCGGGGAGCTTTGGCTCGGTAGTAGATTATGACGGATGGGATTGTCCGGTGAGCTTTGGATCGGTTGACGGTTATGACGGACGGGATAGTCTGGGGATCTTTGGCTCGGTGGTAGATTGTGACGGACGGGATAGTCCGGGGAGCTTTGGCTCGGTTGTAGATTATGATGGACGAGATTGTCCGGTGAGCTTCGGCTCGGTTGGTTGTTTGACTCATAACTATTGCATGTGCATAAAAGGTTTAAAGTGGTGGGTCTTCGATATTGGGGAGTTCGATGCACCAACACCAATATCGTTGGCTCGGCAAGTGTGGTGAGCACTTCGCCAACAGAAGTCCGGTGCGCCAGCCGGCAAGAGTGCGCAGGCGTCCGCTTAGTGCACCAAGCGTTGAGGCGTACGATAGGTCTGACCGGTAGTGCTTTACTGGTTTAGAGGTGGGCGAAGCCCAACCCACCGCTTCCGTCTGCCACTACGGAGGTATCCTGGGAGGTAACGGCTCCGAAAGGGGGAACTAAAGGTCTGTGTACACAGAGTCGAGTGGGTGAGTTGCACTTGCATGTTCACATCATAGCATAAAACCTGACACCTAATGTATAAGCGGTATGGGACGCTCTATACATTAGGCCTTGCAAAACGACCCCTTGGCCTATAAGTTCGTGTGAGCGTGCTTATAAGTCAAGGTTCTCTTTCAATATTATAAGCCTGCTAATAGAACCGACACCCTATCGTATAAATCAGTATGGGACTTTTTATAGGATAGGAGCCCTGCAAAAGATCCCTTAGCTTATGTGTACCCACATAAGTTAAGGTTACTTATTTAATTTTGTATAATTATTATCATGCGTACATTGTTAGTTTAGTTCCGCTGCCATCTGGAATTTGACTATTCTCCACCTTCATGTCCTTCCCTTTCCTTCTCCCCGCTCGGTGCTTAGGAGCCATGGGGGAAGGGGTGGGGGACGATAGGACTTAGTCTTTTAGACTAACGATTTTCGAACCACATCATTTAGGGGACCACGGAGCCCCCCATGGAGGAGCAGCCCCGGAGGTCGGCACGCTTGGAGATCGGACAGTCTAGCACTGGAGTCCAGACAGCAGGGACAGTGAGTTCCGAACTATAGTAGTTGTATTAGTTTGCTTCTGCGATGAGTGAATTGTAGTGAGGACTTGATGTACCGGGCATAAGCCCGAGATTTTCATTATATGTACTATCTGTGGACACTCCCTTCGTGGAGTTTATTTCTATATATGTGATTTCTGTGGACTTGCATCTTTTCTTATGCTACAGTTACGATCGAAATTGGCCGGCAGAGTCGGCGTCTTGTAGTGACAACCTTCCCGAGTGCGAAGGTATCACCGCAAGGCGGCGGTTCTGGGCCTAAGACCCCGGTGTCGAAAAAGAAAAAAAAGGGGGTCTTACAAGTTTTAACCACAAGTCAATGATATACACCATTATAATAACCAGCAAAATTAATGATGTAATAATAAACACAGACAGGGTTAATCATTAGGCAGAAAATATATATGTTACAAAGTAAAGCATATCCATCACAGAAACATATAACATATAAACAGATAAAATCAAACAGATTTACCCAACTAAAAAATTATCCCATCATTTCAAATTATATCTGACTTATAAAATTCAAGAATGTCTAGTAAGAACAATATTATTACATAGTTCTAAACTTTAAGACATAAAAGACTCTAAGTCAGCTTGGGTTCCTTGATCATAATTCCTTTGCCAGGTTGAACCCTAGCTTGTACATTAGCTTCTGTGTCATCAGCCAGCTTCTTTCTTTTCTGATCCTTTTTCTTGAGCTCTTTAGCCTTGATCTTTTGTCTTTCAAAGTAATGAAAAGGCTTTGGGAAATACTTGCTAGGCTCCACCGAGTTAGCAGGTATCTTCCCAGCTTTAAGATCTCTTCTGAACTGAAATATGACATCTTGCCACTCCTGATATTTACTCTATTCTTGTTCAGAGTACCATTTGCCTCTATCATGCATATTTTCTTTCACAGCATTCCAAGCAGTCAGAATAATATTCCTAGAGGTTGGACTCCATTGTTCAAAGTCAGGCTTTAATCTGCCTGTTCTCTGAACCTTTTCTTAGACAACTGAGCTTCTTTTTCTCTTTGAACTACAGCTGCATGCATTTCAACTTTTTCAAGAATAACATCATGTGCCTCCTGTGGAGGGCTATACATTTTGTGAACTGCCTGTTGGATTTCTTCAAAATCAGAAGAAGGATAAATAACTTGAGCTACTTCCTGCTGAACCCCTTCAATATAAGCAGGTTGAATTCTAGATTCAGCAGTGTTGTCATCATCACAAAGGGGTGGATAACCAAGAGTTGCTCTGATGCTATTTGATATCCATTTAACATGATATGAGCTTGCTTTGACTAATACTCTCTCCCCATTTATGACTTCTCTTTCTACTCAGTTGATCAGAAATAGCTGTTTGAGATGCCTGGATTGCTATTTGGACAACTGCTAAATCTTCCATGATTTGCTTGGACACTTCAGTCTTTATAGCAGTGACACTAGTCTCAATTTTTGTTAGAATAGCATGATGTGAGTCTTTGAGATTTTCATTCATTCTAATTTGATTTTCCAGGACATAACCTTATTTAACTGCAATGTCCTCTACTGCAGTCTTAATCTCTTGTTGTTGCTGGGCCAAGTAAACTACAAAATTACCTCCTTTATGGAAGTAATCTGTCATCTCTTTTTTATTCTGATTGACTTAAAATCTGATGGATTTGATATCCTGTGCCAGCTGAAATTGCAGGTCCTTGTGGGTCTCATCAATATATTTTTCAAGAGTAGTTCTGTGCTAATCCATCTTCACTTGCAGTTGCACCAAAAGTGAACTGAAGTCTGCTATAGGAGTTGTTGTTGGTGGGACAGTCTTCAAAGCTTTCTTATAGCCTGTGCTTTTCTTCCTTATTTCCATTAGTTTTCTTTTCTTTAGCTCTGAGGCTTCTTGTTCAGCTTCTGATTCAGAGGAACTGGCTACATCCACAGCCTGAGGCTAGTTATAAGGAAAATGTACTGGGTCAAGGTCTGGTACCTCCCCCTCAATCTGTGCATCTTCTTGAAGTATGTCCTGGTTGTCCTTCTGGACATCTGGCAAAGTATCAGATGGAGGAACATTGTCTTCAGTAACCCTAGTCTTCTCTCCCTAAACATCAGCTTCAGAAACAAAGGTCTCTTTCTCAACAACTTGAACTAGCTCAGTTTGTTTTTCTGGCTCATCTACCATAACAACATCCATATTGATATCCTTGAGAACCTCCAGGATAGTGAGATGAGCTGCTTCACTGTCCATGATAATTTTTGTGAAGTCTCCCCCTAGAACTGAGGTCTCTTGTGGATGTGACACTGAATCATCTTCCCTTTGAGGTGTACTTCATTTACATACTCTTCAGAACTGAAAACCACAACCTCTTCAGAATCACTAGATTATTCTACAATCTTTGTTGCTGATTTCTTTTTGATGTTGCACAGGAGCTGGAGTCTCCTTGGTCAGTACCCTGTCACATCTTGACAAGATTCTAGTGTCCATTCTCCTTATATGATTGATTTTAGCTCCTGCAACTTGATTTAGTATCTCTGGCATTGCTGAGACCAGATACAAACTCAGGATCCTGCCTAGGTTAGGCTTCTTGATCCCTTCCTTAATCTTGTCAAAGACTTCTGTCGACCAGTCAGTCTTGAGATTGAATATTAATCTTATCATTAGGCTGAACATGAAGGAAGATATCCTGTCATGTCCCCCTGTCTTATATAGTATAACCTTTCCAACCACTTCAGAAAGAAATTTCCTTTGGAAATTCATCCCTTTCCTTTTCATAGAGGATCCAATCTTTATGGCTGCATTCAGACCGCACCATTAAAGTCCCTCTGCTATCTTGTCGGAATCAACCTCATCTTCTTATTTGAGTGACGGCAGTTGGAGTACCTTGCTTAGACTTTTAGAAGTAAGCTTTATCTTTGTCCTAAAAACTGTTGACTTAATCTTGTTTCCAGTTGAATCCAGCTTTGTGTTGGAGAAGAATTCAATTACTTCTTTCTTCCATATCTTGGTTGGTTCTGAGACCATAAATTCTAGTCCAGCGTCAGTGACTAGGGTGATGACTTTTTGAATTTCTTAAGAAGCATCGTTGAAGGAATTACGAACCAGTTCGTAACCCATATTGATGTTTTCTTCCAACTTTGGCGCCATTAAATGTTGAAGGAAGAGAGATTGAGGATGGTTGAGAGGAGATCTAGCTCTCGACACAGAAGTTTAATCTCTTGAGAAAGCTAAATTGCGTGGTTGACTAATTCTCGTTCTAACCTATTTATAGGGTTTTAAATTTGGAAGGTCAAACGACGTGCCCAAATATTGTGTGTTGACACAGAAGTTAACATCTCGACACAGATGATAGGGATTCAACACTACTATTTATCGACACCACTCTATAGGAGTCGACATATAAGACTTGACATTGTTGTGTCGACACCTTTATTTAAGGTGTTGACAGAAGTATGTCGACACATAGATGTAAGTTGTCGACAGCATTGTGTCGACACTTTCCTTTTAATGTCAACACTAAGCTCTGGTAGTGTCGACACTAACAATAATTAATGTCGACCAACTTATTGTTGATGTCAACATGAATTCTTAACTTAGCCAATATCTGAGGATTTTTCCTTTAATGAGTTTATACATTGACTTAATCAATATCTAGCATTCCTAGCTCAATCTAAAAGTTATTGAACTTAGTTTCATCCAGAGGCTTAGTGAATATGTCAGCTATTTGTCTATTTGTAGTGACAAACTCTAAACAGATGTCATTTTTCTCTACATATTCTCTTGTAAAGTGATACCTAATTTCAATATGCTTTGTTCTGCTATGTGAAACAAGATTTCTAGCAATGGAAATAGCACTTGTAGAGTCACAATATAAAGGTGTTTTACTTATCTTGATGTCATAATCTTCTAACTGATGCTGCATCCACAATAGTTGTGCACAACAACTTCCTGCAACAATGTACTCTGACGCAGCTGTAGAAATGACAACACTTGTTTGCTTTTTACTGATCCATGACACCAATCTTCCACCTTGGAACTGACAAGTACCTGTGGTACTTTTCCTATCTTCTTTTCATCCTGCAAAATCTGTATCTGAAAATCCATTTAACAGGAAATCTCTATTCCTAGGGTACCAAAGACCTATATCTGGTGTGCCCTTAAGATATCTCAGAATTCTTTTACAATAAATAATGTGAATCTTTAGGACATGCTTGATATCTAGCACAGACACATGTTGCATACATGATGTCAGGCCTACTAGCAGTCAAGTAGAGGAGGGAGCCAATTATCCCTCTATACAAAGTCTCGTCAACAGGTTTTCCTGCTTCATCTTTGCATATAGGCATACTTGACCCCATTGGAGTTTTCATGGTGGATGCTGTATCCATACTATATTTCTTTATCAAATCCTTGGTGAACTTAGACTGTGATATGGACAAGCCATCATCAGTCTATTTTATTTGAAGTCCTAGAAAGAACTTTAGCTCACCATACTGCTCATTTCAAATTTCCCTTGCATAAGTTTATCAAACTTTCTGCAAAGGTTGTTTTCAGTAGATCCAAAGATTATGTTATCAACATAAATCTGAACTAGTATGATCTTGCCTTTGGATTCCCTAAGGAATAGAGTTTTGTCTATTTTCCCCCCTTGAGAATTTATTCTCATTGAGGAAGATTGACAATGTCTCATACCAAGCCCTAGGAGTCTGTTTCAACCCATAAAGGGCTTTTTTAAGTCTATAGACATAGTTTGGAAAATGAGAATCAACAAAACCTGATGGCCGTTCTACATATACTTCTTCCTTTAAGTATCCATTCAGAAATGCTGACTTGACATCCATATGGTAGACATTGAATCCATGATAGGCTGCATAGGCAAGGAATAGTCTTATGGCCTCCAACCTTGCTACATGAGTAAAAGTTTGGTCAAAGTCTATCCCTTCTTCCTGCTTGTAACCTTTAGCTACCAGCCTTGCCTTATTTTTGATTATGATTCCATTCTCATCCAACTTATTCCTGTAGATCCATTTTGTTCCAATGACATTATGTCCTTCTGGTTTAGGAACAAGTTTCCATACTTTGTATCTCTTGAACTGGTTCAGTTCTTCTTGCATGGCACCTATCCAGTGAGAATCCTTAATTACTTCCTCAAACTTCTTAGGTTCCACCTGGGACATAAAGCTTTAACATAGTATAGTGTTCATGCTCTTGCTCCTTGTCATTACACCATGTCTAGCATCACCAATGATTTGGTGAGCTGGATGATCTTTTAGATGTCTCATTGCTTGAGGCATCCTTTCTACAACAGTCTGTTCTTCAGTGTCTTCAACTTCCATTTGTGGAATATTATCAGCTTGCTGTTCTAGAGCTCCCCCTTGACAGCATCCATCATCTTCTATATTTTCTTCTGCTATCTTGACTTCTTTAATGGATAGCATCTCCAATTTATCCTTTAGACCTGCAGAACTAGATGAAATGCTAGGCAACTCATTGTTAATAAGCATGGATTCATCAAAAACTACATGGACAGATTCTTCTACAACTTGTGTAGTCAAGTTATAGACCCTATATGTCATACTATTATTGCTGTACCCAACAAAGATTCCCTCTTGGGACTTGGCAGCAAACTTAGTCATGTGAGACTTACCATTATTATGTATATAGCACTTGCTACCAAAGATCCTAAAATAGGATAGGTTTGATTTTATACTCTTCAGAATCTCATAGAGAGTCTTCTTATGACTTTTAGTGATAGAGGCCCTATTGAGGACATGACATGCAGTGTTTACTGCCTCTGCCCAGAAATATTCTGGAAGAGAAGTGTCACTTAGTAGGGTCCTACCAACCTCTATTAGAGTTCTATTTTTCCTTTCAGTAATACCATTTTGCTGATGTGTTCTAGGTGAGGAGAACTCCTAATGAATCCCAATACTTTCACAGAACTTTATCATGCATTCAGACTAAAATTCAGTCCCATGGTCACTTCTGATTTTAACCACTGTACAGTTAAATTCATTCCGTATCTGCTTAACAAAGGTCTAGAAAACATCAGGTGTTTTAGATTTCTTGCTTAGGAAGAACACCCATACAAACCTGGAAAAGTCATCTACTACTACCAATGTATAGGCTTTCCTACCTAGACTATAAACTTGCATAGGACCAAACAAATCCATATGCATAAGGTAAAGACACCTCACTAAATCTTTGGTATCAAAGCTTTTAAAAGAGGATCTGGTCTGCTTGCCCTTTTGACATGCTGAACAGATACTCTCCTTGACACACTTGACTTTAGGACCATTCCTGACTAGATCACCACTGAAGAGTTTTCCTATTGTCTTGTAGTTTAGATGAGCTAGCCTCTTGTGCCATTGTACACAGTGAGTGGCTTTCTTATCTGCAACTAGACAAATAAGAGAATCTCTTCTCATACATTCAAAATCTAGACAATACATATTTCCTCTCCTAGTGCCAGATAAGATGACCCCTTGGTCATTAGAATTTTCTATTTGACACTTATCCTTGAGGAAAGAAATGTCATAGCCAAGATCACATAATTGACTTATACTTATCAGGTTATGTTTCAGGCCTTTCACATATGCCACTTGTGTGATAGTGACTAGACCATTTGTAATCTTACCAAAACCTTTTATAATCCTATTTTCTGAACCTCCGAAGATAACTTTGGGTCCATTTTTAGTTGGAATAAAGTCCTTTATCATCCTCTTTATTCCAGTCATGTGCCTGGAACAACCACTGTTTAAGTACCATATGGAGGTATAGCTATTTGGACTCACCTGCATAGAACAAGACTATCTAACCTTAGGACCCTAATTTTTATTGGGTCCTAGGCACTGGTTAGATTGAAAATGCATCTGCCTACCTGCAACTTTACTGACAGGTAGACTATCTCTCTTGATACTATCATTGAACCAACAGTCAATGGCAAAGTGACCCACCTTGCCACAATACCAACACTCATACTTATTATACCTCCTCTTAAGTACTGGTCTGATAGCATTGCTGTCTTTAGTTCTTAAATATGATGGTATAACAGTTCCTTTTCATAGTCTATCAGTAAAAACCTTCTTAGGAATTTGTATATTAGCAGATGTACTCGGGATATCCTGAGTCTTAACAACAACAATCTTCTTTTCAGAGTGAATGCTCCTGATTGCTTCAGTGATGCCCATATTAGTCTTGTTATCTGACTTCCCTTTTGTCTAGTTCTAGTCTGTAAGACCTTAGAAGTGAACTGTTTGTTTTTGTTTGAGTGATGGGGCTGGGACACCAAACACAAATTGTCCAGAATGGGCAAGTTGAGTTTTCTGGTGAGCTGCCATATAGTCACTTGCACCCTTGCCATTCTCAATCTCACAGTGACCATAAATGCATTCATGGTCATACCTGTTTGATGGCTGATCAACCTTCTTAAATGATATAGGGGGCATTGAGGCTAGTGGCTGTACTGGAGCTTTGCCTTTACTTTTAGATATGACAACTCTAGTTCTACCTTTGTAACCTAGTCCCTTCTTACCCTTTTGGATGGAGAAGGAATCTATTAAAGGTAAAACTGTACTAGGTTTAGAAAATTTAGCCACTAATTCCCTCTCCTTTTGAAATCTACTTTCAAGATTCCTGATATGATCATTCTTGAAAGTAATAGTACCCATCTGAATAGCAGTTATGTTCTTCAGTTTACTAACTTCTTTTATCTTCAGATCCAGCACTTTTGCTGAGTCTGAAGCAGCCAATTTAAGAGAGGCATTCTCCTTTGCCAATTTTTTAGCTAGGATCCTGCTTTTCTTAAATGCTTTCAGGAGCTCACCATAATCATCAATCAGTTGATTGATGTCTCCCTCAGATTCAGAACCATCATCACATTTTTGAGTTGATGCTTCTGTTTCTTGACTAGTTATATATACAGATCCAGATGGTGAGGAATGTACCTTACTAGGGCCAGGCTGATCCTAGCTGTCTCCTTCCTCATCAAATCCCAACAGACCAAAGTAATGACTTTCTTTTGTCCTTGAATTGATGTCATCCAGCATCTGCAAGAATTCAGTCTCCACATAATCTACTTCTGCTAAATATAGCCCAATATAGGCCTCAGCATCATCTTCTTTTTCTGATTCTGATGAAGATGAATCAGTCCAACTTTTTTCTTTCTAGGCAACAAAGGACTTTTCCTTATTGCCCTTATGGTGCTTCTTCTTGTCTCCTGATTCCTTTCTTTTCACAGGACAGTCAGCTATGACATGTCCTGGTTTGCTACAGCAATAACAAACTATTTTAGAAGAAGTTTATTTACTAGTTTTTGAGCCATACCTGTCCTCTTTAGAGGATTTCTTCTTTCCTTTATAGTAATCATCCTTGGGGTAAGAAGATGTGGATGGCCTGCTTCTCCAGCTATTTTTCTTTACAAATCTCTAGAACTGTCTGGTGAAAGCAGCAAAGTCTTCATTAGAATTATGACCATCTGATGTGCTGGTGTCTGAGCTTTTAGTTTTTGTCTCAGCAACCTTCCTGGGAGGAGAAGGAGACTTTCTCCTACCCTTTCTTGTGGCCTCAACTTTGAAAGCCACAGACTTATCCTTGATTGAAGACTTATTACATTTGTCCTCCTCTTTCCTTGCTGTCAACTGCATTTCATAGGACAGTAGTTTACCAAACAGTGTTGGTGGAGGTGTATCAGCTAATCTGACCACTTCTCTTATGGCACAAATCTTAGTATCCCAATCTTTGGTTAATGACCTGAGAAATTTGTCGTTTAGCTCATATGTACTGAATACCCTTCCATAAGTCATTAGTTCATTCACTATCCTAAAGAATTTCTTATAGCATTCTACAATGCTATCAGTCTTGGCCTGTCTAAAGCTCTCATACTCCTGATTAAGCATAGACTTTCTGTCATCTCTAACCTCTTCATTTCCTTCCATGTAGACAACCAGTGTGTCCCACATTTCTTTTGATGTTTTGCAATGGACCAGATTCTAAAAAGTTGAATCATCTGTGACACTAACTATTATGTTCTATGCCCTTTTGTCCATAGTAGCCAAAATGATCTCATCCTTAGTCATCTCTTCATAGCTCTTACGAGTGGATTTATTGGCATCAAGAACTGATGTTTTCATAAGTATAAAGGGACCTTCTTGAACTGTAATATAAATTCTTGGATCAAATACCTCCATAAACAATCTGACTCTTTCTTTCCAGATACCAAAATTTTCTTTCCTGCATATGAGAAGTTTCATTGAACGAAGCTCTTTCTGATTCTCACTTAATCCCATTTTGAATATCTGTAATTGCCTTGGAGATAAGCTCTGACTTTTAAGTCAAATTTTGAGCAAACTCCCTCTGATACCAATTGAAAGAATTCAATAATGAACAACTAATCACCTAGAGGGGGGGGGGTGTGAATAGGTTCAATTTTTTATAATAGGTAGTTTTAGGATTTTAACTAGCAAATCTACTCATCCAATCATTCAAGCATCACAAACAATCAGAGTAAGCAAAACATAGCATAGAGACACAGAAATTTATAGTGGTTCCCCAATATTTGGGTACATCCACTTTCCCCCTTCGCCTATCTAATAATGAACTAGATTCAGCCCAACTTCCGCTTTTCTCAGATCCATAGATCTTACCACTCAGAACCCTTCCAGGTTCCTACAACTCAGACTTCTTCAAGTCCTAAAGCTCAGATCCTTCAAGATCCTACATCTCAGATTCTTCCCAAGAACCCTACCTCAGAGTTTTCCAACTCCTACCTCAAGCAACATGCCATACCTCAGCCCTTATAATTACAGGCTTACCACTTAGAAAGATAGACTTTCCTACACTCAGATCTATATAGATCCTACAGTTGTGATTATAATGTTTTAAGAATTTTTTTACCCAGAGAGAGAGAGAGAGAATGAGGTAAAGTGTTCTTGACCAAATCTTGAGAGATTGGTCTTCTTTTGATCCTTGCAGCTTTGGATCTGATTCAACCTTACTTATCTTCTTCAAAGCTTCTTGAAAATAGAGAACTAGGTTGAATCTCTCTTGAGCAGATGAAGGTGATCTTGAATCAGCTTCCTTCTTCTCCTTCTTCTTATTACAAAGTTGATTCTGTAATCCTTACTGATCTCCCAAGATTTCTCTTCATCTCTGTGTTCTTTTGTGTTATATATTTTCTCTTTAATAACACTGTTCTATTTGTAGAAACACAACAGAGGTTACCGGATGAACCGGTAGCTGACTAGCATATGATATTTCTGACATCTGACAACTTTGATAGTTATGCCAGCTGTCACTTCTTAGATCTGGAAATCTGCAACTTGGTCTTCAAAACAGCAAACAACATCAAGACAGATCTTCTTCACAATGTGTTGACACTGATTTCAAAATGTGTCGACACAGATTTTGAATGTGTCGACACAACTATCTTGATGTCGACACATTGCCTTGATGTAGTAGACAGACTTCAATCTCTGTCGACACAGCTTTTCTTCAAAACAGTTGTCAACCCAAGTCCTGGGTGTCGACATATCAGCTTCAGCTTACTGTCAGCACTACTAGTCATAGTGTGTCGATACTAGTCCTTAGTGTCGACACATTTGATTTTCGACTCAACATTCAGGATGTTGACTGTGATCATTTAAGTTGGCACAACTTGTATTGTCTGATATCTGTGTGTCGACCCAACTTTGCTCTTGCTCTCGACACAGCTTCTTCACAAGTGTCGACACTGACCGAGTGTCTTGACGCTTTTATACTTAAACAAATTTCTTCATTACTGAGTCTACACAAATAAACTTAAACAAACATTAAATACAAGATGATGTATGTCATTGATTTAAGTGAGGCTTCTCCAAATCTGGTACAATTACCAATGTACCCAACATTGACCTTCGTTCAGGCTACCACCAGTTGAGGGTCCGTGAGGCTGATATACCACGGACAACTTTTCATTCCCGACACAAGCATTTTGAGTTCTTGGTAATTTCCTTTGGACTGACAAATGCACCCTCTACTGTCATGGACTTAATTAATAGAGTGCTCAAAGATTTCTTGGACCATTTTGTGATTGTGTTCATCGATGACGTTTTCGTATATTCCCGTAGTGTTGAGAAGCATGCTCGACACTTATGCTTAGTTTTGTCAACCCTGAGGGAGCACAAACTCTATGCCAAGCTGAGTAAGTGTGAATTCTTGTTACCCCAGGTGTCCTTTCTGGGCCATGTTGTGTGCAATGACGGTATTTCCATAGAACCGACCAAGATTTCTGCTATGATGGAATGGAAGAGACCTTCTACTTCTAAAGAGATTAGGAGCTTCTTAGGTCTGGCCGATTATTATAGAAGATTCGTAGAAGGGTTCTCTGTGTTGTCTGCTCCTCTAACTAGACTTACACAGAAGAACACCGTGTTCATTTGGAGCGATAAGTGTGAAGAAGCTTTTCAAGAGTTGAAGAAGAGATTGTGTACTGCTCCAGTTTTAACTTTACCTACTGAAGGAGTCGAGTACGTTGTGTATATGGATGCATCACACATTGGACTTGGTTGTGTTTTGATGCAAGAAGGAAAGGTGATCGTGTACGGATCAAGACAATGAAAGATTCATGAAAGAAACTATCCTACGCATTATTTGGAATTTGCTGTTGTAATCTATGCGCTGAAACTTTGGAGATATCTATTGTATGATGCACTGTGCAAGATCTACACAGACCATAAGAATTTGAAATACATCTTCACTCAAAAGGAGCTAAATCTTCGCCAGCATAGGTGGTTAGAGTATGTGGCCGATTATGAAGTGGAGATCCTTTATCATCCAGGAAAGGCTAACGTAGTGGCCGATGAATTGAGTAGAAAGACCGCCAAAATTTTCAACCTATCTGTGCAATCCTTGGTGGAAGAATTCTTGTTGATGGACATTGAAGTTGGGAATAGTATTGTGCCTGCTAGTTTGGAAGAAGAAGAGCCCTTTTGATTTCCCTTACCAGAGTGCACCAGAAGGATGACCCTGATTTATTGCATCTCTGGAATAGAAATGAGAAGGGAGAGCTACCTAATTTCTCTTTAGATGAGTTAGATACTCTGAAATATCGGGGTAGATTTTGTATTCCCGCTTTTGGTGACATTTGGGATAAGATTTACAATGAAACTCATGGTTCCAGTGTTGCCTACCATCCTGGTTCCACCAAAATATATAAAGATCTAAAGTAAATTATTTGGTGGTCTGGAATGAAGAACGATATAGCAAAGTTTGTGTCGGAATGTTATACGTGTTAGTGTGTCAAGGCTGACCATAGAAGGCCTGGTGGTAAATTAACACCGCTTGATATTCCAAGTTAGAAATGGGAGAGTATTTCAATGGATTTCATCACCAGTCTATCAAAATCTCCCCGTGGGCACGACTCTGTTTGGGTGATAATCGATAGACTGACAAAGTGTGTTCACTTTGTTCTCTTTAAGATTGGGTATTCTATAAAAAAGATAGCTGATTTATATCTTGATGAGGTCATCAGATTACATGGAGTGCCTGTTAGCATTGTATCAGATCGAGACTCTCGATTTATGTCTCGCTTTTAGAAGAGTTTACAGGAGGGGTTGGGTACCAATTTGAGGTATTCCATCGCCTATCATCCGCAGACAAATGGTCAAAAAGAGCGAGTTAATCAGATCATGGAAGATATGATCATGTGTTACATATTGGATCACGGTGGTGCTTGGGATGAGCGTCTCAGACTCATGGAATTTGATTACAATAATAGTTACATAGAGAGTCTGTAGATGGCCCCGTTTGAGGCCTTGTACGGAAGGCATTGTAGGACTCCTTTGTTTTGGGCTGAAGTTGGTGAGAGACCGCTGCTAGGTCCGAAAGCCCTTGAAGAGATGAATTGTGCTGTGACTCATATTCAGGAAAAGCTCCGTGTAGCCCAGGAGCGTTATGAGAAGTATGCTAATCGACGAAGGGTTGATCTGGAGTTCGACGTTGGGGATATGGTTTTTCTGAAAGTCTCTCCGATGACAGGTGTTAAACGGTTTGGAAGGAATCACAAGTTAGACTCCCGGTATGTGAGACCTTTTCAAATTCTTGAGCGCATCAGAGTGTTAGCTTATTGACTGGATTTATTTGCTATCTTCCCTGGTGTCCATGATGTGTTCCATGTGAGCCAGTTGCGGAAGTATGTTCGTAGTGATCGTCAAGTCCTTGACTCGATGCCCCAGATTTAGCCCAACCTTTCGTACGTGGAAGAGCCTGTCCGTGTTTTGGAATCACAAGAGCGAGTGTTGCGGAGAAAGACAATTCCCATGTTTAAGGTTCTCTGGCAAAATCAAGACGTCGAGAGCGCGGCGTGGGAATTGGAGTCGGCAATGAGGAAATCTCATCCGCATCTCTTCCCTTAGTTTCTGGTATGTCTTCATGCTTTTAGGTGTATTTGATTCTCTGATCATTTTGGTTTGGTTTTGGAGTAGTGTTAAGTTTCGGGACGAAACTTCTTTTTAGGGGGAGTGACTGTAATGCCCCCAACTTTTTGATAATTATTTGTTTTGGTAATGTCATAGTTATGACGTCAGAGCGTTACTTTTTAACATCGAGTTGATGACGCGACGCCGTTAAGGCATTTTCGCATCTGTTCGGTCGAGTCAGCCAAATTCATGAATTCTTGTTGTATTTGGAAAATTTTGCATTGGAAAATGAAGTTAAGTAATTCTGGACTTACTCGTCAAGTTTCGTCGCGATCCGATCATATTTGGAGTCTCGGCGCGCGTTTGTAGTTTTGAATTATTTACGTTTGTCGTAAACTTTAGAAATTAATATCTCGGGAATGGCTCGTAAAATTTTGGTTTTGACTTCACCGTTGGGTTTGTAGCGTCAGTGTTCACCTACAATGCGAATTTCGTTTAATTCGGCACGCGTTTGGGCCTCCGTTCTGAACTCGTATTTCCTTTTTCAAAAATATAAATATGATTATTATAATATCAAAGCACTTTTCAAAAATACAATTTCCTATTCATTTATATAGTTTGATCAAGGGTATATTTGCAAAATCCACTTTTCACCAGGACAAAAAAAACACTGTTCATGAAAATTAATTCTAGGGTAGCTGTTAGTCTTCTCGAGTAGTCTGCTTCTTCTTCTCGAGTAAACCCGCTTCTTACTCTCGAGTACCTGCTTGCTGTTCTCGAGAAATCCCAGGCCCTTCCCAAGTAATTCTAAACTTGTTCTCGAGTAATCTGCCGTCCTTCTCGAGTAATCCTGAGCGTGTTCTCGAGAACTCTAGGCTCTTCTCGAGAATTCCATTCTAGTCTGTATTCGAGCGCCGTTTTGAGGGTCAAAATGGTGTTGTATAAAATAATAGTTAACATAAAATTTGTTCGTCTCGATGAGATCTACAAATTTCATGTTGAGCATTTTTTGATTTGAAGGCATCTTTAGTCTCTATTTTTGTTTTCCGCGCGTCCGCACTTAAATTGCCCGTTTTCTTCCTGTTTAGACAAAAAATAATGAATATATATGTATATATATATATATATATATTCTTATACTTAAGGATAATTAGAACAACTTCATCTTCTTCAAGTCTAGCTTGAACCGAAACTAGTACAACGACTTCCTCTTGTTCGTGAATCTTCCGGTGGCCACCGACGGTTCTCCGGTTCTCGAAATCTTCAACGGGATATAGATCCGGAAAGCTCTCAACGAGAGCTACGCCATTGTGGTAAAAATTTCCCCACTTCTTGAGTTTTCTTGTTAGGGTTTTTGGCTCTAACCTCTATTTCAGCCATTTTTGTTCAGATTTCGACTCCTCCCGTCTTCTTCTGCCTCGATCTGCGACAAGGAGTGTTTGGAGAATTTTTTCCGATAAAACCAAGGCAAGTGGTGGTTTTACTTCCCCTTTTTTTCTCCCTTCATTCTCATGATCCGCTGAAATTTATAACTTATTTTTGTCATTATCAGTAATATCTTGCTTTAAATCCACTTGTATTACCATATTCTTGAATTTTGCTAGTCTAACTTTGTAAAGCGGTATTTGTTTTGATGATGTGGTTAAATCTTGCTCTTTTAACCGTCCCTTAACTATTATGTAGGACGTATTAGAGTTTATCTAGGATTGTAAATCCTTCCTAAAAGTTGATCAATCATTTCTTAAATCTAGAAATGTTTAGTAGAGTCTGATGAGCCAAGTCCTGAAATATATTTTTGTTGGGTTTTCTTGATTGCGGGAGTTAGTGGACGAAACCACCTCTGCAATGTTTGTTTCCTTTATTAGTATCTCATGGAACTCTACCGGGTGTTTGGGCGTCTGCGATGAATGGTGGAGTGTATGAGTCTCCCCCGCAGTTAGACAGATATTATATCTGTGAAGGTGTGTCCAGATGAGTGACCACCTCGCCTGTATTTTTGGGTAGAGTTGACCACATGTTACTAATAAAGTTTGAGTATTCTTTCTTATGATTCAATCATGTTTTTCACCCTTTTAGCCTTGTGCATCTGATGTGATTTGTTGTACGTGACAATTCACGTAAGTTCTATGTTTCTGATTTAGTACTTTACTTCTGTACTTTACTTCAGTACGTTTGGTCTTGGGTTGGTACCCCTTTTGACCTTTGTTTACTTTTTGCTTACTTTTTCTGTCACCGCTTGTACCTTCTTGCTGAGGTGTTCTGTGTTTGGAATGCCTTAGGTTCAGAGCTTTAGCAGGTAGTGGAGCTGTTTTGGAGTTACTGAGCAGCAGTGTTGGCTGTGGGTTTTCACCTCGCCATTGCATGGTAATTTGTTGTTTTAGTTTGTTTCTCCTTGTTCAGACATAATTTTACTTGATGTGGGTTCATGTCAGGTTGTTGACGCCCACATAATAGTTGATTTTGGATACCTTGCTAGCTGTTAGTTGTTTTCTTTGTGATGAATTTGATTACTTGCTCTTTGGGATGTTTTATGTTAAGAATGTATGTTAGATATTTTTAACTTATAAAACCATATTATTAGTACATCATGCATTCAATCTCTTTCAAAATTAAGTCACTACTTTCTGGTTAGCGTAAAGACTTTGAGCTAAACTCATTATAAATCTAGGGTCTTGCATACCATGAGTTGTTCTCTGGGGGACGTTTACACTCATGTAGGATGTTTAATCTCATAAAAGGACTATTTTCCTCAGCGTATAACTATTTTCCCTGTGGACTAGATGAGCCACTAAGCCGAGGGATACGACTAACTATTTAACTTAAACTGGATTTTCTCTAATTAATTTAATAAATCTTCCTTTATGTGTCAAGTAGAAGTTTTGCCTGAGCGACCGCAGTTATCCCCTACTGAGGTGGCATCATGACGCACATTTTCCCTTACTCTGATATATCTTTAAAGGCAGTGAAAATGCGGGTTGTGACAGCCACCGACCGTCTGCCGTCCCTAGCCACCGCCGGAAATGGTTTCCTAGGCGTCGTCTTCGTCGTTGTCGCATCTCCTTGAATGGATCTAGTACTCTGTGGAGACGTTGAGGGCAAGCCTCTTTCCGACCTAGATCTTGTGTGACAAGAGTCTAGGGTTCTCCGTGCTCGTGTGGATACCCGTAGAGGCGTGGACACTATTCTACGCTCGGAACTCCGGCCATTGCCGTTCGTTGGAATCAATCGGAGCACCTAGGTTGAGTATTGAGTCAATCCCACGAAGGTATAAATTTATTAATCGCAACATTATTTCTTGATTAATGGTCGTCGCAAGATCCACAACTTACTTTTGGGTTTGTTTGTTTCCTTATTCCACTGTGCTTAACTGTTATGTCGTATTACAAAACCCAACAGAATAGATGAGTTCTACATCTTTTAGCGGAATAAAAAATTAGTAAAAAAAAGCAGACAGAAACACAACACAAACACAAGGATTTATAGTGGTTCCCCGGAATGGGTACGTCCACTATCTTACCTTGCCTATCTAGCACTTCGGGCTAGACTCAGCTACTTCACCAAAACTCAGATTATAACAATCTTACACCTCAGAGCCTCAACTCCTACAAATCAGAGACAACTCTCTTACAACTCGGAGAACAAACTCTCCTATAACTTGATCCAATAAACACAGATCTACAAACTCGGAAGTAGAAACTTCTTATAATAATAAAATTGGATTTGTACAACTTTATAGATTGGAAACAATCTTTTTCTTCAGATCTGAGTATATTCAATCTTCTTTCTTCTTAGAGAGTAGATCTTGAAATGAAGGTTGAAGGAGAAGACTTGAAAACTTGAAAACCTTGATCTAAAAACTTTGGATCCAACGAGATCAAGAATAACCTCTATAGAATCTGAAAACAATGATCTGTTGAATCTCTTCTTGTGAGGAATTGCCAATCATGAACTTCTAGTTTGTCGGGCTGCATTTCCGAGAACAGTAAGTCAGAAAGAAATTTGTGGCCGTTTACGATTTGAAAATTAGGTTAAGATTTTTTTTTTAATTTTTGCGATCCTTGTTGACTAAAATGAAATCCTTGGTATTTATAGGAATCCATTTCCAACGGCTAGAAATAATCTTCTAAAATGAGCTTCCACGTGTACTGTACATGGCCGATATTTTGAAACAGAATCCGTCAAAAAATCAAAACAGAAAAATCATTAAGTCCATTCATCGAGATGACTTGTGATATAAACAGAACACTCGACGAATCACTTAGTCACTCGACAAATTCCATGAGAGAAATCGACGAATTACGCGAAAGCACTTGACAAATTTTACTTAGTAGAAAATGGGACCAGAAGAAAATTTTCTGTTAACAGTCACTTGACCTCTCGAGAATACTCGACGAATTCCATGTGTGTTCACATGACATCTCGACAAATTACATGAGACTTCACGTGAAAACTCGACGAACTTAACTTAGCCATTCCTGAAGAAGTTTAAGAAACCATTAGAAATTTCCCTAGTAAACTCGATGAATTCCTTGAGTGTTCACGTGATGTCTCAAAGAATGACACGAGACTTCACGTGAATACTCGATGAATTTTACTTAGGAAAATTTCTGATTCACCCTAAAATCAGCAACCATCCTTTTCCTTAAATGTTCTATGCGCTTGAAAATGAAGTACACCTTAATAGAGAGATTACACTTGAGTCAACACCATGTCCTACACAATGAGGGATTACATTGCATAGTCATGTGTTTTATGACCCATTTAATATGGCATTGGTTTGTACTTGACAATTAAATTCTGCAAGCATATAACTTGAAAGCATTGTCAAATACAAATCAATTTATCTTAGTTCAAGAGGGACTTCTTCAAATCAAGATTATTATGGAAACAATACCAAACAATCTCCCCCTATTTGAAGAAGTCAGAACCTTATATACTAAGGTGAATTGCACACAGAATAATCATAAACAAAAATATATAAAGAGATGGAATGAGGTTATCAAAAATCTCTAAATCAATCAATAATGTTATATAAACAGTTCTAAGTGGCATTTCAGAAATCACACACATTCACAGATAGAGAATAAGAAAACTAGACAGTTTTCCCCTTGTTCTTCTCATTCTGCCTGTCAAAGTATGTCTTTGGCTTTGGATAGTACTTTGGAGGAAGAGGGGCATCTGGATCATCTCTCTTATACTTCCTGAAATGTAACATGTAACGACTCCACCCATTAAATAACATATAATAGAAGGTTCGACCGGGGCCCCACACTATATGCCACAAAAGACGGCGAGGTCACAAGTTAATACCAAAACACCATCGCACCCTAACCCAGAGCATTCTAGCAGAAGCTTATTACTTGCAAGAACTCAACCAATGAATGTCCACTACATATATAAATAACACATTTATATATAACACCAGGAATGTATACAAGCACACACTGCTTACGGCCTTAAGGTCTTACATGTTTCTCTTTCAAAATATGGTTTAATACATCGATACGCAGGCCGGCCACACATGAAATCCAATTCTTCGCACGACCTTCTAGGGCCTACAAGAAGCAACAACAGCATGGGATTCAGCCTGCTTAATCCAAGTCAGCACCAGCCAGAGCAGCACTTGCATATGGATGTCCCCCCCAAGGGTGATAAACAAAGCAACGGTCAGCATTCAGCTGATCAATTATAACGACCCTACCCCTTACCTGGGGCAGTGGTTACTTCCCTGCATACATTACAATCACAACAGATATATATAACACAACAACATCACAAATGCCGGCCTTCATGCCTGATGCTCTGTACACTCAGGGCACACTTATGGTGTACCGAATCCTTCAGGTCCCACCACCGATTAGAGGTTCTTAGCTTGTTGGTCGGGCATCAACCTCCAAACACATGCTGGAGACCTCTCGCACCCATCCCACTCAGAGGCGTTCACCTCACAGCAACTAGTAAGCACTATAGATCGACCTACACCCGTAGTGTAATAAGCCGGGAAGGCCCGCATCCCCCCATTTGCAGTGCTACCAATCGACCGCTCACAACCTCTAGATCAACCTATTACTGTAGTGTAACAAGCCAGGGAAACCACCCCTCTGCATTGCTACCAATTGATCTCTCATAACACAGGAATACAGTGCCGCTTTCCAATCCATCACTCAGCTCATGCAGAGTATATAACCAAAGGAGCTACGCAAAGCTTCCATACCACAATTCACAAGTGTCCTCACAATCTCCACAAACTGTACATTTTATGCACGGAGTCTTCTTCGGTTCGCAATATAAGCATCACCAATCCAGACTACTCGTCCAGATGGGCTTCACACAACATGCCTATTCCGTACTACACATTTCCGAATCTAGATGCAGACTCAATCCACTGGAATTGTTTACGCTTTCCACCTCTTGATGGAGAATTCCATGCACATGCATAAAGTAAGACTTCACTTGTACAAGAAGGAGATCGTTACCATTGACGATCGCTTTGGAGCCATGCCAAACTGGCCAGTTGGAAATCACCGCGATGGCCTTGCCTCCACGACGCTAGCCCTGAATCTCGAGTCGGACCATTGTAGCTCTACCGGCCGCCGGGATCCTTCTCCCTTCTCCTCCTCCTAGCTATCCTCTCTCTCTTCTCTTTAGAAAGAGAATGGTCCAAGGTATGAATGAAAACTTCATTCCAATCCGGGGTTAAATCCAGTAGGGAAGAGCTTGGGCCATAGGATCCAGAATGAAGGAAATAGACGGCCACGATCTGCCCTCAAATATCTATTTTTTGGGCTGACATGGTTTGTGACACGCCCGTATCACAGGCCATGTTCCCTAAGCAGTTAAGGAAATGACTACATCCAGACCAGGACACAGGCTTAGACATGCCCATGTCAAACTCCTGACACGCCCGTATCACCAGGTACATGCCCGTGATGAGGGGCGTGTCCCTCAATCGACACAGGACCAACATTCCCGAAAAGGACACGGGTAAGGCACGCGCGTGTGTCCTTGGCCGTGTGCCAAACACGCCCCTGTGACATGCCCGTGTCACAGGTCGTGTGCCACACTCGACACAGCCCGGTTACCAACCCGAGCAGGACACAACCTCAGACATGCCCGTATCCCTGGCCGTGTCGCCTCTCGACGATCGTTGACTGCACTGTGTAGAGAACTCGCAACATACAGTAAAGGACACGCCCTGGGACACGCCTGTGTCCCAGGACGTGTTCCTCACTCGAGATACACTCAAGGTCCACTCGAGTCCTACACGAGACCCACTCGAGTACCCAGAGCTGGACACGCCCTGGGACATGCCCGTGTCCCATGCCGTGTCGCCCAGCCTGAACTCCAAATTGGGATTTGAGGTGTTACATAACATCCTCTTTATATTTGTCACTTCATGCTTCTCCCACTCTTCTATACTGTAGTGGATCCTCCTGTCTTCATTTGCTAAATCTATAAGAGTGAATGTGTCCAGGATGATTCCTTTGGAGATGAGACTCCACTATTCAACATATTCTTTATTTTCTCTGTTCCCTCTGTTCTCTCTATTTTCTCTATTTGATTTAGATCTTCTAGTAGAGGGATCTTCCCCATACCTTCTTCTTTTCTGAGGTGGTTGAGAAGATTCTCTAGTGAATTCCACCTCTTCCTCAACAATATCTGACCAAACTTGCTGGTAGACGCCAGAAGACATATAGTTTTCTTTTGTAGGTTGCTGCTCAAAAAATTCTACTCCTCCAGTATTGAACTCTTCACCTTCAGCAGGATGTTCACCCTCAATAGGTGGATCTTGAGTTGTAACTATGCCTATTAACTCTTCATGCAGCCATTTGATGTTCTGATAAGTGTAGACATTGACACTGTACACTTGGGTGTGTACTTCCTTAGACAGTTCACTCATTCTCCTCTACAACCTACCCTTCCCCTTTCTGACTTCTGAAATGAGGGTCTGTTTGATATCAGCTTTGTAGCTTCCCATCTTCCTGTCGATGTAGTCCATGCTTGCATCATGAGAGTGAATCATGGCATCTTGAGATTTGGAGAGATGATTAATTTCATTGAAGACCGTACTAATGCTTTTGATTGAATGGTCGATGTCATTATCCCCTTGGGTTAGTCATTCAATCATGGAAGTTTGTAGCTTGTCCATGTTATGATTTACCTAAGTTAGACCATAGGATAGGTCTTTCTTTACATCAGTTACTCTGTCCACAACTTATTTCATAGAACGATCGAATTGATCTCTCTGCTTGGCTAACATAACCTCAATTGACTTTAGCAGTGAATTATTTGTAGGAGGGGCACACACACCCTTAGAACTCTTAGCTTCTACTCTGACAATATCTTCTTGGTCACTAGAAGAAGCTCCCCCTAGAATTAGTGGGTCTTTGGCAAGAGGCATTTCCATATCCCCCCTCACCAGAATCTCTTAAGGAGTTGATGTCCTCGTGGGTAGAAAGAATCATTACAGCTTACTTTACTCTGTCAGACATCATGATAACTTCTTCTCTTAGAATCTCCTCAGAAGGAGCAGTCTCAATAACAAGAACTTCTCCATGGAGCATCTCCACTTTCTCCCCATCAGCAGGAACTCTAGCCTCTCCTAAGTCTTATTGGGAAGAGTGTGCTGATAGATCCCCCTCAGCCCCTACATCAAGTTCCTCCTTAACAAGAACACTATCATCAACATCCACAGTAGCAACAACTTCATCATCAACATCATCATCACCAAGATCATTAGCACTTTCATCAGCATCAACATCAAGAACAACTATTTCTGTAACCACTGCCTCTGTAGTCTCTGTAATTGGTGGAATTTGCTTTGTAATAGGTACATCTTCAACAATGACAAAAGGAAGTGTCTCCCCCTCAGCAACTATACCGGAGCTCTCAGGTGCTTCATTGGGGATATGTGATGGAATTCTCTCCTCTTCAAGGGACTCTTCTTCCTACACTACATCTCTTATCCCACCTTCCCTAGGAATTCTCCTCTCCCATCTGCTGAAGACGGAGAAATCAATTTTATTCAAGTGATCAATAGACATACCTGATGACATATCAAAATGATTTATATCCATTTGATTGAGGTATAGTGTTAGAATCCTTCCAAAATTAGGAGAATTTAGACATTCCTTAATTTTCTTAAAAAGGATCACTCCCCAGTTGATTCTTTTTCTACACATCACATCTGCAAGGAGTTTGAACATCTTACCAAAAACATAATCATGGGACCCAACTTTGCATAAAAGAACCTTTCCCATGATATCTGTCAACAACTTTCCTTCCTCATTCTTGCCCTTTTGTCTTATCGAGTGTTGGGTATTGTATCCACAATAACCCTGATTTGAAAAAAGGTCTAGTTAAGCTAAGATGAATTGTGATCGTATTTGATATTGTAGTTCTAGTTGTGTACTTGCAGGTTTACATTGCTAAGTACACACCGATGTCAGGTTACAATGAGTCAGTAAACACAGGACTATACAATGTAATCCTTTATTGTGTAGGCCAATGTGTTTACTTACATGTAATCTCTCTATTGGGGTGTACTTCTATTCCAAGTGTATGGGAAGGATCAAGGAATAAGAAGAACTTAAATTCAGGAGAACAGAAATGTTACCCAAGTAAAATTCGTCGAGTATTGTAAGGGATATTCGTCGAATTCGTCGAGTATACTCATTGATACTCGTCGAATTCGTCGTATATACTTACTAGCACTCGTCGAATTCATCATATGTACTTGTGGTAGAATATCAGTACTGTTGGAAAAACAGTTAAGTAAATTTCGTCTAGTATCATCAAGTATATTTGTCGAATGTATCAAACGATACTTGCCGAATTCGTCGAATATACATGTCGATACATGCCGAATTCATCGAATCATTTCAACGCTACTTCTTTGGATTTTCTTAAGGCAAATTCATCGACTATCACAACGTCGAGTGCGTCGATGGCGTCGAGTGCTTCGAGTGCGTCAATGACATTGAGTGCGTCGATGGCATCGAGTGCATCGATAATGTCGAGTCAGCTAGCCTATACTCGTCGAATTCGTCGAGTATACCAGCCGATACTCGACGAATTCGTTGAGTATGACTTCAGTATAGGCGTTGAGTGGCTAGCTGGTTTGAGCTGGATTTCTCTAAGTCAATTTTGTCGTATATCAATAACTGTTTCGCGAGTATATTAGCTATACTCGACGATACTCGACGAATATGACTTAGGTTATTTTTCCGACATATTTTCAAATTGCGGCTGAGGTTAGACGTTGGCCATGCACAGTAATTTTTGCAAGTCTCATTTTGGAATTTCTTTTATAACCGTTACTACTAAGGATGCCTATATATATTTAGGGTGGATATTTCATCAACCTTAATCTTGCTATCGTGCTAATTTTCCAAAGATTTCAAATCACAAGATTTTCCAAAAACGAAAAACTGTCGGCTCCCGTACTATTCGCGACATCAGATCGACCGACAAAAACAAGTGCATGATTCGATCTTCATCTTCTGATTTGACTTGATCTTTGTTTTCTAAAGATCTATACTCCTTCAGATCTAGTTTATTTGAGATTCAAGATCCAAGTCTTCAAAGCTTCCAGATTTTCTGAGTTCTCCAAGGTTTTTCAAGATCAACATTTTTCGTAGAACGATGGATAGAAGACTCCAGATCTTGTGAAGATTGTGTACTATTATTGTTTAATATTATTTTAAATTTGTAGGAGATTTTATCTCCGAGTTGTAGATCCGTTTATGGATCGAGTGGTAGATCCGTTTGTGGATCGAGTCGTAGATTCAATTATGGATTGAATTATAGGAGAGGTTGTTCTCCTAGTGGTAGGAGCATCGTCTCCGAGTTGTAGGAGTTAGGGCTCCGAGGTGTAAGATTTGTTGAAATCCGAGAAAGGTGAAGTAGCCGAATCTAGCCCTTCGTGGTAGATAGGCAAGATGGGACAGTGGACGTACCCAACACGGAGAACCACTATAGATCTCCGTGTTTTGTGTGTTTGCATTTTTAAGTAATTGTTATTCTGCGAAAAGACACAAACATCACCTATTCACCCCTCTCTAGGTCATTTAGGTAGACGCTAAATACTTTCATCGAGATAGTTCTCCTTTGCAAACCATAGAAGAGAAGATCTATATGATAATCTGTCTCTTCAAGTAAATGCTCTTCATCCACAGTTGGCAGCCGCAAGTATCGATTCAAAAGACAGTCCTTCACCTTGATAGAGTGTCGAAGTATGAGACCGGGCGGTCTGGCGGTTTGAGCCTGGCGGGTTGTAGACCGGGCGGTCTGGCGGTTTGTGTCCGGCAGGTTGATATCCAGACTGTTGCTGTGTGGTGTCCGGCGGTCTGACAGTTTATCTCCGGCGGCTTGGAAACCGGGCGGTCTCCTACCGCATCTCTCTCTTGCTTCTGGTATTGCCGAGCGGTTCGAACATTGTCTAACCGCGCGGCCTATTCCGGTCTGTTGTTCTAGCCGCCCGGATCTGATGTATAGCTTTAGTCCCACATTGTTAGTTTGTATTCTATCCTCTCTCCTCCATTCTATAAAAGGGAGGCCATACCTTTGTAAATGATATCTTTTTGGATAATAAAATTTCAATTATTCAAAGTTCCGGCTTGTTTCTAGTCGTTTGTTCGCTACTTTAGTCTTTTGTTCGCTACTTCTCACATGGTATCAGAGGACTCGATCTTCTCCTCCTGATTCTGTGCGCCCTGTCCGCGCGGCTTGTCTCTTTTTCTCTCCTGTTCTCGCGGTTTCTCTTCCGCTTGCTTGCGCCCTGTCCGCGCGGCTTGCCCCTTCCTCTCGCGACCTGTTCTCGCAGT
Organism: Platanthera zijinensis; assembly: GCA_039513925.1. Lineage (NCBI taxonomy): Eukaryota > Viridiplantae > Streptophyta > Magnoliopsida > Asparagales > Orchidaceae > Platanthera > Platanthera zijinensis. Next base: position 63,919,100 of record CM077087.1, read on the forward strand.
TTGTCTCTTCCGCCTACTTGTGCCATGTCCGCGCGGTTGTCTTTTCCTGCCTTACAGTCGCAGCGACCTGTATCTTTGCTCGCCGTGACCTGCTGCCTTTTTGCCTTGTTCCTTCTTCCCTTCTGTTTGTGCGGTCTATCTTCTAGCCGCTCGAATTCTTTCCCTGCTTGGATCTGCGGCTTGGTCGTGGCTTCTCTGGCCGCTGGTGTCTGTCATCGTGACCGCCGCAGCTCTTCTTCTTCCTATCAGCGCGACTTGTATTCTAACCGCGCGGCTTCTCACAGATTTCTCCTATGGCCCTTTTTGAAACCTCCACTACCACCACTCCCATCGCCACTCCGACGCCACTTCCTACTCCCTCTAGCAACCTTGGCACGATTTCTAAACTTGTTGGCTCCAACTATCCAGATTGGAGCGTTTCTTTCACCTTTCTTCTTCGCTCTCAGTGCAAACGTATCACCTCACCGATGACCCTCCTCCTCTAGACTCTGCTGAATTTGATGACTGGGATGCCAGTGATGCGCTTGTCCGAACGTGGTTGGCTAACAGCCTCTCCGATGAATGTCTTCCTGTCATACGCCATGATGAGACGGTCAAGACCGCGTGGCTTCACCTTGCTACTCTCTACTCGAAGGGGGCCCAGACATCCCGCATTTATACTCTCTACGTGGATCTCTTCGCCCGCCCTTCCATGTCTCCTACTGCGGCTTATCAGCAACTTCAGGCTCTTGGCGCTGAAATCCTCCAGAATCGCCCTTTCTCCGCGAACTTGGCCGAGCAGCACAAACACTTCCAGGAACTCCTGGTTGTTTGTTATCTTCTACGACTCCCTGAGTCTTTTGATATGATCCGCCATCAGATCTTGGGCGAAGCCTAGTCTCCCACCTTGGATGCCACCGTGGCTCGCATCGCCACTGTTACTTCACTGCTCCACCATCCTCTGTTGTCCTCCCCTCCTCCACAGGACTCCTATGCTCACCAAGTTCAGCGGGGTGGCAATAGTGGTCGCAGCCACTCTGGCACGCGTGGTCCGTCAAGATTCCTCTACTCTCACTGTGGTCGTACCGGCCACTCTGTTGACCGCTGCTGGCAGAAACATCCTCATCTTCGTCCCTCCGGTGATACTTCTTCCTCAACCTCCGCCTCCTCTCGGCCATCTACTTCTGTGGCCACGACCTCAGGTAGTGCACACGTCGTTACCCAAGGTAAATGGTTGATTGACTCTGGTGCTACAAATCACATGACCGGAAACCCTCACTGCTTCTCTCTCCTAGAGACGCATGATAGGTTACCCCCGATTCTTGTTGCGGATGGTTCGCCTTCCCCGGTTCACGGAACGGGTATGGTTCCAGTCACCCCGTCGCTTTGCTTAGCGGACACTCTCTATGTCCCGAAGTTCCCTTGCAATTTGCTCACAGTTACAACTTTATGCAAGCAACTTCAGTGTTCTGTCTTATTTACTCCTACTTCTTGTTGTTTTCAGGACCCGAGGACCCAACGGACGATTGCTACTGGGATTGAGAGCGGCGGTCTCTACTTCCTCGACAATGTTTCCGCTCTGTCCGCATTCTCTTCCTCGTCTACTGATCTGCTTCAATGGTATCTTCTCCTTGGATATCCTCCTCCTCGGATTCTTCGTCAGCTTCTTCCCCACTTACCTCAGACCAGTCCTCTGCTCAACTGTGATGCGTGTTAGCTTGGCAAACATAACCGCTCCTCCTTCCCACCGAAGTAAGGCCGTGGTTCCTCCCGCCCTTTTGATCTCATTCATTCCGATGTCTGGGGTCCTGCTCCTACTCTCACTGTTGGTCGGGGTAGTTCTTATTTCGTAACTTTTATTAATGATTTCTCTAGATGTACCTGGGTGTATCTTTTAAAATATCGCTCTGAACTCTTATCTATCTGGCAATCTTTTTATAATATGATTAAAACTCAGTTTGATATTTCTATTAAAGTACTGCGCTCTGATAATGCTAAAGAATACCTCAGTCATGAGTTTTTGTTTTTTTTGTATGCAACATGGTCTTATTCATCAGACCAACTGTGTTTACACCTCCCAGCAAAATGGGGTGGCGGAGCGTAAAAATCGTCATCTCCTCGATATCGCTCGCACTCTAATGACACAAATGCAGGTACCTCGCTCCTACTGGGGCTATGATGTTCTTCTTGCCTGCTATCTCATCAATCGCATTCCCTCTTCGGTTCTTCACGGCAAGACCCCCTTCTCCATTCTCTACCCGGGCAAGAAACCCTTTCCTCTTCCTCTCCGTATCTTTGGGTGTACGGCTTTTGTGCATGCTCCGTCTGCTACCCGTGACAAGCTTTCCCCCCATTCCACAAAATGTGTCTTTTTGGGATACTCGACCACTCAAAAAGGCTATTGTTGCTTTGACCCCGTTCTGCACAAACAGTTTGTTTCTGCGGACGTCACCTTCTTCGAAAATGCATCCTACTTTTCTCCTCCCTCCCCGCTTCCTCCCGCTGTCTCTGACTCTCCACCATCTCTCTGTGATCCTTCCACGCATGTCGACGTCTCCCCTCCTATATCGTCTCCTCCTCCGTCTCCTCCTCTCCCTATTATCTCCCCCTTCTTCTCCGCAGCCGTCTCTCTAGTCCCGGGCCAGCTTTCTCCGCCACGGACGCTCCGGTCCCTGAGGCGCAAGACGACCTGGATCTTCCCATTGCCCTTCGCAAAGGGGTGCGGGCGTGTACCCAACACCCGCTTGCGGCTGTTGTTTCCTATGCTTGGCTTACTCCCTCTCGCAGGTGCTTTGCTTTGGCTATCTCAGCTACTACCACTCCCCGCACTTACCAGGAGGCTCTTGTTATTCCTCATTAGAAATCTGCCATGGATGAGGAAATCACCACTCTTACTGAAAGGGGTACCTGGACCCTTGTTCCTCCACCGGTAGGTACTGATGTGGTTGGCTGCCGCTGGGTGTTCGTTGTGAAGTTTTGCCCAGACGGCACTGTGGATCGTTACAAAGCCCGACTGGTGGCCAAAGGCTTTACTCAGACTTATGGAGTTGACTATTTTGATACTTTCTCCCCGGTTGCTCGCCTCAGCACCATTCGGGTTCTTCTTTCTGTGGCCGTCAACAGGGAGTGGGCTATTTCCCAGCTTGATGTCAAGAATGCTTTTCTGTATGGGGATCTTCAGGAGGACGTCTATATGGAGCAACCTCCTGGGTATGTTGCTCAGGGGGAGACACGAGTATGCCAGTTGAAGAAGGCCATCTACGGCCTAAAACAGAGCCCTCGGGCATAGTTCGACAAGTTTAGTGGCATTGTGGCTGCCATTGGCTTTACAAGAAGTTCAGCCGATCACTCATTATTTATTCACAAAACCGTATCGGGCCTTGTGGTTTTGGCGGTGTATGTGGATGATATTCTTCTTACCGGCGATGACCAGGGTGGGGTGGACTTGACAAAGAAACACCTCCGTCAACACCTAGTCACAAAGGATATGGGCACCCCGAAATATTTTTTGGGGATAGAAATCTCTCGGAAGACCGACTCGTTGGTTCTCTCCCAACGGAAGTATGCTCTTGATCTTCTATAAGAGGCAGGATTGATCGGTGCCAAACCGGCCCGATATCCCATGGCCACTGGAGAGGACAAAACATGGACAGATGACTCACCTCTTATATCTGATGCCACGAGGTATAGACGTCTGGTGGGCAAACTCATTTATCTCACGGTGACCAGACCCGACATCGCCTATGCTGTAGGCAAGGTCAGTCAGTTCATGCAAGCTCCCAGGGAATGTCATCTTCAGTCTGCCTTGAAGATACTAGAGTATGTCAAAGCAGCACCAGGAAAAGGGCTACTCTTTCAGAAGCATGGTCATCTGAGAGTTGAAGCCTACTCAGACTCAAGCTATGCGGATGATAAAGGTGACCGTAAATCTACATCGAGCTTTTGCACATTTGTTGGAGGTAATCTTGTGAGCTGGAAGAGCAAGAAGCAGTCTGTTGTCTCAAGGTCCAGTGCAGAAGCCGAATACCGGAGTATGGCGTCAACCACGTATGAGTTAAAATGGTTGCGGGCTCTTATGCTTGACCTAGGAGAGGTCTACGACTATCTTCTGCCTATGTTCTGTGACAACAAGGCCGCTATATACATATCCAAAAATCTGGTCTTCCATGAGAGAACGAAACATATAGAGGTCGACTGCCATTTCATCCGAGAAGAGGTCTTGAAGAGACCGATTTGCACTCCGTTCATTACCTCCGACAAAGAGTTGGCAGATATCTTCACCAAGCCGGTTTCTACTTCCTTCTTCCATATTTGTGACAACCTGGGCATGATTGATATCTATGCTCCAGCTTGAGGGGGAGTGTCGAAGTATGAGACCGGGCGGTCTGGCGGTTTGAGCCTGGCGGGTTGTAGACCGGGCGGTCTGGCGGTTTGTGTCCGGCGGGTTGATATCCAGACTGTTGTTGTATGGTGTCCGGCGGTCTGACGGTTTATCTCCGGCGGCTTGGAAACCGGGCGGTCTAGCGGTCTCCTACCGCATCTCTCTCTTGCTTCTGGTATTGCCGAGCGGTTAGAACATTGTCTAACCGCGCGGCCTGTTCCGGTCTGTTGTTCTAGCCGCCCGGATCTGATGTATAGCTTTAGTCCCACATTGTTAGTTTGTATTCTATCCTCTCTCCTCCATTCTATAAAAGGGAGGCCATACCTTTGTAAATGATATCTTTTTGGATAATAAAATTTCAATTATTCAAAGTTCCGGCTTGTTTTTTAGTCGTTTGTTCGCTACTTTAGTCTTTTGTTCGCTACTTCTCACATAGAGGAATTTCTGACTTTGCTCTTTACCACTGTGTCTTCACACTTGAGCTTTGCATTTTGATAGAACTCTTTGATATCCTTGTTCAGAACTCGGCATGGATGCTCCAGATGAAATGTCAAGCCTGCAATCTTGAGCATCAAAATGACATTCCTGAACTCATCAAAAGCTGTCGCAAACCTTGTACGAACTAGTTCACCACCGAACTGGAGATTTCCACTTCCTCTTGGTGTTATGGTTGAGAATAATCGAGAATTGATGGAGAAGAAGACGAGAATCGATGAGAATTGACCGAGAGGAAGTCAACGACGAAGTCCTGTACTCTAACGAAAGGTGAATCGATGAAAATACTCGAGAAGTCTTTACGAATGTGTGAAATCTGAAATCTCTTTAGTCCTATTTATATCTATTATTAATGTTTTGAAGAGAGACACGTCCCTTTTTCAGAAATGACTCTTTGGATCCAATAAGTTAGACTTAAAAAAATTCAGATCTGCACCGATTTGTCGAAATGACTCGAGCAATCCTGATAAATTCATCGAAATGACTCGTGAATATTAGAGTAATTCGTCAAAATGACTTGTGAAGAAGTTCTGATTTCATGAGAAGTCTCGACGAATTTGTCGAAATCACACGAGTATACTCGACGGATTTTCCTTGAATTTCTTGAGATGTTGAATTCCTATGCTTTGACTGATTTCTAGACTATCATGACCCTTGTCTAGCATACCAAGTACTTCTCCTGATCAATTCCGCAATCTCCAAATTAATATTGACAGCCCAGATTGACCTGCAATAAGAAAATAAAGTAATTAATAGCAAATATTAATATAACTAAATACAATATATCTTTTTCTTAAGTAAAAACTATATTAAAATAACTATAATTATAGACTTATCAAATACCACCATACTTAAGATTTTACTATTGCAGAGCAAACTATGAGAAATACTTATAAGAAATTAATATAATTTTTTAATTAAACTAAAATTTATCTTATCAAAAGAAAGTTAAAAATATTTGCATATGTTTACCAAGAAAATGATGAATTGTATTCTCTCATTTTCTATGATATATGAACAAATATTTTTTTTTTCTCTTCAAAAGATAACTTTGGAGTAATAAATTTTATCCTCTTACTCCATCTTTTTTTGGGTTGCGTATGCGTACCAAGGAATACTTGATTCCCATGACATATGATCTAATAATAAAAAAATGCATATGTATACCAAGAGATAATAAATTTTATCCATTTATCCTCATGACATATGATCTAACAAGAAACATTAAAAACAAAGGAAAGGCTAGATAAAATTTTAAATTAAATTAAAATAATTAGAAAGCAAGTATAGTAAAATAAAATTTCCTAAGAATCTTAAAGCATAAATGACTATAACTAAAATCTAGAAATTGTTGAGCTAAGCACTATAAAATTGAAACTATTTAGAATTGAAAGAGAAAAAAGCTAAAGAAATTGCTCTAAAAAAATTTAATTCATGAAATATTCCTTAAAATTAAATCACTTGAAAATTAAATCTAACTAACAATGATGAAATAAAAGATTAGAAAATCAAAAATTATAAAAATTCTTATAAATAAACTCAAAATAAATTTCTAAAAATCACAAAAAATTAAGTAGGGGTTTATTATATTTTTGATCTTTTTTTAAAAAACATAAATATAATCCTACAATTTTTAAAAAAATTTTAGACTTCCCGTGGTATATCCTGTGAAGGGCTCTCACCAGTGCTAGGAGGTAAGACGGGGTGATATCCCAAACGTCCCTTTCTAAGAAATTTAATTTCGATTTTCTAATTTTTTGGAACAACTATATAAAAAAGTAGAATTTTTTTTAAAATTTTAAAATTTCTTTTGTATGTTTTGCTAAAAATAAGTTAAACTAGTGAGAAATACCCCCCCCCATACTTAAATGAAACATTATCCCCAATGTATGAAAATAAAAAGCAAAGGAAGAGAAAATTTCCCTAAAGAGTCCAAATCTGCACCAAGTCTAACCTGAAAGAAAATACTAAAGCAAAACATGATATATATATTTTTATATTTTTTGATTTAAATAAAAGAAAAGTACAAGGAAATGCTAATAATAAAAAAATACAAATACAAAAGTCCTTCTACGGACCCAATACCAAAGGAAACCTAATCCTTATCGCTATGGTGCCCTGACTGCTGATAGTATGTCCGCAGATCCGTAAACTCACGCATAATACGCTCCATGGAAGAAGCTTGACTCTGCTCCAGTGTGGTAAATCGACCATCAAAGCTCTCAAAACGTGCGTCAAAATGGGTTTGCATCTTGTCTAAGTGTATGTGGATATACCCAAATTGATGATCCTGATACGTCGAAGGACCAGGCATTGGAGAAGGATCCTGCGATAGTGGTGGAATCTGTGGAGAAGGAGAAGTGCCACTGAGACCTTCCCCAACATCAAGATCAAAATCTCCACCACCTACTGCTGGCGGGATAGCCTCGAACTCTCCGTCTCATCGTCGTGCAAGGCCGAGGGCCTGGAGGGTATGGAACTGAATAAGAAGCGGCGTCTGAACGCAGGTCAGACGCGGAAGAGCATCCCAAATCCCCAACTGTTTGGCGAGATGAGTGATGAAGTTGTCGCCATGAATGGCTCCCAACCTCGCATTCTCGGCACGATGCTAAAAGAAGATCGTGAGTGCGTAACCTAGGTTGAGTAGGACCCAGTAGAACATACTATATAAATAAGTAAATCTGCTTGAGTTACCACACCATGGCTATCACCGCGATCGGTGATGGTGAAAGTGAGGAGGTTGTAGAGAATACGAAGGGCGGGAGAAATGAGGTGGCTGCATTTTGATTTTTTAGGAGTGTAGGGGACAATATCATTGCTGATTTCTAACCAAAAGATGAGAAGGTTGAAGTCACGAGGGAAATCAGTACGAAGGGCGGAGTAGGCGGGAGAAAGAAAAAAAAATCTCATCGCAAAAACCCATGAACAAGTTGAGTTGGCGGATGGTGAACTGATGTGCGATGCCGCCCATCCGGAAGATGATAAAATCATTTTCCGCTCCCCAACGATACTCTAACGAGGCGAGGAACTCAACGGTGAGATCCAAGAAGGAGCGCTCCGAGATGGCGAAAAGAGAATTCCATCCAAGGGTGAATAAATATTCTCGCACCAATTCGGCTGCGTCGAAGGCCGCAAGGATCCCCCAATCAAGTATCCGGAATACGCCAAAGGGTTTGGCGTGTAGACGTTCACTCCAATCTTGTTGGGTGGAGTTTTCAAAAATAAGCATAGCCTCCACCGCGGCGGAGTCCGCAGGGTGCTCGGATGAGGAGGCGGTGGATCGAGGGTGGTGGCGAGGCATTTTCGAAGGGAATGAAGGGTTTTTGGGTTGGAGAAGGGAGGGAGGAGGGCTGGAAGGTGTGGAGGAAACAAAGGGGGAAAGGTCTTAAATAGGGAAAAAAACTGAGGTCACGCCCGCCTGTCATGCCCGTGACTAAGGGGCGTGTAACCTGCTCGGGTGAGGGAAAAGGTGAATTTTTGGGAACCAACAGAAATGCAATTTTTCGCAGGTCATGTCCCAGAGTCACGCCCGTGACTAGGGGACATGTCACCTTAAATAAGAGAAAAATAGGTAATCCGAGGCATTGACCGTGTCAGTGCCTCGACCGTGTCAGTGCCTCAGATTCGCGTGACACGAGCCAGGGTCCTGCCCGTGACCCTGGGGCGTGTTACTGAAAAAGATAGTATTTTTTGTTTTTTTTCACGGGATGGTCACGACCGTGCCTTTTCAATGTCACTGACATGACATAGTTTGTCACGACATGATCGTCTGAATGAATTTATAATGATTTATTATTATTATTATTATTCGGGATGGAGAGGTTCCTTGAAAGTCACGCTCGTGACCAATGAAGGTCATGCCCGTGACCAATGAAGGTCGCGCCCGTGACATATACGTAAGACGGACAGAAAAAAAAACTCCCCCTCAGAACCAGCGCCGAGTTCCGTATTCCGGGAAGTACACACCCTCTGGTCACGCCCGTGACCATCAGGTCACGCCCGTGACCGGGGCTTGTAAAAGAAATATTGCAGAATTTTTTTTTGTCATACTAATTTTTTTTATTATAATAAATACGAAAAATATATAATTATTAAATTTGAAGGAGTTACGTGAATATAGGCGTCCGAGCTTGGCTAACCGTCGGCCATCAATAAGCGTCCAATCCTGTAAAACTAAACAAACAATTAAAAAAAGGATAATGATGAGATGCCTCCCAAGAACGCTTTGTTTACGGTCGTTGAGCTCGACCAAATTGGTGCACTAGGTTATGGGAAGTTTGGAACCCACCGCTAGAAATAAATATTGTAAATGATGTGACAATTGTCTTAATTCTAATATTGGAGGTTCCTCATAAGAAGTTTTTAAGCGGTCACTACCTAATTTTAGAGTTTCTACTATCGTTTTGAAAACCGGATCGGACTGGCCGGTTTGACCTGTCTAACCGTGAACCGGTCAACCAGCCGGTCCGATCAACAGTACAAACCATCATTTATCAATAAGACTCCAATCCTGTAAAACTAAACCAACAATAAAAAAAAGATAACCATGGGATGCCTCCCAAGAGCGCTTTGTTTACGGCCGTTGAGCTCGACCAAATTGGTGCACTAGGTTATGAGAAGTTTGGAACCCCCGCTAGAAATAAATATTGTAAATGATCTGACAATTGTCTTAATTCTAAAATTGGATGTTCCACATAAGAAGTTTTTAAGCGGTCACTATCTAATTCTAGAGTTTCTACCATCGTTTTGAAAACCGGACCGGACCAGCCCGTTCAACCTGTCTAACCGTGAACCGGTCAACCAGCCGGTCTGATCAACACTACAAACCGGGCCTTACCAAAACCGGGGTTAACCCGTAAAACCGGGCGGTCCGCCCATATAACCAGTCAACCGGAGCAGGCAGGAACAAACTGGGCGAGCCTTAATAAAATATTAAAATTGAACAAGGCTCAGGTTTCGAACCTGTACCAGGGAGTACGAAACAATTGTTACTGGCCATTACACCATGATTTTCTGATGCTTAACTCTTGAAATGTATTATATATATAAAAACAAAACATATTTATTTGTATAAAATATAATGATATATATATATATATATATAAATAAGATTATAATAAAACTATATTTAATTTAATCTTTCTTATAAAATTTTTCAAATTATATTTTATTTCTAAGTTAACGGAATTTTATTATACGTTTATAATATTAATATATTTATTATAAGTTTATTATACGTTTATATTTCATAAATGTACATTATGCTTATTATTTTTAACATTATTATTGTGGTAAATATTTGTATATCTATACATATAAATATAAATATCTAACATGTATATTTTTGTGTCCAAATGAGGCAGTTTGCACAACCCATATATTCTACTTGAACCCGCCCATATATATATATATATATATATATATATATATATATATATATATATATATATATATATATATATATATATATATATATATATATATATATAGATATAGATATATATATAGATATAGATACAGATATATATATAGATATAGATATATATACACACGAGCATCTTCGCACGGGCTACGCCCGTGCTCGATGCTCTCGGGCGGTCTTCGGCCGCATTCAGGCAGGCTTCGCCCGCTTTCGTACGGGCGTCGCCTGTGCTCAATGTGTCGTTGTGGGCTGCGCCCGCATCAAAACGGCTTACACCCTCAACATATACATATGAGTACTCAAAACGATCGTAAAAAAATATAAATTAAGTTTATAATTTTTATTTTTTAAAAAAAATGTACGCTTTGACCGTAAAAATATTAATTTCCCTCCATCTCCTTCTCTCCCTCCCTCTTTCTCTCTCACAGTCACTGCCCCTCTCTCTCACACACTCTATCTCTACCTGTACATAAATATAATATATCTATATACATAATGATTCCTCTCTTTCTCTCACCGCCCCTCTCTAGGTCTCTTTCTCTCTCATTCTCTTTCTGTACCTATTATTATATAAGCCCCTAATAATAACCCGACTCTCTTTCTCTCACTTTCCCTCTCTTGCTCTCCAGTCACTCACCCATTGTAGCTTTAGGAGGTCTAAGTTTTTCAATTTTTTAATCCGAAAATAACTAACGGTGGAGATTAAAAAGTTAGACTTTTGGAATATATTTAACGGTGTAGATCGAATACAAAGTACATCTTTAATGTAATTAAAGATATATATATATATATATAACAGTTTGACCCCGGTTGAAATGGTTGGACAGGTTCAACCTTGAACCTTTCGATCCACGGGTTCGATATCCGGTCCGGTTTTCAAAATCTTTATTTCTACAATAGGTGCGCATGTGACCGAATTTTTATTATTTTTTATGAGAAATTGAAAGACTTAATTCAAGAGCCTAAACGTCTAGAGGGGGGGGGGTGTGAATAGGTTCTAATTTTTTCCTTTAATATTTTAGGTATTTAAACAGATCTTGCTTGACACAAACAAAATAAAACACAGCACAGAACATTCACAGCACAAAAAAACACCAGATTTATAGTGGTTTCCCAAGATATGAGTACATCCACTTTCCCCCTTCGCCTATCCAGTAGAGTACTGGATTCAGCCTAACTTCTTTCCTCTTTCTCAGATCTAAAGATCCTATAACTCAGAACCAAAATGGTTCCTACACCTCAGACTTTTGCAAGTCCTACCTCAGATCCTTCCCAGAATCCTACCTCAGGCCTCAGCCCTTATCTATAGGCTTACAACTCAGACTTCACAAGTCCTACCACTCAGGCTCACAGCCCTACCTCAGCCTTTATAATTATAGGCTTACAGCTCAGATCTACAACAGATTCTACAAGAAATTGTGTAATAAAAGAGATACAAAAGATATCACCAGATAGATCCCCCTATTGATGTTCTTCTTGATCAGTTCTTGATCTTCAGTTCCAACCAGACTTAGCTGTTTCAAAGCTTCTTGATAGAACAAAATAAGGTTGGACTGTTCTTGATGTAGAAGTTGATCCACTGTCAGCTCCTTCCTTGAATTCAGAATGAGATCTGAATCTTCTCTGCAGACGGTTCTGGATCTGCCTTCTTAAAGGGTTTCCCCTTTTCTTGTTGTGAATTTTCTCTCTCTTAGTTGATGGCTTTTCTGGCCTTTACTATGTTAGTTTGGTTGTCAGAGATCAGTCCTTTATATAGATTTTATTCATGGTTACCGGCTAATCTGGTTTGTAACAACCTTCTGTCAGTTCTGTCAAAGGTGTCAGAACAGTTGGTTATGACAGTTGTCAGACCACCAGTCATGACAGTTGATTCCATAAAGATTCTACAACTCACCATAATCCACTCAGCAATCTGCTTCACATGTGTCGACATAAGTAGACAAAGTGTCGACACAAGTCTTGATGATGTCGACACAATACTCCAAGTGTCGACATAGTCATTATTCTGCTCCTCGACACACCTTCTATTTGTATGTGTCGACACAAGTCCAGTGTGTCAACACAACTGCTCCTGGTCTTGACATAACTGCTGCAGACAGATGGCGTTGTGTGTATGTCTAGCCGTTGCTGTAAGATGGCGTTGAGTGCGTGTCTAGCTATCGACACACACCTTCTTCAAGTGTCGACACAATTCCTGTGTGTCGACACATGCCTTTCTTCTGGTGTCGACATAACTCCTGGGTGTTGACACAACCTCTGATTTAGGTGTCGACACAATTCCTGCCTTAGGTGTCGACACAATTCTGGGTGTCGACACAACTACTTCTTTAGGTGTTGACATAATGCCTGGGTGTCGACACAGCTTTGCTTCTAGTGTCCTTGTACTTAGAATATTTTTCTTCCACTTCTTAAACCTGCACAAGGAAACTTAAACATACATAAAATACATATTGATGTATATCATTGACTAGGATGAATCTTCTCCAAATCTAATACATACTTCTAGTGTACCCAACAATCTCCCCCTATTTGGAGAAGTCATAACCCTTAGTCAAAGATATACACCAGTCAAGATAAAACACATAAGACATAGATGTACATTCATTCCAGTGCAAGTAATCATTCAAACAATGTAAACAATCTAAAATAAACAGTAAAACTTATTTTATTAACCAGAAAATATTTGTTTTACATGTTTTCTCTTAGAGCAAAAATCAAAAAGTTACATTGCTCCTTATCATAAGCCTATCTATCCTAAGATTTTCTAGGCTACCTTATTATAAGTCCTTGATCAGACTTTATCTTTGCCTTCACAGGTCGTTTTATATCTTCAGCAGACTTCTTTCCTTTAAGATCCTTTTTCTTTAGTTCTTCAACTTTTATTCTTTGCCTTTTAAAGTAGTGAAAGGGCATAGAAAAATACTTGCTGGGCTCTATAGCATTTGCAGGTAGCTTCCCAGCTTTTGCACTCCTCCTGTGCTGAAGAATGGCTTCCTGTCTAGCTTGATATTTATTCCACTCCTGCTCTGAGTACCACTTACCCCTATCATGGGTCTTGTCCTTAACAACCTTCCATGCAGTCAAAATGATGTTCCTTGATGTAGGGCTCCATTGCTCAAAGTCTGGCTTTAACTCAGCCTGTTCTTTGAATCTCTTCTTAGATAACAATTCTTCCCTTTGAGCTTCTTTGGCAGCCTCTCACATTTCAACTTTCTCAATAACCACCTTTTGTGCCTCTTGTGTAGGGTTGTACATTTTCTGCACTTGTTCTGAACCATCTCAAAATTAGCAGGAGGATATATAACCTGAGCAACTTCTAGCTGATCTCCCTCTATATATGCAGGTTGTATCCCAGATTCAGCCACATTGTCATCATCACATAAAGGAGGGGAGCCAAGAGTATCTTTGATGGTATTAGAAACTCATTTGGCATGGTCAGAACTAGCTTTGACTAACAACCTCTCCCCCTTTATGACTTCTCTTTCAACATGATCTCTGAGATCATCCTTATGAAATCTGACTTGACCTTCCAGATGATCAATTCCTTCTCTGTAGTAGACTCCAAATTTATAAATTTGAGTGGTAATAGCTATTTTGGCAGCCTCTATCGCCGTTTTTACAGCAGCTAGATCAGTCTGAATTAGTTTTGTATCTTCTATTTTGACAGCAATAGATAGTGCTGTAATCTTTGTTAGAATTTCATTATGAGAGTCTTTGAGATTTTCGTTGGACCTGAATTGATTTTCCAAGACATACCCTTGCTTTGTGGCAATGTCCTCAATCTCAGTCTTGATAAGCTTTTGTTGCTCAGCCAAATACACTACAACATTGCCTCCCTTATGGAAACAATCTGTCATCTCTTTCTTGTGCAGATTGACTTCAAATCTGATTAACTTAATGTCTAAGCCAGCTGAAACTGCAGTTCTTTACTTGATTCATCCACATATGTTTCTAGAGACTTCCTTTGCTCATCCAACTTAACTTGCAAGTGGACCAATAGAGAACTGAAGTCTGTGTGGCTGTTTGTAAAGCCCTCTTATAGCCAGAGCTTCTCTTCTTCATTACAGCAAGTTTCCTTTTCTTAGCCAAGTTGTCCTCTTCATCATCAGAAGATGAACTTTCTATGTCAACAGTCTCTTTGTTTACAGTATTCTTCAGCAATTCCTCCCCCTCAGTCTCTGGTAGTTCTTTGTCCTATGGTTGTTGCTCCCCCTCAGTCCTTACTGTTGGTGAGTTAGGGAACAACTCCTCCAAGGTTACCTCCTGCAACATTTGAACAGGAGGAATAAGAATAGTTGGTAAAATACATGGTTCTCCCTGGACTTCCATGTCCTTATCCAGTGACCTTTCTAGGAAGGATAAACTTACTTGCCCAATCTGAGTAGTATCCTTCATATACACCTCAGGTGCCTCTTCCTCTACATGCAGTAGTGCTTCCTTATTTATACCAAAGACTATATCCATCATAGTATCAACTACTAATTCACAGTCTAATGTAGCAGCATCATTTACTCCCCCTTGACCAGGCAGATCAGTAAGTATATTGTCTTATACTGTTGGTGCAGGGTCTTCTCCCCCTGGAGTAGAGATTCTTTGTTGCTCTGGGAGTATACTACTGTCCACTTATCCTTATGCATCTTGCTGTTGTTGCCTGTCTTCATCAGAACTGAAGACCACTTCTTCTTCTGAATCATTAGGCGATTCTTCCTGTGGAACAACTTTCTTCTTCTTCTGTATTATTTTGGTCTGTTTTTGAGGAGTAGCAACCTCCTTAGTCAATACCCTATCCCATCTTGACAGAATCCAGGTGTCCATTCTTCTCATATGATTGATTTTTGTACCAGGAAGTTGGTTCATTACTTCTTGTATTACAGATGATAGAAACTGACTCAGAATTCTCCCCAGGTTCGGTTTCTTGATACCTTCACGTAACTTGTCAAATACTATGGTTGTCCAATCTGTCTTAAGCTTGAAAATGATCCTGGTCATCAGGTGGAACATAGTGGCTGAGATTCTGTCATGTCCACCTGTTTTGCACAGTATGAACTTCCCTACAAGCTCAGAAAGGAACTTTCTTTGTGAATTCATCCCTTTTAGGTTGATAAATGATCCTATCTTAGTATTTGGGTTTAACCCACACCATTTTAAGGCCTCCTCGATCATAGATGGCTGTACGTCATCTTCTTCCTTAACCTTTGGGAGTTGGAGTGCTTTTTGGATTGTTTTCAAGGTAATTTTCACTCAGGTATCTTGAACAGTAACTTTCATCTTTTTCCCGTCTACATCTGTAGTTATAGAAGAATAAAATTCAAGAACTTCTTTCTTCCATATCTTTGTTGGTTCAGAGACCAAGAATTCCAAACAGATGTCTGAAATTAGGGCAATTACTCCCTAAATCTCCGGTGATGCTATCGTGAAACCACCACGGACCAGCTCATATCTTTCGTTCACCTTGTCTTCTGGATGTGGCGCTATTATCGGAAGAGAGAGATGGAGGTGAAAAGGAAAGATGATTCTCGTCGACAGAGGGTGCAGAGCCAGGAAATCAGAAAGCGTAGTCGACCAAATTTTGGCTTCACCTATTTATAGTCTAAGTGTAAAGGGGAGTTCAAAAGACGCGTCTTAGCACTAGGACTAGTCGACAAAATCTTATATGTGTCGACAGAATAGGTCTAGGTCTCGACAATACTGAGGTTTAGTTGACACATTTATGTGTCGACATACTTATGTCAGTGTCGTCATAGATGTCGACATGCCTCGACACAGAGTGCCGACTTTGATTTTTGTGTGTCGACACAAAAATCAGCTAACTGAAAGTCTCAACATTGTTGTGTCGACACCAACTCTTGTGTGTCGACATAAAAGTCCTCTAGTTATATGGTATCGACAGAGTTGTGTTGACACCTATTCTTCAGTCAACACAGATATTAATTCTGTGTCGATACATCCGTTTTCTTTGTCGACACAACATACTGAGAGTGTCGACACAAGGTCTGCTTGTGTCGACACAAACTTAGTACTTAGCCAAATTTACTATGAAAACTTTAGCTTATATGTTCTACTTAAGGTAGCTTGTGCTAACCTAATCTAGATTCAACATACCTAATTAAATTTTAAAATAATTGAATTTAGTTTCATCCAGAGGTTTTGTAAAAATATCAGCAATTTGATTATTTGTATTCACAAACTCTAGACTTATATTTTCTTTTTCTACATGTTCTCTGATGAAATGGAATTTAATTTCTATATGCTTTGTTCTACTATGTGATACAAGATTCTTAGTAATAGAAGTAACACTAGTAGAATCACAGAACAATGGAATTCTACTTACCTTGATGTCATAATCTTCTAGTTGGTGCTTTATCCACAATAGTTGTGCACACCAGCTGCCTGCAGCTACATATTCTGACTCAGCTATTGATATAGCTACACTAGTCTGCTTCTTGCTGCACCAAGACAACAGTCTTCCTCCTAAGAATTGACAGGTTCCTATAGTACTTTTCCTGTCTTCTTTGCATCCTGCAAAATCTGCATCTGAGAAACCAGTTAGTGTGAAATCTCTATTCTTAGGGTACCAAAGACCTAGATTAGGTGTGCCCTTGAGATATCTCAAAATCCTTTTAACTGCAGTATAATGAGATTCCTTAGGGCATGCTTGGTACCTGACATAGACACATGTTGCATACATGATGTCAGGTCTACTAGCAGTCAAGTAGAGTAGGGAGCAAATTATCCCTCTATACAAAGACTCATCAACAGGTTTCCCTATCTCATATTTACCTATAGGCATACTTGTTCCCATTGGAGGTTTCATGGTGGAAGCTGAGTCCATTCCATACTTTTTAATCAACTCCTTAGTGAACTTAGACTAAGATATGGATAATCCATTATCAGTCTGTCTTACTTGAAGTCCCAAAAAGAACTTCAGTTCACCCATACTGCTCATTTCAAACTTCCCTTGCATAAGTTTGAAAAACTTCCTGCAAAGGTTGTTCTACGTAGATCCAAAGATAATGTCCTCAACACATATATGGACTAAGATTATCTTGCCTTTGGATTCCCTATAGAATAGAGTTTTATCTATCTTTCCCCTTGAGAATTTATTCTCAATAAGGAAAGCAGACAAGGTTTCATACCAAGCCCTGGGGGCTTGTTTCAAACCATATAGGGCTTTCCTAAGCCTATATACATAATTAGGATAGTGAGGATCTACAAAACCTGAGGGTTGTTCAACATAGACTTCCTCTTTTAAGTCACCATTTAGAAATGCTGACTTCACATCCATCTGAAATATCTTGAACCCTTGATAGGCTGCATAGGCCAGGAACATCCTTATAACCTCCAGTCTTGCTACTAGGGCAAAGGTTTGATCAAAGTCTATTCTTTGCTCTTGTCTGTAGCCTTTTGCTATCAGCCTGGCCTTGTTCTTGATGATTGTTCCATTTTCATCAAGTTTGTTTCTGTAGAACCACTTGGTTCCTATGATATAGTGATCCTTAGGTTTAGGAACCTATTCCCAGACTTTGCATCTCCTGAATTGATTCAGCTCTTCTTGCATTGCATTAACCCAGGTAACATCTAACATTGCTTTTTATAATTTTTTGGGTTCTATTTGAGACAAAAAGCTAGAACACAAAACTGTGTTCATGCTCTTGCTCCTTGTTAGAACACCTTGACTTGCATCTCCAATTATCTGGTGAGCTGGATGATCCTTTAGGTTTCTTCTTGATGGAGGAAACCTGTCTACCTCATGACCTTCTTCATTTTCCTCCACCTGATGCTCCTCATTCTCTTTTACTTCCAGTGTGTTTTATTCTCCCCCTGGACAGCATGCATCATCCATCCTAGCAGGAGCTTCATCATTGATAGTCATCTTGTACAGCCTATCTGTTAGACCTATAGAACTAACTAAAACACTAGACAATTCATTGTTAATCAATCTAGACTCATCAAAAACAACATGAACTGACTCTTCTATAACTTGGGTAGTAAAGTTATAGATCCTGTATGCCCTACTGTTGTTACTGTACCCAACAAATATCCCTTCTAGGGATTTGGCAGCAAACTTTGTTTGGTAGTGCTTACCATTCACTAGGACATAACACTTGCTATCAAAGATTTTGAAATAAGAAATGTTTGGTTTTCTGCCTTTCAAAATCTGATAGGGAGTCAACTTAAGTATCTTATTGATGGATGCTCTATTGAGAACATGACAAGCAATATTTACTGCCTCAGCCCAGAAATATTCAGGGAGAGTAGTGTCACTGAGTAGAGTTCTACCAGCCTCAATGAGAGTTCTATTATTTCTTTTAGCAATTCCATTTTGCTGAGGTGTTCTAGGTGAGGAGAACTCCGGATGAATCCCAAGTTCTTCACAGAATTTTTTCATACATTCAGACTGAAATTCAATTCAATGGTCACTTCTGATTTTGACCACAGAATTGTTAAATTCATTCTGAACTTGTCTAACAAAAGTTTAGAAAATACTAGGGGTTTCAGATTTCTGCCTTAAGAAGAACACCCATGTGTATCTAGAATAGTCATCCACAACAACTAATGTGTATGCTTTCCTACCAAGACTATGAACTGGCATAGGACCAAACAAATCCATATGCAAGAGATATAAACATCTCAATGAATCTTTGGTATCTAGTGCTGGAAAAGAGGACTTGGTCTGTTTGCCCTTTTGGCAAGCTGAACACACTCCCTCTTTCATGTACTTGACATGAGGACCATTCCTCACCAAACCCATGCTGAACAGCAGTCCTATGGACTTATAGTTCAGATGAGCTAGCCTCTTATACCATTTGACACATAGTGAGGCTGTCTCATCTGCAACTAAGCAAATAGGTGAGTTGTTTAACTCACAATCTAGGTTAAGACAATAAACATTTCCTCTCCCAGTGCCAGTCAAAATGATCTCTTGATCACTTTAACTTTTAATTTGGCACTCCCCTTTGTGAAAGGAGATGTCATAACCTAGATCACTAAGCTGACTTATGCTTGTCAGGTTGTGTTTTAGACCCTTCACATAAGCCACTTTAGTGATAGTAATTGAGTCACTAGAGATGTTACCAAATCCTTTGATGACTCCTTTTTCTGATCCACCAAAGATTACTTTGGGTCCATTCTCTATGGGTACATAGTACTTCAACATTCTTCTTGTTCCAATCATGTGTTTGGAACATACACTATCCAAGTACCATATAGGGGTATGGTCACTTGGATTCACCTGTATCAAATAAAGAATCACTTACCCTTAGAACCCAATTTGCTATTGGGTCCTAGGTCTTTGTTCGTTTGTAATCCTGTAGCTGTTTTAACAGGAAAAATACTCTTGGTTTTAACACTTGTGTTAAACCAGTAATCCATGAAAAAGTGGCCCACCTTGCCACAATACCAACACTCAAATCTATTATACCTTCTCTTAGGTACAGACTTTGCTAATTTGTTGCCAGCAGTCTTGTTAAGTGTTGGTGCTGGAGCAGCAAACTTTAAGAATTTCTCTTATACATGATGGGCATGCCTATTGAGTGGCCTATTGGCATTTGCACCCTTGCCCATGAGATTTCCATACTCACAGTGACCATGAGTAGTGTCATGATAATACCTGTTTGTAGGATTCATCACCTTCCTAAAGAAGATAGGGGGTTTTGCAGCTAGAGGCTGAACTGGGGCCTTACCTTTTCTATGTGAATTAGTGGCCCTAGTTATTCCCTTAAAACCTAGACCAGTATTCCCTTTTTGTGAAATGAAATTGTCTATTAAGGGGAAGACAGATTTTGACTTGGAGAATTTAGCCACTAGCTCTCTTTCTTGCTGAAGTTTTGCCTCCAATTTCTTGATATGATTCTACTTGAAGGAGATTATGCCCATCTGAATAACAGTAATGTTTTTCAGTTTGGCAATCTCATTCAATTTTTTATCCAAAGCTTTGCTGAATCTTCTGCATCCAGCTTAAGAGTCTCAATCTCCTTGGACTGCTCTTTGACAAGAAACTTGCTCTTCTTTAGAGCCTGCAACAACCCACCATACTCATTAATGAGTTGATGTATACCCCCTCAGAATCAGAACCATCCCCTTCTCTTAAAGTTGATGCTACTGATTCTGATCCAGTAAAATAATCAGAATCTGAGGGAGAATTGTATACCTTACTTGGTCCAGGCGGATCCTGGCACTGATCATCTTCTGATTGAGCCATCAGACCTTTACAGCAGTAGTCTTCTACTCCATTAATGGAGTCCAGCAATTGTAGGAATTCTTGTTCCATAGAATCTTCTTCTGTTGAGAATAGCCCAACATATGCTTCTGCATCTTCTTCTCCAGATTCTGAAGATGAAGAGTCTGTCTAACTCTTCTCCTTCTAAGCAACAAGAGATTTTTCCTTCTTGCCTTTGACTTACTGTTTCTTCTTGTCTTTATAATCCTTTCTTTTGTCAGGACAGTCAGCTATGACATGTCCAGGCCTGTTGCAGCAATAACACACAATCTTAGTATTAGATTGTTTACTAGGTTTAAGGGCATACCTGTCCTCCTTAGGAGTTTTCTTTTTCTTGTAGTACTTATCCTTTGAAAAGGATGAAGGTCTGGTTCTCCACTTCTTCTTCTTCATGAATCTTTGGAACTGCCTTGTGAAGGCCGCAAAGTCCTCATCTGAGGTGTGGCTGTCTGATGAAGTGTTGTCAGGAATCCCTTCTTCTGCCTCAACACTCCTTCTAGGAGGAGAAGGAGATTTTCTCCTGCCCTTTCTTGTGCCTTCAGCTTTTAAGACAACCGAATTTTCCTTGTGTTCAGATCTACTGCTATTCTCTTCCTCCTTCCTGGCTATAAGTTGCATTTCATATGAAAGCAGCTTCCCAAACAGTGTGGGAGGAGGTGTGTCTGCCAGCTTGGCCACTTCTCTTATGACTCAAATCTTGGTGTCCCAATCCTTTGTCAAATATCTCAGAAATTTGTCATTCAGTTCATAAGTGCTGAAGACTCTTCCATAAGTCATCAGCTCATTTACAATCCTAAAGAATTTCTTGTAGCATTCAACTATGCTGTCATTCTTGACTTGCCTAAAGCTTTCATACTCCTGATTCAGCATAAATTTTCTGTCTTCTCTAACTTCTTCTGTTCCCTCCATATAGACAATAAGAGTGTCCCATATTTCTTTGGAGGTTTTGCAATGCACCAGATTCTGAAAGGTGGCATCATCTATGACACTTATAATGATATTCTGTGCCCTTTTATCTAGAGTTGCCAAGATGATTTCATCCTTTGTCATTTCTGAATAACTCTTAGGAGTCTTCATATTTGCATCTAGTGCTGATACCTTCATTGGAATGAAGGGTCCTTCCTGTACTGTGATGTAAATTCTTGGATTAGAAGCTTCCATAAACAATCTGACCCTCTCCTTCCATATGCCAAAACATTCCTTCTTGCAGATAGGCAGTTTCATTGATCCAAACTCTTTTTGGTTCTCACTTGAACCCATTCTTGAATTCTAAAAATTGCCTAGGAGATTTACTCAGACTGTTAAGTCAATCCTTGAGCAACCTCTCTCTGATACCACTTGAAAGACTTAATTCAAGAGCCTAAACACCTAGGGGGGTGAATAGGTTCTATTTTTTCCTTTAATATTTTAGGCAATTAAACAGATCTTGCTTGGCACAAACAAAATAAAATACAGCACGGAACATTCACAACACAGAGAACACCAGATTTATAGTGGTTCCCCAAGATATGGGTACGCCAACTTTCCCCCTTCGCCTATCCAATAGAGTACTGTATTCAGCCTAACTTCTTTCCACTTTCTCAGATCCAAAGATCCTATAACTCAGAACCAAAGTGGTTCCTACACCTCAAACTTTTGCAAGTCCTACCTCAAATCCTTCCCAGAATCCTACCTCAGGCCTCAGCCCTACCTTATCCCTTATCTCTAGGCTTACAACTCAGACTTCACAAGTCCTACCACTCAGGCTCACAACCCTACCTCAGCCTTTATAATTATAGGCTTACAACTCAGATCTACAACAGATCCTACAAGAAATTGTGTAATAAAAGAGATACAAAAGATATCACTAGATAGATCCCCCTATTGATGTTCTTCTTGATCAGTTCTTGATCTTCAGTTCCAACCAGACTTAGCTGTTTCAAAGCTTCTTGATAGAACAAAATAAGGTTGGACTATTCTTGATGTAGAAGTTGATCCATTGTCAGCTCCTTCCTTGAATTTAGAATGAGATCTGAATCTTCTCTACAGACGGTTCTAGATCTGCCTTCTTAAAGGGTTTCCCCTTTTCTTGTTGTGAATTTTCTCTCTCTTAGTTGATGGCTTTTCTGGCCTTTACTGTGTTAGTTTGGTTGTTAGAGATCAGTCCTTTATATAGATTTTCTTCATGGTTACCAGCTGATCCGGTTTGTAATAACCTTCTGTCAGTTCTGTCAAAGATGTCAGAACAGTTGGTTATGACAGTTGTCGGTCCACCAGTCATGACAGTTGACTCCATAAAGATTCTACAACTCACCACAATCCACTCAATAATCTGCTTCACATGTGTTGACACAAGTAGACAAAGTGTCGACACAAGTCTTGATGATGTCGACACAATACTCCAAGTGTCAACATAGTCATTCTTCTGCTCCTCGACACACCTTCTATTTGTATGTGTCGACACAAGTCCAGTGTGTCGACACAACTGCTCCTGGTCTTGACATAACTACTGCAGACAGATGGCGTTTAGTGTATGTCTAGCTATTGCTGTAAGACGACGTTGAGTGCGTGTCTAGCTGTCGACACACACCTTCTTAAGGTGTCGACACAATTCCTAAGTGTCGACACATGCCTTTCTTATGGTGTCGACATAACTCCTGGGTGTCGACACAATCTCTGCTTTAGGTGTCGACACAATTCCTTCCTTAGGTGTCGACACAATTCTGGGTGTCGACACAACTACTTCTTTAGGTGTCGACACAATGCCTGGGTGTCGACACAGCTTTGCTTCTAGTGTCGACACTTGTACTTAGAATAATTTTCTTCCACTTCTTAAACCTGCACAGGGAAACTTAAACATACATCAAATACATATTGATGTATATCATTGACTAGGATGAATCTTCTCCAAATCTGGTACATACTTCTAGTGTACCCAACAAAAATTAAATCTAAATTTTCAAAATATTCTTCATGAAAAATAGGCGAAGAAAAATTTTCAGAAAATAAAACGGAGTTTTCTTCGGAAGAAGCCTCCAAAAGAAACACGAGTCGTCATTAGAAAATGAATTTTCCATAGATGATTTAATAGTAAAGGTAACTTCTTCATCTCCAACTTTAAGGAGAATTTTACCGTTACTAACATCAATAATGGCACGTGAGATGCTGAGAAAAGGACGACCGAAAATAAGTGGAACCTCGGTGTCCTCTTCTTCGTCAAGGATGACAAAATCTACCATAAAGATAAATTTATCAACTTTGACAAGCTCATCCTCAATAATACTCATAGGGTATTTTATAGACCGATCCGCCAATTAGATGCTCATTTTTGTAGGATTAGGCTCTCCTAATTCCAACTTTTTAAATAATGAATATGGAATCAAATTAATAGAGGCGACTAGATCGGCCAACGCATGTTTTTCTAATAAATCGCAAATAGACAAGGAATAGAGAAACTACCCAGATCGGTTAGTTTCTTAGGCAATTTATTAAGTAAAACCGCTGAACACTCCGTGTTCAATTTAACGGTGGAGATATCCTCAAGTTTCTTTTTATTACATAAAAGATCCTTGAGGTACTTTGCGTACTTCGGCATTTGCACTATCGCTTCATAAAACGGTAAATTTATATGAATTTGCTTAAATAGTTCTAAAAATTTACCATAATGCTCATCCATCCGGTCTTTCTTTAATTTAGATGGATAGAGAAGAGGCGGTTGAAATTCTTTAATTTTATTTTCATTGAAAATCTTAGGAGGAGGAGATGTAGAAATTGTTACCTCTATATTAACCGGATCTAAGGAAATAGTTACCTCCTTTCTGCTCCGTAGCATGATAGCTTTCGCTTGCTCCCTTAGGTTGGGCTCTGTATTGCCCGGTAATGCTCCTTGTTGACGATCGGAGAGCATTTTTGCTATTTTCCCAATTTGATTCTCCAAATTGTGAATAGATCTGATGAGATTCCGGATATTGGCGTCATTAATAGTCGGATATTTATGGAATGCCTCCTCGAGAGTGAGAGGTTTTGGAGCTTTTGGTGGTAAGTAACCAGGTGGAATTGTGTTCGGTGGGCGTGTCGCGTTCCCTGGATTACTCCAAGATAAGTTGGGGTGATTCCTTACACCCGGGTGATAATAATTACCATAATTATTACTCGAATTAAAAGGTGGCCGATTTGAATTACCCATGTAATCCACATGTTCGGCAATAGTGGAAGGTTCCCAATATTGGAGATCACGGGTAGGTGTAGACGAGGAAGTAGACATCTCGCCCATTCGTTTGCTTAATTAGCTTCTTAACTTGAAGGGATAAATTAGAAACCGTATCATTTCGTACATCCCGACTGATTTAGGTGAACGAGACTGGGGTTTACTCCACTGATACGTATTCATGGTCATACCTTCTATAAGTTCTTGGCCAGTCGCCGATGTCTTGTTGTTTAACGTTCCACCGGCGGAGGCATCAATATGTTGCCTCGTTTGAGAGTTGAGACCATTATAGAAGGTTTGTATTTACAATCAATCGGGGATTGCATGATGTGGACAACGATGAAACAATTCCTTAAATCATTCCCAAGTATCATATAACGTTCCTGTATCAACTTGGGAGAAGTATGTGACATCATTGCGCAACTTAGCCGTTTTAGCGGGCGGAAAATATTTCATGAGAAATTTTTCCGTCATCTCAGCCCATATAGTGATGGAGCCTCTTGGTAGAGAATCCAACCACTGCTTAGCTTTGGTGCACAAAGTGAAAGGAAAAAGACTTAGCCGGATGACATTATCGGAAACCCCGTTAATTTTGAAAGTATCACATATTGCTAAAAAGTTAGAAATATGTGTGTTTAGGTCCTCATCTTGAAGCCCATCAAATTGTACAGATTGTTGTACCATTTGAATGATGCTCGACTTCAATTCAAAGTTATTGTTCGCAATAGCAGGTCGAACAATACTTGATTACGCCTCATCCAAATTTGGCCGAACATAATAGGACATAGTCCATTGATCGGCCATATTCGGATTTGGGTCACCCAACATAGAAGAAGATTGAGAAGAGGGAGAAGAAGAAGAAATGTCACCTACGAATTCCTTAACCAAATTTGAAGAATTGAGATCACGGAGTCTTAGGCGTCGCCGTAAGCTTTGCTCGATCTCCGGATCCAAGTCAAATAGATTTGACGAATTTCCTTGGGTCATACACCAAAAGAAAATAAATAAAAAAACAAAATAAAATTTTTTTTTGGTTTTTTTTAAAAAACAAAAAGAAAATGATAAAATTAGTAGAACCTTGCTTTCAAAATATCAACAAAGAAAGGTCCCCGACAACGACGCCAAAAACTTGATGCTTAAAATTCATGCTATTGCGCGATTCTAAATCGATAAGGCAAGTGCACCTATCATTTTTAGAGTATAGAATCAAGTGTCGTATTTAGACTCGGGGATTGTTTTTGTACTTGTACTCACTAGGAAGAGCTATTATTTTATCGAACGAAAATTGGATTTGTGATTTCGGAAAAACTAAGAGAAATAGCGATTTAAGTAAAGATAAATTCAATGATTTAAAAAATAGCACTTGATCTAGAATCTCATTGGATTAAAATAAATTTTCATGAAGCTATAAAATACAAGTCTCTAAATTACTTTTTTTGACCGCGGAGGTTCACAAAATACAGATGCGCCTCTCTCGAGAATATGCTCTCGACTAAACTTATGTTGATCGATTAAGACCTCTCGGCTAGTCGAAACCCCTAAGCTTGCTTTAGGTGGTGAACCTCACTATTGGATTTAACTCTAATCCAGAAGATTCATGTCATCCTCTCTCAAGGAGTTCATGCAAGTCATTTTATCTTTGAGTGATCTACTCGTATCCTTAACCTCTCGGTAAATTTAGAATACGGATCTAAGATCAAAAAATCATATTCGCGATATATGAAATCAACACAGTTGAATTCAAAGATAAATCGAATTAAGTAAACTAGAGAACTTGATAATTTGAGACAAATAAAATAAGTTTATTTTATTCCAAGGTTCATCATGATCAAGTGCTAAATGGAATTTAGCTACTCATCATGATAAGAAAATTACATGAAAGATTTAAAAGCGACATGATTACAGGAAAGAGTACTTGAATTGAAAAACAACAAACTAAAAGTTAAACTATAAATTGAAAACAATACATCAAAGAAAATGCAAGAAAAGCTGAAAACAAACTCTAAAATTGACTCCAAGACTCTCCCCTAAATTCCTCCTGAGCTCTTGGCAATGTCTGGAATTTATAGTATTTTTTTCTCTGGAGTCATGCCCCTTGGTCACGCTCGTGACTTGGGAGCGTGTAAGGTATGGAACCGTCGTCTTGAAAAACACGGGAACATTGGGAGAAAATCGCCAAAATTTGTCATTCTGTGGGTCACGCCCCTAGGTCACGCTCGTGACCTAGGGCATGTCTATACTATTATTGGAAATAGCGGGAAGGAGAAATGGCGGGAGTTAATCTGGCATTGCTATAAAGGTCACGCCCCTAGGTCACGCCCGTGACCTAGGGCGTGTAAGCTGGAAATGCCTTGGATTTGAAACTATCGTCTTAAAGCGCAACACGCCCGAGAGTCATGCCTGGAAGTCACGTCTATGACCTGATGGTCACATCCGTGTACTAGGTGTGTAACTTTAAGCTGACATGGACTAGAACTCTGGAGCTCCTGGAGGGTCACGCCTGCTTGTCATGCCTGTGAATCGTAGATCACGCCCGTACCTGGGGCGTGTAAATTACGATTTTTCCAGAAATATTCAGCTTCTTCTCCTAATCAGTTCTGCAAGCTCCAACATAATATTGGCAGCCCAGAATGACCTGCAATAAGAAAATAAAGTAATTAATAACAAATATTAATATAACTAAATAAAATATATCTCTTTCTTAAGTAAAAACTATATTAAAATAATTATAATTATAGACTTATCAGCAGTCTCGGCATCCTATGAAATTTTTTTTGAGATAAGTTCATGGTGAAATGGAAAGAAGGTAAAATAAGGGGACTTACCACACCGCCTGAGTGCTTAGCGAGGAGGCACTCTGTTAGCTCGAGATGAGTGGCGTAGTCGAAGACCATCTCCTCGATGAACTCCTAGGAAGTCTCAACATCTCTAAATTTCTTGCGAAAGCTAATTCCCCTCCATGCGACCATGTGTGCGAGCTCAGTGGCATGCAGATGGGCCTGCAAGCGCTCGTAGATGAGTTCCTTCATCATCAACCGATCATAGTCCTTGACACCTTGGAGACCATATAATCCATCGTTGAGGGAATACACATCCTCGCCAGCATGACCGACCTCGGTATAAGAGGGCAGGAGAGCAGAGAGAGAGACTCGGTACAAGTCCTTATCCTAGGCGAGCAGAGGTTGTACGCAACCGTATTTGGGCTTCTGCCCCAACACGAAGTTGGGGTTCGAGTCGGCTATTCCTAATTCTCTACCCCCAGCTCGCTGCCTTCTTGTTTCTTCCCTATCGAAGGGGTCGACTCACTCGCTAAGACATGTTTCTTTTGGAGAGTGGGCTCGCCAGAAGAAGCAGGTTTCTTGGAGGCAATAGTCTTATGGTGCTTCGAGAGCCCGCCAGACGTCGATCCCACATCAGGTCCTATCTGGGCTCTCCCCTCTTCTTCTTGCCGCTGCTGGAAGCGGGTGATTGCAAGTCATCGGCAAATGTGGCAGTGACATATTGAGCGAGGGCAAGGGCGGGATCCACCCTACCCTTTCCCGCATACGATGGGTGTTAAGGGATGTCGTGCTCGCCTACGAGAATGCTAGGAGCAATAATGCATTAAGATTTCATAAGAGGCATAATAGAGTTGCAAGAAAAGCATGCGAGCTTACAAACACCTAGGAGTATAGGTAGTAGCGAGTCGATATTGTGCCGCAGATGGGCGACTTCAAAGTTCTTTCCTAAGAAGAACTTGTGCAGTTTGGCATCCTCGCCATCGACACGCGACGCTTGGCAGGCGATCTTGTCCTTTTGTATCGACGCGTACGAGATATTGTCATGGTCACCCTTGATGAAGATGAATCGGTTGGTCCAATAGTGGGCTTTGTTGATGGTCTCACAGACCTTGCTCTGCGAGCCGGTGAGGAAGGCCTCCCCATCGCTTGTGGCTCAGTAGATGGAAGACTGTAAAGTTAAACTTTATCCTCTCTTCATACAGATAGTACGTGTAGAACACCAGCATCGAGATCCCATGGGGGTGATCTACGAGGGCATTAGCCCAAAGTACTTGAGAAATTGTTTCACCTCCAACCATAGCGGGAGGTGAAGTACCATCTCAAAGTGCATGACAGGGATAACGAGTTCATCCTCCATTATGGAATTAATGGACTTGCCCTCCTTAGGAGCTTGAGCTTTGAACCCCGCCAACACAAACTCTACGATGATCTCAGGCATTTCCTCCTCCGAGACCTGTCCGTTAGGAAGATGTAGTCCAGAAAGTGAGCTGCGTAGTTCTGGCGCCCCTTCTTTCCATCACCGACCATCTTGTGAGCACGAAGTGTGAGTGCTTCATGGGTTGGGGAGAAAAGGTGGAGTAAGAGTGTTATGACAGTAGGTGAAGAACGGTCGAGGAGGGGGGGGGGGGTTATACGCCTGAAATAGTTATGCGTATTACCGCAAGTGCACGTACCGGATCAAGTAATAAAGTGTGATTAGAGATCGTTCACTCGGAGAAGTGGTTAACCAAAAGCTTGCAAATATTAGATACTCCATTTCTTTAAATTCAAACAGAACTAATTAGGTGATTTTGAAGAGTAATAAAAATTCTAAACAATGATTTAAGCTAAATATACTATTTAAAGAGATACCTTTTTATCAATTGAAAAGAAATAGTCTTGTATTTTTGATTTCCTTTGTGCGTTGAGGTGATGTATGAAAATAATATCTTGTAATAATATTTGATCAAGTTATCTTGCAACGATTTTTATAGAAGAAATCCTCATCTCTCGAATCTCATAAATCTTGATATCTTATATTTCTCTAGTTATCTCTAACTTATATAGAATGAAGGATACTGCGAAAAATTAAAATCAGAGTTGCTAGTAAGAAAGAAAAATCTCTTTCTCCTCTCTAAATTGGAGCAAACTTAAGAGCACTTACACTTCTTCTCTCTTGAATCTCGAAGCGCAGTATATTAGTAGAAATTCTAAGTTAAAAATTAACACCACTCATCTCTCGATTCTTGCGGTGCGATAAAGTAGCCTTCAAACTAATATTCCGCCACTCATCTCTCAATTCTTACAGCACAATAGAAGATAAAACCATAACCTAGAAGTTTCAATATAAAATTCAAAAGTTCCAGCAAAATAAATTATCAAACAAATTCAAACATAAGAGAAATTCATCACCAAAATACACACAGTACTCTCTCCATACAAGACTAGGAGTGTTTAGTTCATAACAGAGATAAAATGCCAAAAACTAGAAAGGTCTTACAGTACATGATGTCTGAAATTTGGATATACCCTTTTTAGTGGCTAAGACGCAGATCCTCCAGGCAATAAACCCTAGTCTTGATCTCCTCCTTTTTCCAAATGATAAAAAGATACTTTATTTTACTTCTCCCCCTCTATTTATGGTTGTACATGCCCTATATGGACTCCAGGATTTCTGAAAGGAAGCCTTCTTTCATTTTCATAACTGCCATTTTTGAATATTTTCAGATTTTCGAAATTCAAATTCGCAGTTTTGTTTCAACAATTTTTTTCTTACCAGTTTTCAGCAACAACTTCTCCGAAATTCCTGTAAATTTTCTGCAACATTTCCTGAATGCTCTTATATGCTTAACATCGGTCATGCAAGTTAATTTCTTCATGATTTCCTATCATAAAAATAAGTTAAAACATCAATAATACCTGAATTTTATCACAAATAATGATGTACTCGTTTACATACGCTTTTTATCAATATTTTTCAAATAAATTAGCCAAAATGAGACAAAATGATGCACACGATAACTTTTTTGTGTGAAGTTATCATACTCTCACACCTAAACCTTTGCTACCCCTAGCAAAGATTAAACATTACACCTCATTGACTGGGCGAATATCTATCAAACTGTCAGTTCAACTCTCCTTACTCTTGAACAAAACTGGACTAATTGAGTGACTTGCAATAACAATTGGTAACTGGATCAATCATTAAAATTTTAAAAATGCATAGATTTGTTAGTTTGATGTAGGTTAAAGCTCCATGATTTTCCTAGTGTTGTGTGTGCTATTATTTAGAATTATTAACTTCCAAACATCTTAACTCATTAAATTTCCTCATAGATAGGAGAAACTAAAAAATAAGCTAAGTTTTTGAGTTAGCCTCCACAAGAGTTTTGGTAGTTGAAAGAAAATCATAAGGACTTGAAATATGATGGATTTTGGGTTAGTTAGGAATTCATGATTTAATTTTGATTTGGTCAAGATATTTCCCTAGCAAAAATTCTTAATAATTATACCTACTATGAGGTTACTTTCACAATCATCGATTCTTTTTTTAAAAAGATTATAGTAGGGATCATTCCAAGTAGGTGTACACATGCTCAAGCCACATATCACTATGACATTTTCACACACATTTTCATTTTTTAAATCAAAGTTGGGATCATTCCAAGTAGGTGTACACACACTCAGACCACATATCACTATGATATAAACTTTTTTCAACACACTTTTTTTATCACACCCATATTTGGAAGTCTTATTAAGAAATAACTAGTGGAAATTTAGGGAAATTGTACATAGATAATATGAATCAAAATGGCAAGACTCAAGCTCAAAAAGGCTATAGATTATAAAAAGGTGGCCGTAATCATCTTTATCAATTAACTACTTAAGCTCAATGTCATAGCTTACATCATTGACTCAATTTTTATTCACCCATCCCCCTTTATGTTTGGAAATTAATACAATTACTTTGTGGGGCACAAATATTTTTAAGGAATAATGTGCCTAGGGGAAATATGACATGGAGCTCTAACATATCTTACTAACTTCAAAAGCAAGATTCTGAACTTTTAGGTTTGACTCATGTACCAATCGTTTAAAATTGCATAATTTGAACTAATAATAAGGCTCCACAAATTATAATTCACTAAGATATTCGCCACTCAACCAGTGAAGGTTACTTCACATCACCCTCACACCTAGGCCTTTGCTAGTCCCTAACAAAGATGTGTCATTAATTATCTCTAAATTCAGGTGAAGTCTACAATTTGACGATTGATGTAAAATATATGTAAATTAATGCCATAGAAATAAAGTACTCCCCTGAAGTATGCAGACCAAAGTATCAATCTCTCTCATCCTTTCCGTTCGATTATATGATGTTATGGTTCAGAAGCTAACCGCGTTAGTTTGTCCAAAAGTTACCTGCATAAGATTATACACAAAGCCACAATGAAGACTAGTCTCCAGATTTACATATCTCATTATTTTCATAAAAATTCCCAAGTCTAATCAAACTCAATAGGTGCTAGTTAATTTTATTCATAAGTGCAAATCAAAAGTGTATCCAACTAGCACACAAACTACAATCCAAAAATGCAAAAAAATATTGAATTGCCCATATAAAATCATAATTTTAAATCAGCCACATGAGTGGGTTAAGTCCGTACAGACTATGACAATTGTAGATAACATCATGAGATTGATCAATAGTGCATATTAAAAAACATGTAAATGAGGTTAACTAAACCATAACATAGAGCAAATCATACAGCTTTGTCCAACATAAAACAATGTTCATAAACTAATAAACTATAAAATCGAGATTATAGTAGCAAAATAAGAGTTGAAATAAACCAAACACATGAAGTTCCCCACTCCTTGCTCTCGTCTTCTTCCTCGTCAACACTTTTATCGCCGTCTCCACTTTCAACGTCAAGATCCTCTTCAAATGTCTCCCTTGTATCAGCCACATCTTCAACCGAGGGATCCACTCGTTTGCCGCTGATGTCGAGAAGTTGCCGCCGACGAGCTCTCGATGCGCTGCACTCTCCTAATTCGCCGCTCGCATCACGCCTCTCCCATATCGCCGCTCGTGTCGTGCGAATATGGTTTAGAGGAAGAAGATAGGATTTTTATAAGGAAGGAGAGGATATGAACCGACCTTGGTTCAGTTGAACCAGATTAGTAGCACTGAGATGCCCCAGCTTAGTTGGATCGGCGAACACCGCTAAATCCATAAATACAGACAGAAAAAAAATATTGTTACAACATATTTAAAATTGTTGCAACATATTATTTATGCCAATAACTGCAGGGAAATTGTTTTTTTGTTTTTTTTAAATAAAATAAAAAATAAAACTCTTAAATAAATACTCTTTATATAAAAGTTATAAGGCTAATTAATAGTGCAAACTTATAAAAAAAACAAAATTTGGCTGAATTACGTTGACAAGAAAACTTAATTAAAAATTTTTATCAGCTATTAATTGGGTTGCCTCCCGAAAAGCGCATGATTTCATGTCCCGACAAGACATTAGTTTTTTTAATTTTTTTGTTATTTTAGCCAATAAGCGACACCAATCGTTCATTGTCATCACTTCTATAGATTTTAAGTCGCTCTCCATTCACTTTAAACTCAAAATTATCGTTCTCATTTAAGATGGTGATCATGCCATACAGGTGTACTTCTTTTACATGGAATGGTCCCGACCAATGAGACTTAAGCTTTCCTAGGAATAATTTTAGATGAAAGTTGAACAATAGAACTAATTGTCCCGGTTTAAAGATTTTTGCATTCAAACGTTGATTGTGCCATTTTTGTCCGCTCTTTGTAAATTCGCGAGCTCTCGTACGCATACATCCTTATTTCTTCCAACTCATTTAATTGCAAAAGTCTGTTCTTCCCTGCATCCTAAAAATCAAAATTTATTTTCTTTATGGCCTAATGTGCTCGGTGTTCTAACTCTAGAGGTAAATGACATGTTTTTATGTAAACTAAATGATAGGGGATTAAGCCAATTGGTGTCTTATAAGTTGTCCTATAAGCCCATAAAGCATCATTAAGCTTTTGAGACCAATCTTTACCGTTGATGCTAACAGTCTTTGCGAGAATTTTTTTTATTTCGCGGTTCGAGACCTCTGCTAAACCATTCGTTTGAGAATGATATGCTAATGTTACTTTATGAGTAACTCCATACTTCCTTAGTAATATAGTAAATTGGTTATTGCAGAAGTGGCTCCCACCATCACTTATAATGGCTCTTGGTGTGCCAAACCGATTAGATATATAATTCTTTAAGAAATGTAAAACCACTTTAGCATCATTCTTAATAGTAGCCATGACCTCTACCCATTTAGAAACATAATCGACAACTAAAAGAATAAACAGATTACCGTTCAAGTTCACAAATAGCCCCGTGAAGTCTATACCCCAAACATCAAAGAGTTCAACTTCTAGAATCATGTTCATTTACATAGAGTCATTTTTCTTGATGTTTTCATTTCTTTGACATCGATCACATTGGATCACAAATTCTTAAGAGTCTCGGAATAAAGTGAGCCAATAGAATCCTACTTTTAATACTTTCATTGTCGTTTTATTCCCCCTAAAATGTCCTCCGTAAGGAGAGCTAAGACATTTGTCCAAAATAGATTTCATTTCTCCTTCCGATATGCATCGTCACACTACACCATCTGCTCCGATTTTAAATAAAAAAGGATCATCCCAAAGATAAGAGCGTACTTGATGCAAAAACTCTTCTTTTGTTGATATAACAAATCAGGTGGGAAAATTTTACTAACTATATAATTAATGTAGTCAGCATACCAAGGCAATGATTTTTTTGAAATGGTCAAAATCCACTCATCAGGGAACTTTCATCAATTTCAGAATATAACATAGGATTCAAACACTCAATCCTCGATAGATGATCTGTGACCGGGTTGTCGATACCTTTTTTGTCCTTTATCTCTAAGTCAAATTCTTGTAGTAGCAAAACCCAACGAATTAGTCGAGGTTTATCATATTTCTTTTCCATAAGGTAACGGATAGCCATATGGTCTGTGTAAACTTTGACTTTTGTGCACAAAAGATAAGATCTGAACTTTTCAAAAGCAAACACTACGGCGGGTAATTCTTTTTCAGTAGTGGTATAATTGATTTGAGCCTCAATTAAAGTTTTGCTAGCGTAAGCTATGGTGTCTAAGACCTTCTCCCACACTTGCCCTAGAATAACGCCAACGACGTAATTGCTAGTATCACACATTAGCACAAAGGGCTCTCCCCAGTTGAGGGCCACTACAATGGGTGTCGTAGTTAAACGAGTCATAAGTTGGTTAAACACACTTAAACAACATCATCAAAATTAAACCTTACATCTTTTTCGAACAATCCACTTAGAGGCTTGGCGTTTTTTGCAAAATCCTTGATGGACCTTATGTTGAATCCCGCGTGGACTAAAAAACTTTGCAATGTTTTTACATTTTTAGGTGGTGGTAGTTTTTCAATCACCTCAATCTTAGCCTAATCTACTTCTGACCCCTTTCTAGACACATGATGCCCTAGTACTATACCTTCATGACCATAAAGTGACATTTTTTCCAATTCAAAATGAGGTTAGTTTCAACACAGCGAGAGATCACTTTTTCTAAACACATCAAGCATTCGTCAAATGATTTACCAAAGATGGAAAAATCATCTATAAAGATTTCTATGTCATGCTCCATAATATCAGAAAATATAGCTATCATACAACATTGAAAAGTGGTCGGTGCATTACACAGGCCAAATGACATTCTCCTAAAAGCAAATGTTCCATAAGGGCATGTGAAAGCTGTCTTTTCTTAGTCCTTTGGATCTACCGTAATTTGATTATAGCTGGAGTACCCATCTAAAAAGCAAAAGAAATCATTTTCGGATAGTTTATCTGAGTCTTGGTCTATGAATGGTAACGAGAAATGGTCTTTTCTAGCGGCTTTTTTCAATTTCCGGTAGTCCAAGCAAATACGTCAACTCGTGATATTTCTTATGAGGATTAATTCATTCTTATCATTTTTTACTACGGGCATCCCTCCCTTCTTAGGAACACATTGGACCGGGGAACCCCACGAACTATCTGAAATGGGATAAATGATCCCCGCATCTAACCATTTGATAATCTCCTTTTTTACAACTTCTTTCATAGGTGGATTAAGTCTACATTGAGGCTCTATAGACCCTTTAAAATATTCCTCTAAAATGATTTTATGCATACATAAGGAAGGGCTAATTCCCCGAATGTCCGCGATGGTCCATCCTATGACTAGTTGTCGTAAAAGATCCAATAATTTATTTTTTGGGTGCTAGTAATAATTTAGAGTTAACAATGATAGGTAGTGCATCATTCTCTCCCAAATATGCATATGATAGGTGCTCAGGAAGTGATTTTAACTCCAAAATGGGTGGAGTAACAATAAAGGGTTTATCCGCCAATGACTTTTCCAGCATATCAAGTGGTTCCGGCTTACAAAAGATATCGGTCGATGCTCAAACACTTGTAAACAATCTTGAATCTCTTCTTCTTCATCAAATTCTTCATCATGAGTTATTATACTTGTAACATCTTCATCTGAACTATCCCACCCTTCATTTAATTCATAATCATAAAGTGATATACTATTAACCTCCTAAATTTCATCTTCTTTTCTAAACGAAAATTTCATTGCTTTGAGTATGTTGAAGGTTACTTGCTTCTCATCAACCCTCATGGTTAATTCCCCTTTATGAACATTGATTAGAGTTCTTCTAGTTGCCAAGAAGGGTCTACCTATAATAATTAACACCTCCTTATCTTCTTCCATATCCAACACAACAAAATCCGCCAAAAAAATAAAATTTTCCACTTTAGCTAAAATATCCTCTACAATTCCTTTTGGAAAAGTAAGTGATTTATCGACCAACTGTAATGTTAGTGATGTTTTAAAAATTTCACCCAACCCTAATTTCATATAGATAAAAAGAGGCATAAAATAATACTTGCCCCTAAATTGCACAAAGCCTTTTCTTCAAATTGATATCCAATAGAACATGAAATCATTAAGCTTCCGGGATCTTTCAACTTTGGTGGAAGTCGCTTTTGAAGGATAGCACTACACTCATAGGTAAGTGCCATAGTTTCATTCACATATTTTTTTTCTTATTTAAAATATCCTTCATGAATTTAACATAGCTTGGCATTTGCTTTAAGGCTTTGACAAAAGGGATGTTAATTTGTAATTTTTTTAAATATTTCAATTTTTTTTTGAAATTGATGATCTAATTTACTTTTTCTTAGCCTTTGGGGAAATGGTGGTGGTGGGTAGACAATATCTTTTTCATTATTTTTAGACAACTCTACATTCTTTTCATTCTTACCTTCATCTACAACTTCTAATTCTTCCTCACCACTATTACTAAGTTCTTGATTTAGTTCTTCAATAGGCCTATTAAGATTGTTGCTTTCCACTTTATCTTGAATATTATTATTTGCAAATTGATTTTTGACATGACCACTTACTAAATCTCTTCCACTCCGCAATGTGATAGCCTTACAATATTTGTTGTCACCTTTAGGATTAGGTGTTGTAACCGTTGGCAATATGCCTTGTGGTCTAATGTTCAAAGCAAATGCAATTTGTCCCAATTTGGATTCAATTATGCATACAGAACCTTCTAAACTAGAGAAATGCGCTTCATTCTTTTGTAAAGATTCCATGATGACTTCATCGAATAACTTCCTAGAAGGTCCCACTTGATTAGGATTATGGTGTTGATGAGAAGGATTAGAACTTGAGTTGAATAAATGTGAAGGGGTTGATCCATAATTATTTTTCCACAAAAAATTAGGGTGGTTTCTCCATTCAGGATTATAATTATTTGCATAAGCATTATGATTTAGTTTATATTGCCCACCTATATAGTTAGCTTCTTCATTGTGATTGATAAGTTTCTCAATGGTTAAAGTAGGACTAACGGTAGAAGGAGTAACTATGCCATTAACTTGTGGAGTCATTTGATTTTGGTGTAACATTAACGCATCTAGCCTCTTATTTATTAAATTAAATTGAGATGTCATTTGGGAAGGAAATGAAGTTAACTGATCTACTTGATATATCCCAGCCGTGGCATAAGATCCTTGCCGATCGATGAGTTGATAATTATTAGAGGATAAATCCTCTAATATTGCATAGGCATCTTCTGGATATTTGTTCATAAGTGATCCTCCTGCAGCTCCATCTACTTGGATCATCGTAGATGTCTGGAGGCCATTGTAAAAGGTCCACACCTATTAATGAATAGCTAAGCCGTGGTGAGTACACTTCCGCAGTAATTCCTTAAAGCACTCCCAAGCGTCATAAAGGGTCTCTCCATTCCCTTACATAAATGATGAGATATCTCACATAAATTTAGCAGTCTTAGATGGAGGAAAATACTTGGCTAAAAATTTTTCTATCAAAAGGGTCAAAGTGGTAATGGATCCATTAGGTAAAGAGTTCAACTAATCCTTTGCCCTTTCCTCCAAAGAGAAAGGAAACAACCGTAGTTTAATGGCTTCTTCTGATGCACCATTAATCTTGAATGTATCACAGATTTCCATGATCGTCCTTAAATGAGAATTGGGGTCTTCGTGATTGAGGACACCAAATTTATTATTTTAAAGAAGTTGCATAACAGTAGAATCGATTTTAAAGTTATTAGCTTCGATAGCGGGTCTAGCGATACTAAGTTACAACCCTCCCCGTAAATGCATATTATAGTCACGATACGTTTTTCTATGTTTGTTTGCGTGCCAATTATGTTTTACCTGACCTCATAAATCCTACCCTTCTAGATGATTCTCATCCGGATTCATAGTTGAAGAATGGATTTATTCTATCCGAAAGGTTTTATGATTTTTCCCGCACGTCCGTTCAATCTCTAAATTTAAAGGTAATAGTTCAGCAGATCGAAATCTGGACATGTACTTACAGATCAATAAATAACAGTAAAAAAATTAAAATAAAATAGAATTAAAAGTTTGAGCTCTAAATACTAGGGATTACTAATATTGTAAAAAAATAGAACAATAGATCAATCGCTTTTCCCCGATAACGATGCCAAAAACTTGATATGCCTAAAATAGTTATGCATATTACCACAAGTGCACGTGTCAGATCAAGTAATAAAGTGTGAGTAGAGATCGTTCTCTCAGAGAAATATTTAACCTAAAGCTTGCAAATATTAGATACTCCATTTCTTTAATTCAAACATATCTAATGAGGTGATTTTGAAGAGTAATAAAAATTATAAACAATGATTTAAACTAAACATACTATTTAAAGAGATACCTTTTTATCAGTTGAAAATAAATAGTCTAGTATTTTTGATTTTCTATGTACATTTAGGTGATGTATGAAAATAATATTTTGTAATAGTATTTGATCAAGTTATCTTGCAATGATTTTTATAGAAGAAATCCTCATCTCTCGAATCTCAGAAATCTTGATATCCTATATTCCTCTAATCATCTCTAACTTAGATAGAATGAAGGATAATGCGAAGAATTAAAATTAGAGTTGTTAGTAAGAAAGAGAAATATCTTTCTCCTCTCTAAATCAGAGCGAACTTAAAAGCACTTAAACTTCTTCTCTCTCGAATCTCGAAGCGCAGTATAATAGTAGAAACTCTAAATTAAAAATTCACACCACTCATCTCTCGATTCTTGCGGTGCGATAACATAGCCTTCAAACTAATATTACGCCACTCATCTCTCAATTCTCGCAACGCAATAAAAGATAAAAGCATAACCTAGAAGTTTCAATATCAAATTCAAAAGTTCCACCAAGATAAATTATCAAACAAATTCAAACATAAGAGAAATTCACCACCAAAACACAAACAATACTCTCTCCATATAAGACTAGGAGAGTTTAGTTAATAACGGAGATAAAACGCTGCAAAACTAGAAAAATCTAACAATACATGACGTCTAAAATTCGGATCTATCCTCTCCAGTTGCTGAAACGCAGATCCTCTAGGCAAGAAACCCTAGCCTTGATCTCCTCCTTTTTCCAAATGACAGAAAGATACTTTATTTTACTTCTCCCCCTCTATTTATAGTTGTACACACCCCATATGAACTCCAGGATTTTTGAAAGGAAGCCTACTTTATTTTTCGTAACTGTAATTTTTGAATATTTTAAGATTTTTGAAATTCAAATTCCCAGATTTATTGCAACAAATTTTTATTTATTGCAACAAATTTTTATTTATTGCAACAAATTATTTTCTGTCCAATTTTCAGCAAAAACTGCTCTGAAATTCCTATAAATTTTCTACAATATTTCCTGAATGCTATTTATGCTTAACATCGGCCGTGCAAATTAATTTCTTCATGATTACTTATCATTAAAATAAGTTAAAACATCAATAATACCTGAATTTTATCACAAATAATGATTTACTCACTTACATATAATTTTTATCAATATTTTTCAAATAAATTAGTGAAAATGAGATGGAATGACACACAAGATAACTTCTTTGTGTGAAGTTATCAGGGGGGGGGGGGTATTTATAGAAGCTGAGGGGTCCACCCAATTGACGCGAATCCACTTGCTCTCCAGTGCTCGCAAAGCATCCCGCAACATACTTTGTCCCAACCCGCTCGCGGATCATCGCTTGAACACACCTATTCGCAGAATAAAAGCCGCTCAATATCATAAGTCACACACTCGTAGCAAAATAAACAATACTTATGCAGATTGATCAAATTACTAAAATATTCATGAATAATCGGGCGGTGTCCAGATAGTTCTCGCATATCATAATAAGGAATAATAAACAAATTCAGTCTACAATAATCTCGTTCTCGTAGAGTTAGTGCGGGACCCATTTCCACGAGCCCTGTCCTTGCATCCTCACTTGCGGACCTCCCCTTTGGGTGACTTCCTCGCGAACAGCTGCGACTTCATGATGGAGAGTTTGATAACATTCCTCCATCTTCTTTAGATGCACCTCGAGCAAAGCTGTGTTACCTCCGAGAAGTCTCTGCATCGCACTCGTAAATGAGGCACACTCGCGTTCCAGCATCTATACTCGTTGCTGTAGGATGAGCAGGCAACGGAAGCTGTCGTTCGTTGGTTGAGCTCGCTCGTCATGTACCTCACGAAGCATGAACTTATGCTTCCACAGAATAACTGCCACCCGCTCAGTTAACTCCACAATAGATGTCGGCTCGTCGAAGAAGCCTCAGATTATGTTAGGAGATGGTGCTGCTGAGTACATCGCGGTAGAATCTAGATTAGCCCCTATGGAGATGTTGATCATGTCTGGTGAAAGAATGCGAGAGACCAGTATCGGTAGGCACGACGAAGATTACGAGAAGTGTTAACTACTTACCCAGAGAGGTCTCACCCTCCTTATATGGGTAGTGTGAGGGAAGGCTTGGTTGACCACTAAAGGAATCACTGAAAGGTAGCATCAGCGACTTCCTCGATCCAACTCACAGGACAACAAGGTTGCGAGTAGATTGGATTTCTGGCGACGAGGTCCCTGCGCCCTGAAGCGATAAGGATTTTGTGGCATTGGCGAGATATGGACTAAGGTCGTGAGTTGGAGATCTGGTCGGCGAAGGAGTCAAGGCGATGTCAATGAAAGATGGCATTACGCAGACATAAGGGGAATTCAAAACCATGATCGCCATAGAGCGTAAATAGAATCAAGAAAATACATACTGAACAGGAATCTGTGCGCGAGTGTCCAGCTTACCCTGACTTGCAGGTGTCTCCCGCGCCTCGTCAGTTGGGCGCTCTATGATCTCGACAGAGTCATTGAACTGTGAAAGTGTGTTTAAA
This sequence comes from Platanthera zijinensis, assembly GCA_039513925.1. Classification (NCBI taxonomy): domain Eukaryota; kingdom Viridiplantae; phylum Streptophyta; class Magnoliopsida; order Asparagales; family Orchidaceae; genus Platanthera; species Platanthera zijinensis. The sequence goes on from CM077087.1 coordinate 63,960,395, forward strand.
GAGCTCGTCTCAGCTTCGCGAATACCGAATTAATAACATTAAAATTTTAGAAGAATGTACCGGGGATTGGGTGATGACCTTGCGATCGAAGATAGGTTAAAGAGATTTCGGCAAGCCCAACACCTCTCTGGGGGGATCAGCCCGCGACTTCTTGAGCTCTTGATTCACTGGCCTCTTCGTCATGATTCAGGATGAGTGCTCTGTAGCGATGGCCATCAGGATGGTAGTGGACGCCTTATTCTTCTCCCTATTGGCGACAAGACGCGCGAGAGCAGCTTGCGAGATTGGCATGGAGATGAAGAGTGGGAGTTATCTCAAGGAGTGAGGAGGTAAAGAGGGGTTAGAGGGGTTCTCATGGGTGACCTCCCCCCACAACATTTATAAGCTTGGGTGGTGGCCCACCAAAAGATTCCTTTTGGACCCTACTTGCCAAATAATGTTGGGATTGAACTATCTTTCCGAGCTTGGGACAGAGCTCACAAAGATCGGGGATTGCATATGACCCTGTATTTGTCGAGTGGGCCCAGCTAGCCCGAAGGTAGGGAGAAGGGCTCAGTTTCATCAAGCACTCACTGCTTGTCCAGTATAGTAACATACGAGCTGGTCTTGCAAGCTGATGTCTCGCCGGTAGGCAAGAGACAAGGTGGCAAGTGCCCAACTTTATAAGGTACTCACCGATCGGGCGAGTGACGAGTGCTCAGTCTCATCGGGCACTTACTGCCTAAGTGAGTAGGCTGAGGTGCGCCGACTCGCCATTAGTGGATATTCATTTCCATTTTTCTTTTTTCAATAATTCGATTCTGGCCTACTATTATCCCCTCCAAACAATGGAGTTTTGATGTTGGTAGACCACTTTGGGGTGCATTTAATAATAATCAGAAGGCAGGATCTTGCTATTGGAAGACCATCCCAAGAAAACTATAAATAGACCCCCAGGGGCACCTTTGGAGAGGACCTCTTTTTGAGTTCTCCTCTCCCCTAGCTAGCTTTGGTTGGTAGGAGCTTCAGCTCATCATTTACCATGGTCTCCAGGTAGATGGTTGGAAGTTCCCTTAGCTCTCCAAAGGTGCTCGATCTAGCATTGGATTGGGAGGGGAAGAAATCCAAGATCTTCTAGGTGTGCAGCAGGATCTCCTCGCTGCAGTTCAGGGTCTGTTTGAGGTTGTTCTATAGGGAAGGTTTCTGAACTCTAAGTCCACAATCGAGGCATTAATTCAAGAAAAATAAAGGTGAGCTATACCCCCAATCCAAACTCTTTGTTGAAGAGTGGTTTCCGAGTTCAACATTTAATATAACCATTTAGAAACCCACTCTTGACGTCCATTTGATACAATTTTATTTGTTTGAAACTAGCAAATGCTTAAAACATCCTAATGGACTTAAGGCGAGCTACAGGTTAAAAAGACTCCTAAAAATCCACCCCTTTTGATATGTGAGTATCCCCGCACAACCAACAAATGTGCTCCAAAGGAGCTCTCAATCAAAGGTGCTCCAAAGGAGCTCTCCATCAAAGATGAGTTCCTTTGGCTCTCCAAAGGTGCTCTCCAGTTACTAATTCTTGATGATGTTCTTTTGAAAATTTTAGTTCACTTGGAGGTTTATATTCTTTAGTGTGAACTAAATCACCTACTTCTTCCTCTCCCTTCACACTCTCCTCTTCTTGTGGAATGATATCATCATTAATTTTATTTGATCTAGTCTTCTTTTGGAGTATTTTCATTAAAGTGTACAAGAATTGTTTCTTCAACAACCAAGGTTCTTTTATTATAGTCCCTATAAGCACGAATCATGGAGGAATAATCTAAAAAGATTCCTATGTTAAATTTGTCAAAAAATTTCCTTAATTTATCCTTAGTGTTAAGAATACAATAAGGATAACCAAAGACTTTAAAGTAAGACACACTCGAATTCTTTTCAATATAGAACTCATATTGAGTACGCTTAATATTTGTACGAAGCATGGTCCAGTTCATTACATAGCATGCTGTACTAACCGCTTCAGCCCATACGTATTTGGGTAAGTTATACTCGACAAGCATAGTGCGAGCTAATTCTCGCAGTGCCCGATTTTTCCTTTCTATTACCCCATTTATTGTAGAGTGTGTGGAGTAGAAAACTCATGTCAAAAGTCTAAGGTTCCGTTTGGCATGGCTTATCACGACTTATTTGCTCCGGTGAGGTTGGAGAAAAATGTAATTGTCGTACAAAAATCTTATGCCCCAAACTAGTTTCTTTTTTGGTAATATTAGTAACATTTTTCATTCAAAACATACAATGACATTTTTGTCCAACCTCACTGGAATAAATAAGCTATGATAAGTCGTTCCAAACGCAGCCTAAGTTATTACAGAAAGATGAAAAATTTTCATTCTCAAATTCTCCATGAAAGTCTTTTCTAAGGGTAGTTAAGCACTTAGAGGGGGGGTGGGGGGTGGGGGGTGGGGGTAGGGTGAATAGGTTTGTTATAAGTCTTTTTAATCTTTTTAAGTTAGAGCTTGATGCGTGTTTAAGTTAGATTTTAGCTTTCAAGGTCACAACAAACAGATAAGATTTATAGTGGTTCCCCTATCTAGGGTACATCCACTTTTTCCATTCACCTATCTAGTAGTGTGCTAGATTCAGCTAACACCTCCTTTATACTCAGCTCCTTGTGCTTACACCTTAGATCCCTCAGGATATTACAACTCAGAGTGAACACCACTCCTACAGCTTAGACTATTTCCAGTGCTACATCAGATCCACTCCAGGACACTACAGATCAGAGTTCACCAACTCTTACCACTCAAAGATACAGCTAATCTCTTACCTCATATCTACTCAAGATCCTACCTCAGATCCACCTTAGATCCTATAGCTCAGAGTAAACCCACTCCAACAACTCATCCATTATAAATTCAGCTTACAACTCAGATCTCTAGAGAGATCCTACTGATTTGAATAAAAGTTTTAGTGAAATGACTCTAGAGAAAAATCCCTGAGTCCTCTTCCTTGACTGTGTTGTATGCAGTCCTTCTTCACAATAATAAGAAAGTAAATTTTAAGAGTTGAATCAGCTTGTGCTGTGTAGAATTTATATAGAGCTCTGCTTCTTCTTTAAGCTTGAGAAAGTTTGTTATTCTGTGTTGCATGCTTGAAGATGAATAGAGAATGGCTTGAGTTCTATTAGCCGACATTTGCAAAACTTAGGGTTTAAGAGATGGCAAAAGTTCTTGCTAAAAGTTCAGTTTTTGCAAAGGATGATCTCCTTCCGTATATAAACCCCCTCAGTTGCAATGAATCTATCTCCCTTTCTGGAAAATGGCAGTCTGTCTTTTAGCGCGAGATTTGCGTTGATTTGAATTTAAGGATGACGACATCAATCATTACTCAACGCTGGTGGACTTAGAAAATTTCTTCCAGATTTCCTGCACAGGCATTGAGTGATGTATTGTGACTCAACACCTTGAAGCATTGAGTGTTGCCATTTTTCTCAACGCATTTGTACTTTAACTGTTATCTTTAGAAGTATTGGGTGATAAGCCTTCACTCAATGCAAAAACACTTAGTTGAATTCTGACAATATTTAGAGGCGTTGAGTGAGCCTTCTTCACTCAACGCTTTTGTCATTTGACAGTTTATCTGAGAAGGCATTGAGTGAGTATCCATCACTCAACGTATTTGTACTTAGTAGTATTTTCTTGATAGACAATGTTGATTCAACATCCTTCACTCAACACATTTGAACTTGGCAACAATACAGATGAAGGTGTTGAGTGAACGTTCATCACTCAATGCTTCTGGACTTAGATAGATTTTCAGATGAAGGGATGTCGAGTGAACGTCCATCACTCAATGCTTTTGTACTTAGACGGATTTCACTGCATCTTTACTGAGGCTTTGAGTGACAGGTTATCTGCCAATACTTTTTGGCCTCATGCTTTGAGTCAAGTGTACTCACTCAATATATTTATACTTAGGCAATTTTCTATCTATCCTAAGTATTTTGACTTTTTTCCAACCAATCCTCTGACACATTGAACCTGTCTAATCACTAAAACCAGATATCTTGCATATATGAACTTAGGAAAATATCAAATACATGCTTGTGTGTATTTTTGACTTGTGGACCTTCTTCAAATCTGGGGCATTGTGATCAATGGACCTAACAATGTCCCCCTATTTGAAGAAGTCAGAACCCTAGTCAATGATATACACTTACACATAAAGAATAATAAATGATAATAGATGCACAGATAAAGAACATAATTTGGAACACACATCACAAACATGATAACTTAAATATAATAATATGCCTACAAAAATTATTCATTTTCCAAAAACCCTAAGGAATCTATTATATGTCATGATTAGGTTTCAGGTTTCTTAATGACTATGCCCCTGCCAGATCTTCTTCCCAGTTTGTCTTCAGCCACTTTCTTCTTTTGCCTCTGCCTCTCAAAGTAACTATAAGACTTGGGAAAGTACCTGCTTGGCTTTTGAGCCTCCATAAGTACACTACCATCTTTCTTATCACTTCTGAACTTTGGCCTCACTTCTTCTTGCCTTTTAAACATGGCCCATTCAATAGAACTGATAAGTTTGCCTCTGTCTATTTTTTCTCTTTAATTTGATCCCAGGCAGATAACATTATAGTCCTTGATTGAGGACTCCATAGTTCAAAATAAGGCCTAGTCTCCATCTCTTCTCTATGAATTTTCTTGCATTGCCTGGCTTGTTCTTTGTAACACCCCTATACGTAAGATAATATAGAGCAGTAGGTCCGGTCGGGGCCCCACGCCATATACCACAGACAGACCAATGGATTACTCATTGAAACCATTCAACCAATCACAACGTCCTATATAGAGCATCTAGCGGAAGCAATTTATTAAGTTGCAAAGAAATGAAACCAGCACAAGCACGAATGTCCACTAATAAAAGCCCAGTAGGAATGAAGTACAAAATACACAAAAGTACTGGCCTTAAGGCCTTACAACAAATTAAATAGTGTTTTACAGACTTCGGCTTGCAGGCCGGCCACACATGATACAAATAAAAGTAAACACACAAGGCCTTCGAGGGTCGGCTCAGCAAGTTGGGCTTTAGCCCGCTATATACCGCTCGGCTCCGCAGCACCTACAAACACAAATCACCGCAATGGTGGCAAACAAGAAATAACGGTCAGCTAAAGCTGACCAAATTATAATGATTCCGCCCCCAAACCGGGGCGGCAAAGCTCCTTCCCTGCACTTGTTAGGAAAACAAGCAACATAGCAAAAAAAACACCACATCACAGAAGCACGCACACGTGGCCGCATACCTCGTTCTCTTAGGGCACTTACTCGGTGAAGCCAGTTCGAACCCCGTCCGATCCTTTACTTCACCACCACCCCCAGGGCGGCAAACCTCGTGAGCATTCAGTCCTTTCAGCCGTAGCCTAGACTCATTCTCGAAATCATCGGTAAGTCCCACGTTAACTTTAGGTCGCTTTAACAAAAATAGATGGAGCGGGTAGGGTTCCACCAGCCCGTTGCTCACCCCACCATAACCATTTGGCCTTTGACGCGGGCCAAGCTTCCCCCAGTCCACCCTATCGATCAAACACGGCACATAGCCCCGCTATGTACCCGGTTGGCTCCCAGGCCACCGATATGATAGAAATGTGTTTCCGCCCAGATTTTCGGGTGCACCTTGGGGTTAATCCCCAAGATTCCCTGATGCATTCTAACGTATAGCAACTCGAAAACAAACAAAATGCACGGAGTCTTCTCCAGCACAAAATGCATAGCAAAACATCACCGATCCAGACCAACATGACCAGGTAGGCTTCACACATCATGCCTATGCCCGTACTACGATTCCAGACTCTAAATAGGGGGACTTTACATATCTACCCCAAGGAATACCACAAATTCACCGCACACTCGCGGGAGCGGGTTTTCCCATGCAAAGGAAGAAGAGCTTCACATGCTCAAGATGAAAATCGTTATCTTAGCATTTCTCCTTGGCACCATGGAAAACTATGCGGATGAAAAGAACCGCAATCTCCTTGCCTCCGTAGATCCAAAGTCGGCTCGCGATTTGGAGCACCGAAGCTTCGCCAGTGACTGGATCTAGCCTTCCTTCTTCCTCCTTGCTCTCCCCTCTTTCTAGATCTTAGAAAGAGATTGTACCCAAGATAATGAGGGCTTTCCAGGCCCTAAACCGGGTATATCCCTTGGGAAACAACCCACAACCGTCGGATCTCAAAATAAGGAAACGGACGGCTGCGATCCAGACTTGAAATCCAAGATCTAGGCCGAACACGGCTTACGACACGCCCGTGTCCAAGGCCGTGTCACTCATTCGCCGTCGAAACAGTCACGTCCCAAAAATAATATGGGCACTCGGCACGCCCGTGTTAGGCTTTACACGCCCGTGTCACCCAGTACACACCCGTGTAGCTAGGCGTGTTCCTCCAATGACACAGGTCCAAAACGTCCAGAGCACGACACAGCCATGTGACACGCCCGTGTCACATACCGTGTGCTAGACTTGCCCTGGGATACGCCCGTGTCCCAGGCCGTGTTGCTTCCTTAGCACAACTCGTCAAACGACCCGAGGAGGACACGGGTATTTGACACGCCCGTATCGAATTTTACACACCCGTGTCGGACCCGATCATGCCTGGGCTCAGGCTGTGCGTCCTCACTCAACGATCGTTGAGTGAAAGGCTTCGAGTGACTGACACGCCCTCGGACATGCCCGTGTCCCAGACCGAGTTCACCCCCCGATGACCGTTGACTCCAAAATCGTCAACCACGTGACCAACGTCGAACCCGAGCACGACACGCCCTGGGACACGCCCGTGTCCCAGGCCGTGTCACCTCTACCAAATCCCGAATTTGGCTCAAAATGCCACCCGTCACCCTTTTGACTTTCGGGGCGTTACATTCTTTCTCATCTATAATGGACTTGCCTTTGGCCTTGGACATCTATTGAGTGATTGGACTGAATGCAGACATAACAACAGCTGTATCACCAACTGATTCAGCATCATCAATATCTCTATGAATTTCAGGCTCATCATATATGATGGGTTCAAGGCCCAATGCCACTCTAACAACATTTGAGGTCCAGATTGCATGATTAACACTGGCCTTTATCATTGACCTCTCCCCCTTTATGACTTCTTCAAAGACTATTTTGTCTAGGGAAGTGGTCTTGTGAGCCTAATGATTAACACCTGCAGAGATAATATTTTTCACCTGTAGCATGTGATCATCTAAGAATTTGGTGTATGCATCCATTTTTCTCCCAAGAGTGACCTTTTTGGTTTTCCATGTTGTCCTTTTGTACTTCATGCACCATCTTCATGTTCTTAGTGGTAATGCATTGATTTTTAATGATGTCATTCTGCCTTTGCTCAATGCCAGCAAGTTTTTCTTCTGTGTATGTAATGGCTTGAGCTGCCCTCTCGAAGAATGCCACTATGGTGGCGTTCAGTAAATTCACTTCAAATCTAATGGATTTGATCTCAGTAGACAGATTTTATCTCAGTTCATTTATTGAATCATCAACATAATGCTCAATTTGCCTCCTCTGCCTCCTTTTAATTGAGCCAAAAGGAGGAAATCTCCATAAATTGTTGAGTGGTCCCTGGAAGGTTGACATCTTCAGCATCCTTGCTTATATCTTCCCTTATCTCTGAATCAGCAACTTCATACTCTGAGAAATGAGCAGGAATTTCTGCAGCAAGCTCATCATCATCAGATAAATCAATCACATTATTATCTTCTTAAGTAGGGAGCTCACAGTGAGTCTCCCCCTCAACCTGAGCAACATCCATATAAACCTGATGTATGTTAGCATCAGTCCTTGGGATATCTTCTATGACATGCACCCCCTGATAGTCAGAGAGGATCTGATCTAGCCTCTCCTATAGATTTACTAGGAAAGAGTCAATCTTTTCTTGTAGACAAGTAAGAGATTTGCTCTGCTCTTCCTCAGCAAAAGCATCACCACTTGGGGTCTCCCCCTGAATATCTGCACAGATTCTTTCCATAATATTTGTGACAATATTCTCAGCAGACTCTATGATATTATCATTTTCAATTTTAGTTTGAGACACACTACTGGGTAGGGTCTTTGAAGCAGGCTCAGAGGATATTGAGACTTGAGAACTGACATCCTTTCTTATTTTTGTAATGGATTCTAATAACTCAGGATCATGAGGTTCTTCATATCTTCTATCTGAAGAGCTGTTGTTGAAGCTCTCTTCTATAATTGTAACTACTTTCTTCTTCTTCTTCTTGTCAGCTGGCTGTGGGTAAAGAAGCAATACCCTATCATATCTATCAAACATCCTTATATCCATCTTTATCATGTGACAGATCTTTGCTCCAAGCCTTAGATTTAGCATTCCTGGTGCAAAGTTCAGTAAGAACAAAGATAATATCCTACCTAGATTGGGTTCAGGAATACACTCAACAATTCTGTCAAAAATAACCTTCCCTCAATTAGTTTTCTTTGTAAGAATGACTCTGGTCATCAACTCAAACATCTTCCTCGAAACATTATCATGTGACCCAGTCTTACAGATTAGGGCATTGCCAAAAATATCTGCTTGGAATTTCCCTTTTAGGTTAATTTCCTTTCTTATAATAGATCCAGTGGTGTGCTTAAAAAACCACTCCATTTAAGATCCAACTTGACATCCTGAAGAAATAATTCCTCTTCCTCATTAGACTGGCTGAACCTAGTCAGTTTCAAGGCCTTGCTTAACTTTCTATAAGTAAGTTTAATTTTGTTTCCACTGATTGAGGTTTTTATTTTATAAGAGGAGGAATCAACTTGAGAATTGGAGAAAAGCTCTAACACTTCTCTTTTCCAGGTAGAGTATGGCTCAGATAGTAAGTACTCTAGGTCTACGACATTCAGAAGATGAAGAAGTAATTGAACTTCCTCAGGTGCATCCTTGAATCCATTTCTAACACATTTTGATCCCTTGAATAGGAAATGAAATCCTTTGGGAGCCATTGAATTAGTGAATTGATGATGAGAAGACGAATACAACTCGAGAATATGAGGGCAGGAATGCAGAGATATGAAAAGGGCTATGGAAATATGTGAATTATCCAAGCCAAACATTTCTATTTATAGTTACCCTATTTGAGAATATTGAAAGGTGCATACCTGTCGTTATTTACACGAATGTGATGAATGGTTGTGATTAATCCCATGAATTTGACTTAGACTGACCTAACAGATTATATGCGTCGAGTGCACTCGACGCACTCAACGCCTGGAGTTAACTCAGTGCACTCAACGCCTAGTCAGTTAACTCAGCGCTCTCAATGCCTGGTCAGTTAAACTTCTTCTTCCTTATTTTCTTGCAAGAGGTTAATCTCCAACCCTACATATACATATAATAGAAATGCATTATCATAATAATGCTACTTCAAGTTCAGCTTACCAAATTCAAATTTGAAGGTGTTGAACTTGACTTCATCAAGAGGCGTAGTAAAGATGTCAGCCACTTGTTTTTCAGTGGGGACAAACTCAAGGCTGATATCTTCATTCTCGACATGCTCTCTTATGACCTAAATTCAATATGCTTGGTCCTGCTATGTGAAACAGGATTCTTAGCTACTAAAATTGCACTAGAAGAATCACAAAATATAGTGGTTTTACTTATCTGGAGATTGTAGTCTTGGAGTTGATGTTGAATCCATAATAACTGTGCACATCAACTTCCAGCTGAGATGTACTCTGATTCTATTGTGGAAATGACTACACTGGTCTGCTTCTTGCTGATCTAAGACACTAGCCTTCTTCCTAGAAATTGACAGGTACCTGATGTACTTTTTCTGTCTTCTTTGCAACTTGTAAATCTATATTTGAATACCCTATTAGTTCAAAATCATTATTCCTAGTGTATAATAAAAAAAGATCAGGTGTGAACTGGAGATATCTCAAAATTCTTTTGTCTGCAAAGTAGTGAGATTTTTAGGACATGCCTGGTATCTAGCACAAACACATGTAGCAAACATAATGTCTGACCTACTAGTAGTCAAGTAAAGAAGTGAGCTAATTATGCCTCTAAAGAATGTTTCATCAACTGGCTTCCCACTCTCATCCTTGTATATAAACATACTTGAATCCATAAGCATTTTCATTGTGGAGGCACTCTCCATACCAAACTTCTTGATTAACTCCTTGGTGAACTTAGACTGAGAGATGAATAATCCATCCTCTAACTGTCTAACTTGGAGGCCCATGAAATACTTCAGTTCACCCATACTACTCATTTCAAATTGCCCTTACATAAGATTAACAAACTTTTGCATAAGCCATCATCAATAGACCCAAAAATTATGTCATCTACATAAATTTGGACTAAGATTATCTTACCCTTCACTTCGCTTAGGACTAATGTCTTGTCTATCTTTGCCCTTGAAAATTTGTTCTCAATAAGAAAGCTAGATAGGGTTTCATACCAAGCCTTAGAGGCCTATTTTAACCCATACAAAGCTTTTCTTAAATGAAATACATTATCAGGGAAGGTAGGATTGACAAAACCTGATGATTGCTCAACAAAGACCTCCTCTTTTAGGTCACCATTAAGAAAAGATGACTTATCATCCTTCTAGTAGACCTTAAATCCCTTATATGCATCATAGGAAAGGAATAACCTTCTGACTATAAGTCTAGCAACTGGTGCAAAGGTTTTATCAAAATCAATACCTTCTTCTTACCTATATCCTTTGGCAACCAGTCTAGCTTTGTTCTTGATGATAGCACCATTTTCATCAAGCTTGTTTATGTATATCCATTTTGTTCCTATGATGTTATGTACATGAGGTCTGGGAACAAGCTTCTAGACTTTACATTTTTTGAACTGGTTCAATTCCTCTTACATAGCCACAATACAGAATGGGTCTATTTGTGCTTCTTAAAACTTCTTGGGTTTAATTTGAGACAGAAAGCTTGAATACGTTGCAATGTTGTAGCTTCTGCTCCTTATTGATACACCCTAGTTTGCATCCCCAATGATTTCTGGGATGATCTGTCAAGTGTCTGACAGCTGCTGGCATCCTTTCTTTAACATCTTGAACTTCTACTTCAGGGGCCTGAAGATCATCTTCTGTTTCCAATCCACCTGAACCTTCTTTTGGAATGATCACACTCTCATCCTTTACATGTTCGACAGGAAGTGTGTCAATAATGCTCAACTTGTCCATTCTCAAATTTGTACCTGCAGTTCTAGAAGAGCTTGGCAGCTCACTGTGAGTCATAGAAGTTTTATCAAACACTACATTAACTGACTCTTCTATAACTTGATATTTCAAGTTGTAAACCATATAGGCTTTGTTGTGGTTGCTATACCAACCATAGATTACCTCATAGGATTTTGCAGCAAACTTTATCATGTAGGACTTCCAATTATTTAGCACAAAGCACTTGCTTCCAAAGATTCTGAAATAGGAAAGATTTGGTTTTTTACCTTTCATAATCTCATAGGGAGTCTTTTTGTGGTACTTATAGATAGATGCTCTATTCAGGATAAGACAAGCAGTGTTCACTATCTCAACCCAGAAGTATTCTGGGAGAGAAGTGTCACTAAGCAAAGATCTCCCAGTCTCTATGTATTGATGTGGGAAATGGGCGCACCAGCAGATAATGGGTGTTCGAAATCTCATGGGAGGATGAAGAGAAGGGGAGAAGAAGAGACTGCTGAGCAGCTGATGCGGGAAATGACACCTCTGAGGTTGAGAGGTGAAAGAGGACACGTTCGATCCGAGATGCAGGGATAATGGGAGGTTGATGAGAATGCAGGGATAATGGGAGGTTGATGAGAAACTGTCAAGCAGCCAGTTACTTTGACAGTTAGGTTTGATGGTTGAGACCGAGAGGGAGAAAGAGAGAGAGAGGGGGTCGCTGTCAACGACAACAACATAGTTCGCCCGCCACAGCTTAAATGCCACTCCTGCGACGGGCTTTCCTTTGATTATGAATAAAGACTACAGCTTGAGTCCCTTTATATGGAAAAGAAAATAATGGGTATAAGGGGAAGCTGGTGGCTAGAGGAAAGAAGTGCCAAAGGCCGTGTGGTTTGACCAAAGAGGTCGACAGACCGCGCATATAGCTTATCCCACAGCTCTCTACTCTAAGCCGAGCGGACTGCGCGATCAGGCAGAGAAGACCACTAAGGTCGCTGAAGCCAAGGCCAGGATCCAGGATGAAAGGGCTTAACCGCGCAGACAGGTGATCAGTCCGCGAGCAGCACTAGTGGACAAAAAGACTATGGCACAGGGTTTGCTGCGCTGGTTGGTCCTCGACTCTCGTGTCCTAAATGAGAGGTATGGGGGCCTATTTATAGGCTCGGGCTGGAGACGGTCCTGGTAACGTTACCCCCGGTAGGGCGGTGAGTTATGATTGAGTCTGTGACACGTTGCAGACTGAAGAGGCAGGTCACCAACTGCTGAGAATAAGCCGGTGCTTGGGAAGTTAGAGTGCTTCTAGCGGACTTAATATTGAGTCTGCCTAGCTCGCGGAGGACAGGTTGAGTCTGCCTCTGCTGCTGGATGGAGCCAGTTCGCTACCTTCTAGCTGGTAGAAGGAGAAGATTGCCCCTACTATAGGAGTGAGCTCGCCACCTTCTGGCGGGCTGGAGTTGAATCTGAGTTGTGTTGTGCGGTCTGGTGAAGAGTTGTCGATTCTACTGCCAAGTCCTTCCTCAGGCGGACTGATACAGAGTCCGCCCACTACAGACGGATAGTAGGAGCAGGTCGCCTACTTCTTGGCGAACTGGGACGTAGCAGAGATCTGTCCGCACCTATATAAAGGGTGGTAAACTGGCGATAACATAGCCTTGCTAGCCGGGCGACCTGCAGGAGTGAGCTGGAGAGCAGACCGCGCTTCCTGCTGAGCATGTGGCTACCGAGCGGTCTAGGTGGATAGAAATGCGAGTCTGCCACCTAGTTGGGATAAACCATTGCGCAGTTAGTCGACCTAACCATGCGGACTGTAGGGGCGGACTGTGGAAGTAGTCCGCAGCCCCTGCAGAACAAATGCCTGCTGCGCGACCTTGGCGGTTAGATTGGAGAGACCGCACTAGCAGCACGGCCTGAGCGGATAGAGAAGTTTATCTGCGTGACCCAGAGAAGGGGGTTGAGACAGGCCGTGACCATTATGGGGAGCTTGGAGCAGGCCGCGACTTGCGAGCTAGCTATCTTGGAAGGGATCACCGATTTCGGGGTTAACATAATCCCCACACTTTTTTAAGTCCCGAAGGGAACTTCGAAAAAGTAGGAGACCCACGAAAATTGTGATCCTCCCCTCGGAAACCTGGTGGAGAAATAAGAGGCAGGGAGAGATAGAGCCTGATGTCTCTCCTTAAAAAAGGTTTGCCAATGCCTATCTTTTTTCCTACAAAGGAAAAGTTAATGCAGGCGAAAAGAGGCACATCTTGTGTGTACTTGAGTTGCTTTTGCAAAACGAAGAAGACTTGTGAATGTCCTCTATTGAGCCCTACAAAACAAAGGTGAGAGGAAGGCATAGAAGAACAATAACTTGCAAGCACCTATTAACCTCTACAAAAGGAAGAGTGAGCAACAGATATGAAAGAAAAGTAAGTTGCAAGTACCTGGAGGGAACTTGCAAACATCTACTAACCTGTGCAAAAGAAGAGTGAGAAGCAGATATGAAAGAAAAGTAAGTTGCAAGTACTTGGAGGGAACTTGCAAATATCTGCTAACCTCTGCAAAAGAAGAGTGAGAAGCAGATATGAAAGAAAACTAAGTTACAAGTACTTGAAGGGAACTTGCAAATATCTGTTAATCTCTGAAAAAAGAAGAGTGAGTAGCAGATATGAAAGAAAAGTAAGTTGGAAGTGTTGGGGCTGCGGTCCGGAATTGCCCTCACGCTGCGGTGCTATGCGGTAATGGCTTAACTGGCTGCCCCGTGGATCCGCCCGAGGACCTTTGATATAAAGATTAGTGGCGCCGTCCTCCAACAGTCTGGGCTTTTAGTGCGAGTGGTTGTGCTAAGTCCTCTCAATTGGTATCAGAGGGGGTCGCGGGTTCGAAACCCCGGGGTCATTTCCGGGGGGGGGGGGATTGTTGGGGCTGCGGTCCGGAATCGCCCCCGCGCTGCGGTGCTATGCGGTAATGGCTTAACTGGCTGCCCCGTGGATCCGCCCGAGGACCTTTGATATAAAGATTAGTGGCGCCGTCCTCCAATAGTCCGGGCTTTTGGTGCGAGTGGTTGCGCTAAGTCCTCTCAGGAAGTACCTGAAGGGAACTTGCAAATATCTTCTAACCTCTGCAAAAGAAGAGTGAGAAGTAGATATGAAAGAAAACTAAGTTGCAAGTACCTGAAGGGAACTTGTAAATATCTGCTAATCTCTACAAAAAGAAGAGTGAGTAGCAGATATGAAAGAAATGTAAGTTGCAAGTACCTAAAGGGAACTTGCAAATATCTGCTAACCTCTGCAAAAGAAGAGTGAGAAGCAGATATGAAAGAAAACTAAGTTGCAAGTACCTGAAGGGAACTTGCAAATTCTGCTAATCTCTGCAAAAAGAAGAGTGAGTAGCAGATATAAAAGAAAAGTCAGTTGCAAGTACCTGAAGGGAACTTGCAAATTCTGCTAATCTCTGCAAAAAGAAAAGTGAGAAGCAGATATGAAAGAAAACTAAGTTGCAAGTGCCTGAAGGGAACTTGCAAATATCTACTAATCTCTACAAAAACAAGAGTGAGTAGCAGATATGAAAGAAAAGTAAGTTGCAAGTACCTGAAGGGAACTTGCAAATATCTGCTAACCACTACAAAAGAAGAGTGAGAAGCAGATATGAAAGAAAATTAAGTTGCAAGTACCTGAAGGAAACATGCAAATATCTGCTAATCTCTGCAAAAAGAAGAGTGAGTAATAGATACGAAAGAAAAGTGAGTCAAGTACCTGAGGAGTTTATGGATAAATCTTTTGTTAAAAGTTATTTGCGATAAGATAGATATGATTAGAAAGCAGAAGGAATATCCATGAAATCATGTTGTTGACTGAATAAGAAAAATCAAGTACAGATCAAGCCACAACAACAATCTTCTTGCTTGGTCAGATATGATATCCCAATATTAAATCCTAATCAGTAAGATGAAAGCACAAACTAGAATTCAACTGAATAGTTTGTCAAAAAAGAGAACCAGATTCTCTGACTATCAATTAGTGCTAGAAACATCCAATAAGTGTAGTAGAGATATTGTTAACCATCATCTATAGAGCTTTATGCAAGCCAAGTATACAAGATGAGCATAAGCAAAAAAAAAGATGTTGCTATTCCTTTGGATAGGTTGGATTTAACCCGTTAACCTGAAAAAAGCAATTGACAAAGGATGTCTACACCCGAAGATGACCATAAAAGGCCGGATGCGCCCTAGGTGTTCCCCGGGGGCTAAAGCATTGCCTTCTCAAGAAAGGTCATCAAGAGTGTAGTCCTACCTAGAGCGGAGTAGCTGCATTCCATTAGAAGGGCACAAAAGATAAAAAAGCACAAATCCTGCGAAGGAATGATATATATACTGCTCTCATGCCTCGGGTTACAAACATCGGTGATCAGTTAGACTAGGTATGCCTCTATAACAATGCTTGTCTTTGGAAAGATCAGTGAAGTTGTGGGCCCCGCAAAAGCACGGATTAAGAGTACCATAGAGTATTCGACTATTACAGTCGTGAGATGATCGAAGAGACAAGGCTACACTTGATCGCCATTGCTTGTTAAGCAAAGATCATCGTAACTGTAATGTATCCCTAGCGGAGCACAACAAAGCTAACACACTGGGACCTCCCTTGATACACACGTGTGTTAGATACTGGCTAGGATCTGAAGTCCCGTAATCCTCCGCACGAGAGTTGGACGGTTCCCACTATACATACGCAAATACTCCCCACTATATGTAGTTATTGTGGCCTTACGCCAGAGTCCAACCTCGAGGGGGCCCAAGCAAGACTCGGCGATATATCGGTGGTTTAGCAATCCCTTTGGCAAAGAGAAAATAGAGGAGGCACTCCAAAAAGAGAAAAGTGCCAGTACGGGATCTCTGACGTAAAATTTATTGAAATGAATGTAAGAACACTTAGAAGTATTTTTAGAGAGAAAATGTTTGAAGAGTGTAAAGTAAAAGCAACTGGCCATAATTGTGAGGAGCTTTTGGGACTGCGATGTCCTTCTTCAACTCAGAATAGCCTTCCCAAAGATCCTTTATCCCTAACGTTGATGGTTTCATAGATGTCGATGTCGCTGATTTTGTTTGTTCTTTTTGAGCCCAGAGAGAGGTTCTCTACTTCTTTGCCCTTTGAAGTAGATGGATCAAAATGATCACACTTCGGGAAGGGTTATCAAAATTTGCCTTGCTTCAGCATTATTTCTACCAACTTGCGAAGAGCTCGACAATTTTCAGTTGAATACCTCCCTTCTTTGTGAAACCCACAAAACAGATCTAAATCTCTTGATTTTTGATCTGCCGGCTGGTAAGGCCTTTTGTAATTAGCCTTACCCTTCATGACTTGGATTACTTCCTACATGGCCACATCCATTTCGGACTCTATCAAGTCATCATCCTGCTGTTGATGAACCGAAGCTGCTTGCGGAGCTGAGGTTGGCAATAGTAACAATTGATCTCGGGCAGGATCCTTGCCCGAGAAGAGGTGTCAATGACTTTGAAATTTTCTTCCCTTCCTTGCGTGGGATGGAAAATCTTTCCGAGGAGACCTCTAAGGTTGCTTGTAAGAAGAAGAAGAATCTTTCTCTGCTACAAGCATGGAGATGAAGCTAGGATTGCTCTTCTCACCTTGAATGTATGAGTTGGATAAGCCAATCAACTCTTGATATGTCCTTTGTGCTAGGACATTAGCCTCAAACCTAAGTGGTCCTTCTCGCAGACCATGTATTAGAGCCACCCGATACATTTCTTGATTGACGATCTCAATGTCCAAAATATCTTTTTGGAAACAATCCACAAAATGAGACCAAGTCTCGTTCTCTCATTGCCTGATCTCAAAGAGGGCTTATGGACCGCCCTTTCTCTTTATAGAGGTAGAAAACCTTAGCAGAAACTCTCTTCGCAAATCAGCAAAGGAAGCGATGGACTGAGGACGCAGTCCATAGAACCACTCTCTCACTTGTCCATCAAAGGATGTCACAAAGAATTTGTATTTGGTAGCATTTGAAAGGGTCCTGAGAGCTACGGCTGATTCAAAATCTTGAAGGTGCTTCATTGGATCAGTCTCTCCAGTGTAAATTGGCAACCGCAACTCTCTAAAGTTAACTGGAGTTGGTTCATGCCGAACACTCTCTGAAAATGGTGACGACTCTTCCTGCTCTCCTGGAACATAAGGAAAAAGGGAGCATAAGCTGTAGCTGTAAAAAGAGTAGGAGGATAGAAGGGAAAAGCTGTTGAGGGAGGAGCAAAGGAAGGAACTGAAGAGTAGGGATGAGTTCCCTGATAATTTAGAAATCTTGCTGGACTTCCCCGGGCAGCTTCCCGGAAGAGGTTTTGACGAGCAGAAAACTCATCATTTTGAGACCGCAAAGGGGCTGCAGGCCCTTGCAGATTAGTTGGTGGGTAAACATGAGGATAGACCGGCGGATAGGCCGGTGGGCAAGTTTACAGATTCTCCAATACTGGTGTTGGATTGATTGGAGGAACTGGCGCTGCTCTAGGTTGTGCCTCTAGTCGCTGCATGATAACGGCTAGAGCATGGTTGAGTGCCTGGAACTATTTGGCAGTTTCCTGATGCGATTGATCCAAGGCTTCCCAGAGAGGATCTTCACTAGGACTCGAAGGTGAAAGGTTCTCGACAGGTTGATGATCTAACATGAGTAACCATTGATTTTCACCGTCTGCTTGAAATTTGAAGGTCGTGTGTTAATTATTGATGCGAGAAATTGGCGCACCAGCAGATAATTGGTGTTCAAAATCTCACGGGAGGATGAAGAGAAGGGGTGGAGAAGAGACTGCTGAGTAGTTGATGCGGGAAATGACACCTCTGAGGTTGAGAGGTGAAAGCGGACACGTTCGATCCGGGATGCGGGGGTAATGGGAGGTTAATGAGAATGCGGGGATAATGGGAGGTTGATGAGGAACTGTCGAGCAGCCGGCTACTTTGACAGTTAGGTTTGATGGTTAAGACCGAGAGGGAGAAAGAGAGAGAGAGGGGGCCACTGGCAGCGACAACCGTAGAGTTCACCCGCCACGGCTTAAATGCCACTCCTGTGACGAGCTTTCCTTTGATTATGAATCGGGATTACAACTTGAGTCCTGTAAGAAGCGAACTAAAACAAGCCGGAAATGGTATAACTGAAATTTTATTATCAGAAAAAGGTATGTATTACAAAGGTATGGCCTCCCTTATATAGAATGGAGGAGAGAAGAGAGAATACAAATAAGAGATGTGGGACTAAAACTATACAAAAGAATCTGGGCGGCTAGAACAACAGACCGGAACAAGCCGCGCGGTTAGACAGAAGGGCTAACCGCTCGGCCACTGCCTGATAGAGAGACGAGCCGCCAGGGGAGACCGGTTAGACCGCACGGTCTCCTAGTCGCCAGTAACAGACCGCTTGACCGCTTGCGCCTCAGACCTCAACACAGCAACCAACCCGCTGAAGGCAAACCGCCAAACCGCCAGACCGCCAGACCGCCCGGTCAATAACCCGCCAAGCCAGACCGACAGACCGCCCGGTCTCAACTCCAACACTCCCCCTCAAGCTGGAGCATATATGTCGATCATGCCCAGCTTGTCACATATATGAAGAAATGAGGCAGATACTGGCTTGGTGAAGATGTCAGCCAGCTCTTTTTCAGACGTGACGAAGGGAGTGCAAATTTGATCCTTCAGAATCTCTTCACGAATGAAATGACAGTCGACCTCTATGTGCTTGGTTCTCTCATGGAAGACTGGATTTTTGGAGATATATATAGCCGCCTTATTGTCACAGAACATAGGTAGAGGATGGTTGTAGACCTCTCCTAAATCCAACATGAGAGCCCGTAGCCACTTTAGCTCGCAAGTGGTCGATGCCATACTCCGATACTCGGCTTCAGCACTGGACCTGGAGACAACAGATTGCTTCTTGCTCTTCCAACTTACCAGATTGCCCCCAACAAAGGTACAGAAACCGGAGGTAGACTTGCGGTCCCCTTTGTCATCAGCGTAACTCGCATCTGAGTAAGCTTCAACCCTCAGATGATCATTCTTCTGAAAGAGCAATCCTTTCCCAGGGGCTGCTTTGACATACTCCAAGATCCGCAAGGCGGACTGTAGATGGCACTCCCTGGGAGCTTGCATGAATTGACTCACCTTGCCCACAGCATAGGAAATGTCGGGCCTAGTCACGGTGAGGTATATGAGCTTACCAACTAGACGCCTGTACCGCGAAGCATCTGAAAGAAGAGGCGAACCATCTGTCCAGGTTTTGTCTTCTCCAACAGCCATGGGACATCGGGCAGGTTTGGCCCCAGTCAATCCTGCTTCTTTTAAAATATCAAGAGCATACTTACGCTGAGAGAGGACTAAAGAGTTGGGCTTCCGAGAGATTTCGATCCCCAAAAAGTACTTCGGAGAACCCATATCTTTCGTGACTAGATGTTGGCGAAGATGCCGCTTTGTCAAGGCTACCCCTTCCTGGTCATCACCAGTGAGAAGAATATCATCCACATATACTGCAAGAACCACCAGTCCCGAAGAGGTTTTGCGAATAAATAGAGAGTGATCAGCAGCGCTGCGAGCAAAACCAACGGCCGCTACGATGCCGCTGAATTTGTCAAACCAAGCTCGAGGGCTCTGCTTGAGGCCATAGATTGCCTTCTGTAGCCGGCAGACACGTGTCTCCCCCTGAGCAACATACCTTGGAGGTTGCTCCATGTAGACGGCCTCCTGAAGATCACCATAAAGGAAGGCATTCTTGATATCCAGCTGGGAAAGGGGCCAGTCTTTATTGACTGCCACAGAGAGAAGGACCCGTATAGTGCTGAGACGAGCCACGGGAGAGAAGGTGTCAAAGTAATCAACCCCATAGGTTTGAGTAAAGCCCTTAGCCACCAGACGAGCTTTGTAACGGTTCACAGTGCCATCGGGGCCAAACTTGACTACAAAGACCCAGCGACAGCCAACAACATCTGTATCAAGGGGAGGAGGGACAAGAGTCCAGGTACCCCGCTCTGTGAGGGTCGCCATTTCCTCATCCATGGCCAGCTTCCAGTGAGGAATGGCAAGAGCCTCCTGGTAGGAACGAGGTGTGGTAGTAGCAGAGATAGCCAGTGCAAAGGCCCTGCGAGAAGGGGTAAGACGATCATATGAAACAACAGCAGCAAGGGGGTGTAGGGTACACGTCCGCACCCCTTTGCGAAGAGCTACAGGAAGATCCAGGTCAGCGGGCTCCTCGGCATCCAGAGCATCCGTGGCAGAGAGAGCTGGCCCGGGAGGAGAGAGCGACGGCAGCGGAGATGAGGGAGATGGAGGCGGAGAGAGAGGCGGAGGGAGAGGAGTGGGCGGAGACGGAGGAGGAGCGGATATCGCAGTAGGAGACGAGGGAACGAACGGAATAACAGGAGAATCCGAGGTGGGAGGAAGAGAAGAGGAGTCATCCGAGAAGTAGGAGGCATTCTCGAAGAAGGTAACGTTAGCGGAGACAAACTGTTTACGAAGAACAGGATCAAAACAGCAGTAGCCTTTCTGAGTGACCGAGTACCCCAGAAAAACACATTTGGTGGAGCGAGGGGAAAGCTTATCGCGGGTGGCAGATGGGACATGCACAAAAGCAGTGCACCCAAAGATTCGGAGAGGGAGAGGAAAGGGCTCCTTGCCAGGATAAAGGATGGAAAAAGGGGTTTTTCCCTGGAGAACGGAGGAGGGAATGCGATTGATGAGATAGCAAGCAAGAAGAACAGCATAGCCCCAATATGAGCGAGGGACATGCATTTGAGTCATTAATGTGCGAGCAACATCAAGGAGGTGACGGTTTTTGCGTTCCGCCACCCCATTTTGTTGGGATGTATAGACACAACTTGTCTGATGAATAACGCCATGTTGCACACAGAAAGAGGTAAAATCATGACTTAAGTACTCTTTTGCGTTATCAGAGCGAAAAGTTTTAATACTAATACCAAACTGATTTCTGATTAAATAATAAAAGGAGGTCCATACATTAAAAAGTTCAGAGCGATCTCGTAAGAGATACACCCAAGTACATCTAGAAAAATCATCAATAAAAGTTACAAAATAAGAACTACCCCGACCAATAGTAAGGGTAGGAGCAGGTCCCCAGATATCGGAGTGGACAAGATCAAACGGACGGGTAGAGCCCCGACCTTGCTTCGGCGGGAAGGAGGAACGATGATGCTTGCCAAGTTGACATGCTTCGCAGTGGAGAGGAGTAGTGGAAGGAGGGAGGTGGGGCAGAAGCTGATGCAGAAGCCGTGGTGGAGGATGACCGAGACGGAGATGCCACTGGAGAAGATCTGTACAAGAAGAAGAGAAGGCGGACAAAGCGGAAACGTTGTCGAGGAAGTAGAGGCCGCCGCTCTCAGTCCCAGTAGCAATCGTCCGCTGGGAGCTCGGATCCTGAAAAGAGCAAGAAGATGGAGTAAACGTTACAGAACATTGAAGCTGCTTGCACAAAGAAGTAACCGACAACAGATTGCACGGAAACTTGGGCACATAGAGAGTGTCCTCTAGCCGAAGGGACGGAGTAACATGAACCACTCCCGACCCATGAACCGGGGAGGGAGAACCGTCTGCAATGAGGACCGGGGGCAACCGATCATGCTGTTCGAGGAGAGAGAAGCACTGAGGATTGCCCGTCATATGATTAGTAGCACCAGAGTCGATAAGCCATTTACCTTGAGTGACTACATGGGCACTACCTGCTGATGTGACCACGGAAGCAGACGGCTTGGAAGAAGAGGCGGAAGAGTCACCCGAGGGGCGAAGATGGGGATGTTTTGTCCAGCAGCGGTCAAGAGTGTGTCCGGTGCGGCCGCAGTGAGAGCAGAGATAGCGGGAAGAAGGACGTCCGCCAGACTGATGACTGCGGCTACCAGAGCCACTCCGCTGAGTTTGATGAGCATAGTTATCCGGAGGAGAAGGAGCGGGTAGAAGCGGGCGCTGAAGGAGAGAGGTGACAGCGGCGATGCGAGCAGCGGTGGCATCTAAGGTAGGAGATTCCGCCTCACCCAGAATTTGTTGGCGGATCATGTCATAAGTGTCAGGAAGACGGAGCAGATAACACACAACCAGAAGCTCCTGGAAGTGCTTGTGTTGTTGAGCCAGATCCGCAGAAAAGGGGCGATTCTGAAGAATCTCAGCCCCAAGAGCTTGAACTTGTTGGTAGGCAGCAGCAGGAGACAAGGTAGGCCGGGCAAAGAGGTCCGCATACAACGTATAGATGCGGGACGTCTGAGCCCCTTTGGAATACAAGGCAGCAAGATGAAGCCAAGCGGCCTTCACCGTCTCATCATGACGGATGACGGGAAGGCATTCATCGGATAGACTGTTAGCGAGCCAAGTACGCACAAGAGCGTCACTCGCATCCCAGTCATCAAAGAGAGGGGAAGTGGTAGGAGGAGGGTCATCAATGAGATGGTGGCGTTTGCGTTGCGAGCGAAGGAGAAAGGTGAAAGAGACGCTCCAATCCGGGTAGTTGGAGCCGACAAGCTTGGAAACGGTGCCAAGGTTCCCGGAAGGAGTAGGAGGAGGAGCCGGATTGGCTACAGGGGGGGTGGCAGGAGTGGTGGCAGTAGAAGCATCAGAAAGAGCCATAAGAGTAAACAACAGGAAGCCGCGCGGTTAGAAAACAGGCCGCACGGATAGGCAGAAGAGAAACTGCGGCGGTTAGGATGTCAGACACCAGCGGCCAGAGAGACCACGACCAAGCCGCAGTAACAAGCAAAGGGGAAGAAGTCGAGCGGCAAGCAGACAGTCCGCTCGAACAGAAGCACAAGAGAGGGCAAGGCACAGGGCAATAGGTCGCGGCGAACTAGGCAACAGGTCGCGGCGAACTAGGCAACAGATCGCAGAGAACAAGGCAACAGGTCGCGCACACAGAGGGCAACGACAAGGAGACCGCGCGGACAGGGCGCAAGCCGGAGAAGCAAGCCGCGCGGACAGAGAGAAGACAGAAGGAAAGGATCGATGCCTCTGATACCATGTAAGAAGCGAACTAAAACAAGCCGGAAATGGTATAACTGAAATTTTATTATCAGAAAAAGGTATGTATTACAAAGGTATGGCCTCCCTTATATAGAATGGAGGAGAGAAGAGAGAATACAAATAAGAGATGTGGGACTAAAACTATACAAAAGAATCTGGGCGGCTAGAACAACAGACCGGAACAAGCCGCGCGGTTAGACAGAAGGGCTAACCGCTCGGCCACTGCCTGATAGAGAGACGAGCCGCCAGGGGAGACCGGTTAGACCGCACGGTCTCCTAGTCGCCAGTAACAGACCGCTTGACCGCTTGCGCCTCAGACCTCAACACAGCAACCAACCCGCTGAAGGCAAACCGCCAAACCGCCAGACCGCCAGACCGCCCGGTCAATAACCCGCCAAGCCAGACCGACAGACCGCCCGGTCTCAACTCCAACAAGTCCCTTTACATGGAAAAGCAAACAAAGGGTATAAAGGGAAGCGACGACTAGAGGAAAGAA
Organism: Platanthera zijinensis; assembly: GCA_039513925.1. Taxonomy (NCBI): domain Eukaryota; kingdom Viridiplantae; phylum Streptophyta; class Magnoliopsida; order Asparagales; family Orchidaceae; genus Platanthera; species Platanthera zijinensis. The sequence goes on from CM077087.1 coordinate 63,984,055, forward strand.
GTGCCAGAGGCCGCGCGATTTGACCAAAGAGGTCGGCAGTCCGCGCGGGCAGCTTATCCTGCAGCTCGCTACTCTAAGCCGAGCGGACTGCGCGATCAGGCGGAGGAGACCGCTAAGGTCGCTGAAGCCAAGGCCGGGAACCAGGCCAAAAGGGCTTAACCGTGCGGACTGGTGATCAGTCCGCAAGCAGCACTGATGGACAAAAAGACTGTGGCCGCAGGGTTTTCTGCGCTTGTTGGTCCTCGACTCTCGTGTCCTCAATGAGAGGTATGAGGGCCTATTTATAGGCTCGGGCTGGAGACGGTTCTGGTAACATTACCCCCGATAGGGCGGTGAGTTATGATTGAGTCAGTGACACACTGCAGATTGAAGAGGCAGGTCGCCAACTGTTTAGAAGAAGCCGGTGCTTGGGAAGATGGAGTTCTTCTACCAGACTGAATATTGAGTCTGCCTAGCTCGCAACAGATAGGTTGAGTTTGCCTCTACTGCTGGATGGAGTAAGTTTGCTACCTTCTAGCGGGTAGAAGGAGAAGATCACCCCTGCTAGAGGAGTGAGCTCGCCACCTTCTGGCGGGCTGGAGTTGAATCCGCGTTGTGTTGTACGGTCTGGTGAAGAGTTGTCGGTCCTACTGCCAAGTCCTTCCTCAGGCGGACTGATACCGAGTCCGCCCACTACAAGCGGATCGCAGGAGCAGGTCACCTACTTCTTGGCGAATTGGTACATAACAGAGAGCTGTCTGCACCTATAGAAAGGTTAATCGCCTGGCGATAACGTAGCCTTGCTAGACGAGCGACCTGTAGGAGCGGGCTGGAGAGCAAACCGCGCTTCCTGCCGAGCATGCGGCTACCGTGCGGTCTGGGCCGATAGAAATGCGAGTCCGCCACCTAGTTGGGGTAAACCATTGCGCGGTTAGCCAACCTAACCACGCAGCTTGCAGGGGCGGACTGTGGAAGCAGTCTGCATCCCCTTTAGAACGAATGGCTGCTGCACAACCTGGGCGGTTAGACTGTGGAGACCGCCCTAGATGCGCGGCTTGAGCGGATAGAGAAGTCTATCCTCTTGACCCAGAGAAGGGGGGCTGAGACAGGATGCGACCTCTATAGGGAGCTTGGAGTAGGCCTCGACTTGCGAGCTGGCTACCTTGGAAGGGATCACCAATTTCTGGGTTAATACTATGAGAGTTCTATTTTTCCTCTCAGCAATGTCATTTTGCTGGAGTGTTCTTGGAGAATAAAATTCCTTAAAGATCCCTTGCTCTTTACAGAAATCTGTTATGCTTTCAGACAGAAACTTTGTGTCATAATCACTTCTGATTTTGACCACAGTACAACCCCTTTCATTTTTAATCTACTTAACAAAGGTCACAAAGCTGTCAAAGGTTTCTGACTTTTTATTAAGAAAGAACACCCATGCAAATCTAGAAAAGTCATCAAATATCACAAAAGTATAGACTTTTCTACCTAAACTATAAATTGGCATAGGACCAAATAAGTCCATATGCAGGAGATAAAGACACCTCTCAGAATCTTTGGACCCAATGCTTTTAAAGATGACCTTTGTCTGTTTGCCTTTTTGGCATGATGAACAAATGCCCTCTTTAGAGCATTTCAAATTGGGTCTATTTCTGACAAACTCTTCACTGAAGAGCTTGCTGATGGCCTTGTAGTTCAAGTGAGCAAGCCTCTTATGCCATTGCACATAATAAGAGTCTTTTTCATTTGCTACTAGGCACACGGAAGAATATGAATCTATACATAGAAAATTTAAACAATAAATGTATCCACTCCTAATGCCTGACAGAATGATCTCTTGGTCACCTGACCTTTTGATTAGGCACTTATCCTTATGGAATAAAATGATATAGCCAATGTCATAGAGTTGGTTTATGCTAATCAGATTGTGTTACAATACTTCTATATAAGCCACTTTTGAGATGGAGACTATGCCGTTGGTGATCATACCATAGCCTTTAGTAACTCCTCTATCTGAACCACCAAATATGACTTTGAGTCCATTCCTCACTGGAGTGTAGTCTTTCAGATGGCTCCTTATTCCAGTCATGTACCTGAAACATCCACTGTCCAAGTACCATATAGGCATTTGATGGGTACTTAGACCAACCTGTAAATACAGATTTAGTTTACCTTAGGTACCCAAAAGGATTTGGGTCCTTGGTTCTTGTTAGCATAAACATGAATATTTCTCCCTGCAACATCCCTGACAGGAAGACTCACCTTTCCCCTTGGCATAATTGGGTTGTGCCAACAGTCTATGGCAAAGTGTCCGACCTTGCCACAACACCAGCACTCATGAAAATTGTATCTTCTCTTCTGAACAACCTTAGAAGTGAGTGATCCATCATACTTTTTCTGTTTAGAGAGGAGTGCAACAACCTTCTTCCTATTTCTTTCAGCTAGAATCTAGCTGAAGGTTATCCTGCCAACAGTTCACTTTGTTTATTCTGACTTACATCAACAGATGTCTGTTTTCCAGTTGACAAGGTGTTGATAGCATCAGAAATAGCCAAGTGAGACTTGGTTGTTATTTTCCCCGCATCCGTATTCTTTGATGAAAGACCTTAGGAGGAGGCCATTGCCTTACTCTTGAGAGTGGGTGCTGGAGCACCAAACACAAATGGTCCATGGTGGGCCATTTAGATTTCTTCATGGGGAGCCTTCAATGCACTCAACCCCATGCCCTTTCTTCTTCCATTGTAAGGAGCATTATTACTCTTGCAAGAAGAATTTCCATTCTTCTAGTGACCATACATGCTATCATGGTCATACATGTTAGAAGGGAAAACTACCTTCTAGATGGTGATTTGAGGCACAACTAGAGTCTGGCCTTTCCCTTTGGAATGGGCAGCTCTAGAATTCTACCTGAACTCCAATCCACTCTTATTATTTTGAGAGGAAAATTAGTCAATCAGTGGCAATACTCTCTTTGGCTTGGAGAACTCAGCCACTAACATCCTCTTTTTGAGGAGCTTCTCTTCAAGATCCCTAATGATCATGCACTTCTGGCTTATGGTGCTTATTTGGATTATAGTCATGGACTTCAATGGACTAATTTCTCTGCACATCTGAGCTAGTAGTGAAGCTAACTCAGATTGCATTGATTTAGTCTGCTGTAAAGAGACAATCTCTTCAGCCTGCTTTTTAACTAGCTTTTTTCTCTTCTTCAGAGCTTCCACGATAGCACCATATTTGTCAATCAATTAATTGACATCCTCATCAGATTTTGAACCATCCTCCTCACATGATGAAGTGGATGCTTCAGAGTCTATGCCAGTCACATAAATAGAAGGATAGTTGGTAAGAGTGTGTATCTCATCAAGATCCGATTTGTCCTGAGTTTCTTCAATCATAACCATAAGGCTGATCTCTTCCTCATCTTCAAAGTCAATATCAATTGAGTACAGGGTTCCCTTATGACCTTATGTCAGTAGGAAGATTAATCTCCTCTTCTATAGAGATAAGACCAATATAGGCCTCTTCATCATCTGAATCTAAAGACTCAGAATCATTTTCTGATAAGCTAGACTTCTTCTTGGCCAAGAAGCTCTTATCTACCTTCTTGCCCTTATGATGCTTTTTATCATCAGATTTTCTGATTTCTTTCCTCTTGATAGGACAGTCAGCAATGACATGTCCTGTCCTATTACAGAAGTAGCAAACCACATTAGTATTAAAGTATTTATTCTATTTAGAATCATACCTGTCCCCATAGGGGTCTTTTCTGGACTCCTCTAGGTTGGCTTGTGGCTTTCTAGAGCTAGAGCTAGATGAGTCCTTGTTCTTCCGCTGCCTCCTCCTGCCCAGCTTCTTCTTGAACTGCTTAGAGAATAAGATAAGTTCTCCATCTGATAGCTCATCCCCTGAAGTGCTGGGACCCGATCTTTCTGACTCAGTATCCCTTTTTAGAGGAGAAGGAATCTTCTCCTTGCTTCTTCTTGAGGCTTCAGCTTTAAAGGCCACTGTCTTCTCTCTGTTGAGGGACTTGGCAGCTTCTTCCCCAGCTTTCCTGAAATTCAACTCAAGCTCATGAGACATCAGCTTGCCAAACAAGTTCTGGGGCAATGTGTTGGCCAAGTTGCCCACTTCCCTTATGTGCCGAGAGGAAGGTCCAGATAATCTTGGAAGAGGTCCACTCCGGCGAGTGTGGGAGTCACTCTGGAAGTCAGACTCTGGAAGGAAAGATCATCAGGCAAGGGTACCTCTAGCCTACCCTGGGCCACGACGCTGTAGACTTCACGAAGAAGTGCCACAAGTGCCAGTTGTTTTCCCCCCTCCAACTACAACCAGCCCAGTGCCTCAAACGCATCACAGCCCCCTGGCCCTTTGCTATTTGGGGAATGGATTTGGTAGGACCCTTCCTCTATGCTAGCAGGTAGAGGAGATTCCTGTTAGTAATGATCGACTATTTTTCTAAGTGGTTAGAAGTGAAAGCGCTCGCCAAGTTAACCTCTGATGACTAATAATTTAGTCATCATTTAGGGGTATTATCCTATTAGATATTTAAATAAATTATCATATTTGTTAATTGTTTTTTTATATAATATTTCATAAAAATAATATTTCATGCTCTGAATCTTATATTTTCTATTTTGTAGGAAAATGGCAGGCCTGGGGGGATTTTATCCCGCTGTCAAGTCTAAGGTCCGCATGCGAGTCAAATTAGTGGACATAGAGCTCGGCCGGATATATTCAACACCACCACCTTCCATGGACGCAACCCGAGCTCCTCCGGCCACCCATGCAAGCCACATGCTTTATATATATGGATATAAATATATGTATATATATATATATATATATATATATATATATATATAAATATAAATATATAAGAGAGCAGCAGCAATGGCCAGCAAAGTCCAGCCGGCCTCCTCCAACAATGCTCTCGGGCACCACCTCAGCTTGGCCACCATGGAGCTCAGCCACCATCCCTCCAAGCATCAAGTGCAGCACCTCCAACTACCCGAGCTCTCACACCTCAGACAGAGCTCGCCATCGCCATCGTCGTGCCCGCATTCGCCGTCTTCGCGCTCTCCATCGCCATCATCGTGCCCGCCTTCGCCATCGTCGCGCCCGCCATCGCCGCCACCAACCTCCGTCACCGTGCACAACCTCCTCCATGCTCCAGCAGTTCCGACCACCTCCATGAACAAGCTTAGCCGCCAGCCACCATCAACACAAGCAAGCTCGACCATTCCATGCAACCTCCCTGGAGCAGCTCCACCTCCGGCCAACACCTTCAACAGCAGCTTCCTCCTCCAAGCAGCTCCAGCAACTCCATACAGGAGGCTCGGCCGCCACCTCTGTGCCGCCATCACCGTGCTCAAGCTCCGGCAACTTCCTGCAGACCGAGCTCCGTCACCTCCGGCCATGCCCGAGCTCCAACTTCAACTCCACCTCCAGCCCTTCCAAAAGCTTCACTCCACGTTAGCAATCCGGCCGGAAGCACACGCCCTCCTCCACGTCATGCAAGAAGCCCGCCCCTCTTCAATTCCGCCGTTACACGCAAATGCTGCCATCTCAACAGTAACCGCTCATATTTACTCCTCCATAGATTCGGATGTAGGGCCGCCTCATAAATAACGCCTGCTATGTTTAGGCTATAAATATGCCCATTTTCGGCCATTACATGGGCAGAGTTGAAAGTTTTAGTCTCAATTCATTTGAGAGTTTGAAGTCCTAAGAAGAAAAAAATAGGAGAATATTTGAAGAGCGCGGAATTCATTTTTGTTGGTATGAAGGAGAAGTAGTATATTTTTTATAATTGTTTTCAATTTGTTTTGTTTTAACCACTTCAGTTTAATCTTGTACGTCTCGTCATATTATCTTTTATAATTCCTTTCCCTATTAGCAAGACAATTTCAAGTCTATTTTGCTTAAGATATTAATATTACTCCCGTTTTGATTTATCTCTTATCGCTCACGTTCTTTTTATGATGTCATATCTTTATGCAAATGATTCCTCCATCTCCATGAGCGGTTAATTTTCTATAGTGCTCGATCGAGATGATCCGAGGATGAGTTAATTTTTGTTATGATTGTAGTTTGCTTTTTCTCAAATTGTTGAACGCTTATGATTTACCGTTGATCAATTCATTGAGGCTATATATTTTATATAGTTTTCATAATGGTTTTCGCTCTTTAGTTGGCCGAGAGGCTCGTAAGGCGAATCGATCACTCATTGGTAAAAAGAGTAGAATGCAACCCTCAAAAGAGGACAACGTAACTCTTCCGTATTGGAGTGAAATCCAATAGTGAGGTTCACAACCTAAAGCAAGTCTTAGGCGATGCGATTTGAGAACGAAAGTTCGGTCGATACACCTAAGCTTAGTTGAACCTAATCCTCGAAAGAGGAGTGTTCATGCTTCGGGAACCTCCACGGTCAAAGCCTCTTCAACAAGAGAATTGCACTCTAACTTCATTCCGTTATTTTCTTTTCCCAAGGTGATTCAAAGATCGAGCACTAGTTTTAATACATCGTTTTAATTCCGTTAACATTGCTAGTTTTTTTCTTTTCGCAACCCCAACTCAATTTTCTTTTGATAAAATAATAACAATTTTCAAAGTAGAATTACTCAACCACCCCGAGTCTAATACGACCTTGGTTTTTATAAACCTATACCACTCCCGATACGGTACACTTGCCGTTGTCGTTTGCGGATATAGTTTCGCGCAATCAACCTCCCAAGTAATCAAAAACTTTGTGTAGGGGGAGATCATCTGTAGGCATGGGTTACCCTAGGTCATTGTCACGAATAACAGGCCTCAGTTCGCCAGCACCGAGTTCATCAGTTTCTGTGGGCAACTCGGGATTTATCTCAGGTTCGCATCGGTCCATCACCCCAAGAGCAACGGGTAGGTGGAGGCGGCGAACAAGATCATTATGAACCTCTTGAAGAAGAAATTTGAAAATTTGAAGGGGAGCTGGGTGGAGCAGCTTCCCTTAGTCCTCTAGGCTCTAAGGATAACCCCCAACACCACCACAGGGGAGACCCCCTTCAAGCTCTCCCATGGATACGAAACGGTATTCATAGAATTTGAAGTCCAGACACCTCGGGTGGCAGAGGTCCGGGAAGATAGGGAGGAATAGAGAGCCAAGAACGAGGAGGAGCTACGGCTCTTCCTCGACATGGTGGAGGAGCTGTGTGACCTCTCCGCCATCCGACAGGAAGAAGTGAAAATAAGAATGACTAAGTACTTTGACAAGCACGTCAGGGTTAAACAGTTCGCAGAAGATGACTTAGTACTGAAGAAGGTGGATGCAGCAGGGAGGTCGACAGCAGTAGGGAAGCTCAACCCCAACTGGGAAGGCCCGTATATTGTCCAAGAAGCTCTAAGGTTAGGGGGGGGGGGGTACCATCTCCGAAATGTGGAGGGCAAGACCCTAAGTCACACCTGGAGTGGTGATGACTTAAAGTGCTTCTATCCGTGAAAATATGTACGTCCACTTATTCAATAAATATGAAATCTTTTGATGCTCCAACTATTTTGCAAATCAAGTTTGTTATTTGTAAAGCTGAGTCGTGAGATGCTCCTGCTGCCAAGCTTTTGCCTAGTTGGCAGGGCCAGGATGAGTGATGACATATCTTCTCGCTCTAGGGTTAGGTCCCGGGATGCTCCCGCTGTCAGGCTTCCACCAAGCTGGCAGGGCTGAAATCCCCGTTGGATGTCGTTATGACCCTGCAGATGATTCTAGTTGATGCTTGACACCCTGCATCAGGCTCTCACCTATCTAATTGGGCTGGTGGTAGCGCCCAGAGGTTGGTTAGAGGAATATTGTCTCGCTCTAAGGTTAGTTCCTGGGATGCTCCCACTATCAGTGAAAGTCTTGATTTCAAGAACAACTAATCACTTAGGGGGGGGGGGGTGAATAGGTCCAATTTAAAAACTTAGGCAACTTATCAATTAAAATCACAACACAGCAATCTTATCACAATCAATACCAGCACAATACATAACATAGTATACAGAGATTTATAGTGGTTCCCCAATTGATGGGTACATCCACTTTCCCGCTTCGCCTATCTAGCAGTATACTAGATTGAGCCAAACTTCATTCTATCTTTCTCAGATCCTCAGATCTTACAACTCAGAGCCCAACCAGCTCCTATAACTAAGGCGTAAGCCCTACCACTCAGATCACTAAGATCCTACAACTCAAGTTCTTCCCAAGAACTCTACCTCAGAGTGACTCCACACTCCTACAGTCCAGGTAATTCTGACCTACCTCAGTGTGAATCCACACACCTACTACTCAGGCTACTCATGGACTACCTCAGCCTTTATAACACAGGCTTACAACTCAGGCCTTAGACTTATCACTCAGATTCAAAATGAATCTTACACAAAAATATTACAGATAATGAATTATAGACACCAGAGAAAATTCTCCGTGCCTTCTACCTGGACCGAGTAGATGTCAGCCCTAACTTCGTCTTCACAGCAACAAGATGATACATCGATCTTGAAATGATGTCCGGCTTGTTCTGGAATCAACTAGTAGATGAATCTGCTTTTTCTTCTTCAGGAATATCTCCCGATCTAGACTGAGCAGATTTCAGCCCTTCCTTCTTCTTTGATCAAGCGAATTGATCTTCATATTTGGGCTCGGCTTGGATCGAGAATATAACTTTAGCTAGGGCACACCTAGGCTGATTCGTCTCTCTCAGAGGATTACTCTGAACCTGCTAGAGTGGATGTTGATTGCACCAGCAAACTCAGAAGCCCTTCAGATTTGAACTTGAGGTTCTTGGCTTCTACAATAATGACGGATGAAGACGATGAACTCCGCTTCTCGTTTTTTAGAAAGTTAATCAGAAATTAATCCAATCATCATACTTAGATCTCGATCTCTTCTCCTATTTATAATCCTATCATATTGGCGAGATGATCGACACGTGACTCAGTTTTAACGGTGGTTAAAACCTCAGCTTTATTAACTTGAGATCCATTATAGACTGACAACGATGTTAATATCGATTTACATCGAATCTGAACTATGTGACTTGTTGACTTTGCAGAGTCAGCATCATTCTGGACTTAGCCAAAATCAACTAACTTTTCTGAAATTCTGCGTTCGACGAACTTTAAGCTCAGCTCGACAAACTCTGAGCTCAGCTTGATGAAACAGTGAAGCTGAGATCGACGAATTCTCTCAGAACAGTTTTTATTCAGGTGAAAGCTGAGGTTGACGAACTTCGAGCTAAGTTCGACGAAACCTGAACTCAGATCGACGAATTCTCTCAGCCCAGTTCTTTCTTCAGGTGAAGGCTGAGATCGACGAAATATGAACTCCGGTTGACAAAATCTGAACTCCGGTCGACGATTCTGATAGCTGAGTCATTCTTATAGGTAAAAGCTGAAGTCGACAAACTCTGAACTCTGGTCAACGAAAGCCAAGCTCAGCTCGACGAATGGTAGAGTTAGCGATTCTTGACTTAGAAATTTTCTGGATTCTTCACAGAAAGACTATGATAGAAAAACCTTGACTCAATGATTCTAGTTGTATGGCGTTGAGTGAGTTGAGCTCACTCAATGCTTTTGGACTTAGAAATTTTCTAGATTCTTCAGCTTTGCTTGATGGCGTTGAGAGCATTGAGTTCACTCAACGCTTCTGGACTTAGCCGATTTTCTGCCTTTGCAATACTCTCAGTTTTGACTGCCTGCCTTCTCTCAGCACTGTTAGTTGAAAGGCATATAGTGAGCTTTCCTCACTCGATGCTTTTGGACTTAGGTAGCTTTCTGAGTTTCATGCTCCACCTTGAGTCCACCTGTCATTATCTCTTGAACTAGCTGTCCATTCATTTTGACAAAGACTAACCTGTATGCATGAACTTAACCATACATCAAATACAATTATGTCTATCTCATTGAAACGTTTGACATCATCAAATCAGGGTCATTGGGATCAATGGACCCAACAATCTCCCCTTATTTGAAGATGTCAAAACCACTGATCAATTATCTTAATCAATGAGATACACATTACATAGGCAATAAAAGCATATTCATATTAAATTCAGTGAAATGAATTTTACCTACTCCCCCTGGATTGTTGCAGGGAGACTTACACCTTAGAGGATTACCTCTTAGCTTGATCCTTTCTTGCTTGATCAACCTGGTCTCCCCATGACTTTCTCCCCTTGTGTTTCTTCCATGAAGGAGCTTGATCCTTTCTGATAGTCATCTTCTATCTCTCCCCCTTGAGCTTGATCAACCAAAGGTAAACATGACCTCTATCTCTCAAGGTGAACATGACCTCTATATCTCCCCCTTTTTGACCTCTTCAGATAGTTAGGAAGGAGCATCAGGTCTTTTTATCCCCTTGTGTTCTCCCCCTAGCTAATGTAGATGAAGCCAGGATTGCAACTGCCAATATGCCCCTTATATAGGACTGACTTGTATATCACTTGATATCACTTAAAATTCAGTATCACTGGAAATTCTTTACACTACTTGAAAAGACTACTTGAAAGTCTCTAGTCCTGCAGCTACTGATACCACTTGAGAAGAAACATCTTCTCTCATCTTTCTTTCCACTAGGTTTGCAGTACCTGCAAAAAGAACAAACCTGTACCAAGCATAATACCTTAGGGAGTACCCGAAGCTATTCTAAGTTCAACATACCCAAATCAATTTTAAAGGTGTTGAACTTGGCTTCATCTAGTGACTTAATAAAGATATCAGCCACTTGTTTATCAATGGAGATAAACTCTAGGCAAATGTCTTCTTTCTCAACATGCTCCCTAATTAAATGATACTTAATTTCTATGTGCTTAGTCTTGCTATGCGAAATAGGATTCCTAGCAATAGAAATTACACTAGTAGAATCATAATATAGAGGAGTTCTACTTATCTTCATGTCATAGTCTTCAAGCTGATGCTGTATCCACAACAATTGAGCACAATAGCTACCTACTGCAATATTCTCTGACTCTGCTTTAGAGATAACAACACTAGTCTGCTTCTTGCTGCTCCATGACATCAGTCTTCCACCTAGGAATTGACATGTACTAGTGGTACTTTTCCTGTCTTCCTTGCAGCCTGCAAAATTTGCATCAAAAAATCCAGTTAGCTCAAAATATCTATTCCTAGGGTACCATAGACCAAGATCTGGTGTCCCCTTAAGATACCTTAGAATTCTCTTTATAGCAGAATAATGAGATTCTTTAGGGCATGCCCGATGCCTAGCACAGACACATGTAACATACATGTTGTTAGGCCTGCTAGTAGTCAATAGAAGGGAGCCAATTATACTTCTATACACAGACTCATTAACAGGTTTTCCTGCCTCATCTTTGCCTACAGGCATACTTGACCCCATTGAGTTCTCATGGTGGAGGCATTCTCCATACCATATTTCTTAATTAACTTCCTTGTGAACTTAGACTGGGATATGGACAAATCATCATCAGTCTGTCTTACTTGGAGTCCCAAGAAGAATTTTAGCTCACCCATGCTGCTCATCTCAAACTTCTCTTTCATAAGTTTAGCAAACTTCCTACAAAGATTATTTTTAGTAGATCCAAAGATAATGTCATCGATATATATCTGGACTAGAATGACCTTGCCCTTAGATTTCCTTTGGAATAAAGTCTTATCTATTTTCCCCTTAAGAAATTGTTCTCAATGAGGAAAGCAGACAATGTTTCATATCATGCTCTAGGGGCTTGCTTCAACCCATATAGAGCTTTCTTAAGCTTATAAAAAAAATTAGGAAAGTGAGGATCTACAAAACCTGATAGATGATCCATATATACTTCCTCTTTTAAGTTTACATTCAGGAATGCTGATTTCACATCCATCTGGAAGACTCTGAATCCTTGAGAGGCAGCAAAAGCAAGGAATAACCTTATTACTTCCAGCCTTGCCACTGGGGAAAAGGTTTGGTCAAAATCTATTCCTTCTTCTTGCCTGTATCCTTTTGCCACTAATTTGTCCTTTTTTTGATAATAATGCCATTCTCATCTAGCTTGTTCCTGTAGATCTACTTTGTTCCTATGACATTATGTCCCTTTGGTCTGGGAACCAGCTTCCAGAATCTACACCTTTTGAATTGGTTCAGCTCTTCCTACATAGCTCCAATCCAGTAAGAGTCTTTGATAGCCTCTTCAAGCTTCTTAGGCTCTATTTGTAATAGGAAGCTTGAATATAGAGTTGTGTTGATGCTCTTGCTCCTTGTCTGGACACCATGTCTTGCATCACCAATGATTTTGTGTGCTGGATGGTCCTTCAGATGACTCTCAGCTAGAGGAAATTTTGCTTCAGCTTGCTGTTCTACATTGTTCTCAGCTGGCTGAACTTTATTGTCTTCAGCTGGCTATACTGCATTTTCTTCAACTGACTATTTTTCATCCTCAGCTTGTGAGTCTTGAGCTACCCCTAGACATCACCCATCTTCTTCCTTATCTTGTCTTGCTAGATCCATTTCCCTGATGGTAAGCTTGTTCATCACATCCTTTAAACCTGCAAAACTAGAAGAGGTATTTGACAGCTCACAGTTAATTAGGTTTGACTCATCAAAGACAACATGTACTGATTCTTCTACAACTTGAGTAGTCAAGTTATAGATCCTATATGCCCTACTATTATTATTGTACCCAACAAATATTCCTTCTTGGGACTTGGCAGCAAACTTAGTCACATAAGACTTACCATTATTTAGAACATAGCACTTGCTACCAAAAATCCTGAAGTAGGATAAGTTTTGTTTTTTGCCTTTCAGAATCTCATAGGGAGTCTTCTTGTGGCTTTTGGTGATGGAAGCCCTGTTAAGGACATGTCAGACCCTCAACCCATAAATATTCTGGGAGAAACGTGTCACTTAATAAGGTTCTACCAGCCTCTATGAGAGTTTTGTTTTTCCTCTCAGCAATCCCATTTTGCTGGGGTTTTCTAGGAGAGGAGAACTTTTGATGAATCCCAAGCCCTTCAGAGAATCTTGTCATGCATTCAGACTGAAACTCAGTCCCATGATCACTTCTGATTTTGACCACAGTACTATTAAGTTCATTCTGAATTTTCCTAACAAATATCTAGAAGACATTAGGGGTTTCAAATTTCTTCCTTAGAAAGAAAACCCAGGCAAATCTTGAAAAGTCATCAACAACCACAAGGGTGTATACTTTTCTACCTAGACTTTGAACTGACATAGGAGTAAATAGATCCATATACAGGAGGTATAAACAGCTCACTGAGTCTTTTGTATCAAGGCTCTGGAAGGAGGATCTGGTCTGCTTGCCCTTTTGGCATGCTGAGCAGATACCCTCCTTGATGCACTTCACCTTAGGACCATTTATCACTAACTCTTCACTAAAGAGTTTACCTATGGTCTTGTAATTCAGATGAGCTAGCCTCTTGTGCCATTGGATACAATGTGAAACTTTCTCATCTGCAACTAGGCATACAGGAGTCCTTACTCTCACAAACAAAGTTGAGATAATAGATATTTACTCTCCTAGTGCCTATCAAGATGACCCCTTGGTCACTTGACCTCCTAATTTGACACTCATACTTGAGGAAAGAAATGTCATAGCCAAGATAACATAGTTGGCTTATGCTTATCAGGTTATGTTGCAAACCTTTCACATAAGCTACTTGCGTGATAGTGATTATGCCATTAGATATCTTACCAAACCCTTTGGTTACTCCTCTTTCTGAACCACCAATGATGACTTTGGGTCCATTTTCAACTGGAGTGTACTCTTTTAGCATGCTCCTTGTTCCAGTCATGTGCCTGGAACATCCACTGTCCAAGTACCATATAGGGGTATGACCACTTGGAATTACCTGCAATAAATAAATCATCTTTCCTTAAGACCCTAATTCTTATTGGGTCCTAGGTGCAGGTTAGTCTGAAATTGAACATGCCTACCTGCAGCTCTTCTGACAGGTAAGCTGACATTATCTCTCTGGGCACTCTTATTGTGCTAGCAATTAATAGTATAGTGGTCCACTTTGCCACAACACCAACACTCATAAATATTATACCTTCTTTTAAGGGCTGGATTTACAGCATAACAATCAGTAGCTCTCATTCCAGCAAGTACAATAGCCTTTTTCTTAAGTATTCCAGTCACAGCCTGATTTGGGATTTGTCTAGCAGTAAAGGTACTAGGGATATCTTGGACCCTATCAGTAGTTGCCTTCTATTAAGAGTGCAAGCTCCTGATAGCTTCAGATATAACATAGTATTGTGTGCTGACAGACTTTCCTTTATTCTGATTGTGGACTGGCAGACTTTGAGAATGGGCTGTAGCCTTCTTTTTGAGTGTTGGGGCTGGTATACCAAACATAAATGGTCCAGGATGGGCCATTTGGATTTCTTCATGTGTTGGTACCCTAGTTTGATTTGAGTTTAGTCTTGTCTTCTTAGTCTTTTGACCCATGAATTATCTATGGTCAAGGTTAGTTGTCTAGCTGTAGAGTTCCCAGCTTATCCAGATAAGAATTTGGCTAAGTAGTTTGTTCGATCGACTATGGTCGAACGTCGCTCGACTATCGTCGACTAACTGTTCGACGATCGTCTATCAGTTGCTCGACGTTCTGTCTGCGTGGATAGTTCGACTATCTGTTGATAGTTCGACTATCTGTGTGCTGTGATAGTTCGACTATCTGTTGATAGTTCGACTATCTGTTTGTTTGATAGTTCGACTATCTGCTTGGATAGTTCAACTATCTGATAGCTCGACTATCTGTTTGATAGGTCGACTATCTGCGTTGTTTGATAGCTCGACTATCTGTTGATAGGTCGACTATCTGCTGTCTTCTGATAGTTCGACTATCTGTTGATAGGTCGACTATCTGTTTTCCCTTGGTAGTTCGACTATCTGCTTTGATAGTTCAACTATCTGATAGCTCGACTATCTGTTGATAGTTCGACTATCTGTCGTTCTTTGATAGTTCGACTATCTGTTGATAGATCGACTATCTGTTTCCCTTCTGATAGTTCGACTATCTGTTGATAGGTCGACTATCGGTTTTGCTTTGATAGTTCGACTATCTGTTGATAGGTCGACTATCTGATAGCTCGACTATCTTCTGATAGTTCGACTATCTGTTATGATAGTTCGACTATCTCCTTTGATAGTTCGACTATGTGGATCGTTCAGCTATCTGTCCGATAGTTCGACGATCTTCGTTCTTCGGTCGACGATCTCCGAGGGTCGTTCGACGTTTTCTATTTGCCTTTTTATTTTGTATTTATTTATTCTATTTAATTAATTAATACATTATCTGGCATTTTATTTCAGTTGTTTTATGATAATATTTCCAGGCAATATCTGCTCCATCCCTTTTGCCTGAGTCAAATCTTTTCAGATAAAGTTGTTTGTCTTATTAGTTGTCATTGTATTTTACTTTATCTGCTGTCAGTCCTTTATAGCCGTTAGACTGAAAAGTCTTCTTTTTGCTATAAAGAGTTTGTCTCTGATGTGATTTTATTTAGTAACTTTATTATCAGATTGCTTCCTGCAGCTTCCTTGAAAAAGGTTTATCCCTTTTATAGAATATTTTGCTGCAGAGTTTGTTTGTCTTTGTGATATTTGCAGCCCAGGTTTCAAGTTTCAGAAGAAGACAAACAGTTCAAATTGAAAAGAGCCGTTGCTTGTTGCTGCTATAAAAGGAATCCTTTGGAGAAGGATTTCAGCTAGCTAACCAGTTATTCTAAGAGTTATTCAATTAGCATTCAAGCTTTCATCAAGACCAAGTTCACTGCTCTCAGCAATTTTCATTCAACTGAGAAGTGTTAAGCTCTTCTGCTCTTCTTCAACCTGAGTTCTCCTTCTTCCAGGAAGTTCTGACTCAGAGTTCTTTTGAAGAAGAAGAAGAAGAAGATAGCTGCTAGAAGATTTCTATTTTATATTTTATATCTTCTTGTAGTTTTTCCTTCAGATCTTTCTGAAGTGTTTTCTGCACTGAAGCAAGACTTCACCTGGACATTCTTTGAGCCAGGGGGAGCCTTGATTCTTTTGAGCTTTCTAGCTCAGTGCAAGTCTTTGTGCTTCTCTAATCTATTGTAAAATAGAGAAGACTTTTTAACCTTCTTTCCCCCTCCTGTACAGGGTTATTACTCCCTTCAAAAGTATCCCTTGGTGGCAGGGCACCTGATCAAAAACCCGTGTTTGGTTTTTAGACACCTGGTCAAAAGTCTAAAGGGTTTCTAGATCTACCTGAAGCAGATCTTGTGGTGGCAGGGCACCTGATCAAAAACCTGTAGTGGATTCCTACCTTGTTGGTAGAAGAGTGGACGTACCCAAGTTGTTTGGGGAACCATAATAAATTCCTTGTGTCGTCTGGCTTGCTTAATTTAATTACTTGCATTGTGGCTATGAATAGATATAACTAGGTTTGCTAGTTGCTGATTAGGATTTCCAAGCCTTAACTGTAATTACAGTTAGCTTGAGTTTGTGCACAACACTTGTGTTAGGTTTTAGGGTTATCTCCTTATCTATAATCTTTTCATTCCACATTTCACTCCAAGGGAGTTGGGTAGATGATTAAGTTTTGTCTAGTGCAAAATTTGATAACTCTATTCACCCCCCCTCTAGAGTAGTATCTATCCCTTCACTTTCAATTGGTATCAGAGGGAGGTTGACTGACTGAATAGGCTAACACCTAAGTCACAAGATCCTGATAGATACCAAAGTTTATAGATATTCACTGTCACTATCATGGCCCAGTCCAAGGATTATTCTAGCACCAGACCTCTAGCATGCAACTTAGCTAAGTTTGGCATCTGGAAGGCAAGGATCAAATTATATATGAATTCTTTTGATGAAAGTATTTTTGCTTCTATTTTGTCAGGACCCCCAAGAGCACCTGCTGCTGCTTCTGCCTCATCATCTGATATGAGTGCAGTGCCTCCTCCAGACTACAATGATGAGTACAAAAAGGCAAAGAGAGCAGATGCCAAGGCAATGAATATACTGGCTCAGACAATGTCTGATGAAGTATTCCAAAAGGTTGCTGACTGCTCTTCAGCAAAAGCAATGTGGGATACACTGAACCAGATTGTAGCTGGTTCAGTTGATGAAAGGAAGGATAGAAGGTCCAACCTTATCTCACAATATGAGAACTTCAAGAAAACTGATGCTGAATCAGTTGAAGCCATGTATACAAGGCTCAGCTCAATCATCAATGAGCTGAGGACCCTTGACAAGGATATCTCATTGACAGAGGTCAATGATAAGATTCTTATGTGCTTCCCTAGCACATGGGATCTGAGGATCTGGCCCATCAAGGAAGCCAGAAGTACAACAGAGATCTCAACAGAAGCTCTTCTCGGCAAGCTCAAATCCTTTGAGCAAGTGCTGAAGACAAGGGAAGCAGAAGCTGAAGCAAAGACCCCTACTCCAACAAGAAAAGAGCAATCTCTAGCTCTTAAGGCTGCTGATGCTTCTGAAGGTAGCCAATCAAATGAGGAACTAATGGAATTATTTGCCAAGAGGTTTCTCAAGATGGGGAGAAAGGAATTCAGAAAGAAGTCTTCACGCTATGAAGACAAACCAAGGTATGACCGTTCACCTGCTAAAGAAATTATCTGTTATGGTTGCAGGAAACCTGGACATATCTTACCAGATTGTCCAGAGGAGAAGAACAAAGATAAGAGGAAAGAAAAGGAACAGCACAGGAAGCACTCCAAGCCATCCTCCTACAAGAATAAGAAGAAGGAGAGAGGTTTCATTGTTGAAACCTGGAGTGATACAGATGAGGAATCTTCCTCCTCAAGCTCCAGTGAGGATGAGGAAGAGAAGAAGGCAAAGGAAGTTTGCCTGATGGCAATAGATGCCTGCAGCAATCACTCAGCTGCAGAGAGTTCAAATTCAGAGGAAGAAATGCCAACAGACAATGTGGTACTATCTTCTTATGATTTCACTTCTGCAGAATTCAAATTAGATTTTAAATCTTTATGCTTAGATTTAATTAGTTCTGAAAAAGAGATTAAAGATCTTAGACATAGGCTAGCTGAATCAGAAATCATATCTATTGAAAATATTAAGTTAAAGGAAGATCTCACTAAGTATAGTGAAGAAATTAAGTTTCTTAAAATTGAGTTAGCTAAATCTAAGAGGTTAGAAGAATCTCTAAATGGTAGAAGCCTTAAGTTATTAGAAATAACCAGCATGACTAACACTAGGTCAGGCAATAACAAACTAGGCTTAGGAGCTTCTCCCAGTGAACCCCCAGTTATTCTTAAAAATAATCTTTCAACTCCAGTGAATTTTATCTCAGCTGATGGGATAAAGAACACTGAGCAAGTAAACCAAGTTAATAAAACTTTAAATAAAGCTAAGAGAGAGAAAAGAAAACAATTTTTTAAGGAAATACAAAGAGCGTCGAACGCTGCTCGACGATTGGAAGCTCAATGGTCGAACGAAGCTCGACGATCTGAGCGCCCATCGTCGAACGTCGATCGACGTTTTCAATCTGATTTTCAAAATTATCATCAAACCCGTAGAAACCTAAATTAAAATAGAAACCCTAGGTTTGTTGACCCATCATCTGCATGGAGAATCCCACCTAGGAGATCTCACCCATTAGGTTATCACCCTCAGCCTGCATTTTCATTTATTTCTAGCTTTTCTTATGTGAAAAACAAGGGACCCAAGGTTACCTGGGTCCACAATGTCTAAATGAATTTCTTGCAGGTGAAGGCCTATCCTATCACTCAAAATAAGTGGTATTTGGATAGTGGATGCTCCAAGCATATGACAGGAAATAAAAATCATCTGTCAAAGTTCAAAGCTAAACTCGGCCCAAAGGTTATCTTTGGAGATTCAAGCTGTGGTCAGACAGAAGGCTATGGCAGGATCACAATTGGAGCTGTTACTTTCAAGAGAGTTGCATATGTGACTGGACTGAAGCACAATTTGATCTCAGTCAGCCAGCTATGTGATGCTGGCTACCAGGTTTCATTTTCTAACTTTTCTTGTAATATTACTTTAAATAATAATGTTGTTTTAGTAGGCATTAGATTAGGTAATATTTATTTAGTAGATTTCAATTCAACTCATTCTGAAATCTGTTTATTTAATGAAGTAACAATTAATAATAATTCTTTGTGGCATAAGAGGCTTAGTCATGTTAACCTTAAAAATATATCTAGGTTATCTAAACACAACCTTGTTAGAGGTTTACCTTCTTGCCCCTACAAGAAGGAGAGCTTATGCAAGGCTTGTCAGCTAGGCAAGCAAACCAAAAACTCTTTTAAATCTGTAAATAAAAGTGATTCTCCTAGAATCCTGTATTTATTACATCTGGACCTTTTTGGCCCAATAAATGTACAAAGTTTAGGTGGGAAGTATTACACCTTAGTCATTGTAGATGACTTCTCTAGGTTCAGTTGGGTTTTCTTTTTGAGAACTAAGGCTGATAACTTCAAAGCCCTTACAGACTTTCTATTATGTGTGCAGACTGAGTACTCTACTCATGTGGCCTTGATCAGAAGTGATCATGGTACTGAGTTTGACTCTCTTCTCATGCAAGAATTCTGTGAGAGAGAAGGTATCAAACATAGCTTCTCAGCTCCTAGAACTCCCCAACAAAATGGGGTAGTTGAAAGGAAAAATCGAACACTCATTGAAGCTGCTAGCACATTGTTGGCAGATGCTAATATGCCTCTTTCCTATTGGGCAGAAGCTGTTAGTACATCCAATTATGTCTTGAATAGAAGTCTGATACACAAACTTAAGTGTAAAACTCCTTATGAGTTGCTTAAAGGAAAGAAACCCAAAATTAATTATTTTAGAATATTTGGTTGTGTAGTGTACATTCATAATAACAATAAAGAATACCTTAGAAAGTTTGAAGCAAAAGCTTCAATGGGAATTATGCTTGGATATTCCCAAGTAAGCAAAGTTTATAGGGTTTATAACAAATCAACCTGTAAAATTGAAGAATCTGTGCATGTATCTTTTGATGAGTCTCAGATGTTTTACAAGAAGAAGAAAAATTCTCCTTCCTCCAGTTCATTGCAGGTACCTGATGCTACTCAAGAGATTCTCCAACTATCAACTCTTCAGATCACTGAATCAGACAGTGATGAAGACATTATAGAAGCTGTTGTTGTTCCACCAACAGTAGGTCAAATTCCTCCTGAGGAATTAATCCCAACTGTTGCTGAAGATCACATCCCACCTGCTGATATTGTCACACTTAGAGATCACCCCACATCTCAAGTGATAGGAGACATATCAGCTGGTGTTCAAACAAGACATCAGTTAAGACAGGATGTGATGCACGCTTGTTTCCTCTCACAGGTTGAGCCCCTCACCTTTAAAGATGCTGAGCTAGATCCCCACTGGATCATTGCTATGCAAGAGGAACTCAATCAGTTTGAGAGATGTAAAGTTTGGACTTTGGTTCCAAGACCTAAAGGCCAACTGATCATAGGCACCAAGTGGGTGTATAGAAACAAGTTGGATGCAAATGGAATTATTGTAAGGAATAAAGCTAGGCTTGTAGCTCAGGGCTACAGACAGGAGGAAGGTATAGATTATGACCAAACCTTTGCTCCTGTTGCAAGGCTAGAAGCAATAAGGATCTTCTTGGCCTATGCAGCCTACATGAAGTTTAAGGTCTTTCAGATGGATATCAAAAGTGCATTCCTGAATGGTGAGCTTAAGGAAGAGGTGTTTGTTGAACAACCACCAGAGTTTGTTTCTTCAACTCAGCCCTCACATGTGTTCAAGTTGCAGAAAGCTCTTTATGGACTAAAGCAAGCACCAAGAGCCTGGTATGAGACTCTAGCTAGTTTCCTGTTAGAGCACAACTTTACTAGGGGAGTAGTAGATAGAACCCTTTTCGTCAAGCACCACAAGGACACAATCCTGTTAGTTCAAGTGTATGTGGATGATATTATATTTGGCTCCACTGATCCCAAACTTTGCAAAAGGTTTTCTGACCTAATGCACTCTAAGTTTGAGATGAGTAGCATGGGTATGCTGTCTTACTTTCTTGGTCTCCAAGTTAAGCAAGATGCTGATGGTATCTTCATCTCCCAATCCAAATATGCCAAGGAATTGGTAAAGAAATTTGGGATGGCTGATGCTTCAGCAATGCCTACACCTATGGCTACTAATGTAGTTATTGATTCTGATGATCACGGCAAGCCAGTTGATCAAAAGAATTATAGGGCCATTGTTGGTTCCCTATTATATTTAAGTGCAAGTAGGCCTGATATAATGTTTGCTACATGCCTTTGTGCTAGATTCCAGGTCAACCCCAAGGAATCTCATCTGATTCTTCTCAAGAGAATCCTGAGATACCTGAAGGGATGTCCAAATCTAGGACTTTGGTCCCCAGCAGAATCAGAATTTGAGTTAATTGGATACTCTGACTCTGAATATGCTGGTTGCAGAGTTGACAGGAAGAGCACCTCAGGAACTTGTCAGTTCCTGAGAGAGAGATTGGTCTCTTGGTTCTGTAAGAAGCAGGCTTCTGTCTCAACTTCAACTGCAGAGGCTGAATATATAGCAGCTGCCAGTTGTTGTTCACAGATCCTGTGGATTCAAAACCAGCTTGTGGATTATGGTTACTCACACAAGAACACCAAAATCATGTGTGATAGTACCAGTGCTATCTCAATTGCACAAAATCCAGTGCACCACTCTAGAACGAAGCACATTGAGATCAGACACCATTTCCTGAGAGATTGTGTGGAAAAGAACAAGATTTGTCTTGAGTTCATATCCACTGAGTTTCAGAGAGGTGATATATTCACCAAGCCCTTAGATGAACAGAAGCATCTGTTCTTTTTGGTTCAACTAGGCATGATCAATGGAAGAGACTAAGTGTGACTTCTGCCTTGTTGAAACTTATTTGAAGATCGTCGAACGATGATCAAAGATCGTCGATCGGGTCAAGCCCATCGTCGACCTATGGTTGATGAAAGCTTGTCTGTTTGAAGATCGTCGACCGGCGTTCGACCATCGTCGAACAAGTCGAGCTCATCGTCAATCTCTAGATGATGACAGCTTGTTGTTTGAGAAGCCAGAAATAGTCGAACGATTGCTCGACTACTCTGCTTCTGGACTGATCGTCGAACGACCGTTCGACCATCGTCTCCAGTATCTTTTGAATAGATCGACTATCTCCGGTCTAATATAAAGCCGATAGTCGACCTAGGTTAAAAGATCTTTGCTTTTATCGTCGACGGAGAGCGTCTTTTCGTATTCCGTCGTCGTGCTTGCTCTATCTCTTTTCTCTGCCGATTCGTCTTCTCCGTTCCTCTCGCGCCTTCTCCAGCAAATCGATGGCGATTTCTCCTGCGCTCCTCGCAGTAGTCAAGTTTGACGCAGGTTTCAGCGTGGATTTTGATGCTTTCAGCTGCTGTGAACCAGATATCGTGGAAATTCTCCAGCTATGCAAAGATCAAGGATTTGAAAGGCTAATGTCTACAAGGATCAAGTTAAATATCCCAGAGATAAAGGAATGGGCATGTACTTCATCTTCTACTGAAGATTCAATGACATGATCTATTGGCGGAGTAGAGGTAATTTTGACTCCCGCCGTCTTGACTGATTTATTTGGATTGACTAATGGCGAAGAATATCATGAGCAATATGCTCCAGAATTTGGAAGAATGTTGATTGAGCTGGGACATGCAGAAGGCATTCCCTCGAAGCTGCTCAAGATAAATTTTCCTTTTAAGATTAAATTTCTTGCTGAGATTGTCGGAAAAGTGCTGCTAGGCAAACACTCTGCCCACGATAACATCACAAGACAACAATTCGCACTAATGTGTGCAATTGTCAACAAGAAAAGGATCAATTGGGCAGGTGTTCTGTTTGACGTGATAAGGAAGAAGAATAGCAAGAAAGAGGTTACCCTAGGCAGGGTTATTGGGATTTTTCTGAAAGAAAAGTATTCTCATCTGCTAGTTTCAGCTGCTACCACCATTAATGCCAGCAAGAAGATGGATCCTAACTTGTTCTCAAAGTGGAAGAAGACATTCGTGAAGCCCGCTCCTGCAGGGGCTGCTCCAGCTGCATCTGAGAGCACAAGGACTGACTCTGTCGCTCCCCACCCTCAAGAAGTTGGCTCAGTTCCTTCATCTTCTTCTGCTCTGCTGTCTACTTCGGTTGAAGTTCCATCAACTTCAGTTGAAGTACGACATTCTGCCTCCCCTGTTCATGATTTAACAACAGTTGAAATTCCATCTCCTCCTCCAGCATCTCCTATCACTCATCATCTTGCTAGGATATCTCATCCTAGTGTAGATTTATTAGCTTCTGTACCTTCTACTCAAATTCTTTCTCCTCTTCAATCTTCAGATCATATTGATCTTCCTGCTTCCACCCATCTATCTCCAGTTAACTCTCCAATTCAATCTCCATCTCCAATTCATTCTCCAGTTCATCAGGAATACATTCCTCCTGCTGATCTTCCATCAACTGCAATTCCTCCACCATATTTTGAAATAACTCCTGCTTTTATTTCCAGCATAGTGGAGTTAATTACCCCTTCAATCAAAATCATGATTGAAGAGGCAGTTGCTCCACTTGCTTCCTCCATTGCTTCTTTGACTGATGCCATCAAAATTCTCTCTTACTCTGCTGAGCCCTCTTCATCCAGGGGCCTGGTTTCAGTTCCCACTAAAATCAGGCAGGGGGAGATGTTCAATGAAGATGTCTCTGAGCAGCTCCCAGCCTACCCTCCAGCAGTTCCTCCAGAATCAGTATTAGCAGTTATAGCTCCAATGATAAAAGTTCCAGAAGAGATAGTTCCAGTTCAAGAAGAAGTAGCTCCTCTACCAGCTGAAAAAGAAATATCTGATGCAATTATGTTGTCTGAATTTGTTGTAAAAGTTTTCTTAGAAGAATCCTCAACTCCCCTGGTTGCCAAGTACCTAGAAGGGATAATCACATCCTTTCTAGATGATTTATGGGAGTTAGGTCACTCTGAAGAAAATCCTGAAGGTATGTCTCTTTCCCAACTTGTAGATTACTTAATTGATATGTTAGTATGGGAATATCTGGAAGGAATGACTAGATGTCATTTAGCAAGATTTTATTCCTAATCCTTCAGATATAATGGAAGAAGAAGTTGTTGTCAAAGAGCCTGAATCTGTCTCAGCTCCTGATGTCCAAATAGTTGTAGAGCAAGCAGTGCTATCTGAGGCTGTAGAGCCTGTTCTAGTTTCAGAGGCTGCTGAACCTGCTCAGCAAGCAGTGCTATCTGAACTGGTCTCCTCGAAAGTTCCTGAGCGGCAAGAAATGGATTCTGAAAGCCAAGTTGAAAATAAAGATGACACCCCAAAACTGAGTTTGGAAGAAGAGAAAGCAAAAGCTGCTTGGCAATAAAGAGTAAAGGCTGATTTGGAAGAGAAAGAAAAAGCTTGGCAAGCTGAAAAGTCTACTGTTTGGGATGATTCTCCAGGACCAAATCTAGACTCCCTTCTGGCACAGGATGCCATGGAAGAAGAGAAAGAGAAAGCTGCCCTGAAAGAAAAGGAAAAGGCTGTATCAGAAGCCTATGATCCATATGATCATCCTCCCTCATCTCATTCTGAGGATGAAGATGATTCAGATCTGTCTGAGAATTCTAAGAAAAAAAAGCTGCAAAGAGGAAAAGAAAAACTGTAGCTCCTCCTCCTCCCAATCCCGATCATGACATTCCTTACTACATTCTGAAAGGGATTGATCCTAAATCCAAAGAGTTCCAGCACTGGATGTGGTTCTCTAAGAACCAGCAAAAGGAGAGGAAGAAATCAAAGAGGTATGATAGTCCTGCTCCCAGATGGACTCCCCGAGGTCCTCCTCCTCCACCTCCCGGTGCAGGAGCCTCTGGCAATATTTCAGCAAATCCATCTGCCCCTTCTGACAAATCTGCACCTTCTCAGCCTCCTTCAAGGAGAAGTTCTCAAAGCCATCAAGGTAAATCACATTCTGGATATCAAAGACATGATGCTGAGGCAAAAGAGCAAGTAAAGGAGGTGGTATATCAAAAGCCAACCTTTTCACCTCCTCCCTCTCCCAAGAGAAAAGTTTCACCTGCTGCTAAAGACACTTCAAGGAGTAAAAGAACTATTTTCTCAGAAAAGTCCTGTAAGAAATTTGCTGAATTTGCTCCTCCTTCATCTCTTGTTATTCAAGAAGTTAAAGATCCAGCTGAAAATCTATTAGATCTGTCTACCAAGTTTAAAGTTGTGAAGCCAATAGATACTTCATCTAAAAATAAGTATGAAAGTCAAGAGTTAGATCCTGATTTCAGGATGGCTCGTTTTCTAGAGCTTGTTGGCTCAGCCCAGATAAAGAAAGCTAAGGCTGAAGGAAAAGATTCTGCAGGATTTACTATAATGTCAAAGTTCAGAATGAAGGAACTTGATAAAATCCAGGTTAGCCCTGAAGTTTTTGACCCTTCTAAATACATGGAAAAGCATCCAGAAGTAGTCGTCCCAAGGGCATCAGAACTAAAGATTATTGGTGTACAAGATCTGAAGATGTCAAAGAAAGAAGCCATAGATCCCTTGAGGAAAGTATCTTTTGTTCCTAGCTCTTCTGATCCCAAACCTGATTCTGTAGATCCTTAATTTTGATTGACTGTTATATATCTGACTGATTGTTGATTGCTAGTTAGTTGTTTAAATATTTCCTGTATTGATTATATTGTTCTATAGCTAGCTCTGTGTTTTAGTTTTTGAGAGACTTAACTCAAATAGGGGGAGATTGTTGGTACCCTAGTTTGATTTGAGTTTAGTCTTGTCTTCTTAGTCTTTTGACCCATGAATTATCTATGGTCAAGGTTAGTTGTCTAGCTGTAGAGTTCCCAGCTTATCCAGATAAGAATTTGGCTAAGTAGTTTGTTCGTTCGACTATGGTCGAACGCCGCTCGACTATCGTCGACTAACTGTTCGACGATCGTTTATCAGTTGCTCGACGTTCTGTTTGCGTGGATAGTTCGAATATCTGTTGATAGTTCGACTATCTGTGTGCTGTGATAGTTCGACTATCTGTTGATAGTTCGACTATCTGTTTGTTTGATAGTTCGACTATCTGCTTGGATAGTTCAACTATCTGATAGCTCGACTATCTGTTTGATAGGTCGACTATCTGCGTTGTTTGATAGCTCGACTATCTGTTGATAGGTCGACTATCTGCTGTCTTCTGATAGTTCGACTATCTGTTGATAGGTCGACTATCTGTTTTCCCTTGGTAGTTCGACTATCTGCTTTGATAGTTCAACTATCTGATAGCTCGACTATCTGTTGATAGTTCGACTATCTGTCGTTCTTTGACAGTTCGACTATCTGTTGATAGATCGACTATCTGTTTCCCTTCTGATAGTTCGACTATCTGTTGATAGGTCGACTATCGGTTTTGCTTTGATAGTTCGACTATCTGTTGATAGGTCGACTATCTGATAGCTCGACTATCTTCTGATAGTTCGACTATCTGTTGTGATAGTTCGACTATCTCCTTTGATAGTTCGACTATCTGGATCGTTCGACTATCTGTCCGATAGTTCGACGATCTTCGTTCTTTGGTCGACGATCTCCGAGGGTCGTTCGACGTTTTCTGTTTGCCTTTTTATTTTGTATTTATTTATTCTATTTAATTAATTAATACATTATCTGACATTTTATTTCAGTTGTTTTATGATAATATTTCCAGGCATTATTTGCTCCATCCCTTTTGCCTGAGTCAAATCTTTTTAGATAAAGTTGTTTGTCTTATTAGCAGACTTTGTATTTTACTTTATCTGCTGTCAGTCCTTTATAGCCGTTAGACTGAAAAGTCTTCTTTTTGCTATAAAGAGTTTGTCTCTGATGTGATTTTATTTAGTAACTTTATTATCAGATTGCTTCCTGCAGCTTCCTTGAAAAAGGTTTATCCCTTTTATAGAATATTTTACTGCAGAGTTTGTTTGTCTTTGTGATATTTGCAGCCCAGGTTTCAAGTTTCAGAAGAAGACAAACAGTTCAAATTGAAAAGAGCCGTTGCTTGTTGCTGCTATAAAAGGAATCCTTTGGAGAAGGATTTCAGCTAGCTAACCAGTTATTCTAAGAGTTATTCAATTAGCATTCAAGCTTTCATCAAGACAAAGTTCACTGCTCTCAGCAATTTTCATTCAACTGAGAAGTGTTAAGCTCTTCTGCTCTTCTTCAACCTGAGTTCTCCTGCTTCCAGGAAGTTCTGACTCAGAGTTCTTTTGAAGAAGAAGAAGAAGACAGCTGCTAGAAGATTTCTATTTTATATTTTATATCTTCTTGTAGTTTTTCCTTCAGATCTTTCTGAAGTATTTTCTGCACTGAAGCAAGACTTCACCTAGACATTCTTTAAGCCAGGGAGAGCCTTGATTCTTTTGAGCTTTCTAGCTCAGTGCAAGTTTTTGTGCTTCTCTAATCTATTGTAAAATAGAAAAGACTTTTTAACCTTCTTTCCCCTTCCTGTACAGGGTTATTACTCCCTTCAAAAGTATCACTTGGTGGCAGGGCACCTGATCAAAAACCTGTGTTTGGTTTTTAGACACCTGGTCAAAAGTCTAAAGGGTTTCTAGATCTACCTGAAGCAGATCTTGTGGTGGCAGGGCACCTGATCAAAAACCTGTAGTGGATTCCTACCTTGTTGGTAGAAGAGTGGACGTACCCAAGTTGTTTGGGGAACCACTATAAATTCCTTGTGTCATCTGGCTTGCTTAATTTAATTACTTGCATTGTGGCTGTGAATAGATATAACTAGGTTTGCTAGTTGCTGATTAGGATTTCCAAGCCTTAACTGTAATTATAGTTAGCTTGAGTTTGTGCACAACACTTGTGTTAGGCTTTAGGGTTATCTCCTTATCTATAATCTTTTCATTCTGCATTTCACTCCAAGGGAGTTGGGTAGACGATTAAGTTTTGTCTAGTGCAAAATTTGATAACTCTATTCACCCCCCCTCTAGAGTAGTATCTATCCCTTAACTTTCATCATGGTCTACCTTATAGACACTAGTACCCTTTCCATTCCTAATACCATACTCCCAGTGACCATAAATGCTCTCATGGTCATTCTTGTTAGATGGTAGCACCACTTTCCTGAAATGAATTGGAGGCTTGGAGGCTAGTGACTGCACTAGAGCTTTGCCCTTCATATTGGAATAAACAGCTCTAGTTATCCCTTTGAAGCTTAACCCCTTCTTACCCCTTTGGGAGGAGAAGGAATCAATTAAAGGCAATACAGAACATGGCTTTGAGAACTTAGCCACTAGCTTCTTCTCCTTTTGGAGTTTACCTTCAAGATTCCTAATGTGGTTATTTTTGAAGGTGATTGTGCCCATCTGATAACAGTGATGTTTTTTTAGCTTGTTGACTACTTTTATCTTCAGGTTCACCATGTTTGCTGAGTCTGAAATAGCCAGCTTCAGAGAGACAATCTCCTCAGCCTATTTTTTGCTAGGAGCCTTCTTCTCTTCAATGCTTGCAGGAGTTCACCATAATCATCAATCAATTGATTGACATCTCCTTTAGATTCAGAACCATCTTCATCTCTTGATGCAGATGCTTCTAATTCTGGACTGGTTACATAATCTAACATAGAAGATGTAGAATGTACCTTACTAGGGCCAGACTGCTCCTGGATGGGTCCTTCCTCAGTCAAAACCATCAGCCCAAGGCAATGGCTGACTTCTTCTCCTTCTTTAGATATGGCAGCATTATCAGCTTCTCAAGTGATTGCAGCCAGCATCTCTAAGAAGTCTGCTTCTACAGATTCTTCTTCAGCACTAAATAACTCAATGTAGGCTTCAGCTTCATCTTCCTCTTTTGACTCTAATGACGAGGAGTCAGTCCAGCTCATTTTCTTCTTGGCAATAAAGGACTTCTCCTTCTTGCCCTTATGCTGATGTTTTTTCTTTCTACCATCTTCCTTTATTTTGACAGGACAGTTCGATATAATATGCCCTGGCTTGCTACAAAAATAACACACCATTTTAGAAGAACTACGTTTACTTGGTTTAGAGCCATACCTGTCCTCTTTAGAGGATTTCTTCTTGCCCTATAGTAATCTTCCTTGGGATAAAAAGAAGAGGATGGCCTGCTTCTCCAGTGCTTCTTTGAAAGTGAAGGGATAGATACTACTCTAGAGGGGGGGGGGTGAATAGAATTATCAAATTTTGCACTAGACAAAACTTAATGGTCTACCCAACTCCCTTGGAGTGAAGTGCGGAATGAAAAGATTATAGATATAGATTTAACCCTATAGCCTAACACGAGTGATGTGCACAAACTCAAGCTAACTATAATTACAGTTAAGGCTTGGAAAACCTAATCAGCAACTAGCAATCCTAGTTATATCTATTCACAACCACAATGCAGGAATTAAACAAGTGAATCCAGACGACACAAGGAAATTTATAGTGGTTCCCCAAACAACTTGGGTACGTCCACTCTTCTACCCACACGGTAGGAATCCACTCAGGTTTTTGATCAGGTGCCCTGCCACCAACAGGATCTGCTTCAGGTAGATCCAGAAACCCTTTAGACTTTTGATCAGGTGTCTAAAAACCAAGCACAGGTTTTTGATCAGGTGCCCTGCCACCAAGGGATACTTTTGAAGGGAGTAATAACCCTGTACAGGAGGGGGAAGAAGGTTAAGATGTCTTCTCTATTTTACAAAGATTAGAGAAGCACAAAAACTTGCACTGAGCTAGAAGGCTCTAAAGAATCAAGGCTCCCCCTGGCTCAAAGATGTCCAGGTGAAGTCTTGCTTCAGTGCAGAAAACTCTTCAGAAAGCTCTGAAGGAAAAACTACAAGAAGATAATGAATAATAAAATTAAAGATCTTCAAGCAGCTATCTTCTTCTTCTTCTTCTTCAAAAGAACTCTGAGTTTGAACTTCCTGAAAGCAGGAGAACTCAGGTTGAAGAAGAGTAGAAGATCTTAACACTTCTCAGTTAGATGGAAATTGCTGAGAGCAGAAGACTTGATCTTGATGAAGGCTTGAATGCTTAAGTGAACAACTGGTTAGCTATTAGCTAGCTTGAATCCTTCTTCAAAGGGTCCTTTATATAACATCAGCAAGCAACGGCTCTCTTCAATTTGAATTACTTGTCTTCTTCTGAAACTTGAGACCTGGGCTGCAAATAACACACAGCAAAACAAACTCTGCAGCAAGACATCCTATAAAAGGAATGAACCTCTTTCTAAGAAGCTGCAGGATCAAATCAAATAACAGAAGGACTAAATAAAGTCACATCAGAGAAATACTCTTTATAGCAGAAGGAAGACTTTTCAGTCTAACGGCTATAAAGGATTGTCAGCAGATAAAGTAAAATACAAAGTCTGCTAATAAGACAAACAACTTTATCTAAAAAGATTTGACTCAGGCAAAAGGGATGGAGCAAATAATGCCTGGTAATTTTATCATAAAACTTAAAACAACATGCTAGAAAATGTATTAATTAATTAAATATAATAAATAAATACAAAATATAAAGGCAGACAGAAAACGTCGAACGACCTTCGGAGATCGTCGACCGACGCACGGAGATCGTCGAACTATCAAACAGATAGTCGAACGATCCAGATAGTCGAACTATCAAAGGAGATAGTCGAACTATCACAGCAGATAGTCGAACTACCAGACGATAGTCGAACTATCAGATAGTCGACCTATCAACAGATAGTCGAACTATCAGGGCAAAACAGATAGTCAAGCTATCAACAGATAGTCGAGCTATCAGATAGTCGACCTATCAACAGATAGTCGAACTATCAAAAACAAACAGATAGTCGACCTATCAACAGATAGTCGAACTATCAGATAGTCGAACTATCAAAGAAGATAGTCGAACTATCAAGCGAGAACAGATAGTCGACCTATCAACAGATAGTCGAACTATCAACGCAGAACAGATAGTCGAACTATCAACAGATAGTTGAGCTATCAGATAGTCGACCTATCAACAGATAGTCGAACTATCAAAACCAAACAGATAGTCGACCTATCAACAGATAGTCGAACTATCAGATAGTCGACCTATCCAAGTAGATAGTGGAACTATCAAAGCACACAGATAGTCGAACTATCAACCGATAGTCGAACTATCCACGCAGACTGAAAGTCGAACAACTGATAGACGATCGTCGAACAGTTAGTCGACGATAGTCGAGCGGCGTTCGACGATAGTCGAACGAACAAACTACTTAACCAAATTCTCAATCTGGAAAAGTGAGGACTCTACAGCTAGACTACTAACCATTGACCATAGATAATTCTTGGGTCAAGGAACTAAAAAGGCAAGACTAAACTCAAATCAAACTGGGGTACCAACAATCTCCCCCTATTTGAGTTAAGTCTCTCAAAAAACAAAAATATACAGCTAGCTAAAGAGCAATAAGATTAATACAGGAAATAGTTAACAATTAACTAGCAGATATCAAAAAGATAGATAATAGACAAATATAACACATCAGTCAATCAAACTATTAAGAGTCTACAGAATCTGGCAAAGAGTCAGAGGAACTAGGAACAAAAGAAATTTTCCTTAGAGGATCATCAGCTTCTTTCTTTGACAGCTTCAAGTCCTGCACACCAATGATCTTCAATTCTGCAGCCCTAGGAACAACTGCTTCAGGGTGCTTTTCCATATATTTTGAGGGATCAAAAACATCAGGATTAACCTGGAACTTTTCAAACTCTTTCTTTCTGAAAGCAGACATGGTGGTTAAACCAGTAGTATCTTTTCCTTCTGCTTTTGCTTTTCTTATTTGAGCTGCTCCAACTAGTTCGTGAAAACGAGCCATCCTAAAGTTAGGATCAAGCTCAGGACTTTCATAAACAGGCTCAGGAGGAGCAGCATCTGATTCTTTATCTTGATTAACTAGATAAGACATGGGAGCAGACTTAGCAAAAAGGTTCTTGCTAGAATTTTAAAACAAAATGACCTACTTACCTTTTGAAACAACTTTCTCAGACTGAACTGGTAATGGAGATGGAACTCTTTTCTTTGGAGAAGGAGGAGGGGAAAAAGTTGGTCTTTGAACCACAACCTCCTTCACTAGTCTTTGAGAGCCAGAATACGATCTGCCTTGCGAACTTTGATAGCTTTTCCTTGGCTGAGGCTGAAAAGATGCAGATTTTCCAGAAGAGGCAGATGGATTAGCAGATAGGTTCCCAGAGGCTCCTGCACTGGGAGGTGGAGGAGGAGGACCTCTGGGAGTCCATCTTGAAACAGGACTATCATACCTCTTAGATCTTTTTCTCTCCTTCTGCTGGTTCTTGGAGTACCACATCCAATGCTGAAATTCTTTCGATTTGGGGTCAATTCCTTTAAGAATGTAGTATGGAGTATCATTGTCTCGGCTGGGAGGAGGAGGAGCAATTGCTTTCCTTTTCTTTTGAGCAGCTTTCTTTTTCTTAGCATTCTCAGATAGATCAGAATCATCTTCATCATCAGAGTGAGATGATGGAGGATTATCATAAGGATCATAGGCTTCAGAAACAGCCTTTTCTTTTAACTTCAGATCTGATTTCTCTCTTTCCTCTTCAATGGCATCCTGAGCCAGAAGGAAATCTAAGTCCAACCCTGGTGAGTCATCCCAGATAGTTGACTTTTCAACTTGCAACTCTTTTTCTTTCTCTTTTAAAGAATCTTGTACTCTTTGATTCCAGGCAGCTCTTGCTTTTTCTTCTTCCACACTCAGAGCAGGAGTGTCATCTTTGATTTCATCTTATTTTTCAGACTCATCTTCTCTATCATCTAAAAATGAATCCAGTTCTGGATCTGCTTGAATATCAGGAATATTTGGGGCAGCTTCTGAAACAATTACTATGATCTGAGCAGCTAAATCTTCTCTAATATAATCTGTAGAATTATGAACACAGATCTGCTAAATAATCAATAATCATTCCTTCTAGGTATTCACTAGCTAGCAAATTAATTGACTCGTCAATAAAGCGAATGAGTGAATTACCTTCATATTTGACCAAATCCCAAGACTCATCTAGGTAGGATGTAATGATCCCTTCTAGGAACTTTGCAATCACGGGAGAGGTGAGATCTTCCAAGCAAACTTTCACAACAAATTCAGATAACATGATAGCATCAGATATTTCCTTTTCCGATAACACAGAGGCTGATTCTTTTTCAGCTGGAGTAGACACTACTTGAACTGTCATCACAGTATCTGTTACTGCTGGAAGGGAGGTAGGAGGTTCTGAGGCATCTTCACAGAGCATCTCCCCCTGCCTGATTTCAGTGGAAACTGAAACCAGGCCCCTTGAGGAAGAGGGCTCAGCAGATTTGGAAAGAGATTTGATGGTAGCGGTTAAGGTATCAATGGAGGAGGCAAGTGGAGCGATTGCCTCTTCAATCATAATTTTGATTGAAGGGGTAATCAACTCCACAATGCGGGAGATGAGTTCAGGGGTTATCTCAAAAGAAGATGGAAGTGCAGTGGATGGAGATGCAGCAGATATGGTTGTAGTGCTGGGATGAAGAATGGTGTGGACTGGGGATTGAATTGGAGATGGAGCTGGAGAGTTAATAGGAGAGTTAACTGGAGAATGAATGGGAGACTGAGGAGGAGTTGGAATCCTCTCAGATCCTAACAAATCAAAACTAGGAGCAGATATCCTAGTCTGATGAGAAGGAAGAGGAGATGCTGGAGGGGAAGGAAGAGCAACCGTAGTTGTTTTTCTAATAGGAGAAGGGGAAAGTCTTACTTCAGCTGAAGTTGATGGAACTTCAACTGAGGCAGACATCATAGCAGAAGAAGAGGGAAGGGAAAGAGCTGAGCCAGCTTCTACAGGGTGAGGAGCGACCGAATCAGTCCTGGTGCTCTCAGATGTCGCTGGAGCAACCCCTGTGAGAGCGGGTTTCACAAAGGTTCTCTTCCACTTAGAGAACAGGTTTGGGTCCATCTTCTTGCTTGCATTTATTGTTGTTGCGGTTGAACTCAGCAGCTGGGGATATTTTTCCTTTAGGAAAATTCCAATAACCCTTCCGAGGGTAACTTCCTTCTCACCATTCTTTTTCCTTATTAAATCAAACATTACTCCTGCCCAATCTATCTTTTTCTGATTAACAATTGCACACATCAGTGCAAATTGTTGCCTTGTTATATTATCATGAGCAGAGTGCTTACCGAGGAGCACTTTTCCGACCAACTCAGCAAGAAACTTAATCTTGAAAGGGAAATTTACTTTGAGCAGCTTCGTGGGAATGCCCTCTGCATGTCCCAGCTCAACTAACATTCTTCCAAATTCTTGAGCATCTTGCTCATAATCCTCTTCACCATTTATCAAACCAAAAATATCAGTCAGAACGACCGGAGTTAAGATTACCTCTTCTTCGTCGATGGTGCCAGTCATCGAGTCGTCGGTGGAGGAGGACGTGAAAGCCCATTCCTTGATCTCGGGTATATTCAACTTAATCCTTGAAGACATTAATCTCTCTAGTCCTTGGTCCCGGCACAACTGAAGAACTTCCACGATCCCTGCTTCGCAGCAACTGAGCGCGTCAAAATCAACACTGAAGCCTGCATCGAACTTTACAACTGCTAATACTGTGGGAGAAATCGCCATTGATTGCTGGAGAAAGCGCGAGAAGGACGGAGAAGACGAAGGAGACGAAGCGGCAGAAAATCGCAAGCGGGAAGACAGAATGCGAAAAGTCACGCTCCGTCGACGAAAGAACAAAAGATCTTTTAACCTAGGTCGACTATCGGCTTTATATTAGACCGGAGATAATCGATCTATTAAAAAGATACTAGACCAGATAGTCGAACGGCCGTTCGACGATCGGCTCAGAAGCAGAGTAGTCGAGCCATTGTTCGACTATTTCTGGCTTCCCAAACAACAAGCTATCGTCGTTCAGAGATCGAGGATAAGCTCGACCTGTTCGACGATCTTCGAACGCCGTTCGACGATCTTCAAACAGATAAGCTATCATTAACCAGAGGTCGACGATAGGCTTAATCCGTTCGAGGATCTTCGATCATCGTTCGACGATCTTCAAGCAGGTTTCAACATAGGCAGATATAGTCACACTTAGTCTCGTCCATTGATCATGCCTAATTGAACTAAAAAGAACAGATGCTTCTGTTCATCTAAAGGCTTGGTGAATATATCACCTCTCTGAAACTCAGTGGATATGAACTCAAGACAAATCTTGTTCTTTTCCACACAATCTCTCAGGAAATGGTGCCGAATCTCAATGTGCTTTGTTCTAGAGTGGTGCACTGGATTTTGTGCAATTGAAATAGCACTGGTACTATCACACATGATTTTGGTGTTCTTGTGTGAGTAACCATAATCCACAAGCTGGTTTTGAATCCACAGGATCTGTGAACAACAACTAGCAGCTGCTATATATTCAGCCTCTGCAGTTGAAGTTGAGACAAAAGCCTGCTTCTTACAGAACCAAGAGACCAATCTCTCTCCCAGGAACTGGCAAGTTCCTGAGGTGCTCTTCCTGTCAACTCTGCAACCAGCATAATCAGAATCAGAATATCCAATTAATTCAAATTCTGACTCAGCTGGGTACCAAAGTCCTAGATCTGGACATCCCTTCAGGTATCTCAGGATTCTCTTTAGAAGAATCAGATGAGATTCCTTGGGGTTGACCTGGAATCTAGCACAAAGGCATGTAGCAAACATTATATCAGGCCTACTTGCAGTTAGATATAATAGGGAACCAACAATGACCCTATAATTCTTTTGATCAACTGGCTTGCCGTGATCATCAGAATCAATAACTACATTAGTAGCCATAGGTGTAGGCATTGCTGAAGCATCAGCCATCCCAAATTTCTTTACCAATTCCTTGGCATATTTGGATTGGGAGATGAAGATACCATCAGCATCTTGCTTAACTTGGAGACCAAGAAAGTAAGACAACACACCCATACTACTCATCTCAAACTTAGAGTGCATCAGGTCAGAGAACCTTTTGCAAAGTTTGGGATCAGTGGAGCCAAATATAATATCATCTACATACACCTGAACTAACAGGATTGTGTCCTTGTGATGCTTGGCGAAAAGGGTTCTATCAACTACTCCCCTAGTAAAGCTGTGCTCTAAAAGGAAACTAGCTAGAGTCTCATAACATGCTCTGGGAGCTTGCTTTAGTCCATATAGAGCTTTCTGTAACTTAAACACATGTGAGGGCTGAGTTGAAGAAACAAACCCTGGTGGTTGTTCAACAAACACCTCTTCCTTAAGCTCACCATTCAGGAATGCACTTTTGACATCCATTTGGAACACCTTAAACTTCATGTAGGCTGCATAGGCCAAGAAGATCCTTATTGCTTCTAGCCTTGCAACAGGAGCAAAGGTTTGGTCATAATCTATACCTTCCTCCTGTCTGTAGCCCTGAGCTACAAGCCTTGCTTTATTCCTTACTATAATTCCATTTGCATCCAACTTGTTTCTATACACCCACTTGGTGCCTATGATCAGTTGGCCTTTAGGTCTTGGAACCAAAGTCCAAACTTTACATCTCTCAAACTGATTGAGTTCCTCTTGCATAGCAATGATCCAGTGGGGATCTAGCTCTGCATCTTTAAAGGAGAGGGGCTCAACCTGTGAGAGGAAACAAGCATGCATCACATCCTGTCTTAATTGGTGTCTTGTTTGCACACCAGCTGATATGTCTCCAATCACTTGAGATGTGGGGTGATCTCTAAGTGTGACAATATCAGTAGGTGGGATGTGATCTTCAGCAACAGTTGGGATTAATTCCTCAGGAGGAATTTGATCTACTGTTGGTGGTACAACAACAGCTTCAGCAATGTCTTCATCACTGTCTGATTCAGTGATCTGAAGAGTTGATAGTTGAAGAATTTCTTGAGGAGCATCAGGTACCTGCAATGAACTAGAGGAAGGAGAATTTTCTTTCTCCTTGTAAAACATCTGATGCTCATCAAAAGATACATGCACAGATTCTTCTATTTTACAGGGTGATTTGTTATAAACCCTATAAGCTTTGCTTACTTGGGAATATCCAAGCATGATTCCCATTGAAGCTTTTGCTTCAAATTTCCTAAGATATTCTTTATTATTATTATGAATATAAACAACACAACCAAAAATTCTGAAATAATTAATTTTAGGTTTCTTTCCTTTAAGCAACTCATAAGGAGTTTTACACTTAAGTTTGTGTATCAAACTTCTATTTAAGACATAATTGGCTGTACTAACAGCTTCTGCCCAATAGGAGAGAGGCATGTTAGCATCTGCCAACAATGTGCTAGCAGCTTCAATGAGTGTTCTATTCTTCCTTTCAACTACCCCATTTTGTTGAGGAGTTCTAGGAGCTGAGAAGCTATGTTTGATACCTTCTCTCTCACAGAATTCTTGCATGAGAAGAGAGTCAAACTCAGTACCATGATCACTTCTGATCAAGGCCACATGAGTAGAGTACTCTGTCTGCACACATAGTAGAAAGTCTGTAAGGGCTTTGAAGTTATCAGACTTAGTTCTCAAAAAGAAAACCCAACTGAACCTAGAGAAGTCATCTACAATTACTAAGGTGTAATACTTCCCTCCTAAACTCTGTACATTTATTGGGCCAAAAAGGTCCAAGTGTAATAGATACAGGATTCTAGGAGAATCACTCTTATTTACAGATTTAAAAGATTTTTTGGTTTGCTTGCCTAGTTGACAAGCCTTGCATAGGCTCTCCTTCTTGTAGGGGCAAGAAGGTAAACCTCTAACAAGGTTGTGTTTAGATAACCTAGATATATTTTTAAGGTTAACATGACTAAGCCTCTTATGCCACAAAGAATTATTATTAATTGTTACTTCATTAAACAGGCAGATTTCAGAATGAGATGAATTGAAATCTACTAAATAAATATTACCTATTCTAATACCTACTAAAATAACATTATTATTTAAAGTAATATTGCAAGAGGAGTTAGAAAATGAAACCTGGTAGCTGTTGCGCGCTAGGGTTCGAAGAAAATAAATGCAACCGAACTAGCAACCCGATGAGGCAAGTATACCTATCGAATTGTAGCAAGGGGACACAAGTGTCGTATTGAAATCCGGGAACTGTTGGCTAAGCTTACTCACACGAATGCTATTATCTTATCGACGGAAAAACTAGGGTTTTAGAAAATCTAAGCGCAATGGAGAAATTAAAGCAAACTAGAAAGAGAACTACCGCAATTAAGTTACGCTATTAAGCAAACAACTAAGCTAGAAAGGAAATTACTACAGTTAATTAAAGAGCACAATATATGAGATTACTACAAAAGGTAGAACAATATGAAATGGAAAAGCACCCGATCGAGATTCACCTCAGCTAAAGACGATTAAGAAAATGCGATAAAAATCTAAACTTAATAGGATAAGGGTCCTTGACCGTGGAGGTTCCTAAAGCTTGAACACGCTTCTCTCGAAGTCGTGCCCAACTGAGTTTAGGAAGGTCCGACCGACTCTCGTCTAAATCGGAGGCCTAAAACTCGCTTTACGCGGTGAACCCCACTATTGGATTTTACTCCAATCCGGGAGATTTGGACGTCTGCCTCTCTCGAGGGGTGCGTACAACTCCCTTTACTCTTGAATGCTCACTTCATTCTTTCGGCCTCTCGGCTAGCCCAGAATGAAAGCAAAGGCGGAGAGTATATATCGAAAATATACCCCCAACCCGTGATTAATCAAGAGTAATTCAAGGCCCTAACCTAAAAAGAAAAGATTGATTAAAACATCATAACATAATCGCTCTAACCTCGGATCATCAAGATCGAGTACAAGGAGGATTAGTTAATCATAATGGAGTGGAGGGGGGGAGATGAGTAGAAAAACATAAGAAGAACACAAGCTAAGGGAAGAACAATTTTATTAATGAAAAAGGGCAAGTTACACTAATGAAAATAAAATTACAAGTGCATGAAAATTAAACCCTATTCTAGCCCTACATTAAGCACTAAGCAAGAAGAAAATTACATTAAAAGCTAGCACAAACTAAGATTAAACTAGGGTTAACCAAAAAGTACAAAGAGAGGGAGAGAGAGAGAGAGAGAAAGCATGAAAAAGGATCAAGAAACAAAGGGGCAGCACCTCCCCCACTCAACCAAAGCTTGATGAAATGGGGAGGAGGGGGGCTCAATTTATAGATTTTTTCTCGGGTTGGTCACGCCCTCTGACACGCCCTAGGGGGGGCGTGTCCGGGGGCGTGACAGGTACGGATTTGACCTCGGGCTCTGGATTCTGGCGGGAGGGATGATTGCTTCGGTACGTCGGTGGTCACGCCCTAGGTCACGCCCGTGACAGGGGGGCGTGACAGGCATGTCATGTCCAAATCATTGGTCGGAAATCCGTCAGTCGCCGAAAAAGGAAGGTGTCACGCCCATGTCACGGGCGTGACATGGGGCATGACAGTACTATTTGCGTGCTGAGGCGGAAGGGCATTTAATGCGGCGGCAGCTTTGCGGCAGAGGGCGACACGCCCATGGTCACGCCTTGTGACACGCCCAGGGAGGGCGTGACAGGGGGCGTGACAGCGGTTTTGACCGTTTTCTGTCCCTTCCAACAAGTGTCCTCGGGATCGGGTGACACGCCCTAGGTCACGCCCAGGGAGGGCGTGACAGGGGGGCGTGACAGGCCATTTTGGCAATTTTTCTGAAAACCTGCAAAAAGACAGGAAAAAGTTAGTGGCAATAAAATTTACATAAAAAGGATAAAAATAAACTAATAATAGACATAATTTGTACAATATAAAATATAAAATACGATAATAGTTTAGGCTACAAAACGTATTATCAAATTCCCCCAAGCTTAAGCTTTGCTTGTCCCCAAGCAAAAATATAAAAACTAGATATTTATAAAAATGACTAATCAAAAAGTTCTAATTATGCCTACACAAGTACTATGCGAAATTCTTAGTAGGGAAAAGGTGAAATGTAAGTCTAAAACAATTATTTAGGTATGGTAAAACTTTTAAAAACTTTACTTAATAAAAACAAATCATCCAAAATTTTAGCGAGATTTTTTAAATGGACTTAAGTAAAGCAACGAAAATGAAAAACACGCATTGAGTTGTTACTAGATCCAAGCAACGCATTATAATTATATCAATTTAATTATCAAAAATCTAGGTTTAAATCTAAAACTAAAACTGATTTACTGTTTTTCTTTTCTTAGTTGTTAAATAAAAAATCAAAAAGCGTGAATCAAAAGGACTTAAATAGGACAGAAACATTTGGTTTAGGAAAATAATTAGGAGTGGAATTCAAAGATAAACGTGAAGGTTTTAAAATCACACTAAACCAAAGCAAAGAGTTTCAAAAATTTTCATAAAAATATATACACATTTTTTTTCTTTCTTTTTCATTTTTTTTTCTTTTCCATTTTTTTTCCTTTTTTCAAAACAAAGGCCATAAATATTCTTATTTTCCTTTTTGAGTTGGCCAAACAAAAAATAAACATCACTTTTGAACATACTTCTTTTTTTTTCCGAAAACCTTTCTCCACAAAAATCACAAAATACCCTATCAAAATCGTCAAAATAATTTATGAAACTCAAAAAGGCTAGTGTGATTCGATAGGTTGGAAATTTTGGCTTTGGTGAAATTGAAATGAAAGGAGGAGCTATCAAATGAAATCGGAAAAAGGCTCAAAAACGGCTAACTAGTGGTAAAAGTTTTTTTAGGTTGGCAGGAAAGCTCAAACGAAAACAAAAATGGCCTAAATCATTTTCACGCTTTTGAATTTATTTAAAACAAAGGTTTGAAAATTTTTCAAAAAGCGAGTCCTAGATAATAAAAGAAGATTGATGAAATTAACTTGAAAATAGAAATAATAGGTGACTTGGATCGTTCACATCTACTATGTTATTCAAAAGTTGACTTTACAAAATTATTCAAAAACGAAAAAGAAAATAGTGGATGATGAATTTTTAAGAAAGTAAAGGAAATAAACAACAAAAAACCATAATAGAAATGCGAGTTTTAGAAAAATATTTCACCTTAACATGCTACCGTGAATTAAAAACACAGCATGGCCAACATTTTACTTGTGAAACATAATTAAAAAGGACGATTAGAAATATTATAATTAACTAAGTTGTTTATAGGAGATTTTGAGTAAAACAAAACTAAAAACTAGGGGTACTATTGAAATACCAAAATGTCTAAACTATTCAAAAACACATATATATATATATATATATTTTTTTTTAATTTAATTTTGTGGAATATTCTCTTTTTTTGGATTTTGGAATTTTATGATATTCATTTTTTTTTGGAAATATTTACAATATATACAAAAAGAAGATTATTTACACTATGCAAAAATGAAGGAGGAAATCCTCCCCCAAGCTTAAAACAGACATTGTCCTCAATGGCTAAAGAAGGGGATTGGAGAAGGAGAGAAAAATAAAGTACAGAATTGAAAGACAGAATTGAAATACAGGTACTTCCCCGGATTTATTTGCTGCGAAAGCTGAGTGATGCCGCTCCCCGAATGTCTTCTTTGGACTTTGTGATGGATTCAGCAATGTTGGAGCAGGCGATCGCAGAAGCTTCAGCTTGTCGGAGCCGTCCGAGGCAAAAATTGTAAAATAAAGAAAACAGAAAAAGATAACTTGGGTTGCCTCCCAAGAGCGCCCTTTGGTTAAAGCGTCATTGAGCTCGACGCATCAAAAAAAAATAATATTGTCCAAAAATATTGTTGTCCCGAAATAAAATTGTTTTTAGCAAAAAAAATAAAAAGTTCAAGATTAAAGTTCGTGAAGCAGAAACTTAATAGTGTTTGGACTGACATCATCATCACCAGAAAAATACAGTTTAAGACGCTGACCATTCACTTTGAAATTACCCTTATCAGGGTGAGAAATTAAAACAGTTCCATAAGGAAATACTTCTAAAACAGAAAACGGGCCAGACCAGCGAGATTTTAATTTGCCCGGAAATAAACGTAAACGAGAATTATATAAAAGGACTCGGTCGCCCGGCTTAAAGTTTTTAGGGTGCCTTAAGTGTTTATCGTGTAAACACTTCGTCCGCTCTTTATAAAGTTTATTATTTTCATAAGCATAAGAGCGCCACTCGTCGAGTTCATTTAGTTGAAATTTTCGAAGGTTACCGACTGAGTGGGGGTCGAAGTTTAAAAATTTTAAGGCCCAAAAGGCGCGGTGTTCTAACTCCACGGGCAGATGGCACGATTTTCCATAGACCAGCCGATACGGCGTACATCCGAGGGCGGTTTTGTACGCTGTTCGGTAGGCCCATAGAGCATCGTCAAGTTTGGCTGACCAGTCTTTTCTAGAAGTTGAAACAGTCTTTTCTAATATTCTTTTTATTTCTCTATTAACTACTTCGACTTGACCGTTAGTTTGGGGGTGGTAGGCAGTGGATAGTTTATGCGTAACGCCGTATTTAGTAAGGATTTTTGAAAATTGCGCGTTACAGAAATGGGAACCCCTATCGCTAACGATTGCGCGTGGCGTACCGAATCTAGAAAATAATTTTTTTAAAAACGTGACTACAACTCGGGAGTCGTTCGTAGGAAGAGCTTGGGCCTCAGCCCATCGTGAAACATAATCAACAGTAACTAAAATATATTTGTTTCCGAAGCTAGAAGGAAGGGGGCCAACAAAATCAATTCCCCAGAGGTCGAAAATTTCGCACTCTAAGAAATAATTTTGCGGCATTTCATTTTTATTAGAAATATTGCCCGACCGTTGGCAACTATCACACCTGCTCACAAAGGCTTGCGCGTCTTTAAACAGGCTAGGCCAGTAAAAACCCGCGTAAAGCACCTTATGAGCGGTGCGAGCAGCTTGATAGTGCCCACCTGTCGGACCTTCATGCAAATGTTTTAGAATATCAATTCCTTCATCAAAAGAAACACATCTCCTTATCACTTGATCCGCACAAATTTTGAAAAGATGCGGGTCTTCCCAAAAGTAGTTCTTCAGCTCAGAAAAGAATTTCTTCTTCTGCTGAGAGGAGAACTCTTTTGGGAGCACCCGGGCCACTAGATAGTTGGCGATGTGCGCGAACCAAGGAGAAGTAGATGTATTAACTAAAAGCAGCTTCTCATCAGGAAAATAATCATTAAAAGATTTTTCATTTAATTTTTCTATAAAGGGGTTATCTAATCTTGATAAATGGTCGGCGGCCAAGTTCTCGGCTCCTCGCTTATCACGGATCTCTAAGTCAAACTCCTGGAGGAGTAAGACCCAGCGAATCAAGCGAGGCTTGGCATCCGTTTTGGCAAGAAGGTACTTGAGGGCTGAGTGGTCCGTAAAAACAATGATTTTTGAAAGTGTAATGTAAGGGCGAAATTTATCAAACGCAAATACTACGGCTAAGAGCTCCTTCTCGGTTGTGGTGTAATTTTCTTGTGCAGATGTGAGGGTTTTACTAGCGTAATAGATGGGGTGGAAGTTCTTAGATATGCGTTGACCTAATACGGCCCCCACCGCAAAACTACTCGCATCGCACATAATCTCGAAAGGAAGGTCCCACACCGGAGCTATCATAATTGGCGCGTTGATTAACTTTTCTTTAATTAATTCAAAGGCAGAAATACAAGAGTCATCAAAAATGAATGGAGCGTCTTTTTCTAAGAGATGGGTGAGGGGCTTAGTGATCTTGGAGAAGTCCTTTATAAAACGACGATAAAAACCAGCGTGGCCTAGGAAACTTCTTATAGCTTTTATGTTTGTAGGTGGCGGCAACTTCTCAATAACTTCTATCTTGGCAACGTCTACCTCAATACCTTTAGCAGAAATTTTATGACCCAAAACTAACCCTTCCCTCACCATAAAATAGCATTTTTCCCAATTTAGGGCAAGGTTAGTTTCTTCGCATCGTTCTAAGACTTTTTCGAGGTTTTCTAAACATCTATCGAAGGAGTCGCCGAATACGGAGAAATCGTCCATGAATACCTCCATAATGCTTTCTACGTACTTGTCAAATATTGCGAGCATACATCGTTGGAATGTAGCCGGCGCATTGCATAATCCAAACGGTATTCTTTGGTACGCGAAGGTGCCGAAGGGACAAGTAAACGTAGTTTTCTCTTGGTCCTCGGGAGAGATGGGTATTTGAAAGTACCCCGAGAGGCCATCGAGAAAACAATAAAAGCTATGGCCGGAGAGACATTCTAAAATCTGGTCGATAAACGGTAGAGGAAAGTGGTCCTTACGGGTGGCGTCATTTAACTTACGGTAATCTATGCACATACGCCAACCCGTCACCGTCCGTGTCGGGATTAATTCATTATTCTCATTACTAACTACGGTTATCCCTCCCTTTTTTGGAACTACCTGAACGGGGCTAACCCACTTACTGTCCGATATAGGGTAGATAATTCCTGCGTCTAATAGTTTCATAACCTCGCCCTTAACTACTTCTTTCATATTCGGGTTTATACGGCGCTGAGGTTGGATAGAGTTACACGAATTATCTTCCATTAAAATTTTATGTGTACAGAAAGATGGGCTTATGCCCTTGATATCAGAAATTTGCCAAGCAATAGCCCGGCGATGCTTACATAGAACTAGAAGAAGTTTATCGTTCTGCGTATCCGTGAGGTAGGCCGAAACGATAACTGGTAACTTGGAGTCTTTTTCTAAGAAAGCATACTTAAGGTGTTCGGGAAGTTCTTTAAGTTCTAGGGTAGGGGGTTCTTCATAAGAGGATTTTGAGATTCTTTCTTTTTCGAAAATAATATCTTCATAAACTTTTTTATAAGGAACGTAATAAGGGGTGGGGCTAGCAGCCAAGACGGCTTCTTGTACAGATTCAGT
Organism: Platanthera zijinensis; assembly: GCA_039513925.1. Classification (NCBI taxonomy): domain Eukaryota; kingdom Viridiplantae; phylum Streptophyta; class Magnoliopsida; order Asparagales; family Orchidaceae; genus Platanthera; species Platanthera zijinensis. The sequence continues at coordinate 64,028,758 of CM077087.1, forward strand.
GGTAAGAAAAGAGGAAGAACAAAAATCAGAAAACTCTTTTTCAAAGTCGGAAAGACAATAAGAAGATTCATCACTTCCTTGCAGTGATTCAGTTGTAAGAGAAGAGGAGCAAAAATCAGAAAATTCTTTTTCAAAGTCGGAGAGGCAGTAGGAAGAATCATCACTCACGGCGTCTACGAAAAAACATGAGTCATCGTTCGCTAAGGTGTTCTTCATCGAAGGGGTGATAGAAAATGTGACTTCGTCGTCGCCTACTCGAAGAAAGAGCTTACCATTGCTTACGTCAATGATGGCTCGGGAGGTGGCAAGGAAGGGTCGGCCAAGGATCAGGGGAACCTCGACGTCTTCTTCGATGTCCAAAATGACAAAGTCCACCGGGAAGATGAACTTGTCGACATTCACTAGAACGTCCTCCACTATTCCTAATGGGTACTTGACGGATCTATCGGCTAGCTGGATACTCATACGCGTGGGGTTAAGGCTACCAATCCCTAACTTTTTGAACAACGAAAAGGGCATCAGGTTTATACTTGCGCCTAAGTCGGCTAACGCGTGTTTAATAAAGAGATCACCGAAGACACACGGGATAGAGAAACTACCCGGGTCACTGATTTTCTTCGGCAAACCGTTTGTTAAAACGGCAGAGCACTCGGCATTTAGCGTGACGTGCGAAAGATTCTCTAACTTCTTCTTGTTTGCGAGGAGGTCTTTAAGATATTTGGCGTATTTCGGCATTTGCGAAATAGCCTCGTGGAAGGGAAGATTAATGTGGATTTGTTTGAAGATTTCTAAGAAGCGGGAGTACTGATCATCTTGACGTTGTCTATTAAGTTCAGAGGGGTATGGAGGAGTTGAATTATTTTTGAAGATGGGTGGTGGAGTGAGATTATTTTCTAATGTGGGGGTGATTACTTCTTCAGTAGAGGGTGGAAGCGGAGCGGAGCTTTGATTTTTAAAAGTGGAAGCGGAGCTTTGATTTTTAAAAGCAGGAGCGGAGCTTTGATTTTTAAAAGCGGAAGCGGAGCTTTGATTTTTAAAAGCAGGAGCGGAGCTTGCCTCGGGCTCTTCACTTACCATACCGGAGACTTGCTTCCCACTCCGAAGAGTTATAGCTTTCGCTTGCTCTCTCGGGTTGGGTTCGGTATTGGAAGGAAGAGACCCTGCGGGTCGCTCAGAAATTATTTTCACGAGCTGTCCTACCTGATTTTCTAAACTTTTTACGCTTCCGGTTAAAGTTCTTATGGTAGCGTCATTTGTGGTGATATATTTAGAAAGTAATTCCTCCAAGCTCGGAGGTTTTGGGTAATTTTGAAGAAGTGGTGGTGGTGGTGGTGGTTGTGCAGAAAAATCATTTTGCGGAGGTGGGCGCATCGCATTCGATGGATTACTCCATGAAAAGTTCGGGTGATTTCTTAAAGTGGGGTTATAACTATTCGGAAAATTAAAACCAGGCGGATGAAAATTCGCAGCAGAAAAATTATTAAAAGAAGTTCTAGGCAAATTATTAACATAATCTAAATGTTCTGGAGTAGGGGTTGCAGATTCCCATACCTGAGGGGCGGAGGCAGCAGCCATCTCCGTGATTTTTTTGCTTAGGATTTCTACTTGCAGAGCGAGCTGGGAGACGTTGTCCACTTCATAGATACCTGCAGGCTTGTTCGGGCGGGACCTAGGCACATTCCACTGATAAGTGTTCATGGCCATATCCTCAAAAAGCTCAAGAGCGGCTTCCGGGGTCTTATGATTTAAAGTACCGCCAGAAGCTGCGTCTATCATTTGCTTCGTGCTTTGATTTAGCCCGTTATAAAACGTCTGCACTTGTAACCATACAGGCAGCGCGTGATGTGGGCATCGTCTTAATAATTCTTTAAATCTCTCCCAGGTTTCGTAAAGGGTTTCAGAGTCTATTTGTCCGAAGGCAGAGATGTCGTTCCTAAGTTTTGCAGTTTTAGCTGGCGGGAAATACTTCGCCAAAAATTTTTCAGTTAATTCATTCCAAGTGGTTATGCTATTTTTCGGAAGTGTGTTAAGCCACTGCTTAGCTTTAGTTCTTAGAGAGAAGGGGAAGAGACTTAGCCTGATCGCATCATTTGTGACACCATTTATCTTGAAGGTGTCGCAAATTTCAAGAAAGCTAGCTATATGTGCGTTCGGATCTTCATCTTGAAGTCCGTCAAATTGCACATATTGCTGCACCATTTGAATTATGCTAGGCTTTAGTTCAAAGTTATTATTTGCTATAGTAGGGCGGACTATACTCGATTCTGTTCCCTCGAGGTTCGGTCGTGCATAATAGGACATAGTCCTTTGCACGGCCTCATCTACGTTGGGTTCTTCCATTCTTAAAGTATTAAATGACTCGGAGTCCTCAACCGGCACTTGGATAGTAGGACCTTGAAATCGCGATCTTCTCCGAAGAGTACTCTCAATTTCGTGGTCCAAGTCCAAAATAACCGACGGACTCCCGTGGGTCATGCACTAAAAGAACAGAAAAGAAGAAGAGAAAGAGAAAAAAGGATAAACTAGAAAGAAAAACTAGATTTAGAAAATTAAATTAAATTTTTTTTTTCTTTTTGAAATAGATTTTTTATAGATTAACTCCCGAACTTCCCAAGGACTACCCCGTGAAGGGTTCGCAAGGTACTAGACAAGACAGTGGCGCTTAAAGCCCTTTGCCCTTTTCGAGAGAATTAGGTGGCGTAGAAAAATTGTGAGGTTGGTTTCTATTAAGAGCGGTGATAATTTTTTTTGATTTTTTAAAACTTTAAAGAAAAGGGGATGAGAAAGAGAAGAGATAAAATTAATAGGTTCGTGTTTTCAAAATATCAACGGAAGTTGGGTCCCCGGCAACGGCGCCAAAAACTTGTTGCGCGCTAGGGTTCGAAAAAAATAAATGCAACCGAACTAGCAACCCGATGAGGCAAGTATACCTATCGAATTGTAGCAAGGGGACACAAGTGTCGTATTGAAATCCGGGAACTGTTGGCTAAGCTTACTCACACGAACGCTATTATCTTATCGACGGAAAAACTAGGGTTTTAGAAAATCTAAGCGCAATGGAGAAATTAAAGCAAACTAGAAAGAGAACTACCGCAATTAAGTTACGCTATTAAGCAAACAACTAAGCTAGAAAGGAAATTACTGCAGTTAATTAAAGAGCACAATATATGAGATTACTACAAAAGGTAGAACAATATGAAATGGAAAAGCACCCGATCGATATTCACCTCGGCTAAAGACGATTAAGAAAATGCGATAAAAATCTAAACTTAATAGGATAAGGGTCCTTGACCGTGGAGGTTCCTAAAGCTTGAACACGCTTCTCTCGAAGTCGTGCCCAACTGAGTTTAGGAAGGTCTGACCGACTCTCGTCTAAATCGGAGGCCTAAAACTCGCTTTACGCGGTGAACCCCACTATTGGATTTTACTCCAATCCGGGAGATTTGGACGTCTGCCTCTCTCAAGGGGTGCGTACAACTCCCTTTACTCTTGAATGCTCACTTCATTCTTTCGGCCTCTCGGCTAGCCCAGAATGAAAGCAAAGGCGGAGAGTATATATCGAAAATATACCCCCAACCCGTGATTAATCAAGAGTAATTCAAGGCCCTAACCTAAAAAGAAAAGATTGATTAAAACATCATAACATAATCGCTCTAACCTCGGATCATCAAGATCGAGTACAAGGAGGATTAGTTAATCATAATGGAGTGGAGGGGGGAGATGAGTAGAAAAACATAAGAAGAACACAAGCTAAGGGAAGAACAATTTTATTAATGAAAAAGGGCAAGTTACACTAATGAAAATAAAATTACAAGTGCATGAAAATTAAACCCTATTCTAGCCCTACATTAAGCACTAAGCAAGAAGAAAATTACATTAAAGCTAGCACAAACTAAGATTAAACTAGGGTTAACCAAAAAGTACAAAGAGAGGGGGAGAGAGAGAGAGAAAGCATGAAAAAGGATCAAGAAACAAAGGGGCAGCACCTCCCCACTCAACCAAAGCTTGCTGAAATGGGGAGGAGGGGGGCTCAATTTATAGATTTTTTCTCGGGTTGGTCACGCCCTCTGACACGCCCTAGGGGGGGCGTGTCCGGGGGCGTGACAGGTACGGATTTGACCTCAGGCTCTGGATTCTGGCGGGAGGGATGATTGCTTCGGTACGTCGGTGGTCACGCCCTAGGTCACGCCCGTGACAGGGGGGCGTGACAGGCATGTCATGTCTAAATCATTGGTCGGAAATCCGTCAGTCGCCGAAAAAGGAAGGTGTCACGCCCATGTCACGGGCGTGACATGGGGCGTGACAGTACTATTTGCGTGCTGAGGCGGAAGGGCATTTAATGCGGCGGCAGCTTTGCGGCAGAGGGCGACACGCCCATGGTCACGCCTTGTGACACGCCCAGGGAGGGCGTGACAGGGGGCGTGACAGTGGTTTTGACCGTTTTCTGTCCCTTCCAACAGGTGTCCTCGGGATCGGGTGACACGCCCTAGGTCACGCCCAGGGAGGGCGTGACAGGGGGGCGTGATAGGCCATTTTGGCAATTTTTCTGAAAACCTGCAAAAAGACAGGAAAAAGTTAGTGGCAATAAAATTTACATAAAAAGGATAAAAATAAACTAATAATAGACATAATTTGTACAATATAAAATATAAAATACGATAATAGTTTAGGCTACAAAACGTATTATCAGTAGCCAGCATCACATAGCTGGCTGACTGAAATCAAATTATGCTTCAGTCCATTGACATGCAACTCTCTTGAAAGTAACTGCTCCAATTGTGATCTTGCCATAGCCTTCTGTCTGACCATAGCTGGAGTCTCCAAAGATAACCTTTGGGCCGAGCTTAGCTTTGAACTTTGACAGAAGATCTTTATTTCCTGTCATATGCTTAGAGCATCCACTATCCAAATACCACTTATTTTGAGTGATTGGATAAGCCTTCACCTGCAAGACATTTATCTAGACAGTGTGGACCCAGGTAACCTTGGGTCCCTTGTTTTTCACATAAGAAAAACTGGAAATATATGAAAATGCAGGCTGAGGGTGATAACCTAGTGGGTGAGATCTCCTAGGTGGGATTCTCCATGCAGATGATGGGTCAACAAACCTAGGGTTTCTATTTTCATTTAGGTTTCTATGGTACTGATTATGATTTTGAAAATCATGTTGAAAACGTCGATCGACGTTCGACGATGGGCGCTCAGATCATCGAGCTTCGTTGGACCATTGAGCTTCCGATCGTCGAGCGGCGTTCGATGCTCTTTGCATTTCTTTAAAAAATTTCTTTCTCTTTTCTCTCTTAGCTTTATTTAAAGTTTTATTAACTAGGTTTACTTGCTCAGTGTTTTTCATTCCACTAGCTAAAATGAAGTTTACTGGAGTTGAAAGATTATTTTTAAGTAGTACTGGGGGTTCACTGGGAGAAGCTCCTAAGCCTAGTTTGTCATTACCTGACCTAGTGTTAGTCATGCTGGTAATTTCTAACAACTTAAGGCTTCTACCATTAAGTGATTCTTCTAGCCTCTTAGACTTAGCTAATTCCATTTTAAGAAATTTAATTTCTTCACTACAAGTAGTGAGATCTTCCTTTAACCTAACATTTTCTGTAGCTATTGATTCTGAGTCAGCTAACTTATTTCTAAGTTCTTTTATCTCCTTTTCTGAGCTAATCAAATCTAAGCATAAAGATTTAAATTCTAATTTAAATTCAGCTGAGGTAAAATCATAAGAAGAGAGTACCTCATCTTCTGTAGGCATCTCTTCATCAGAATCTGAACTCTCTGCAGCAGAGTGGTTGCTGCAGGCATCTATTGCCATCAGGCAAACTTCTTTTGCCTTCTTCTCTTCCTCATCCTCACTAGAGCTTGATGAGGAGGATTCTTCGTCAGAATCACTCCAGGTTTCAGCAATGAAACCTCTCTCCTTCTTCTTTTTTTTGTAGGAGGATGGCTTGGAGTGCTTCCTGTGCTGTTCCTTTTCTTTTCTCTTGTCTTTGTTCTTCTCCTCTGGACACTCTGGTAAGATGTGTCCAGGCTTCCTGCAACCATAACAAATAATTTCTTTAGCAGGTGAACGATCATACCTTGGTTTGTCTTCATAGCGTGAAGACTTCTTTCTGAACTCCTTTCTCCCCATCTTGAGAAACCTCTTGGCAAACAATGCCATTAGTTCCTCATTTGATTGGCTGCCTTCAGAAGCATCAGCAGCCTTAAGAGCTAGAGATTGCTCTTTTCTTGTTGGAGTAGGGGTCTTTGCTTCTGCTTCTACTTCCCTTGTCTTTAGCACTTGCTCAAAAGACTTGAGCTTGCCGAGAAGAGCTTCAGTGGAGATCTCATTTGTACTTCTGGCTTCCTTGATGGGCCAGATCCTGAGATCCCATGTGCTAGGGAAGCACATAAGAATCTTATCATTGACCTCTGTCAATGATATGTCCTTGTCGAGGGTCCTCAGCTCATTGATGATTGAGCTGAGCCTGGTGTACATGGCTTCAACTGATTCAGCATCAGTTTTCTTGAAGTTCTCGTACTGTGAGATCAGGTTGGACCTTCTGTCCTTCCTTTCATCAGCTGAACCAGCCACAATCTGGTTCAGTATATCCCATATAGCTTTTGCTGAAGAGCAGTCAGCTACCTTATGGAATACCTCATCTGACATTGTCTGAGCCAGTATGTTCATTGCCTTGGCATCTGCTATTTTGGCCTTCTTGTACTCATCATTGTAATCTGGAGGAGGCACTGCACTCATATCAGATGATGAGGCAGTAGCAGCAGTAGGTGCTCTTGGGGGACCTGACAAAATAGAAGCAAAGATGCTTTCATCAATAGAATTCATATATAATTTTATCCTTGCCTTCCAGATGCCAAACTTAGCTAAGTTGCATGCTGGAGGTCTGGTGCTGGAATAATCCTTGGACTGGGCCATGATAGTGAATATCTATAAGCTTTGGTATCTATCAGGATCTTGTGACTTAGGTGTTAGCCTATTCAGTCAGTCAACCTCCCTCTGATACCAATTGAAAGTGAAGGGATAGATACTACTCTAGAGGGGGGGGGGGGGTGAATAGAGTTATCAAATTTTGCACTAGACAAAACTTAATGGTCTACCCAACTCCCTTGGAGTGAAGTGCGGAATGAAAAGATTATAGATATAGATTTAACCCTATAGCCTAACACGAGTGATGTGCACAAACTCAAGCTAACTGTAATTACAGTTAAGGCTTGGAAAACCTAATCAGCAACTAGCAATCCTAGTTATATCTATTCACAGCCACAATGCAGGAATTAAACAAGTGAATCCAGACGACACAAGGAAATTTATAGTGGTTCCCCAAACAACTTGGGTACGTCCACTCTTCTACCCACACGGTAGGAATCTACTCAGGTTTTTGATCAGGTGCCCTGCCACCAACAGGATCTGCTTCAGGTAGATCCAGAAACCCTTTAGACTTTTGATCAGGTGTCTAAAAACCAAGCACAAGTTTTTGATCAGGTGCCCTGCCACCAAGGGATACTTTTGAAGGGAGTAATAACCCTGTACAGGAGGGGGAAGAAGGTTAAGATGTCTTCTCTATTTTACAAAGATTAGAGAAGCACAAAAACTTGCACTGAGCTAGAAGGCTCTAAAGAATCAAGGCTCCCCTGGCTCAAAGATGTCCAGGTGAAGTCTTGCTTCAGTGCAGAAAACTCTTCAGAAAGCTCTGAAGGAAAAACTACAAGAAGATAATGAATAATAAAATTAAAGATCTTCAAGCAGCTATCTTCTTCTTCTTCTTCTTCAAAAGAACTCTGAGTTTGAACTTCCTGAAAGCAGGAGAACTCAGGTTGAAGAAGAGTAGAAGATCTTAACACTTCTCAGTTAGATGGAAATTGCTGAGAGCAGAAGACTTGATCTTGATGAAGGCTTGAATGCTTAAGTGAACAACTGGTTAGCTATTAGCTAGCTTGAATCCTTCTTCAAAGGGTCCTTTATATAACATCAGCAAGCAACGGCTCTCTTCAATTTGAATTACTTGTCTTCTTCTGAAACTTGAGACCTGGGCTGCAAATAACACACAGCAAAACAAACTCTGCAGCAAGACATCCTATAAAAGGAATGAACCTCTTTCTAAGAAGCTGCAGGATCAAATCAAATAACAGAAGGACTAAATAAAGTCACATCAGAGAAATACTCTTTATAGCAGAAGGAAGACTTTTCAGTCTAACGGCTATAAAGGACTGTCAGCAGATAAAGTAAAATACAAAGTCTGCTAATAAGACAAACAACTTTATCTAAAAAGATTTGACTCAGGCAAAAGGGATGGAGCAAATAATGCCTGGTAATTTTATCATAAAACTTAAAACAACGTGCCAGAAAATGTATTAATTAATTAAATATAATAAATAAATACAAAATATAAAGGCAGACAGAAAACGTCGAACGACCTTCGGAGATCGTCGACCGATGCACGAAGATCGTCGAACTATCGGACAGATAGTCGAACGATCCAGATAGTCGAACTATCAAAGGAGATAGTCGAACTATCACAGCAGATAGTCGAACTACCAGACGATAGTCGAACTATCAGATAGTCGACCTATCAACAGATAGTCGTACTATCAGGGCAAAACAGATAGTCGAGCTATCAACAGATAGTCGAGCTATCAGATAGTCGACCTATCAACAGATAGTCGAACTATCAAAAACAAACAGATAGTCGACCTATCAACAGATAGTCGAACTATCAAAGCAGATAGTCGAACTATCAAGCGAGAACAGATAGTCGACCTATCAACAGATAGTCGAACTATCAATGCAGAACAGATAGTCGAACTATCAATAGATAGTTGAGCTATCAGATAGTCGACCTATCAACAGATAGTCGAACTATCAAAACCAAACAGATAGTCGACCTATCAACAGATAGTCGAACTATCAGATAGTCGACCTATCCAAGCAGATAGTCGAACTATCAAAGCACACAGATAGTCGAACTATCAACCGATAGTCGAACTATCCACGCAGACTGAAAGTCGAACAACTGATAGACGATCGTCGAACAGTTAGTCGACGATAGTCGAGCGGCGTTCGACGATAGTCGAACGAACAAACTACTTAACCAAATTCTCAATCTGGAAAAGTGAGGACTCTACAGCTAGACTACTAACCATTGACCATAGATAATTCTTGGGTCAAGGAACTAAAAAGGCAAGACTAAACTCAAATCAAACTAGGGTACCAACATTCTTCTTCATAAATTTCTGAAATTGCCTAGAGAAGGCAGCAAAGTCTTCATCTAAAATATGGCAGTCTGATGTGCTAGTTTCTGAGCTTTCTGACTCAGAATCAACAACTCTCCTTGGTGGAGAAGGAATCTTTCTCCTGCTCTTCCTTGTGGCTTCATCTTTGAAGGCCACTAATTTGTCTTTGACTGTAGGCTTGCTGATTTTCTCCTTCTCCTTTCTAGCAGTAATCTATATTTCATAAGACAGCAGCTTTCTAAATATGGTTGGTGGTGGAGTGTTTGCAAGTCTGGCCACTTCTCTGATGGCACAAATTTTTATGTCCCAGTCTTTAGTTAAATATCTGAGGAACTTATCATTCAATTCATAAGTGCTGAAGACTCTGCCATATGTCATCAGCTCATTCACAATTCTGAAAAACTTCTCATAGCACTCAACAATGCCATTTTACTTGTCCTGCCTGAAGCTTTCATACTCTTGATTGAGCATGGACTTTCTATCCTCCCTCACTTCTTCAGTCCCCTCCATGTAGAAAACTAGTGTGTCCCACATCTCCTTAGATGTCTTGCAGTGGACTAGGTTTTGGAAGGTTGAGTCATCTATGACACTAACACTAATATTTTGTGCCCTCTTATCCAATGTAGCTAAAATGATTTCATCTTTAGTCATCTCAGAATACTGCTTTGGAGTCTTCAGATTCACATCAAGGACTGATGTCTTCATTGGGATGAAGGGTCCTTCCTGTACTGTGATTTATATCTTAGGATCAGATGCTTCCATGAAAAGTCTGATCCTTTCCTTCCAGATGCCAAAGGTCTCCTTCCTGCAAAGAGGAAGTTTCATGGATCCAAGTTCTTTATGATTCGCACTTGAACCCATTTTGGCCTTCTGATAGCTGCCCCTGGAGATTAACTCAGACTATTAAGTCTATCTTGAGGAACCTACCTTTGATACTACTTGAAAGTCTTGATTTCAAGAACAATTAATCACCTAGAGGGGGGGGGGGGGGGGTGAATAGGCCCAATTTAAAAACTTAGGCAACTTATCAATTAAAATCACAACACAACAATCTTATCACAATCAATACCAGCACAATACATAACACAGTACACAGATATTTATAGTGGTTTCCCAATTGATGGGTACATCCACTTTCCCCCTTCGCCTATCTGGTAATATACTAGATTCAGCCAAACTCCCTTCTATCTTTCTCAGATCCTCAAATCTTACAGCTCAGAGCCCAACCAGCTCCTATAACTCAGGAGCAAGCCCTACCACTCAGATCACTAAGATCCTACAACTCAAATTCTTACCAATAACTCTACCTCAGAGTGATTCCACACTCCTACAGTTAAGGCAATTCTGCCCTACCTCAGTGTGAATACATACACCTACTACTCAGACAAATCCTGCCCTAGCTCAGCCTTTATAACACATGCTTACAACTCAGACCTTAGCCTTACCACTCATATTCAAAATGAATCTTTCACAGAAATATTCAAGATAATGAATTACAGACACCAGAGAAAATTCTCTATGCCTGTCTACCTAGACCGAGCAGATGTCATCCCTAACTTCGTCTTCATAGCAATAAGATGATACAACGATCTTGAAATGATGCCCCGCTTGTTATAGAATCAACTAGCAGATGAATCAGCTTCTTCTTCTTCTTCAGGAATATCTTCCGATCTGGACTGAGCAGATTTTATCTCTTCCTTCTTCTTTGATCTAGCGAATTATTCTTCGGATTCTGGCTCGTCTTGGATCGAGAAGATAACTTCAGCTAGGGCATGCCTAGGCTGATTCGTCTCTCTCAGAGGATTACTCTGAACTTGCTGGAGTGGATGTTGATTGCACCAGCAAACTCAGAAGCCCTTCAAATTTGAACTTGAGGTTCTTGGCTTCTACAACAATGACGGATGAAGACGACGAACTCCGCTTCTCATTTTTTAGAAAGTTAATCAGAAATTAATCCAATCATCATACTTAGATCTCATTCTCTTATCCTATTATAATCCCGTCACATTGGCGTGATGATCGACACGTGTCTCAGTTTTAACGGTGTTTAAAACCTCAGCTTTATTAACTTGAGATCCACTATAGACTGATGACCACGTTAATGTCGATTTGCATCAAATCTGAACTATGTTGACTTGTTGACTTTGCTGAGTCAGCATTATTCTAGACTTAGCCAAAATCAACTAACTTTTCTAAAATTCTGCGTTCGAAGAACTTCAAGCTCTGCTCGGCAAACTTTGAGCTCAACTTGATGAAACTGTGAAGCTGAGATCGATAAATTCTCTCAACACTGTTCTTTCTTCAGGTGAAAGCTGAGGTCGACGAACTTCGAGCTCAGTTCGATGAAATCTTAACTCAGATCGACGAATTCTCTCAGCCCAGTTCTTTCTTTAGGTAAAGGCTGAGATCGACGAAATCTGAACTCCGATCAACGATTCTGATAGCCGAGTCCTTCTTATTGGTAAAAGCTGAAGTCGACGAACTCTGAACTCCGGTCGGCGAAAGCTAAGCTCAGCTCAACGAATGGTAGACTCAGCGATTTTAGACATAGAAATTTTCTGGATTCTTCACAGAAAGGCTATGACATGATAACCTTGACTCAACGCTTCTAGCTGTATGGCGTTGAGTGAGTTGAGCTCACTCAATGCTTCTGGACTTAGAAATTTTCTGGATTCTTCAGCTTTGCTTGATGGCGTTGAGAGCGTTGAGTTCACTCAATGCTTTTGGACTTAGCCGATTTTCTTCCTTTGCAATACTATCAGTTTTTACTGCCTTCCTTCTCTCAGCACTGTTAGCTGAAAGGCGTTGAGTGCGCTTGCCTCACTCAATGCTTTTGAACTTAGGTAGGTTTCTTAGTTTCCAGCTTCACCTTGAGTCAACCTGTCTTTGTCTCTTGAACTAGCTATCTCATCATTTGGACAAAGACTAACCTATATGCATGAACTTAACCATACATCAAATACAACTATGACTATCTCATTGACATGTTTGACATGATCAAAACAGGGCCATTGGGATCAATGAACCCAATAATCAGGCTTCCACCTAGCTGGCAGGGCCGGGATCCTCGTTGGACGTCGTTATGACTCTGGGGCTGAGTCCAGTCGATGCTCAACACCCGCCTCCAGGCTCTCACCTAGCTAATTGGGCCGGTGGTAGCGCCCGGAGGTTGGACAAAAGAATATTTTCTTAATCTAGGGTTAGGTCCCGGGATGCTCCCGCTATCAGGCTTCCACCTAACTGGCAGGGTCGGGATCCCCGTTGGACGTCGTTATGACCCTGGGGCTGAGTCCGGTTGATGCTCAACACCCGACGCCAGGCTATCACCTAGCCGATTGGGCCGGTGGTAGTGCCTGGAGGTTGGCCAAAGGAATATTATCTCGCTCTGGGGTTAGGTCTCGGGATGCTCCCGCTGCCAGGCTTCCACCTAGATGGCAGGGTCGGGATCCCCGTTTGACGTCGTTATGACCCTGGGGCTGAGTCCGGTTGATGTTCAACACCCACCATCTTGCTCTCACCTAGCTGATTGGGCCGGTGGTAGCGCCTGGTGGTTGATTAAAGGAAAATAGAACCCTCGTTCCAGGGCTGTCCAGAGTTACTTCGGCTGTCAGGCTTTCACCTAGCTGGAAGGATAGGGGTCCTTGGAGGATGAAGTTTTCAAAACAAGTCCTCAACTAATCTCACCAATAAAATAGATCTGAAGGCTAAGGTTTTCTTTAAAGAAAGGATAAGGTCTCGAGAAGATCTCGCTAGGTAAGGGGATCTCGCTAGTCTAAAGAGGGTAAGCCAATGCGAGTGCCAAGAGATCGCTCTCGCATGTCCAAGAACTTGCATGCGTGTGGGCTGAAAGGGCGAGAATGGCATGAAGTCTAATACTAAGCGAACAGTCGGTCTAAGGGGTCACGAGATGCTCCGACCTTGGGTTATGCGGAAGCGCGAGTCGAATGCATTTCCAAGTACCACGTCACTCGGCATCTGGAAGAATAAAAAGAAGAGATGAGAATTTTTATAACAATGTATTTCATTTATCAAAATTGTTACACTGACAAAAGGGGGCAAGGCCCGAAAGAAAAGGGTACAAACAGAAGCTGAAAAGGGCGAGGGCCTCAAGACGGCGAGGCTGAGTGCTCACTCTTGCCAGAATCCTCATCCGCTCTCTCCATGGTCTTGAGAACAGGTTGGAAGAGCTCCAGCATCAAGATATCGGCTGTGATCTTCTCGCAATCGCTATTTAGGAAACCGGCCTGCTGCATAATCTGGAGTGCATTCCTTGCTCCCATGATTGCATGTTCCTGCATCATCAGGTCGATCTCATTTTGGGTATATAGTAGGGCCTCCTTCTTCTCACTCGGGGGAGGAGGGATCAGTGAGTCAATCCACTACTGATTTTGGGCGCTTATCGGTCTGTTCTCGTCCTTTAGATGGGCAATACGCGCATCCTTCATGACGACGGTCGCGACATCTTGCAAAATGATCAAGGATCAGGGCGAGAGCAAAAAATATGGCGAATATGCAAGTAAGGGAGTAAGAACTTACCACTCCAGCTTATTGCAGGGTGAGATCCTTCTTGGAGGCAGCGAGCTACTCCTTCAACGTCTTCACCTCCGATCAGAGAGCGGATCGCGCCACACTAACATCCGCTAGTTATCGCATAAGGCGGATGCTACGACGCGCTATCATATGCACGAGCTCGAGGGTACGGAATTGGGCCTGCGAGCTCTTGTAGGAGAGTGATTTTGTTTGAAAGTGTTAAGTTATCTACCTAAATCACCTAGAGGGGGGTGAATAAGTGAATTGTGCGTCTATTTGCGGAATAAAAAATTTAACAAACTTGTAGAAAAACAATCAAGTAATCACAAATGACAAGAAGATTTATAGTGGTTCCCCAACCTTTGGTACGTCCACTTTCCCTCACCGATCTAGTAAATCACTAGACTCGGCTACTCCACTATCTCAGATTGAAAATCAATCCTATGTCTCGGAACCAAGTTCCTACAATCTTGATCCAAGAGGATCTACACTCGGAAGATGAATACTTCCTACAACTCGGAAAACAACGCTCCTACACTCGGGAAATAATCTCCTACAAAATTAAAAAGAGATTTGAAATACAAACAGAAATTTTCTTCTCAGATCTGAAAATTTGTCTCTAGGTCTTCTACTTGAACTATGCGGCTTTTTCAGGAATGTTGAAGAAGACTCTCTGTAGATCTGATATGAGAAACTTAGGACCTAATCCATTAAGGAGAGGATGAAGATTCCTTGAACAACAAGTCTTTCTTAATTGAAAACAGCTTTGTCGATCTTTAAACTGAGCAGCGGCGGCTGCTTCTGTAAAATCTTTCTTGAGAGAGATGGCCGATTCAGAATTTTAGAAAGTGTACGGTTCACCGCTTAGGGTTAGTCTTGATGACAAGACCTTATATAAGATCTCCCCTAACGGTTAGAATTATCATTAATGACGACACGTGGACCAATCACGTCATTTCATTTGAAAATCCCGTCGATCTGGACTTAAGTAATTTTTTTGAAAAACTGGACTGCAGTTCTCGAGAAGTATGAATAAGTTCTCGAGAACAAGGCTGATTTCTCGAGAGCTATACTTTCTGGACTTAAGTTAGTACTCAAGAAATAAGCATTGAGTCTACTCAAGAACTAAACTAAGCTTCTCGAGAACTAAAATAACATTACTCGAGAACTAAGCTGACTTCTCGAGAACTAGAAGCTAAGTTCTCGAGAACTATAACTAGCTTCTCAAGAGATGGACTTAAAAAAATTTTTCACGGCTATCTCTGGTCACTCGAGAAATATAAGAGGTGACTTCTCGAGAACTTGGCTAGGCTTCTTGAGAACTTTAATGATGTTACTCGATAAGTAGTCTAGGCTTCTTGAGAACTAAGTGAACTTCTTGAGTTCTACTAATTCTACTTCTTGAGAATTATACTGGACTTCTCGAGAAGTGTACTTGGAAAAATTTGAACTTAGGAAACTTTTCTCTTCATGAATCCAATTTTCATTTCATGGTCCAAGTGCTTGAATATGAAGTGTATCCCAATAGAGAGGCTACACATGAGTAAACACCTTTGACCACACATTGAGGGATTACACTGTATGTTCCTGTGTTCATGACCCACTATAGACTGATATTGGTCTACACTTAGAAATGATAGTCTGTAAACACACAACTAAACAAGGATATCAAATACAACTTAATTCATCTTAGTTCAAGGGTGACTTCATGCAAATCTGGGTTATTGTGGATGCAATACCCAACATTGTTAATGCCCTGTCATAATAGGAGGCACTGTCCTGCCCATACATGCCAAAGGCCAATGTATAGGCCTGGCCCGAGACCATATCGCCTTCCTGCCAGGAAGGGAGTATAGTAGAGATGGAGGCCCTGTTGGCCTTTCTATCCCACACTAGCAGGGGCTCTTTGCTGTCATTCAGCACATACTCACCCAGGCCAAAGTTCCTGTGGCCCCTGGATTCCGGCTTCCCTTGTGCCGAGGTCTCGCCGATCTCTCCCGCCCTCTTCCTCACTACACCGTCAGCGTCATTTTTTTGGAGAATCGATGATAATCTACTTGTCCTTGCCTAGATCAGTATCAGTTAGCTTCTCGGCAACTTTGGGCTTCTCGGTAGCTCTTGGTTTCTCGGATGTTGATGGTTTCTTAGAAGGAGGTGAAGGTGGCGGTGTGTCAGGCCTCCGCTTTTTGCTGCTTGATTTTGGCAGCGGCTTCAATGAACTTCTACAAGGCGCCACCGCGGCCTCGGCACGAGCCTTCTCGGCAGAAGATGTCATGCTTCCGGCAGATGGGAGGTTGAGGGGGAGATCTCGCATCCCTGTAGAAATATTGTAAGTTAGAAAATCTTCCAAACCTTATAATCTCTAGAGTAGCGAGTGCAAGAACTACCCTCCCCAGCGAGAACTGATAGGAGCGTGTCGACGTTCCTACTCAGAAAGATGATGTCGAAATCCTTCCCAAGGAGGAATTGATGGAGATTGGATTCATGGCCGTCAATACTGGGAGGGCGGTGGGCAGACTCCTCTTGTTGGATCTGCGAAAGCGGGAGGTTGCCGAAGTGACTAGAGACAAAGATGAACTTCTTGACCCAATTATGGTTCTTGTTGGCGAGTCATTTCTCCTTCAGGTTATTGCCGGAGAAGAACGCGATCCCGTCCCTCTTGGCGAGGAAATTGAATAGTTTGCAGATGACTGGGAGGCTGAAATCCATTCGCTCTGACCATATATAGCAGGCGAATACGACTAACAAGGCTATGTAATTCGGGTTGAGTTGAGCGGGAACAACGCCGTAGTAGCGCAGAGCCTGGCAAACCTCAGGCCATATAGGGAGGCGTAGTCGGCCTTCAAAGTGCTCAGCGAGGATGGCGAGTTCGCACGGCGAGAAGTGGTTGATCTCTTCGTTATCGGATGGATGTCGCGCCTTGAATCCTGGATTGATATAGAGATTCACGAGTGAATGGTACTCTTCCTCTGACATTTTGCAGTTCATAAATGGGTAATCGGCGAATACAGCGACGCACTTGCTCCGGCCATCACCCTATCCCGACATCTCGCTTGGAAGGAAAGTGGAAGCAAAGGTGCGAGTGCAAGAAGGAGAAGAATGACAAGGAAAGCGAAAAAATGTTGAAAGCGATGATTAATACGGTAGGTGAGAAGTCTATTTATAGGAAATTCCTGATGGAATATGATCAAGGCATACAAGAGGTGTAAATAATACATGTCTAGATCTCGCCCCAGGTCCCGCCTTGGCCCCTGGCAAGATCTCACACCACCTCACTCGCACCGCGGTTCCAAGCATGTGAAACGACATAAGTAAAAGCATCCGCGAGAACAAAAACATATATACGATAAAATAAAGAAAAGAAAGCGAGATCAAACAATATATAACCATCACACATTGTCAACATTCGACACAAAGGCCGATAGTTAATATTACAGAGCTTATAAAATAGAGCTGGAGCGAGAGGTGAGTGCCGATAGGCCCACTAGGGGTCCATTATCACCATTCCCGACCTCCCCTTCCCTCTCCCGGCATGGTACGTGCATAGTAGATAGAGCGAATGGTCTGGACTCCTCGCTGCGCGAGATGGAGCTTGTCTTCTACACGCGCAATGTGAAGGCCAGGGTATTCTGTCCCGCCACCGACATCTCCTGAAAGATTGGAAATTAGTTGTGTATAGCTATTCTCCAGGCTGAGAAGCTGCTCCTCAGCAGATTCCTGATTCTCCCGCACCCGATTAACGATCCTGCGCAGTAGCATCAATTGCTTCCATAGTATCTCGGCCACCTGTCGCTTCATCCCAACAACGTCCTCTAGATTGCCTAGGTAATCAGCAATTGAATCCGAAGAAGGAAGGGGCGAGACCTCCTCCTCATCGATATCAACATCAATGGAGATCTCGCTAAAACCTGCGTTAAATGGTGTTATATATGCCTGATTCTCGCATCTTCTATAAAAGTTAGTAAAAAACATTACCTGATCTGACAACCATATCCTTATCGGAAGGATGGAGAGAAGTGTCAGGCCGCCCCTCAAAGGGGGTGTTGAATGTTATGTTCCTCTTCCCTAGGCCCCGAGGAAGATTGGTGGTTTAGAAGGAAGGTTGGGGATGACATCCGTCGGGGGTAGAGCAGAGGCGAGATCTACAGGTGTCTCACGAGCGGTGGATCTCGACATTGGAACTCTTAACCCTGAGGTCCCAAAAGTGGGAGCTGTAAAGAAAAGGCAGGTAAGACAGAGGATGAAAGGCTAGAAATTAGAAGAAGGTTTACATTTCTCCTGCGCAGGAATTTCGAGCCGGAGGGGGGAGGTGATCTTGCGGGCCATCTAGCCATACCCATTCCCCAGTGAGTCCGGTTTAGCACTCATTTCCTTAACTTCCTTCTCCACCGGCAGGATCTGTGAATAGATATAACGAATCAACATTTTATCTAGGCCAAAAAGGGGGATGGGCAGTACCAAGCAAGTTAAAATACCAAAGATGTCTTGGTTGGGGAAAGATTTTGAGAGGTCGACTCATCCTTGGCTATGTTACGCAGGACCACTTTAGCTTTTTTCATCTTTGGGGATTACCTGGGTGCTTTTCGAGAAATCCAAGGGGCGAGTGAGCCCATCAAGGTCTTATTCTTGTCTTGGACAGCACGAAGGTGGTCTAGAGCTTCCTTGGAAAGCAACATCGCGATTAGAGGCGAGAGCGACGACACAAGTTTAAGGCAGGGATCATTTGCCACTACCTGGATATTTATATTGCTTTGGAGAGGCCCACAAAAGATTATCTTCCAGGTCAGCATCCACTCATCCAATATGTAGGGTTGGAGGATTCTTTCCGAGCTTTGTTAAAGCTCGCAAAGAGTGGGGATTGTCTACAACCCCATATTTGATGAGTGGACCCCATCAGATATGCGAGTGGGGCAGTTTGGCCAACACTCACCCATGGCCCAAAGAGGGTCATTCACGCAGCCCTAGGAGGGGCGGTTTGACCCTACGACGAGTGCAATCTTCATCCTGTACTCACCTAAGGAGTTCACGCCTAAGCGCGCATACGAGGCCAGTTCTCGCCGATCCAAGCGAGTGGCCGCCCAGCCAGGCACTCGCCCTTCAGAGAGCCTCAAGGCAGCAAATGCGTTGTGCTCCCGGCATTCGCCCCTTCAGCCGAGTGGTGCTCCCACAGATCATTCGTCCAGCAGGGTCCAGAGGAAAAATTACCTGGATGTCCTCGGAGGTCTACATTTAGCCTCTCAGAACAGCGGAGTTATGCTGTTGGAAGGACAATTTGGACTATGTGTAGCCGTTTAAAATAGCAGAGGTTAGCTGTTAGTAGACCATTTTAAGAAAATTATAAATAGACCCAAGGGGGTACCTAAGAAGGCATGCTTACTTGATCCCCTGTCTTCTTGCACTTTCTGAGGTATCCTTAGCTCGGCATCTGGCTAGGGAGGGGAAGCGCTCTAAGATCTTCTGGGTATGTGGTGGGACCTCCACGCCGAGCCCTTGGGTCTGTCTCCTGTTCTTTCTCCTTAGTATTTTGTCTCGCGAGAGAGAAGTAAGTGTGCAATAACCCATTACCCAAGGGTGAACTCCATAAAGACCGAGTTTTTGGTTTCAACACCGACTATATTGGTGGTCCTCTAAGATCAACCTCATCATTACAATATGTTTATCTTAAAGGTCCAAGATGAGAGAAAATGATAAAATAAGATAAGAACTATTTTAGCAAATATCTAAAATACAAACATATTTATTACATTATCTGGTTCTAGTATATCAGTACATTATCCACATGATGATTAGGTTTGCAGTGCATTTGACAACATTATTCCATCTGAGCAACAACTCCTAGGAGTAGAAGATCAAGAGTTTTTCAGATTTTGAAGAAGTTAGAAAAGAAGAGGACGAGGTGGGAGAGGAGGAGGAGGAAAGTCTTGAAAAGAAAATCATGAAATTGGTTAGGAGAAGAGGAGGCAAGTAAAAGAAGATGAGATAAAAGAAAGGAAGAGAAAGAAAATGGAGGAGGTTGAAGAGAAAGATAGGAGGAATTAGGAATTGGAGATGGAGTCTAGGATATGGGAATATATCCATGAAGAGGTGACAAAGTTAAGGCACTATTGCAATGAAAGGTTAGATGCATTGGCAGCAAATTTCTCCGTTGATCGACCCTTGACTCCATTGCCTCCATTGCACCCACACATTCTCCTTCAACATCATCATTAGAGCATACATTATTCGCCCACACAATTATCATCACTGCATTCATCAGTTCCAATTCTTTCTTTGACTGCTGGGGATAATGTAGATGATCATAATATGATAAAAGCTATTATGGGGCAGACTGTAAGAAAGAAGAAAGTAGTGTTCTCTCTAACTCTCGTAAGTTTTCAATTTCTAGGGAGACCAGTGACATCGACCAGTGAGCGAGCATTAATAGATCATATTTTATTGCAATTCCCCAACAGGTATTCATAAATACTAAAAAACTTATCAACAAATAACTTTGTTACTTATTTGTGACTTTGGTTATAGTCATGACATCCTATTTGGTTACAGTTATGACATCATATTTGAGCGTGGTAATCTTATGATGTACTGCTCAAATATGGAAGAACTACTTAGGAGCGAGTGGATGAGTGAGCGACATTTGGATGCAGATAGTGTAGTCCTTAGTATGATGAAAGCAAGAAGCTCGTGTAGTGTTAAGCAATTTTTGTATGTTTCCCCCAATCATGCAATAAGCAGATCTAATAACCCTTTTTGTGTTTTGGAATAAACCTTTGTTCAATTTGTTGGTTTTGAACATATATATATATATATATATATATATATATATATATATATATATATATATATATATCTTCCTGTATGTATATTATTGCACTTTATACACTGATGTTATTTGATAATACGAGCATGCTATCTTATAAAACACAGTAGTATTTTATCAAAGGCTATCAAACTATATAATAAAATACAATTGTATATCATAAAATACAGCTGTATATAATAACATATTGCAGTCTTTTGTTTATTTACTTTAATTTCTTTGTACTCACATGTTTACCTGTTTTCTTTTGAACATGTAATGTGATTGGGGAGAACGTTGTTTTCGGGATTGCATATGTGCTCTTTAATGTTGGTTCAAGTGATTTCATGTCATTATTTAAGGTAGATTAATTAGTTGAAAAAAGTAGAGCTATTCTTATTGATTCTACCATCAAGATATATTAGTGGATTTCAATTATGCCATTATTAATAATGATGTGCTGATTATTATTATTCATTAATTATATTTTTTATTTGTAGTTCTCTTTAGATGATTAGGAATGTTCATTATTTGTTGATAAACTGAATGATTTATATGATTTTGAGGTAGAATACATCAGTATGTAAATAAATACTGTCATGATATTATCATAAAATACAGTCATATTCTTTCAAATATTGTCATACTGGCATACAATATTATCAAATACAGTGGTATTTCAAACATTATAGTGAGCCTATAAGGCTATATGCTAATCAAATGAAAATTACCGACTTCTTATGAAATCGTTGTGTTTGACTATGATTGTAAATAGAAATTGTCTTTTCTTGCTAATTAAACTAACAGTTTATTACAAATAATTTTGGTTTGTAGAGCTTAAAAGGAGTTCTATCAAGAACAACATGGTTCTAACAAACCCTATTACGAAAAATGTTGTGAGGTATGCTGACTTGATTTTTATTCCAGTGCACATGTGTGGGCATTGGGCTTTGCTTGTGGGAGAGATGATGGACAAGGTGCGGGAAATATATGACTCATTACCCAACACCACTCACTTTACTGCATTTCCCTTAGCGACAATAATGACCTCTCTTTGTATTTCAACTACGTTGTTGATAATGCTAGTTTAGATGTAATAGATATTTTTTGTTTATGTAGGTCAAGTTTCTATATGAGGATGTGGCAGAAGATTTGCTGAAAAAAATTCTAGATTAGCTGATCCTTCCAATTTTTGTGATCCCTACACAGAGTAATGGAGATGATTTTGGAGTGTTTGTGATGTTGTACATGAAGAGCTTGGTTGGTTGGAGAAAGATCAATTGGAAGCACCATCGCGGATGAGACAAGAAAATGCCACAACTTCGTGTTAATATGTATGGATGACTGTATAATTTTAACTTTAATTTAGTTGCTACTAGTTAAACATTGGTACAAACAATAGTTGTTGCTAGATGACCGTATTTATGGAAATATTTGCTGCCAGATAAACATTTTTTTATGGATGACTATTTAATTTTATCATTGGTGTAAATTTTTTTGTCTACAGGTTAGAAGAGTGAAAGCTATATTTTCTACCTGTTATAGATGACAAATATGACCAGAAGTAGAAGGATACTGTTAATCTTGAGCATTGAATAAAATCAAATTTTCAAAATATGATCGGAAGATGAAATTAGTAGGGATTACAATCTCAATGCTTGATCATATTAGAGTAACTGGAATATATTGTGATAAATATAAATTAAAACAACTAATGTTATTATACATAGATCATAAGCTAGATTTCTATCTGCTATATATGAAAAATAAGATCAGAAGCTAAAGAATATTAACAATCCTGAGCATAAAATACAATTGTATTTTCAAAATACGACTGGAAACAACTTAGTATGGTTTACAAATCTCAATGCTTTATCGTATTAGAGTTGTGAACATAGATTAAAAAAAACTAATGTTATTATGCATAGATCATAAGTTAGGATTCAATTTATGGCTATAATTGTAACTTACAATTAAAAAGGTTCTTTGCAATTCATCACTTAAACACATCGGGAATACATAAAGAATCGAGAGGAATATTTATAGAGAAATCATCATTTATTGTAAAGTCATTGTTTTGATCGACAGATACTGGAGTTGCTAGTGAATTTGTGTCTTTCTCGCAAGAAGAAATGTCACAACCCGCATTTTCTCAAAATATAAATATATTATCAGAGTGAGAGAAAATACGCGTCATGATGTCACGTCGTGCATGTGACAACTGTAGACACTCAGGTAGCTCCGTCTTTTCATTTATTTTCATAAAAGACGTAAATATTTTATGTTGAAAAACATAATTTAATTTTAAAGTTCAAAGACCATGTCCCTCGGTACAGTGGATCAGTTAGTCTACAAGTAGAAAAGTATATATATACGCAGCGAAAAAGAAAATATAAAGTTTAATTAATTTTATCCAATAAGAGCATGAAGACCCAACAATGAACTAATGATATGCAAGTTTCTAAATTTAGTATAAGTAGAAAAAAAAACTTTTAAGATCTTCAAAATAGAGTGACATTTGGTTGAAACAATGTCATGAGTTCATGTAAAGGTGTAAATTTTTATACATATAAAATAACTAATATGCATCTTGACATAAAACCTTCTCAGAGAGCAATCCATCAACAACAAAAGATAGTAGTAGCAAAAATAACAAATTACTGTCTAATATAAAAAGAAACTACGCTATGGGTGCCAACAATCTGACGCGAACCCATAACACCAACAAAAAAGTTTGAAATACACTTCAAAGTCACGAAAAAACAACTGACTACCTCTCACTGATGAGAGGAAAAGAAATCAGCTATAAAAGTCTGGAAGAATCAAAATCGGATAGCTATAACTGCTACTGGTCCGAACCTGAGGCATTCAAAAAGAAAAGAATGCCTCAGTACAATGACGCAAAAGGCAACTCAAACAAAGTTTAAAAAGGTTAATGAGTTTAAGAGGTTACCAACCCAACAAGAGTAGCTCTGAAACAACAAGAAACAAATGTCATATAAATAATTAGCATAAACAATTCAGCACGAATGAGCTATATGTGAGAAAGACTTGCACCAAGTGCGATAAGTATTTGTATAATTAATCAAATATTTATATAATAAAAGAGACTGATTGGTTCAAAAAGTGAATCATTAACACCAGGTATAAAAAGATACTGAGGTGGAGACATTCTTTCCAACACAAACCATTAGACCAAAACATCCAAAAAGACACTGTGGTGGTGGTCATCCATTCCAATCCAACCAACAGTCCATAAAAAAAGCCACCGGGTACAATGACTCATAAACAGGCACTGTGTTGGCGGTCATCCATTCCAACCCAACCAACAAGCCATAAACATCATTACCAAAATCTGGCATCATACAAGACTTGACATCGGATCACCACTACGATGCAAAGAAAACCCAAAATTTTTTAGTAAAAACAGTCCTCACGACGGTTTCGTCGAGACAGTTCGTTGATTCAACGTGATAACTCAACGAATCTTCATAACAACTCGACGAATCTTACCAAAATACTCGACGAGCTTGATGCAACCACTCGACGAATCTTACTAGAATACTCGACAAACTTGACGTAACCACTCGTTGAATTTGGCTTGACTACTCGGCAGATTCAGCTTTAACCACTCAATGAATTGACTAAACTACTCGACGAATTGACCTAACTACTCGACGCACTCAACGGACTTCTCGACAAACCTCACATAACAACTCGATGAATTGTACATGACTACTCGACGAATTCTACGTGACTACTCGATGAATTTCACTTAACTACTTGACGAATTCTAACTAAAGAACCAAAAATCAGTATCACCAAAAAAACCAACACTAGGAAATACAAAATCAATATCATCGGTCTTGGAATTCTAAAGAAAAGAAGAAGAGGAACTAAAAAAAAATAAAGCAAGAGGGATAGTCCACCACTTGCATCAAATCTTCTGATTTCCGGCCTCCTAAGCGCTCAACGTCAAGGATCGGCCAATAGGAAACTCGGTTTATAAATTTCTGTAATGATTTGGACGGAATGGAAGGTTAGGGCTACTCACTCCAACACCAAAAATCCACGAATGTGGAAATACTCACCGCACACGCATAGATCTCGACGAGAGCTTTCCAAATCGATACTTCGACGAAGATTTCAGACACTAGTGCTCCCGCAGCGGCCGTCAGAGAACTCCCAGAAGGACGCATCTTTCACTCTCTCGCGGCTCTGGTTTGGCAGAACAAGAAGACGAAGTCAGAAATTCTAAATCTAAGTGTTTGGTCGGCTTTTATATGGAATTTTTTATGTATATTTATATATAATATGGTTTATAAATGATCGTAATCTTTTATTTGACGATTTGGACTAAGACTAACTTGGTTTTTGACGAAATTTACACTGAAGGTAAATACCGGTCCTACAAATCTAACGTCGAAGTCAAAATCAGAGTTTGATGAGCCGATAACGAGTTACGATTTATTTTCACAGTTTATGATAACGAGACTTAGCAATCGCGATTAAAATTAATTTTTTTAATTTTCTAAAGTTAGAAAAATCTACACTCCAGCATACTCAAAATTCAGTCTACTTGATCAAACTGTCACGAAAATGCACTAATGACGATGCAACGCTAATGTCGCGTTAACTTAACGCCCATACGTCACTATTACGCCAAAAGAAGATTGAAATAAATCATCAAAAATTTAGGGGCGTTACAGTTACCCCCCTAAAAGGAAGTTTCGTCCCAAAACATAAAACACGATCTGAACCTTAAAAAGGATAAATTAAGATTTTACCGGATAGAAATACTCACTGAAGAAAGCTAGGAGAATAGATATATATGAGATTCCTTCATGGATGATTCTAATTCCCAAGTCACGTTCTTGACATCCTGATTTCGCCAAAGAACCTTAACCATAGGAATCGTCTTCCTCCGCAACACTCGATCCTATGTCTGCAGAATACTGACTTGCTCTTCAACATACTAAATATTTGGCTCAAACAAGGGTGTAGAGTCAAAGATATGACGATCACTAGGCACACACTTTTGCAACTAGCTCACATGAAACGTTGCATGAACACAAGGGAAAGTTGCAGACAATTCTAGCCTATAAGTAGACACTCTGATGTGCTCAACAATCTGGAAAGGTCACACAAACCTGGGATCCAATTTATGGTTCCTTTCAAATCTCTTAACATCTAGCATCAGAGAAACTTTCAAGAAAACCATGTTCCCAACTACAAACTGTAGATCAATCCTTCGTCGATTTGCATACTTTTTATAACACTCATGAGCCACATGAAGCTTCTCACGAATATACAACGCAGCAATTCTCATCTCTTCTGAGGCTTCTGAACATAACAACAGTCTCTCACCAACCTCAGCCCAAAATAAGGGAGTTCGGAAACGCCTCCCATACAAAGCTTCAAAGGGAGTCATCTGCAATTTCTCCTGATAGTTGTTGGTGTAAGCAAACTCTATAAGGCCAAGACGATTGTCCCAAGCTCCATCATAGTCTAGAATATAACATCTAAACATATCTTCTAAAATCTGATTCACTCTTTCTGTTTGACCATTAATCTGCAGATGATAAGCGATAGAATACCTTAGGTCAGTGCCCAAAGCTCCCTGCAAGCTTCGCTAAAAACAAGACATATATTTGGAATCCAGATCTGACATAATACTTACTGGCACACTATACAATCTAATGACCTCATCCAGATAAATCTCTGTTATTTTCTCCATAGAATAGTCAATCTTGAAGGGCACGAAGTGGGCACACTTCTTCAATCTATCAACAATCACCAACACAGAATCATGCCCTCAAGGAGACCTCAATAAACTGGTAATGAAATCCATAGAAATACTCTCCTACTTCTAGCTTGGAATATCCAAATGTGTCAACTTACCGTCAGGTTTCCTATGACCTGCCTTAACACGTTGAAAAGTATAGAATTCTGATACGAACTTTGATATTTCATTCTTCATACCTGACCACCAAAAAATTTGCTTTAAAGTTCGTATCAATGCCATACAACATAATTCGTTGAGTAAGACTTAAACTGTCAAAGCCACAGAAAATCTGTATAGATATTTGACCAAGTCCATAGGCATTGAGTGTAGCTTACTCACTCAATGCCCTATGATAAAAGCATTGACTGACGCCTACTAACTCTATTCCACGTTAATATAATTGACAGATGCAGAAAGCGTTGAGTGAAGAAACAACTCTCAACGCTTCCCTGACAGAAAAATTGGCAAAGTATAAAAGCGTTGAGTGAAGGTTGCTCACTCACCTCTAAGTGACAAAAACATGTCTAAGGGCTTGGGCATTGAGTGAAAGTTACTCACTCAATGCCTAATGACAGAAAACTTTTCTAAGTGTTTTGGTGTTGAGTGAAGGTTGCTCACTCAACACCTAATGACAGAGAATCTGTCTAAGTGTTGGGGCATTGAGTGAAAGTTGCTCTCTCAATGCCTATGCTCTAATGCTTGATTTTGACTAAGTTCACAGGTGCTGATGTCAGCAATTGTCAGCAAAATTCAAAATGTTGCGGGAAGGCTACAGTACGTGACAAACGACGCCGTAGTCCTACCACATGACTTTTGCAGTTAATGCAAGGTTGCAACGGGAAACCCCTTGTGTGGGCCCCACACCTCAAAGAGCCGTTGAGCGGAGGAATAGAAAAGGCAGAGCCCTGATTAAAGATATCATCTTTTCACACATACAGTTGGCAGTCATCTTTTTCCTCGCCATTGTTGTAGAGGAGGATGAACAGATTTCAAAGAAGCTGGTCTGAAAGCTCAACAAAGTTAGCCATTGTCTTCTTCACCGACAATAGAAAGTCCAGAGAAAATCTCTGAGAAAAAGGAAGCAGCTAAGGTCTAACCCTAGCTACAGGATCTAGGATCAAAAAGAAAATTTATTGGTGCCAAAAAGCAAGTTTGTTGGTACCATTTTAACCTGCACCAGTAAGGTCAAAAAGTTTACTTTCTAAGGAAGAAGAAGAAGTAGTGATAACTGATTTCTGCAATCAAGGCTAGTTGTTTGATGAAAACTTAGAACTATTATTTTATATATCTTCAACAACAGTTCAGAGTATTTCTCTGAGAAAAGAGGTAGCAGCAAGGGCTAACACCAACTACAGTTCTTCACAGTTCAAGTAAGCCTAATCCTGACGATATAATCTTGCGGGCTGTGAAGACGGAGATATGGCTGAGCTTCTGGTTCAGTTTAGAAAGGTGCCGAGTAGTAGATCTTCAAGTTACTTACAACACAAGCAAAGACCTACACTTGTTATAAAGAAGATAGGGTTGATACCTTCTCAATTTAGGAAGTAGTAGGCTCAGGGACTATATGCCTGGAGTCAAAGTTGGGCTGAGTTTATCTCAGTCCAGGGAGATAGACATAGAGATAATATCTCTATTATCATTATTCATCTAACTCAATTTCATCCTATAGGATCTTTACAGATCTGAGCTGTAGGCCTAAATATATAAAGGCTGAGTGTAGGATTCAAGTGTGAATCTGAGTGTAGGATCTAAGTGTGGATCTGAGTGTAGGATCACTTATTGATCTAAGTTTGGATTCCGTTGAGAATCTGAGTATAGGGCTTTGGCTCGAGCAGTAGGATTCAATTGTGAACCTGAGTTGTAGGATCCAACTTGGATCTGAGGTAGGTGATCATTTGATCACTGAATTGTAGGTCCTTTGAGCATGAGGTAGGAGAGTCATTCTCTTTGAGTTGTAGGGCACTTGTGCCTGAGTTGTAGGATCCCTTGGATCTGAGGTAGGCCTTTGTGCCTGAGTTGTAGGAGAGTAATTCTCTCTGAGGTAGGATATTTTATGGATCTGAGGTAGGGTTGTCCTCCCAGCCTAAGTTGTAGGGTCTTGGCCTGAGGTAGGTGATCAATTGATAATTGAGTTGTAGGACTTAGTGCCTGAGTTGTAAGTCTTGGAGGAGACTGAGAGATCCTGAGGGGTCTATGCTGTAAGCTGTAACACCCCTATCCATCACATAGCATATAACAGTAGGTCCGGCCGGGGCCTGACGCCATATACCACGGACAGACCGGTGGGTTACTCTTTGAAACCAATCAACCAATCACAACGTCCTACAAAAAGCATCTAGCGGAAGCAATTTATTAAGTTGCAAAGAATAAAGAACCCAGCCATAAGCATAAATGTCCACTACTCAAACCAACAGGAATGTACAATACATGAGTACTGGCCTTAGGGTCTTACAATATTTGCTCAAATATAAGTGTCTTCCAAACCTCGGTACGCAGGCCGGTCACACATGAGAATACAAGAAAACACTCAAAAATTAGGCCTTCGAGGGTCGGCTCAGCAACTTGGGCTTTAGCCTGCTATTTACCGCTCGGCTCACCTGCAAGCACAATTCACCGCAACAGTGGCAAACAAGAATAATGGTCAGCTAAAGCTGACCAAATTATAACGATTCTGCCCCCAAACTGGGGCGGCAAAGCTCCTTCCCTGCACTTATTAGCAAAAAAAGCAACATAGCGAATAAACACCACATCACAGGTGCAAGCAAAAACAGTCGTACATCTCGTGCTCTCAGGGCACTTACTTGGTGAAACCAGTCCGAACCCCATCCGATCCTTGACTTTACCACCACCCCCAGGGGCGGCAAACCTCGTGAGCATTTAGTCCTTTCAGCTGTAGCCTAGACTCGTTCTCCAAATCATCGGTAAGTCCCACGTAAAACTTTAGGTCACTTTAACCGAAATAGATGGAGTGGGTAGGGTTTTACCAGCGTGTTGCTCACCCCGTCATGGAAATTTGGCCTTTAATGCGGGCAAAGTTTCCCCCAATCCCAACTATCGATCAAACATGGTACATAGCCCCGCTATGTACCCGGTTGGCTCCCAGGCCACCAAAATGGCAGAAATGGATTTCCACCCAGATTTTCGGGTGCACCTTGGGGTTAATTCCAAAGATTCCCTGATGCATTCTAGCGTATAGCAACCCGAAAACAATGAAAACGCACGAAGTCTTCTCCGGCACAAAATGCATAGCAAAACATCACCGATCCAGACCAACATGTCCGGGTAGGCTTCACACATCATGCCTATGCCCGTACTACAATTTCAGACTCTAATAAGGGGGACTTTACATATCTACCCCAAGGAATACCTCAAACTCACCGCACACTCGCGGGAGAGGGTTTTCCCATGCAAAGGAAGAAGTGCTTCACATGCTCAAGATGAGAATCATTACCCTAGCATTTCTCCTCGGCGCCATGGAAATCTACGCGGATGAGAAGCACCACAATATCCTTGCCTCTGTAGATCCGAAGTCGGCTCGCAATTTGGAACTCCGAAACTCTGCCGGTGACCGGATCTAGCCTTCCTTCTTCCTCCTTGCTCTCTCCTCTCTCTAGATCTTTAAAAGAGAGTAAATCGAAGATAATGAGGGATTTACACCCCTGAACCGGACTTAACCCTAAGGTAGGAAGAGCCCGAACCATCAGATCCCAAACTAAGGAAACGGACGGCCACAATTAAGCCCGAAATTAAACTTCTTGGGCCGAACACGGCTTGCAACACGCTCGTGTCCGAGGCAGTGTCACCCATTCGCCATCACTCAGGAAATTCCCAAACAAAACATGGCCTGTGACACGGCATCAGACACGCCCGTATTGCCTGTGCATGCCCGTGTTAGGGCCCGTGTCATGGCCCATGTGCCCAAATGACACAGGTCCAGAAATGTCCCGAGAAGGACACGACCATGTGACACGCCCGTGTCAATTGCCATGTGCTTGAAACGCCTCAGACACGCCCGTGTCCCTTGACATGTATCTCCCACAGCACAAAATCGCAAAACACCCGAGCAGGACATGCCCTGGGACACGCCCGTGTCCCAGGCCGTGTGCCTTCACCCGACGACCGTTGACCTCCAAGTCATCTACCACGCAACCCGAAGTCGAACACACCTCTGACATGGCCCTAGCACACGCCCGTGTCCAAGGCCATGTGACCTGTACCAAGGTCCAAATCTTCTTCAAACGTTGCCCATTCCTCTTTTAAGTTTCGGGGCATTACAACTCTCTCCCTCTTAAAAGAATTTTGTCCACGAAATTACTAAAGGAAAAAAACAGAAAACTATAAGCGGTACCTAAGCGGAATAACTCTGGGTACTCCTCCAGCATGGTTTGCTCCCATTCCCAAGAGAGATCCTCCTGACCGCAATTGTCCCACCAGACCTTGACCATCCTAATCTCCTTATTACGGAGTCGCTTAACTTCAAAGTATTCAATACGAACGGGCTTGATCCTAGTCGTCAACCCTTCATCCACCGACACTTGATCAACTGCAATCACCTGCGAAGGCTCTTGCACCGCCTTCCACAACACTGAAATGTGGAATACATCGTATAGACCACTCAACTCCACTAACAGCCTCAGACGATAAGCCGCTTTGCCGATCCGCTCCAGAATCTAAAATGGTCTAAGGTACCTCGGGCTCAGCTTCTTCAAGCGTCGTACCTGTGAAACACCCTTGAACGACTTTATCTTCAAGTACACCCAATCACCAACCGTGAACTCCACGTTCCGATGCTTGGCATTATAGTACTTATCTTGTCTATCCTGAGCGATCAGCAAACGCTCTCGAATGATCCGCACCAAAGAAGTAGCGTTCTCCACCTCCTGTTTTTTGTACAATCTTGCCTTACCCGTCTCTAGCCACGATAACGACGTGCAACACTTCCTACCATATAGTGCCTCGAAGGGCGCCATTTGTATACTTGCTTGGTAGCTATTATTGTACGCAAACTCCACCAAATACAGGTTGTCTTCCCAATGCTTTTCGAAGTCTAGAACACACATGCAAAGCATGTCCTCCATAGTTCTGTTGACCCTCTCGAGCTGCCCATCCGTCTGCGGATGTAAGGCCATGCTGAACTTCAATTTAGTCCCCAGCGTTTGCTGCACCAACCTCCAATCATTGGACGTAAAACACCCATCATGATCACTCACGATGCTGCGGGGCACACCGTGCAGTCTGACTATATTAATCACATACAGCTTCGCCTGTCTCTCCACTATATCATCCTTCCTGTACGGAATAAAGTGCGACACTTTTGTTAACCGGTATACGATCACCCAGATGGCGTCGTTTCCCTTCTACGACCTTGGCAAGCCATGTACAAAGTCCATCGAAATGTCGTCGAACTTCCACTCCGGAATAGGCAAGGATTTCAAGAATCCCCCTGGCTTTTAGCACTCTGCCTTTACTAAGGTGCAAGTCTGACATTTATCCACAAACAGTGCCACATCTTTCTTGAGCCCTGGCCACCAGAATAACTTCTTTAGATCCCGATACATCTTCGTGCTCCCTGGGTGGATTGAGTACTTGGTATGATGAGCCTCGTACATCAACTCCGCCTGTAGATTTCCCACGTTTGGGACGCACAAACGATTGTCCTTCCTTAGTAGCCCATCTTCAACTGAAAACTGGGAATTTGACCCATCCAATGCTGCATCCATGAGCTCCTTCATGCCGTAATCCAACTCCATAGCCTGCCGAATGCGATCAGCCAGGTCATACTGAACTTCCGTCCAGTTCAATAATGCTTCGGTACTAGTCTTCCTGTCAACACAATAGATCTCTAATGCCTCCAACTCCCGAATTAACCTCTCATCATGAACCGACAACCAGTTTGCTTGGGCGGGAGACCTGCGACTCAACGCATCTGCAACTGTATGGCCTTTCCCGGGCAACTGCATTGCCTTTCCCAGGTCCCCCAGGAACTCCATCCTTCTCCGCTGCCTCATGTTCAGATCCTTCTGATCCAACAAGTACTTAAGGCTCTTGTGGTCAGTATAAATATCGACCTTTACGCCGTACAAGTAGTGCCTCTACAGCTTTAGCGCAAAAATCACGGCCGCTAACTCCAAGTCGTGGAACAGATAATTCCTTTCGTGCACTTTCAGCTGACGCAAGCCATATGCTATAACACTTATATTCTGCAGCAACTCGTAGCCCAAACCACTGCCTGAGGCATCACTGTAAATCTCGAAGCCTTCGGTTCCACTTGGCGAACTTAGCACTGGCGCCGTGGTCAACCGACTCTTCAACTCTTTGAATGCTTACGCGCACGCATGCGTCCATACAAACTTCTGATCTTTCCCTGTCAGCGTCATGAGAGGTAATGCTATCCGCGAGAAGTTCTCTACGAAGCGCCTGTAATAGCTGCAAGCCCCAGAAAACTCCGGACTTCCGCTACCGAAGACAACACAGGCCACTCTCGTATCGCAATAATCTTTGTTGGATCTACCGCTATCCCTTCACCACTGACTATATGTCCAAGGAATACTACTGAGGACAGTCAGAACTCGCATTCGGAGAATTTTGCATAAAGTTCATTCCTCCTCAGCGTCTCCAAGAGTAGATGCAGATGCTTGAAGTGATCTTCTTCGCACTGCGAGTACACAAATATGTCATCAATGAAGACGATCACAAAATGGTCTAGGTACTCTCTGAACATCCTGTTCATCAGATCCATAAACACTGATGACGCATTAGTCAGCTCAAACGGCATGACCGTGAACTCGAAATGCCCATACCTCATGCTGAATGTTGTCTTTGGGATGTCACTCTCCCTTATCCTCTACTGATAATAACCGGACTTCAGATCCAATTTTGAATATACTGACGGCCCGACTAACTGATCAAAAAGATCATCAATCCTTGGGATCAGGTATTTGTTCTTTTCTGTTAACTTGCTCAACTCTTTGTAGTCAATACACAGCCGCAAACTCCCGTCCTTCTTCTTAACAAAGAGGACCGGTGCGCTCCAAGGCGACGAACTTGGAAGTACATACCCTTGCTCCATCAACTCTTCTAGTTGAACCTTTAACTCCGTCATCTCCTTAGGAGCCAACCTATAAGGTGAGCTTACACAGGTTTGGTACCTTGCATGAGCTCGATCGTGAAGTCGATCTCTCGCTGCGGTGGGGCTCCGGGAAGATTGTCCAGGAACACATCGGGGTACTCACAAACCAGTGGGATACTACCCAGAGTGAACTTAGGCTTTACAGCCTCCACTAACGCAAAGAACAGCTCTGCGCCAGCACGAACTGCCTTGACCACCTGAAGAGCAGACATCAGAGTCTTGCTCAACCCCTTCAGTTCCGCAAACGTTGTCTCCCGCTCAACACCCAGCTTGACCTCTTTACGGTGGTAATCTATAAATTCCTTCTGCTCCGAAAGCCAGTCCATACCGAAGATGACGTCGAAATCTACTAGCGACAATAATGATGCTAGTAAGCCGAACTCCTGACTTCCAATATGAACCTTTATGGCACATACTCTGTCCGCGCGCATCGAACACCCATTCGGCAGCAACACATCCAATTTGTCCTTCGCCGTCGAAGAAGAGACTCCGATGCGCATTATGAAACTTTCAGACAAAAAGGAGTGTGAAGCTCCCGTATCGAATAGTGCTCGTGCCGGACTATCGCGAATAAGAACAAAGCCTATACAAATAGTATTAAGCTAACAAGCACTAGGTAACAGTATTTAAAGCTAACTTGCTATAAATTAATCCGTATCTGTCACCACATCTGCTTGTTTGATGGCCTCCTGCTGGCCCAGGTTATAGACTCTTGGTTGAGTCGGAGCATAGTGGGATACGGTTAACTCTACCGCCTTGCTCTTTTCTTTATAAGTTGCTCCTTATTTTCTCTCGGACTTCGGACGTCCGCTCCAACAATCACGGGCAAAATGCCCCATCTTACCACAAGTAAAACAAGCGCCCTGGGTTCGGTTGGTAGTTGCCCCTAAGGCACCTAAAGAAGGGGCTGGACACGACGTCCTAGCCTTCATTTTCCATCTTCGAAAACCAGACTTTGCAGGCGGCACCTTGAACTCTAATTTCCTGCCACTGGAGTCCTTCTTCGCCTGAACATTCTTCATGTCCTTTTCCAACGACTGAGCCATGTTGACCAAGGTCAGGAAATCCTGCGCCATAGGCCCCAAAAGCAACAATCTCAAGTCATCTCTCAAACCTTCATAGAATCGGTTCGTCTTGCACTCCTCATCAGCAATAGTAGCGCTTGCGTACCGGCCTAAACGAGTAAACTCGTGGAGATACTCGTCCACGGTACTGTCTCCTTGGACCAACTTCTGGAACTCATTTTCCAAAGCAATCCTCTGAGCTTAGGGGTGGTATCGAGCCAAGAACAACCTCAAAAACTCCTCCATTGAGACATCAGTCAACTGCCTACCCCTCAGATTGTGTAGCTCCAAGCCTTCCCACCATAGCCTTGAGTCACCGTCCAGCAAGAACGTCGCAATTGTGGTCTTCTGCCACTCTTCAGTCTCAGTAGCTGTCAACACTCTCTTAATTCTAGAGAGCCAATCCTCTGCTTGAGTTGGGGTTCCCGTCCTCGAGTACACAGGAGGATTGAAGCCCATCACATGCTTAAGCTGCTTCTTCGTTGCTCTTCTAGGCAACACCGGCTCCACTACCACCTATTCCACCCTCCTTGGCTCTGCCGCTTGGATCTGTACTTGCTCAACAACAGGAGCAGGCTGCTCATTGATCATCGCAAACACTGCCTCCGCTACCAATCGAATGGTCTCAACCAAAGGAGGTGTTTTAGGCGCATCATTTGGTGCGCTGCTTGCCTCAGAAACTGGCCGTTCTGACGGCCCATCACCACTCTTGGTCACCTATAATCGTGCAAAACACTGATAAGCAACTACACAACATTGCAAAAAGCAATTATAGGAACACGCAGGTTCCTTAAACATGTGTATTTTCATTCCTAAGTAGACATTCATGGGTTCTTTTCATGTTATAACGATGACGCACACACATGTGCTCACCACCCCTTAAAGTGAATTTTCCCACGAATTCATTTAAGCTTGACCGAAACCGATAGTCTGATACAAAATTTTTAACACCCCTATCCGTCACATAGCATATAACAGTAGGTCCAGTCGGGGCCCGACGCCATATACCACGGACAGATCGGTGGGTTACTCATTGAAACCAATCAACTAATCACAACGTCCTACATAGAGTATCTAGCGGAAGAAATTTATTATGTTGCAAAGAATTAAGAACCAACCCATAAGCATGAATGTCCACTACTCAAACAACCAGGAATGTACAATACACGAGTACTGGCCTTATAGCCTTACAATAGTTTGCTCAAATATAAGTGTCTTCCAAACCTCAGCACGCAGGCTGGTCACACATGAGAATACAAGAAAACACTAAAAAATTAGGCCTTCGAGGGCCGGCTCAGCAACTTGGGATTTAGCCCGCTATTTACCGCTCGGCTCCGCAGCACCTGCAAACACAATTCACCACAACGGTGGCAAACAAGATTCCGCCCCCAAACCGGTGCTGCAAAGCTCCTGTCATGCACTTGTTAGCAAAATAAGAAACATAGAGAGTAAACACCACATCACAGGTGCACGCACATACGACCGTACATCTCGTACTCTCAGGGCACTTACTCAGTGAAGCCAGTCCGAACCCCATCCGATCCTTGACTTCACCACCACCTCCAGGGGCGGCAAACCTCGTGAGCATTTAGTCCTTTCAGCCGTAGCCTAGACTCGTTCTTCAAATCATCAGTAAGTCCCACGTAAAACTTTAGGTAACTTTAACCGAAACAGATCGAGCGGGTAGGGTTCCACCAGCCCGTTGCTCACCCCACCATGGCCATTTGGCCTTTGACGCGGGCCAAGCTTCCCCCAGTCCCATCTATCGATCAAACACGGTACATAGCCCCGCTATGTACCCGGTTGGATCCCAGGCCACCAAAATGGCAGAAATGCGTTTCCACCCAGATTTCCGGGTGCACCTTGGGGTTATTCCCCAAGATTCCCTGATGTATTCTAGCGCATAGAAACCCAAAAACAATCAAAATGCACAGATTCTTCTCCAGCACAAAATGCATAGCAAAACATCACAGATCCAGACCAACATGTCCGGGTAAGCTTCACACATCATGCCTATGCCCGTACTATGATTCTGGACTCTAACTAGTGGGACTTTACATATCTACCCCAAGGAATACCTCAAACTCGCCGCACACTCGCGGGAGAGGGTTTTCCAATGCAAAGAAAGAAGAGCTTCACATGCTCAAGATGAGAATCGTTACCCTAGCGTTTCTCCTCGGCGCCATGGAAATCTACGCGGATGAAAAGCACCGCAATCTCTTTGCCTCCGTAGATCTAAAGTCGGCTCTCGATTTGGAGCTCCGAAACTCCGCCGGTGACCGGATCTAGCCTTCCTTCTTCCTCCTTGCTCTCTCCTCTCTCTAGATCTTAGAAAGAGAGTAAATACAAGATAATGAGGGATTTACACCCCTGAACCGGCCTTAAACCTAAGGTGGGAAGAGCCTGAACCATCAAATCCCAAACTAAGGAAACAGACATCAACGATTCAGCCCGAAATTAAACTTCCTGGGAAGAAAACGGCTTGCGACACGCCCGTGTCCAAGGTCGTGTCACCCATTTGCCGTTACTCAGGAAATTACCGACCAGAACACGGTCTGTGAAACAGCATCAGACACGCCCGTGTTGCATGTGACACACCCGTGTTAGGGCCCGTGTCACGGCCCGTGTGACCAAACAACACAGGTCAAAAAATGTCCCGAGAAGGACACGGCCATGTGACACGCCCATTTTATATGTCGTGTGCTCGACACGCCTGCGACACTCCCGTGTCCCTGGCCGTGTAGCTCCCACAACACAAAACCACAAAACAATCGAGCAGGACCCGCCCTGGGACACGCCCGGGTCCCAGGCCGTGTGCCTTCACCCGACGACTGTTGACCGCCAAGTCTTCGACCATGTGACCCAAAGTAGAACACACCTCTGACAGGGCCCTGGGACACGCCCGTGTCCCAGGCCATGTGACATGTACCAAGGTCCAAATCTACTTCAAACGTTGCCCGTTCCTCTTTTGAGTTTCGGGGAGTTACAACTCTCTCCCTCTTAAAAGAATTTCGTCCACGAAATTACTAAAGGAAAAGAAAACAGAAAACTATAAGCAGTACCTGAGCGGAATAACTCTGGGTACTCCTCTAGCATGGTTTGCTCCCATTCCTAAGAGAGCTCCTCCCGACTGCAATTGTCCCACCGGACCTTGACCATCCTGATCTCCTTGTTACGGAGTCGCTTAACTTTAAAGTCTTCAATACGAATTGGCTTGACCCTAGTCGTCAACCCTTCGTCCACCGACACTTGATCAACTGCGATCACCTGCGAAGGCTCTTGCACCGCCTTCCGCAACACTGAAATGTAGAATACATCGTGTAGACCACTCAACTCCACTGACAACCTCAGACGATAAGCCGCTTCACAGATCTGCTCCAGAATCTCAAATGGTCCAAGGTACCTCGGGCTCAGCTTCTTCAAGCGTCGTACCCGTGAAACACCCTTGAACGGCTTTATCTTCAAGTACACCCAATCGCCAACCACAAACTCCACGTTCCGATGCTTGGCATTGTAGTACTTAGCTTGTCTATCCTGAGCGATCAACAAATGCTCTCGAATGATCCACACCAAAGAAGTAGCGTTCTCCACCTCCTGCTTTTTGTACAACCTTGCCTCACTAGCCACGACAATGGCGTGCGACACTTCCTACCATATAGGGCCTCGAAGGGAGCCATTTGTATACTTGCTTGGTAGCTATTATTGTACGCAAACTCCACCAAATACAGGTGGTTTCCCAATGCTTTCCTAAGTCAAGAACGCACATGCGAAGCATGTCCTCCATAGTTTTGTTGACCCTCTCGGTCTGCCCATCCGTCTACGGATGGAAGGCTGTGCTGAACTTCAATTTAATCCCTAGCATTTGCTGCACCAACCTCCAATCATTTGACGTAAGACGCCCATCATGATCACTTACGATGCTGCGGGGCACACCGTGCAGTCTGACTATATTATCCACATACAGCTTCTCCAGTCTCTCCACTGAATCATCCTTCCTGTACGGAATGAAGTGCAACACTTTTGTTAACCGGTCTACGATCACCCAGATGGCGTCGTTTCCCTTCTGCGACCTTGGCAAGCCATGCACAAAGTCCATCAAAATGTCATCGAACTTTCACTCCGGAATAGGCAAGGATTTAAAGAATCCCCCTGGCTTTTGGCACTCTACCTTTACTAAGGCGCAAGTTTGACATTTAGCCACAAACAGTGCCACATCCTTCTTGAGCCTTGACCACCAGAATAACTTCTTTAGATCCCGGTACATCTTCGTGCCCCCTGGGTGGATTGAGTACTTGGTATGATGAGCCTCATACATCAACTCCGCTCGTAGATTTCCCACGTTTGGGACGCACAAACGATTGTCCTTCCTTAGTATCCCATCTTCAACTAAAAATTGGGAATTTGACCCATCCAATACTGCATCCATGATCTCCTTCATGTCGTCATCCAACTCCATAGCCTGCCGAATGCGATTAGCCAGGTCATACTGAACTTCCGTCCAGTTTAATAATGCTTCGGCACTAGTCTGCCTGTCAACACAACAGATCTCTAATGCCTCCAACTCCCGAATTAACCTCTCATCATGAACCGACAACCAATTGGCTTGGGCGGGAGCCCTTCGACTCAACGCATCTGCAACTACATTGCCTTTCCCGGGTACATAGTGAATTTTGAACGTATAGTCCCCCAAGAACTCCATCCATCTCCGCTGCCTCATGTTCAGATCCTTCTGATCCAACAAGTACTTAAGGCTCTTGTGGTCGGTATAAATATCGATCTTTATGTTGTACAAGTAGTGCCTCCACAGCTTTAGCGCAAATCATGGCCGCCAACTCCGAGTCGTGGACCGGATAATTCCTTTCGTGCACTTTCAGTTGACGCGAGCCATACGCTATAACACTTCCATGCTGCAGCAGCACACAGCCCAAACCACTGCCTAAGGCATCACTGTAAATTTCGAAGCCTTCGGTTCCACTTGGCAAACTTAGCACTGGCGCCGTGGTCAACCGACTCTTCAACTCTTCAAACGCTTGCGCACACTCCTGCGTCCTTACAAACTTCTAATCTTTCCTTGTCAGCATCGTGAGAGGTAATGCTATCCGCGAGAAGTTCTCTACGAAGCGCCTGTAATAGCCGGCAAGCCACTGAAAACTCCGGACTTCCGCTACCGAAGATAACACAAGCCACTCCCATATCGCAACAATCTTTGCAAAATCTATCGCTATCCCTTCACCATTGACTATATGTCAACGGAATGCTACTGAGGACAGCCAGAACTCGCATTTGGAGAATTTTGCGTAAAGTTCATTTTTCCTCAGCGTCTCCAAGACCAGATGCAGATGCTTGAAGTGATCTTCTTCGCACTACGAGTACACCAATATGTCATCAATGAAGACGATAACAAAATGGTCTAGGTACTCTCTGAACGTCCTGTTCATCAAATCATGAACACTTATGGCGCATCAGTCAGCCCAAATGACATGACTGTGAACTCGAAATGCCCATACCTCGTGCTGAATGCTGTCTTTGGGATGTCACTCTCCCTTATCCTCAACTGATAATAACCGGACTTCAGATCCAATTTTGAATATACCGACGACCCGACTAACTGATCAAAAAGATCATCAATCCTTGGGATCAGGTACTTGTTCTTTTTTGTTAACTTGTTCAACTCTCTGTAGTCAATACACAGCCACAAACTCCCATCCTTCTTCTTAACAAAGAGAACCGATGCGCTCCAAGGCGAAGAACTTGGACGCACATACCCTTGCTCCATCAACTCTTCTAATTGAACCTTTAACTCTGCCATCTCCTTAGGTGCCAACCTATAAGGTGAGTGTTACACAGGTTTGGCACCTGGCATGAGCTCGATCGTGAAGTCGATCTCTCACTACGGTGGGGCTCCGGGAAGATTGTCCGGGAACACATCGGGGTACTCACAAACCACTGGGATACTACCTAGAGTGGACTTAGGCTTTACAGCCTCCACTAACGCAAAGAATAGCTCTGCGCCATCACGAACTGCCTTGACCACCTGAAGAGCAGACATCAGAGTCTTGCTCGACCCCTTCAGTCCCACAAACATTGTATCCTGCCCAACACCCAGCTTGACATCTTTACGGTTGCAATCTATAAATGTCTTCTACTCCGAATTCCAGTCCATACCGAAGATGACGTCGAACTCTACTAGCAGCAGTAACGACGCTAGCAAGTCGAACTCTTGACTTCCAATATGAACCTTTACGACACATACTCTGTCCGCGCGCATCGAACACCCATTTGGCAGCAACACATCCAATTTATCCTTCGCCATCGAAGAAGGGACTCCGATGCGCGTTATGAAACTTTCGGACAAAAGGAGTGTGAAGCTCCGGTATTGAATAATGCTCGTGCCGGACTATCGCGAATCAGAACAAAGCCTATACAAACAGTATTAAGCTAACAAGCACTAGGTAATAGTATTTAAAGCTAACTTACTATAAATTAAACCATACCTGTCACCACGTCTGCTTGTTTGATGGCCTCCTGCTGTCTTAGGTTATATACGCTTGGTTGAGTCGGAGCATAGTGGGATGCGGTTGACTCCACCGCCTTGCCTTTTTCTTCATAAGCTGCTCCTTGCTTTCTCTCAGACTTCGGACGTCCGCTCCAACAATCACCGGCAAAATTCCCCATTTTACCACAAGTAAAATAAGCGCTCTGGGTTCAGTTGGTAGTTGCCCCCGAGGCACCTGAAGAAGGGGCTGGACCCGACGTCCTAGCCTTCTTTTTCCACCTTCGAAAACCAGACTTTGCAGGTGGAACCTTGAACTCTGATTTCCTGCCACGGGAGTCTTTCTTTGCCTGAACATTCTTCATGTCCTTTTCCAATGACTAGGCCGAGTTGACCAAGGTCACCCTTCGCCATAGTCCCCAAAAGCAGCAATCTCAAGTCATCTCTCAAACCTTCATAGAATTGGTTCATCTTGCGCTCCTCATCAGCAAAGGTAGCGCTTGCGTACTGGCCTAAATGAGTAAACTTTTTGAGATACTCGTCCACGGTACTGTCTCCTTGAACCAACTTCTGAAACTCATTTTCCAAAGCAATCCTCTGAGTTGAGGGGAGGTATCGAGCCAAGAAAAACCTCGAAAACTCCTCCATTAAGACATTAGTCAACTGCCTACCCCTCAAATGGTGTAGCTCCAAGTCTTCCCACCATAGCCTTGCGTCACCGTCCAGCAAGAACGTCGCAATTGTGGTCTTCTTCCACTCTTCAGTCTCAGTAGATGTCAGCACTCTCTTAATTCTAGAGAGCCAATCCTCTGCTTGAGTTGGGGTTCCCGTCCCTGAGAACATAGGAGTATTGAAGCCCATCACGTGCTTAAGCTGCTTCTCCGTTGCTCTCCTAGGAAACATCGGCTCCAATACCACCTGTTACACCCTCCTTTGCTTTGCCTCTTAGAGCAGTACTTGCTCCACAACAGGAGCAGGCTGCTACACCTGCCTCACAGGTTGCGCATTGATCATCGCAAACATAGCCTCCACTACCAATCGAATGGTCTCAACTGAAGGAGGTGTTGCAGGCGCATCATTTGGTGCGCTGCTCGCCTCAGAAACTGGCCATTTTGATGGCCCAACACCACTCTTGGTCTCCTATAATCGTGCAAAACACCGATAAGCGACCACACAACATTGCAAAAAGCAATTATAGGAACCCACAAGTTCCTCAAACATGTGTATTTTCATTCCTAAGTGGATATAAATGGGTTCTTTTCATGTTATAACGATGATGCACACACATGTGCTCACCATCCCTTAAAGTGAATTCTCCCACGAATTCATTTAAGCTTGACCGAAACCGGTAGTCTGATACCAAATTTGTAAAACCCCTATCCGTCACATAGCATATAACAGTAGGTCCGACTGGGGCCCAACGCCATATACCACGGACAGACCGGTGGGTTACTCATTGAAACCAATAAACTAATCACAACGTTCTACACAGAGCATCTAGCGAAAGCAATTTATTAAGTTGCAAAGAATAAAGAACCCAGCCATAAGCATGAATGTCCACTACTCAAACCAACATGAATGTACAATACACGAGTACTGGCCTTATGGCCTTACAATAGTTTGCTCAAATATAAGTGTCTTCCAAACCTCGGCACGCAGGCCGGCCACACATGAGAATACAAGAAAACACTCAAAAATTAGGCCTTCGAGGGTCGGCTCAGCAACTTGGGCTTTAGCCCGCTATTTACCGCTCGGCTCCGCAGCACCTGCAAGCACAATTCACCGCAAAGGTGGAAAACAAGAATAACGGTCAGCTAAATCTGACCAAATAATAACGATTCTGCCACCAATCCGGGGAGGCAAAGCTCCTTCCCCGCACTTGTTAGAAAAACAAGAAACATAGCGAATAAACACCACATCACAGGCGCACACGCACACAGCCGTACACCTCGTGCTCTTTGCGCACTTACTCGGTGAATCCAGTCCGAACCCCGTCCGATCCTTGACTTCACCACCACCCCCAGGGGCGGTAAACCTCGTGAGAATTTAGTCCTTTCAGTCGTAGCCTAGACTCGTTCGCCAAATCATTGGTAATTCCCATGTAAAACTTTAGGTCACTTTAACCGAAACAGATGGAGCGGGTAGGGCTCCACCAG
Organism: Platanthera zijinensis; assembly: GCA_039513925.1. Classification (NCBI taxonomy): domain Eukaryota; kingdom Viridiplantae; phylum Streptophyta; class Magnoliopsida; order Asparagales; family Orchidaceae; genus Platanthera; species Platanthera zijinensis. The sequence goes on from CM077087.1 coordinate 64,071,948, forward strand.
CCCGTTGCTTACCCCGCCAAGGCCATTTGGCCTTTGACGCGGGCCAAGCTTCCCCCAGTCCTAACTATCGATCAAACACGGTACATAACCTCGCTATGTACCAGGTTGGCTCCCAGGCCACCAAAATGGTAGAAATGCGTTTCTGCCCAGATTTTCGGGTGCACCTTGGGGTTAATCCCCAAGATTCCCTAGTGCATTCTAGCGCATAGCAACCCGAAAACAATCAAAATGCACAGAGTCTACTCCGGCACAAAATGCATAGCAAAACATCACCGATCAAGACCAACATGTCAAGGTAGGCTTCATACATCATGCCTATGCCCGTACAACGATTTCAGACTCTAACAAGGAAGACTTTACATATCTACCCCAAGGAATACCTCAAACTCGCCGCACACTTGCGAGAGAGGGTTTTCCCATGCAAAGGAAGAAGAGCTTCACATGCTCAAGATGAGAATCGTTACCCTAGTATTTCTCCTCGCCACCATAGAAATCTACACGGATGAAAAGAATCGCAATCTCCTTGCCACCGTAGATCTGAAGTCGGCTCGCGATTTGGAGCTCTGAAACTCTGCTGGTGACCGGATCTAGCCTTCCTTCTTCCTCCTTACTCTCTCCTCTCTCTAGATCTTAGAAAGAGAGTAAATCCAAGATAATGAGGTCTTTATACCCCTGAACCGTCGTTAACCCTAAGGTGGGAAGAGCCTGAACCATCAGATCCCTAACTAAGGAAACAGACGGCCACGATTCAGCCCGAAATTAAACTTCCTGGGCCGAACACGGCTTGCAACACGCCCGTGTACAAGGCCATGTCACCCATTCGCCGTCACTCAGGAAATTCCCGACCAGAACATGGCCTATGACATGGTATCAGACACGCCCGTGTCGGATGTTACACGCCCGTGTCGCATGTGACACGCCTGTGTTAGGGCCCGTATCACGACCCGTGTTCCTAAACGACACAGGTCCAGAAATGTCCTGAGAAGGACATGGCTATGTGACATGCCCGTGTCACATGCCGTGTGCTCGACACGCCTGGGACACGCCCGTGTCCCTGGCCGTGTAGCTCCCATAGCACAAAACACCCGAGCAGGACATGCCCTGGGACACGCCTGTGTCCCAGACCGTGTGTCTTCACTCGACGACCGTTGACCGCCAAGTCATCGACCACGCAACCCGAAGTCGAACACACCTCTGACACGACCCTGGGACATGGGCCCCTGGGACATGCCCGTGTCTTGGACCGTGTGACCTGTACCAAAGGCCAAATCTGCTTCAAACATTGCCCGTTCCTCTTTTGAGTTTCGGGGCATTACATAAGCTCTTGGAGTTGAGTTTTGGAGAAGAGCCTTATATAACTAGAAGTTAGAAAGATGGGAGGGAAAGTGGACGTACCCATAATCTGGGGAATCACTATAAATTTTGTGTGTACTTTGTGTGTTGTTTCTTTGTTACAGGTTATGTGTTTCCTGAAAGCAGAAAACTGCTAACTCGTAAAGCAATTAAGAAGAAAACTAAAAGAAAGTCACTAGAGTCTAAGAAACCTATTCACCCCCCTCTAGGTGATTTAGCTATCCTTGAAATTAAAGACTTTCACATATGACTGAATAAGGAGCTATCTAAAGGATTACACTCTAGTGAGGAATGAACCTAAAGTCGTCTTTGATGGTTCAGACAGAGGAGTTACCAAAGGCTATGGTATGATTACCAATGACATAGTATCCATTTCAAAAGTATCTTTTGTGGAAGGATTATAACATAATCTGGTCAGCGTAACCCAACTATGTGATATTGGTTATGTCATTGTCTTTCACAAGGATAAGTGTCTGATCAAAATGTCAAGTGACCAAGAGGTAATCTTGACAGACACTAGGAGTGGAAATATTTATTGTTTAAATTTCTTATGTATTAGTACATACTCTCTTGTGTGCCTTGTTGCAAATGAGAAAGTCTCTTATTGTGTGCAATGACATAAGAGGCTTGCTCACATGAATTACAAGGAAATCATGAAGCTCTTCAATGAAGGCGTAGCCAGAAATGGACCAAATCTGAGATGCACCAAAGCGGGCATTTGATCTGCATTCTAAAAGGGACAAACAAAGGCCTCATTTAAGAGCAATGGGGACAAGGAGTCTGAGAGGTATTTATACCTCTTGCATATGAACTTGTTTGGTTCTATGCCAATTCATAGTCTAGGTAGGAAAGTCTATACACTTGTGATAGTTGATAACTATTCTAGATTTGCTTGGGTATTATTTCTTAAGAAAAAGTCTGAAACCCTTGATATCTTTGTGACCTTTGATAAGCAAGTTCAGAATGAAAAGGATAGTTCTGTGGTCAAAATCAAAAGTGACCATGGTACTAAATTTCGGCCTGAAGGCATGACAAGGTTCGGTGGAGAGCAAGGTATTTATCAGGAGTTTTCTTCTCCAAGAACACCCTAGCAAAATGGGATTACTAAGAGGAAGAACAGGACTCTTATAGAGGCTGGCAGGACATTACTTAGTGACACTTCTCTCCCAAAGTACTTCTGAGCTGAGGCAGTAAACACTGCTTGTGATGTCCTGAATAGATCATCTATCAACAAGTATCACAAGAAGACTCCCTATGAGATTATGAAAGGCAGAAAACCAAAACTTATCTATCTCAGGATCTTTAGAAGCAAATGGTTTGTGCTCAATAATGGGACGTCCTACTTGACAAAGTTTGCTGTCAAATCCTATGAGGGAATTTTTGTTGGGTACAACAACCACAACAAAGCCTATAGAGTCTAAAACATGAAGAACCAGGTTGTATAAGAGTCTGTCAATATAGTATTTGACTAGTCTTCAATGATTCATAGTGAGCTACCAAGCTCCTCTAGATCTGCAGGTGCAGAATTGAAGTTAGACAAGTTAAGCATCAATGATACTTCTCCTACTTACAAAAGGAAAGTGATAGTGCGATCATTCCTAAAGGAAGTCCAAGTGCATTGGATATTGATGAAGATCATCAGGATCCAGTAACTGAAGTTCAAGGTGCTGTGGACAATATTCCAGCTGCTGTCAGACACTTGAGAGATCATCTCAGAGTTCTAATCATAGGATATGCAAACCAAGGTGCTACAATAAAGAGTAGAAGCCTCAACATTGTCATGTACTCAAGCTTTTTGTCTCTAGGTTAACCAAAGAAGTTTGAAGATGCCAATATAGATCTATTTTGGATTGTGGCTATGCGAGAAAAACTGAACTAGTTTAAGAAATGCAATGTCTGGAAGCTGGTTCCCAAACTACATGGACATAACATCATTGAAACCAAATGGATTTATTGGAATAAGCTTGATGAGAATGGTGTTATAATCAAAAATAAAGCTATACTGGTTTCCAAGAGATACAAGCAAGAGGAAGGTGTTGATTTTGATCAAACCTTTGCACCAGTTGCTAGACTTGAGCAATCAAACTATTCTTTGCATATGCTGTATATAAGGGATTTAACATCTACCAAATGGATATTAAGTCATCTTTCCTTAATGGTGATCTAAAAAAGGAGGTCTATGTTGAGTAACCCTCGGGTTTTGTTAAACCTAACTTTCCTGAATATGTGTTTGAACTTATAAAAGCTTTGTATGGGTTGAAATAAGCCCCTAGGGCATGGTATGAAACTCTGTCTAGCTTTCTCATTGAGAACAAATTATCAAGGGGGAAGATAGAAAAAACATTATTCCTTAGGGAAGTCAAGGGTAAGATTATTTTAGTCCAAATTTATGTGAATGACATAACTTTTGGGTCTACTGATGATAGCTTTTTCAAGAAGTTTGCTAAACTTATGTAAGGGAAGTTTGAAATGAGTAGAATGAGTGAAATCAAGTATTTCTTGGGCCTCCAAGTTAGATAATCAGAGGATGGGTTATTCATCTCTCAGTTTAAGTTCACCAAGGAGTTAATCAAGAAGTTTGGAATGGAGAGTTCCTCCACAATAAAAACTCTAATGGGGTTAAGTGTGTCAATAAACAAGGACGAGATCAGGAAACCTATAGATGAAACCTTGTATAGAGGCATAATTAGATCCCTCCTCTACTTAATTGATAGTATGTAAGACCCCCCCCCCAAACCTTTGCCCGAGTCGGTCCGGAGGGAATCTTACTTGCCCAAGATGTCCACCCAGTGCTCCTTAAGGGGTAACAACCCACTCTGCTAAGCACTAGTTGGCCGCCTTGCTCAGCTTGAATCACAACTTACACATCTCATCATAGAGTTTAGCGTAAGCATTAACAGAAAGCCACAACAAATATATATATATATATAGAAATATATATTTAAGGAGATGCAAAAGGTCGTAGCCACTGTTTATTTAATCCCGTAGGATATAAAAGTACTATAACTAAAAACTCCTAACTCTCTCAATCCTGCTCGCTAGTACTCACGTCTCGAAACTCTGGAGATGACAGGAGTGCCTCTACTCAGGTAGTCCTATTAGCTGGCATATCATCCTGCAGCAGCTTGTCACTACGGTGCTCCATCTCCTGTGAATAGTTATTAAAATAACCATTAGTCACAGAGCTAAGTGGAATCAAATCTCCTCCCTAGATCCATATCATGGGACGAGCGCATGCACACAACAAAAGTAGATAACTGAAGCAAGAGAGAGTTAGTACAAAATTTCATATATAAGCTAGGAGCAACAATAATAGTGGTGCAGTTTAGTATAACTTGAGTAACAACAACAATATTCATCAATTATAATTTAAGCTCCACTAGCACAACATCACATCAAGTATTCATAACCTATATTCATACAATAGGCATTTACAGTCGTGCACACATCGCAGGCATTCACAGCTGTGCACACATCACAGGCATTCACAGCCGCGCACAACACCCTATGCCGACATAGTATGGACTGCTTCTTATTAAGCAGGATAGCGAGCCCCGCAGGCCTCATCGATGTGGTCGTCTGTAATAGTGACCAGTACTACCACTTCTGGGGGTGGTCGTAATACACAGCCCAGACCCTAACGTGCATACCCATGTACTCTTGGATATGAGTGATATCTGGCGATTCAACATTTTGGCCGACCAGTGGAGGAAACCAAACGGAGAAAACATAATGGACGGTCACCCATGGTACTCATCTCATTGTCGCCTTGATTAATCTAACTTCATGCACCGGTACGATCGATATGTGGGAGTGATTGACCCGTCACAATTTATTGCAAGCAATTTACAAGCAATCAAATTTATCAATTTTGCTGGCATGCACCGGGTCTGTGGCGGCCTGCCCTACTATGCTTTAAATAATTTTGGAAAGCGGCATTCAACTCAACTTTCGACAAGGAGCATGGAAGCACTTTATTTGGGTTAATCCGGGAGGAGTACCTCAACTCCAATTATCCCCAACTAAGGCTCAACCTAGCGGATAAATGCTTATCAAAATAGTAAATTACAGAAACAAAAGTGTGGTAATAAAGGTTGTTGATAGTATAAGCTGCAGAATTGAAATGCTGTATGAAATAGGACCGGTACAAAATTGGAGTAGTACTGGACTAAAATAACTGAAAGTAATTACTAAAAGGAACTTGACCAGTACGAGACTGGAATTGTACTTAAATAAAATAACTGAAAGTAAGTATTGAAAGGAACTTGACCAGTATGGGATTATAATAGTACTTAAATAAAATAACTGAACTGAAAGTAAATAAGTAGGACCAGTACGAGACTTGAGTACTTGAAAAGAAATAACTGAACTGAAATAAATAATAGAACTGCACCAGTGCAAGACTAGAATAAATCATAAAGAAAATGGTTAGTAGTCCAATCTTTGCATTCAAGAGGCTTTAGTTCGATCTCTGTTCTTAGGAGGCAAGTTCAGTTCCATCTCCATTCTCAGGAGGCATGCTCAGTTCCATCTCCTTTCTCAGGCGGCATTTCAGTTCCATCTCCATTCTCAAAAGACATGTTCAGTTCTATCTTCGTTCTCAGGAGGCATGTTCAGTTCCATTTCAGCTCTTAGGAGCCTTCTTTGGGTTACAACTATTATTAAGATCCGATAACAATTCAGTTGTGCCATTTTTAATCATGGCTTAATCCGATCACGGGGACTAATTAGGAGTTACATCATTATTATTCATCGAGAATAATTAGCAACTCATTTGCTCGTACTCTCATCTTTCGAATTTGCCTAAATTACTCGAGAGTCTTTTTTAAAAAAAAGATGCGCTTGGCGGTTTCACGAAATCTTGGGAACACTCAGAGCTTGGGCACTTGCCTCGATCACTCTCATCAATAAAATAATTGAACTTATCATTTGATTTAAAAGGTTGTCACACGCTCCAATTTTCACTTTCGAACAAATTGAGGGCATCAATTTCCGAGTGCGACCCTAGGCTCTAAGAAATCGAAAAATCTTTAATTTTTATCTCAAGGTTTTCAAATTTTGATACAATCTTTAGGAAGGCATAAGATGAGCCTAGTAATTTTTTCAAAAAAATTTTAGATATTTTGGGCCTTAAATTTGTCCAAATAAAAATTATTTGGACTTTTAAAAATACCAAATCAACTCCAAAAATTCTCATAATTTTTGTGGAGGTAGCACTTACAAAGGGAAATATTTTTCATGTTCAACACTTTTGGGAGCTAACATTTTTTTTAAAAAAATGTACAATCATCTGTTTAAAAAATTGTTTTGCATATATCCAGATCAATCCAATCCTGCGGCCAGGAATACGACAGACGGTTGATTTGTAGGATTTTTCCCCACATCAGATTGGCCATGGATTCGCTGTGGGGGGGCACACAAGTTGAGGTAGGGGGGACAATGAAATCACCACCATCAGATCTCATCACCGTGATCGGACGTTGGATGCTTCTCCCCGTTGATGGAAAAGGCGGTGGCCTTCTGCCACCACCGGCCAGCTGCTGCTGGATGTCGGCGCCACCCCCGCTCAACTCGTAGGGGGATGGAGACCTCTTGGGCTATGGTCCGGCAGACTGCTGTCGCCGACCACTGTCAGAATTTACCAAATCGAGAGCAGGGTGGCGGGTTTCTTTACTCCCAGCGACACCATGCCACCCTGCTTATCCAGTGACTGCCTTGGCCATAAAACCACCCCAGGCCGACGCACCCGGGGTTGTGCTATTCTCCGGTGGTAGTCTGGAGGCCTAGCACCACTGGCCTCTGCCGTAGTAAATTAACAAAGTTTTACTATGTTTTCGTGTGCCTTCGGAGAGGCGATTTTCGGTGACACCTCGACCTTCCAACACCTGGGAAGGTTATCCCCAATGGTGTAGCACTTCCCTAGTGCCACCACTGGCGCTGGGCAAGGCTTACCACCCTCGGCAACCACCCGACCTGTAGCTTGGCTCGGGTGGCATCGACGGCTCTCCGGCCTCTAGGAGGCACATGTAGATCATCGGGAAGATGAGGAAGGGTAAGGGGAAGAGTTTCAACCTATGGTGGTTTGGATCGGGAGGTGTTGGGCCAAGATTCCATGAGAGGTAGTGGTGGAGCTCGGGTGGTGAAGGTTTTTCCGGTGAGCTGGAGCTCCGGGAGAGGTGCTCTGGGCTCAGTTAGGTTTGGGAGGAGGGAGGCAGTGGGCATGTCCTTTTATAGGCTTGGGGAGGGTGGATACCCCTCCCCTCCTTGATATGGAACTAACCCGAGAGGAGGACGAGCTCCTCTCCTCTCCTCCACTTGACTTGGCCAGGTGGCACCATTAGGGGGGGGGGGTAGTACACTTAGGTGGAAGGAATCAAAGGTGGGCTTGGTGGGCTTGGGACTTAGACTTTAAGAAGGGAAGAGGGGAGGTGGTGGGCTTTTTGTTAAGCACCCACCACCCATGCCCTTGCTGAATAGGGTGGCCTAAGAGGTTAGGAAGACCAAGCCCAAGCTAGTAAAGAAGAGGAGGTACCCACCTCTTTTGAGAGAAATGTTCAAAAATGGACTTTTTTGGGGGTTTGACCAAAGTCAACCCTATGGTGGGTCCCCTATGTTGGTCAAAGTCAAAATAGGTCCTTGATGTCGGGACTCAGCTCAAAGTTGGGGTGTCGTGTCACAATTGGTGTGCGCATGCTTTTCGATGCACGATAACGCTTAGTTTGACCACAGATTGACCACTCTTATTTGAAATTAACCAGGATGAACTCAATTGACTTTATATTGACCATACGAGTCCAATGCCACCAACCAGGGTCGGATCGGAGTTAATTTGAGTCGCAGCGCGCTAAAACAGTCAAAATACTCATATTCGTCGTTAGACTTCAGATTGCGACGCAACGAGTTCCAATGCATTCATATCGACTATACGAAGTCAGAGGAACTGACAGAACTCAGATCAAAGTTCTCTAACTCGATATTAAAAAATCTTGTTTTCACGACGTTCTACGAGAAACTACCATATTCATCATATATCCTCGAAATTTAACGGAACGAGTTCCAACACACTCATATTGACTATACGAGGCCACGGTGTTGACACCGAAAAACTCGGTCTCTGCGGAGTTGACCCTTGGGGAAGGGGTGATTGCACACTTCTCTCTCACGGGCCAAACAACTAAGAAAAAAGAACAGGGAAAAGACCCAAGGGCTCTACGTGGAGGACCCACCACACACCCAGAAGATCTTAAAGCATTTCCCCTCCCTATCCAAAAGCCGAGCTAAGAATACCTCAGAACGCGCAAGAATACTGGGGCACAAGTAAGAAAGAGTGGGGAAGCAATAGAACTAATAAGCCTGCCTTCTGAGGTACCCCTTGGGTCTTATTTATAGTTTTCTAAAAATGGTCTGCAAATAGCCAACCTCCGTTGTTCTTAACAGCTATATGCAACACAACTGGATCTGCCAATAGCGTAACTTCACTGTTCCAACAGGCTATAGACAGGTCAGCGGGGGTAAAACTGTAAAAAAAACACCACAGGAGACTGGGCGAGCGGCCCAATGGAGCCTCTGCTCGCCGAGGGTGTGGAGTGCTCGATGGGGCTGGCACTCGCCGCCTCTACCATCCTTGGGCGAGTGCGGGGCTGGCCTGACCTTACTCGCCCACTGCATGTCGAACCCCTGGGGCGAGTGCGAGCTGGCCCGCTCCACTCGCCGCTACTCGCGAGGCCCTTGGGGCGAGTGCGAGCCGACCCCTCCACTCGCCCCTCCAACGATCCGCCCCCATTTGGGCAAGCAGGCATACTGGTCTTTGGACAATCTTTCCCCTATCGACCCGCTCCACTCGTCGGATATGGGGTTGTACACAATCTTCGCTCTTTGCGAGGTTGGTCAAAGCTCAGAAAGAAACATCCAACCCTACAATATGCGGCGAGTGCGACAGGGCCAGAGAATATTTTGGTGGGCTACACCAGCTGCTATATATATAGGTCTGTGTACCTGCGCGCCCTTTGTCATTCCCTCTTACTTGAGCCTTGACGAGATGCCTCTTTCCAAAGAACTCCAAGAGAAGCTCAGTCGCGCCCGCGAGCTCAACGCCGCTCGCGCTTACGCATTAGTAGGCCTGCCTTCCATCACTACAGTGCCCAAGCCTCCGAAATCCAACCTTGCCAAGAAGGCCAAGTCCATTCCGAAGGATGCCGAATCCATCTACCATTACTTGGAGTCTACCTTGGCTCTCGGTCTTGCCTTCTCCAAACCGACTGCCGACCTCAAGAGGAAAGTAGTCGTCAACATTCCCGCCGACCCCGAGGACCACCAATCCAATGTCGATACCTCCACACCATGATTCCACACCCTGCACGATAGCTCACGACCTCAGACTCCCCATGTCCCTCGTCTGCAAAGTAAATTCCCCCTTGGGACCACGGGTCTGTATTCGCTAAAAATCAGATCGCCAGCTCGCATTACTACTCAACATCCTACAAATACTCCTGCACTCGCGGGGAAAATAGTCGAGGACATCCCGATCCCCAGGTTCAATCTCATCTCCCCAGGAGTCCACCCTCTGGGTCGCGGCAAGAACCTTGCCCTGCTTCCCCCACACAGCTTACAAGAACTGCCGAGCTCATCCCGTTAGCCCCTCTTTCTCTGGTATATTTTTCATAGGTCTCTTTGCTACTCGCACCCTCATTTCTCTGAGTAGATTATTTTTTGCAAGGCTCCCTGCTCCGTCTGAGGTTGAAGAGTCTTCAGAACAGGCTCTCTACTTATCACCCCCTGAGCTTGGAATGGAGAGCTTCCTAGACGACTCGTTGGATCCTCCCAAGCTGAGGCAACGAGTAGTGGAGGTACTGAAGAAGCAGGACGCTACCCTTCGCTAACTTCGAGCGGACAATGCACACAGCGAGCAGAGGCTGTGGGAACTAGAGTGGGATTATGTGCTGCTCGCGAACAGGATGGAGCAAGGATCAGCGAGCGAGATGATGTCCCCCACCCCAGTTATGGAGAGAGTTGATGAACACCTACAGACTCTCCACAGGGACCTAAACCTGGTCCACGAGTTCCTCAACCCACGCCGACCTCCGGGGACTGGGGCGCGAGTCCGGGGTAGATGGAAATGGCTCCCTAGCTGAGCCTACCGGCCCTCGCCCCCTGCTCCCCAGCTCGCGCGGGTAGTTTGAACTTTCCTCCGCTCGCAATAATATTTTTTTAGGGGCTGCGAATGTCCTTGTATGTAATAACTTAAAACAATTTTTCAGATATAAATTCTATTTGAAACAACAGGATGTATTATCTAGGTTTAGCTCGCACTAAGATAGGCAATACCGTCAAGTGGCGAGTTGGGATCGACGAGCCGGACTGCCCGGTCGGCTCGGCCATAAATTATTTCTATAAATAGGCCCCTCACCAACCCCAACCCATCTCCTTTATTGCATTCACACCCCCTGTTTCTTGCTCTTCTCACAACCCCTGCTCGCGTTCGAACTCGCAAGACCATGGGCAAGACACACCCTGACGCCGACGGGTTGTCTAAGTGCACTTAGTATTTCGCCGAGTGCTGCTTCATTGAAGGGAATACCAGTGAGGCAGAGCTCGCGTAGTTCATAAATGACTTCGTACCCCCGGGCTTTGTAGCACGCCGGCCGGTGTAGAATGAATCTATCAACACTTTCTTCAAAGACGAACTCGCCTTCCCCTTCTCGTACTTCGAGGTGGGGTTGTGCTTCCCCCTCTGGACGGAGATTCTTCAGATCCTCAAATACTTCAGCGCAGTGCTCGCGCAGCTGAATTCAAATGCCATCGTTATGATGGTTGGGTTCGCCTGCTTCCTCCGACAAGAGCGGATAGAGTTCAACCTGACCGTCTTCAGGAAACTCTTCACCTATTGGGAGACTAGTGATGGAGTTTCCTTCCTCATGGGTTCGTTTATCAAGGTTCACGAGATCGCGAACAAGAATTACAACTGGATTTCAAAGATCATCTTCATCAAGGGTGATTTCGACAATATACCCTACTCTCCACTACAGAAGAGCGAAGAGGTGTACCGACCCCCATTGGTTTCGGGCAATGATGTCGAGCTGCACCGGTTCTTCCTAGAGAAGGACTTCGAGGTCGCCTTCCTTCGAAGGGGCCTCAACTTGCTTCCCCCCCGTTCTCTTTGGCGAAGGTATACTCTTTTCTCCTTCCTGTCGGCTTGCTTACAACCATCAATTTTCTAACTCCAAGTTTTTCTCTGCAGGGGAGCGATCAATTCCCTAGAATCTACCTCATACGGACTGGGAGTCAGCCTGGACCCGCTCGCGCATGATCGGGCAGCGACGACGGCCTGCTGAGGCGACTTGGGGTATGGCGGACCCTCCTCCAGCCGAAAATGACCTGGACTCGAAGGGTCTGGCTCGCCTTGCTGCCCCCCACCGCCAAAGAAGTTGAAGGTGATGGTGGTCTCCCGGGGAGGACTACAACAACAACAACAACAAGTCCGGGGGAGAGCACAAAAAAAGAGTTTACATAAGCTCGTCGGAGACCACGCCAGAAGGGTCGCCAAAGAGCTCGCTGAAGGGATCGCCAGAGAAGGACCTGGAGGGTGGAGAGCCCCTGACTCCATTACTGCATCGGTGACAACGACCCGCAAGCCGGGCCTGCCAAAGAGACACCCCCTCTTCGGCTTTGGAGGAAAGTTAAAAGATCTAGCCGGAGAGCCGATGGTGCGGTGGGATGAGCAGACCCACAGGGTCTCCATCTCATCACTCCATTTCTCCTAGTCAGGGGGTCAGCTTGCCTCCGGGCATGCCTATGCACTAGGCTTCGGCCTATATTGGAGCGAGGATGTCGAGGACTACAAGAGCTTGACTCTTTGTCAGCTCAGTCGCGAGGGTGAATAGGCCCAGATGCGGGCCTTGGAGCTGCACTACATGGTGGTCCGCCGAGACTTCAACCTCAACCACCAGCTACTGAAGGAGGAGCAAGAGCACGACCTTTTTAAGGACAAAGTCGTCGACTGGCGGGGCGACTGCAAGTTGCTGAGAACCTTCTCGTGAAAACCGCCGGTGGGATGGTAAGCGCCGGCTACCCCCTTCATTTTTCCCTTGGGGTTTTTCAAGCATATTAATCTTACTTTGCCTTTCTCTCCAGAATTTAGAAGCCGCGGATAAGCTGCATGCTCGCACTGCCGAGCTGGAGGCTCGTGTTTCCAAGCAGAAGGTTCGCATCGCCGGGCTGGAGAAGGAGATCATCAGTCTAAGGGATGAGAACAGAGGGCTCAAGGGAGAGCTAATTTGGCTGACTGAAATCTTCCTCCCTCGGTCCGGCGGTGAGCTGAGCATTCCTCCCAAATGGCCAAGGGTCTATAGCAAGGCTGAGGTCGCCGAGAGGCTGCGGAACTACTCCATGAGCACCGCTGACTACACCCTCTAGATAATGAAAGACATGGAGGTGTTGATGGAGGGATGCAAGGAGATCACGGCAAGGGACCTTGTGCCGAACTTGTTCCTAGCGAGAAGGAGGAAAACTTCGAGTCATTGTTCAAGGATGTCAAGGGATACAAGGATGGTCGTGCATCCGAAGGGGAAGGTGAGGGGGATCACCCGTCTAGAGGGGAGGGCGAGAGCTGACTCGCATCCCCTTCCCTTTTTTGCTTTTCTTCTATTGTAATTCCCCCCCACCCGTTTGTAACATATATTATTTACGAATGAAAAAGTACTTAGCTTGAATTTGTCTCTTTCCTTTCTTTTTTTTGAATCTACTGTATTGTATTTGCCTGCGAGCTGACCTCCTCATTGGGCGACCTTGCTAGAATAGAGCTTGCCGCTAGAATGTATCTGATTTAGGATTCGTGCCCACGGAGAGACCTTAGGAGCTCACTAACCCAAGATAATTAGGAGGCGAGCCATCTGCCGAGCCAAGCTCGCGAGTACTTAGCTCGCCCACAAGTTGCCCTTTTTGTTTTCGCCAAGCTGCAATTGTTAGAAAATTCCCAAGTAAAATTTTAGGAGGGTGGAAATGTGCCGCCGAGGACCACCTCATCTCACCATCCTTAGTGGATGCCGAGATCTCTGCTCGCTGCACTTTCATCTTTTCATGAGATGATGCTACCCCAGGGTAATAGGCTCGGACGACATGCCGAGCTGGTCTCGCGAGTGATCAATTCGCCTACGGCAGTTCTTCCTCCTTGAAGCTGCTCGTAGTAGCCTTAGCTAGCTTGCCCAGCGGTGACTGGACCCAACCCTTAATCACCTTTGCATTCTGCCTTTTTAGTACAACTAGCTGATTCCTGAATTTAGATGTAGCCCTATCCATCGAGAATCTCAGCCTTGTCAGCTAGGTGAGAGCGTGACAGCGGGTGTGGAGCATCAGCCGGCCTAAGCCCTCTAGGGTCATTATGACATCACTCGAGGATCCCGAACTTGCCAGCTAAGTGGAAGCCTGGCAGCGGGATCATCTCGTGACCTAACTGAAAGTGAGAGTAAGATCTATCTCAACTCTAGAGGGGGGGGGTGAATAGAGTTTATTTAAATTAATTTCAAAGTTTTGAAATAATCAGCACATATAAAATTCAATTTATAGTATAGTGTAGAGTGCTAGTAAAGAGTTAAAAATAAAGAAGTAAAGAGCACAACACACAGCAAATCAATCACACAAACAAGCCAGAAGACACAAGGAAATATAGTGGTTCCCCAAAAAAACCTAGGTACATCCACTCTTCTACCACCCTTGGTAGGAATCCACTCAGGATGAGTTGATCAGGTGTCCTGACACCAATGAGCTTTTGATAAGGTGCTCAAAAACCAAAACTAGATTTTTTGATAAGGTGTCTTGCCACCACTGAGTTTTGACAAGTTTCTCAGAACCAGACAGAACTTTTGAAGGGAGTTCAAGAACCCTTTTATAGCAGAAAAAGAAAAGATAAAGAGGTGAAGTTGTCTTCTCTGTTCTCAAATCAAATGAGAGAAAACTAGTGGATCTTTTGTTGCCAAAGCTCCCCCTGAGATGTAGACAGGTTCAGGAATGGAAGCTTTGCTCTAGGATGATAGGTCTTCAGAAGTTTAGATCTCCAGCAAAAGATTGTTTCAGCAAAAGGAGGCTGAAAGATGAGGTGTCTGGAGTTCTTGAGATGAAGCTGTGAACACTTTTCTGTAAGCAAAAAGATTGTTATTCTGATTCTTCAGAATTGATCACTTGTTATCTGTCACAGCTTAATTCTTATTGTTGTGTTCTCTGTGTATTCTCTATATGTTTTTCTGAAGACAAAAAGGAGGATCTTATTCTCTGAAAAATTCTTGTCAAAGATAGCCGTTGGCAGTCATTAATGTCTTCCATAAAAAGTATTGTCTTCTAGAGGAAGGTCCAATAAAACATTCCCTGAATAATTCCTTGAAACTTGCTCCAGAATAAAGACAAACGGCTGGCAGATCTCTTTGACATAAATGCTGAGATAATTCAAAAACATTCCAAAGACTGGCAGCATTTGAATCATTAGAATCATTGATCTCTCAGAAAGATCGTCGATCTGAGCTCTACGATCGTCGAACTGAGCTCAGAGATGGAAACAGATCAAACAGACAGAAAATGTCGAACTGAGCTCGAAGATCGTCAAACCGAGCTCAGCGACCTGAAGAATAGCTGAAGAGAGATCGTCGACCTGAGCTCGAAGAATTTCGACCGGAGTTCGACGATTTATCGAAGTTGATCTCAGAGAGCATCGAACCGAGTTCGACGTTTCGTCGACCTAAGCTCGACGATAACTGACTTTGGCTCAGCTTTAAGTATGATTCCTTGAAAGGTCCTGGGGGCAGCTCAAACCTAAATTCTAAGCCCTAGACCCATTCTAATGTTGACCTTTACAACTATACAACTAGGTCAACCTGGTTTCCTAAGACAAACATAGTGATCCTTACCCAAATTAGTAATAGGGTGTTCCAACACTAACCCAAGAGCAGGAAAATTTGTCATCACTAATCCTCCGAGCGCTAAAACTGGCCCAATCAGCTAGGTGGGAGCCTGACGGCGGGTGTTGAGCATCAACCGACCTCAGCCCTCCAAGGTCATAATGACGTCCAACGGGGATCCCGACCCTACCAGCTAGGTGGGAGCCTGACAGCAGGATCATCATGGTACCTAACCCTAGAGCGAGAAAACTTGCCATTACTTATCCACCGGGCGCTACCACCGTCCCAATCAGCTAGGTGGAAGCCTGACGACGGGTGTTGAGCATCAACTAGCCTCAGCCCTCCAGGGTCATAGCAATGTCACTTGAGGATCCCGACCCTGTAACCTAGGTGGGAGCCTGGCAGCGGGAGATCCTATGGACCAAACCCAAGAGCGAGAAAACTTGTCATCCCTTATCATCTGGGCGCTACCATAGGCCCAATCAGCTAGGTGGGAGCTTGACAATGGGTGTTAAGCATCAATCGGTGTCACGACTCACATTTCCTCATCAATAAAATTATATCAGAGTAGGGGAAAATACGCACCATGATGCCACACCGTGCAGGGGATAACTGCAGATGCTCAGGCAAAACTCCAGACTCTGAGGTTTAACCGAAAATCATAATTTATTATGAAAGAAATCCAACTAAGTTGGATGGTCGTATCCTTCGATACAGTGGATCAACTAGTTCACAAGTAAAATATATTTATACGCTGCGGAAGATACTTTGGTTAAGGTGATTTGACATTCTACATGAGCGTAAACGTCCCCGAAGGACAACTCAAAAAATGCAGGACTCTAAATTTAGTATAATATGAAAATAGTCTTTACGTTACTTTGGAAAGTAGTACTTTAAGTTTAGAAATATGGCATGTATGAAGTACATATAGTAATGCCTTTATGAGTTAAAATACCAAACATGCATGCTAGCATAAAGAATTCTCAGAGAGCAAGTAAACAACCTTCAAAAATGCAAAAAAACTAGCAGTTTAAGTCACATACTTAACATCACAAGAAAAACCACCAGTGGGCATCAACAACCTGACACGAACCCACTGGTGAGTATGTATGTCTATACAGAAAGGAAACAAGAAAAGAACTACCTCACAAAGATGAGGGAAAGAACCCTCTGCAAAACAGCAGATCACTAGCAAGCTCCAAAAGAAAACTAGCCGTTGAATCGGCTACAACCCTGAACTTGAGGCATTCAAAGAAAGAACACCTCAGCAAGAGAAAAATAAGCAATAAAGGAGTTGTAGATCATAAGCAATAAAATAAGGGGGGGGGGTTACCAAACCCTACAAAAGAATACTGATAAATTTGGCAAAAGGGAGAAAATTTGACAGCAAGAGTAAAGTACTCAAAGGAAAGAGTAATCAAAACGCATCAAGTGCGAGAATAACAAAATGCTTCGCTAAAAACCTGTAGAACAACAAAGCCACACAATGCCCAAATAATATGGAACGGAAGGAACTAACAGCCCCAACCTGTGAATCATTCGTAGTGGTAAAACCATGGATCTGGGTTGGTGACCAAAAACAGCCCTCATCCAAACAACCAGATCCAAACAACTCAGGGGCCACCAGTGCAGCCTTGGGGTCCAACACACCGGCCCAAACCGGGGCTAAAATGGTGGTGGACACGGCTCTTCACCCAAACATCCCTGTTAAGAAAAACAGAGTAACCACCTGCCATGATTCACGATTCAGCCTTCAAAACTATCCAAAAACGTCACCGAAACCCTATAAAAACCCACACCAAGAGACTCGGGAGAAAACTACAAGTCTAAGGGAAAAGCGTCGAGTACACTCGACACCGCGTTTAGTGAGCACCACTCACTCAACGCTAAAACACCAAGCGGGAAAAAGCGTCGAGTTCACTCGCCGCCGCGTTGAGTGAGCACCACTCACTCAACGCCAAAACACTTAGCCGCAAAACGCTTACTCAACTCAGCCAATGCTAAACAATCCAAGGCATTGAGTGAGCTCCCCACACTCAACGCTTTTGTCTTAAACTATCAAGCTAAGCAGACAACGCTGAGTGAGTTCACCACACTCAATGTTGTCAATGCCAAATAGCCAAAGCCGTTGAGTGAGTTCACCACACTCAACGCTTTTGTCTTAGAAAAACTGCCTGACTAGACAGGGTTGAGTGAGCTTAACTCACTCAATGTCAAAAGACTTGGAAAAACCCGACTGCCTAGACGGTAATGAGCAAGCTCAACTCACTCAACGCCAAAAGTCTTAAAAAAAAATCTGACTGGCTAGACGGCGTTGAGTGAGCTAAACTCACTCAATGCCAAAAGACTTAGAAAAGTGTGACTGGCTAGGCGGCGTTGAGTGAGCTAACCTCACTCAACTCCAAAAGACTTAGAAAAGTCTGACTAGCTAGGCGGCATTGAGTGAGCTCACCCCACTCAATGCAAAAAGACTTAGAAAAGAACTAACTAGGCAGACGACGTTGAGTGAGCTCACTTCACTCAACGCTGTCAACGCTTTTACTTAGAATACTGGCTAAACAGACGGCATTGAGTGAGTTCAACTCACTCAATGCTATCAACGCTTATGACTTAGCTTAAAGTACTTACTGAAAGGAGTTGATTGTATACTATGCACTCAATGCTTTTTAACTGAGATGGAGTTGAGTGAGCCGACCCCACTCATCGCTAAAAGACTTAGCTAAACAGCCTAATCAGACGGCGTTGAGTGAGTTCACCTCACTCAACGTTGTCAACGCTAATTACTTAGAATCCATACCAAAGCAGCTAGGCGTTGAGTGTGTCCACCACACTTAATGCTTTTACACTTAGCCTAAAAACTGGACTTCTGTACTAAGATACACTCAATGCCAAGGGGCAGAGACCTGACAGAAAAATTGCTCTACTCAAACCGACCATGCTAGACCTCAATAACTAGCCCAAAATCATAATATTTTCTCTTATTTTCATCGACTAGACGGAATGAAAATCTGCTATTGCTAACTATCCTGATACAGACTTAACCTATCCTATTCAGCCAGAGCCATACCAAAACCAACCCAATCAGACATTTTCTCTCTAAAAAAACATGGACTAGCTGGAGCTTCTCTACACTAACAACAATATAACCATTGTCAAAACCTATAGTACACCTAGGATCTAAGCAAAAAGAGGGATAAAACTAACAAGAAAACAGAGAATCAGTCTTGGCAAGGATAAAAGTGCATCACTTGCCTCAATCTTCGGGAATCGGCCAGCTACACTCCTCTGCACTCGGATCTGGCAGGGAGAGCAGCTACCTAAGAAAATCTGGAGCTTTAGAAAGAAAACAAAGTCAACCCGCAAACCCTAACCTCCAAAAAAATCCAAGAAACACAAAAATCTTACCTTAGGGAGGTATATCTAGGCGAGAGCAGTCCAAATCTAGACTCAAACCAGAATTTCGAGTTCTAAACCTTAAGAAATCGGCGGCAGGAAGCTCTAGGTTTTTCGTCGCCCTCTTTCTTTCGCAAGAAGCTAGCCATCCTTTTTGGGGAAGATGAATGGGATAAAACTAAAATAAACTATATATAAAGTCTATCCACTCACAACCCAAGTAATATATAATATAATATAACTTTAAGTAATATAAAACTCAGCCACTATAGATTAGGCTAATAATAAAATAAGCCATATAACACAAACAATTAACATGATATAATATTATATCAGTTAATTAAAATAAAACGTCAGAATGACACGAAGACCAAACAACCTCGAAATTCGACAAAATTCGCACTGTAGCTCAATACCCATGCTACGAAAACAATGACGAAGTCGAAATCAATATCCGACAAACAAAACTCAAGATAACACCTCCTGAAGACAAAACACAAGCATTACCGAAGAGACTCCACCGAGTCGCAAAAACAGACTCCGACTCGCTAGGGAATCTTGCAAACAGGTTATAAACAAGGCACAAAGAAGTCCTAAAGAGCTAAGACCACGCTCTAACAACGACATAAGCCGGAAACGTGTCAACGTAATGCCAAATAAAGATTAAATAATCTCAGAAAAACCGGGGGCGTTACAGTCACTCCTCCTAAAAGAAAGTTTCGCCCCAAAACATTACGCACAAAACTTCTACTATAGAAGGAAAAGAATAAATAACCAAGGGTTATAAAGAAGAATACATACCAAGCAAAAATAGGGGAACAGATGAGGGTGAGCCTCCCTCATAGCTGACTCCAACTCCCAAGTCGCATTTTCCACGCCTCGGTTTCTCCACAAAACTTTAACCAGTGGAAAGGTCCTCTTCCGCAATACACGATCTTGAGTATCCAAAATACGGACATGCATCTCAATATAAGAAAGATTAGGCTCCAACTGGGGCACAATTCAAAACTCTTATGTCGCTTAGTACACACTTCTGCAATTGGCTCACGTGAAAAACATCGTGCACACCAGGGAAAAATGCGGGCAAATCAAGCATGTAGGCTGACACACCAATCCAAACAACAATTTATAAATGACCCTATATATCTTAGATCCAACTTCCGATTCTTACCGAACCTCTTAACTCCAACCATCGTGGAATCCTTAAGAAAATACCAAGTCCCCTACTGTAAACTCTAAATCAGATTTACGCCGATTGGCGTTCTTCTCATAATGTTCCTGAGCTATCCGAAGCTTCTCTCGAATAGCTTCACAGAAACTTCCATTTCTTCGAGCGCATCTGGACCCAACAAAGATCTCTCGCCAACCTTAGTCCAAAATAGGGGAGTTCTGCTGCGTCTCCCATACAGAGCTACAAAAGGTGTCATTTGCAAACTTTCTTGATAACTGTTATTATAAACAAACTCCCTCAACCTCAAACGCTCATCCCACGCTCCTCCGTGGTCCAAAATGCAACATCTGATCATATCCTCCATGATCCGATTAACTCGCTCCGTCCGACCCTTTGGTCTGCGGGTGGTATGTGGTAGAGTACCTTAAATCCGTACCCAAACCTTCGTGCAAACTCTTCCAGAAGCGAGACGTAAACCTGGAGTCTCGGTCTGATATGTTGCATATAGGAATGCCAAGCAACCAGATGACTTCATTCAGATACATCCCATCTATCTTCTTCATGGGGAGGGGGGGTAATCAATCTCATAGGGTACGAAGTGAGCACACTTCATTAATCTGCCAACAACAACCTGGACGGAATCCTATTATCGAGGAGATCTTGGTAGACCCGTAATGAAATCCATTGAAATACTCTCCCACTTCCAACTCGGGATTTCTAAGGGAGTCAACTTGCCTCCAGGCCTTCCATGATTAGCCTTAACCGGCTTACAATCAGAGCACTCAGATACGAACTTGGCTCTATCACCTTTCATCCCAAACCACTAGGCAATCTGCTTCGAGTCTTGATACATCTTAGTAGAACCTGTGTGGCAGGCAATACTGGAACCGTGTGCCTCACTGCACAATTTATCTCGCAGACTTTCAACATTGGGGATTCAAAATTTGTCGCGGTACTTTAAGGTACCTGCGTCATTGATAGAAAAATCCAGCAACTTCCCCTTCTCAGTTCTATTGTGAAGGTACAGTACTTCAAGATCGTCCTTTTTATGAAGCCTCGTAAGAGAAATCCATGAAGGCTCGGACACCGCCAAACTGCTTGGCGTGTCACTACTTGTAACTGAAATGTCCATTAAAAGAAATCCTTCTATCAACAACTCAGCGGAGAGATTGGAAACTTTCCATGTCTTCCTACTTAGGGCGTCAGCTACTACATTAGCTTTGCCCGGATAGTATCAAATATCAACCTCAAAATTAGCAACACACCTTAACCATTACCGCTGGTGCAATTTCAACTCTTTCTGAGTGAATACATACTTCAACTCTTATGATCAATGTAAATCTTGCATTGCGCATCTTACAACAGGTGTCTCCACAACTTTAGCTTATAATTCACGGCTGTGAACTCTAGATCATGCATATACACCATCACTTTTTTTTTCTTCTTCTTGCATCAGCATGCATCCAAGCCCAACATGAGATGCATCCATAAACACATCATAATCCATGCCCTCCGTAGGCAATGCCAAAAATTGGAGCAGTGCATAATCTATACTTTAGTTCTTGAAAAGCTCCCTACACTTCTCGCTCCTAATGAAGGTTGCATTCTCCTGCGTCGACTGAAATCCCTAGTCCATTCAATAACAATAGCAATTTTCTCTGGGTCGACTGAAATCCCATTCATGTTAACTACTTGACCCAGAAACAAACCCTGAGGCAACCAAAACTCGCGCTTGCTCAACTTGGCGAACAACTTGTGGTCCCTCAAAGCCGATAAGGATAAACGCAGATGTAGGTTATGCTCCTCAGCATTACGGGAATATACCAAAGTGTCGTCTATAACCACAACTACGAGGCGGTTTAGAAAATCTTTGAATACTTTAATTATCAGATTCATAAAGGCAGAGGGTGCATTGGTCAAACCAAACGATATCACAAAAAACTCAAAATTTCCATTCCTGGAATGGAAAGCAGTCCGTGGGATACCTGATTCACGAATCCTGAACTGGTGGTAGCCTAAACAAAGATCAATCTTGGACAACTCAGTGCTACCACGCTACTTGATCAAACACATCATCGATTCTTGGCCTTATAAAATAATTCTCTAGCAACTTATCCAGCTCACACGGGCCATACGGTACGGGGCCTTAACAATAGGACGAGTACCTAGCTCCAGATCTATGACGAACTCCACGTCTCTCTCAGGTAGAAGACCAGGAAGATTGGATGTAAAGACAACTTCAAACTCGCGCACCACAGGGATATCCTCTAAACGCGACAAACAAACCTTGGTCTCCAACACCGAAACGAGCAAGCAAAACATCCGGAATCTAAAAGCTTCCGAGCACATACCGCAAAATTAGTCGGGGAGACCTGGCGCGAATAATTATACTCTATTGAATCGGCAAAAACTAAGAAGTCATATATAGACTCGCACAATCTTAATACTTTGGCCCCACAATACCCAACCACCAGAGGGAAACTGGACACGAAGCGCGTGTCATAAGATCGAGGGAAAAACGAGGGTCATAGCCTCAAACAAGTGGGTAGTACCGGAAATCTTCCTAAACAATCGCTCCTGCATTCAAGGAAGCGAATGCTAAAACTATAAATACCACTAACAATTAAGACTAGACGTGGACCTAACCTGATATTACTTGGGTAGAAGTCTGAGCTTCTTCTGATGATAACACATTCAGCTTTTCTTTTCCTTTGTCCAATTGCTGCGGCGGTGACAAAGCCCAAGGTGGGACTGGCTGAAGAACGGGCTGGGGCTGCGGGCACTTTGTCTTAACATGCCCCTTCTGTCAACACTGAAAGCAAACCTTATCCTTTAACCAGCAATGGGCAACATCATGCCCCTTCTTCTTACACAAAGTACACACCAAGTCCCTCTTAGGAGCACCCTGAATAACATGAACCTGCTCCTTCTTCTGAGCTCCAATTCTCTGGTAACATCTTTCAAAAAGGTGGCCCGGTCGGCCACAAAAACTACATACTTCCTTACTCCTTTTCCTTGGAGCAGCATCGGATACCTGGGTGTTCTTACCCTCATCAGACTTCCTCTTGTTCTTCCTTAGTATCATGCCCCGATCCTTAGCATTTCCCACAGACTCAACCTTAAGGGAAACTTCCACTGTCCTCTCATTCGTCTCGATCTGGTAAGTATTGGCGTACTGCTAAATGTCATTTGGGAGGCCACCCAAGAAACCTTTGACTCTGCACTCTTCAGCAGCTAACAATCCAGAAACAACCTTATTCAATTTGCTGATCTCGCTCTAATTCTCCACCACTGCGGGGGTTTGCTCATTAGGTTGTCGTCCTAAGGTGGCAGCCAACAATGCCTGCAACTGCGCTTGCATCACCACAATCTGGCCTGACAGGGTCTCCATGCTCTGGCACAGTTCTACAATAACCGCCTCATCCTGCACACCTGACGGCTCACCCTCACGCTGGGGAGTCGACCTTGTTGCATCACGCTCAAGCAACATTCTAATAAAACAATAAACTGCTAATCAAAACCTAGCTTAACGGCTAGAACTCAAACGATACAGCACAGACAAAACATACTTAAGTATTAGCTTCAACTACTAACTTGTTCTGGGATTTTTTAATAATGTTATTATGCTTAACCTAGGATGATTCACCATCATCACACTAACTCATGTACTTAGACCATGAATGCATGAATTTATATTCCTTTTGACTCAAAACCATGTGTGTACATATGTCTTCATGTAAATCTTTAGCTTAGCACGTTGTGCTTATGCTATGTTATGCTATGCATTCTAAAAAGGCCTTAATGCATGTTATGAGCAGCGTACACATGGAAATGTTATGCATCCCATACTATATAATATTGCATGTAATGAAAAGAGAAAACGTGTTAATGGGCATTCATGTGGTGTGGTTATGCATCCCATACTACATAACCCTCACATGTTGCCACCTTTGGTGGATCCATATACAAACACATATTATGCATCCCATACTACATAATATGCCCCGTATACTTCTAATCATGCTTATGAGTGTAGTGTTCATGCTTCAGCCAAGACGTACTGATGACACATCGGTGTGTGTATGATATGACACTAAACAACTAACACTAATAAGGGAAGGTTGCCCGACAATTGTCAAGCAACCTCCCTCTGATACCAACTGTCACGACCCGCATTTTCTCATCAATAAAATTATATCAGAGTAGGGGAAAATACGCACCGTGATTCCACGCCGTGCAGAGGATAACTGCAAATGCTCAGACAAAACTCCAGACTCTAATGTTTAACCAAAAATCATAATTTATTATGAAAGAAATCCAATTAAGTTGGATGGTCGTATCCCTCGGTACAGTGGATCAACTAGTCCACAAGTAAAATATATTTATACGCTGCGGAAGATACCTTGGTTAAGGTGATTTGACATCCTACATGAGCGTAAATGTCCCCGACGGACAACTCATGAAATACAGGACTCTAAATTTAGTATAATATGAAAATAGTCTTTACATTATTTTAGAAAGTAGTACTTTAAGTTTAGAAATATGGCATGTATGAAGTACTTATAGTAATGTTTTATGAGTTAAAATACCTAACATGCATCCTAGCATAAAGCATTCTCAGAGAGCAAGTAAACAATCTTCAAAAATAGGAAAAAACTAGCAGTTTAAGTCACATACTTAACATCACAAGAAAAACAACAAGTGGGCGTCAACAACCTGACACGAACCCACTGGTGAGTATGTATGTATATACAGAAAGGAAACAAGAAAAGAACTACCTCACAAAGATGAGGGAAAGAACCCTATACAAAACAACAGATAACTAGCAAGCTCCAAAAGAAAACTAGCCGTTGAATCGGCTACAACCCTGAACCTGAGGCATTCAAAGAAAGAACACCTCAGCAAGATAAAAACAAGCAGTAAAGGAGCAGTAGATCATAAGCAATAAAACAAGGGGGGGGGGGGGTTTACCAAACCCTACAAAAGAATGTTGATAAATTCGGCAAAAGGGAGAAAATTTGATAGAAAGAGTAAAGTACTCAAAGGAAAAGAGTAATCAAAGCACACCAAGTGCGAGAATAACAACATGCTTCGCTAAAAACCTGCAGAACAACAAAGCCACATAATGCCCAAATAATAAGGAAAGAAAGGAACTAACAGTCCTAACCTATGAATCATTAGCAGTGGTAAAACCATGGATCTGGATTGGCGACCAAAAACAGCCCTCATCAAAATAACTAGATCCAAACAACTCAGGGGCCACCAGTGCAGCCTTGGGGTCCAATACACCGGCCCAAACTGGCGCTAAAATGGTGGTAACCAGGACTCTTCTGTAACGCCCCAAAATGTTGTAGGAGCGACAGGGATCGCTTTTGGCCAAAATGTTTTTTTCGAGCAGGTGACACGGGTCCCGACACGGCCGTGTCGGAGGCCGTGTCGGCCGTATCGAGCTGGCCGTGTGGTCGACCATGTTAAGGTCGACGATCGTCGGGCGTGGAACACGGCGAGGCACACGGCCGTGTCCCAGGCCGTGTAGCATCGGGTCGATTCGAACTGTTTGAGGTTTTGCACACGGGGCATGACACGGGTATGTACACGGCCGTGTCCCAGGTGACACGGGCGTGTCAGGGGCCGTGTCATAGGCCGTGTACTTCTCTGACTGAAAATGTTGAAAACGGGTGCCGTGACACGGGTCACGACACGGCCGTGTGGAGCGCGACACGGCCGTGTGGAGCGCGACACGGCCGTGTCGAAGGCCGTGTCGGAGGCCGTGTCAGGAGCCGTGTGCTGGTTTTCGAATCGATCGAGACGGCGAATGGCTAACACGGCCATGCACACGGCCGTGTTGCAACCCGTGTTCGGCCTAGATTTTCTAGTTTGAGTTCCGATCGTGGCCGTTCGTTCTTTTCTTTGGAAGATCCAACGGTGGGGAGCCTCCCTGGGTGGTTTAAGGCCGGGAATAGGGTTCCAAACCCTCATTCCCCACTTTCTTTTATCTCTCTAAGTTCTAGAGAGAAGATAGAGCAAGGAGGCCAAGTTCCGGCCGCCGGCGAAGCTTCGAAGGTCCGTTTCGCGAGCGGAGTTCAGATCCGCGAAGATGGGAGCGTTGCGGTGGTGTTCATCCGGGCAAATCTTCTCCATGGCTAGGAAGAGGGGACGGAAGGTAACGACACTTCTCCTCTCGGTTTTTAGGATTTAGGATGCATGAATAGCATCCCCTTCCTTTCGTATTTTGAGCGCCGAATATCTCAAATGAGAGGGATTTGTGTAGCGGTTCAAGAGGAACCTCCGGGTTGAGTATGTTCATCCCGGCATGCTTGCATTAGAGATCCGCTCCGTTAGCGGATTAGGCATTGTGGGTGAAGCCGTGGTCGCGACCGATAGTCCGACCCGGTGATGTTGCATAGCGAGCTTCGGTAGAAAATCCATTGCGGCAATACGCCGTTGTATGTATGCGTTTTCCCCCTTTGTATTTGAGTGAGTACTCGTAGTCGGAACCGGACGAGGTTAGCTCCGCTTTGTGCGGTAGATGGTTTCCTTGGAGCACGGGAAAGACACGGTGCGAGTGGTAATTGGGGTGGGGAAACCTTGTTTTGTGCTGTGCAAAGGTGCGGCTAGGTCTCCGTGGTCGGCTGGCTATCCCGTGACGCGCAAGTCATGTGGGGAAAGTGTCCCGGCGAGACTAGCCCTTGTGTGAGACTGATGAGAATGCCGAGCGGAGGGCAAGCCCGGGCAATGTGGCCATGAGCGGGTGGGGTCCAGCAAGGCTTCTTAGAATCGGTCAGTGTGAGACGGAACCCTGACGTGCGACGTCAGACTATGCGGGCAAGCCCGGGGTTTAAGACCCACGTGCGGGTGGGGCCATTGCAAGGTTTCGTGTGACGGCCTGTGTGCCGTTGGGGACACGGTGTTTCCCTTTTGTTTGCAGCTTTAAGCCAATGGGGAAACAGAAGTACCCAATGTTTGATGTTGTGCTAGATGCATACGAGCTAGGGTGCCTTGGGTGAAACCCGGGTTGCATTCATGTTGCATAGTAGGCCCCTTTTACTTTTTACAAAACATAGAGAATATGTATGCTGTTTGAGACATCCAAGCCTGTTTACCGCTTTAATATATATATGCTCTTTTGGTATACGAAGTGCTAACTTGCAGGTGGAGTGGTACCCCGGGGTCCGTTAGGGACGGCCGGGAGGAGATGTGTTTGTTACACAGTAGAGGTCAGCCTTTGCTAACCCACGTTACTTCAAATCCTTTCAGGGCAAGGATCGCATGCAGGAGCTAGCGCGCCGGGCGAAAAGCCCTAAGCCTCATGAAGTGTTGCTGTGCTTGGCTAGTTTCTTTTCCTTGTTTTGTTGATGTTATTTGATCATGTACGGCTTGCATGCCGAGGTAGCCTAGGGGTGCTTGGCACTTTTATATTTTTTAAACTTATATTGTGTAAGGCCTTAAGGCCATTTCGATACTCTATTATTAGTGGATAACTTCTGTCTTTTAGTTTTATGTTTCCGTTGTGTTTGTCTGGAGTTTTGAGTTTTGGTAGTTTCATATCATCTTTTAATACTAAAGCTGTGATGTCCGTATGATGTGGGGCCCCGGCCGGACCCATATTATATGGTCTTTACAGGGGAGGTGTTACAATTTGGTATTAGAGGGAGGTTTGCGTTCCAAGGAGAAGTTTCGCGGTCGAAATTATAAGTCGAGTCGCGTATTAGAAGTTATCCACATAGGAGTATCGCAGGACCATGAATGTCCTTGTGTTCGAGTCTTGCGATTAGAGGCTGATTTGTGTTTTCTTGCTTGTGTTTAGAGTGCAAGCAACGAGGCTGGGACCTCAAGGCCAAGAGAAGAGCTCTCGGCAAGTAGTGCGACTGCGCAAGGTCCGCTAGGGATGGGGGTCACACTGGCTGACTTCTGCCGCATGCTTGCAGAAGCGATGGTGGCGGCCCAAGCTGCGGCGACAGCACAGGTAGCAGCTCCCGTTGCTCCGGTAGCAACACCTGCTACCCCGGTCACGGCAGCGACCGTGCAGGTTGAGGAGGCCAGGCGGGAGGAGCCGCAGGCCGAGAGAGTGGTTGTCGGGCATGGGGACCGGCAAATGAAGTACTTTTTGAGTTTCCACCCTCCAACCTTCAAGGGGATCGACACGCCCACAGATGCAGAGGATTGGTGGGCTAGGATTCAGGAGCTTCTGAGGGCGGCAGAGGCGCCAGATGAGAAAAAGGCAGAGTTCGCAGCCTTTATATTGGAGGGAGATGCCAAGTTATGGTGGGTGAGCCACAGTGTTCGGCAGTTCCCAGGACGCACACCGTCCATCAAGGAATTTGGGAATGCCTTTTTGAAGAAGTACATTCCCGCATCGACAAGGTTAGCCCTCCAGAGGCAGTTTCTACATCTTGTGCAGCGAGACAAGACAGTGGATGAGTATGTTCAGGAATTTACTCGATTGGGTCGTTATGCGGGGACGACCATGGAGGACGATGAAGAGAGGGACAATCTCTTCTACCACGGATTGAGGGAAAATCTAAGACAACCCCTCATATCGATGAAGCGTGCGGGCTTCAACGAATTGGTGGAGGCGGCCCGAATTTTGGAGAGCGATATGGAGCGATCCCAGCGCCGAAAGGGTTTCACACCCAAGCAGGGGGAAGAGAAGAAGTCGGCTCAGTCCCATGGAAAGGCGGAAGGGAGCCGATGGAAGAAGAAGCCTCCCCCGTTTAAGTCGGGCGAGAAAAGTAATTGGACGTCCGGAGGGTCACGCTCGAAGGGACCGCAGACGTGTTACAGTTGTGGCAAGCCAGGCCACATAGCAAGATTTTGTACCCAAGGGGGCGCTGAGCAAGAGCCAAGGCAGGAGCAGACTGTGCGCTCTGGCCCCAGTTCCGCAGAGAAAGGGAAGATGGCGGAGTCGAGTGCTTCCCGGTTTCAACCAGTGCAGCCAAGGGCCTACAACCTTGGGCAGCAGGAGGCAATCCGTCAACCCGATGTGGTGACAGGTACGAGAATTCAACCTGCACCTTAGATTTCTTCCTTTCAAGCCTTTTTATGTTTGTTGCTTGTGTGTAGGCTTTGTAGTGGTATCAGGGTACCCCGCTAGGGTACTTTTCGATACGGGAGCGTCGCACTCCTTCCTTGCGGAAAGTTTCATCCGGAGGATTGGAGTTGAGTCCTTCTCAACGGACTCAGAGTTGAAGGTGCGCATGCCCAATGGGTCGTCTATGACTACCAGGGCTAGAGGCCGGATTTGTTGGAGTCTTGAGGGGGTCGACTTCGTGTTGGTAGCGGCGATCTTGCCATTGTCCGAGTTCGATGTGATCTTGGGGATGGACTGGCTAGCGGAGCAGCGTGCCAGTATCGACTGCTTGTCCAAGGTGGTAACCCTGAGGGGCGTGGGGCAAGCGGAAGTCAAGTTTGAAGGCCTGCATGGAGTGGCCTGTTCCCTAGTTTCGGCACTTCAGCTAGTGCGAGCTGTTAACCAGGGAGGTGTAGCTCTAGTAGCGTTGTTGGAGGTTAGCCTTTCCACGCTGTCTCTTGGGGAAGTGCCCGTGGTGGCGGAGTTTGGAGATGTTTTTCCTGAGGAGCTACCGGGAGCACCTCCTCGGCGGGAGATTGATTTCTCCATCGAGTTAGTGCCTGAGGCTAGACCGGTGTCACATCCACCATTTAGGATGACACCAAAGGAGTTGGCCGAGCTCAAGGTTCAGTTGCAGGAGCTTTTGGAGCAAGGGTATATCAGACCCAGCTCTTCACCGTGGAGTGCGCCGGTGTTATTCGTAAAGAAAAAGGATGGTAGTATGCGTTTGTGCATAGACTACCGAGAGTTAAACAAATTGACAATCAAGAATAAGTATCCGATTCCTCGGATAGACGATCTCTTCGACCAGTTGGTGGGGTCGGTGGTGTACTCCAAGTTGGACTTAAAGTCCGGATATTATCAGTTGCGGATTCGTGACGAAGACATACCCAAGACGGCGTTTGGTACGAGATATGGTCATTTTGAGTTCTCGGTGATGCCGTTCGGGTTGACGAATGCGCCGTCCGTGTTCATGGACTTGATGAACCAAGTGTTTCGCGAATACTTGGATAGGTTCATCGTCGTTTTTATCGATGACATTTTGGTGTATTCCAAGTCGAAAGCGGAGCACGAGGTGCACTTGAGGACAGTGTTGCAAATATTGAGAGAGAACCAGCTCTATGCGAAGTTCTCCAAGTGCGAGTTTTGGTTGGAGAAGGTGGCGTTTTTAGGCCATGTGATTAGTGGGGATGGGGTGGCGGTAGATCCAACGAAAGTGGAAGCCATCAGAGATTGGCCAATTTTGAGGACTGTGGCGGAAGTCCGGAGCTTTCTTGGACTAGCCGGGTACTACCGAAGGTTTGTGGAAAACTTTTCGCGGATAGCTCTACCCCTCACTTCGCTAACTCGCAAGGATCAGAAGTTCGTGTGGACACAAGAGTGCAGTCAGGCGTTTGAAACCCTGAAGGAGAGGCTGATGATGGCACCGATCCTAAGTCTACCAAAGGGGACCGAAGGATTTCAGATTTTCAGCGACGCATCCGGATGCGGTTTAGGGTGTGTGTTGGTGCAGCATGGCAGTGTGATAGCTTTTGGGTCGAGGCAACTGAAGCCTCATGAGAGAAATTACCCCGTCCATGATCTGGAATTGGCGGCGATAATTTTTGCTTTGAAGCTGTGGAGGCACTACGTTTACGGTGCGAAGGTGGAGATCTTCACGGACCACAAGAGTCTAAAGTGTTGGTACCCTAGTTTGTTTTGAGTTTAGTCTTGCCTTTGTAGCCCCTTGACCCAAGAATTATCTATGGTCAATGGTTAGTAGTCTAGCTGTAGAGTCCTCACTTTTCCAGATTGAGAATTTGGTTAAGTGGTTTGTTCGTTCGACTATCGTCGAACGCCGCTCGACTATCGTCGACTAACTGTTCGACGATCGTCTATCAGTTGTTCGACTTTCAGTCTGCGTGGATAGTTCGACTATCGGTTGATAGTTCGACTATCTGTGTGCTTTGATAGTTCGACTATCTGCTTGGATAGGTCGACTATCTGATAGTTCGACTATCTGTTGATAGGTCGACTATTTGTTTGGTTTTGATAGTTCGACTATCTGTTGATAGGTCGACTATCTGATAGCTCAACTATCTGTTGATAGTTCGACTATCTATTCTCCGTTGATAGCTCGACTATCTGTTGATAGGTCGACTATCTGTTCTCGCTTGATAGTTCGACTATCTGCTTTGATAGTTCGACTATCTGATAGTTCGACTATTTGTTGATAGGTCGACTATCTGTTGTGTTCTGATAGTTCGACTATCTGTTGATAGGTCGACTATCTGTTTGTTTCTGATAGCTCGACTATCTGTTGATAGCTCGACTATCTGTTTGTTCTTGATAGTTCGACTATCTGATTGATAGGTCGACTATCTGATAGCTCGACTATCTGTTGATAGCTCGACTATCTGTTTTGCCCTGATAGTTCGACTATCTATTGATAGGTCGACTATCTGATAGTTCGACTATCTTCTGGTAGTTCGACTATCTGCTGTGATAGTTTGACTATCTCCTTTGATAGTTCGACTATCTGCCCGATAGTTCGACGATCTCCGTGCGTCGGTCGACGATCTCCGAAGGTCGTTCGATGTTTTCTGTCTGCCTTTATATTTTGTATTTATTTATTATATTTAATTAATTAATACATTATCTGGCATATCTTTTTAGCTGTATTATGATAATATTTCCAGGCATATATGCTCTATTCTTTTTGCCTGAGTCAAATCTTTTTAGATAAAGTTGTTTGTCTTATTAGCTGACATTATAATTTACTTTATCTGCTGTCAGCCCTTTATAGCCGTTAGACTGAAAAGTCTTCTTTTTGCTATAAAGAGTTTGTTTCTGATATGACTTTATTTAGTACTTTATTATCAAATTGCTTCCTGCAGCTTCCTAGAAAAAGGGTTATTCCTTTTATAGAATGTTTCTGCTGCAGAGTTTGTTTTGTCTTCTTGATATTTACAGCCCAGGTCTCAAGTCTCAGAAGAAGACAAGTAATTCAAATGAAGAGAGCCGTTGCTTGTTGCTGCTATAAAAAGGACCCTTTGAAGAAGGATTGAAGCTAGCTAGTGACCCAGATATTTTCAAGCATTCAAGCCTTCATCAAGATCAAGTCTTCTGCTCTCAGCAATTTCCATCTAACTGAGAAGTGTTAAGATCTTCTACTCTTCTTCAACCTGAGTTCTCCTGCTTTCAGGAAGTTCAAACTCAGAGTTCTTTTGAAGAAGAAGAAGAAGAAGATAGCTGCTTGAAGATCTTTAATTTTATTATTTTTATCTTCTTGTAGTTTTTCCTTCAGAGCTTTCTGAAGAGTTTTCTGCACTGAAGCAAGACTTCACCTGGACATCTTTGAGCCAGGGGGAGCCTTGATTCTTTAGAGCTTTCTAGCTCAGTGCAAGCTTTTGTGCTTCTCTAATCTATTGTAAAATAGAGAAGACATCTTAACCTTCTTCCCCCTCCTGTACAGGGTTATTACTCCCTTCAAAAGTATCCCCTGGTGGCAGGGCACCTGATCAAAAACCTGTGCTTGGTTTTTAGACACCTGATCAAAAGTCTAAAGGGTTTCTGGATTTACCTGAAGCAGATCCTGTTGGTGGCAGGGCACCTGATCAAAAACCTGAGTGGATTCCTACCGTGTGGGTAGAAGAGTGGACGTACCCAAGTTGTTTGGGGAACCACTATAAATTTCCTTGTGTCGTCTGGATTTACTTGTTTAATTCCTGCATTGTGGCTGTGAATAGATATAACTTGGATTGCTAGTTGCTGATTAGGTTTTCCAAGCCTTAACTGTAATTACAGTTAGCTTGAGTTTGTACACATCACTTGTGTTAGGCTTTAAGGTTAAATCAATATCTATAATCTTTTTATTCCGTACTTCACTCCAAGGGAGTTGGGTAGACCATTAAGTTTTGTCTAGTGCAAAATTTGATAACTCTATTCACCCCCCTCTAGAGTAGTATCTATCCCTTCACTTTCAATTGGTATCAGAGGGAGGTTGACTGACTGAATAGGCTAACACCTAAGTCACAAGATCCTGATTGATACCAAAGTTTATAGATATTCACTTTCACTATCATGGCCCAGTCCAAGGATTATTCCAGCACCAGACCTCCAGCATGCAACTTAGCTAAGTTTGGCATCTGGAAGGCAAGGATAAAATTATACATGAATTCTATTGATGAAAGCATCTTTGCTTCTATTTTGTCAGGTCCCCCAAGAGCACCTGCTGCTGCTACTGCCTCATCATCTGATATGAGTGCAGTACCTCCTCCAGATTACAATGATGAGTACAAGAAGGCCAAAATAGCAGATGCCAAGGCAATGAACATACTGGCTCAGACAATGTCTGATGAGGTATTCCAGAAGGTTGCTGACTGCTCCTCAGCAAAGGCCATGTGGGATACACTGAACCAGATTGTAGCTGGTTCAGCTGATGAAAGGAAGGACAGAAGGTCCAACCTGATCTCACAGTATGAGAACTTCAAGAAAACTGATGCTGAATCAGTTGAAGCCATGTACACCAGGCTCAGCTCAATCATCAATGAGCTGAGGACCCTGGACAAGGACATATCATTGACAGAGGTCAATGATAAGATTCTTATGTGCTTCCCTAGCACATGGGATCTAAGGATCTGGCCCATCAAGGAAGCCAGAAGTACAAATGAGATCTCCACTGAAGCCCTCCTCGGCAAGCTCAAGTCTTTTGAGCAAGTGCTGAAGACAAGGGAAGCAGAAGCTGAAGCAAAGACCCCCACTCCAACAAGAAAAGAGCAATCTCTAGCTCTTAAGGCTGCTGATGCTTCTGAAGGCAGCCAATCAAATGAGGAACTAATGGCATTGTTTGCCAAGAGGTTTCTCAAGATGGGGAGAAAGGAGTTCAGAAAGAAGTCTTCACGCTATGAAGACAAACCAAGGTATGATCGCTCTCCTGCTAAAGAAATTATTTGTTATGGATGCAGGAAGCCTGGACATATCCTGCCAGAGTGTCCAGAGGAGAAAAACAAAGACAAGAGGAAAGAAAAAGAACAACACAGAAAGCACTCCAAGCCATCCTCCTACAAAAACAAGAAAAAGGAGAGAGGTTTCATTGCTGAAACCTGGAGTGATTCTGATGAAGAATCCTCCTCATCAAGCTCCAGTGAGGATAAGGAAGAGAAGAAAGCAAAAGAAGTTTGCCTGATGGCAATAGATGCCTGCAACAACCACTCTGCTGCAGAGAGTTCTGATTCTGATGAAGAGATGCCTACAGAAGATGAGGTACTTTCTTCTTATGATTTTACTTCAGAAGAATTTAAATTAGACTTTAAATCTTTATGCTTAGATTTGATTAGCTCTGAAAAGGAAATAAAAGAACTTAGAAATAGGTTAGCTGACTCAGAATCAATAGCTACTGAAAATATTAGGTTAAAGGAAGATCTCACTACTTGTAGTGAAGAAATTAAATTTCTTAAAATAGAGTTAGCTAAGTCTAAGAGATTAGAGGAATCACTTAATGGTAGAAGCCTTAAGTTGTTAGAAATTACCAGCATGACTAACACTAGGTCAGGTAATGACAAACTAGGCTTAGGAGC
This sequence comes from Platanthera zijinensis, assembly GCA_039513925.1. NCBI lineage: Eukaryota > Viridiplantae > Streptophyta > Magnoliopsida > Asparagales > Orchidaceae > Platanthera > Platanthera zijinensis. Next base: position 64,106,376 of record CM077087.1, read on the forward strand.
TTCTCCCAGTGAACCCCTAGTTCTACTTAAAAATAATCTTTCAACTCCAGTAAACTTCATTTCAGCTAGTGGAATGAAGAACACTGAGCAAGTAAATCTAGTTAATAAAACTTTAAATAAAGCTAAGAGAGAAAAGAGAAAGAAATTCTTTAAAGAAATGCAAAGAGCGTCGAACGCCGCTCGACGATCGGAAGCTCAATGGTCGAACGAAGCTCGACGATCTGAGCGCCCATCGTCGAACGTCGATCGACGATTTCAACATGATTTTCAAAATCATAATCAGTACCATAGAAACCTAAATGAAAATAGAAACCCTAGGTTTGTTGACCCATCATCTGCATGGAGAATCCCACCTAGGAGATCTCACCCACTAGGTTATCACCCTCAGCCTGCATTTTCATATATTTCCAGTTTTTCTTATGTGAAAAACAAGGGACCCAAGGTTACCTGGGTCCACACTGTCTAAATAAATGTCTTGCAGGTGAAGGCCTATCCAATCACTCAAAATAAGTGGTATTTGGATAGTGGATGCTCTAAGCATATGACAGGAAATAAAGATCTTCTGTCAAAGTTCAAAGCTAAGCTCGGCCCAAAGGTTATCTTTGGAGACTCCAGCTGTGGTCAAACAGAAGGCTATGACAAGATCACAATTGGAGCAGTTACTTTCAAGAGAGTTGCATATGTCAATGGACTGAAGCATAATTTGATTTCAGTCAGCCAGCTATGTGATGCTGGCTACCAGGTTTCATTTTCTAACTCCTCTTGTAATATTACTTTAAATAATAATGTTGTTTTAGTAGGTATTAGAATAGGTAATATTTATTTAGTAGATTTCAATTCATCTCATTCTGAAATTTGCCTGTTTAATGAAGTAACAATTAATAATAATTCTTTGTGGCATAAGAGGCTTAGTCATGTAAACCTTAAAAATATATCTAGGTTATCTAAACACAACCTTGTTAGAGGTTTACCTTCTTGCCCCTACAAGAAGGAGAGCCTATGCAAGGCTTGTCAGCTAGGCAAGCAAACCAAAAACTCTTTTAAATCTGTAAATAAGAGTGATTCTCCTAGAATCCTATATCTATTACACTTGGACCTTTTTGGCCCAATAAATGTACAGAGTTTAGGAGGAAGTATTACACCTTAGTAATTGTAGATGACTTCTCTAGGTTTAGTTGGGTTTTCTTTTTGAGAACTAAGTCTGATAACTTCAAAGCCCTTACAGACTTTCTACTATGTGTGCAGACTGAGTACTCTACTCATGTGGCCTTGATCAGAAGTGATCATGGTACTGAGTTTGACTCTCTTCTCATGCAAGAATTCTGTGAGAGAGAAGGTATCAAACATAGTTTCTCAGCTCCTAGAACTCCTCAACAAAATGGGGTAGTTGAAAGGAAGAATAGAACACTCATTGAAGCTGCTAGCACATTGTTGGCAGATGCTAACATGTCTCTCTCCTATTAGGCAGAAGCTGTTAGTACAGCCAATTATGTCTTGAATAGAAGTTTGATACACAAACTTAAGTGTAAAACTCCTTATGAGTTGCTTAAGGGAAAGAAACCTAAAATTAACTATTTTAGAGTTTTTGGCTGTATTGTTTATATTCATAATAATAATAAAGAATATATTAGAAAATTTGAAGCAAAAGCTTCAATGGGAATCATGCTTGGATATTCCCAAGTAAGCAAAGCTCATAGGGTTTATAACAAATCTACCTATAAGATTGAAGAATCTGTGCATGTGTCATTTGATGAGCATCAGATGTTTTACAAGGAGAAAGAAAATTCTCCTTCCTCTAATTCATTGCAGGTACCTGATGCTCCTCAAGAAATTCTTCAACTATCAACTCTTCAGATCACTGAATCAGACAGTGATGAAGACATTGCTGAAGCAGTTATTGTTCCACCAACAGTAGATCAAATTCCTCCTGAGGAATTAATCCCAACTGTTGCTGAAGATCACATCCCACCTGCTGATATTGTCACACTTAGAGATCACCCCACATCTCAAGTGATTGGAGACATATCAGCTGGTGTGCAAACAAGACACCAATTAAGACAGGATGTGATGCATGCTTGTTTCCTCTCACAGGTTGAGCCCCTCACCTTTAAAGATGCAGAGCTAGATCCCCACTGGATCATTGCTATGCAAGAGGAACTCAATCAGTTTGAGAGATGTAAAGTTTGGACTTTGGTTCCAAGACTTAAAGGCCAACTGATCATAGGCACCAAGTGGGTGTATAGAAACAAGTTGGATGCAAATGGAATTATAGTAAGGAATAAAGCAAGGCTTGTAGCTCAGGGCTACAGACAGGAGGAAGGTATAGACTATGACCAAACCTTTGCTCCTGTTGCAAGGCTAGAAGCAATAAGGATCTTCTTGGCCTATGCAGCCTACATGAAGTTTAAGGTGTTCCAAATGGATGTCAAAAGTGCATTCCTAAATGGTGAGCTTAAGGAAGAGGTGTTTGTTGAACAACCACCAGGGTTTGTTTCTTCAACTCAGCCCTCACATGTGTTTAAGTTACAGAAAGCTCTATATGGACTAAAGCAAGCTCCCAGAGCCTGGTATGAGACTCTAGCTAGTTTCCTTTTAGAGCACAACTTTACTAGGGGAGTAGTTGATAGAACCCTTTTCGTCAAGCATCACAAGGACACAATCCTGTTAGTTCAGGTGTATGTAGATGATATTATATTTGGCTCCACTGATCCCAAACTTTGCAAAAGGTTCTCTGACCTGATGCACTCTAAGTTTGAGATGAGTAGTATGGGTGTGCTGTCTTACTTTCTTGGTCTCCAAGTTAAGCAAGATGCTGATGGTATCTTCATCTCCCAATCCAAATATGCCAAGGAATTGGTAAAGAAATTTGGGATGGCTGATGCTTCAGCAATGCCTACACCTATGGCTACTAATGTAGTTATTGATTCTGATGATCACGGCAAGCTAGTTGATCAAAAGAATTATAGGGCCATTGTTGGTTCCCTATTATATCTAACTGCAAGTAGGCCTGATATAATGTTTGCTACATGCCTTTGTGCTAGATTCCAGGTCAACCCCAAGGAATCTCATCTGATTCTTCTAAAGAGAATCCTGAGATACCTGAAGGGATGTCCAGATCTAGGACTTTGGTACCCAGCTGAGTCAGAATTTGAATTAATTGGATATTCTGATTCTGATTATGCTGGTTGCAGAGTTGACAGGAAGAGTACCTCAGGAACTTGCCAGTTCCTGGGAGAGAGATTGGTCTCTTGGTTCTGTAAGAAGCAGGCTTCTGTCTCAACTTCAACTGCAGAGGCTGAATATATAGCAGCTGCTAGTTGTTGTTCACAGATCCTGTGGATTCAAAACCAGCTTGTGGATTATGGTTACTCACACAAGAACACCAAAATCATGTGTGATAGTACCAGTGCTATTTCAATTGCACAAAATCCTGTGCACCACTCTAGAACGAAGCACATTGAGATTCGGCACCATTTCCTGAGAGATTGTGTGGAAAAGAACAAGATTTGTCTTGAGTTCATATCCACTGAGTTTCAGAGAGGTGATATATTCACCAAGCCTTTAGATGAACAGAAGCATCTGTTCTTTTTAGTTTAATTAGGCATGATCAATGGACGAGACTAAGTGTGACTATATCTGCCTATGTTGAAACCTGCTTGAAGATCGTCGAACGATGATCGAAGATCGTCGAACGGATTAAGCCTATCGTCGACCTCTGGTTAATGATAGCTTATCTGTTTGAAGATCGTCGAACGACGTTCGAAGATCGTCGAACAGGTCGAGCTCATCGTCGATCTCCGGATGACGAAAGCCTGTTGTTTGTGAAGCCAGAAATAGTCGAACAATGGCTCGACTACTCTGCTTCTGAGCCGATCGTCGAACGGTCGTTCGACTATCGGGTCTAGTATCTTTTTAATAGATCGACTATTTCCGGTCTAATATAAAGCCGATAGTCGACCTAGGTTAAAAGATCTTTTGTTTTATCGTCGAAGGAGCGTGACTTTTCGCATTCTGCCTTCCCGCTTGCGATTTTCTGCCGCTTCGTCTCTTTCGTCTTCTCCGTCCTTCTCGAGCTTTCTCCAGCGAATCAATGGAGGTTTCTCCAGCAGTTCTAGCAGTTATGAAGTTTGATGCAGGCTTTAGCGTTGATTTCGACGCGTTCAGTAGCTGCGATGCCGGGATCGTAGAAGTTCTTCAGCTTTGCCGGGATCAAGGACTCGAGAGGTTAATGTCTTCAAGGATTAAGATAAACATCCCAGAGATCAAGGAATGGGCCTTCATGTCGTCCTCCACCGACGACTCGATGATTGGCACCATCGGCGGAGAAGAGGTAATCCTAACTCCGGCCGTTCTGACTAATATTTTTGGTTTAATAAATGGTGAAGAGGATTATGAGCAAGATGCTCAAGAATTCGGAAGAATGTTAGTTGAGCTGGGACATGCTGAGGGCATTCCCACGAAGCTGCTCAAAGTAAATTTCCCTTTCAAGATCAAGTTTCTTGCTGAGTTGGTAGGAAAAGTGCTCCTCGGTAAGCACTCTGCTCATGATAATATCACAAGGCAACAATTCGCACTGATGTGTGCGATTGTTAATCGGAAAAGGATAGATTGGGCGGGAGTGATGTTTGATTTAATAAGGAAAAAGAATGGTAAGAAGGAAGTTACCCTCGGAAGGGTTATTTGAATCTTCCTGAAGGAAAAGTACCCCCAACTGCTGAGTTCAACCGCAACAACAATTAATGCAAGCAAGAAAATGGACCCTAACCTGTTCTCTAAGTGGAAGAGAACCTTTGTGAAACCCGCTCTTACAGGGGTTGCTCCAGCAACATCTGAGAGCACCAGGACCGATTCGGTCGCTCCTCACCATGTTGAAGCTGGCTCAGCTCTTCCCTCTTCCTCTTCTGCTATGTTGTCTACCTCAGTTGAAGTACCATCAACTTCAGTTGAAGTAAGACTTTCCCCTTCTCCTGTTAGAGAAACAACTACGGTTGTTCTTTCTTCCCCTCCAGCATCTCCTCTTCCTTCTCATCAGACTAGGATATCTGCTCCTAGCTTTGATTTGTTAGGATCTGAGAGAATTCCTACTCCTCCTTTGTCTCCCATTCATTCCCCAGTTAATTCTCCAATTAACTCTCCAGCTCCATCTCCTATTCAATCCCCTGTCCACACCATTCTTCATCCTAGCACTACAACCATATCTACTGCAGCTCCATCCACTACACATCCATCATCTTTTGAGATTACTCCTGAACTTATCTCCCGCATTGTGGAGTTGACTACCCCTTCAATCAAAACCATGATTGAAGAGGCAATCACTCCCCTTGCATCCTCCATTGATATCTTAACTGCCTCCATCAAATCTCTTTCAAAATCTGCTGAGCCATCTTCCTCAAGGGGCCTGGTTTCAGTCTCCACTGAAATCAGGCAGGGGGAGATGTTCTGTGAAGATGCCTCAGAACCTCCTGCCTCCCTTCCAGCTATAACAGATACTGTAATGACAGCCCTGGAAGAGTCTGCTCCAGCTGAAAAAGAAGTAGTTCCAGTGTTATCTGATAAGGAAATAGCTGATGGAATCATGCTATCTGAAATTGCAGTAAAAGTCTGCCTAGAAGATCTCACCACTCCCGTGGTTGCTCGATTCCTAGAAGGTATTATCACCTCATATCTAGATGAATCATGGGAGATGGTCAAGTATGAAGGTAATTCACTTATTCGATTTATTGACGAGTCAATTAATTTGCTAGCTAGTGAATACCTTGAAGGAATGATTATTGCTTATTTAGCAGATCTGTATTCATAATTCTACAGATTTTATTAGAGAAGATTTATCTGCTCAGATAATAGTAATTGTCTCAGAGGCTGCCCCAAGTGTTCCTGATATCCAAGTAGATCCAGAATTGGATTCATTTTTAGATGATAGAGAAGATGAGTCTGAGAATCAAGATGAAGTCAAAGATGACACTCCTGTTCTGAGTATGGAAGAAGTACAAGCAAGAGCTGCCTGGAATCTAAGAGTACAGTCTTTGTTAAAAGAGAAAGAAAAAGAGCTGCAAATTGAAAAGTCAACTATCTGGGATGATTCTCCAGGGTTGGACTTAGATTCCCTTCTGGCTCTGGATGCCATTGAAGAGGAAAGAGAGAAATCAGATCTGAAGTTAAAAGAAAAGGCTGTTTCTGAAGCCTATGATCCTTATGATAATCTTCCATCATCTCACTCTGATGATGAGGATGATTCTGATGTATCTGAGAAATCAAGGAAAAAGAAAGCTGCTCAAAAGAAAAGGAAAGCAGCTGCTCCTCCTCCTCCCAGTAAAGACAATGATACTCCTTATTATATTCTGAAGGGCATTGACCCTAAGTCAAAGGAATTTCAGCATTGGATGTGGTTCTCTAAGAACCAGCAGAAAGAAAGGAAAAGATCTAAGAGGTATGATAGTCCTGTCTCAAGATGGACTCCCAGAGGTCCTCCTCCTCCACCTCCCAGTGCAGGAGCCTCTGGGAACCTATCTGCTAACCCTTCTGCCTCTTATGGAAAATCTGCATCTTTTCAGCCTCAGCCAAGGAAAAGTTATCAAAGCTCGCAAGGCAGATCGTATTCTGGCTCTCAAGGACAAGTGAAGGAGGTTGTGGTTCAAAGACCAACTTTTTCCCCTCCTCCTTCCCCAAAGAAAAGAGTTCCATCTCTAATACCAGTTCAGTCTGAGAAAGTTGTTTTAAAAGGTAAGTAGTTTACTTTGTTTTAAAATTCTAGCAAGAACCTTTTGCTAAGTCTGCTCCAATATCTTATCTAGATAAAGAATCCGATGCTGCTCCTCCTGAGCCTATTTATGAAAGTCCAGAGCTTGATCCTAACTTTAGGATGGCTCGTTTTCACGAACTAGTTGGAGCAGCTCAAATAAGAAAAGCAAAAGCAGAAGGAAAAGATACTACTGGTTTAACCACCATGTCTGCTTTCAGAAAGAAAGAGTTTGAAAAGTTCCAGGTCAATCCTGATGTATTTGAACCCTCAAAATATATGGAAAAGCATCCTGAAGCAGTAGTCCCAAGAGCTGCAGAATTGAAGATCATTGGTGTGCAGGACTTGAAGCTGTCAAAGAAAGAATCTGATGATCCTCTAAGGAAAATTTCTTTTGTGCCTAGTTCCTCTGACCCTTTACCAGATTCTATAGATTCTTAATAGTTTGATTGACTGCTGTGTTATATTTGTTTATTATCTATCTGGTTGATAATCTGCTAGGTAATTGTTAACTATTTCCTGTATTGTTTATAGTGTTTTATTAGCTAGCTCTGTGTTTTAGTTTCTGAGAGACTTAACTCAAATAGGGGGAGATTGTTGGTACCCTAGTTTGTTTTGAGTTTAGTCTTGCCTTTGTAGCCCCTTGACCCAAGAATTATCTATGGTCAATGGTTAGTAGTCTAGCTGTAGAGTCCTCACTTTTCCAGATTGAGAATTTGGTTAAGTGGTTTGTTCGTTCGACTATCGTCGAACGCCGCTCGACTATCGTCGACTAACTGTTCGACGATCGTCTATCAGTTGTTCGACTTTCAGTCTGCGTGGATAGTTCGACTATCGGTTGATAGTTCGACTATCTGTGTGCTTTGATAGTTCGACTATCTGCTTGGATAGGTCGACTATCTGATAGTTCGACTATCTGTTGATAGGTCGACTATCTGTTTGGTTTTGATAGTTCGACTATCTGTTGATAGGTTGACTATCTGATAGCTCAACTATCTGTTGATAGTTCGACTATCTGTTCTCCGTTGATAGCTCGACTATCTGTTGATAGGTCGACTATCTGTTCTCGCTTGATAGTTCGACTATCTGCTTTGATAGTTCGACTATCTGATAGTTCGACTATCTGTTGATAGGTCGACTATCTGTTGTGTTCTGATAGTTCGACTATCTGTTGATAGGTCGACTATCTGTTTGTTTCTGATAGCTCGACTATCTGTTGATAGCTCGACTATCTGTTTGTTCTTGATAGTTCGACTATCTGATTGATAGGTCGACTATCTGATAGCTTGACTATCTGTTGATAGCTCGACTATCTGTTTTGCCCTGATAGTTCGACTATCTGTTGATAGGTCGACTATCTGATAGTTCGACTATCTTCTGGTAGTTCGACTATCTGCTGTGATAGTTCGACTATCTCCTTTGATAGTTCGACTATCTGGATCGTTCGACTATCTGCCCGATAGTTCGACGATCTCCGTGCGTCGGTCGACGATCTCCGAAGGTCGTTCGACGTTTTCTGTCTGCCTTTATATTTTGTATTTATTTATTATATTTAATTAATTAATACATTATCTGGCATATCTTTTTAGCTATATTATGATAATATTTCCAGGCATATCTGCTCTATTCTTTTTGCCTGAGTCAAATCTTTTTAGATAAAGTTGTTTGTCTTATTAGCTGACATTATAATTTACTTTATCTGCTGTCAGCCCTTTATAGCCGTTAGACTGAAAAGTCTTCTTTTTGCTATAAAGAGTTTGTTTCTGATATGACTTTATTTAGTACTTTATTATCAAATTGCTTCCTGCAGCTTCCTAGAAAAAGGGTTATTCCTTTTATAGAATGTTTCTGCTGCAGAGTTTGTTTTGTCTTCTTGATATTTACAGCCCAGGTCTCAAGTCTCAGAAGAAGACAAGTAATTCAAATGAAGAGAGCCGTTGCTTGTTGCTGCTATAAAAAGGACCCTTTGAAGAAGGATTGAAGCTAGCTAGTGACCCAGATATTTTCAAGCATTCAAGCCTTCATCAAGATCAAGTCTTCTGCTCTCAGCAATTTCCATCTAACTGAGAAGTGTTAAGATCTTCTACTCTTCTTCAACCTGAGTTCTCCTACTTTCAGGAAGTTCAAACTCAGAGTTCTTTTGAAGAAGAAGAAGAAGAAGATAGCTGCTTGAAGATCTTTAATTTTATTATTTTTATCTTCTTGTAGTTTTTCCTTCAGAGCTTTCTGAAGAGTTTTCTGCACTGAAGCAAGACTTCACCTGGACATCTTTGAGCCAGGGGGAGCCTTGATTCTTTAGAGCTTTCTAGCTCGGTGCAAGCTTTTGTGCTTCTCTAATCTATTGTAAAATAGAGAAGACATCTTAACCTTCTTCCCCCTCCTGTACAGGGTTATTACTCCCTTCAAAAGTATCCCTTGGTGGCAGGGCACCTGATCAAAAACCTGTGCTTGGTTTTTAGACACCTGATCAAAAGTCTAAAGGGTTTCTGGATTTACCTGAAGCAGATCCTGTTGGTGGCAGAGCACCTGATCAAAAACCTGAGTGGATTCCTACCGTGTGGGTAGAAGAGTGGACGTACCCAAGTTGTTTGGGGAACCACTATAAATTTCCTTGTGTCGTCTGGATTCACTTGTTTAATTCCTGCATTGTGGCTGTGAATAGATATAACTAGGATTGCTAGTTGCTGATTAGGTTTTCCAAGCCTTAACTGTAATTACAGTTAGCTTGAGTTTGTACACATCACTTGTGTTAGGCTTTAAGGTTAAATCAATATCTATAATCTTTTTATTCCGCACTTCACTCCAAGGGAGTTGGGTAGACCATTAAGTTTTGTCTAGTGCAAAATTTGATAACTCTATTCACCCCCCCTCTAGAGTAGTATCTATCCCTTCACTTTCATAAAGTATCTCCTAGACCAGAAGGACCTAAATATGCGGCAGCGCAGGTGGGTCGAGTTCCTTGGGGACTACGAGGTGGCGATTCAGTACACGCCAGGAAAAGCCAATGTGGTGGCGGATGCTTTGAGTAGGAAATACTCGGGGCAAGGAAGTTGGATTGAAGCTCACGATGAGCGGTTAAGGCGGGACTGGGAGTCCCTTGGTTTGGAATGTGTGGCAAGAAGCGAGTCTAGCGTGGCTCGGCTAAACTGGATTGAGATGCAGAATGACTTATGCGATCGTATTCGGGAAGCGACCCGTGTGGATGAGGAGTTCCAAACCTTCGTGGAGGAAGCTCTCAAGGGCGAGGGTAGCGCCTGAGAGATGGTTGATGGGGTTCTAAGGAAGGGCGGAAGGATTTGTGTACCGCAGTTCGGCAAGCTCCACGAGGAGTTGATGTATGAGGCCCACTTCACTAAGTACTCCGTTCATCCGGGTGGTACAAAGATGTACTTGGATTTGAAGAAGTCCTATTGGTGGCCTGGGATGAAGCGGGAGGTAGCTTTGTGTGTAAGTCGGTGCCAAACTTGTGCCTTAGTGAAGGCCGAGTGTCAGAAGCCGGGCGGGTTCTTGAAGCCTCTTCTAATCCCCGAATGGAAATTTAATGACATCTCCATGGATTTTGTGCATGGGTTGCCTAGATCGCAGCAGGGTAATGACGCCATTTGGGTGATTGTGGACCGCTTGACCAAAGTGGCACACTTCATCCCAAACCGGAAGGAGGACGGTGTGGAAAAATTTGTGGAGTTGTACGTCTGCAATATTGTACGACTCCATGGGATTCCGAAGAGTATAGTCAGCGACCGGGATGGACGTTTCACGTCTAAGGATTGGCAGTTGGTGCAGAAGAGCTTGGGAACCAAACTCAAGTTCAGTACGGCTTTTCATCCTCAAACCGATGGACAAACTGAGAGAACGAACCGTACTTTGGAAGATATGCTAAGGATGTGCACTCTCGACTTCGGCAAGAAGTGGGAGGATCACCTCTTCATGGTGGAGTTTGCGTATAACAATAGCTACCAAGCTAGTATCAAGATGGCGCCTTATGAAGCTCTTTATGGGAGGCGGTGTCGAACGCCGATGTCTTGGACAGAGGCGGGAGACACAAAGCTTTTGGGGAAAGAAGTGGTAGCCGACGCTAGTGAGCTAGTGCGGACCATCCAAGAGCGCATGAAGGTAGCTCAAGACCGGCAGTCGAAGTATTACAATGCTCGCCACAGGCATGTGGAATTCGCGGTGGGCGACTGGGTGTATCTTAAGATCAAGCCGTTCAAAGGCGTTTCACGAGTTCGCCAACTCAAGAAGCTGAGTCCGAGATTTTTGGGACCATTCAAGGACATCGAGCGAGTGGGAGAGGCAGCGTACCGGTTGGCGTTGTCCGCGAAGTTAAGTGGATTGCATGACGTTTTCCACATCTCCGTCCTGAGGAAAGCCTTGTTAGAGGCCAGCGTGGTGATTGAACAGGCGGCGGTGCCGGTAGAGGAAGACTTGAGGACGCGAGTACGTCCTGTCGGGATAGAAGATTCGGAGGTTCGGTAACTGCGGAACAAGGAGGTCCGACTCGTAAAGGTCCGTTGGGACAATTGTGGCTGCGAGTAGCTCTCATGGGAGCGAGAGCAGGCCATGCTGGAGGAGTACCCCGAGCTTTTCTCCTCAGGTATCGTTTAGAATTTGTGTTTTTCCATGTTTTAAATTTCGGGATGAAATTCTTTTAAGGGGGAGAATTGTAACGCCCCAAAATGTTGTAGGAGCGACGAGGATCGCTTTTGGCCAAAATGTTTTTTCGAGCAGGTGACACGGGTCCCGACACGGCCGTGTCGGAGGCCGTGTCGGCCGTGTCGAGCTGGCCGTGTGGTCGACCATGTTAAGGTCGACGATCGTCGGGCGTGGAACACGGCAAGACACATGGCCGTGTCCCAGGCCGTGTAGCATCGGGTCGTTTCGAACTGTTTGAGGTTTTGCACACGGGGCATGACACGGGTATGTACACGGCCGTGTCCCAGGTGACACGGGCGTGTCAGGGGCCGTGTCATAGGCTGTGTACTTCTCTGACTGAAAATGTTGAAAACGGGTGCCGTGACACGGGTCACGACACGGCCGTGTGGAGCACGACACGGCCATGTCGAAGGCCGTGTTGGAGGCCGTGTCAGGAGCCGTGTGCTGGTTTTCGAATCGATCGAGACGGCGAATGGCTAACACGGCCATGCACACGGCCGTGTTGCAACCCGTGTTCGGCCCAGATTTTCTAGTTTGAGTTCCGATCGTGGCCGTTCGTTCTTTTCTTTGGAAGATCCAATGGTGGGGAGCCTCCCTGGGTGGTTTAAGGCCGGGAATAGGGTTCCAAACCCTCATTCCCCACTTTCTTTTTTCTCTCTAAGTTCTAGAGAGACGGGAGAGCAAGGAGGCCAAGTTCCGGCCGCCGGCGAAGCTTCAGAGGTCCGTTTCGCGAACGGAGTTCAGATCCGCGAAGGTGGGAGCGTTGCGGTGGTGTTCATCCGGGCAAATCTTCTCCATGGCTAGGAAGAGGGGACGGAAGGTAACGACACTTCTCCTCTCGGTTTTTAGGATTTAGGATGCATGAATAGCATCCCCTTCCTTTCGTATTTTGAGCGCCGAATCTCTCAAATGAGAGGGATTCGTGTAGCGGTTCAAGAGGAACCTCCGGGTTGAGTATGTTCATCTCGGCATGCTTGAATTAGAGATCCGCACCGTTAGCGGATTAGGCATTGTGGGTGAAGCCGTGGTCGCGACCGATAGTCCGACCCGGTGATGTTGCATAGCGAGCTTCGGTAGAAAATCCGTTGCGGCAATACGCCGTTGTATGTATGCGTTTTCCCCCTTGTATTTGAGTGAGTACTCGTAGTCGGAACCGGACGAGGTTAGCTTCGCTTTGTGCGGTAGATGGTTTCCTTGGAGCACGGGAAAGACACGGTGCGAGTGGTAATTGGGGTGGGGAAACCTTGTTTTGTGCTGTGCAAAGGTGCGGCTAGGTCTCCATGGTCGGCTGGCTATCCCGTGACGCGCAAGTCATGTGGGGAAAGTTTCCCGGCGAGACTAGCCCTTGTGTGAGACTGACGAGAATGCCGAGCGGAGGGCAAGCCCGGGCAATGTGGCCATGAGCGGGTGGGGTCCAGCAAGGCTTCTTAGAATCGGTCAGTGTGAGACGGAACCCTGACGTGCGACGTCAGACTATGCGGGCAAGCCCGGGGTTTAAGACCCATGTGCAGGTGGGGCCATTGCAAGGTTTCGTGTGACGGCCTATGTGCCGTTGGGGACACGGTGTTTCCCTTTTGTTTGCGGCTTTAAGCCAATGGGGAAACGGAAGTACCCAATGTTTGATGTTGTGCTAGATGCATACGAGCTAGGGTGCCTTGGGTGAAACCAGGGTTGCATTCATGTTGCATAGTAGGCCCCTTTTACTTTGTACAAAACATAGAGAACATGTATGCTGTTTGAGACATCCAAGCCTATTTACCGCTTTAATATATATATGCTCTTTTGGTATACGAAGTGCTAACTTGCAGGTAGAGTGGTACCCCGGGGTCCGTTAGGGACGGCCGGGAGGAGATGTGTTTGTTACACAGTAGAGGTCAGCCTTTGCTGACCCACGTTACTTCAAATCCTTTCAGGGCAAGGATCACATGCAGGAGCTAGCGCGCCGGGCGAAAAGCCCTAAGCCTCATGAAGTGTTGTCGTGCTTGGCTAGTTTCTTTTCCTTGTTTTGTTGATGTTGTTTGATCATGTCCGGCTTGCATGCCGAGGTAGCCTAGGGGTGCTTGGCACTTTTATATTTTTGGACTTATATTGTGTAAGGCCTTAAGGCCATTTCGATACTCTATTGTTAGTGGATAACTTCTGTCTTTTAGTTTTATGTTTCCGCTGTGTTTGTCTGGAGTTTTGAGTTTGGGTAGTTTCATATCATCTTTTAATACTAAAGTTGTGGTGTCCGTATGATGTGGGGCCCCGGCCGGACCCATATTATATGGTCTTTACAGGGGAGGTGTTACATCTTCACCCAAACATCCCTGTCAAGAAAACCAGAGTAACCACCTGCCATGATTCATGATTCGGCCTTCAAAACTAGCCGAAAACGTCACTGAAACCCTACAAAAACCAACACCAAGAGACTCGGGAGAAAACTACAAGTCTAAGGGAAAAGCGTCGAGTACACTCGACGCCGCATTGAGTGAGCACCACTCACTCAACGCTAAAACACCAAGCGAGAAAAAGCATCGAGTTCACTCGACGCCGCGTTAAGTGAGCACCACTCACTCAAAGCCAAAACACTTAGCCGCAAAATGCTTACTCAACTCGGCCAACGCTAAACAGCCCAAGGCATTGAGTGAGCTCCCCACACTCAACGCTTTTTTCTTAAACTATCAAGCTAAGCAGACAGTGTTGAGTGAGTTCACCACACTCAACGCTCTCAACGCCAAACAGTCAAGCCGTTGAGTGAGTTCACCACACTCAATACTTTTGGCTTAGAAAAACTGCTTGACTAGACGGCGTTGAGTGAGCTCAACTCACTCAACGTCAAAAGACTTTGAAAAACCCGACTGCCTGGACGACGTTGAGTGAGCTCAACTCACTCAACGCCAAAAGACTTATAAAAAAAATCTGACTGGCTAAACGGCGTTGAGTGAGCTCAACTCACTCAATGCCAAAAGACTTAGAAAAGTCCTACTGGCTAGGCGGCGTTGAGTGAGCTCAACTCACTAAATGCCAAAAGACTTAGAAAAGTCTTACTAGCAAGGCGGTGTTGAGTGAGTTCACCTCACTCAATGCCAAAAGTCTTAGAAAAGAACTAACTAGGCAGCCGGCTTTGAGTGAGCTCACCTCACTCAACGCTGTCAAAGCTTTTACTTAGAATACTGGCTAAACAGATGGCGTTGAGCTAGTTCAACTCACTCAATGCTGTCAATGCTTATGACTCAGCTTAAAGTACTTACAAAAAGGTGTTGAGTGTATACTATGGACTCAACGCTTTTTAATTGAGACGACGTTGAGTGAGCTGACCCCACTCAACGCTAAAAGACTAAGCTAAACAGCTTAATCAGACGGCGTTGAGTGAGTTCACCTCACTCAACGCTGTCAACGCTAATTACTTAGACTCCAGACCAAAGCAGCTAGGCGTTGAGTGTGTCCACCACACTCAACTCTTTTACACTTAGCCGAAAAACTGGACTTCTGTACTAAGATACGCTCAACGCCAAGGGGCAGAGACCTGACAGAAAAATTGCTCTACTCAAACCGACCATGCTAGACCTCAACAACTAGCCCAAAATCATAATATTTTCTCTTATTTTCATCGACTTGCTGGAATGAAAACCTGCTATTGCTAACTATCCCTATACAGACTTAACATATCCTATCCAGCCAGAGCCATACCAAAACCAACCCAATCAGACATTTTCTCTCTAAAAAAACTTGGACTAACTGGAGCTTCTCTACACTAACAGCAATATAACCATGGACAAAACCTACAGTACACCTAGGATATAAGTAAAAAGAGGGATAAAACTAAAAAGAAAATAAAGAATTAGTCTTGACAAGGATGAAAGAGCATCACTTGCCTCAATCTTTGGGAATCGGCCAGCTACACTCCTCCTCACTCGGATCTGGCAGGGAGAGAAGCTACCTAAGAAAATCTGGAGCTTTAGAAAGAAAACAAAGTCAACCCGCAAACCCTAACCTCCAAAAAAATCCAAGAAACTTGAAAAGCTTACCTTAGGGAGGTAGATCTAGGCAAGTGCAGTCCAAATCTAGACTCAAACCAGAATTTCGAGTTCTAAACCTCAAGAAATTGGCGGCCGAAAGATCCATGTTTTCCGTCGCCCTCTTTCTTCCGCAAGAAGCTAACCGTCCTTTTTTGGGGAAGATGAATGGGATAAAACTAAAATAAACTATATATAAAGTCTATCCACTCACACCCCAAGTAATATATAATATAATATAACTTAAGTAATATAAAACTCAGCCACTATAGATTAGGCTAATAATAAAATAAGCCATACACCACAAAAAATTAACATGATATAATATTATATCAGTAAATTTAAATAAAACGTCTAAATGACGCAAAGACCAAACAACCTTGGAATTCGATGAAATTCGCACCGTAGCTCAATACTCATGCTACGAAAACAACAACGAAGTCGAAATCAACATCCGACAAACAAAACTCGGGCTAACACCTCCCGAAGACAAAAAACAAGCATTCCCGAAGAGGCTCCACCGAGTCGCCAAAACAGACTTCGTCTCACTAGGGAATCTTGCCAACAGGCTACAAACAAGCCACTAAGAAATCCTAAAGAGCTAAGACCATGCTCTAACAATGACACAAGTCGAAAACACGTCAACATAATGCTAAATAAAGATTAAATAATCTCAGAAAAACCAGGCGAGTTACAACCGGCCTCAGCCCCAGGGTCATAACGACGTCCAATAGAGATCCCGGCCCTGCCAGCTAGGTGGGAGCCTAACAGCTGGAGCATCCCAGGATGTTGGAACACCCTATTACTAATTTGGGTAAGGATCACTATGCTTGTCTTAGGATCCTAGTTGACCTAGTTGTATAGTTGAGAAGGTCAACATTAGAATGAGTCTAGGGCATAGAACTTAGTTTTGAAGCTGCCCCCAAGACCACTCCAAGATCATGGATGAAGAGCTAAGTCTAAAGCAATTTTCGTCGAGCTCAGGTCGACGAATCGTCGAACTCAGTTCGACGCTCTCTGAGCTCAACTTCAACAAATCGTCGAACTCCGGTCGACGATCTTCGAGCTCAGATCGACTATCTGCTTTTAGCTAGCTTCTGCTTAGTCGTCGAACTCCCCTCGACTATCGTCTAGCTCAGTTCGACGATGCCTCCTTCAGCTATTTCTCAGGTCGCTGAGCTCAGTTCGACGATCTTTGAGCTCAGTTCGACGATTTCTGTCTGCTTATCTCAGTTCATCTCTGAGCTCAGTTCGATGATCGTAGAGC